>JAPDHH010000200.1:0-1364140 GCA_032158285.1 Phytophthora sansomeana
CTTACGAGCTGGTTTTGCTCAACTTTGCTTGCATTACCTCGTTGTCTATCACATGTGATGACCAATGACACTCTCATCAGCACAATCGATTAGCGTGTTCTTGAAGATTGGGGTCATCTCTGAGAAGTAGTGTTTTAAGTGCTCTGGTGTGCGAATATCACACTCGAGGAAGCCGAAAATTTTATTAGAAACGATGTCCTCCGACAATGCCGTCATAAGCCTTGATCGTAGTCAATCGTCCGCATGGCATCTCATTACCAAGTGCCCATAGGTATAGAGCGTTGGCATCGTATCCGATAATTTTCTTACAGAGCTTACCTCCACGAATCTTCGTCTCGTTGCGCTTAGCGTAGCGATTAAAGATAATAGATGGACCTCCAGCAATGTTGGCCTTCATCTTAGCGTAGATGTCCTTTTCCTCCCTTATCAATGCTATACACCAATCTGTCCGAGTTGAACTCAAGCAACTTCTTATAGCGGAATCCCTTGAGCGACATGTCCTTACGGGCAGTGTTGCACTTGATACAACTAACCAATACGTTGCCCATCGATGTGTCCAAGCTTGTTGTTGATACGGTCTGCTGAAGCAGTATCGACGGTCAGCGGGCGGTAACATAAACCACGCAGATACTTTTGCTTTTGCAGCAATGTATTCAAAGTGAGCAAGTGTCATACCAAATTCCCGCTTTGCCTTAGCATCCTGACTCTTGTAGCCACCCATACGCTGCAACAGGTGAAAATTGGAATGCGTTGGCAACTGTCTTATCCGGATATCGGAGACTGTTAAAGCAGGTCTGATACATAACTTTTTCACTAAGTCCTGGTAAGGACACACCATCAACGAACATGTCCAGATCGAAACGCATAAGCGAATAGCTCGCGCTGGGCTTTAATAGCCTTGATGAATGGGACTACATCGAGATTGTTGTACCAGACCAGTAGGTCGCTTGATGGATTTCATCTCACCGTACTTCCACACGAACCTCTGCTCGCTCGTATTCATCATCGCTGATGCTTGTTCCACGGAGCTTGCTGTCAAAAAAGCTGACTTAGGCGGAATAGTAGTCTGGTTAATTTTATTGAACATGATGATATACTCATACGGGAAAAGACCCTTGCCGAGACCATAGACACACATCTAATTTTGTCATCACATTTGCACCTTCCGAGATATGTCGTAAGATACTTATCGTAGCTGGTACCAGCCGGTACATAGTTGCTAATATCGAGCATTTTCATGTTCGATGTAGCAATGCACATGTAGCTGGGGTTCTTGATAACAGATTTAATGTTGTCAGTACCAATGATGGCGAATAAGTCGCTCTTGATCAAGTTGATATCGTATCGACCCGAATTGAAGCCGAACACTGGAACCTGATCAATCTGCTGTTTTCGTTTTCCCGTAATCAGATCTTTGCTTACCAAAGCCAAGACTGCTATGAAAGTCAAAGAATCTGGCATACTTTCCTTTGATTGGATCCAACCCTCGACATCAGACATCTTGTAGGTCTTACCAAGATTGACGCCTGGAACTTCCATACCTGTCAGACCGTGGGCATTGATGATTTTTTGCAGAAGCGACTTATACTTATCGACATTGTACTGTTGGATTTTCAGCGATACATCACCGATGTATTTGAACATATCCGTCAGCAGCATCTTCGGATCGTCATTCACAAAGCAGCGCACCTCCTCGGTTAAGCTATCAGCTACGGATACAGACACAGGGATGTGTTCGTTCGTGAAGACAGTACTTTCACCGTGTTGAGCCGCGGTAGGCTTAAGAATTGCCTCAAAGTCATAAACAATGAAGTGGTCGATGTACTGGTTGGCATCCTTAATGGAGTACTTTGTAAGCTTTGAGTGATCGGAATCGCGTTAGGAGCTGGCTTGTAGATAGTTGGCTCAGCAGGGAAGCTCCTCAATATTCACAAGCTCGCACTGATTTTTCTTGTGGTTTTTGAGTCTTTACGACAGCTCACGAATATCATTTCACACTTGGGGCACTGATACTTAGAACCTGAAGCATATCGATGCTCTTAACTCCGCAAGAGCGTGATTCTCGTGTGATAGAATATTCATCGCTTCATACCTGCCTTGTCCGACCTACGAATGCATTCAACATTTCCGGTAGCTACATCCATGCTGTATACGTTAATACCGAGTTGGAAGCAGTCTTCAACCTCATCGAGCTGTAGCAGGTCAATAGGCTTGAAGCTCCTAAATAGACTCAACGTATATTTTTAATCCCCTTAAAAGAGCAGTAGCGCTTGAATGCACCCTTCACCTGAGCCTTTGGATTCTGCGAGGATCCTTCTTGACGCTCTGGAAGGTGTGCCAGGCGATGCAGTGGAAGACGCACTTGTTGTTGGTCTTAGGGAAGTTGATCACATGCTTGTTTTCGCGGATAACCTTCGGAACTAACAGCTTTCGCTATCCCCAAGAGCATGGTCGCGATGGTAGACGAAAATCTTGAATGCAGTGATCGCCTTAAGCTTATACCCCGAGCTGGGGTAGTTCAGCTTGTCAGCCAACTCCATAGACCGGATTTCCGAAATCACCTTCTTCCGAATATCCGCCTTGCTATTGATTGCGACGGGCTTATTGAATACATAAGTGTTAGCGAGATTCGGGTAGAAGTAGCGAGTGTCATCAGGATCAGTCTTGCTCACAAGTTCGTACCCAAGAGCAATATTTACAGCTTAAAAAGCACTTGCCTGAGTCGAAAGAACGTTCTCGAGCTTATCGTAGAAATCAGTAGCCTCGATACCCTCATATAGGTGTGATTCCATGTGATTACCAGTGTAAAATCGGTACTTGGGATCAGCCTTATAGTCAGGCGACATATGCTTCTCAAGGGTTTCAACTGAAACATTGTACTGCTTAGATACTAATCTCTTGTTGATTGGACGCGAAACGTTGCTAACATAAACCATCTTGCCCGTTCTACCACGCACCTTTACGCGGTAGCTACTACCCCATTTGATAGGTTGGATATTTAATCTCCTTCTTTAATCCTTGGAGTTCGTGATGCAAACATGTTGCCTATATATGCTTGGCTATATTATTCTCCGTAGATATGACTTTATAATTATTTGACCTTGTATCAGGATCGACTTTATATCTTAGTCATTTTACAAAATATTCTGGAAATTAATTAATTCAAATATTTGGGTTATACCTTTTTGGAGGTTTTAAGGCATTGTCATTGACTATATTGGGATTGACTTTTTATTTGAGAAAAAAATTAATTAATTAAGTTCGGTTTCATTATCAAGTTCGGTTTCAAATTCGCTAAGTTCGGTTTTGGGCTTACGCTTGCGAGCACGGATCTGCTCTCTATTCTTATCGTCGTAGCTCTTTTGATACGACAGTCGAGTTTCACGTGTGCGCTGATAGTAGGGCTTCTGCGCAGCCTTAATGCGCTCTTTGTTAGCGAGGTATTGTTCAGGTGAGTACGCCATCTTTGTATATTACTAACTTTATATTTATTAGGATGAAAATTAATTGTGCGTTATTCCGATGACGAATAGATCACGAAGTAATATCTTGGTAATATCTTGGTAGGCCATGAAAGAGAAGCTGATGTCATTGAAGCGTTGAAGCACTTATTCATTACACCTGCTCGGGATACGGAACAAGGATTGCACACTGCTCGATGGTTTGAGGTGTCTTCTTGGTGAAAGTTTTGTAGTAGAGTGGTGGAAGCAAAAAGAAGAGTCGATTGCCATTCTGACCCAGTTTCGCCAAATCATCTGCCGCCCCGCTCTTGATGTCATGCGTTTTTCCCACAGTCATCTGGAATCCACCGAACTGCGGCATCCACGCATCAATAGCAGTATAGTTCGATGTCCGAGGCACGTATAGCTGATTTGCATGTTGACCGACTTCCACCCGCTCCGCTATTTGCCGAGGCTGCGATGACGGTGGGATATCGATTGCTTCTTCGTCTTCATTAACTGGGTTGCCTCGTTTGCGTTTAATCGTGTCGCGTCGCGTTTTTTCGCATGTCAGCGCCAGACAACAGCTTTCGACACACGAAAGTCCCACCCTGCTCTAACAGATCCATGGAGTGAGGCTCAAAGACATATCCGCATAGCGATTGTGCTAGTGGGTTTCCATCGCACGAACCGAGAAGGTTTTGCACTTTCGCGCGATCCGATCGCCACTTTGTTCGAGCAATCACTTGCATTGCCAATTCTGATGCATAGGCAACTTCGTACTCTCGATACGGTTCTTGGCTACGGATGTGAATCAAAGTCTGAGCGATCTTGGTCTTCGAGTTGATCTCAGAGTAGATGGACACCAACATAATGCAATCATCGAGAGAACAACTGCTGCACGCGGACATCAACAAAGTTTGTGGGTCTGTTCCAATGTCTTGCAACACCACGCGAGGCACACCACCGAGACACTCAAATCGATTCTGCCACGCAGCTGCAGCAAATGGATACAAGGGAGCAATTGTCCCCAGTTCGTCTTTTGACCACAGTGGCATGTAGAAAACATCTGGAGTAGGAGCAAGCTTCTTGAATTCACTAATGTAATCCCGCCGCGGTGTGCTTGCGAGAAGTACTGAACATCGCCGGTAGGGAACTCCAGGGATTCTTGTTGGGTCCAGCGAATCAACAAGGCACCACAAATCAGTTGACCAGAACTGTAGGTTGGATTTGTCAGGGAATACCTTGCAGGTGAACATCGTCGTTCCATCAAAGTAGAAATTCCCCTCGCTGTCGAAAAGCAGCACTCGCTTCTTATCTTTGATCAATCTCCACATGACATAGTAGACAAACACCGACTTGCCAATCCCAGGCGTGCCCGTGACGACAGCATACTTGACCATGTTCCCATCTGGATTCAACAGTGCTTGGTCGGCGATCACTCTGTACGAAGAGCGAATGTAGAGCTTCTGACGTCTCGTTAGCGGCAGCAACGACGAAAAATTGAGCCAATCACCAACTTGGTCAACCGTCGGGATTTGTGAGAAGAACGGATCACTGCACCGATCGAAAACACCGTCTTGGGAGACAGTTGGAACCGAGGTCCCTTGCTTCGGAACCACCACCAGCACGTGAATTTGCCGCGTTTGAGGCGGTGGCATTCCATTCGTCTCCAACACATCCCGAATCGAATAGGTCGAGTACGCCTCATCCTCTGTATCCACCAGTGATACCCTTTCGAAACCCGGTACATCATCTCCTTTTCGTATCGCACGAAGTTCCGCACTTGGTAGCCATCCTGCGCCCTTCTTCGCCAGAGAGAGCTGCAGGTCCGATGCAACAACGCTCCTGAACTTATCGTCGTGGATAAACTTCTCTTTGATTTTCTCCCAGATCACCTCCTTCAAGTCTCCCACTGTCTCGCTCTCGTCGATGTTCACAGGGAACGCGCTTCCCGCCACACCAACAATCGCACAGAAGAGCTTCACCATCTTTCCTCCAGCCGGCAGAATCTGGAATGAGGAAGAAGGGAGGGGAGAATTTGTGGCGTACTTAAGCGGAAAAGAAGGCGTGTGACATAGATTTTCAACCAATGATGAGACGCCACGTCGCGCTGGTCCGAACTAATCCTTGAGGTAAAAATCTGCCAGCGTATTGCTTTTATCAATTTAGTTTGAATGTTGTCGCGCGCGCGGTCCCGAAACGCCCTAAGATCCAAAAGACGTGGCTCTCGCTATAAGGTGGGCGTCGTCAAATTAACGTCTGTTAGATCTCACCGGTTGAGCGGTTCTGAAACTACCCTAAGATCGAAAAGACGTTGCTTTCGCTCTCAGGTGGTCGAGAGGTTGCGTCGTCAAAATAGCACCTGGCCCGAAAGAAGGTTCCAGGATTGTTCTTGCTGGTAAATTACGGAAAGTAAAAAAACTGCCAGCGTAATGTTCCATGTCATACTACTGGAGGACGCGCCGCTGAGTCGGGACGTGAGGCCCTGCTCCACGTCTCCCGTGTGCGAGCTGCCCATGGCCAGAGTGAATGTGCGCGGTGCGGGGCAAATTCGAGACTGACGCGAAGCGGAGTGCTAAAAAAAGCGTTCTGGCCGGAGAATGGTCTCGTTTGCAGATAGATGGAGTATGGAGCTGGGGCAGTTATAGCTGGACAGGACGGAACATAGACGGTACAACTGCACTTCAACACCACGACCCGCCGGAAAAGCGCTGCACCACTCGTTACGTCGCCGATTGCTTTAGGAATGCCAGGCCAACGGCAACGCGCTTTAACGGCAACGTTGCGTGCATTCGCCTTCCAGGACAACTAGGTCCGTTGCTTTTTGGAGGAGCTTCTGGTGCGGAGCAATGGGATAATGGGTGGCGGCCGAATGAATCCGGTACACATCCCCGTCGGGCATCCCGGCTCATGAGTGGCGGTGCTGGGAACTCCGAGCTGTTCGACGCTGTATGGGCTTCATACAATGAAGACCAGTACGTCCGTCGTGTTGCTTGTGGCGCCTTGACGGACGGTTTACTGCATGTAAGCCTTCGCTTCTGAGTATACGGCTAACTGCAGCTTCGCTGGTGGTCACGATGATGTTGCTGTGCGTTAGCCTGCGAACGAATCCAAGCACCACCATTCCGACAGGGTTGAAGCACAAATCAATGCTGCATTGGTAGATTACTGCAACCTGTTTTGATGCCTAACGGATGATTGATTCTCCTCCGTTCCAGCGTTCTGGTCTCCACCAGAACGCTACATCTCCCCTTCTTCGCCGTCGTCGTCTTGCATGGGGCAAGGCAAGAATCGACTCGTGATGTCCCTCCGCTCTGGAATACCAATTACTCGAGTGCCAGCGACGAGGTCCTGCACAATTGAGTAGCAACGAGGGTGGCCTCGGTCGCCAAAGTTGGCTCGAAAGAGGTTGGTGTAGTCGTCAATGGGGCCGATGCACTCGCCGTGGTGGAGGCACGCGATTATCTCCATGCGATCCCTTGCAGCCCAGTCTTGATAGCCGACGATTTGTGCGACCTCGAACAAGGCAATGTGCCACAGCCGCACCGAGTCATCGACTTCTGTGCCTTCCCCGATCGTCGGGTATAGTGCTGTCTTATCTCCCTTGCGAAGAGAAACGATGGTAGTTTCTTGTTGCTCAGCAGCTAGAAGAGAGACCGCACTGAGCGTGTTGGAGTCCTTGCAGTTCTGGTATATGTTGGCCAGTCCACCGCCGATCTCGTACATGTAGCTGTAGTTCCCGAGGTCTTTGGCGTCCATGTAGCCGGCGTGCTTGAACGGCAGGTCTTTGAAGAACGGGTACAGCGTATTGTTTGGGTCCTGCCAAACGTTCACCAACGTCTTCCTGTCGTTCGCCAAGGCGCGCATGGTAATATTGTCGGAGCCCTGAAGTTCCCACCGCCAGATCGAGCACAAGACGACCAGAATCGCGGATCGCTGCTCTTGTTTGCAGCAGAGAGAACGACGTTTTCGTCTCCATTCTGACACTTGAGGTAAATGGTCTGGAGCAAGTCGATGAGCGATCGGTGCGAGTAAAACACGGGGTCGACTGGCGCCTGGAAGTAGGTCATCACCCCTCCCATTGCGTTTTGAATCGCGTCTGCAAGAGAATGCGTCGACAACAAGGCCGTGCACAACACACGAATCTACTTACTGTGGATGCCTCGCTCGACTGCGGAGGTGAAGGTTCCCCGAGTCGCTGTAAGCTTACGTGAACACTTGCTGATAGACCGAGCCGAAGGACGCCTCGTTTGGATATGTAATGGCGCTCAAGAACTTGTTGCGTGCTCGAAGAATGCAATGTGCACAGCCCGTATTGTTGCCGCAGAAATGAGAAACCAGCCCCTGGTTCACGCAAATTGTTTTGGTTGTGGCCGGAATGGTCGTCCCGTAGACAGAGAGACTTTTGTTCTGTCCGATGGTGGTCCCCCCAAAGTCTTCGATGATCGGCGAGCAGCTTTCGATACTGGAGCATGTAGAACTTGCCTGGCGTGCAGAGCCCGAAAGGTGGTCCCAGTATGGCAGCGTGATGCACTGGTAGGCGGCGTTGAGGCTGCGTAGCATATTCTCGTACCCCAGCAGCAGCATCCGGTGCCAGTAGATGAACACACAAATCTGGTGCGCTTCCAGACCCGTCAACTGCTCTGTGTGGATCTGCACGAACTTTTGATGGTAGCCTCGATCCATGGCCACGCGCCTTCTCGGGGGCGTTGAATGCGTCCCACGACGGGGCTGCGAGCAGTTGGTTCCGACTTGTTGTCCATGGGCGCCGAGACTTGCGAGGTGCAGCAGTGTCAGCACCAGCCAAAGCGCGAGGGACCTCGACGACGCCATGCTTGTCAAATTGCACAATGATTCGCCAAATGGGTCCTCCGATTGACAAGCATTGACAGCGGCACGCTACAAGATCGCGACCGTTCAAGATATTGAGTCATCTCCGCGCCGAATGCCAATGTTGTTGATGCAAGTGTTTAGTGCGATCGTTAGTGGGCATTCTGAAGACACGAAGCTTGGGCAACTACTACGTCGTGGCAAGATGTCCCCGCAACAAAAAAAGACCGGAACAGCAACTCATGGGAGACGTCAAGCCAAGCGCGAGACTCGGCGTTAAGCGCTTCTTCTTCACGCGCTGTTCGTGTACTTCGCAGCCAAGCGAGGTGCGCGTTCCAACGCCCTTGTAACTAACGTTAATCATTTGTTGCTTTCCAAAGCAATGATGGTCGTCCAGGGCTTGAACAAACTCGTGAGAAGCGCTTACTTGGTTGCGAGGTCCAAACCACTTCAAGTATTATTGGTCTCCAACGTGCTCCACGAGTGAGTTAAATGCACGAGCGATAGGTGCGAGTTGGAAACAAGGCGTGGCGTTCGTTGGAGGTGGCATTGCGCTGTGGTTGTGCTGCGCGGCGGCGGCGGCGATCAGCTATGGACTAACGTCACGGTTTGATCTGGCAGCGCGGTGGTCAAGAAGAGTTGTCTGTGCCGCGAAGAGCTCGGAGAGCAAGGAGTGCGGATCGGATGTCGCTTCGACTCAAGCGCGATGCCGTCGCTGGTGCTTTGGGCTTGACTGGATGGTCAAGATCATCCAAACAGCCCTTGTCGAAGATAAGTGCCCGGCCGAAGAGCAACTATCTGGCGGTGGCAAGCCAAACTGTCGAAGACGCAAGATGTCCAAGGCGCTGTTGCTGTGCGAGGTGACTCACACCTCAGGTGAGGCGACAGCCTGCTGCATAAGCCGAGCTCGTCGTTACAGACGTGACGACCGGAGACCTCGACGAGGCCGGTTTTGCTGCTGGCATTGGCCATCACGCACTTGACGTGCTCCGTTTTGTGGAGCGCATTGGCCGCGCGATTCCGGCGCTGCATTGCTGAGACCGGACCATCTCTGCCCATCTCCAGTCGAGCAAATGTGAGTCAGGCGTTGGAGGTGAGCGAGCGCTTCGATTGCTTTGTTCCTGCATTAGCAGCACCCGCCACCGCGGTCCCGGACCGCCCACTCCTTTCTATGACGTGCAGAGGAGCGTTCACGCCTTCCTCTGCTGTCCTCCAGCCCGATCTCGGACATGCAATCGACTGACAAACGTTCGCCGCTGATCGATGGTCGGTGCAAGTGAGTTGTCAGTCATCTCGCCAGCTCGACCGCGAGCGCCGCCTCCATTGGCGCGCAAGCCCGTCAAACGCGTGTCCCAGTCTCTTTAGTCGCGTTGCTCGTTTCTGAAGCAGAGCTGAGACCGACCACCGCTCGCTTCGCTTCGAGCTCATTCCACTTTTCGCGGCGTCCTGCTCAAGTGCGTGTGCGAGCTCCAAGGTCCAAGATGGCGTCGTGGCTCTGCAGCATGGTGGGCCGCCAGGAGAGCGGGCGGTTCGCGTTGCCCAAGCAGACGTGGGTGCAGCGCGTGCAGCACTACGCGCCGATCTTCCGCTGGCTGCCGCACTACAACGTGGCCAAGGACCTCAAGTTCGACATCGTGGCCGGCATCACGGTGGCCATGATGCTCATCCCGCAGGAGGTGTCGCTGTCCACCATCATGAACGTGCCGGCGCACCACGGACTGTACACCGCTGCGACGGCGCCGTTGGTGTACGCCATCTTCGGTTCCAGTACGGTGCTGTCGGTCTCCAGTGGTTCCGAGGTGTCGCTGCTGGTCGGAACCATCCTCGACGACATTGACAGCCAAGAGGAACGAATGGCCACGGGCATTATGATGGCCTTCCTGAGTGGCTGCATCCTGCTGCTCGTCCGCATCTTGAACCTCAGCCAGCTCGCCGACTTCTTCTCGCGCCCCGTTATGGGCGGCTTCGTGTCGGCTGGCGGCATTTTGATCATGCTGTCACAGTTCTCCAATGCTTTGGGCATCAAGTTCCCGTCGCAGGACTACCCACCGCAGACGGTGTACCAGATCTTCAACCACATTGGTAAAACCAACTTGAATGCCTTCGCAGTTGCTGCCATCTCGATTGCGTATTTGTTCGGTGTCAAGATTTTCAAGAAGCGCTTCTTCCCGTCTCCAGTGTTGATGCAGCTCTTCGAGACAGACAAGCCCACCAAGGACGAAGTGCCAGCCCAATCCAGCAACACCCCGCAAATTCACACGCCGGTGGGGAACAACGGCGCCGCCGAGGTCACGCACAGTCACGGGTTCTCCATCACGGACCAACAATATGTGAGCATGGAGTGTGCACGTCAACGACGAGGTGACCACACTCCGTTAACTGAAGCTGCTGAGAAGACGTTGGACGAGACCCCGAAGCAGTCTAAGGGAAAACTGCTCGCAATTTTTCTAGTACGCACGTTGTGTGACCTGGGTCCGTTGGTGGTTTGTATTATCGGTGGCATTGTCGGGTATGCGTTGGGTCCTTCGCATCTGAAGCTCACGGGAACGATTCCGGGCGGATTTCCGGACCCGAAGGTGCCTTGGTACGGCTTCGACTCGGGTCTCATTGCTGGCGACCGCTTCGGGACGATTTTGTACAATTCACTGACGGTGGTTGTCGTCGTGTTCCTGTCGAGTATTGCAATGGCCAAACGTCTGGTCATTCAACGTGGTGAAGACATCAACTGCGACCAGGAGTTGACGGGACTCGGTATTGCCAGCGTCGTGTGTGGATTCTTCCAAGCCATGCCCCCTACGGGCGGTATGTCTCGCACAGCAGTGAACTTGCTGAACGCCCACACGCAGCTTTCGTCGATCATCACGACTTTTATTGTCATTCTCGCGCTCTACACGCTCACGGGCGCCATGTATTACCTGCCGAGCGCCACCCTCGCGTCGATCATTATCGTTGCCGGCTACTCGCTGGTCGAGTTCAAGGAGGCCAAATGGCTCTACCGTGTCAAGCGTGACGAGTTCGTTGTGTGGACAGCATCGTTCGTGTTGACGCTGGGTCTGGGCGTGCTGGACGGTTTGATTGTCTCCATCGTGTGCTCCGTGTTGGCGCTCATGTGGAAGACCAAGACTTCGCCCGTTGTCATCCTCGGGGAGCTGGACAACGGCCGATTCGTCGACCGCGAGCTCTTCAGTGAGGCGCACGATCTGGGCGACGTCATTGCCATCCGCGTGGACAGTTCGCTGTACTTTGCCAACTGCGAGCGTGTCGCGCTCTTCGCGGAGCGTGAAATGGTTCGTCTTCAGGCCCACGGGATCACCACTCGAGGTGTGGTGCTAGACATGTGCAACATGAACGACCTGGACGCTACGACAATTCAAGTGCTGTCGGATATGCAGGAGAAGCTGGCGGTGCGCAAGGTGCGCTTCGCCATCGCGAATGCCAAGAGCAGACTACACGATATCGTGGCCTCCACCAACATCATCAAGCGCATTCTGGCCAACGACCCGAGCATCTCGGTGGAGGAAGCAGTGCGTCTACTGAGGGACTTGCCTACATCAGGCCACACATCTCCGTCTTCCATGTCGCGCTTGTCGACGGTGCAGGACAAGGTGTAAGTAGTGCAGTATAAGCCAAACCAATGCAGTTATCCATTTTCATGTATCGACGAGTGCACTTAACGTCTTGCGGCCTCTACCCTCCGGTGCTTGGAGGACCACCGATGTCCGAGCCACAGTTCTTGCATCTCGTGGCAGCACCTTGCACAAACTCTTTGCAGTAGGGACACTGCTTTTTCACCCCAACTTTGAGCTTGAAGACGAATTCGAGTGCTGTCGACGGCAAGAAAAAGTCAACCAGAGTTTTAGTTGTACATTAGGCACTTGCAACTTACCTTTTTTGACAGCGAAGAACAGGAAGAGAGCGTTGATGATAAAGTTCATGATGTTTTCAATAAACAGTCCGTAGTTGATGGTCACCGCTCCAGCGTCTCGTGCTGCAAAACACAACGTAAAGGTAAGTGAGCTCATCCAAGGTACCAAAGTCACACTGTTCTCACCTTCTCTCCATGTTTGCCAAGTTTCACCGGAACACCACGGAGTCGCGGATGGACATCGCACCGGCCAGTAGTGGTTTGCAATCCCTCGTGCTATAAAGCAACAAAGTCAGCAACAAGTTTTACGAGCGTGAAAGACCACAAAATATCGTTTACCTGTGAACAAACTGGTGACCGGCGACAGGATATCCACGACCAAGGAGTTGAGGATTGCAGAAAAGCTCGATCCCAAGATGAGACCCACCGCCATATTGAGCGTGTTGCCCTGCTGAATAAACTCCTGGAAGTCCGACAACAATCCTCGGGTCGTCAGAAGTTCACGAGTTGCCAACTCTTGGACGCGACCGAGTAGCGAAACATTCTCGGGAGGAGGAGGTGGCGGCGCAGCAAACGGATTCCAACGCATGATGTATGAAGACGTCGACGAGACTGTCGTGGAGAATCCAAGATGATAAATGAGCTCTTGCTCTCAGGTGATGCACGGGAGAGGCGTGCACAAAATTTGTCGGACAGACCATAGTTTCTTCGGCCAGGTGTCCATGCCCAGCTGTGTCGGTGCATTATTCACTTTTAATATTTAGTTTCTTACCGGCGTTCTCCTCACTAAGGTGCCAGGATGTATCAACTGACGTTGAGGTTCACAGCTAGGTCGAGGTGTCCGCCTTCATTCGCTCTAGGCACCCACAGTTTCAATGAGCCACCACCCGTGCCAGGGAGTCCCAAGAAACCAGGACGCCATCGATCCAGATAAAGCGATTTGCCTCCCAGGGCTGTCACATTGGACGTCCATGTTGCGGTGTCTCCTGCTGGGGACGTACTTCTCGTCGATCTTGTCACCGCCAGAGAAGATGTTCACAGTGACGTTTTTGGTGTCGGCGCTCTCGAAAGTAAGTGTGACGACGCCATCGCCCCTCTTCTTCCAGATGAGGCTGCTATCAACGAAGGCCTTGCCAATGGTATTCAAACCGAGGGTGGTGGGGTCGGTGCCGTCGTCGATCTCTCCGATGAATTGCGTGGGGCCGCAGATTGGCTGGATGTACTCGGTGATAACACCGAGGATTCCAGTACTGTCGACGCCGAGAACGAAGGTGGTCATGGCGACCTTGTCCGTCACGACTCGAATGTACTCCTTGGCTGTCAGTGAACTGCCGTTGTCACTCTTGCCGGTATCGATCAAGTCGTCTAAAATCACACCCAGAGTCTTCCGTAGTGTGTCCCGGGTTTCGTAGGCCGTAGCTTCATTGGACTCGGCGATGAATTGGTCCATGCAGTTGTTCGTCACCATTGGGATGTCATGGACAAAGAGCTCCGACTCGTACATTGCCACTCGAAGCTCGTTCTGCGGGATATCGGGGTTCGCCTTCTTCATCTGAGCTACAGTCATCCAAGTGTGATCCGTAAGTCGCTTGAGCTCGCAGCCGCACGTCGAGTTGGAAGCCAACCCCGTCTTCAGTGACGAGATGTCGGTCTCGTTCAGCTCCACCAACGGTTGAGTGAAGTTGGTACGCTTGAGGAACGCCGTGAACCGATCCCAGCCCCGAACAATGTTGTCTCCATGGTCGAGAATCTCTCCGAGTTGAAGCTGGATGGTGTCCACGATCCAACTCGCAGGGTCCATAACTGCAGGATACGGGAGGCCCAAAGCACATGGCAATGATGACGGGAAAATCGATCGTCACGTAACTCGTTTGGTACAGCACAGCCATGATCCGGTCGAAAGGGGCTTGCGGGTCGTACACCTTGATGTATCTGATGTACTTGATGAGCATCTTGACATTTCCGATCATGGCTCGGATGCACTTGGCGCCTGCTACGAAATTTTTCGCTGCTGCGGTCAGTTGTCCGAAGACGCCCATCGTGGTGAGAGATATCGCCGCTTGCACTACGTTCGAGTAGTATTCCAGTCCACAATCTTCGTTCTGACGGATGCATTCCCAGCCGCATTTCACAGGATACGACAACGGACACTGGGTCCACCACGTTTTCCACTTGTAGTCGAAGCCAACGGGGCAGGTTTCCATGATGTGCGCCTTGCGGTAACAAGCAGAGTCGCCACGATCGGGGGCGCCGATGGTTTGGCCCGACCCAATTGCGGTAGGTCGATTCGACCGTGTCGATAGTCTTGAGGTGTGCTTTGAAAGAGGCGTGAAATGTCGAGGAGGTTGTTCCACCGTCTTCAACATTGAAATCAGTCGAGCTCGGGGTCAAGGCTTCGGCTGGTGTGGTCGTCCTGGGTGGTTCCGTCAGACTGATGACCACTGCTCTGCCTGCTGACGCTGCCAATACCAATAGAACCGACAATGGAATCCACTTCAACATGCTGATGCTGATTTTAAGTCTGGGCAGAGATTGCAAAACTTGGCTTGTGTAGAACTCGACAAAAACTGAGAATGGGCTTGTCGACTGGCATATCTCGCTACTTGTGCTCGGAAAGCTCGCTGCGGTGTGCGGTGCATGCGATTTCCACCATCGACTCCCTTGTACAACGGTATAAGTATTCCACACGTTGCATCCTTATCTCACGAGGGTAAAACTGCTAATTTGATCAGCTTTTGTGCGTCAATGTCGACTTCTCAGTGAGTCGACGGTGAAGAGGTCGTTGAAAGTGGTTACGGTAGCGGTCTTAGTTGTTGTAGTTGTTGTTGTCGTAGTCTGGGTTTGAGGGCAAAATGCAGAATGGTTATATTTTTTGTTTAGTTTTCGTGCCCTGTTGTTTCTTGTTTCTCCTAGGACCCCGCTCTAGGAACTCCACCTTGCTATACAAACACTAAGTACTCCTTGCCTTCTTCAAGCCCGTGATTGCGGTCGTGGCGATGAGCGCCGACGCCATGATCTTCGTGCGCGCGTGGGTTGCAGATTTGTTCGTTAAAGTGTTGGTATGCTAGTCGAGTCGCGTGTCGAGCTAGCTTGAACCGCACTTGCATGTTGAAGGTGATCGGAGCTGTTCACGCCACCGCCATCGCTTGGTGTGTTACGGGTTGCTGCTTGAAGAAGCTGTTGTTGAGGTCGGTCGGCAACCCCAACGCTAGTCACGCCGGAAGGCTGACAATCTCCCCCGGATGAATTGCGCTTAGTACGTTGCTGCTCCCGCAGCTCGCGAACGATACGTCGCCAATGCACGACATATTTGATGTCTTTCTCCAGTTCCCATGTACACTCTGACATTGGCTCACCAAGCCACTTCACCAAGTATTCAGGTTTCCTATTGAACTGGCGTTTAGCGATTAACTTTTCCACGATTCGCATGCCGTCGTCATCAATCTTCATCAGGTAGCTCAACAGGGGATTCTTTGGGCTTCGGACGTGAGCGAAAGCGCTCGGGTTGTTCAGGATATGGCGACAAAAGTTCCACGTTGAACGAAGGATGGATGCGTCGGAATCGCTTCGGAAGCTTCAGTCTAGCCACGTTCTCATTCACCATGTATTCGATCGCAAAAGGGCCAACTAATCGCGCCGCAAGCTTCGCCTTAGTGAGTTCTGTGTTGTATACCACTTGACGAAATGACAGATACTCTGTTTTCAACAATACCAGATTACCGGCTTTGAAGTCCGGCTCCGCCCGACGTTTGTCGTAATATTTTTTCTGCTTCTGTTTGGCGTCAAGCAGAGCTTGTTGTGCACGTTCCACAACTTCACGTCGCCGTTTAGCAAATTGAAGAGCAAATTCGGCCTTTGTGCGTGCAGACCGCACTGTACTGTCGAAGTTTGTGACTCCTGGATGTCTGGCGGTACGGCCACAATCGATTTCAAAAGGCGTCATGCCAGTCGAAGCACTTACGAGTGTTGCGTGTGCAAACTCAATCGTTCCCAGCAATGTAGGCCAGTCTGATCCATGAATGCTAGTCATGCAGCGAAGAGAGTCTTCGAGGACACGGTTTTGCCTCTCCACTTGACCGTCTGCCTGTGCACGATGTGCTGTAGTCATTCGCAACTTAACACCCATAAGCTTCATCAACTCTTGCCAAAATGCCGCATTAAAACGAGAGTCGCGGTCACTGACAATGACTTGAGGTAATCCGTGGTGCCGTACAACGGAATCGAAAAAGACTCGTGCACAGTCAGCTGCCGATGCAGTTGAATGCATCGGTGCGTACTTCGTCCGTTTTGAAAGAAGGTCGACTGCGACTTGAATACAGTCATAACCATTCGACTCCGGCAGACCCGTAATGTAGTCAACGCCTACATGCTCCCAACATTCAGCAGGAACCTCGAGCGGTATCAGTTTTCCTTTTCTTGCGAGAGCTCGACACTTTGAATTTATTGCACGTCAAGCAGCTTCGTACGTAGTCATTGACATCCGTCTCCAACGCCTCCCAATAGTACCATTGCGACACCTTGGTTAGTGTCCGCGGTACTCCTGGGTGTGCTGCACCATCGTGAAATTCGCTAAGAATCCGGGTTCGAAGCACGTAGTCTTGGGGTACACAGATTGTGTCAACAGCACCTTTGCTTCGACGATACACGATGCCATCCTTTCGATAAAGTTCAACCCCATCGACTTCGTGACTCGCGTTGTCATCAAGCGAATTGTAAGCAGCATCTAAACGGTACGCCTCGGTGAAGCACGACTTGTCTTTGCTGGATAGCGCAATTGTCGTTGCATATCGTGTCGTGGCGTGCATCTCCAGAGCAACACACTGCTGGAGAAGAAACGGTTGCTTTCGCCCACTATTCACCCCCCGTGACTGGTCATCTAGAAGAAGATGCAAGTCATAAGAATCACGACAGACGAGATCATTCATGACTCGTTGATGGTCGTGAATTTTCTGCTGCGGGTGCCTACAAGCTTCGGTGCACGTGTGAATATCAATGACGCTGACTTCGAGATCGTGGTCGCTAGAATTCATCGTAATCTCACCACCGCCACTCGCATCTGCTTGTTCTGTACCTGGTTGGGTTACCACACTCGTCGCGGCTTCGGAATCATGACGCGAAAGAGCGTCTGCCACGATATTCTGCACGCCTTTCACGTGATGCAACTCAAAATCGAATTGCGCGAAGAAATCCAACCAACGTGCAAGTTTGGCTGACACAGATGGGTGTTGCAGAAACCATCGGCAGGCAATGTTGTCTGTGTACACGAGGAAATGTCGGCCGTGCAAGTAGTGACGCCACTTCGAAAGCGCGAGCTTAATTGCAAAGAGCTCTTTTTCGTGAGCGGGCCAGTTCAACTCATGCTTGCCAAGCTTCTTTGAGTAAAACGCGACCGGGTGATCAAAGCCCTCGTGCCGCTGAGAAAGCACACCTCCGCAACATTGCTTCGACGCGTCAGTGGTCACGACAAAAATCACGGTGAAATCAGGCAGCCGAAGAATAGGTGCTTGCTGCAGAGCAGCTTTAATCACCACAAATGCGTTCTCTTGGTATGTTGTCCACTCTGCGAATCGGTGAATGAATCTCCTGTAGTACCCAGCGAGTCCTAAAAAGCTCTGTAACTCTTTCACAGTTGTCGGGGTTTTCCACAGTTCAATTGCTTCCGTCTTAGCCTTATCCACTTGTAGCCCGTGACTAGAAATTGTGTGGCCCAAAATGTTAACAGAAGTCTGGGCGAAATGACACTTCTCAAGTCTGGCGTACAGCTTTTCAGCACGGAGTACTTCAAACACCGCACGAAGATGTTGTACATGCTCCTCGATCGACTCAGAGTAGACACAGATGTCGTCGAGGTAAACGACCACAAAAGAAAACTTTCCAAGCAGAAGTCGCATCAGTCGTGACCAAATTCCCGGCATCCCGGCAACCCTGATTGGTGCTACGCACCAGTGAAAAGTTTCTTGGTCCGTGCGGAAAGCAGTATACGGTCTACTATTTGGCATCACCCGCATTTGGTGGTAGCCCTGAGCCAAATCAATCACACTGTAGACAACTGCGCCGGCCATCTTGTCGAAAAGCTCGTCGATGTTGGGCAACGGAATCTTCGGCACCAAAGTCTGGCTGTTTAAGTATCGATAATCAACAACCAGCGTATTGGCGACGTACTGTTGCCACTTCGGAGCCACTCACGTCGACTCATCAATTTTCCAGTAGCAGGGTCACGTTTCGGGACTCCAAAAACATTTGACACCCACGGAGAATCGCTAACCTCGATCCACTGCTTCTCCAACAATTCCTCGACAAAATTCCGCAAGGCCTCCTGCTCCGTCTTCGAAAGTCGGTAGGGGGCTCGGCTGCTCGGTCCAGCGTCCGATTTCATTTTGAGCTCAAACTCTACTTGGCGTTCGGGCGGCAATCCGGACGGCAACCTCGAAGGGAAAACATCCGCAAATTCCTTCAAAAGACTCTGAATTTCTGCTGGATTGTCACCATTTGGTCCTGCAGGCGTCACCTTAACGTGATAGAAGTCATATCCCGTAGTGAAGCATGGTGCTGCCAAGTGTGCTGTCATCTCGTCTGACATTGGTACATGCACGTACCCTGCACGGATATCTAAATAAGTTGCCGTTGATGTTGCAAATGTCACTGCGTGCGTTCGCCAGTTAATTCTCGGATTAGATCGAGTGAGCCAAGGTTTGCCAAGTCACATACGTGAGACGCAGGTAGGTCATATTCTGTGAACGACACGTTGCTGCAGATCATCCCGTCCATTGTCATCGAAGATCGACCTCTTTAAGCTTCATGTTATGGCGTACAAAACCATCAAAGCTCTCGACCGAGCCAATATGTTCCGTGGCCGGACCCTCCACAACACCAGGTCGAATCAAGTTGTGATTGGCACCACAGTCGACCAACGCCCACAAACAATGTCCGTTGATCTCCACCTTTTTCCGAATCAAGCGATGGTCCGTCTCAGACTGAGTAGGCTTGTAAACCTTCGCCATATTCACGTTGTAACTCCGAAACGATAGCGACTCCGTTGTTGATGAGGACACAGTTGGTTCTTCCACCTTGACTGCATTGATGGATCTGGTGCGTGGTTTGTTTTCATATCGAGAACCCTTCTCGTACGGTAGTTTCACGCGACAGTCGTTCATTCTGTGTCCAGGCTTCTTACAACGGAAGCACAAGTTCTTCGAACGGCATTCTTCACGGCTCACATTCCGGACGTTGACATTATCCACTTCCATCGGAACAGCGGCGTCCGCAGGCCTGTCATCGTGTCGAGAACGAAAATTGACACGATCACCTCGCTCATGTGCATGCGAGCGTTCAAATTCCAACGCGACAGCAATTGCTTTGGACACTGTAGCACACCTGCGGTATGACACTTCCTCTCGTGTCTTCATCACGAGTCCGTGCACGAACCAGGTAATCTGGTCAATTGCACTCATTTCCCGGACTTGACAAATTATCTGCCTGAATTTTGCCACATATTCCTCCAGGTTCGCGCACTGGATCTGCTTCAGGCGAAAAAGTTCGGCTCTCAACCTCTCCTGCAAGTCTGGTGGGACAAATTCCGCTTGTAGTGCCTCGGCGAGAGCATTCAGCGTTGTAAACTTCCCTTGGTGAAAGGTGTACCATGCCGCAGCCTGACCTTTCAGGTTGGTTGCAACCATTGCTACCAGCCGAGTCTGATTGTCTGCAGCGTGCACATCGATGTTTTTCGCACTGAAGTACAGCTGCACTTGTTGCAAGAAGACTTGAAGTGATTCGCCAATCTTGCCGTAGTAGATCGGCATCGAAACGCCTTCCACACGCCTCTCGCCGGAACCGCCGGGTTTGATCTTGTCCAGCACTTGCTGCTGGTGCTGCAGCAGCTGCCGCATTTCGTGTTGCTGCTGCGCCATAATCTCCGCCATCCTGGCGAGCGTCGCCACAGCATTCTCGGGCGTCATGGTGCTACCCGCACCCAAGGCCGCGCCTTCTTCCATGGTCTTCGTTTACTTGAGTACTGCGAGTGCTGACTTGCCGCAGATGTCCTTACTATAGCTGGCTAGTGTGGCCACCACTGCCGCCGAGTCCGAGCTTCTGGTACCGCAGAACCGCCTCCCCGATTTGACCTTGGAGGTGCTACCAATTGTCGACTTCTCAGTGAGTCGACGGTGAAGAGGTCGTTGAAAGTGGTTACGGTAGCGGTCTTAGTTGTTGTAGTTGTTGTTGTCGTAGTCTGGGTTTGAGGGCAAAATGCAGAATGGTTATATTTTTTGTTTAGTTTTCGTGCCCTGTTGTTTCTTGTTTCTCCTAGGACCCCGCTCTAGGAACTCCACCTTGCTATACAAACACTAAGTACTCCTTGCCTTCTTCAAGCCCGTGATTGCGGTCGTGGCGATGAGCGCCGACGCCTTGATCTTCGTGCGCGCGTGGGTTGCAGATTTGTTCGTTAAAGTGTTGGTATGCTAGTCGAGTCGCGTGTCGAGCTAGCTTGAACCGCACTTGCATGTTGAAGGTGATCGGAGCTGTTCACGCCACCGCCATCGCTTGGTGTGTTACGGGTTGCTGCTTGAAGAAGCTGTTGTTGAGGTCGGTCGGCAACCCCAACGCTAGTCACGCCGGAAGGCTGACAGTCAACCTGTTGTATGCTTAGGCTGCGTACGGGACTGCCAAGAGCAACATCGTTTGAGATGGGGGTCGACGTCGCACTGCACATTTTTGTTTGAGCTGTTGGAGTTCGCGACCCATTCACCTGCGCGATTAACGCGGTGTGTACCGCGGAGAGATTATCAATGATCCGGTTCCGCCGCTTCACTGCGTCAGCCCCCGTCAACGCTCGTCGAGCCAATGGAGTTTCTCCTTGGACTGGAATTTGCATGCACCTTGCCATCCAACGGGTCGGACGAAGCACTCGAACTCCTGGTGACCCGTTATCTCGACGCATGTCCAGACGTTGGCGAGACCACAAGAAACTTTCGTGGCCTTCGCATCCCCCGTGGCCTGAACGTAGTGGAGATTGATTCTATTGACGCGATCTCAATAAACAGGTTGTGTTCACGTAGTTCTTGCGTGACTGGAGAGGACAAGAAGGGAGGTTGTGTTGCGACAACAGGGTGCTTACGCGGCTGAGAACAATGCGTAGATCTACTGTAGTGAACACTTGAGCATTGTAGAGTTGGGGTAGTCGAGTGGAGTAGAACAAGCATAGTACAAAATCTTACGTGAGATACCGGACCAAGCATATGACGAAGGCATCGAAGTCGCAGTGAGTGTAGTGACGCCTCTGCGAGCCAGACGCCTAGTGAGCAGAAAACGCCTGAAACAAATAGTTAAACAAAAGCAGCATTGCCATTGTAAACAGTTTGCACTTGTTCAGAACGGCCCAAGACTGCGCGCCACCATGTCCACATTCGCGATTGCCCTGTTGTCGCCGCTAACGCTGTAGAGACAGCGAAACAGCAGCGCGCAGTGGTCTCGAATAGTCTGCTGCATCTCGGCCGTCATGGGTTTGTGCTCAGCGCTGAACAAATCCTTGACACCTGGAAGCAATCGTCGCGCCATCCATTCCGGGTGTCCACCGTCCATGTGTCCGCAGAGCAGATCGATGAAGTACGGAGGCCACTTGCTGCCTCGCTGAAGAATTGGCACGAACTTGTCTGCGTCCAGCAGCAGCAGATTGAGCTGCACGTAGCCAGCCAGTAGACTGTAGTAGTAGCCTGTGTAGCCCATGGCGCCGTAAGGGTCGATCCCCCACGTCGTCGGGTCCAGCGAGTTGCCGTCTTCGTCCACCGGCGGCCGCGTGTCCGTCGCTGCGAATTCCTTCAGGGCGTCCACAAGACAACGAGCGAAGTGCGCTATCTGCTTCTCCTGCGCCTCCGTCTTGACGTAGCGGTAGCGTCCGTCCTGGATGGTTGCGGATGCGTACACGTCGGCCAGCGTCGTCCAGGGAAGGCGGTGAGCTTGATGCGTCGCCATGGTGGCCGAAACGAGAATGGACGAGTACGATATAATGTAGTCAGGTCCTCAGCTATGCAAATAATAGTGCAAGCACATTCGTCCAAGGTGTGAGTGTTGGTCTCCTCTATGAAATTCAATGTAGCCATCTCTGAAGTTGCAACGGATTGACTTTTATACTGCACGTGTGTATGGAGGTTGCTCAAAAGGGTGGTCTCAGATCGTACTTATGCGGTTAATGTAGCCATATAGAGGGTCAAGTTGAAGTGGTTCGGACGCTGGGGCCTAGTTTCGTCTCGGTGGGCGCTACTTTGAGCCCTTTGGCAACCAAATCGGCGCTTTTCATGAGTTTGTTCAGGCCCTGGACGATCATCATGGCTGTGGAAGGACAATACATGATTAGTTATTGTGGAAGTATCTGGAGCGCAGACAGACCACGCACCTCGTTTGACTGCAAAGTACAGGAACAGCGCGTTAATGAAAAAGCGCACGACGTTCTCGATGAACAGTCCGTAGTTGACGGTGATGGCTCCCGAGTCTCGCGCTTGGCTTGGTGTCTCCCACGAGTCGCTGCTACAGTCTTTGTGGTTATGGGGACATCTTGCCACAGCGTAGTAATTGCCCAAGCTGCGAGTGGAGACCAGACTGAGAATCGGAGACAGAATGTCCACCACTAACGATTGCAGTATGGCCGTGAAGGACGTGCCCATGATCATACCGATGGCCAGGTCCACGATGTTGCCGCGCTGGATGAAGCCGCGAAAGTCCATCACAAGTGCATGCAAATCGTCCCTCGGTGAAATCGCCTGGATGTGCGTCGTAACTTTGTTGAGCACTTTTTCCATGTCATCCGCCGATATCGAGAGCGCATGCTTCGTTTCATCAATGACGTCCCCACTCTGTGGAGCAGGTATCGCAGCTGTTGTGCGCTGTGCAAACTCCATTCCGCTGGAAGCAGTTCTGTCAACTGGGTTTGTAGTGCAGAACTCCCAACTATTTCCAGCCTCGATGCTGCGTCTGAATTTGGCAGGGCACCTCTTTCGTCTCCCCAGCATCGAGTCATGGTGTCTTGGACATTCAATTTTCGTACATTTTCAGTTTTAGAGACACTTGGGGGTCTAGGATGGCCGTCTTGTATGCAATTCGGTGGTCTAAATGCTGTGCACCCGTGAGGCACGCGTCAGCGCCTGACTTTCGTCTGATGGCATCTCCTCCGTGCGAATGGCAGTGATCGCCTCTCGGAATCCGATGCGGGCGTCGTTGTGAACAATGCCCACAAGGAACTCGGACGTCTGAAGCAAATGCTGGAGTCGGTCACGCGCGTTGACAATAGCGAGCATGATGCCCTGAAGCCGAAGTTCAGCCTTCAAATGCTTCATCATCTGGATTGTCGTGGTATCCCAGTCCATGATGGAGCACGCGTCAATCACCACGCCGCGAACGAGAACGCCCTCAGTCTCATGCCGCTTGCGAACCTCGCGCTCCACTACACGCTCGATGTACTCGCAGTTGGCAAAATAGAGCGCACCCTCAACACGAATTGCCACGACGTCAGACAACGGACGAGCAGTATCCGGATACAAGTCAAGATCCACAATTCGGTTCTCGCCGGTCTCCTCGTCGGTCACCTCACCAAGCATGGACACCGTCGGGCGACGAGTCTTGTAGATCACAGCGACGAGCGAGCAGAAAATAGAAGACAGTAGTCCAGGAAGCACACCCAGCAGGCATGAGAGTATAAACGAAGCGAGCCACACGTAGAACTCGTCGCGCTTGACACGATAAAGCCACTTGGCTTCCTTCAGCTCAATGAGCGAGTAACCTGCAACGATAATGATGGATGCCAGACTCGCCTTCGGCAGGTAGGCAAGTGCTGAGGTGGCTGTATAGAGCACTAGCACCACAACGAGCACAGTGATAACACTTGCGAGCTGCGTGCGCGCATTTTGCATGTTCACAGCCGTGCGCGAAAGACCGCCCGTTGAAGGCATGCCCTGAAAGAAGGAGCCAACAAGGTTGGAGAAACCCAGTGCAATCAGTTCCTGGTTAGGACGGATTCGGTAGCCCTCCTTGATGGCCAAACGCTTGGCCATCGCAACACTGCACATGTACGAGATGATAGCGATCGACAACGTATCGATGAAGAGATGGTACAGACGATCTGCTTCAATGATGTCCGTAACCAATCCGTACCAGGGCCTCTTGGGAGACGGATAGCCGCCAGGCACGTCTCCAGCAAGCGTTAAAGAGCCTTCTGGAGCTAAATAACCCACAATTCCACCGAGAAGGCAAACCATAAATGCCCCCAGGTCACAAACCAGTCGTAGTGCGA
Organism: Phytophthora sansomeana; assembly: GCA_032158285.1. NCBI lineage: Eukaryota > Oomycota > Peronosporomycetes > Peronosporales > Peronosporaceae > Phytophthora > Phytophthora sansomeana. The sequence continues at coordinate 24,416 of JAPDHH010000200.1, forward strand.
TCAACACTGCCATCTTGGAGCGCAGTAGACGAATAGATGTTGATGACGCTGCCAGCATACGTCCTGTCAGCGCTGTAGTTGAGTCGGCTGATTCTGATCCAGCCTCCGACTTTGCGGGCGATGCAAGCTCCTTGATGCGTCGCTTCATTTCCGCTTCCGCTTTAGCCTCTGCTTCATCGTCATCACGATCAGCGTCATCGTTGCGAGTACGTCGAGGCCTCTCCACTGTTGGCTGCGTAGGATTCATCCTCGGTAAAGTTCGTGTTGCTCCTGTTTCATCTGAACTAGAACGGTGCATGCCCGTGGCCACTCCACCGTCCGGACGGGCACCAAAATCAAGAGGCCTCTCAATCGTAATGTAGTCTTCATCTGAAAGCGAGAAACCCACACCTTCATCGTCCATACGTCCGTTACGCGTGCTGCGAGTAATTGCGGCCATATCTCGCTGACGGCAGGAGCGAGCTAAGTCCAAGTCGTTCGCGCCAAGATCACGGCTATTGCGCGTCGAGGATCCCCACGGAGACGATACCACATAGTCTCGACGTCGGAGAGAGCCCGTCGTAAACACCGCCGGTAGGTCGGCCCACCTCGATCCACGGGGCGAGACCGTCACGTTCTCCACGTCCATATTCTCTTCGTCGTCATTTCTTCTCGGCTGTCGCTTCTTGGGTTTAGGCGCATCGCCCAGCTCAATGTCACCTCCATAACTCGCTGCAGCCTTCTTGTCCTGCTTGGAATTCTCCGTATCCTCGTCACTCATGTCACTTTGCTCTCCACTGGACGAGCTCGTGCTCATGGACAACTGGTTCAGTGCTCTGGACGTCTCAATGGCAAATTGGTCCTCAAACTCCTCCTCAACTCTGGCCAGTTCCTTCACCACGCGTCTCTTGAGCTCGTGCATCCCAACGAGCACTAAAATGGAAAAGGTCCCGAGTGCCAGACTCAACGTATTGAGATGTGGGAATTGCTCCATCAGATCCAGCACTGTGAGCACGGGTAGATCTCTGCTCTTGACTTCTAGGCCCAGCCAACTGGCCACTTGGGAAAGCATAATGAGCACTCCACCAGCCGAGATGAATCCTCCCATGACTGGCCGAGAGAAGAAATCTGCAATGACTCCCAGGCGGAACACGCCCATGAAGAGCAGCACAACTCCACTTAGAAACGACAATAGAATGCCCGTAGCGATGCGTTCCTCCTCACTCTCCACCTTCTTAATGGCCGAGCCCACGAGCAGACTCACTTCGGCCCCATTGGCCACGGATAGCACGCGAGAAGTGCCAAATAAAGGGTACACCATGGGCACCACGGCGGCCGTGTAGAGGCCATAGATGGGGGGTACGCCCATGATGGCACTGAGGGATACTTCCTGGGGTACAAGCATGAGCCCGACCGTAACCCCCGACACGAGGTCGAACTGCAGGTCTTCACGCAGGTTGTAGGCGGGTAACCATTCCAGGATGGGTACGTGCTGCTTGAGGAAGAAGAGTAACCGCTGGCGGGTTACGCGCTGTCGGGCTTCGCACGCTGACGCCCACAGCGACGCGAGGACGGAGGTGAGCGCTGCGAGCGACATGTCGTTGGACGCAGGAGACGGCGGGGAAGACGACGCGGCCATTGGCAGCCTCCAGTTCCTCCCAGGACGCGCGGCACGACTCGGACGCGGGCAGGGTACACGAGTGACACTGACGTAGCAGACGGCTGTCTCTTTGCGCGATGAACAGATGCCGCCGTAATCCCCCATTTCTATAGTTAGAACCCTTTAAACAAGAATACATTGCGCCGTAATCATCTAATTCTATACTTAGCAACCTGTCAGTAAGAATATACGTAATAGTTGAACTTGGATCGCCTTGAATTACGCCTAAAACGTAAGAAAATAATAAAAGGACGCAGCCATTCCGCCATGCCTCTAGACGTGAGCATCAAGCAGGAGCGAGTGCGAGTCAACGCCAGCGCCAGCAGCGCGCACGAGGTTTCTTCTCTCTCTCCTCTATAGACCTCCAAAATAGAAACGTTTCTAACGGTTTCTATGCCAGCTCTCGTCCGCCTTCCAGGCCGCCGTGTCGCCCGACGAACCGGAGCGCAGCAACCAGTTGCTCGTCCACGCGTGCAGCTGCGACGACGCGGCGTGTCGAGACCCAGAGTTCCGAGGGGTGTGCGCCCACATGAAGCGCTTCCTGCGCGCCACGTGCTGGGCCTCGCACAGCCCCAAGTGGCGCGCGTACCCCATCGCCTCGGCGGTCGTCGAGCTCTTGTCGTTCCACGCGCTGCACTGCCACGAGCTCCAGTGCAATGTACCCATGTGTCGCCAGTTGCGCGGCCAAGTACTGCTTTAAGTTAGGGTAACAATTCACGCCTGTATTAACTCTTGTGGTGGTATAAATACTGTGCCAGATTGACATGGTCCTTTCGTTTAGGACCCCAGATCGTTTTTTTTTTTTTTTTTACAGAGCGAGCTGAGCTGGTGTTGAAATGCAGACTGGAGGGTCCAAGAAGTGGGTGGCCACGAGCTCGGGCAGCTCCAAGTTGCTTCGGTATCCGTCGAGTCTGAAGGGAGCTACTGCCCAGGACGACAAGTTGTCATCACGAAGACCGCAAACGTGTCCCGGCTCGAGGCTCACACCGGAACTGCACTGGAATCTCAACAATGCGGCACTCAAGACGCTCTCCAAAGCGCAAGTCGAACAGCTTTGCCACTTGTTCAAGTTCTACGACTCGTCCACGTTGGGCGATGCTTTGCCCTCGATCAACTGCACGCGGTTTATGGAGATCCTGCGAGATGCCCAGTTGCTGACGGATTGCAGCGCTGACAGCGAAGATGAATACGTGGCTGCGACGTCGACCAAGCAGCTTCAAGCTGACCAAATGGAGCGGGTTTTCGCGCAGGCTGTCATGGGCAAGATGCGCGTGCACCTTGACGCAGACGACCAGCCTGTGCTCACATTTTCTCTCTTCTGTGGCGCGTTGGTGCACTGTGCGATGCTGCTGGACCCGGCAGCACGACCGGAAGCTGCGCTGCAACGTATTGTCCCGATCCTTCTGGAGAGTTCCAGCGTTCGAGGCCACGGCGTATCGGCAACGAAAGGCTTACTCAGCCACCTCCCTTCAGACAGCACAATGTCTCTCTGGACACCCAAGGGAGCGTGCATATTGCATCCACAGTCCGATGATGCGCCGCAAGACTTTCGAGAGCTAGCTTCGTTCCAACAGGTCATTGCCGACTGTACTCGGGACAAACTTCTTGAAGAGCTCAAGCAGGAAAGAGTGGAGCGGCACTACCAAATCCCTGATCATATCGTTGCCAGCTTTCATCCAGATACGATCGCGCTTATATCGGACAAGTTTCGCATGTTTGACGCCTTCGACCGCGGTACGCTACCACGGCACGAGGTGTTCGCGCTTCTGTCGAGTTTGGGGGCGCACTTGGATCTTCCAGAGCCATACGCAGTTGTGGCAAAACTATCAACCTACAATACTCTTCCACTGCAACAATCAGAGTCGAACAGCACTATTGGACAAACTAGCAGTGGTGAATTGACGTTGGCACAATTGCTTCAAGTGATTGAGGCTGCACGGGAGACAAAGCGAAACTCAGCCACAGCAAAACTTACGGCGATGAAGGTCCACATGGATAGGGCAGTATTAGCAGCGAGGACGAGCCTTCTTTCAAAGGCTTCGCAACTCGAAACGATTGCACCGGATGAGAGCGATAATGTGGCTACTGCGCAGAAAACTAAGCGTACCAGTACCAGTGGTCCCCGTGGAAGGAGGAACGGTACAGCAATTTTGAAATCTCGCAAGTCAACGCTTAGCCAAGGGACTGGTAGCGTAGTAGACACTGCAGTGATGAACAACAACCGCCGAGGTAGCACTAGCATGCGTAATGCCTCCATTTCAGACAGGAAGCGGTCATTGTTGCACCGAAAACCGTCGACAGTGAGTGGCAAGTCCGACGCGAGTGACAGGAGGTATGAAGGACCTCAGCCAGCCCAGTTGTCTGCTTCCATGGCTTGTGCTGACACTGCTGTAGAGGTACATGAAAATGATGAGACGAAGGTGCTTGAATGTTTAGCAGACACTGCTCGCGACACTCAAGCAGGATACCCGTCGAATGGCATCATGGTTCAGATACATGAACCACCAAGCGCTAACAACAGCAAAACGATTCGTATTTTTCTGCTGCTTGGTGGCGATCACGATGGTGCTGTTTGTTACACGATCTCGCTTGTGTTTGCAACCAAGGAGATCATGGAGAAAGAAGGAGTCTATTACTCAGCAGCATCCAGTGAGACCACGCGAATGACGCCGGTGTTACCTGTACAAAATTGTCTGACAAATGCGCTCCGTATACTGAAGAAGTGTGTCATGGCTAAAGTGAAAGAAGGGTTTGAACTTCTTCCTCCAGATCAACTAAACGTTGTGGACCAAATGCTGGTAGATATATCTCGGCGGCAACCACACTATAGCAGCCCCGTCACGAGAAAACCTCGGTCTTGCGAGGAAAGGAACAGAAAAACTTCATCACTGCAGACAGCACTATCAGAATTTGGCCGTAAACCACTCCCGCCACGACTCAAGTCGGCACCTCCATCTACGTGTAGACTGCTTCACAACCGCCAGTCCAATTTTTCCAGCGACTCCAATAATGTTTTTGCGGTCTGGCAAGCGTCTCAAAGAAGTAACCACGTCTGGATTCATGACGTAAATTCGGCATCACCTTTGAAGTTGGCGACAAGGCTCACCCAACCAAAACTCTTTCGACTCTTTCGTGGAAGCCAATTGAGCCCCCTTCGCGATCTGTCAAGTTACAACAATCAACATATGGAGGATCCCAATTCTCTTGCAGCGGGGTTCAACCAACTCGCTTTCAAGGCATAAAGATTAAATATGTGCGAAAGTGTACAGGATCCTACGCCGATGTCAATCCTGGAAAAGCTAGAAAACCAAGGTTGTACGTTGTTAGCTTTGGTACTTGACTATTTTCTTACGCATGCAAGGCTTCAATGTTTGTAGCTGTTGAGCGATGCAAACTAATTGGTATCGTCTTCGTCTTCGTCTTCGACGCCAAAGCCTTCACTGCCGAAAATACATGTCAAGGGTAAGAAAGTAGCAGACCTCATTGCTGATTTACACATGGATGAACGTGGTTCCACTGCACCTAGTCTGAAAAGCAAGAAGTGGGTGTCTAAGAACGCTGGTGGGGCATTTCTCCTGCGCCAACCTTCCGGTCGAAATCCCAGTGATCCTCATTCGGACGACGTCTCTGCTACAGCAGTAGATAGACCACACACATGTCCATCACTTAAACTCACACCAGAGTTTCACTGGAATTTGAACACTTCGGCTCTCAAGACACTCTCGACAGCCCAAATCGAACAACTCTACGGGTTGTTCAAGTTCTACGACTCATCCACGGTTGGTGACGAAGTGCCTTCAATCAACTGCTCTCGCTTCCTTGAAATCCTGCGTGACGCTCGGTTGCTGAGTGACGAAATACCTTTAGAAAGAACACTACAAGCGGCATCGGCTGAGAGAATATTTGCCCAGGCCACCCTGGGTAAAATGCGCGTGTACCTCGACACCAATCATCAACCTGCGCTGACATTTTCGCTGTTTTGCGGTGCACTTATGAACTGTGCAATGCTACTGCATCCTTTGATACCTCCTGAGGTGGCTTTGCAGAGAATTCTTTCGCTCCTACTTGATAATTCGGTTGGCGCTTTTTCTCCAGACAGAAGTTTGCTTGGTCAAGTTTCGAGTGAGTCGGTTTGGACTCCTGGGAAATCGCAAGTTGTGGTTCTACAACTTGAAAACGACCAGCTAGACTTTCGAGAGCTGCCAATGTTCCAGGCAGTCATGGAGGACTGTGCGAACGACATCGACCTTGAAGAGCAGAAGTATGAAGAATTGACACGGCTCCAAGAAATCCCCAATTGCCTCGTTGCAAGCTTTCACCCTGACACGATCGCCCACATTTCCAACAAGTTTCGCGTGTTTGACGTCTTTGACCGTGGTGCATTGCCTCGGTCTGAAGTATTTGCGCTGCTTTCTAGTGTGGGGAGGCATGCAGATTTACCAGATCCACACGCAGTCATCGCACGCCTGAATGATCTCCCGTTGCATCGAGCAATTTTGCAGAACGGAAGTAGTAGTGAGGCTGATATCGGTGCCGAAGAATTGACGCTGTCTCAACTGCTCCAGGTAATTGAGAACACCCGAGAGTCAAAACGACATTCGCGCACAGGACAACTAGCGTCCATGAAGGTCCGAATGGATCGGACAGCAGTAGCAGCAAGAGGTAGTCTTCTTTCCAAACAACTTCTTCAAGAAGCGACTGTGAACGGTGGGAACGAAAGTGTAGACACCCAGGACACTCCTGTGCTCAATAAGCGGAAAACCAGAGGCTCCTTAAGACGGAGACAGGCTACGGCTGGTTTGAAGTCAAGCAAATTGATGCTAGGTCAAGGAGCAGAAGCCTCGAGCAACTCACTGCTAGACAGTAAGCATGCTGGGTCCACATCCGGCAGGAAGAGGACGGTGGTGTATCGGAGGAGGTCGTCGCTTCTAAGTGGCAAGGGCGACACTGCAGAAGTCAACTCGAACCAAAACGTAGTCGATGAAGCTTCTGCGATGCAGTCTCAGCGCTCAGCTACACCAAACTACAGTAGAGACCTCGCACTTGAGGCATCGGTCTCTGTTGTTAATGGTGACCATTTCAACAACTGCCTTGCTCAGACACTTGAAAATCGTCAAGTACTCGATGTACCAAGTACGACCCCGGTTCAAATGAATGCGTTAACTGCAAAGAACACCAAGACTATTCGACTTTACTTACTACTCGGTGGTGAACATGATGGCGCCATCTACTGTACACTAACGCTGAGGCTCAAATCACGAGAAATTGTCGAGAGCGAGGGTATCTACTACTCGACAGCACCTAGTGAGACTACACGAACGGCACCCGTGCTACCCACACAACACAATTTAATGAACGCACTCGAAATGCTAAAGAAGAGAGTGCAGACTAAAGTCGAGCAAGGATTTGAGCTACGACCTGCTGGCCAACTTGCCATCGTTGACGGGATTTTACAAGATTTACAGAAGCGTTTACCCCATTTCAGCAGCCCCGTTACGAAGACAACGCGCAATTCAGCAGCCTTGACGCTACCACAGCACGCAGACATTATGCCACTTCTCAGCATTTCACAAGAGCAGTTGCCAAAGCTTCCACCCCATTCAAAACCTGGACATCCTAAACTCGAGCTTCCGAGCAACTACAAGGATCTCTGTGCAAAATGGGACATCTCTCAGCATGAAAACTACGCGTGGATCCACGACATTAATGCAGCGTCTCCTTTGAAATCACCAGCACAAATGGTTCGTGCTGGCCATTTAAGTCCCGCTGGCCATTTAAGTCCCCTGTGCGCTCCATTCAAGTAGAGCAAGAATACCGAGATGTTTGGACTTGAGTCGAAGGTAACAAGGCCATGCTCGCGCAAGATCACGACGTACTGCTCAAGAGTATATGACGGTAGTTAGAATTGAATAGCGTAAATGCACCGAGAGTCAATCTTAAAAAGCTACGATTTCGGAGGGTTTTATTGAGTTGCTGCTGGGCAGTACAGAAGTTGCAAACAGCTTGGATCACTACAAGCGAGAGACGCCGGCAAGTAAAGTAGAGTTTGTGCAAACTTGTCGATATGGTTCTTTTCACTTGCGGAAATTATCCTTGAACCTTTTCACCTACGAGCACCGACAAACAAATATGAACACTTCAATTTAGTCGGGCATACAAAAGCCAAATCCCTACCATCTTCGCTTCTTCCTTCCCAGCATCCTCAAGCTTCACTGAGAGATCAGAAACTTCCTTCTTGTGCATCTCCAATTCCGAACGGAGTGACTCGACTGATTTCTGCTCGTACTTGAGTAACTCTGCTTCAACGCCCCGCAAGTGAGCCAGCTCCAGTTCGAGCTCCTTGACCCGCATAAGTTTCTTGTGATCTTCATCCTGTTGCGCAGATTGAACCGCGTTAGTCTTTGTGATCGCTGTAAAGCGGATTTCTGCTACGAACCTTTTTGCGCTTGCGGTGAGCAAGTTCTGCTGTTTGAACTTTCAGTTTGTGGCGAAGTTTGCTTACTTCTGCAGCGTTGGGACGCTGAACGCACTGACCTGTAGACAACATACATTTCGCACGGTTCGCATCTTGCAAACTCGATTCATCAGCATGTCCTTGGATCGATGAGCTTTGCCTATAGTATGCAGTAAATGTACATGGTGCACACATTAGATGAACGACCGTGGAGCTGCATCACTTCCGTATTGGCGATCCAGGCAAGTACAGGCTAGCAACAGCGCATTGTTGGTTGCATACATTGTGTTTGACATTTCATAAGCGAGATGTTCCTCCTCTTCCTGCTTCTGTTGCTGCTCTGCCTTCGGTTTTTCTTCTTCCTCTGCCTCCACTGCATCTCCAGCAGAATTATGCCGTGTACTCGCCTTTGCGTCATTATCGCTGCCTTGTAGAAGGTTCGTCTCAAGGACAACACTACCGAAGCTGGTGTTGATAGTGTTTGCGCTGCTTGCCGAAATGGAGGTGTCCATCGCCAGTACTTGATTGATCTCGGGCATTTCCAGTAGATCCTCCACACTCACGTCAAAGTCGCTCTCCAGCGGGTTTCTTGGGTCCATTGCAGCACTTTGGAAGAGAAACAACTAATGGGATTATTGAGGAGATGACGCTTGTTTAAACCTGGGACTGCCTGCTATCACATCAGTGTCTCATGTTTTGGGATGACGAATTCTGAAGACGAGAAGCATTGCTTTAGCGTATGACGAGCAATGATCATTAACACGTCGAAAAACAAGGCACCTACTCTAAACAACAGTACTAGGACAAAAACTGAAAATTTGAACGTTTGCCTTGCTCTTAGAACTTATATGCAACCTCAATGCGCACAATCAACGGCCCTTATGGGCGATGGCTTCTCATCACGTTAATCTACACAAGAAAAAGAGAAATAAACATCAATACCGATGAGACAGGTACAAATATTACCAACAATGCGAATCCTTACCCAGTCAAGTTGCTCCTTGGCTGCATCTTGCACTTTACCCGTTAGTTCGCGGACTTCCGCTTTGTGCATGTTGAGTTCATCTTCCAAAGATTCCACAGAGCGCTGTTGGTACTGATTCGACTGCGATTCAAGATCTTGCAAGTAACTGAGCTCCCCTTGAAGCTCTTGCAGTCGCATTTTCTGCTGCCGAGCCTCATCCTACATTCCAAGCATACACGACAAGTCAAGCACAGGTATAAGTCGAAGTCACGACCACTCTAATATACCTTTTTGCGCTTCCGATACCGTCGCGAAGCCGTCTGCATCTTCAATTTGCGTCGAAGTGCAGTAAACTCAGTTGAATCTAATGGATGAACTCGTTTGCCTGCAGTTTGAGTTTTCGATTCTGCCTCTCCTGTGCTTGGATCTGGTTGCGACGGGTTTTGTTGAACAGGAGCCGATCGTACTCGCGGCACAGACAAGGGCTCTAGAGTTTGCTCCATCGTCGCTGGCAATTGAGATCTAGAATGTGAGTAGCTTGGACCGACCACGGTGGCAACCAGCGTTAATGGTCTTAAATCTCTTGTGGAAAACGATGAGTCTACAGGACGGCTGAAAAAGACGTAACAAAGTCAGAAACCGTACTTCGCTCGAGTTTTAGTACTAAGCCTTGCACGTACGTGAAGCGTGGAAACCACGAGAGCTCCCTAGTCCGCATTAGTTGTCTCGTTGATACCGACTGATGTCGTGGTGCGAGAGTGCTGGGCCTGCATTGGTATTCAAAAGCATAAAACCATGAGGTAACACCAGTTAGAAAGTGTTCTGCTGTTTGTTGCTGACAGGTACAGGCTTCCACTTGTATCCAAGCAAAAACGCGCAAGTTAAAGCACTCAAAGCACTAACATGACGTAGGGAATGGGGGCTGCATACGTTGAGCTCTGCATCTGGTGGGAGAAGCCTAGCGCTTGATCTTCCTCCTGCTTCTGATCCTGCCTTTCCTGCCCTGTTGCGTAAACTGCCGCCTGCTTTTCTCCGAAAGACCAGTCGTCACTTCTCGGAGCGACCACCTCATTCGTCAAGTCCCTCGCTCCGCGTTCCTCGTGATCGTCGGTAACACGAGGATTGGTGTCGTCACTTGCATTTTCACGAGCGTCGGGGCTGCCGGTGGCGAGCAGGTCGAGAATTTCCTGCATCATGGCGTGGTCCTCCACGTTCGGCATAAACGGGTCTCTTGGTTGTCTCCACATTAGAGCAAAAGACCGAATGATGGGAAGTGAGTGCGTCCGCGCTGGAATCTGCGACGAGCGAGCGTGGGGTCCCAAACCCCGTTGAGTTTTCTGGAGCGAGAATCGGATCGACTCGGATGGTGTCACTGCGCAGCCTCGCAAACCGTTCTGAAAGGCCGCCGCCACAATATCTGACGAGCATGGACAACAGAACCGTTTGGTTGCAGAACTCCTCGTCTGGGACGGTCGTCGTTGAAATCCTAGTACTGTTGTAGTCGCGAAGTTTCACACACCTCTGTTATCCTCTGCTTCCCATCAGCACATATCCCTCCTCCCGCAGCACCTTCTCCTTGTAGACCCATTGCCGTGCAGTTTGCTCAGCGAGGGATCTGTACAATGGCAATTTTCGGAACTCCTGCACCGCGGCGCGCAAGCTGGCACCGGTCTCCTTGCAATAGTCCAGAAAGCGGATCTTGTCGCCATGGGCGTAGCCTGCAGCTGTCTTTGGCGCTGCGGCACTTGTAATATGGCCTCCACCAGTACTGGTCACGAACCCCCTTGCCATCCTTTCAGGGTCCTTGTGCTGGATACCAGCGTCGCAGGCGTCTTGTATGTTTTGCTGTAGCGACCGCGCTTTCATCCTGTCGGTTGCTATCACGCAGCTTTCTCGGTTGGCAGGTTTCTTCCCAGTCGCACCTTTCTTCCCAGCGGCATTCTTTGCCGTCCGAGGGTGTTTGGCGAGAGGTTTCAAGCTACCTTTGCAGATCTTGTTGCCGTCGACGACCCACATCTAGCGGTGCGTCATGTGACTGTCCCTGGACGAGAACACCAGCCGGGTAGCAAAATCGAGTCCACAGGGAGTTGTGATCGGCGAACACCACCACCTAGACTTTACGTCGCAGCACCGCGGCCACAATATGCTCCGCCACGTCCCGCGGAGTCGGTAGCACGAAGATGTGCCTGCTGCTACAAGTTCAGTCGGTATCACGAAGAGCCGTCTGCTGCTACAAGTGTCTCAGTCCCAACCCCCAAACACACGCTCGGCCATGGAGCTGCCTGTCTTCGACTGGGAGGAGGCCGTGCGGAACGACCGGGACCTCCTCCGCATGGACGCGTTCGTGCAGCGCGCCATCTCGAAGCTCCCTGGACAGCCGCCGCCACGCGCAGACGCCGGACGCGGCTCCCGCTTCGCTCCGCGCCGCCGCCTGTCAAATCTGAAGGTATGTACCCAAGTCACAAATCACATTTCGGTGCACTAATTTTGGTCCCAGCCGTTGCAGACTCGGGAAGTGCTACTACCATGCCGGACGAGGCCATGGAGACGCCGCAGTTCATCGACCCGAAGGATTACGAGAGCCAATCATCTAGTGAGTACGACATGCGAGAAGTGGACCCCATGGACGAGCTCAGCGACTTCGGGACGCCACTACAGGAGCAGGAACAGGAGCAGGAGCAGCCTTTGGAGCCCATTCAGGAGCAGGAGATGGACAGAACAGTGTGTGAAGTGTGCAAGAGCTCGGAGAGAGAGGGCGAGATCGTCCTCTGTGACGACTGCGACGCAGGTGGACACTTTTGGCAACGCAGACGGACACTTTTTAGATGGTGGACACTGATTTGCTGTTTTTGTTGTGGTCGCTTTCGTGCGGTAGAGTACCATATTTTCTGCTTGAAGCCGCCGCTGACCAGTGTGCCGAAGGAGCAATGGTACTGTACCAAATGCAAGCCAAAACATTCTGCAGTTGAGACGGAAGCGGCCGTGAAGGCGGAGCAGGTGCTGGCAGCTGAGACCAGCGCTGGAGGGAGTGGAGATGCTGGAGCAGTGCAAACGAGTGCGTCTGTAGCGGACGCGAGCGCTGGTGCGTCCATGACGGACGTACCGATGGAGTCGGCGCCGTCTAGCGGTGGCACTGCACCGACGAATGCAGGAAACGATCCGACGTCGATTCCTGTACGTGGCAATAGGGGCGTACTCGATGTAGTTTGTTAGCTGATGTGCTGTTGTTTTCGTGAATAGATTGCACAGGCGTTGAAAGGTGACCCGGAGAAGAGCAACTTGTTGCTGGTCCACGCGTGTAGTTGCGACGACATTCAATGCACCGACTCAGAGTACTGCATGTTCTGCCCCCACATGAAGCGGTTCCTCCGCAGCGTGTGCTGGGCGTCGCACAGCGAGAAGTGGCGCTCGTACCGACTCGCTCGGATCACCGCTGAATTGTTCGCGTATCACGCGATGAACTGCAACGTCGCGGACTGCAATGTGCCCCTATGCGTCCAAATCCGTCAAGAAGAAATTGTCTAAGACGAGCGAAGTCGCGTCGTGCAATGCGCTGCTGTTGGCCAAACCCGTAAAGAAGAAGTCGTCTAAGATATGCAGGGTGCAGCGCGCAATGTGCCGCTGCGCGTCGAATTTTGCAAAGAACGAGGTTATTCAAGACGCGCAGCTTATTATCCCCAACGCATGAGTAAGTACCAGACGGAGAATTTAATGCAGTGGGCTTTATTTTGTGTGTTCGTCGTTTTTGTGTATCGAGCTCTCGATTCAGGATGGCAGACTGCTGATTTGGCAAGGATGACTGGCTGCGCGTTGGTGATGCCGGCTTCAGTGGCGATGCAGCGTTCACATCGTGGATCCGCGTGCAGTTATCCCCCTGGGATACCTCCCACAACGCGAAGAGATTTCGATAATTGCTAGGCAGCTCGACTTGGTGCTGCTGCGCTGCTTTTTCAACCGGTAACGCGTTTCGCTTTCGAATTGGCGAACTGTTAGGAAGGCCCACCAAATTCGGTATTATGGGCGGCATGAGCAATGGAGCACTCGGGTCACTAGTTGCTAAGGTGTGGAGAATATCGCTGTTGCATGGCTGAGGCTGTGAGATCTGCTCTGGCTGTGGGCATCCGTGCAATCTGGAGCCTACTTTGAATGCGTTGAACACTGCTGCCAGTCCTGCATCGCGCAGTGTCCTAGGCACCGGGCGATACTAAAACGTGGTTGTTTCTTTCGTAGTTTGCGCAGCATATCTTCGACGCCATCAAGTTGGTTTGCTGGGACGAGCTTAAAGCCATGCTTCTGTCTGGCCAGTACGCATTTTTTTCAGCATGAGTAGCGCGCTCATCAGAGTCGATTGAGTGGGTAAGACGGGAGATGTCCGCGTTGTTTCACTCTGTGCAATCGAGTAGTGAACACCTTCGCTCTCCATGATTTCCCTTGTGGTAAATTCCAGCGAGTACTTGCAACAGATTGCACCGTCGTGATCGCCACCGAGCAGCAGGAAGATTTGGAGTGTTTTGCTGTCCTGGGCACTTGTCGGTTCATACGTATGACTGGTACTGGTTTCGCATCGTTGGTGAGCTTCGAGGTCTACAAGTTGTTGACTGGTGAACTCCGCATCACTGGGCGAGGAGATTTCACCCGTCGCTGGGATTGTAATTTCGTCATCAGAATTGCTGCGAAAAGTTGTGGCGGAGCGTTGGGAATAGTCCCCCGAGTTGGAGGATTGACGACGATGGCCGCTTGGGTCGGCTGCTGTATTTGCTGCAGTGTCTTGCTTCGTGTTAACCTTTTTCAGCGACGATTTCCGACTGAATTCCGTCTTCTTTTTGACCGACACTGATCCGTGATGACCAGGTGTTGATCTGGAGCTGTTTCGGTGTTTACTTCCGAGCTGCGGGTGGCTGGTCCCGACAGCAGAGCTACTTGATCCATAGGATAGTATCACTTTGCGAGACCTTGAACGACTGATTCCACCCTTCTTTGGAAACCGAAGAACCATGATGGTGCGCAGTAGCTTCGTGCGAATCAACATTTTGATCATTGTTGCTGTCATTTTCTGGAAAAGAAACCATAGACTCGGCCTGCATTGCAGAGGGTAACGTTCCCACGGCTGATGATATTGTAGGATCCACTCGAGTCGAGTTGATCTTGATTGCCGCGAGTCGTGCCGTCACTAAATGCCGTTTAGCCTCTCGTGTGGCCTCAATCGCTTGAAGCAGCTGTGACAGCGTTATTTCACCCTTGTTGCTGGCAAATTCAGATCCCGCAGCGCTATTTTCACTACCAAGTGAAGAAACACTGGAAGTGGATAGTGTTGTGACAACCGCGTACGGGTCTGGAAGGTCTGCGCGCTTGCCCAAGCTTGAAAGCAGTGGAAACACCTCGTGTCGTGGCAACAAACCGCGATCGAAGACGTCAAACATGCGAAACTTGTTCGAAATGAGAGCGATTGTATCTCGATGGAAGGTGGCGACGAGGTGAGCCGAGATCTGATAACTTCGAGCTAATTTCTCTTGTTTGAGCTCGTCAAGCAACTTGTCCCTCGTGCAGTCTGCAATTACCTGTTGAAAAGGGGTAGTGCACGGAAGTCCTGCTGCTGGTCGAGTGGTTCGTGTGAAGGGCACGCCTGATGCGGCATCCACAGCGATATTGTGCCGTCGGTTGGGAAGTGATACAGCAAACCTCTTCCAGAGGACTGGTTTCCAGGTGGGGTGGGGCCTTTAAGGAGGAGTGGGAGAATTTGACGCAAGGCCGACTCAGGCCGCGCTAGCGGTGTTAACAGCATGGCACAGTTCATGAGTGCGCCGCAAAAGAGAGGAAATGTAAGTGCTGGCTGGCCATCCGCGTCGAGGTATACTCGCATCACGCCCAAAACGGCTTGGGCAAAAATCCGCTCGACTGCTTCCTGCTGAAGATATCTGCTGCTCGCTTCATTGTCCAATGTTGCAAGGGTGTTGTCACTCAACAACCGAGCATCGCGGAGGATGTCCACTAGCCGCGCACAGTTGATCGATGGCAAGCCATCGCCAGTCACGGAGGAGTCGTAGAACGTGAAGAGCCCATAGAGCTGCTTGATTTGGTTTCGAGTCAATGTATTGAGCGCCTTGTTGTTCAGGTTCCAATGGAACTGCGGTGTCAGTGTCGGAACGGGGCAACTTTGAGGTCGGTCCACCACTGAAACAGCGTCAAGACGGAGATCCTTGTTACTTGAGGGCTGACGCAGCAAACATGAGGCTCCAGAAGTCTTGGTCACCCACTTTTTCCCCTTTCGTGTGGGCGCGGTGGCGACACGAGGGTCCATGATCCAATGCAAGTTACCAGTTATTCATCACAAGTTCGCCCACTTGAGTTCGCAATAGCCTTGAGCTGTTGAGTGCAGTGCGAGTTCGCAAGTGCCATTCTTGGGAGGACTACGAGTATTTTTACCAACCTGACGCTGAATACGAAGGACGCCCAACCTCCTGCCTCAGCACCATATCTTCAG
Organism: Phytophthora sansomeana; assembly: GCA_032158285.1. Lineage (NCBI taxonomy): Eukaryota > Oomycota > Peronosporomycetes > Peronosporales > Peronosporaceae > Phytophthora > Phytophthora sansomeana. Next base: position 39,954 of record JAPDHH010000200.1, read on the forward strand.
ACCTCCTCGACAACAGTCGATTATCGCTTCTGGTTCCGCACGCAAAACTTATTGGTTGATGCCCACGATTTCTACCCGTTGTCACTGTATTGTGCATGCTTGACTAGACACGTGGTTATCGCGTTGCTGTCCACCTTCGTGGTTGCTACTGATTTGACGAGGAGATTGCAACAAACCAACGGTTCCTGCAGCAGCAAAGTTGACTTGGAAAATCGCACACACGGGGCGATGATCGGACGTGCGAAAGTTCGTCTGACTCCGGTAGCTCAGCAACTCGATGTCGTGCACCTTGTCATTCGACAAGTAGAGCACCCGGTCGGTCCACGATGGAATGCGCTGCTTCGAGGACGAGTCGTACACATCACTACGTTTGTCAAATTTGTACGTGGGTCGGAAGTGCACTTGGCCTTCTCTGAAATGAGCAAACACGTTCCCCGCTCTCATTTCTCGTTGCAACTGATCATTTGCGTACAGCACCTCGTGCTGGTTCCGCAGCAGCAACGTGTCGACCATGCGTCTTGTGCCGTTGATGCGATAGTTGAGGTCGCCATACCAGAAGACGCGATCAAATCGTTCACTGATGGTTCGTTTCGAGCCCGCTGCAGCTCCTCCTGCCACCGTCGGCATCGAGAAGCGGTTCGCTGAGGTCCGACCGAGTCCTTGCAAATTCTCCACGGTAGTGCTACCGGGAGTTGGGGCAACGGCTACTGAGCTTGTTGGCGAAGATAAGCAGCCAGTAGGTGATAGTCGGAGCTCGTGGTTGATCCGGTGGAAGTTGCCATTCCGCTTGGAGACGTTGCGCTGATGCGCGTCGAAATGGCTGTTGATGAACGCGAAGCTTGTAGTGCCCACAGTGAATGAGATCCCCACTCCTCCCTTATTTCCTAGCTGGTTCCCGAGACCCGTGGCCACGGCGTCAGATTGGATGTTGCCTAGCAAAGGCAGGAGACTGGTATGCACGAAAACAATGTTGTGGATCGCGGTGAGAGCGTGAGATGCTACGAGAACGTAGTCCTCTCCCAAAGTACCTCTGAGCTGATCTTCCCACGACTTTTTCGACGTGAAGACGACACTTTTTGCAATCGAGTTCACGCACTCTTCGCTACCCACTGCCACGATATGGTACTTGTTCAGCCGGATCCAGAGACGCAGATCGTCAGTAGCTTTCTTCGCGTGCATGTTCCAAGTCCCACAAAATACTCGCAGCCGGCCTTGAGAGATAAATTGCGATTGAGTCACACTATCTTCGAGCGTCGTCGCCAGTTGATTCAGCTCCTGCCAGTCATCCAGCAGCTCCAAGTCGAGCTCTTGTGGCCACTCGCCGATTTCGTCTGGGTCTGCATAAATTCCTCTATCGATATCTCTTGCATCTTCAGACAGCGGTGAGGCTGCATCATTATTGCGAAGTTGAGATCGTCTTCGGCGGCGGCGGCGCCTCTCCCCGTCAGAAACCGGCATCTTCTTTCGCACAAGCACACCACGAGCTCTGCTTTGGATTTTCAGGCACGCCTCTTGTTGGAGCTCATTAAGTGCTTCATCTTTTAGTTCTTGATCCAGTTCTGCTTGTCGCTGTCGAGCCCTTGCTCGCCCTCGATAGCCGCGTACCATTGCTTGGATTCGTGTTGCCATGAAGTGATGCACTTCGCCATACGTCTTCTTCTCCTCCCTTGATCCTTGCTGCGGTACACCTGGCAACAGTGAAGAAGGCGGACCGCTATCGTTATGGGAATGCCAACGTGAAGACTGTGCAGATTGGCGGCGGCTCTTTTGCCTATGTCTGACTGAAGATCGATCAGTATGTCTTCGGTGACGTGAACGCCGACGCCTTCGCGAGTTCGAATTTGTCTCGGATGCTGATGATGAACCTGACCTGGAGCTCGAACACGAACACGAACAAGATGCGCAGGATGAAATCGACCCAGAGTCTGAACACGAACAGGAAGAGGAACGAGATGCCGACGATACAGAGGCTGGGCTATGAAGACGTGGTGGAGGTGTAGATGGTGTTGGTTGTGGAAGCAGCAACGGGGGCAAAACTGGCGGGGTCATATCTCCACACGGTGACAGCGCATCGGCAATGCTTTCAAGTGGAGGGCCAGTTGAAAGCACTAAATCATCTGCCGATGCCTTGGGATCAATACTTTCCACTTCTGGGGCAGCCGCGATCTCCGCATCACCACTACCTTGAGGTAGCTCGCCTACTTCTGTTGCGTTAGAAAGCGATGATGCAACCACTTCTTCTGCAAAGACCCGCGGGGATTGTCGGAACATCGTCTTGCATTTCTTGTATTTCTTCTTCAACGCCTTCTGGATGGTGAGAGCTGCAGCGTTAGCGTTCTTGGCTGATTGAGAAGGCTTCTGCACCTTCTTCAGAACTATCTGGGTTGTAGACGAAGGATCATCTTGTTGTATGTTCATCTCTTCTGCCATAGCTTGCACCATACCCTCGTCACTGGCTGCTAAAATTTTACTCCGTGATACATCCCGTGCTTGCCCAGCTTCCACAACCGGAACCAAATCACTGTTCGGTCTTGATGAAGACGTTTGCTGATTAGTAACCGTATCAATATCCAATGATTGTGTCGAAGTTGAAGTGTCCGCCCTTAGTACTCGCATTGGTTCTTGTGCGGGTGCGTCTTCGTCCATCATTTGCAGCAACTCGCGCTTCTGCTTTTTCTCGTCCTGACGCTGCTGCTTCTCAGCCGCACGCTTCTTAGCGTGAGCTCGTCGCTCCGCCTTCTTTTTTCGCAAGAGCTCTTTTTGACGTTGTGCCTTGGCATCTTCCAGTGAATGAGCCGATGCAACCGACTTCATCGCTCGGGCGGTCGGAGAGGACTCTCCATCGACAAAGGAATCGCGCGAGATGCCACCGTGAGGTTCCTCCTCGCCCTGTGCCAACCGCGAGTCAATCTCCACACCAACACGGTTGTTGGCTCGACGAGGCATGTCTCCAACCTGCCACAGCAGTTAGTCACCTGAGGGCAGCGCCCGCTGAAGTACCATTGCAACGGCTTCGTTCACGACCTGCTAACTATAGAAAGGGGTTGCAAACGAGTGAGATGCAAGAGACTCCGTGGCAGGCACACAAACAGGTATTCGATATCATCGCTACACCAAATATGCAAGAATTCAAAAGCAACAAACCGCTGGGAATCTCCTGGCTCACCGCGCTTAACTCTTCAGTGTGATGATCGCCACGTTGATGAATGGCGCCAAGAAGTACACAAGTACCATGAACAGGAGGCAGCAGAAGCAGCACATGAGCCGATTGCAGATGGACGGTCCCAGCAGATCGTTGAGCACCTTGAACGGGTTGAGCGAGAACGAGAGGCGTCCAGCAGGCGGGGGCAAGTACGGTGAGTTGTTCGGTGATGACCGACCCATGCCCACGGGATTCTTCTTTGCGTTCTCGGCGGGAACCAACTCAAGCGAGATGCACACCTCGCCCATCCATTCTTTCGTGTTTGTCTTGTGGTCATGCCTCTCGAGCTTTATCCACTTTGCGTCAGGCGGGTCGTCATCATCCCACAGACCTGTTGCTTCCTTGATTTTCTTCACAGCAGCGTCGTCATCCGAAGTAGCCTTCTTCTTTCTCTTCCTGGTCTCCTCATCGTCTTCAAAGATCTGGACATTTGACTTCATCTTGTACGCGCGGCGGAAGTGAGGTCCGAGGTCCAGCATTTGCGCGCCAATCGCATCGTTGGCAGAAAGCACGTCCTTGTCCCAGCCCTGGATATGGAAATACGGCATCTTGGTGTTGGCCTGCTTGTGGCCGAGAGTAATAGGGAACTTCATACGCCAGTTAAAGGATCCCTTGCCCTTCTTGGCGCGCCAATGGATGTCCGTTTCTTGGTAGTCTGAGCCTTCCATCCAGCAACGGAAGAACAAGTCGTTCATGTCTTCCAGCGTGTCAAACGATGGCACGTTTCGCGCCTTCCACACCACCACACGAAGCTCCATGTCAACAGGCGGAGGAAGGGAGATATCGATAGCTGGATAGTCGTGAGCTTGAGCAGGACTCAAAATATCGATCCAGAGCTTGATCGTACCCATAGGAGCTTTCGATGTTGGGATGTTAAGAGTTCGGGTCTCAAGTGGCTTCAGGCGCAAGCGGCTGGATGTCTCGTACATCTTGCCCATTGCCTGCCACCGCCTGTCGAACAATCGATCCTCGAGGTCAACCGTGGTTTTGCCGATCAAATCGTCACCACCGATCAGGTCGTGATCCATTGCCTCAATTGTTAAAATGCTAGCACCCGGTAGCTTCGCGTTAATCATGAACATCTTGTAGAAATCAGGGTCTGTTGTGTCTTCAATATAGTTCTTGCGGTCGCTGATCTTCTTGTCCCCAAGAGTCAAGCGCAAGTACGGATCCGACTTGCCGGGTCGACCATTCAAACCAAGATCCATCGGAGCAAAGCCAACTCCGTCCAACACGTACACGCGAATTTCGTACGGTAGCGTCTGAAGCAGCGTGTCAAAGTCGAATAACGGCTTCTCATCTTCACGTTCAAGGACACGAATCAACCCCTTGAAGTATCCAGCCATCTTGTACATGCCAACATCGTCTCCACCACGCGATTTCTTCGCGAAGGGGTTGATCGCTGACAAAAGAGACGACTTCTTCTTCTTCTGACCAATATGAAGACCGTACTTCTCGAAAGGTGTCGTCTTCAGCTCAGACTCCAGATCATCATCAAGCAGTTCGCGGTGCTTGAGGTATTTCTTCGAGTCTTCGTCTTCTTCTTCGCCAGGAATAGTGGAACGGCGTGATGATGCCTTCTCAAACTCCCCATTAGGGTCAAAGTCCACGCCCATGCTCTTCAAAGCACCAAACACACCAGCTCCGTTATCAACGGATTCCGTAGAGGGGCTGTCATCAATCCTTGCTACTTTCCCCATCAGTGGCGCATCGTCAGCCCATTCATCGGCAGATTCGAGCTCGATCTCCGCAAACGTGTCGTTTTGGGGCGGCTGGTAGTGCTTCGACCATGGAATTTTCGAGCTCATCTCAATGGAAGCTGAGCCGATAATTGGAGTCTGGAAGCCACCAAGACGCGTATCCTTCACAATGATGTTTAGGCGAGGCGCAAAGTGAGCGTTTTCAGGCAACTCGACCTCCTTCACAATACGTTGCAGGAAATTCGGGTTACTTCCAGACGGGCGCTTGGACTTTTCAGTGATCATTTCTTGTGCTGCATGATCCTTGCCACCAAGCACAAACTCAATAAATGGCAGCTGAATAGGTAAGAACTGATACGGCTCCATGTTGCGAAGACCGAGGACCGTGATTTCCAGGTAAGCCTTACGGTTGCGTGGCAAAATTGGCAGCGCTCGTGGGACCTTTTCGTCTGGGAACTGCTTGCGAATCAGCTCCAAAGACGCCAGAATTTCGCCTTCGCAATCGCCAGGCTCCTGGAACATGATCGGGTGCCACCTGGGGTCAGGCAACGTAGCATGGTGGTTGCTAGAAAGCTGCTCTGATGTGCGAATGTGTGCCTCTGAAAGATTCAGAGCAGCTAAACCAACAAAGTCATTGGTGTCAAAGTCATCGAAGTCCATGACACGCAGCATCACTTGAGGTGCATACTTCAGATCTGGCAGGTTCACATCAAAGTATATGGTTTCGTACCATAGCGGGTCTCTCGTCTTTCTCTTCTTGGACGTCATCTTTTCCTTCTCTCCCATACATCGCACGACAAGGAACGGATCCAGCAACCCATTGGAATCAGCAGGTGGAAGACGACGACCCTGATAAATGTGAACGCGAAGCTGGTAAGGAATGCGCTTGTTCACGGCGTCCAGCTCTGATCGATCCCATGCCGTCTGCATTGCCATTTCTTCCGTTCCAAAGCCCATACGAACAAGCACATTACCAGGGAACGTTTCATCTTCCAAAGCATCAATAGCTTGGTCTTCCTTCATCGAGATCCACTCCACTTCGCTGTTGAACCCGCCATGATCCTCCAAGAGCTCTTTTGCAGTGAAGCGACGGAAACAAACAGCCTTGCGTGTATCGCCTTCTCCTCTGCACAGGTATAGGAAGATATCCGGCACTTGAGAAAGATCTTCTGGAAGCAGCATTTTTTCACTTTCTTCCATGTTGTTCCACTCCACCACGCCGTTCACGTTACGCGTGCGAGATGATGCGATCTCGTTCAGACCACATGACATCACTAACTGCATCTTAGCTTTCTGTCCAGGACGCTTCGAACTCAAGAACGATGGAATCTGACTGCCCCACACGAAATGGGCTCGCATACGATAGATGCGCTCTTGAGGATACATGTCACGCGGGATTCGTTTGGTGTTGCGCTTCTGGTTCGTCTCGTCGAACTCATTATTATCGTTTGTCAAAATGCGCAAAGTAACGAGGAGGCGTCCGCGGTAGGTACTGGCGATGTCAGGATACGTGTTCATCTGCTTCTTCATGGAATCACCGATGCCAACTGACTTCAGTCGCAGAGGTGCGCCGTAGATGTTGGCCCAGAACGCAGGAATCTTACCGCCCATTGCCTTCACGAGCTTTACACTCTGGTAAACGTAACCCACCAATTCATCGGATCCCACTTGATCCCAATCGAAAACACCAAGCTGGATCGAGTCAGCCATGGACGGCTCGCGAATAACAAGCATCAGCTCCTCGTTAAAGCTTGGGCAAAGCTCGTCGCGACGACCCTTCTTGGTACGGACACGCGTTCGAATCGCGTCTCCTCCAGCAATCGATCCTTTGATGTAAGCATCTAACCCACCTCTTCCCACAACAGCAACATCCATTGGCGGCAGGTGCTCAGCCACATGAATGGTTGCTCCTAGGAAGTGAACCTGCTGGGTAACACTTGGCGGCATGATGACGTCGTTCATGTCGGAACTTGCCCCGCCAAACGGCGACGGTGGTGGGACGAGTTTGTCCCCAGGTCCAATGATCGAAATAGAGGCTCGCAGGTATCCTTGAATTCCCTGGTTTGTAGTGTTCGTAATGTCTGTAAGGCCAATCCAAACATTAGCCAGTTGGTGATTCGCCTGTGAGTAAATGTACGACACATCAAATTGTGCCCCGCCGATAAGCTCGGCACGCTGCAGCGTATTGGCGTCCATGACACTCAAGCGGACAAATCCCATCTCGACCTCTGCTTTATCCAGGTTTCGGAACGAGAAGATAAGCAGGTCGTCCCAAAAGCAGCTGAGCATCTGCTTCTTTACGGCAGTCTGCTGCTTCTCTCCGAACACTTCCACGTACACTACCGGGTCTGACGTGCCGGTCGAGTCCTTCGGTACCAGGTCGCGCGCTTCAATGATGTGCACCTGGACATTGTAGTCTCCAGACTTGATCTCAAAGCTGCTGAGCTCCGACATGATTGCCGCCTGCTTCTCGGCCTTTTCTTCGCGCTCCTTCTTCAATTCATCCTCCGACTTCTTGTTCGCGGCGCTGTCGTCGATTTCCACGCCGTCATTGTCGTCCGAGTCGTAGTCCTTATCCGGCACGCCAAAGTTGGGCAGGAAGGTGGATTTCTTCTTCTTGGCCGCGATATCACGCGCCTCCGGGTCGTACGTCCACAGCAGCGTCAAAAGCAGCACACCTCTTTCCACTTTATCCTTCTTGCCCCTCTTGCCTCCAAGCTCCACCGAGATGTTCTTCTCCACATTCGGCTGCAGATCTCTCAGCGACACTTCAGCCTTGCCCATGAAGTCATTAATCGTGATATCGTAGTCCTCCACGAGAATACTGAGACTGTTCTTCACATCAGGGGCGAAGAAGCCGAACTTCTCGTTCCACTGAGGACGCAGCGTCTTCTCCTTCTTGGTCGACTCGTGTTTCTGTCCATTAAACGTAAAGGAACACAATGGGGTCACTGGTGGTCCCGTTATTGTCCATGCCCAGCAGATTCTGGCCGGATTTCAGCGTCACGTAGAGCAAATTGGGGGGTTCACTGCTCACAACGGAAGGTTTACTCTCCAGTCCGGGGTCGATATTCACGCCTGTGCCTCTGCCAGCTCCGGATTCCTCCGGCGTGAGACGCTCCAGCACCACGCGGAGCTCTCCCTTGGAGTCTTTCTTCATCTTCTCGTGCTTGGTGAGCTGGAACCAGTTGTCCAGCGGCTCTCGGAGCCCTAAAAGCAGCGACACTGGCACGTCCACGACGCCCAGCACGTCGTCGCTGTAGAAGGCTCCGTCCGAGTCGCTGAGCAGCAGCCGCAGCGTCGTGGCCACGCGTAGATCCAGTTTATCCCCCACGATGAACGTCTCGTTCCACTGCGGAGTGAGCGTTTTCTTGACGACTTTGGTCTTGAAGCTGCCCCCAGCAGCCAGCGCTTGGCCCTTGGAGTCCAGCAGCGTCATGGTCACGTATGGGTCGCTCGTGCCGCCGCTGTCGGCCGCCAGGATGCCCCTAGCCTCGACGATGTTGACGCGCACGCCGCCCAGAGATGCCATGGCGCGGAACGAGGTAGCGAGCGCTGTAGACGGAGAGAGACGGTGGGCAGGCTATGGGAGGATAGAGGAGACGCACACGCGTCGAATGAGACGTCCTGCAGGCTCGTACGAAGGCTGGGGACGGAGATACACTGCGGCGTAGGACGCTTGACCCTCGCTCGACTAGTCGCGGACTGACGATGTAGGGTCGTGTGGGTTCAATGATATGGAGACTACTGCCACCGACTGGCTTCAAGGGTTGACGGGGAGATTGTATGGTCGAGATGGGTTGTGGCAGGAGGAACACTCACTGGCTACATTCATTGTATACAAGATGGCTACGCTCCAGGAAGGACTACGCTGTCTTCAAATACAACAACAACACCAGTCTCATCGGTAGAGACGAGTACAACGGACTGGTGCCCGTTAGAATTTACGTTTTGAAAGAGCAGCGGATTCGGAGACGTCCAGGACATTGGCAGGATTGCGACCGATATTCACCAAGTAGTCAACGTGCTGAAAACTCTCGTACTACCGCCAAAGACTTGCGTACGTATCGTGGTGGCAGCACTTCTGCTTGTGAACACAACCCCTTCCACCATTGTTTTGACCGAGAGAGCTGGATCAAGAGATCAAAGTTTATGCGGACTACCGCAATCTGTCACTCGCTTTTTACATTGCCAGCGAAAGACAATGTAGACCCCCGTCAATGTACTTCAAGACGCCATCCAGCTCTTCAGCTCAAGCCATGTCTTCTCGCAGGAATTGGCACTTCAATGACATCCGTGGCTTGCTGGGCTTCATCCTCCAGCTGTGTACACTCTAAACGCCATTGAACCTTCACTAAACCCCGTGACTAACAAAACAAAGAGTGTGGATTGCTGAATCAGCAGGAAACAGCGAGAGTTTGGCCTCGTTCTGGGGCATGGAGTTGGAACCAAAGCTGGTATTCAGCAACTCAACCTCTTTGTGCGTCCTCTATGCGATGGTCTCGCCCACTTTCTTGGCGGCGTCCTGCAGCGACCGCAACTTGACTTTCTGCTCTCCGTCCAGCAGCTTCTTGTCCTCCGCCGAGAGCTCCTGGCCGAAGCGGTCGCGCTTGTGGCTCATGGCGGCCGCGTACTGCTCCCACTCGCGCAGAAAGTGCGGCACGAACTTGGGCGCTGCGCCCTTGTGGCGCTGGAACTCGTCGCGCACGTACTGGTCCCCTAGCACGCGCATGTGCGCCTCGAGCTTCTGTCGGTGCAGCGTCAGGATGCGCTTGTACAGCGCCAGCACCTTGCGTCGGTCCGCCATCAGTAAAAGCGTCGATATGTTGTTCAACCTTTTGTGGCGTATCAAACTTTTTTGTGTGTTCAGTAGCAGTTTGTTGTGTTTTATCCCAAAACTGATACAAAATTCAAGTGTAGTTTGCGGTTTTGCGCAAGGTGGACAACTGTTATCGAGACGCTACAGTGGTTTCAGTAATTAGTATGAGTTCAAAAATAGTCTATGTTCAATAATAGTCTGAATCAGACTAATTCCTGAGCCCGAGATTACAGCAAGTTCAAAATTAGTCTGAGCATTTATATTCAGAATTAGTCTAGGTCACTTCAGGTTGTAATTAAGAACGTGGATGGGTGTTGCTCAGGTAAATGCACATTTTTTTCTAACCTGGAGCTGGTTGCAACATGTTGCGAATACCGAATGTCTATCTTGCCTCTCTCTAAGGGTGCCAAACGTAAAATGAATTAGATTCGAACGATGAAGGGTGGTCACAAATACTTCGAGGAGCTACACTTGTTATTGTGTACTGTACACAATATGTGACGTGATGCACCAGATCCAATGTTGGGAAGAAAGACCTGTTGCAATTTGCGAGTAAGGTTGATGCTGCTCGAGTGGATGGTGTTTTGTCAGTCGAAACAAACGAGGGGGGTGATTGAGTAGGCCCTTGTCTAGATTTTAGTGCGTCAGTGCATACTAGAATTCACACTACTTTTGGTGACCATAATTAGCCTCTGCACAAAATTAGTCTATACAGAATAATACTAGACTAATTTAGGTCCAGCGCCGAAAAATGACCTAGCACTAATTAGTCTCATTATGACTAATTATTGTAACCACTGTACTGAAAAATGAAAAATGCAAGCACAAATGCACGAAACAATAAGGTTGCCTTACTGTTTCATGCAGTCGTTGTTGATCCAGTCCACGGCGTTGGTGAAGTGCGGAGGCTGCTCGTACACTCCGTAGTAGCCGAACTATGATACACAGAAAGCAACGCATTGTCAGTGCCATGAATCCATCACAACAAATACCCCTCCATCGAGCGCGTACCCTTTCTGATGCCTGAAGAATGCAATCCTGGAGACGCTTTTGTTGGTCCAGCGTCTTCTCGCTCTCGGCCTCCTCCTGGTGGGCCTGCTCCTTCAGCGCCATGATCTTCTCGGAAAAGTGCGTGCCAATCTGCAACTGGAACTCGTCTCTCGACATGAAGTCCTTGTCGCCGTTGTCAATGGCATTCCCACCAAGCTGGTTGAGAATATTTGAGGTAGTGTGACCTCCACTGCCTCCGCTCGAAGTCGACGGCACGGTCACCGTGGTGGTGGACCCTCTGGAGCCCGTGGGGATCTCCAACGCCGTCTGGCCGTCCGACGTCTTGGTCACATCCACCGTCGTGGTGGAGCTACTGCCGTCGGCCGTCGTGATGGTCACGAGCTGCTTGTCGTCAATGACGGGGCCGTCCACCGACACCGTCACCGGGCCGTTCGGGGTCTGCACTTGCACCTGCTGTTGCTGCTGCTGCTGCTGCTGCTGGTACTGTTGCTGCTGCTGGGTGCTGGGCTGCGCCTCAGGTGCGTAGCCTGGGAAGGCCTGCTTGGGCGGCACTCGGACCGTCCACGTTTGGTCACCAGGGCCCGTCGGAATGTCCACGATGTAGCCATCAGGGGTTAGCGATGCATCGAGAGTGACCGTGCGGGTGCCGGAAGCCTTGCTCAGCGTGACGGTCACCTTGTTGTCGATGACGGGGCCATTGAACACCACCTTCACGATGCCGTCGTACGTCGGCAACTGCAGCGACGGCAGCTCCGTCACGTTCTGGTTCTGGATCTGGAAGCCGTTGGCAGCGCTGCCTCCGCCCGAAGACGGCTGCTGCTGTTGCTCCGAGCCGTAGCCCGGGAAGGCCTGCTTGGGCGGCACTGCGACCGTCCAAGTCTGATCAGCAGGACCCGTCGGGATGTTCACCGTGTAGTGTCCTTCAGGGGTTAGTGTCGCGTCGAGAGTGAGCGTCTCGACGGTGCCAGATCCCCGGATCAACGTGACGCTCGCCTTGCCGTCAAGGGCAGGACCATTGAACACGATCTTCAGGACGCCGTCGTACGCCGGGAACTGCACGGACGGCAGCCCGGAAGTATCAACGTTCTGGTTTTGGTTTTGGTTCGGGTTCTGGTAGCCGTTTGCACCGCTGCCTCCGCTCGAAGTCGACGGCACGGTCACCGTGGTGGTGGACCCTCTGGAGCCCGTGGGGATCTCTAACGCCGTCTGGCCGTCCGACGTCTTGGTCACATCCACCGTCGTGGTGGAGCTACTGCCGTCGGCCGTCGTGATGGTCACGAGCTGCTTGTCGTCAATGACGGGGCCGTCCACCGACACCGTCACCGGGCCGTTCGGGGTCTGCACTTGCATCTGCTGTTGCTGCTGCTGCTGGTTCTGGTAGCCGTTTGCACCGCTGCCTCCGCTCGAAGTCGACGGCACGGTCACCGTGGTGGTGGACCCTCTGGAGCCCGTGGGGATCTCCAACGCCGTCTGGCCGTCCGACGTCTTGGTCACATCCACCGTCGTGGTGGAGCTACTGCCGTCGGCCGTCGTGATGGTCACGAGCTGCTTGTCGTCAATGACGGGGCCGTCCACCGACACCGTCACCGGGCCGTTCGGGGTCTGCACTTGCACCTGCTGTTGCTGCTGCTGCTGCTGCTGCTGGTACTGTTGCTGCTGCTGGGTGCTGGGCTGCGCCTCGGGTGCGTAGCCTGGGAAGGCCTGCTTGGGCGGCACTCGGACCGTCCACGTTTGGTCACCAGGGCCCGTCGGAATGTCCACGATGTAGCCATCAGGGGTTAGCGATGCATCGAGAGTGACCGTGCGGGTGCCGGAAGCCTTGCTCAGCGTGACGGTCACCTTGTTGTCGATGACGGGGCCATTGAACACCACCTTCACGATGCCGTCGTACGTCGGCAACTGCAGCGACGGCAGCTCCGTCACGTTCTGGTTCTGGATCTGGAAGCCGTTGGCAGCGCTGCCTCCGCCCGAAGACGGCTGCTGCTGTTGCTCCGAGCCGTAGCCCGGGAAGGCCTGCTTGGGCGGCACTGCGACCGTCCAAGTCTGATCAGCAGGACCCGTCGGGATGTTCACCGTGTAGTGTCCTTCAGGGGTTAGTGTCGCGTCGAGAGTGAGCGTCTCGACGGTGCCAGATCCCCGGATCAACGTGACGCTCGCCTTGCCGTCAAGGGCAGGACCATTGAACACGATCTTCAGGACGCCGTCGTACGCCGGGAACTGCACGGACGGCAGCCCGGAAGTATCAACGTTCTGGTTTTGGTTTTGGTTCGGGTTCTGGTAGCCGTTTGCACCGCTGCCTCCGCTCGAAGTCGACGGCACGGTCACCGTGGTGGTGGACCCTCTGGAGCCCGTGGGGATCTCTAACGCCGTCTGGCCGTCCGACGTCTTGGTCACATCCACCGTCGTGGTGGAGCTACTGCCGTCGGCCGTCGTGATGGTCACGAGCTGCTTGTCGTCAATGACGGGGCCGTCCACCGACACCGTCACCGGGCCGTTCGGGGTCTGCACTTGCATCTGCTGTTGCTGCTGCTGCTGGTTCTGGTAGCCGTTTGCACCGCTGCCTCCGCTCGAAGTCGACGGCACGGTCACCGTGGTGGTGGACCCTCTGGAGCCCGTGGGGATCTCCAACGCCGTCTGGCCGTCCGACGTCTTGGTCACATCCACCGTCGTGGTGGAGCTACTGCCGTCGGCCGTCGTGATGGTCACGAGCTGCTTGTCGTCAATGACGGGGCCGTCCACCGACACCGTCACCGGGCCGTTCGGGGTCTGCACTTGCACCTGCTGTTGCTGTTGCTGCTGCTGCTGCTGCTGCTGGTACTGTTGCTGCTGCTGGGTGCTGGGCTGCGCCTCAGGTGCGTAGCCTGGGAAGGCCTGCTTGGGCGGCACTCGGACCGTCCACGTTTGGTCACCAGGGCCCGTCGGAATGTCCACGATGTAGCCATCAGGGGTTAGCGATGCATCGAGAGTGACCGTGCGGGTGCCGGAAGCCTTGCTCAGCGTGACGGTCACCTTGTTGTCGATGACGGGGCCATTGAACACCACCTTCACGATGCCGTCGTACGTCGGCAACTGCAGCGACGGCAGCTCCGTCACGTTCTGGTTCTGGATCTGGAAGCCGTTGGCAGCGCTGCCTCCGCCCGAAGACGGCTGCTGCTGTTGCTCCGAGCCGTAGCCCGGGAAGGCCTGCTTGGGCGGCACTGCGACCGTCCAAGTCTGATCAGCAGGACCCGTCGGGATGTTCACCGTGTAGTGTCCTTCAGGGGTTAGTGTCGCGTCGAGAGTGAGCGTCTCGACGGTGCCAGATCCCCGGATCAACGTGACGCTCGCCTTGCCGTCAAGGGCAGGACCATTGAACACGATCTTCAGGACGCCGTCGTACGCCGGGAACTGCACGGACGGCAGCCCGGAAGTATCAACGTTCTGGTTTTGGTTTTGGTTCGGGTTCTGGTAGCCGTTTGCACCGCTGCCTCCGCTCGAAGTCGACGGCACGGTCACCGTGGTGGTGGACCCTCTGGAGCCCGTGGGGATCTCCAACGCCGTCTGGCCGTCCGACGTCTTGGTCACATCCACCGTCGTGGTGGAGCTACTGCCGTCGGCCGTCGTGATGGTCACGAGCTGCTTGTCGTCAATGACGGGGCCGTCCACCGACACCGTCACCGGACCCTTCGGTGTGTCAATGATAACCGTGTTCTCTGTTTCGTTCTTCGCCGGTGGCGGTGGAATGTCGGGGATAACGGGTTGAGGGGTCGGCGCTTCGGTGTCCGGGAACATCTTCATGTACTTGTCGGGGATCTCGATCGGCGTCTCGAAGCAGTACACTTCCAGCATGTAGTAGAGCGAGTCGATGGTCTTCTTGTCGAAGGTCAACGTCCTCTTCTTCGTCTATAGTTGACAACATCACATCTACGGTTAGGAGTCTAGAACCACATCATCTCTCCAATATATCGACCCGGACGTACCGGGACCATGGCTTTCTTGACGCAGGCCGTGTCGCTCTTGATCTTGTCGTCCAGTTGGTCGTTCAGGTCTTCCTTGACGACCTCCGGTAGATCCGAGTTCTCGATGTTCTCCTTGGCCTGGGCCCAGACTTCGTTGAGGTCCTTCATGTACTCGGCGTACGAGACGACGCCGTCTCCGTCCTCGTCCAGTTGCTCGAAGCTCGGGTAGTACGGGTCCCCCATGGACTCGACAAAGTCCGGCACGGCCAGACTCGTCGCCAATTCTTGGGTCGATGTCGAAGCACCGCTCCATTGTTGAGAGCGTAGCGTGGCGTAACCAATGCCCGCCGACGCACCGATGAAGGTCAACGCAGCGCCTGCCATTGCCAACCGTTTGGTTTGTCGACGGTTGGCATTGGGGCGATCGGGTGGCGCCACGCGCCGAATGAAGCTCGTCTCTTCATTCTTGCTCCCGTTGTCGTGCGGAGACAGCATTTTGCCCTCGGTTCCTTGGTTCACGGCAAAACGAGAAGTGAGCTTGACATCGACTGCTACTAGTGCAAAAGATTTGGGCCAAGGGTCCATGAACGGGCGCTGGAAATCTTCCTTTCCTGCATTGCGGACCGCCCATTTAGGATCCGAAGCTCCAGAAAGTCACTCGCGTCGCTTCACTCGGACACGTGCGCCTGAGAATGCTTCCCGACCGGATATCGCTTGGCGGCAACAGCTTTCAGCAGAGGTTTTAAACGGGCAAACTATCTGCAATTGCGTTCACATGCTGCTCCTGATGCTGCTTTCTAACTTGCTAAAGTCAACATGAAGAACATGAACAATCGCAGCTTCTACTCCGACTATCTAATAGGGTGCGTTCACTAATATTGATGAACACGAAGTAGAAGAGCGGATAGCCGACAATGACAAGCCCATGACACACGATGATCAAATTGGCGTCCACAATTTTCCACAGCAGGTCCCAGTTACGACGGACTTGCGGGTACCAGACAATTGCCAGACTGAAAACCATGAAAGACAAGTACGGCACGGCCATCAAGTGGATGGTATACGGCACGGGGAATCCGATCCACCAGGCGTACAGCAACTCAACTCCAGTGCACAAAGCAGCCACCACCACAGCACTGACAACAAGTTGCATCTTGGACAACGACAGCAACGGTATACGTTCACAGATCATGTGCGTCTGCAGTAGGCACCACATTGTGTACGAGAGGAAGAATCGTCCAAAGAAGGTTTTGTTGTGTGCCATGCCTTGAGATGCTGGGTACAGGTCGACCACCTCGGGTAGGCAGATGTAGAGCAAACTTTTCAGTTGTGTAAGCAGGATGGCAACAACAATATGAAGCCAGGAAGTTGAGTTGGTGTAGTTGTGTAGTGCGAGCACTCGTGTAGGTGAATATTCGCCTTTGAAATCGACTTGGGCCATTTCCCACGCATACTTCAGCGGAGACAGAACGCCCATGGCGCTTAGGATGAAAGGAGAACGTCTTCGCAACGGAATTTGTCGAGCTAAATGAAGATTCAAGCCGTAAGCTTTGCAACCGCTTGGTGCAAAAGTATTCACAGCCCAATTCTCGCTTTTAACTCTTTTTCATCATGGGGCGCAAACGTTCAACACTCGTTGCTATGTGGGAGGTCACGCAAGTCGAATTGTGCGGGGTATGTACTCGACGGAACGAGTGCTGGATCTGGCCAAGTACGTGAAAGGAACAAGTTGCACAAGAACAACTGGTGTGGTGGTGGGGACCCCCGTAATGTGCTTGTTCGTGACGCTACTGTTCTTAGGTCACGTGCAGCCAACAGGTCTTGAGTAAGCAAGGACTTTATTCCTTCTTATATCTGCTGCTTCCTTTTGTCCGCTAACCTCACTTGCGCTGTCCTGCGCAGATTTGACACTGAGGCTCAAGCTAGCCTCTCCTACTCACATGCAAACTAACGGTCTGCAGCCATTTTGTCCGTCGATACCTTTCGCTGCTTGTAGTCCGTGTACCAGTCTCTCAACGTGCTTGGGACTTAGCACTTCAACTTGAGCCAAACAACCCACGTTGTAACACGCCGCTCTCCGAAGATGAGTCTTCGGAACTTACTTCCCTGCATCACGTTCGCAATGGTCTCGAGCATAAGCGGTTCGTCGTAGTTCACGAGGTGTTGGATGAGCTTCAGGGCGCATGCCAACCATACTCACCAACTTGTTCAGCCGCAAAGAACTCAGCGGCTTCGTGAAAAGATCAGCAGGATTCTGCTCTCCTTCCACTTTCCAAAGCTTCACGCCGCCCTGGGCCACTTGTTCTCTCACATAGTGATAGCGTAGCTCGATATGGCGCGTCTTCCGACTATACGTCGGGTGTTCCGCCAGTGCCAGTGCAGCTTGGTTATCAACTCCCAAAGTGAATTCCACAGCATAGTCAGGTAGAGTCTCGGTCACCACATTAGCAATAGCTCGTCCTTCTTGGCAGGCCTCGCATGCAGCAACATACTCAGCTTCGGCTGTACTTTGAGCAACAATGATCTGGCGTCTGGCTGCCCAAGCCACAGGTCCTCCGGCCACAGTCATGACGTACCCAGTCACACTTTTTCGAGTGTCTGGACAATTTCTCCAGTCTGCATCACAAAATCCCTCGATCTTCAAAAGTTTCTCTTTCTCATCAACTGCACGTCGAAAGTAAATCCCACGATCAACTGTAGTAGCAAGGTACTTCATCACTCGCTTCAATGCACCTCCATGGATGTACGACGGTTTTTCAGCGAATCGATTTAGGTATCCAACACAGTAAGCTAGGTCCGGACGAGTACTAGTTGCCAAGTACATGAGAGATCCGATCGCAGCTCGATAAGCTATTCCAGGTTCTTTTTCACCTTTTTCAGCAGCTTGCAACTTCACGTTCATCTCCATTGGCGACCGACACCCACGTGCTCCTTCAAACCCAAACTTCACTAAAACTTCTTTTGCGTACTTTGTCTGGTGAAGAAACATGCCCTTGTCGTCAGTCTCTACTTGAACTCCCAAGTAGTTGTGAAGTCGGCCTTGATCCTTGATGCCGTATTTCTCATTCAACTCTGTAAAGAACTTCTTCTTCCATTTCTCGTTGTTGGTGCCGCACACCAAGTCATCCACGTACACGAGCAAAATGGCCTTCACGCCGTCTTCTTGGTAGGTGTACAGACACGGCTCAGTGGTGCATTGACTCCAACCCCGTTCAGTCAACCACTTGTGTAGTTCGTCGTTCCACTCCTTACCACTTTGATGCAGCCCGTATAACGCGTTGTTCACTTTGTAGACCCACCCTTTCTTTAGCGGGAAACCAGCAATTCTCTTGATGTAGTGAACAATCTTCAGTCGCGCATTCAGATACGCGGTATTGATGTCACATTGGAACGCATCCAACTCCAGCAAGTTGCATATCGCCACAAACAACCTAAATGATGCCATTCTGGCAACTGGAGAGAATATTTCCCTGATCAAAAAGTCGATGGCTGGCTCCTGTTTGTCGCCTCTGCCACACAGTCTAGGTCGAAATCTCACCACGTTCCCCAAGTTATCCGTCTTCAGCTGATACCGCCACATCGTCTCCAAAATTCGTTTACCTTCTGGGATCTCGGACTCAGGGACAAGTTCTAAAACTTCTTTCTCTTCCATCGCGGCCATCTCTTTCTCCATGCCTTGCCACCACTCCGATTTTTGTGGGGAAGACATCGCTTCATTGAACGTTCGTGGTAAGCGCACTTCAGACGCGTGCCACTTTCGAGAATTGCTTTTCTCGAGCACTTCCTTCACAGTAACATATGCGATGGCTGCTAATACTGCAAACGCATCCTCTGCAAGGTCTTCTTCTTCTGGTTCTCGTGGTTCGCTGGCGAATTCCACTAGCCCAGGCTTGCGTCTCGCCTTCTTCACTGGCGCAGAACCATCCCAATCCGGTGGATACTCTGTAGTGTCCGAAATTTCGCTGGGTTCGTCTGCGTGGTCTTCTTCATGATGTTTACCACTTGGGTCCGGCAAGAACACCATCTCGTCCGGCAATTCAGGTGGCTGCCGGCGCATCCAGCTTGCTTCACCATGCTCACTTCTCGCGTCGTTGTCTGGAGTCTGCGGAGGCAATTCGTTCCTACGCCCCTCTACGACCGGCAGGTCGTAATCACTTCACCCTGCGGTAGTCTTGTCTGGGTATTTTTCTTCTGCCCACTTGTCGACGGCATCGTCAAATTCATCACGTTCGTACCGATCACGATAAAGGATCTGCTCGTTTACGGTTATCTGCCCCCCGTACTGCACCGTTCCTTCCGTGGGGAAGTACACTTTGCAACCGAGTTGCCCTTCGTCATACCCAAGGACAAAACCCACTTTGCATTTGTCTGCAAACTTGTGTCTCGCAGCTCCAACCTTCGTGTGAACGTACGCCACAGCGCCAAACTTTCGCAAGTGGTGAATGTCAGGCTTCCGCTCCCACATTGCTTCGTATGGGATTCCTTCAATTGCACTTGAGTACGATCGGTTTTTGATGTAAGCTGCGTAGTGCAACGCGTCCACCCAAAACGAGGTCGGTAGCCCAGATTCTTTCAGCATCGCCTTCATCATGCCAACCAACGTTTGGTGACTACGTCTACCATATTCAGGCGTGACGTATGTGGAGGTGTAGCCGTGTGAGTGATACCGTGTCCTTGATACCAGGCATTCATCTCGTCGTTCACAAATTCACCGCCACCGTCAGTTAAGATCTCTTTCACCGTGTCATGCGGCCACTGCCGCTCCGCCCACGCAACGTACCGACGTATAAGTGGGTTGTTTCCTCGTTCACTCTCAAGACTGGTGCGTTGGGGGCAAAGGCGATCCGTTCATTATTAGTGAAGGCAAGCCCCAGTGCGGATCTCGAAGGGAGTCGCGCTGGGGCAGCCCAGGGAGTGGTGTGGTGGGTGTCGCGAGCTCGTGTGGTCTTGAGCATTGTGTCCGATGCGAGGAGAGACAACAAATGAATGGATCGCCTTACAACTACTCCTACAGCCAAGCTCGGCCACTACGGACAAAACCTCGGGTCGTCGATCAGACGATCTCGGACTTAGGGCGAAAACCGTTGGCTTGAGTGGCTTCTATAACTAACTTGGTCTTGGCGCACGCAGTCCTTCCCGTTCCGCGGAAAACAAGTTTTCCATTCCAGAAAACAACCCATGACAATCGAATTCTTCGACTTGACTGGGTAAATGGTCATGAAGCGCGTGTGCGCATCCATCAATACCAACACCGCCTTGAATCGAATACAGTTGTAGTTGGACGGCGGAATAAGAAGATCTGCGATGTAACGGGTCACACAAACTGGTGTGCGTTACATACCTGAGTGTGGTGCACACACGTAATGTGGCACACACAGCTGGCACGTCGCCGACGTGCTCAGAGCCAACCAATCGGGGCTCATGCATTTTTGTATAGGAGTAACTATAGGTGTCTTGCAGTTTGTATTGCAGGCCAAACTAAAGCCCACCTGTAATATATTCAGTCTAAAACCTACCTAATCTTGGTCAAGTGTCCCCTTAGGCCAGGGACTGTGAACTGCTTGTTCACTTGGAGTTTGTATACTCCTGAGCACACTTCCTCTGTGCAAGGTGCTGTGTGACCCCGTCACACTTGGTAGCACTTGTAGTCAATCCACGCCTACGCGGGTAGACTACCTGAACCACTAGCGTTCTGGTCAACATGGACCGGAATGAGTTTCCTCATTTGAACGACTCGCAGTTCGAGTCCGTTCGGAAGATGGCAGGCATCTTCGGTATGGAAGCTCTGCAGAGCTTGGTGGCGTCAACGCCGGCCGAGCAGGTCGAACGCGTGAACGCGTTTGACATGTATGAGCGAGGACTCATTGAACATGTCCGGGGAACCTTTCAGGCTCCCGCGGTCGAGTCCAAGCCGACCCAACCTAAGCCGTTGCGGCTAAAGGTGAACCCGTATGACGGGAAGGAAGGTGAGAACCTTCAACGCGTGAACGCGTTTGACATGTATGAGCGAGGACTCATTGAACATGTCCGGGGAATCTTTCAGGCTCCCGCGGTCGAGTCCAAGCCGACCCAACCTAAGCCGTTGCGGCTAAAGGTGAACCCGTATGACGGGAAGGAAGGTGAGAACCTTCACTTCTGGGTTCGAGAGGTAGAGCTCGCCATGGACGCAGCTCTATTCTCGAGCGAACGGCTCCGAGTAGCGTTCGCACTCTCCAACCTTAGCGGTCGTGCTAAGAGTTGGGCGTACACGCGCGAAGCGACTACGCCGGGATGCTTTGCATCCTGGGCTCAGCAGTGTGAACAGCTTCGAGCCGCGTTTCTCCCGGCGAACTATGAGTATCGCCAGCGCTCACGCTTTCTCTCATGTAAACAAGGGAAGCGTGAGCTGCACGAGTACATCCAAGAGATGCGTGAGCTCACGGCATCTCTAGTGGGAAACCCACTCCATGAACACATCAAGGTGACGGTGTTCATGGACGGCCTCCGGGTGGGGCCTGCCCGCACGCAGCTGTTCCGGGTGCAAGCTAGCACCCTTGAGGAGGCGATTCAGATCGCGCTCCAGGAGGAGTACAGCCACCGACAGGCTCGTACGCCGGCGTCGGCATGGTCGGGGAACTCCGTACCGGGTACAAACCGTGCGAACCCCAGCGGACCAGTTCCGATGGAACTCGGGTCCGCGGAGCAGCAGGATATACGCTGCTATGGCTGCGGCAGGCTGGGGCACATGAAACGTGCCTGCCCCGCTGGAGGATAACCTAAGCGGTTTCCTTCCAGGCCTCTAGCTCTTAAGGGCCGCTGGCAGAAGCCGCGACCCCGAGGCCAGGGGAACGCAGGCAACCAGTAGGGGCGGGGCGCCCTACTGGGGAAGATCTAAGTCCCCATGAGAGGTGCGCGGGTGGCGCGCACCATGGCGACATAGCCCCTGAGAGTCTCTGTACTCTCGAATCGGCGAAGGGCAGCGGAGGGCTGCTTGTAGTACACGCAGGTGTACGAGGATATGGATTTCCGTTCCGTGTCCTGATCGACTCTGGGGCGTCAAAGAACTTTGCACACCGCCAGACAGTTGCTCGCAACAGCAACAAGTTGGCCGATGCTCTGAGAGAGAGCAAAGGCAACGGGACAGTGTCAGTCAGACTGGCCGACGGGAAGGTGATAACTATCCCTAAGATCCACATGGATCTTGGTGTGAAGTTCGAGGACTTTGACAGCTCGGAACAGTTCACTGTTCTGGAGACGGAGTCGTACGACTTGATCCGGGGCATGCCCTGGCTCGAGAAACACGAGCCCTGGATAGACTGGCGCGGCAAAGCGATTGGCGCTAGCCGGCCTGCAGTGTCCGACAGAGCATGGTGAGTCATGTTTCCACCTCTGTCAGGACCTGGGCTACCCGAAAGGGGCGCCGGGATGCCGAAGCATCCAGGGAGTACTTGGGAGTCGTCGATGTCTTGGACGACTCCATGAAGGTGGCTGCAGCAGGAGCTGCGCCGGACCGAGCGCGGCAGTCTATTGCAGACAGCCCTCGGTCGCCACCGGAGCCAAGACCGGGGGCCGAAGCTTCGGCGGTGTCGACGCTCGTCAGCGGGTAACATAGTTCCACACACGGTCGCCCAGACCTTAACTGAAGAGGAAGACGCGGAAGGCGCTTCCTGTGTGGGTAACACAGTTCCACACGGAGTTGTGAATGCTCCCGATGTCCCTAGTGAGACATCACATGACGTGGGTAACGAAGTGCCACGTCACGGTCGCCGTCGACGACACCGCCGCCGCCGCAAGTCGAGTCTGAACGCTGTTCAGACTGAAGTCGCTCTTAGCGACTCGGAGCCCAGGGCACGGGCTCCTCAGACGCGGCCGGTCGAAGAGTGTTATCACATCTTCGACGGCGTGACCGGTATGCCAGTCAAGGCAGCAGGCATCTACTTGGAGCCGCTGCCTGAGGTGTCAGAATTGCTGAACCTCGAAGAGATGACGGCAGAAGATTTTCTGGCCGATCTCAAAGGCTGGCGAGATCGCTGAGCTGGTTCTCCTTAAGCCGGAGACCGCTCTCGAGGAGATGAACTTCTCCTCTGTCCTGGACGAAGATGTCCTGGAAGAGATGGGGAAGCGGCGCGAAGCGCGCTTGGGTTCTGAGATTCTCAAGAACCCCAAGGATCCGGTGTATCCCTTAGTGAAGGAATACGAGAACGTGGTGTCCAAGGACCCACCGTCACAACTTCCACCGGATCGAGTTCGGCGTGAGATTGACCTCGTGCCTGGCACAAAGTACTGTGTCACGAGGCAATGACCTCTACCGCGCGAACAGTGCGAGGTCATTGATGCCTTCTTCGCCGCGAAGGCGAAGGCAGGCATGGTGCGGGAGTCGAAGTCCCCGCAGTCGACGCCAACCTACTGCGTTCGGAAGCCGAACGGGAAGTGGCGTCTGGTTCACGCTTACAACAAGCTGAACAGCGCTGCGGCGCCGGCCCAGACACCAATCCCACGAAAGGATGTGTTGTTGAACAACATGGCCGGCTGCGAGCTGTACAGCGCTCTGGATCTGGTGGACGGATACTACCAGATCCTGATGCGTGAGAGCGACATCCCGCTCACCGCAGTGAGCACACCAAGCGGTATGCTTTGGGAGTGGCTCGTCATGCCACAGGGTCTGTCCAATGCCCCAGCGACGTTCAATCGCTTGGTCACGCAGTTGTTCAGACCGCTACGTGCGTTTGCACAGACGTACTTTGACGATATATTCGTCCATAGCCGTGCCGAGGATGGCAAAACGGCTATGGAGGTGCACATCGAGCACCTCCGTCGCGTGTTGGAGGTCATGAGAGCCAACAAGCTCTACGCCAACATCGACAAGTGCGTCTTCGCGTCACCAGAGATTAAGGTTCTCGGTTGCTTCGTCAGCAACGACGGCGTTCGGGCCGACCCAGAGAAGGTCAAAGCCATTGCGGCTTGGCCCACGCCTAGATCTCAAAAGGGTCTCCGGAAGTGGTTGGGCTTGGCCAACTACCTCCACAAGTACAGCGCGGGGTACGCGGGTCTAGCTAGACCCTTGTCAGACCTTCTGAAGAAGGACTCTGACTGGCACTGGGAGCGTCAGCACCAAGATGCCTTCGACAGCATCAATGCTAGCCTTCAGCAGGCGCCGGTCCTGGCACTGCCGGACGAGACGAAGCCGTTCAGCGTCGTCTGCGATGCCTCCGACTATGCCATCGGTTGTGCATTGCTGCAGAACGACGCGGACGGACACGAACGAGTCATCTCGTTCCAGTCCAGGCAGCTCAAGGCTGCCGAACGGAACTACCCCGTTCACGACAAGGAACTCCTTGCCATGAAGTACGCCCTTGTGAAGTTCAGGGTGCATCTTCTGGGCTCTAGGCCCTTTGTTATCTACACCGACCACGCATCCCTACGAACGGCGACCAACTCGCCCCACTTATCGCAGCGGATGGCGAGGTGGCTGTCGTTCTTCGCGGAATACAACTTCCGCGTCGAGTACAAGTCGGGCAAGCTCAATGTGCTTGCCGATGCGTTGTCACGCAGGCCTGACTACGAGTTGGCCCACATCACACGGGTGACAACAGATCTTTACGATCGGATACGCTTGGCGTATCGTGGCGACGAATCTCTTGCGCCTCTGGTACGGTTCATGGCCGCGGGGAAGGGTGCTAAGTCGTCGTGGCTCTCGCCGCGACAGCGCTCCCGGCTCCACCGATATGAGTGGCAAGATGACCTCCTCTACTATCGGGTGGAGCCCAATGAACCACCGCGAGTTGTCGTCCCGGACGACGAGGACATCAAGTTTGATATCCTCCAGGAGGCGCACGATGCGCCCTCCAGCGGAAATCTCGGCCGCGAGAAGACCTTCTTGTCGGTCTCGCAGGCCTTTTGGTGGACCCACATGTACAAGTGGGTCGCACGCTACGTCAAGACATGCGAAACATGTCAGCGGGTGAAACCCTCGGGGCACTCCTCCGCCCCATTGCAGAGCTTGCCTGTTCCGGCAGACTGCTGGAAGTCGATGAGTCTCGACTTCATCTTCGGCCTTCCCGCCGAAGAGCACGGAAACACCGGTATTTTGGTGTTCGTGTGTCGGCTGAGCAAGATGGTTCACCTTGCTCCAGTGCCGGACACGGTCACCGGTGAACATGCCGCACGGCTGTTCGTAGATGGCGTCTTTCGCTATCATGGCCTGCCGGAGACGTTTGTCTCGGACCGTGACCCGCGGTTTACCGCTGCGTTCTGGCAAACACTGTTCCAATTGCTTGGAACTAAGCTGCATATGTCCACAGCTGATCATCCTCAGACGGACCGTCAGACTGAGCGCGTCAATCGCGTGCTCGAAGACACTCTGCGAAGTGTCTGTGCGGGAGCTCCTCGCACGTGGTCTGAGTAGCTCCCAGTTGCTGAGTTCGCACTTAACAACGCGGTGCACGTGTCCACCGGGTTCACGCCGTTCTACCTGAACGGCTTTCGCCATCCCCGGGTGCCCCTTACTTTAGTTGGGAGCACCGATGGCTCAGTCTTAAGTGGGGGAGAGGCTCGGAAAGCCTTTTCCTCCCAGATTGCTGAGTTGCAACCGGTTTCCTTGCGGAAACAGGTGGAGTCCTTCATGGACACACGACTGAATGTTATCAGCAGGGTCCGCGACGCTATGGCGGCGGCCCAAGACAAACAAAAGGAGTACTCGGACAAACATGGAAGAGGAAACATAACCGTGTTTAAAGTGGGTGAGTTAGTCCTACTCGACACTAAGAACCTGCCGCTTGACGCTGTCAGCTCAGTGGGCAGCAACAAGCTGAAGCACCGCTTCATCGGACCATTCACGGTCCAGGCTAGACATGGTGCTGCGTACACCATCGATCTGCCGAAGTCGATGAAGACCCACCCGACGTTTTATGTGGGTCGGCTGAAGCGATACCATGACCCACTGGGTCCGGCTGTCCCGCTGGATGCGGTTGACAGCCGCGAGGAGGAGAGCGAGCCTCCTCGAAGCGAAGCGGGGCCGCGCGGCCCTGCCCGCGGTGCGCAGGTAAGTAGTCCTGCTGGTGATACGCCGGTGGCTCGTACACCTGGGGCTAGTACGCAGAGCCCGCATGATGTGAGCCGTAGTACGGCAGGGAGTACGCGTATGTCTGCGACTCCCGACGGGACACATTTGTCCGAGGAACAGGAAGGAGGTTGTCCACCTCCCGGCACAAGACTTGATAGTCAGATGCCAGGGCTCGATGGGCAACGTGGCCATGGATACGCTGTACTTCGAGGTGTAGGTCTCCTATCTCCTCACGGAGAACGGCGAGGGCGAGAGGGTAGCTCCATTGAGCAGCCCGTCCGCCAGGGCCGAACGCAATCTCGATCGCGTACGCGCGGTCGTGGAGGAAACGGATCTCCTCCTGTTGCACAGCAACCAGTTGGTCCGGAGACCCAGTCGAGAGGCGTCGAGCCTCCGGTCTTGCGGACAACTGAACGGGTGAGGGCTCCGCCCGCCCTACTCGACCGTAATGGGGGACTCCACTACCATGTCGAGCGAGTTCTCCGAGAGCGGCGCTCGAATGGGAAGCGCCAGCTCTTTGTGAAGTGGCGCGGGTACCCGACGTCACAGGGTACCTGGGAGCCGATCGAGCGGCTCCAAGTTGACTGTCCGAAGGCTGTCGCTATCTGGGAACAGAAGCGGCGGCAGCTTCGTAAGTAGTCTGCAGCCTCTTAGCTGCAGACTGGGGTACAGGGAGCCAACGAATAGGGTCCGTACCCGCGCTCATTACGAGCGCCGGACTGAGCACCACGCTTCAGTCTATCCAGCTCTTGGCGAAGCTGGTGTTTGCCCACGAGGTGGCCAAACTGGACACGGAGGTCCTGCTTCTCGCGAAGCTCATTGAGCTGTGGGCGGAGTAGCCCTGAGGTGAGACCCATTGCTAGAAGAGGTCTTCGGCTTGGGTCCACGTGGTGGTGTTACCACAGGTAGCCCTACACGGTGCTCCAAGAATGAAGGAGCGCCGGTGCTGGCGTCGGGGTGGGTAGTACCCCTGCGGGTGGACGGAGTCCCCGCTAGCCCGGCGAGTGCGAGCCGTCGGCAGCACAGTGTTGTGCGTGCGCGACTGAGCGGCAAGCGGACGCTTTGCTGTTCATCGAGATCGGTGGAGATCTCTCGGGGTCAAGAGGAACCCCTCCCTTAGACTCAAACTCGGACGAGGCGAACAAGTTCTGAAGTCGAACTTGTTCTTAGTCATATCTCGATGAGATGACCGGGAAGCAGTACGCTCCCGCACACTCGAGTCGCTCGGGCACGCTCGTGGCCTTCGGCGAGGGTAAAGCCCTTCGCCTGCGGGGCGTTGGCGATTGCCCCGCGTTGGGAGGCATCGGTATGGCCTCCCGCTTGAACGCCGAAGCTCATCGAGCCGGCTGGAGGCTTGGGCTCGTCGCCCTCGTCCTCATGGACCAGCGGGCTGGTCTTAGAAGCGGCACGCTTCTCCGAGTCGCTCTCGTCGATGTCAAATGACGAGAGTACTGTCGTACTCGGGAGTCCCTTCGTTGCGGGGACTCCAATGGACGAACCGAGGTTTGGTCGGTCGTCTGTCGGTACCCATGGTGACCGACGGCGTTGTGAGCACCAGCTCGCAAGTGCCAATGAAGCCTTGGGCGACTGGGTCGCCTCCGGAGCCACGTCGGTGGCTCCCTTTTGGGTTAAGGCCCTGCCTTACGGCTTGGCCGGCCTTGACTTTGGCTTTGTAGCCTTAATCTGGCGGGACGCTTGCGCGTCCGAGGCTGTGCCTTTGCA
Source organism: Phytophthora sansomeana (assembly GCA_032158285.1). Classification (NCBI taxonomy): domain Eukaryota; phylum Oomycota; class Peronosporomycetes; order Peronosporales; family Peronosporaceae; genus Phytophthora; species Phytophthora sansomeana. The sequence goes on from JAPDHH010000200.1 coordinate 67,387, forward strand.
GGCCACCTCAAGGGTCGATGGGGAGACCGTGGAGCGCCTGGCAACGTGCCTGGCGCTCTGTGAAAGCAGCGGCACGGAACGAACGAGCTCGGCCGCTAGTCGAAGGATTTCGACTGTGCGAGTGAAATGTGAGCGCACAATTTTCACTCGCTCCCATTGGACGAAATGTTTTTCGTATCTAAGTGGGGGAGGATGTAACGGGTCACACAAACTGGTGTGCGTTACATACCTGAGTGTGGTGCACACACGTAATGTGGCACACACAGCTGGCACGTCGCCGACGTGCTCAGAGCCAACCAATCGGGGCTCATTGCATTTTTGTATAGGAGTAACTATAGGTGTCTTGCAGTTTGTATTGCAGGCCAAACTAAAGCCCACCTGTAATATATTCAGTCTAAAACCTACCTAATCTTGGTCAAGTGTCCCCTTAGGCCAGGGACTGTGAACTGCTTGTTCACTTGGAGTTTGTATACTCCTGAGCACACTTCCTCTGTGCAAGGTGCTGTGTGACCCCGTCACATGCGAAGATCAGTTGGTTTCTTCTTTCCACTCCGCGGTCAATCTTCTTTGCGGGCGTTTTAGCTCTCTGCTTTTCCAAGCTGGCATGCTTCACACACGTCAAAATGACGCTTTCGTAAGGTCATTCCATCTACGAGGTCGTCGTCAGCCATCTTCTTGATAAACTGCGGGCAGAGATGTCCAAGTCGGTCGTGCCAACACTGCAGATCAGCAACTCCATCACTAAGCGCAAAATTCACTATGCTGCTCGGCTCCTCATCGGTACTGCTTGCTCCGAGGAATTTGTTGAGAGCCGTGAAGATCCACAGTCCACACTTGTGCATGTCTGCTTGCAGCGCGGCTTTTCCTTTCTTGACAAGTGAGTAGCGCCTCTTGGGGTTGTCGTACTCCACGTCAAATCCTTGCTTGTGCGCCACAGACTGCGAGAGCAAGTTTTGGTGCTTCGGCGAGAAGAACACGTTCTCTAACCGCAGCTGGAAAATCTCACCGCCGACTTGCACCCAAAGATCAACAGCACCAACACCTTCTGGTACAGTTTCCCCACTGTAGCCGTGCACCACCTCTTCTTTCTTCTCTTTTGCAGTGAGGTTTCGATATGTGACAAAATATCGTTTGTCACCGACCAAGTGTCGGTTGGCTGCACAGTCATATACCCAGCACTCTGGATGGTATGTCGCAGCTTCTACCTTTGACGAGCCCTTTGTTGTTTTGCTCGCTTCACCAACCTTGGCATTTTCTCGCTCAGTTCTCTCGCCGTTTCCAAACGAGACCCCCGAGGTTACAGTGAACAGTGCCCGGTGCTCAGACTTCTCTTCGGCGTCTCCACTTGGCGCGTTTTCAGGGCAGTCTCGCCGAAGATGACCAGGTTTGTGGCATCCGAAGCAGTTTCCTCGTTCACTATCCAGCTTTCGTTGCTGGAACTTTGCCTCGCGCCTAGTTTCACGCGCTCTTTCACCACCGGGAGCTCCGCTGCCTCCGTTGCCCCTCGGTCTAACGTTGTTCGTTCCACCACCAGGCCCCTGTTTCCTTGCGTTCCCTGGCCGTTGTTCTGCGTGGCTGGCGGCCATTTCCCACTGTTTCCACCGCAATTTTGAGCATGAGCAGAATTTCGTCGAGCTTGGAGATTCTTGTCCATGGTTAGGACCATCGCCTTAGCTTGCTCGGCCGAGGTGATTTGGGTTCATATGAGCAACATCGTCTGCAACTGCCCGTAGTATTCAAACTGGCTCATCGACCGAATCATCAGGTCAGCCATCCAGGAATCGCTGACTCCTGTATTGAGTGCAGCGAGTTGCTCTTGGAGCGAAATCATGTAGAGCAAGTGGTTCTCTACGTCAGCACCAGGTCTGCATGAAGCGGTGTCCAGCTTCTGACTAAGTGTCCGTTGCGTAAATAGAGTCGTAGTTGCATTCTCGCGACCTTCGAACCTCGTAGCCAAGTAGTCCCACATCTCCGAGCCGTAGTCGTACTGCATCACTTGCCGGGCTAACGTGCACGACAGTGAACTGGAGATAAGTTTGGCCAGCAGTTCATCTTGACGCAAGAAGCGAGCTTCTGCATCTCTGCCCACGATACTCTGGAAGGTGACACTTTGGTCGCAAATGTCGTCCAGACGCGTTTCGTTCTCCCTCACTTCGTAGCACGCCAGGTATCGAATCATTTGACGCTTGTACAGAGGCCAATCTCTTCCGTTCCAGTTAACTGGGCGACCGTCCTTGTTCCACTCGACGTCCGGTTTCCTCGACGTGTTCTCCATGTTGCTTGAGCGTCCAGTTGGGCTCATAACCCTGTTCTTAGGTCACGTGCAGCCAACAGGTCTTGAGTAAGCAAGGACTTTATTCCTTCTTATATCTGCTGCTTCCTTCTGTCCGCTAACCTCACTTGCGCTGTCCTGCGCAGATTTGACACTGAGGCTCAACTAGCCTCTCCTACTCACATGCAAACTAACGGTCTGCAGCCATTTTGTCCGTCGATATCTTTCGCTGCTTGTAGTCCGTGTCCCAGTCTCTCAACGTGCTTGGGACTTAGCACTTCAACTTGAGCCAAACAACCCACGTTGTAACAGATACTCATCGACTTGTTGCCGATGTCAAGCCCTTCCGAGGGGATCGGAGCTAATAAATTGTATCTAATGTTACGCCTTCTCGGTCATTACTTTTCTCGCCATTCATCAGTTCCGTACTGAGGTGCGAGGAGTGCTCCCATACCCGACCAAGAGCGTCATTCGAGATACTTTATTGGTGGCAGCGTTCACTGTTGGAGCGCTGTACGGAGCCATTTTACTTGTCGGGTTCCCACTTCCATTTTCAACGTTGACAATCTCACCAATTTGGCTCACGCTGACTTTGATGCCGATGATAATTCAGTGGGCAAAAGGTGTTCGGGAGGATCCTAGAGCAGCGCCAATGCTCATTGACATGGCCAAGCTGTGGCTTTGCGATTTCTCCTTGGCCTTCATCTATCCACCTTATTATCACGCTTTCACAACGCTAGCCAGTAAGGCACAGATAGGTTTCACACTCTTACTACCCGTGATCAAAATCGGCATGCGGAACCTGTTTGCTCGGGCAGTCGGCCATCTCGGTGATGAGACTCCTACATTGGTGATTTTCAACGCGGATGTCTTCGGATCCCTTGTTTGTGGCCTATTGCATGCAAAACTCGCCGTCGTTCTGGGCAACCTTGGAGCTTATGGTCGCTGACATGGTTACGATCGGACTCTCGCTGCGAGATATTGAGATCGCGCGGGCGGGTTTTGGTGAATTGGAGCGCAAAGTGGACGCTGGTTGCCATTGGAATAGTTATCATGGCAATGTCGGCTACATCAGTTTGGCCGGCCGCATGCCGACCACATTGGAGCAACTAGCATTCTTCTAGAACGAGAACCTCGACCCCAAGCCGATTGATCCCGATCGTCGCAGCTAATAGAGCTAAAGCAATTGTCTTTGAGCGCAGAAAACGAATTTCAAGGACCGGAGCGAGACTCGTTTGTTGAAAAACACACACGCAAGGGACCCATTGCAGTACTGTCAATGGATATCCGCAAAGCTCTGACGTCGTCGAGTGTTCGCATTCTACCAAGCATGACTCTGGATAATAAAGAAAAGGACGCTGGCAGTCGAACATTCACCTTTCAAGATAAACTCAAGTACACGCGCAAGGTGAGACGGTTATTGTACATGTACACGGCCGAGTTCCTACTTCTTCTCAACTACGTCGAGGTGGTGATCCCGCTGGTCTTCTGTAAGTATTGTTGGTAGTTCATTCTGTATGTACATTAAGTCTTGTTCTAACGCTGTTTTGGGTCTCTACCATAGCAATTTACCAGGTCACTTACCTACTACGTGCCTAACCGAGACTATTACGCTATCTATGACGGTGTGGACGAGCATCAACTCTTGGAAACCCTCACGAATGGGATGTTCTACAGGTTGATGCAGATGGCTTCTTTATTGATCTTAATGTATACGTTACAGCGCATGTTGGGATTGTCCTCGACACAGCAGATCGCATTCGTCCTGGAAAAGCAAGTCGACTACGTGCAGATGAGTTTAACTTTTTGGCTAAATCTACATGGCTATTCTACAATGTTCAGTCTTCACTTCAGCACAGAGGTAAAAAAATCAAGTGATGCAGTTAATGGTCGTGAATTCACCACTAACCTTTCATGTTGCTTGCAGGATACTACCACAGCTTTCAACTTGCGTGGTTGTCAGGGACCTCCCGCAGCACATACTGACTTTTGTGGGTAACCATGAACAAGTCTATGATCTCATCTGCGTAAAGTTTTTGATGCTTTAGGTCAGAAGGAACCATCACAACGAGCCGTGATAAGTGATTCAGTAGTAGCGTACATTCAATTATTTTCTAATCGATCCATCGACTTCATCGATGGTTGATTGCAACGATCAGCTCAACTCTGCTACGAACTTTACAGCGTGAGGACCACCGTCATGACTCCTACCGCTACCGAAGCAGCAGAGAACACCAGCGGAGCGGCATCACTCGTTTTGTTCGCTTTGGTACCTGAACCAGAAGCGGTGGAGTTGTTGCTGCTGCCATCGATACTTGTCGACGTCTCATTGTCCGATAGCTCAGTGAAAGCCTTTTCTAGCGTCGGGTACACGAAGCCACTGCCACCAGTATCGCAACCTTCATCGGCATCGCACTCAGTGCACAGCTGGGAGTATCCGACACGCTTGCAGCCATTGCCAGATCCGCAGGCTACAACTGTCATGTAGCACGGCGGATTTAGAGCCGCAAGTTGTGTCGGAGTAGGAAGCGCACGAAAAGCTTCGACTAGGGAGTCTTCAATCTGAGAGGAGCCCGACATGAGTGTTTCCTCGTACTTGGCAATCATGACTTGAGCACGAGCAGCATTGGCAGTCGAATTCAACGGATCCTCCCAGAACGAAAGACCAGCTTCCATCTCGCCAGTCTCAGCATCAGCAGCGAACTCCGTATTGTTGGTATCGGCCGTACACCACTCCGTGAAATTGGCGTACGTGGCTCCCGTGTCCGGGTTCTCAATGGAGGTGATGCCGACAATGTCGTCAATGGCCACCCAACCGAGGATGTTGTATGCAAAAGTGCAGTCCACGCCATCGGGTCCCTGTCCGTAGCTGCAAAGCCCTTTGCGCGTGCTGTTGCGGCACTCATCGGTCTTGTTGCGCCACCCCACCAGTGGACAAGTGTTGGGGAACGAGAACCAGTAATTGTCGGGGTAAGGTGCACGAACGTCGTCATCTTTGATGCCAGCACCGACAAACGGACCGACGTTGGGCTGACCTTCGTCCCCGTTAAACTGCAGACAACCGGCAGGGAACTCGTCGTCACCGGAGAGCGGAGTGCATCGACCCCCGTCCATGGGGAGCATGGGGCCGTACTCGGGCGTCTTACCCCTCGCGTCTTGGAATTGGGCGAGCGTCTCGTTCGTCTGCGCGATGAGCACCTCGTAGAAAACAATGTTGGCCATTCCGGACTTGCGTTCGCACCGTTCGTCTTCGGCTCGAACGTTGACGTTGATCCCTTCCGCTTGGACGTACATGAGAGCACCTTCCACCGACGCTGTATTGACCGAGTCCATGGCACTCACGTAGCCTGCTTCGAGTTTGCCACGCCCGAAACTGGACACGAACACGCCGTCAACGAGGATCGGGGCGTCACTTTGCACTCGCGCGTGAATGGCACGGACTGGGGGCATGTGGTACGAGTCTGCGGAGTATTTTGTCGTCTTGAGGCTGGCAAACGCATCGTCACCTGCCACCGTCTCGGATGCCGTCGATGATCCGGCAGTTGCGGACGACGAGGTGCTTGCTGAAGTGGTCTTGGCGTCAGCGTCCACCGTCCAGGCCGAGGACCCACCCGTCGAAAGGATTGTCGCCGAAGTTGAGGCCGACCCCGTTGCAATCGCTGCAGCGGAGACCGAGGACGCCAAACCACTTGCGAGCAAGAGGAGGTCGAGCTTCATCTTGAGTCGAAGCGAGTACTGCAATGGGGACTTGTCTAGAAGGCGTTGAAATTGAAAGTGAGGAGGAATGATGCGACGATAACGTATTCTCCTCTTCAAAGTTATCGGTCATAGCGATCTGAGTCACGTCCTGACCTCCTTACCTACGGCAGATGGCTACACCACGTACATGTTAAAAGCTGCTTACTAAAACCTTGAGTGAGATCCGTAGAAAGATCAATTGATTTTACTGACGCGTCGTTCTCCCAAGTTCGTGATGGATCGAGGCCAGGCGAAAGAAGACTCGAACTCGACATTTACTCCAAGTTACCAAGTGAAAACAAGGAAACTCAAGAAAGACGGCACTCCGTACAAACCCAGACGAGGGTGGGGTCCCTACCGCTCGGTGCCTAATGAACGCTCCGTCGCCTTCAACTTGCAGCTGGACGTGCAGAACTTGCAGCAAGAAATCCAAAACCTCTTGGCACTGCGAGATATTCTCGCAACCAAAGCTTTAGTGCAGCGCCATTCGGCTGAAGGTTCTCTGTGTAAACTAGTGAACGAGTACTTGTACGTCTTCCCGTAAGGGAGTGGTGCCTCAAGTGCCAGGACGGAAACGTCTGATGGACGACAGAGACCAACGAGTTTTCATGCACAGGGTCATGGACCCAGAGGTTGATCTCGGCAACGGACTTCCTCGAGGCCCCGATGTCATCATGGACCAAATGGCCAACTACTCGAATTTCCTCAACTTTATCTCGTTAACTGGGACCGTGGACAGCATCGTCGTAGCGGAAGACTCGGTGCTGGTCTCGGATGCAGCGTCATTCGTGTTTCAAGTCACGCGTAGCACGATCGAGATGATTTTCCCTCACATTATGGGCAACGAGTGGCTTGTGTCGCAACTTGTGGGGCAGCAAGTCGAAGCGCAAGGTCGCTCCACTTTCCACTTTAACACCGCAGGCAAGTGTTATCGCTACGATGTCGAGATGAATTCCGTCACGGCGTTCATGAGTGTTGTACAGGATCCGGCTATCGTCGACACTCTCCTTGGACGAGCACTCATCACAGAGAATGGCACGATTGGACTCGTGAATGAGCCAAGTGACGAAGAAGAGAAGGCTCCTGTCCCTAGTCAGATGAGAGACAATTCAAACCGCGGCGAATCGCAACAAGGAAGACGTTGTGCACAGGAAAATTCATCATCACGGTCGGACTCAGGTTTAAGGTGCTCGACGTCGGAATATTTTTGCCGAAGAATCGCAGAGGACTACTTCACTGCCTTTGCTAGCGGATGCAAAAAGACTGAAGACCCACGAACGCCAATCGACATTTTCCAGCGTGATTTCTTTCTCCATCGGTTCGGTGCACAAGAAGGAGTTGCTACCAGTCACGTCAAGAAGCGATGGAGCACACTGGAGCAAAGTTTCGAGTTGTTGAGTTTCCAGCAGAAGGGGGCAACGGAGACTTATTGCAACAACAATCTCGCTACGTGCTTCGTCACTGCAGACGCGATGTACGTTCTCCGCGTCACTCTTTATACCATCCAAACTGTGTTTCCACACTTGGCCTCCCTACGACTGACCAACAGCTTGGTGGGTAAAGTGATCATGGTGCCATCACGCATTTTCTTGTCGATCGAGAAGAGCACGGGCTACATTTCCAGGATGAGCGAGAAAATGAACTTTGAACAAGCGTTGGCTGAGATTCTTCAGGATGAATATGATGTTTCACGCGTGATCATGCACGCGCTACTGGCTGACTATGATATTAACTTTGACCGAAGTTCCGACGCCACAGCTACAAGTCTCCAGCAGCGTCCCCATCCGAGTGGTAACCGTAGCACCTCGCAAAAAGCGAGTTTGGCGGCCATTCTCAACGCCATTGATTGAGGAAGTTGTCTAAGCAGTAACTGGACCCTGCATTCGTCTTTGATTTCTAGTTGCAAATACATTAAAAGTAGTCTGCCAGCAATGGGCACGATAACACGAAGTTGACGTCGTAACACATTTTTCCTTGAAAGTAGAGTCGAAAGCGTCGTCATTCATTTTCATTTTTGCTATTGCGTTCACCTAATCTTGCTAACAATTGAGTAGACGACAGCGCCGGATTTTGGGCTCTTGGTTACTTAGAACCTGCAAATTAGTTTGCAGTAGTGCCCCACTTGGACATGTCGGTGTTTGAGAAGTTCGTTTCTAGAACAGTGGAGGTGAATGAAGTTTTGAGGTCAATCCTAGAGAACCTGGTGAGGAGTCTATAACACAATGCGTCAGCAAACTATTGACTTGTTTGGCGACGTGCACGTACAAACTTAGTGCAGCGACAGACCGGATACGATCATTCGTCATAAGAGAATTTGGCTTGTTCAGTTTCCCAACTGCTGCTTGTGTTCCACCCTAAGGTACTGAGCGTCAAGCTGACTTTCCTTCCTTCAAAACTTTGCCGAACGCGTCGAACATGAAAATGCCAACTCCTCCGGCGAGCCCGATAAAAAAGCGACCATCCACGCCACCTCGCTCGAAGATGCTGTCATTGACCACAATGACCGGATCGGGTAGAAATTTGTACAAGATGCAGAAAGAGGAGACTCACGAAGAAATGATGCAGTGATTCCAGCTACGCAAAGTTGCGAGCGACAGAGCTTTCCATTCGACGTTCAAGCGGGGACAGCATGTTGTCATCGACAAAGCCACAGGTACCAGAGGCCGGAAATCTCGGTGGTTCTCCTGTCGACGATTTGTGCGTGCACTTTATCGGCCCAAGGTGAGACAGCGGCTCCTGTCCAAGCTTCTGACGCCAATTACTCCAAAGAGCTGGACGTCTACGCTTCATGGCATACTGATGCTCGTCGTTTACCACTTTCAACTACTCTACCTGCCGTTTGCACCAAGTTACTTCCCCCTCGGTTCGCTCGGCTCAAACTCGGCAAATGCTATGCTGGAGACGGTCTTCTTGGTCGACATTCTACTGAATTTCAACACGGCGTTCGTCGAGCAAGGCGTCCTCGTCACTTCCCGCAAGAAAATCGCGTACAAGTATATTCGTAAGTGGTGGTTCCCTCTTGACCTTCTCTCTGCGATTCCACTTTCAAGTGATCTATTCGATTGCCACCAGCTCTTTGAGGAGACTCACCCCACGTTACGAAAGACTCAAACCACGTTAATGGTGGTGAGAATTCTACGCGTGGTGTTTTTCGAGAAAGGAGTTTTACTTAACCGTGTCATGCGAGTTGCCCACCAGCTCATCGAGTGGATGCGCTACTCGCGATACTCACACCTGCTCGGGATTGCTCAATTGATGTGGCTCGTTCTGCTCATGGCCCGTTACATGGCGTGTCTGTGGCATATTGTTTCGCGTGACCAGAACTCACAAGCTAGACAATATAGTTCCATTGCTGAAAAATACATGGCTGACTACTATTACGCGGTGAGTTTGATTCAAGGCCAAGGCAACGCTGTAGGCTCATGGGGCGAGAACCTCTTTTCGAGTGGGGCTATCATTGCTGGCTCCGTCATCCTCGCCATTGTTTTCGGTAATGTCGCGATGCTCGTGTCCAATTTCAACGCTAATACGACCAACTATCACCGAAAATGGAAGCAGTCTACGCTACGATGGACAAGATGGACTTGCCACTTACGCTTCGCGACCGCGTGAATGAGTATTACACTCACGTGTGGCTGGAATACGAGGCGCTCGATGGGAATATTAGCAAATTCCAGCAGGAACTCACGCACACTTTACGTATTGAGATCGGACTGTACAAGTTCATGAATCTCATCGTGAAAATTCCGTTCTGGGACAACTGCTCACCCGATTTCCTCACACAACTCGTTCTGAACCTGGGTGTGCGTGTGTACATGCCCGATGACTACGTGGTTCGTCGTCGTGAAATCGGCAGTGAGATGACGATCCAAGCCGTTAAAGCGTCCAAAAGAAGCAAACACGTGGGTATTGAAGAAACTATCCCTGCCTCGGACGATGATTCGGCCAAACCCGTGCTTTCGCCACAAGATTTCGGCTCTAGGAGTGGTCTTGACTCGGACGATAGTAACGATGAGAGTGACGACGAAACATCAGAGGAAGAAGACATTGAGTTTAACAATCATGCGCTCACCTCGCCGAGAAATATTCGCCGCACTTCTGGATCAGTGTTTGAGCTTCCTGTGGAGCTGAACGAAGATACAACTGGAGGTTACCCACGGCGTCATAGCAATCCAAGCAGTATTCCGAGCAGTGTTGAGCCTGAACAGCCCAAGCGCTTCTTCGCATATGTGGGTCCTGGCCAAGCATTTGGTGAAATGAGTCTCCTTATGAACTACAAGCGGCAAGCTACCGTTCGAGCTGTCACCTACGTCGAGATGTGCGTGCTTGACTGCAAAACCTTTCAGACCATTATCGATATCCTGAGGACCGACGACGCGTACTAACCAAAATGTTGGAGAGCTGTATTGCTAAAAAGGAGATTCCGTTCCCGTGGGAAAATGTTATCGAGGCAGCGACGGCAAAACGCCGTAGTAGCGGTATCAAGGAGAGTACACGGTCGAGTGTTATTGCTACAATGACTGCTGGAGAGGCAGCTCGCATTCTGGTTGAAGCTATTGACGTCAACGTTCCGGACGAGACCATCAAGTACGGATTTCAGAGTTTTGAGCAAGACTTTGTCGAGGAACCATTGCTACGAAGAGCTCACTCCGTGGGAGCCAAAATCAGGGATACGCTACAACGTACAAACAGCGGATTTAGAGATACCTTACATCGCTCGAATAGGGTCTCACGTTGCAGCGGTCAAATAGTGGTCTCTCTCCTGTTCGGCCTTACTCTCGTCGAAACTCGTGCTCAGATAGCGGTCGGAGCTCATCAACGGCCGACCTGACCGAACTTGAGTCTGAATTGTCTACTTCACCAACGCAGAGTACAGGAACCTCCGAAAAGTTTTATGAAAGTATGATGCAGCTCATGCACACAATGGTGGAAAATATTGACCTACTGCAGAATGATGTGAAAGAGATCAAAAGACAACGGAGATGCTGCAAGCAATGCTCCGGTGTATCAGAAGCTGCTGATCAACGTTTATCAGCTTCTTCTATAATGGCAAACAAACAGGTCAAGCCAACAACAGCAGCAAAGCCAGAATCGGAATGTGCAGAGGTGTTGGCAAGGCAGAGCTCGGATTAAAGAGCAAACAGGAGACTTCCGTCTCACGACAATCGAGTCTACTGGATATGCTTCCTTCTACTATCCAAAGCATCAGTCGGCAGAACAGTGACAGCACAGTTCCTGCAACTTCACGAGCCAATCTTCTATCCGCTAGAACAGGGATGGCTAACAGCACACGCACGAGTCAGCTATCCTCAACGAGCAAAACTTCAGGGTCCAAGATTTCACCTCGACCTGATGCATTTCCTACTACTCTAATGGATAGCCAAGGACATCAGATACAGAGTGATCCGTACGCGAATCCTCGTTCTTCCAGGCATTTGAGCCGAACCAAATCTGGGCGACAGCAAACGCTTACGGATTATCTGTGGAAGCGAGCCAACACAAATGGAGAGTCGTCGAAACAAGCACAACGAACGGTGAAATCTCGCCATAGCTTACCAGCCGGGGTGAATGTTACTGACGTAGCCTCCGGACCAAACGAAATGCCGCCCATACCAGACGAGCACGATTCAACAGTCAATCATGAGCAACCCGAAGGACTTTCGTATCCGAGAGGACAGATACTCTCGTGCCGGGAGTACCCACGGATGACCATTACAGATGCACCAAAAGGACTAAATCCCGACCCAAGATACCTTACAATCAATGAGTAGCACACAGAAAGCAATTTATTGTACTCAAACCCACCAAGTGAAAAGACGAGCGTACGGCCGTGAGCCCCAGACTGCTTGGTAAATCTCCGAGTGTTCGTGTATTCAAAGTAAACTATAGTTAAACGAACCGTGTACCTACATTCTAGGAAATCTCTAACGACAGCAATACATAGCGGTCCTCCTCTGTTAATCCTATAGTTGATTTAGCACGTTCGAAATGAACGCCGGATAGGAAGTGCATCGTTGACCAAGAAGCCCAAATAGCTTCACAAAATCCACACCATCGAATGATTCCGAATGTAAAAAAACAAGCCTCCTAGCACTAATTAGTAGCTGTTGCAGGGGATTATCACCTTCTAGAAGCGTCGGCCAACCAACAAAAACAGCAAGTTGAAGTGGCCTTGTTTCCCTTCTGCTCTAGAATCTGAAGTACGCATCCCACAAAGTACGACGTTGGTTTCAACTTGCGCCCCCTCCACTTCATTATCCAATTGGCGCAGTCCAAGACAGGCAACCAGACGACGCGAGCATGGCGCAGTACGGCAAGGCCACTTACTGGGACGAGCGCTACACCAAGTACGTGTCTCTTTCCTCCTCTCGCTCTTCGCTGCCGATCCATGCGCTTCTCGCTGCGATCCGCTCGGGATCCGCCAAGATCTCCTTCAAACCTCTATCATTTAATAATCAATTCCTGTTTTTTAATTATGTATTCTCAGAGACGCCGAGCAGTTCGACTGGTACCAGCGCTACGGCGGCCTGAAGGAGCTCCTGAACCAGTATGTGAAGAAGACGGACGCGATCCTCATGGCCGGAGCAGGCAACTCGCGCCTCTCGGAGGAAATGGTGAACGACGGGTACCAGAAGCTCATGAACGTCGACATCTCGGAGATCGTCGTCAAGCAAATGGCGGCCAAGTACGAGGACCGCGTCGAGTCTCTGCAGTGGCAGAAGATGAACATGTGCTCGCTGGACTTTGCAGACGAGACGTACGACGCCGTGGTGGACAAGGGCACGATGGACTCGATCTTGTGTGGAGAAGGCTCGACTGCCAACGTGGCCAAAATGTGCCAGGAGATCCACCGCGTGCTCAAGCCCAACGGCGTCTACTTCATCGTGTCGTACGGCGTGCCGGACAACCGGCTGAGCTACTTGGAGAACAAGGAGCTGCAGTGGAAGGTGACGGTGCACACGGTGCCCAAGCCCACGGTGAGTGCCGTGCAGGTCTCAGAGGCCGACGCCAACGCCGTGCACTACATCTATGCGTGCCAGAAGGGCGTCAAAACCGAGTAGAGACCTGCTGGATCCGTGGTGGCTTGATACGGACCCGAGCCTCACAACTTACCTTCCATAATATATCGGACTCTCGACGACACGAGGGTGCATTCATGAAATGGGGGTGTTTGTGTGCGTTTTTAGGGGATGGCAAGATGGGAGTACGGATGCTATGCTAACGGTTCTAGTGTTGTGAATTCACTGCTAGGTTTGCGTTACGTCGACAGATTGGGCGTACATTCGGCGGACTCTCGCGACTTCCTCGTGAAAAGAGCATCGGCGTAGCGTGTCGGGGACTGCTTACTCATCAGTGAACCGCTCGTGTCCGCGGTTCGGTATTGTTGAAACACTTTCGTGTGTCTTTATGCTTCCGTGTGATGCTGCTTGAGCCTCAAGCCTTGAGCTGCAACAGCATCGGCAAGGGATCGAAGGGAATGGCTTTGCGAGTGCTGGACTACTCTCAGCCGATGACGAGCTGCTCTGGCGATTGCTGGTGGCCCTGCCGGCTTATTTCTTGTTCTGTCTGCTTCGTCCAATTTCTGGAGTGATTGGCTGCGTTGGCGTTGGAAAAGCGATCGCCGCTGGTGCTGGATCGATGCCACTTCGGTTAGCAATGACAAGGAGATGGATTCCTGTTCCGGTTTTGATGAGAAAGGAATTGCATCACCTGAAGCGAACGAAGAATCAATTGAGGCTGCTTTGGTCGCTGGCATTGATGTCTCGGCTGGAATATTTTTTCTGTCTTGGATGGGAGTGCATTACTCCTGATATCATCTTGAGGTGAAAACGCGTATGTTGCTGGCGTTCTTGGTGATAAAGCTGGACATCTGAAAGTGCGCACTGAAAATTGTAGAGTTGGTCTGCATATCGTGTTGGCGACTGATGTGGATCTTGGGGCATGGAATTTACGTCTATGCTATTTCCTGACGACAGCCCGATCAGTGATCCCATGCGTCTTAGCATGGGTGCTCGAGGCGGCGCTGCTGCTACTGAAGTTAGTGTTTTATCATCGCCTGGTGCTGAACGCTTTCGGTTGGGAAGCACCCCATCCGCTTGCGCAGATGGACGAGCAATCAGAGTTTTCAAGCTGGACTGCAACTCTTCCAGTGCATGGAGAATGACGATCTCACGCTCTTCCGCTTGTTGTAGGCGTTTCTGCAACGATAGTGGTGAAGCCACGGGTTCCGGCTGGTCATCAAGAATGAATGAGCTTGCAGTATTTATTTCCTGGGATGTATTTAAAGCACTTCTCATTTTGATCGAGGTATCTTGATCACCATCGGTAGGTATTGCATCTGGAGTACTCAGCACTTTTTCCTGGTTTTTACTTTGATACCGAAGCTCGCGCTTTAAACGTCTCCGCTCGTGCAGTTCTATCAGTTGCTCGCGAATTTTCACGTCCACGCCGAATTTCAGGGTTGAGTCCTGCATGTCCACGTTGATCGCCGTGAAAATCCGCTCAGCCGCCTGACGGGCGGTTAGCACCATTGGAAGTAATGGTAGAAGGCCACCGGACTTTGCACACACTTCCTCAATCGCTTGGGGGCTGTATACTGTGCGCACGAGCTCTAGCAGAGGACAGTGTTTCTGGTTCGCTTCGTAAGTTTGCATGTACGACGTGAGCATATCCACGACGACTCTGTGACGGTCTTCTGGATATCGGGTGAGGACAGTTTGAAAGTTTTCCCTGGAGAGTACACATATTTCAACGTGAGTGATTGCTCTCACGTTGGCCGCGCGTTTATAGTTCATGAGAAGTGCCAGGTCACCAAAAGCTTGTCCACGAGAAACAACAACCTCCGGTCCATTTCTGCTGTAATGTCGCCGTTGGGCTGCACTAAGATCGTATACTGACTGCTGAATATCGTCTTCATTTGCATCTCCATTTCCACGCCTGCGTGATGTCATATTGGCATTCATACGATTCTTGGTTGATCCAGACGTGCTTTGAGTGGTGGGCATCGTGGGGGTCGTCACTCTTTCGAACCTGCTCGGTTCACAAGTGAGCAATGGCCTCGATTAACCATGTAAAACTGGTCGTCCACCTCACCTTCGCGCATTATAAAGTCATTCGGAAGATACACCCGAACATCGAGACGTAACATTAGTTGCTTTTGAAAGTCCGGCCAGTATGGTACGTGCATGACCAGCTCCATGTACTTGAACAAAACGACCTCCAACCCCAGGGTGTGCGATAACGCCTTGGAAAATTGGACAATATTGCCATCCAGGCACTCATACTCGCGCCACAGGTGCTCATAGTACTCGTGGATACGTTCACGTAGCGCTGTTGGCAGCTGGAGTTTGGCTGTCATCGCGATCACAGCCTCCATCTTTCGTTGGTAGTTGGTCGAGTTGGCGTTGAAGTTGGACACCAGAACCGCAACATGGCCGAAGACGCCAGCTAGGATGATTGAACCGAGCAGCACGGAGACCGAGGCAAAAATATTTTGACAAGCAGTATTCGTTGGCACGCCTTCTCCTTGAAGAAGGAGTAGTGCCGCATAGAAGCTGGCGTAATATTGATCACTCCATGAAGAACCGAGTTCATCAAAAACATCCTCTTCAAGCAGAACTGTCCACACGCAAGCAATATAATGAGCGATCGCCACGAGTATGGCGATGATGCCGGCGATACGGAGAAGATGAGAATATCGGGAGTACAAGAGCCATGCCCAGAAATTATTGCTTCCTCCAGACTGATCTGCACGAATGATCCAGATCATGCGTACAAAGCGTGTGATGTATACGAGCCTCTCGACGCTTAATGCATCTAGGACAAACGTTAACCACTTTCCACCGAGATCCTGGTTTGTGCGGTTAACGTGAGCAATGAGCGGTACCGACATGACCACATCAAGAATGAGTCGAGTCTTCACGTAGTGCCATAGGATGTGCCAATGCGAGACCACGATGGTTCCTGTCGGTGTTACGAAGCCAGTATGCAACGTGAGGAGAATATCGCTGAGAAGTACTACGCCGATCACAGCGTCAGCGTTCGAAAGCTGGTGCTGATCCGGAAACGCGAGCTCCAACGGGAACCAAATCACGTACACCAAAGTGGCCATCAAGATAACTGCGTATCGCGCTTGCGAAAATCTTGAAATGGGTTTCGCAACTTTGGTCATTGTCGCCAGCACTGAACGAAGATAATGAGACGACACACGCCGTCGGAGAACTGACCCAGAAGTGGTCCCAAATGCGAGATCGAACTGTTCGCCTAGTTGAGCGCTGCTGGTGGTGCTTTGCAATGGTGGATTGTCCCCAAGAAACGAGTTCATGGCGCTTGCATCTTCGGTTATGGTACGGTTGGTACCGTTGCGAGCGGATAGGTGCAAGTGCAGATTGCTATCGGGTGATGCGGTCGTTGCTCATGTAGGAGAGTCGCTAGTGGCATCGACAACCACTCCACGACTGGAACCAACATTTTCTTGGTGATCTCTTGCCATGATGGTAGAAGGTGTTTGACGAATCTGAAAGCGTACCATCATCTCTTAGTACGGTGTCTCCGGTGGCTGATTTCCAACACCTCCGTCACCAGTGGGGGGTTCAGTGACTTTAATGTTTTTGGGGATAAGCAGTGAGTTTGACGACGTGCCTTTCATCATTCGACTCGACAGACTTCGACGTTGAGGGGTCTTGTTTTCTGGCGCGAGTGGTGTATATTCGCCGAATTGGTCACTCCAGTTGGCGCTCGTTCCGAATGACGCCGGGGAACTCGACGTCTGTTTGCGTGAGGCTGGACACTGGCAGACAAAGGTCTCTTGGTCGTGGGTGGCTATACTATCACCATCTTGAAAAGCGTGGGGTTCATCCTCGAAAACCGGAGATGTGGTTCCTATGTCCGCCATCTCTTTCTTCCAGATCCAAATGGTTTGTGAACGAACGACGGATGGAGGTGTCGATTGACCGCATGTTCGTTACGCAACGGACACCTTTCGTTTGAGTAGGGGACACGGCATGGTACCATTTCAAGATTGAGTTGATTGGAAACGGGTAAACAGATTTACTGTAGTATAGTCTACTGACGCCTGGACGGTCGTCGTATCAACCAACTCATTACGCGTAAAAGGTTTCATGCCACGGCATCTCTAATAACCCGACAAGCCAACGAATTACGCACGGTCTCAAACGCTGCAACGTTTTCTTTTCGGGCTTCCAAGCCATTACCGCGACGGTAAACTCAAGCACGAAGTTGGGTAAGCGTACGGTGCTGCTTAGTTTTCATGAGCATCGTCCTCCGTTTCCACAGGTGGGTCTATTGGTTTCCTTTTGAAAAGGGCGTCAGTGTATCGCGTTGGGGATTATTTACTGCTTGGTTGTCCAGATGCATCCGCTACAAAAGTGTTCTGCAAAATACGCGTCTGACCAGTTGGGAAGGCACCAATACTAGCGCGTGCGTGAGGTTGCACGGCATCTGCAAGCGCACGCGATGATTGAGATTGTCGGTTGGTGGGCCCTGCTTTTGCGGCTGCAGCTGAAGGCTCTAGGCTCTCTTGAAGTGCTTGCTCCAACTTGTCGAGTGACTGAGTACGTAGACACTGGAAAGTTTTCCGTCGCTGCTGATGGTCTGGTACCAAGTCAATCGGTGGCTGGGGAGGTGGAGGTTGGGAATCGAAAGTTGTGTTCGTCGACGTTCGTTCAACCTCGGAAGATGGTCGATTAGTCAGCAGCGTTGAGTCAATCTCTAATGGGCCTTGAAAGGCTCGTTCGACCCGTCAAGGGGTTGAAGCTGTTGTCTTTTTCGGAGCTCACGTTCTTGATGGAAGATTTGGGTTCGGTTTGCCCACACAGCTTGCTGCCGCTTGCGAGCTAAAAAGCTGGTCTGTATAACGGGTCGGCGAGTCTTTTGTCGCTTGAGACAGAGGTTTGCTACCGAGACCAGTTCCCGAGGACAAGCCCACGAGTGATCCCATCCGCTGCAACAACGGTGGACGATTCAAGCCTCCAGCTATCAAGTCGACACCAGGTGCAGATCGCTTTCGACTTGGTTGGTGGGTAATAGTTGTCATGACATTTTGTCGGGATTGAGGGATTTTCAAACTGACTTGCAGCTCTTGCATCGCTCGAAGAATCTCAAGCTCTCGTTCCTCAATTTGCCTCAAACGCTCTTGTAACGTTAGCTGCTGCACAACATCCCGCTTTGATTCAGTACATATTTCTGCTGATTCATTGGTTCTATCCATTTGCATTGGGGTAGAATCATTTTCGACCGTCGTGGTGGAGTTTGTCGGTTTGTCATCATTGCCATTTGAGGGAGAACCGTTTGGAAGATTACTTGGCTTCTTGCCATCCCCCCGTTGTCTCCGTTGAGCCCGTCGGCGTTCTCGAAGATCAACAAGTTTTTCGCGAATATTCACCCCCACCCCGAACTTTTTGTTATTATCCTGCAAGTCCACGTTAATTACCGTGTAAATGCGCTCGGCAGCTTGTCGGGTTGTAAATATTGAAGTAACTAGTGGTGAAACACCACCAGCCCTAGCGCAGGCCTCTGCAATTGCTTCTGGGCTGTAGACACTGCGAACGAGTTCCAACAAAGGACAGTGCGACAAACTTGCCTCGTAACTTTGCATGTAGGACGTAAGCATATCGACAAGGACTTGGTGGCGGTCTTCTGGGTATCTCGTGAGCACAGCTTGGAAGTCTTCTCGAGAGAGAATACACATTTCAACATGGGTGATGGCACGCACGTTAGCTGCTCGCTGGTAATTCATAAGAAGCGCCAAATCACCAAAGGCCCGTCCGCGAGAAACTACCATTTGAAATTCGCCTTTGCGACCAAACCCACCTATGGTGCTGTAATATTTCCGTTGCGCTGCATCCAGCTCGTACGCAGACTGACGAACGCCATCGCCAATTATCGGGAGTCCATTACGACGCGCGATCATATTGCCTCGACTCGTATTGAAGCCCGTACCAGTCTTTGTTGCTGCCATCATCGTGTTTGTCACTCGCTCAAATCGGTTCAACGGACGATTCAGCTCGCAATGACCTCTGTTTATCATGTAGAACTCATCGCCGACTTCGCCTTCTCTCATAATGAAGTCGTTCGGCAGATATACGCGTACGTCAAGGCGTAGCATGAGCTGCTTCTGAAAATCGGGTGTGCAGTCTTTCCAGAACGGCACGTGCATCACCAACTCCATGTATCTGAACAAGACGACTTCAAGACCCAGCGTGTGTGAAAATTCTTTGGAGAACTGCACAATTTGTCCGTCAAGACGTTCGTACTCGTGCCACAAGTGCTCGTAGTGCTCGTGAATACGCTCTCGAAGCGAAGGAGGAAGCTGCAGTTTGGCAGTCATAGCAATGACAGCCTCCATTTTCCGTTGATAACTGGTTGAGGTCGCATTGAAATTGGAAACTAGGATTGCAACGTGGCCGAAAACAACAGCGAGGACAATGGAACCGATGAGAACGGAGAGTGAGGCAAATTAGTTCTGCCCAGCCGTATCGGTACGGACACCTTCACCTTGCAACAAAAGTAGTGCGGCGTAAAAACTTTCATAGTACTGATCTCGCCACGAGATTGAGTCATCAAACTCGTCCGATTCTTGGAGCATAACCGTCCAGACACAGGCGATATAGTGCGCTATACCGATCAGCATTGTTACAATCCCCGCAATTCGAAGAAGATGGGAGTATCGCGAGTACAGCAGCCACGCCCAAAAGTTGTTTCCACCTCCAGTTTGATTCGCACGAATTAACCAAATCATACGCACAAAGCGCATGATGTACACAAGACGCTCCACGCTCAAGACATCCAGAACAAATGCCAACCATTTGCCATTTAAACTTGCCTCATCGAAGCGGCTTATGTGCAGGACAAGCGGCACCGACAGCACGACGTCAACAATAAATCGACGTAGTGTCAAAGGATGAGCGAATGTGACGTGACAATGCTGTTTGCCGGAGTCACATACGCTGTGTGCAGCGTCAGCAGCACATCTAGACCGAAAATTATCCCGATGACGAGGGCGACTTCAAAGAGTTTGTTTTGGCTTGGAAAGGCTAGTTCGAGAGGGAACCAGAGCACATACGTGATTGTAGCCGCCAAGGTGACTGCGTATTGCACTTGGGCAATCTTCGAGTAAGGCGATATTGGCTTGGATAGACTGTGCCAACCCAAGTAGCAGACCCCCAAAAGAGTCCGAATCACTTTACCCCATAGGCGTTGCCCACGATATGCAACAGCATGGCGATGAACAGGTCTGTTGATAGTCGTGGATGTGAGGTTAAACTGTTCCGCGAGTTGTGCGCTGCTATAATAGTAGCGCTCTCGAAAGGGTAATACATGTACTTCCCTTCCACGGCGTTATTCATGCTTCCGTCAAGCAAATACTGGAACCTTGCTGTCCGTCCGTCAACATCATCGGTAGAATTGGTGTGGCCGCTCAAGTGACGAAGAGATAAGCGTTGCTGCAAAGTACCCTCACGGGGTTGCCCGGATTGCATCGACATGGCAAATTCGCCAAAGCCATCACGTTCTCGACCACGAATCGAGGCAGTCAACCTTCGCCGATCCTCCGATTGAACTGAAGCTGTCCGCTGCAAGTGACGAATCTGGAACCGCACCATCATGTCTTCGTATGTCGTTTCTGGTGGGTTGTCCACCGTCTCGCCTCCATCCGCAGGAGTGTCAACCGTAACATTGCCCCTAGTTTTAGGGAACGACAACCGGAATGAACTTGTCGCCATCCCCTGCAATACTCGAGTCGATAAACTCCGACGCAAAACTTCTTTTTGGTGAACTGGTTGCTGCTTCTTGCTTCATCGAGCACGGGATGAACAGTACCAGAAGACGAGAGCTGTGTTGAATGACGTCTCACAATTCGATTCACCTTTCGACGAGGAGAGACCGGCTTAACCTTTTCTGTGGAGATATTTTGTTGTAGAGGTGTCAAAATGGAGGCCTCGGAAGAGTTGACAGCATGTAGAGTAGGCGATTCGTCTTCATTGAAATGGGTCACCAGTTGTCTAACCTCTTCCGATGAAGAGACTGGAATGTCGACTGGGACCTCGGACATCACCGCTGGAAAAGGAACGACCTTAAATATGAGTAAACGTTGCTGAACCCAGAGTAAGGCCTCTCCGCTTCTGACTTCTGAGTAAACGCATCTCACTTTTATCCCGGCGTTGTTAGACTACACCACTACGGACTTCTGAGTAAACCGACTATAATGTGAGCACAGGATATTGGAGGCCATTTTTTCTTTTCTTTTTTTGTTAGTTCACGCAGG
This sequence comes from Phytophthora sansomeana, assembly GCA_032158285.1. Lineage (NCBI taxonomy): Eukaryota > Oomycota > Peronosporomycetes > Peronosporales > Peronosporaceae > Phytophthora > Phytophthora sansomeana. The sequence continues at coordinate 88,680 of JAPDHH010000200.1, forward strand.
ACCCCCCGTGCATTGTTTCCTATTCTATCATGTTCAAACTTACAAGTTCACACTCGCGGTGACGTTCATACCAAGCATGTACGCTCGGTTAACATTCTCGGCCAGTTCCTCACATTCAACCTCCACCACTTGTCCGTTCGACAGCTTCAAAGTCTAGACAAATACTCCTTCTGGCCACATGCCGTTTGTTGCACGACACGGCCGCGTATGGTAGTAGGACTCCACAGCCACGTATGGTTGTTGGTCTCCACAGCCACATATGGTAGTAGGACTCCACGGAGGCATATATTTTTTTTGGGGGGGGGGGTTAACCCCCTACGCCCACACGCAGTACGTACAGCAAGAATCATGTTAAAACTTGGGCGACTTTGATGCATAGGCCAGGCGCACTCGGCGATGCACAGGGCTCGATCAGTCTCTTTCTGGAAATATAAAGTACAGTGCCCCCCTTCGATCAGTGGCTGGGAGCTCACTTTACGAGCGTGGTTTCAAGATGTCGAGAAACCCGCTACGAGCGTCAGCACTTCATACAGCGACTTGAAGGACGGACTACAGCAGAGCGGACCCGTATTATGAAGGAGCACGCGGCCTTCTTGGCCGGTGAACGAGAAATGGACGCTGACTACGGAGAAGACCCTGTTCCAGTTGCAGCGCCTGCAGTTGCCCGAATGAGCACGCCGAGTCGTCCCAATCCAAGGCCTCCGATCGGCAAAGACGCGTCGTACCTGAGAGCGCAGCGGCAGCTGGTCTCGCAACAGCAACGAGCAGTTGCTGCATAACCATTGGCTGGCTCTGGGAAGAAAAAGATTGGCGGCGAGGAAGGACGTGAGCGACGACGACGATGACTACGACCCTGAGCTGGACGACGGTGCAGACGATTCTGACGAGCCTTTCGATGGCGCTACTGCGCCTCCGAAGGATAAGTCTGCTTCATCGACGCCGCGCCCGAAGAAGAAGAAGAAGGTAACGCGCAAGAAAACAACGACGCCGTCCAAGAAGCCTCCCAAGAAGCCTCGAAAGCCAAGTGCAGCTCGACTTGCCAAGGAAAAAGAGAAGGAGGCGAGGATAGCGGCAGCTGAGTTGCGGTGTGAGGCGTTTGAAGATGCTGAGGAGCTTGGAAGCATGGCTCTTCAAGAGGCCCGGAAGAGACTAGAGGTGATTGCAACAGCGAAGGCGAAAAAGCGGCAAAGCGACACCAGGACCAAGCAAAAGCAAGGATCATCACAGAGGTATAACGTGTTGCATGTTGTATGGTTCTACATGTTCTCACGATAGAATGTTGTATGTCGCGCAGGTACAAACAGCATCGGGTAGTTCCAGCATCGATACAACATTGTGCTATGTCGATCCTACAACATGTGGACAACACGTCGACAACATGAGGGGATAGCATGTTGCACAACATGTCTTCATTCCTAACATGCTTTCTATATTATGAACAGCTCTTCGCCTGAAACGTCAACCGTGCTACAATCTCCACCGCGTCAAGTTCCGCCAGCAATTCCTGCGCCACCACCAACACCAGTGTTGCCGGTAGCTTCGCCAGAACGAGATGGGTACGGAGCACTGTGCGATTTCGATGGGAGATATTGTATTGATTCTAATCCATTATGTGTTGTAGTATGAGTTTTGCCCCCGTTTCACCGACGTCTGTACCAGGTTCACCTGTTGCCGGTGAACCTCCAGCGTTCCCTGAAGCACCTGTTGTTGAGCATGCCGCGACTGCCGGCGGTTTTGAAGTTTTGGACTCGGGACTGCGACGAAACGGAGACAGAGATCGCCTTCTATTAGGATGACGATGAGTGGGGCCGAGAAAGAAGGGATGGAGACGGTGGGGCCGAAGATGATGCGTCTTCTGGTGGCAGCAGTGACGAAGAGGCGAATGGGGATTCGTCCATTACTGGCGGTGCGAACGATGATGGTGATCAAGATGCTTCCGTGTCTTTTGCGGGACGTCAGTGGGCGTGTTTGGACAAGTCGGAGATGGTCGAATTTGCGAAGGGTGACGAGAATATGGCTGCCATGCGTGCTGACGGGTGGATCTTGGGTAAGGCAACAAGCTTTGATGATGTATCCTACAACATGTTCTGATACGTGATGTGCTGTATGTACAACATCTAGATCCGGAGGATTTCACGCCCAATCAAAACTACCCGGGGTTGTACTCTAGATCGTATGGGCCCACGGACGAGGTGCTCGCCTTGGCCGAATCACCTCTCAAGCTATTCTTTTTCTTCATGCCCAAGAGTCTGTGGAGACGTGTGGCAAAGGAAACCAACCGCTACTTCGTGCAGAATCTGACATTTCGCGTTCCAGTGGCGGCTGCATGACCTCCTCATGGCGACACAGCTGTAGCACGTTCTGGCTGGTTCCGATGTGGTTTACGACTGCACTCCATTCCGTAGTCACCAATGATACCTATCGAGATCCACACTTGGCCACAGGCAATGAAACCAATGGACTCCTAACACACAGACAACAACATAAGGTTTTGTTTCTTGTTAGCCAAAGCTGAGCCCGAACGCAACATCAGAAGATGCACTCCGCGTTTTGTAGCATGATCAAAAAACAGGCCGCTGACGCAAGTAAAACGTTTTTCGTCTGTTCCAGCAATTGGAGACGGCTGACGCCGGCGCAGATGGCGATGCTGGACGCGCCGGTAACAGCTAACGACTTGTACTGGGCCATCATGTCGTCCAAGAACGGGAAGGCACCTGGCCCAGACGGGCTCTCGATCGAGTATTACAAGATCGCACCGGCAACTTGGGCGCGAATCTACGAGGTGGTACACGACAATCAGCTTAGTAAAGGGAAGATGACGAAGTTTCAGCGACGAGCACACTTGTCGTTGCTCTTCAAGGCAGGAGACCGGGACGAACCCGGGAATTACCGACCTTTAACGCTCCTCAACCACGATGCGAAGCTCTGCCCCAAGATTCTTGCGCGAAGACTTGGTGAAGTGCTCCCAAGCATTATACATGAAGACCAGAGCGGTTTCGTACCAGGACGGTCTATCAGACATTCTCTGCTGGAGTTCCAAGACCTACAGGAGTACTGTAAGGCCTATCACCCAGACGCGTGCGCGGTGCTACTTGATTTTGCCAAGGCTTTCGACAGTGTGTTGTGGCCAGCCTTGGACATGGTCCTTCACCACTTTGGATTTGGTGCGACCTTCCGAAGTTGGATCAAGACTCTCTACAACCAAACGTCGGTTAGTATCCTGCTCAACGACTCACCTGGCGAACCCTTCTTGTTAGGAGCCGGTGTACGACAAGGTGATCCACTCTCACCTGGGCTATTTGTGGTATTCGTTGAGCCAATGATGAACTTCTTGAGGGCGCGCCTCTCGAGTAAGGGCATCCAAGTTGATGACATGTCGTTACCACACCTGCTGCTGGCTTTTGCAGATGACTGCACTGGGCTGTTATCGAACATCGAAGATGCACAAGAGTTTTTGGAGTTAGTGCAAGAGTACGCTGCTTCTGCCGGCCTACGCCTCAACGTCAAGAAGACATGCGTTATGCCATTTACGCACCATGTGTCTCGCACCAAATTAAAGGCGCTACGAGCCTCGTCCGACTTCAAAGTGTTGTCGGTGGGCGCCACGGTTAAGCTGCTGGGAGTCCTCCAAGGCGCAACGATTACTGCTGCAAAACGGTTTAGTCAAGTGATATTGAAGATGCGCGCGCGCTGTGCCATCTGGAAGTACCGCGCCCGCACCCTCCGCGGCAAGATCGTGATCCTACGGAGCATCATCTTACCGTTACTCTGGTACACGGCCAGCGTGACAGGCTTCACGGCCACCATGCTGAAACAAGTGGACGCGCTCATCCGAAACTTCGTTAATGCGCATGACACCGACAGCGATACTGCGGCACCAGGCAAGTTCGACAAAGACTGGATCTACACAAGTGTTAGTCAGGGTGGACTTGGGCTCACACCCACAAAAGAGTTCATACAAGCCATGCAGTTGAAGTTGCTTCGGGACGCCATCGCTGCCACATGTGACAAGTGCGCAGCGCCACGCTGGTTTTTACCGGCACTGGCACTCTTCTCAGAGGCACTTTGGCCTTATGGTTGTGGCTTCGATATCCTGTACGCTCCCATCAAGGGCAAGTGGGAACTACCCTTTTACTGGTACTCCACTTTACGGCTATGGAGTGCGCTTCACATCTCGCACGGGAAAACGGAATGGAAGCGTTATATGCAAACGATGCCGTTCTGGTACAACTTCCACCTGCTCTTTGGCAAAGGCAAGCGGCCGATGGCTCAACTCTCCACGAATAACAGTCTTCTGCAAGCTCACGGGTTGTGCAGGCAGCAAGACTTTGTGGATTATTTCGGCTCCTATGCTACTCGCGAGTGTTTGGACTCTATTCTCGACGAAGACGACTTTCCGCGCACAGCTTCCAAGACGCTCTTCATCAACAACATCATTCCGCGACTCGACTCTCTCGCTGGCCAGGCAAACCCATTTTGTGGGCCGACCCTACCACGAGATATCGATGCAGCTTTACATGAATGGCGTCTGGAAGACCATGCTGTGATTGACATGGCCAACAAAGACTTTGTGAAATTGGTGCTGAAGGCCCGCACGGATCCGAAGATCCCCACGTTGCCCACGAAGCAGCTTGATCTTGCCGAGTTTGAAGTGGCAGACGACATGTGGAGTAATGAGTATGGTTGGGATATCCATGTCGTACCCGTCGCCGCCGATCTCAAGTTCCGGCTTCAACACAATGCACTGGGTGTGCGCTTCAAGTTCCAGTGGCGAACTCAAGTCGACACGTCCACTATGTGCGTTCATGGTTGCGCATCCATCGAAACCGCCAAACACTTGTTCTGGCTATGCCGAGTGGCTCGTTTCCAGTGGGACTTTTACTTGCAGCCTTTCAAAGCTCTCATTGAAGGAGAGTTCGATTGGCAGCACATTGTTTTCGCCGACGCTATTCGCCTGCGCAAGTCTACCATCAAGTTGTACAGTGAGCAAGCAGTGTTGACTGTTTTCAACATTGTTCGATGTTGCGTGCTGCGTTCGCTATGGCTGCACCGCAACAAGCTACTCTACAATGCCGACTGGGCTTCTTCTGCTGATTTTGTGAAGCATCACTCGTCAGCCTATGTGGACCTGCATTTACGACAACTGAAAGGAAAAGCGGAAGACAAGAGTTGGGTGAAGATGAGCAAGTTTGTTACGATTATTATGGATTTACTATCTACAAGTTCTACGAATACTACGACGACTACTTACGATTCTGCTGAAGATGCGGGTATGGCGGACGCTACTCGAGGCAGCGTCGCCCCAAGCGGGAGTGGCTCTTAGTTTAAAGCCGGCCCACCACGTCAAGGTGACCACTCCGTCGGTCCGGTTGGTAAAGTGCTGGATCCTGGCCGCTATTACACACACCCGAAGGTATCGATTCGCTGACGTCAGAACCCAGCGTGGGAATTGATTTCGCAGATACAAGTAAAACTCTCGGTGATGTCGTTTTCTGCAACCTTTCCAGGGGCTACAGATTCGATACATACCCCATTTGATTCGTTTGAGAGCGACCCCGGTTCAAGTCTTTCGATCAGATTGGAAGTCTGTCAGTACCACACCCACAGGTGGCAACATGAACCAATTTCGCCCTCGCCCACACAAATGATTAAAAGCAGCTCAAGGCCGCACTGCAAGCTTACGAGAGCCTGCATGTCCCTCCGCCGTGTCACGTTCTCGAAATTGGGATGGAGGACTCCTTCTTTCCGATAATAGCAACCCAAGCCAAGTTGACTTCGACACCTGTTCTCCGCGCCTTCTCGCCGACCAGCAAAACTTCCTATCCCAGGAAGCCCCGCCAACCAAACCAGTTACACGGATCCCAAGCGTGTCCATCACTACTTCTGGTGCATCCACCCTGCCAGCTTCCGGATCCCAGCCATCGGTTCACCAAGTGTTCGCAGCAACAAGTTGCCGCTACTAACCCAGTCGCCGACTCGCCCAAGATCTAGATACCAGCAAGTCAACTCCAGTTTCGCTGTTACTACTTCATCAAACTCCGCTGAGGCGTGGAACGATACTTGAAGTCTCCAACAAGTCCCTACTCCATCGCGTCTCAACTCGGTCCAACTTTTCACCACCGCTACTACTCCAGGCCCTATCTCACCGGATTTTTACGGAATTTCGTCAAGGTCGGCTATTATGGAGCGTCTCCTCCCCCAGCACCCGAACCGGATACCAGAAGATCAGCACCAATTCACCAGTTATGACATACAAGCAACCCTGCGGCGCCCGTTGATAAAGTTTTCGCCACCGAATATCCTGCCTCCTCGCCCGGACATCCAGCAGCAGAATTGCCTCACCTTGCGGCGAGACAATAGCGCGGATCGTGGTCACTGCCTGAGGGGACGATCCTCAACAACCCCAGCCGAAGCCGAGCCCCTAACGCCAACGGGGGACAGCGTGATTTGGTTGCTTATTTGGTCAGGCCATCCCAAGGCCGGCAATACGCCAGAATTACTTTAGCGGTTCCTACCGCAGATGAGTTCTCGCCCTCCCAAGGCCATTACATCACCAAGATCTGCTACCGTCTGACGCTACGATCAAATCGTTGCATCGACCTGCGCGGTTTCGACCTGCTGCATCGTTCAAGACATAGCTACGCTACGCCTTACCATTTTACCTGTTAAGCACTAGCCGGAAATAAGTTAATGTAACTGTCTTTCCAGCAATTGGAGACGATAGAATGCACAAAACCGTGTAGACCAGTCTTAAGCGCTTGTCAATTTTTACTGCAAACTCGCTTCCAAGCATTGAGATTTCATCTGTGACGATAAGTGCGACGGTGCTATCAAAAGTAAGATGTAGTTCGGCCATTTTGGCTGCTCAAATGTGCTCTCCTTCCAGTCAATTATTTCTTGTTGTTCTGGGGACGCCACTTCTGCGCCTTTCGTTACACAAGGAGCACCGTCCGCTAGTGAATCAGAAGTGCCACGAGTCCGTGAGATGCGTGCCGACTCTGAACTGGCTCGTCGCGAGTCTTGGCGATGCGAAGGGATTTTCTGGATTCGCTGTGCGATCTTTTGAAGGTTGCGCTGAGGGCTGGCGCGTTCACTTTCTTGATACACACAAGAATGTAAATTTGAAACCCCAACAGCTTTCTTGATTCAGATGTCTGTTCATCGCTATTCTCAATACCCATTAGTGAGAAATACATCGATTGCAGCGCCTCGATACTATTCCGATTAATAGGATTTCCCAATGCTGTAGCCCTCGTTAACCAATAAATATAATCATCACCTTCAGGAATAATACCGTCAGCTTCAGGGTCGGAAGTATCACGGAGGCAATTCTTTTTGTGTTCGTTACGTCGAGAGGGTCAATCAAATCGTCTTTCCACCGCGTGGCATTCCTAGCTCTCCATTCCAAGCACATTTTCTCGTTGTCCTTGCTTCGCACTCGTTTCATGAATTTGACGATATCTTTGCCTTGCCAGAAATGGAGCGAAAGAATTATCCCACAGCTTACACAAACATGATAAGCCTGACGTGTTCAGTGCAAATCGTGGTCGATTGTTATTGTTCGAGGGTGTCGACAGAGATGATGTATCTGGCGATCGCATTCATTTTACTATGACCACTTTTTTGCCGAGAACACGAGGGGGAGGAGCTCCTCCAAACATTGGCGTCAGCATTTTTGTTCGTATGACAGCTTCGTAGTGATGGTAAAGAGGGTGATTTGTATCCAGCTCAAAGGTTTTTCGTCGTTTGCGTCCACGTACTTGCGTTTTGTTTGTCAGCTTTTGGCGAGGTACAATGTCAACAATACAAGCAAATTCAATTGGTGAATAGTCCACAAAGTGATGACCTCGGAATTTGTACGATTCCACTTGAGTGACAAAAATGACTTTCCCATCGATTTTATAAGTCCGTCCACCGGTATTACGATGATCTTTTAGCCCGGTACGGAGTTCAGATAAGTCTTCTGAATGAGCAAAGTTTGCCAGCTCTTCAACAATTTTAGTTACCGAGATAGTTGAATCATGGTCTTGTTGAGAGTCCACGGAAGCAGCCATGTCAAAATCGTCATCAACTTCGTCCTCATCAGTGGCCGAAAACGTTTCACTTTCGTTGCTACTACTTTCTGTATCATCGAGATTTTCCGTAACAGGCGATTGTTGAAGTTCGACGATGAAACCATGAGGAATAACATACCAAAACGACTCTGAGGACATGTATGACTTGTGTCCAAGCAAAGCGTACACCATTAACGAAAGAGACCATTCATGAGCACCGCCAAACGCGTTCACGGTCCTCGTGGCTAAATACTTTGCTTGTCTCATAGGTGTTCCGCTATCTTTTGCAACACTTGGATACTTTAGAGCATCTTGCAAAGCGGTCGACATGACAGCAGCAGCATTTTTTAATCCAGCACCTTCTTTCATCATATAATTTTGCTGGTATTCGTCAACCATGTCTCCAGCCTCTTCTCCATTCATGACACTCGAATTGCAATGCGAACCAGTTAATGCGGACAACAAAATGTTTGTTTCAATAAGCATACCATCTGACTCTGGCCGAAACTGTTCCCACACAATTGGCCCTGGGATATGCGGGCGAAGAAACTCGCCTTGATCAGCATTATAACCAGCATCCAATGCCGCTTCCTGGTCTTCGGTGAGAGGTTTTCCGGTACAGATACCACTAGTCTTAGCAATGTGCAGGGGCTGGGTTTCGTCATCGTGAATACCTGGTGGACGGCAGAGACGGCACTGCTTTTTGCCTCGTTCCCATTAACACATGTTTTGGAATGGCTATGAATATTCGTCGCAACGATTGATTTCTCCACTGCGATTTTGAACGCTTGCATGTTTTCACTTGAAGATGGAAGAGTGATTTCACAAGCTCGCGGTAACATGTTTGCATGCTCAGTGCTCTTCCATTCTGCCAGCCATGCTCGCGTATCAGCAGATAGTCGGGTAATGCAGACAGTGTTCATCCATGCAGTAATATTTTGGCGTATTTGGCCACAAGAAGCAACTCTCGTTAAAACCTCCGGTGTAACTGACGAGCCGTAGACTGTCATGTGTAAATGCAATCGGCCATCGACTTGCGGCTCCACGACACCATTGAATCCAGCTACTCTTCCATACGCACACTATACCCTCTCTATATAATTTCGACTTTTTTTTAATGTCTTGAGAACGCGGGCAGTGCAGAATTGCATTTTGGATAAGTTTTATTTTTCTATCAAACAAGAAAGCTGCTAGAGCCGGACATCCACTTGAGATTGAAAGACGCAGTCTCGGGCTTTCCTTAATGCTCTGGGGCAACTGTGACCAAGCCAAATGCGGTCGTGCATACGTGCACTTCTCATCGTTCCATTTAGTTTTCGAATTAGCACGATTCGATGCAGCGTAATATCAACTTGCTCTGGAGGTGCAAAGGTAATAAAACTGAGGGAGGCCAAATCGATAACGCATAGCAGCTAACTTGTGGCGGGTTGCAGCTCGTTCGAATGGAGAAAAAGGCACTGTTCCACCAACGACAGAAAGAATTCGCAGTAAACCAGCATTTAACCGTTTTGCTGTGGGGAGAGGAGCCTTAAACTCGGAAGTGTTGGCCAATTCCCCCAGCTTTTGTAGTGTCTTCGCGTGTGAAGTTGCAGCTCGTGCTGCTTTTCGTACTGCCGAATGCCGCTGCAGTTGATTAAACAGAGTCGCAATTAGAGTGACATCACTTTCAAACCTTCCATCATAGTAGCGCATCCAATGTTGTGTCAAGTCTTGAGGAAACGAACCAGCTGGAAGCATATCACCACCCATCATAAACAACGTACGAAATGCACCGGCAATCAAAATTCCATTTTCATCCCATTCCACGATTGGATCAGCTCCTCTGCGTACTACTGAAATGCTCTCATCCGGCTCAACAGCATTAAGTATAGCATCAATAATGACCGATCCCACTTTATCCGAATGACACATCGGCGGTTGTAGAACAGCTGATTGCTGAACAACCACTTCTGGAGAACTTCCCGTGCCTACATCAGCTCCATAGCGCTCAGAAGTAACAGCATCGCCAACAGCATGTAAAGCAGCGGAATCATTCACGACAACATTATTTTCAATCGAATTTTGCAAAGCAGACAGCCTGTCCACAGCAGCGCGTGAATCATCAATTGCAATGCCCTCCGTTCGAAAAAAGCTATGTGTTTCTGTCAAAACAGATAACCACGCGAAAATGCTTTCACTAGGAAGTTCGTATAATCCACGAAATAGGTGTTTCCGTGCTCTCCACTCCTCACAAGGACCTATAAAGGTGACGCGGGGCTGACGGTCAACATCTGTGATTGGTAGTACCCTTGCACATGACTGAGGGCCATCTGAGGGGAAACAAATAGCATGGCCGCTACAGTGTTTTCCAGATAGAGATAATTCCAGTCCAAAACAACGAGCTGGCGCAATACAGTTTTTGGCAACAAGACTCAATTCTGGAAGCGAGTCACACCGACCGTAATCGTGACCATTGGCAAGGCTAAACTTGGATTTTCGAGGGTTATACGCACACTTGGTGCACAAATGAACGCGGCCTGTATCTGGTACTAACTCCGAATTTAAAAAATATTTCGTTCCGTCTGGGCAAAACCTGAGCATGCTTTCTGGCAACATTGCCCGATAGATGTTCATAACGTTTTGAATACTCATCTGCAGAAATTTGAAACGGTTTCGAGAGTAGTGCTAATGGCAAACATACGTGTCCACACTCAGAACTAACCAGAAATTCACAGCATGATGCACAAGCGAAAATTCAATTTTTAGATGGATCTACAGAAGCGGCAGATGCCTGGCAGCGCTCGTATTCTGGAACACCAGGGGGTTCATCCATTGCATGAATCAACCGCTCTCGTACTGCCTCATCATCGCGAATGTGTTCATCATTAAATACAAACGCATCCGGTTGCCCTCCACAACAGTAATAGTAAATCAAAGCCAACCTGGGGTCACTCTTTTCTTAAATTTTGGCTCTTCGTCATCATCACAATGTCCTCTTCCAAAATAAAATGTTCATGCAATATAGACGCGGCCAACGATTGCAGACAATCACCAACAGTCTCGTCATCAAATAACTCGCGTTGTGGTGAACAAAATTGCTCCACTTCCTCTGCCGAATGTACGTCTTGACGCGACTGACTCTGGCGCTCTAAGATTGTTAGCGGATGTTAGTTAATGATAACGTTAGGTATAAACTGGTCATGATAAGTGTACCTTGTTTTTTTCTGGCCTCGATATTTGCGCATTTCACTTGCATGCTTCTGCCGTGTCTTCGCGCGATCATCATCACCCTGCGAATTCATGATCTTGCCCTGCATTTGCTTGTGTTTAGCTCGATATTGTCGCATGTAATCGGCTTGCTTCCGCTGCTTTTGCTTCGCCACATCCGTATCTTGTCGTATTTCGTCGAAAACTGGTGAAGACGTGTCTCCCAGTTTGCGCTTTGCGCGATATTCTCTCATATATTGCGCTCTACGCCGCTTTCTCTCCTGTTCTGCATCACTTGCTACGGAATGTTGGTCTGCCGTCGATGGGGTGTTATTTGAAAAAGCTTCAGACACAGCACGTTTCACCATTATCTCAACCCCGACACGAACTAGGAAAAGAGTAGGTACCCACTGCGCCAAAAGGCGAAGATCTCGGCACCCTCCCTCAATGACGCCCCCGGCAACAGACAAGTCCGCCGCTCCAGGATCGCAGAGCGCCACCCCCGGGACGAGCCTTTGTCGAGCACTCACAAGTTCGCAAGTTTGCAGCTATGTTTTTCCTTTTCTAATGAAAGCCAGACAGATTTTGACTACAACGTGATGCTACTTGACTCGTTCTCCCCCAACGAAAAATGCCGTTCCTGCAACATTTCTGAATGTGCTACGAATGTTATCTCAGGTTACGCTTACGCTCACGCTGTACCGTGGAATTAATCCGTTGAGGCTGTCCATCCCTCATTCTATTCGGTATTCCCAGTATAAACCTCTCGCTTTCAAAAGGAGGTCGTGTAACGCATCTGCGTTAGATTACCGTTGAAGTTTACGAGACGGCTTACGGTATAGCTTACAGTATAGATTACGGTATAGCTTACGGGACGTTTTGTAGTTAAGTACGATATAGTTTACGGCATGCCTATCTAGGAGTGGACACAAGAGAGTGCCCCGCAAGCTAAACAACTAATACCACTTTACATTTTTGCCAAGCTTCCTCAACCGTTACAACCACAGCTGAAGTGCAGATCTCATGCTGGACTTGTGCAGTGGCGGAATCTTCGTCGTGAGTACGAGGAAGAAGTTGCAATGAGGTGCAAGAATGATGCCGAGAAGATGGCGGAAGAGAGAAATGATTTGATTAACTAGTTAACGGATTTCTCGCCTGTAAGGATACGTTAAACTAAATGATTAATCACGTTACAGTTGTGGAATCCAAACTTGTTGTTCGGGTGGTGACAGGGGGGCATCTGTGGGTGGATCAAACCCAAGTTTTCGGAGTACCGTCCAGTGCCGATCGGTCGCTATCGCGCGCACACCGATTGTGTTATAGAAAGAATTTGAAAAAATGAGCATTGAGAGTTAGCACGAATGTAGCTGCTTCCTAGTGCCTGTCCTGCCATCCCTTGACTCGTGCCTCCACCCTCTGAGAGCCACGACCACGTGGCTCCTGCCCATTCACATGCATTGTCGAGCCTGCCCTTCACTCGATTGGTTCCTGTCATCATGCCCAGCTTTGCCGCCGCAATCGGTATCGGTCGGTAGATCTTGGGATCATCCATGATGATGCCACACTGCCCCCGACGACTTCGATGCCGACTGCTAGTTTGTCATCGTGAGAAGCTCGAACACACTTGTGAGGTCATCGTTCGAAACGCATTGCACATACTCCTGAACCTTGGCAGGAACATCGTTGACGAGATTGACGAGCGGCCCCCAGCTGTCCTCAGCTTCCTGTAACCCAACCCACGAAACGCGGAGCTGCCATGACCCAGACACGGAGTCGAGTCGATGCTTCTGGAAAGCTTCCACATCTAGCAAGATGCCTTGCTCGGTGACGATCTCGCGAAACTCCTGAGTGATGTAGAGCGATGCATCGTGGTAAAACTTCAGACGCGTTCCGTGTACTTCATACTGCTTGGCAGTTATGAAATGACGAATGATGAACGAGTTCCGCCGCGCCTCCACCACGACAAAAGGTCCAACCCAGCGGCCGTGAAGCTTGCGCGTGGGCAGTCGAGCGTCAATCCGAGGCCACAGCACGAAGTCACCAACTTCGAAATTACAGACGACTCCACGCTTAGAGGCCATTGCCTGCTGTCGTTTGGCGTCCTCGATATCCACGACCGCCTTATGCACCGCACGTAGACTCACAGCCAAATCCTCCACGTAGGGCTCAATGCCAGAATCCAGCGCGATCTCCACCGGCTTTCCATCTCGCGGTACGACAATCGTATCTAGAGCGCTTGGTGGTGGTAGCCTCAGGAACAGCTCGATCGGAGCTCTGCCCCCAAGTGATGCCACCGGCGTGTGGTTAAGGTTAGCCTGCACCATCGGCAACAAGTACGTCCACTCCTTATCACTGAGGCGGTACTCCATCAGCATATCACGGATGACCTGCAAATGTCGCGATTCACCCTCTCGACAGTACCATTCACCCAAGGGGAGTAAACCGGCAGTTGTATCGGATCTGCGGCCACTGCACGATAATAACTTCGTTTGGCCCACCAAGGCGGACGTGCTACTGCAACAAGACAGATTCAAATCGTCGCTGAAGTCCTCGGAGTTTACGATGGCGGACGGCTGCATTTTGGTGGAGGGGAAGATGTGGATCCCGTCGGCAGCAGTGGAGCTCACAAAACGGCTGATGGTGATCGCGCACTGTGGATTCCGCGGCCATAGAGGCGAAGAGCCAATGACGACTCTGCTTCGCGAACTATTACACATGGAACGTCTCAGCAACAAAGTGCAGGAGTTCATTCGGAAGTGCCTCCTGTGCAAACATGTAAAGGGGGGTATGCTGGTACAGCGACCATGGGGCCCCACGTATGAGGCCAAGGCCCGGAATGAAGGTGTGCACTGGGATTTCTTGACGATGGGCGAGTCTTTCGGTGATAACCAATACGTTTTGGTGGTCAAAGATGCCCTGAATCACTACTGCGAGCTGCTCCCGAGTCCCCACTGTGATATTTTCGCGGCAGCAGCCGGCCTTTTGGAGTGGTACAAGAGATATGGCAAAGCTAAAGTTCTGATTTCGGACCAAGGCACTCACTTCCGGAACGAGACGATCGCGTCACTGTGCTCACGACTGAAGATTCAACAGGACTACACTGGATACTGGTCATGTGCGAGCTTGCACCTGAGTCGACGAGCCATTCGTTCTTGGCCATCGCACTAGCAGCCGTGAACGCGAAGTCAGATGCTTGCGCCTGCGCCACTTGTCCACGTCCCTCGTCGGCCTTCTTCTCGGCACTCAAACTCCTTGTGCCCTGGCTTCTTGCAGTAGAAGCACTTCCCTGGGAACGCACGCTTGCTGAACTTGCCGTGGTTCCTCTTCACCGCGAATGCCTTCTCTTGAGCCGATGTCGATTCGTCAGAGGCTTCAACACCAGCAAGAGCTTGGATCGCGTACGCCAACGTCACGTTGGGCGTGTTCTCGAGTACAGTGCCGATCATCTTGTACTCGTCCGTCAGACTGCCGAGCAGCAACACTAGCTGTCGGGTCTCGTCCAGAGATTCTCCGATAGTCTCCATCTGCATCACCAGCTCCTTGAACTGGTCCACATGGACAGCGAACCGCGTACCGGGCTCCATCTTGAAGTTGTGCAACTTCTTGGTAATGATGAGCCGGTTCTTGAGCGTGGACTTGTTGAATTGCTCCTGGAGCAAACGCCACGATTCCGCTGCACTCTGCGCCCACGGATGTACACTATGTATGTGAGGCTCACGTCTCCAGCGATCACACCAAGGGCCTTCAGATTGCAGGTCTTCCACTGTACCGTGGAGCGGTCACTCAGTGCATCGAACTCCGGCTTGATGATGTGGGCCAGCAGTCCTTTGCGAGAGAGCTTCATCCGCATGTTGAACTCCCAGTTGAAGTAGTTATCTTCCACTAGCTTGACGGTGTCAGCGTAGCTTGGGCTTATAACCAATTGAGAGAGTCGAACGTGCGAACGAGGCTTGTAGTCGATGTGAGTCGAAGGAAGTAGATTTGAAAGTGAGTTTCGTTTAGTTAGAAGTCCTAGCGCTGCTTGCTTCCTCCTACGCATGCTAGTCTCCTAGTACCTCCTTGTTTCCACTACCATAAACTGGGACGGACACGGTGTCTCGTCAATGCATATGCAAATCACCACATGTCATGCAAGTTGAAGTCATCCGTCCAATTACAGGACGCGACCCAAAATCCTCCGCCAATCAGATTGCAGCATTCGTGTACCTTCAACATTTGTCCACACATGCTACACGCCCAGCACGCGCACGGCGCGTGCCTAGCGGTAGCGGCCAAGCGAGGCAGACGACGAATTGCATGTTCGCCTTCGTTCGCTTCGAGAGTTTGAGTGATGAAACCTTGTCTTCGTCCACGCAGTCCCTGCGCTATCTTCGCAGTATCTCGCAAAGCCCAGCAAACCCAGAAGCGTCCTGGATCGAAGGCGTCCGACAATTTTCAGTGGACAGGCAAATACTGGACAGCAAACGTGGGTCGTCACGAACACAGAGCTCATCAACCGACACTAACTCTGTTGAGTCCGTCACATTCCGGCTGAATGGAGAGCCATTTGCCAAGTGGTATTATCCCTGGGAAAGTGGCGCGAACAAAGCGCATCGGTATACCAAGCAAGTCCTCAAAGCTTATGTATTTTTCCTAACGAATGGGACTGCAACCAAAGTGCACGACTTTCAGCCACTGCAGCAGACAGACAGAACACTCGAACTGGTCTGCGTCGTGACTTCACCGCCATTTATGGTGGCATCCTATTGACGTTTGCCTTTGGAAACCACGGTACCGAGCTCTCGATACGCAACAAATCTACGGCACCCAACGGAGTCAGACTTACGGCGTCTTCTAGGAGGAAGAAAATTGAGTTGATTAACTGGTTATTCCTGGTTTGCTACACACGTGACTATGCTAATCTGAAGGTTGTTGATGTTGATTCTGAATTTGTTTGAATGAGATATTGGTTTTGAGAATGCTGATCATTTCGTATCATGGAAAAGTCCCGCTCAGCGGGGCTCGAACTCGCATCACGTGCATAGCATTCGTGGGTCTAGCCCACTGGACCACCAGGAGGCCCCCTTACGGCGTCTTCTAGTGCAGCACCAGATTTCTCAAGGTTTTCAGAACTACGAACACCAGCAGCCGCCTGAAGCAACTGCGAAGCAGAATGAGGGTCGAGTGCTGAGCAATGAGCATGGCAAGCACCGGCGATTCCAAAGAGCGGAATACGTTTCTTTGCCATCGAATACTTTAAGTACTGCAGTAGCTACTGGAAACCCGATGAACGAGAGCATCATGCAGGCTCCACTCAGGTCTGGCAATACGCAACATAAAGGCGGTCTCATATGCAGTGCTGCTGCTGAGCGCGGCACTGGGAGTAGGCGGCCGACATAACCGCAATAAATTCAAAAATCAAAATTCAATTGAAAATGACGATTTGCATCTTTGTAATCGTCAAGATCAACCTCAAGGACAGGCCCTAGTATCAACCACAGATCCACAATGCCAAGACGAGTCAGCCTCTGCACTAGTGTTTCGGTTCAAGCAGCAGCACCGCCAACTGAACGACCACCCACGTGAGCTACAGCGACTTACTGACCTGGCGATTATCCACTTCTTTCATGTCCCGCATGACGCTTCATAAAAGTGTCTGGGCAGATGTGGAGGCGACTTTGGCTATGGCAATTGGCCAACACTTCCATTATGAATCTCTGAAGGCCGCACAATTGTCTAAGCTGCTGTGTACTGTCATTGAAAACGATAGTGGGGCAAGGATTCACGGTGCAATGACGTCTAGAAGCATTGATGCGAATGTTTCAGCAGACTGCAAGCTTGGTGAGTTAGCATTTTTGTCGGTTGACGTATTGGTTTGGGCATTCTCGTACGAGAACATCGAGTTGATGCAGCGCTGGCTCAAAGCATGCGTGCCACTGCTTGAACGCGCAACGTCAACAAGTTTGAGTGGTGTCGAGAGCGGCGGGGACGATCTTCTAGCAGGATTCCTCAACTGCATTAGCCGCTGCTGGAACGCATTGGACCAGTATCTCCAAATCCAGCGTAGACCACAGACAACGATTCGGAGCGTTCGCCAGTTAGGTGTTGCCATCCTGGGTGTGGTGTTCGGTCACTTAAAGCTGGAGAAACTTCACTCTGGACTGAGGGCTGTGCTTCAGCGACCCACGATCCTTCTCAAAAAGAGCAGCACTCACCGTTCGGGCATCAATTTGGCAGGCTGGCAGCCCTTTGTGGCGCAAGTGTGATGTTGAGTTGTGGCCGAGCTCGCCGAGCCGACCACAGAGGCAACAGGATCGGACCGAGAGGAGAAAGTTGACGGCGGTCCTGATTGGCCAGCGAGGTTGCCTCTCACAGTTACCGCACCGGAGTGACTAGGACTAATTTAGTGACGAAGAGTCCTCGGTCGGACCAAATATACTACCGACCGAGGACTAAAAGTCAGGAATAGGTCAGTTTTGGTCCCTCTGTGACGACCACACGAGGGCACGCCGTAGGTACGAATTCGTACCTATGTGGGATTAGGGATTACCCACAGAGATATGTTCACACTTGATATTTGTATAGAGATTTAGGATAGAGCATAAGGAGGCCCCAGGGCCACAAATAACAGAGCAGAATTTTCCCCCAACCTACACTGAAGAACCTCTCTACAATATTTGAGGTTGGCGGAATGCTCCGGAGCAGCTCGTACTGTTGCACTTGTTGGGCGAGGCGGCGCCGTTTTCGAAGTCGCTCCACGAACGAGTCGCCCTCGTCATTGACGGCTGCTTGATCCACCGCTGCTGGACCCACAGCAAATGACTCAAGAGCGGCTTTTTCACCTCGAGTCAAGCGGAAAGTCTTGCCTCGCAGCACTCTAACGCAGCCGGACTCAAAATCCCGGCTATGCACGATATTGGCATGTGGACCTAGTGTACAATCATCACGTAAGTTAGCACTCCAATGGCCCTTTCGTTATGCAATGCAACGAACGTACCGAGATATTCAGCATACTGTGGCTTGGTGGCGATGAGGCCATCAAACCACTCGCGCACATCAAGAAGATCAGCATCGTTACCTTGAAGAGCCTTTGAGACAGACTCTACATCCGTTAGCTCATTCAGGAGACTTCGTAGCCGTCGATTGCAGGCAGGCACAGGCAGAAGATCGGCGATATCCTCATCATCGGAGTCTAAAAACTCGAGCAGCCGGAAGTATCGGTGGAGCATCATGAAGGTTGAGCTCCACAGGGTATCCTGACGAATTACTGGCCTCAGGCTAGTTTTAAGTCTAAAACGCAGCATTTTGAACTAATTAGTAACAAGTTAGGATAAAAAGCGACCAAATACGTAAATCGTACCGTAATTTAGCGGATTGGTTCAGCGTTCGTAGCTTGATCATTAAAGCTTGCACGGCAGCGAGATCTTCTTCATGCTCTTAAAGGCCTTGCTGTACAGCGCGATTTAGTCTGTGGGATGCACAACCAATTAGCGGTACGCCAACAAGAGTAGTCAGGCGCCGGTTTACGCTGCAGTTGTCGCCAACAATGTACACGCATTGGTACAACTGCTTGCCAAAATCACGAGGCAGCATGTCTGCCAAAAATTCTCGATGGGCCATAGCCGAAAGGTCGTCGTCAGGCTCGTTGAGGAGAGGAACCATGCACAGCAGCGGTGTCTTCACTTTACCACTGATCTCGTAGCAAGCGAAAACAGCTAGGTAATGCTCGGACGAGTGCGTCCAAGCATCCAAAATCAACCCGAAACGCTCCGGCATTTCGGAGGCGATTGATCGCTCCACAGCTACTGAGACTCCAGTAATAGCTGCACGCAGAGTTTTGACACAGATGGGATCGAGCGTCGTGTATCTACAAGGATAACTTTAGTTAGTAAAATAGTAAAACAAAAAATGAAACGATGTAAAAAAAATTACCGTCTTGCAGCGCCATTTTCACAAAATGTCAGTGGTATATTGTTTAAAACAATCCAACTGAGCCACCCGTACAGGTTCTGAGAAGACCGCTGCACGTAGCTGAGCAGCGACCCCGTCTGTGCCGACGTGGTCTCAAGCATCTCCGTTTCGAAGTTGGGGTGCTCACGTCTTACATGTTGCATGAGGTTCGTGAACCCGTTACGGTGGGTTTTTCTTCCTAACCCTGCCGCACCGACAGCGAAAATACTCGAGAATAACTTCGTCGAGGTCGTCGCGGCAGGGTTGAAAGAAAACCCGGCGACTTGGGCTGGGGTAAACGTTAGAGGGTGGGGGCGCGACACGATGACCATGGCGAAATTTGGTTCTGGTGCTGAGGCTGGGAATGCGAGTTGTAGCTTTCGTGAAAATGAGAGAATGAGCAATAGCATCAGCGCTAAACGTTTTGTAGCAGCATGCGCTGTCAACCAACGCTTTGATGGTTGGTTCTAGCGCAAAATAAGAAATTTGTGTAATCTACATAAGTTATCGGTCTTGCAATAAATAATGATATGGGATGGCTGCGAAGCTATCAATTCATAAATTTTTGATATTTAAGGTCATTATTGTTATGTACATGCTGTTTTCGGCAGCCCTGGTTGCTGCACTATCAGAAGAGTAGATCCGATCTCTGGAAAGGTAGATCTGAGCGCTTGAAGAGAAATAGAAGATTGAATTACTCTGAGCGCTAGCATCTCTCACTAGATCCTAACAGCACTCACGGGCTCAAGCCCGTTCTCATACAACGACCTGATCTACCTGCTTCCCAGTTCCTTTCTCATAGGCACGGTCTCCGATATGCAATCCAACACGCCCTCCTCGAAGCAACGTCTTCGACTAAGGTCCCACGCCTGCCAGAAGCAGTAATTTCTTGAGTCGCTTCTTGTCGAGATGCTTAGTGAACGTGTCGGCAGGGTTTAGTTCACCCTTCACTTTGTGCAGCCCAATAGCTCCCTTCTGCACTTGTTCACGCACGAAGTGCCATCTTAGTTCAATATGGCGAGTGCGACGACTGTAAGTCGGGTTTGTAGCCATCACATGAGCCGCTTGGTTGTCAATACCGATGCGCAGCTTGATTTCATGGTGTGGAAGTATTTCTTGCAGTACATTGTCTTCTGCCACCGCCTCCATGCTTGCCTCGCAGGCTGCTACGTATTCAGCTTCGGCTGTGGACAATGCAATGATCGTTTGTCGTCGTGACATCCACGCAATAGCACCTCCAGCCAACGTGAATACAAAACCCGTAGTACTCTTGCGCTGCTCAGGATCGTTTGCCCAGTCACTATCGCAATACCCCTCCAGAACTACGTCCTTGGCAGGTGTCTGCTTTCTAGTATAAGTGATCCCATAGTCAAGTGTACCAGCAACGTACCGCAGCACTCGCTTCAGGGTGCCCACATGCTTTGCAGACGGCTTCGCTACGAATCGACTCAACTAACCCACCACAAAAGCCAAATCCGGTCGTGTGCTCGTGGCCAGGTACATCAGCATTCCGACCTCCTCGCGATAGGGAAAGCTTGTGTCTGTGTTGTCGTCACCTTCCGCAGGAGCCAGACGTACATTCACTTCCATGGGATTTCCTACAGCGTGTGCCTCATCAAATCCAAAATTGTGCAAAATCTCGCGTGCATACTTTTCTTGACTGATCTTAATCTTCTCAGGCCCTTCGTTCACTTCAATACCCAAGTACTCAGTCAGTAGTCCTTGGTCCTTGATCCCATACGCAGTGTTGAGATCCTCAAACAACTGCCTCTTGCACGTCTCGTTGTTGGTCGCCACAAAGATGTCATCGACGTAAACTAGCACGTACATGATCGTCTCACCCTCAAAGCGATAGTACAGGCAGGGCTCGGTCAGTGAGAGTTGGTATCCATGATCGAGGAACCATTGATTTAGCTCCGAGTTCCATTCACTGATGCAATCCATACAAAGCTTTGAGAACAACGTACACGTGCCCGTTCACTTCACAACGATATCCGTTTATGGAGCGTAGGTATTGTCGAATGTTTAGCCAAGCATTCAGGTATGCGGTGTTTATATCTCTACCGTACACGTCCAACCCCAGCTCTGCAGCGATTGCCAGCAACTACCGGAACGACGACATCCTCGCAACTGGTGAAAACGTCTCGCGATAGTCAATGCCAGGACGTTGGTAATTTCCTAACGCCACTATACGAGCCTTGAATCTGATCACATATCCTTGGTGATCCGACTTCACAGCATACACCCACATCGTGTTCACAGGTTGAGCATCTTCTGGCATTTCATCGCCTGGAATCTCCATGATAACACCTTTTGCTTTGAGTGCAGCCATCTCTTCCAACTCCGCCATCAGAAAGAACTCTCTCCACTTAGATCGCAGCATCTCACGGCGATTACGAGGAATCTTGACGTCGCTGGCCCGAATGGGTCGGCCATTCTTGTCAAGAACTCGCGACGTGCTGAGTGTCACATTCATCACAAAGTCATCAAAGTAACTTGGGCGCCTGCGCTCGTGATACTCTCGAAGGTCAGTACGAGTTTTCTTCACATCCCGCTTGTTGGCTTCAAGCTCAACTCGTACCTCCTCGGAAGGAGTTTCGTCACGGTGAGTGCGTTTGCCGGTTTGTCGTGGCGCCAATGGTATAACAGGTCTTGCATCCACAACCTCTCTTTGCTCACTATCTCGTTCATCTTCTGCAAGCTTATCCCCACCGGCATAACTTTGCAGGTCTGCCTCTTCACTGCTCAAGTCTGCAGCAAAGACACTTGCTACTGTAGTCTCATCATCACAAACGGGGTCTTCGTCTTCATCGTTGTCAAACTCTTGTTCATCCACGACAGATCCACACGTTCCAGCCACTGATTCGACTTCATCTTCTGCGACGTCGATGTTGTCGTGCATCTCCTGGTTGCTCTCGCCCCCATCGATCACACTATTCTCAACATCAAGATCATCAACAGCAACATCATCTTCATGCTCGACATCCTCAACGTCCTCACCATCAAGGTTTTCTTCATTCTGCATGTTATCGCTGTTCAGATCACCAACATGTTGTACTCCGACATGCTCCACTTGGTCCTTACTTCGGTTGTTCTGAACTCGACCGCCAGCATTTTCAGCATACTTGCCCTCCGCGAGGTCAAGAGACTCCACGTCACTCAGCTCGCTCACGTCACGCATTATGGTATCTGAGTCATTGTTGTCGCTTGCTGCCGTTTCCTCCTCATCGTCTCGATGAGTGAAATGAAGAAACGAAAGATCGTCATCTTCCACTTCAGCTGCATGCCGATCACAATACATGACATCTTCTGCTACACGCAGATCCGATACGAACTTCGCCGTGTGCTCGTCCGGGAAGTACACCTTGCACCCAACAACATCCTCTGCATATCCCAGCACAAAACCGATCTTGGCATGCTCGCTGAGTTTCTTACGTCCAGGTGTTACCGGTACATGCACATACGCCAGTGCTCCGAACTTCCTAATGTGGTGCACGTCTGGCTTGGTGCCAAACAACATCTCATACGGGATGCCTTCCGTGCCCTTGTTGTAGACGCGATATTTCACGTACACGGCATTCCTCATGGCCTCCGGCCACAGACTCCTCGGAAACCCCGAGTGTGCCATCGTAGACCGAGTCATATCTTCCAACGTCTGGTGCGTGCGTTCGCACAAGTTGAGCTGCGAACTCTTCGGTCCGCCTTTCACATGCTCAATCCCTTTAGATGCGTACCACGCGTCGATCTCGTCATTGAAGAACTCTCCGCCCTTGTCTCAAAATCTGCTGCACCTTGTATGTGGTCCCGTCAGCGTTTCGACCTGCCTGCCGTTTAGCCCAAAGCACATATTCCTGCATATGCTTGTCCACCACCTTGCTGTCTTTGTCCGCCAGCAAGTGCACCGTCACGAAGCGCGAATAACCATCCATAATCACCAACACGGCCTCGTAACGAGTAGCGTTTGATTTTCCAGGAAATAGTAGGTCCGCGTAGACTACTTGGTTCGGTCTCTTCAATGCTCGATCCAGTTTCTTCCGGTGTGCCTCTTCTTCTGCTTTCCGAGATGACATGCATCACAAGTGTCATGTTTCCGTTGCGTCAACATCATCCCATGCACTAGTTCCTTGTCCACCATAGTTTTCAGATACTCTGGACAAGTGTGACACAATCTCTCATGCCACAGAGTCAATGAGCCAACACCTTGTGCCATCGTATAATTGCACAGTACTGTTGCCTCCGGAATTACGCTCGCTCGCTGGGTTGGACTCGCTACATGGAAGCCCCAGGTGGCGTCTCGCGGTGCTGCCACAGCTACGATCCTCCCCTCTCTTGAGATCATGAAGCTCCGCGTTGCATTGTCAAAGTCAAGGGTAAAACCTTGCTCAAATGCAAGACCCGGAGAAAATAAGCCGTACTCTGCGCCCGGAATGAACAAAACCTCATCGATATAAGTCACAACTTGTTCACCGTCCACTTCAGTTGTTAGAGCTACTGTTCCCACTCCAGCAATTCGTTCCACTTCAGTTGTTAGAGCTACTGTTCCCACTCCAGCAATTCGTTCCACTTCAGTTGTTAGAGCTACTGTTCCCACTCCAGCAATTCGTGATGCAATTGTAGGCGTAACTCCACGGATACTCTGCAAGTTTTCCGTGTCCTCCGTGTACGACACAAACTCAGCAAAATTCCCCGTGACATGCGAGTTCGATGCCGTATCCAGGTACCACCACCCGCCATTCACGTCTCCAGCCTCTTGATCGCTGTCATCCAGATGTGACTCAACACTATCTGCCTCCTCCGGATCACTCACTGGTTCATCGTCTCTTACTGGTTCACCACCAGCTCGTAGATCACTGCCTTCGTGAAGATCCTCAGCCCTTTCGGTGCCCGGATCGTCCACAGGATCATCCTCGTCATGTATCACATGCACTCCATCATGATCTACTTCATGTACTTCATGGACTTCACCGAGCTCTCGAACTGCATCATGTACTTCGTGAGGCTCAAAAACCCTGCCACGACGCCCTCGTCCAGCTCTCGGTCCCTAGAATTCACCGGTACACTAATCTCATGTCGAATGGTGCAGTTGCCTCGAGGCTTACGCTTCTGCTCAGACTCGTTGGCCTTGTCCTGCGTCGCCGACTTGTTCGGGCAGTTTACTCGAATGTGTTCTTCACTGCTACACACGAAGCATTTGCGTGCTTTTCTACCCCCGTCAGCTTTGCCTTGCTGAGAACCGCCTTTGTCTTCAGCTCCCTTTGCATGTCCTCCTCGCTGGCCACCTTTCTTCTCACTACGCTTGCTCCGGAACTCCTTTTGCTGAGCCGACGCTGCAAGAATCAACTCACGGACCTTCTTTGGTGAGTACACACTGGGGTCCGCGCCATAGTAAATGGAAGACTTCAGACGCTCGAACTCAATTTGATCAGGCAAACTCTCCAGTAGCATATCCACCATCGTAGTATCTGCAACTGTGTGATTCAAGTCGGCCAACTCAGTCTTGAGGTTGAACATCTTGCAAAGATGGAGGTTTGCATCACCTCCAGGTGCGAGCTTCATGCTCCAAAGCTCATTCTCTACGCGACGAATCGTGTATGCCTTAATCGCCTCGCTTTGCTTCCCCTCGTACAGGTTGCAGAGTTCGGTCCACATCTCCGATCCGGTCTCCTTGTCACGTAGTTGCTGCAGCACGTCTGCTGGTACCGATGTACCAATCATACGCATGATTTTCAACTGCTTCTTCTTAAACTCCTCCTTCTTCTCTGCACTTGCAGTAGACAGCATTGCCTCGGTCAAGTCTCCGATGGCAATGTCCTTAAGGTCATGTTCCTTGAAGACATTCATCAGCGCCCACTTGTACGTCTGCCAATCCTTGCCGTTCCAGTTCTTCGGCACTCCTTCACTGGTGAACTTCATGGGCTTCGCCATTGGGCTCATAACCCTATCAGAAGGTAGATCCGATCTCTGGAAAGGTAGATCTGAGCGCTTGAAGAGAAATAGAAGATTGAATTACTCTGAGCGCTAGCATCTCTCACTAGATCCTAACAGCACTCACTGGCTCAAGCCCGTTCTCATACAACGACCTGATCTACCTGCTTCCCAGTTCCTTTCTCACAGGCACGGTCTCCGATATGCAATCCAACATGCACCTCAAGCTTGCCGTTGTCGGACAAACGCCTCAAACCCTTTACGTATGTGGCTTCTTGTACTTTTGTCCTCGCGGATAACTCATTCCTTTTATTGTGCAGATGCAAGCGCAACCATCACTATTGTCCTCAGAGAACGCGTGGTTACGGCTCATTTGTGACGGACGCTTGCGAATTGCGCCTGTGACGCCTAACGGATTGACAACGTTCATGTGTGGCTCGTCGTATAGCTTCGGCGGCGACTACATCGCGTATCCGGTGGAGCAGGCGGCAACCAGCGATGGTGACAGTTCACTTCACCTCGAGTTGTATTGGTGGCCACTTGAACAAACGCAAGTTGAGACGGAGCTTACAGCTTTCCGAAGTGTTTTCACCTTGACGATAACCATGAACGGAGCTTTTATGCGAGGACGAATGGGTCTACAGCGCGGCTTCGTCGAGCGCAATCTACGTGTAGATGTACCGACAACGCAGTTAGAGTTTTGGATTCCAGCAGAGCGTCTTGAAACTGTGGTCAAATGGCAGTCATGGCTCTCCATTGAGGGCACCTACGCACGCAAATGGAGCGAGGATTGCATGGTAGGCAAGCAAGCACTTCTCATGCATACTAAATTACACATACAAGAAGATGAGTTCAACAATCACACAAGAGACTTTGGAGATCAAGGCACCGACAGGGTCATTACAGTTCCAGCTTGGGCAATGAAGTTGTTAGTCAGTTTAACGTATACCTCATGTCAACGCGAACTCAGGTGCGTCCTTCGTTCCTCGATATATAAGCAATTTGGAAACCAAGTTATGCATCATAGAGTTTTCATTAGCATCAATCAACTGAAAGCAACTACGAGGAATGAAGATTTGACCGCTTTGGGCACGTTGTGAAGCATGCAACATTCAGCACTGCGAGATTGACCAACAACCGTCCGGCGTTTAGCCCAAGAGCGCGTAGTAAGCGTCATCCTTGGCCAGGCGCTCGGAGACGGCAGCACGACGACGCTGCACAGCCACCAAAGCCACTACTGCCACCAATGCAGCGGCTCCAGTCAGTACAGCCGTGCTCGTAGCATAGTAGCCCTGCACCTCGACTTCATCCGTTGCTTCGGCCATCAATAGCGGTGGTGCAGGTGACACCGCCTCACAACGCTTGATCGCATCGAATTTGTGCGACGCTCCATTCGGGAACGGCTCGATCGCCACGCACGTTGGTGTGTAGGTGGAGGTACAGGACGGGCAGCACGTGGCAGCACTCGTTTTCAGAGTCGTTGATCCGTCTGAAGCCTGTGTGATTCGATTTCCGTCACACGCTTGGTACAGGTCTGGTTTGTCAGTTCCAGCCTGTGCACACTTGTTGAAGTCGCAAACTCCGTCCAGCGCACACGGCTTGCTAATAAGTGGCTGCGAACAATCCTTGATCACGATGTCAAGCGGACACGTGTGCAGCACCGTAGAGGTGTCAACGGTGCGCGTGTACGTGAAATCGCATGATACCGAGATCTTGGTCTTCTCCTTCGTGTTGGGAACGTCGACACCGTCAACCGCAAACTGTTTAACAATCTGGAACGTCCTGCTTGCTGGTGCAAATGCGTCCGTGTCAAGAATTGACGTACTTGCTTGACCCTCGTAGTTCAGCTGACACGCGACGCGAGAAATAGTCATCTGATACTTGGCGATGTCGTAGTCGATCCCAATGTTCTCGTGGTAGTCGAATGTGAGCTCTGCGAAGTCGCTCTTGGGGAACAAGCAGTACTCGTTGGGCTTGGAGAGCAGCGGTGCCACCGTTGTCTGGTACCACATGCTGCTGAAGTGATCGCACACTCGGATCTTGTTGTTCAGGTGGAGCACCACCTTGAAGGTGAATGTGTCCACTTGCCCACACTTGGTCCATGCCTCGACTGTGATGACACTCTCCACCTTGTTGAACGTCTCACTGGCAGCCGAGCTCAAAGTCTTCCAGGCGCCACCGTCAATTCGATAGCGCCACGATACATAGGAAGCAACTTCAGCGTCAGTGAACAGCGCACCACTTGGTGCAATCACAGCACGAACTGCGGACGTATCGATGAGGTTGGCCACCGGACTCGAGTATGAGCAGACTTCAGGCGTAACGAGAACGTTCTCGTCCTCCCCAAGCAGCAGTGGGACGGTAGAGGACGGGAATTCGGTACACGCTAGCGCAACGTGAACTGAAGATCCGAGCGTGTACTTGGCCGTAAGAGCTGCGTCGTTTGTGTTTTCTTCTCCCTTGAGGTTCTTCACGACCGTCTTGGAGCTCGATTTGACAGTGGTCTTAAGCGAAGCCGAGGCGACCGCAAGTGTGTCGCCATTGACTCTGACACACTGCTCAAGTTCACACTTGGCGGTTCCGTCGCACGACGATGTCACCGAACCCGAGCCACACACGTACGGAGTCCACCACTCCTTCAGCGTTGTGGACGCTGATGCGCACCGAGTACACTCCTGGACAGTTGAACTAATGCCACTGGTCGTCGTTGTGACGAATGGTGATCCCTGAAGTGCAGTTTGCAGGTCTGATTTCACAGCACTGTCCGCGAAGAACCCGGACAGCCCGCTGTGTGTCGATTGAACCGTTCCGTAAGCCGTCTGAGTGAAAAGCTTGGTCTTGAGAGTATCAACATCGCAGCGTTCATTCGGGCTGCAAGGATCGTTCTGTGCATTGGACTTGACCAGAGCGAGTTGGTTCGCAGCGTTTTGAGCCAGAGCAAGCTTAGCCGTCGTAAGCTCCGTCGTCACATCATTTACGGCTCTCGGACAAGTGTAGGCAGGATTGATGGACGGTCGACGGGAGTCCACGACGCGCACACAGGCCTCGCACGTCGCCTCGTTGGTGCTGTAGTCCCTGGCTTTGAGGTTGACTGAGTACTTGCCGACGGACATGAACTCGATCGCGTTAATCTTGGCAGTACTAGCTGTCTGGAACTGCTTCCACGTGTAGTACGACGTAAACCCGTTGATGTCTCCCTGCTCAATTGAGCTGGTCGTGCCCTTCTGCACCGTCACCGTCGACTTTTTCTTCTGCACCTCAATGTGCGGGGCTGAGAAGTCCGGAGCCGTCAGACTCACGCTGTCCTTGTCGTTCACTCGGTTGTGGTCAACGTAGTTGTCAACTGCGACTGGTACAGGGAGAAGACCCGTGGTGCCGGTCTGAGCAAGATTCTTGATCAAGCACTGGCCACTCGAGGACATGTACTCGGCCTCTTCACCTTCCTTGATCTCGAACAGGAACCCCGCAGTCTGCTTGTCCCACGCACAATAACAAGTCGCCTCGGGAACTGCCACACACTGGTTGCTGTCCAACTTGTATCCTTTTGGGCACGAGCAGTAGCATTGGCGCTTGTTCGCTGCGTCAATGTACGACGTTGGAACAGCCCCCGGCAAGTCCTTACAGTGGAGTTTGCGCACCACGCTGTACGGATCGTAGGCGTTGAGCGACGCCGCCGATGTGTAGTAGTTGTATCCGTTGTAGAGAGATGGCTCGTACGTTGGGTTTTGGAATCCGATCACATTGCCAATCGATTGCGACGAGACGTAGTTGGAGACAAACCCATAGCTGTTGGGGCCTGTGACGAATGCAATGACACCGATTGTATTCTGAGGTTTGTTTTCACCTGGTACGAGCCGAACTTTCGAGGGTGCGAGAGCGTTACTGCATCCAGAGACGTACTTCTTGATGTAGGTGATCTTGCTCGCGGCGCCATTGGCAAAATACCTCGAATCCTCGTCGTCCAAGTTGTTGACCCACGCTTCAATCCACGGGTGGTCGTCAACGAAACAGTCGGAGATCAAGACCACAACTTTCACATTAGGCCCTGAGGGGGTCGAGTCCGTGTTGGAGCATGCCACAGTGTCGGTCGTTGTTACCGACAGCTCACGGCCTCGCAATTGCGCCGCCAAGAGCTCCACCTGCGACGATGGGAAGGTCTCGACACCCATCCCCTCCGTGGTTGCTGAGGTCTCTTCAACACCTGTTTCTTCCGTAGTTGTTGAGGTCTCTTCAGTACCCGTTCCTTCTGAAGATGGGGAAGTCTCCACAACACCCGCTCCTTCCGTCGAGACATCATCGCCCACCTCTTCAGGTGGCAGTGGGGCATCAGGGTGCTCCGCGATGTAGTAGTCTCGGTCGGTCACAAGTTGATTGCTCAACAGCAGGGCACTGCGGTTGGCTTGAACCGCATCGTCCTCAGCAAAGAGCGAGACTTGGCGTTCGGCAAGTAGCTCCTGGTTGAACTCGACGAAAAGACCACTTGCAGCTGCCCGTGCAGTTAGCAGGTTTCCCAGTAAGATACTGAGCACCGGGATCGCTTTCATCATTGCGGCGGTGCTTGAAACCGAGAGAGCTTGAAGAACTGGAGAGCGATGTCAGGACGAAGGTGTGAGGGCTAGAGCGCAAATGTGCGAATGAGAAAGTGTAAAGCGGAGGAAACGATACCAATGTATTTGGTATTGCACGAGTCAATCCTTTAACTCGGCCAACAGACCAAAGGTTATTGCAAGCGACAAGCTGCACGAAAAGGCAGCGAGGAGCAGTCGCGACTACTCGAAGTTCGTCCTCTGACAGATCCGGGTACTGTGTCTTGGAAAACCAAGTACGGCAAGCACCCGAATCTGTCAATAGCTTAAAAGCGACCGTTTTAGATTTTAGCGACTGCTCACAGGATTCATTGGAGACCATTCGTGGGTTAGGATCCTCACTTTTCCAAAACCTACTTCCAAGGTGCTTGCAAACCACTGATTTTCGGTGACAAGTGTATACTTGCCCTATTTGTCTTCTTCGCATCTCTAACCTCCTGCTGGCAACGAACTCCCGAGAATACTTCGTCACTCCCACGCCCATGGCGTCTACAATAATGCATGGGTAGCATACTATGATGCCACTACTGCACCATTTCAGGTTCGTTCTCCCCACCGTAGGAGTTCGATACAACCACCCCAGAGCCTACTTGCACATAGGGCCGGACGAATCTCAGTTCAAAACACCCAATGCCTGAGTTCAATACACACAGGTGTCTCTTTTATTTTTTGGCACGTACTGCAAAAGTACCAACTTTTGTCATTTCGAGATCATTCGAGAATTCGTGACCATTCGAGAATTCGAGACCATTCGAGAATTCGAAGGCATCCGTTCATCGCTTCGCCTCGCGCCCACTTTGCTTTTGGCAAAATGGGCAACACTTATCCTGAAGACGTTCGTGCACGTGTCCTCAAGGCGGCGAAGGAGGGCGAGAACTGGCGATTGGTAGCAGCTCACAACAGCGTTGTGGTGGAGGCTGCACGGGCGGACGCCATCCTCATGAAGGATATGGCGGTAGGAAAATGACAAAAGTTGGTACTTTTGCAGTACATGCCAAAAAATAAAAGAGACACCTGTGTGTATTGAACTCAGGCATTGGGTGTTTTGAACTGAGATTCGTCCGGCCCTATGTGTAAGTAGGCTCTGGGGTGGTTGTATCGAACTCCTACGGTGGGGAGAACGAACCTGA
Organism: Phytophthora sansomeana; assembly: GCA_032158285.1. Taxonomy (NCBI): domain Eukaryota; phylum Oomycota; class Peronosporomycetes; order Peronosporales; family Peronosporaceae; genus Phytophthora; species Phytophthora sansomeana. The sequence continues at coordinate 119,490 of JAPDHH010000200.1, forward strand.
AATGGTGTAGATGGTTCGATGCGCAGAGCTCAACTCACAATACCAGTCTCGGACATGCCGTGATTGTGTGGTCTCCCAGTGGGAGACTCCCACGGGCAAACACTGGTACTTCGCTTTAGTTGTTTCTCTAAGTAACACCCAGGTTCAAGAACCGGTCAACTATCGTATCCAGTGAACTAGTAGCATTGGTTCGGTCATAATAACCTACACGTTCACGTTACATGTAGTACAGATGAAGCGATATAAGACCAGTCTCGGATATGCCGTGACGCAGTATCCCGTGAGGCGTGTAAACCGGTGGTAATCGTGCTGCATTTTCATCAGGAATGGTGGTGCTTATCTTTTGCATCACTGCTCGTTCGATGCCCTCACTCTTAAATTTGCTCCTTAGCATGCAGCGCGCTACCAACTCCCTGTCCCTTCGACTTATGGGTCAATCAATGCCGACCACTGCCGCTGGTGGCAGCGCTGCGTTATTCGGCAGAAACGCCAGTGGCGCACGATTGCCCCAAGAAGAGACCTGGCGAGGCCGTGGTGCGAAGGCTGACCGTCGAGGTGGTCGTCCGGAGTCTCCCGACACGAACAGTTTCCGGTCGAGCAGATTCCGGAGTGGATCGGCACGCGTGGGGGATGGCAATCGGGATGGCCACTGAAGGAAGAGAAATTCAAGGGTGGTTTAATGGCTGGGTCTGGTAAAGTCCCAGACGAGCTGAAAATGCACCCCAAAGTGGCTAGGCGCTTCGGTTGCTTGTCGAGTGGCCAAGGTCGTCACCCGCTGACGGAGGAGCACTGGAAGATCTACACTACTGCTCGAGATGAGCAGCGCCGTCAATGGGACGCAGTTCTGCTTTTGCGAAGGAGGTCACAGGGATCGATCCGGCGCAAACGAAAGAGTGGGTGAAGCAGCATGGCGCACGTGAGACTTTTCGAGCTGCACCACCGTCGCCCGGTGAAGCGACTTCGCCCTTTCCAGGACGCGAGTGGCTCACTCACGGAAGACACCGCGGGGGTCGTCGCGGACGACGTGAACGCCACCACCGCGCGTAACGTTGATGAGTAGCTCTGCCGCAGGTGCTAGTGTTCCATTCACACTTCGTGTAGCTAGATCGAACCACCCCTTGCAGCGATAATACACGCAAAAACTTTCATGCAATCACAACATTTGAAGCACAAGAGCTTTCCAAACGTCATTTTCCGTGCCCACATCGTATTGCCAGTCCTGGCCACACGCAGTGTATTGCTGCTCCCAACCACTCACTGTCAAGTCAACTTCAGTAACTTCAAGGATAATCGACGACAATCTACCATCATTCCGGACTAGCGCCACAAACCACGATTATGCCCCGCGCGTCATTACCTTACACGCTGTACAAATCTCTCCACCAACAGCTCCCGTCTCCACCCCACAAGTACGTCACTTCCCAATTTGACTTGCTGCCCATGAACCGCCTCGCCACATCCGTCTCCACGCGCTTTGCCGCCTCCAGTCGCTTTGCAGCTTCTCGCCGCATCCTGCGTCCACAGCGCATCACCGTCGCGTTCTTCAGCAGCAATGAGAGCCCTCAATTGGGCAAACCGCTGACTGCAGAGGAGCTGGCAGAGCGTCGAGCCCAGCAAGCGGCACGTCGCGCAGCAGCCAGCAAGGAAGACGCCAAGGAAGAGAAGAGCGACGCGCTGTTCATTGAAGGCTCCGTGCGTGCGTACCAGCGTCACTATGTGATTGTGGAGCCTCAGGACACGGACCCAAACGCCTGGCCCGCAAAGCTGGAGAGATCCCCCGAACACATTCTGAGCAAGTACATGGGCGCGTTGGTGAAGAACTACGGCGGGGATATTAACAAGGTCAAGAAGAGTCCGTTGCTTGTGACGGCGGCCATCCCGTACACGGGCGCGTGCCGTGGTGGATTGGCGAAAGAGAATGAAGCGTCGACGGAGAGTCGGGAGGATGGTGCACACGACATCTTGGTGTTCCCTGACGACGTGCGTGTCCACAACGTCGTGACGTCGCATAGTAAGTGTAGTTAACGAGGTGGTTGGTGTGGTGGTGGCTGACGTTGAGATGTGATGGCACTTGCAGTCTCGACATTGGTCAACAAGTCGTTGGAGAAGGACCTGGATCTACCGGCGTTGCTAGAGCAAGAGTGAGTGACCGATTTGAGAGGGTAATTTCATCGTTGACTAACGTGTTGTTCGATGTGCTTTCGAAACAGGAATCTGCAGTACACGCGAATGGAGGAGGGATACCACATGATGGTGTGCGGCCACGCTGCAAGGTACGCGCTGCTCCGTCAACTCTTGTTCGTGAAATCGTGGCCACTAATATCGAACTACCGCCTGAATATAGAGACGAGCGGTGCGGTTGCAAGGGCCCGGAGCTGCTGCAGTGGCTTAAGGATTCAACTGCCGAAGCGAACAAACCGTTGAACCTGTGGACATCGAGCCACTACGGTGGCCACCGTTACGCTGCGGCGTGCATCGTGTACCCGAGTGGGGACTGGTTTGGACTTCTCAACGAAGAAGACAAAGCCAAGAGCATGATCGGCGCAATGAACGACGAAGACCCATTGCGACTGTACGAGCTGTGGCGCGGACGCATGGGACTTACGGTGACGGAAATGCACCAAGCTGTGAAGGAGCGAGTTGAAACGCCTGAGGAAATTGTCGAAAATGCGTAGGTGCTAGATCAAGTTTCGTCAATTCGCAGACACCATACCAATACCACCAAATACAATACGTCGAAGTGATTGCAAGCTTCAGTTTGAGTAGTGATCGGTGAGTGCGTCTGGCAAATAAGATAAGGCTAAGCTTACGACGAGATTTTAACAGTAAGATCGTACAGGTCAAGCAGCGCTAGCCACAAGAAGAGCCTTATTAGATTTATCAAACAAATGCTGGCAAACCGCTTTTGCTGTCTTGTCGCCGGCATTGCCTATCACGTGGGCAACTCGATAATGACAACTAACACGGTGTAATGCTGCGCTAGCGGATCCCAAGCTGTGAGCTGTTGCTTCGAGAAGACGGCATGGCCAGCCGACGAATCTGACCCAGGTGAGCACAGACGCCAGCTGGCTTACCACCGACGTCAAGCCTGGGCAGTGCAATCCAGCAAGAGACAGCTGCAAGTGGTTGCTGTTGGCGCGTTTTGCCGTTGAGGCAGATGCGCCGACGAAGGCGAGCAAGTCGAGGAGCTCCAAACTTTTTGGATTCAAAAAGGCAAGTCCTGCTTGCACTTTGCTGCATGTCTATGCTGGCGGATCGGCGCACCGAGAGAGAGGATGCGTCTGTAGCAGTATTGGAGGAATCGCATTCTACCCATAGTGAAAGTGTACTGGGCCTACTAGTCCGGCGTTGACGAGGTGAGCTCGTCACACGCAGCAAGTTAGTGCGTGGCAGCCAGCCAGTGGTTTATCCGGCGGAGTTCAGCAGCTCGCTCTCGGCGTTTGTATGGCGCTTATCCGGCTTGTCCTTCTTTTTCGAAGATTAGGTCCATCGTCGAGACTTGCAAATGGCGTCGAGCAATAGTGTCGAGCAATAGCGTTTCGATACGGCTGGAGTATATGCATCGAAAGTGTAGCGCTCCGGCCAGGAGCCTGGACGTGAGCCCAGCGACGGAAACCGTCCTTCTCGCCCGACGAATGCATCGCTCGAATGCGTCGGGCAGAGCCAACAGTAGAGGCGTCGCCAGCTGGGTCTTGAGCCCGATCCCCGCGCCCTGCATCGCGATCGTCTCCAAGCTCAAGCCTGCAAGGCGAGCGGTGCCACTTTTCAACATGTCGCCTCGGCGTCCGTACCTCTGCATACGTTTTCTCATACAAATCTCGCGCGCTCTGTTCAGCAGTGGAATAGACGGTGTTACGACACTCGAGGACGGCGCGGAAGGGGAAGGGCAGCAAGTCACTTGCGCTCACTATACCGAGAACAATCCGACACCAGCACTGGGCCATCGCCCATCGATCTCCTCATTCGCGGACTTTCGCTCGAGCCAGCCAGCGACCTAGAGGCCCCCGCCCAGTGGTTAATTGCGCACTTGTCGTCGCCCCCGCGAAGGCAAGTATCGTCGAGCTTTCTAACACAAGTCAGTACCCTCCCACCATGGCGACCTTCGTGCCCACGCCCAGCGAGCCGAGTCCCAGCAGCAGCAGCACGGGCGGCGACGCGCGCGCCACGCCGCTCTCGGCCTCTCGCTTCGCGCAGCGGCGTCTGCGCGTGGTCACGGAGCCCAAGCACAGCAACAAGATGCACCGCACGCGCACACTGTCGGAGCTCATCCTGCTGTCCCCACGCAGCAGCCCACGCATCACGCCACGCCACAAGCGGTTCGACATGGACATCGAGGTCTCAAGCTTCTTTGCAGAGGGGAGGGGCTCGTGGACCTCATGGGCAGCAGCCGCAGTCTGCGCCGTCTGAGTGAACGTCACTCTACGGCCTTTTCCAGCCAAGAAGCGCCCCGAAACAGGTTCTTTTCCAACGCAGAGGACGACGCAGACAACCAGCACGAGGAGATGGACGTGGACGAGCAGCCAGAGCCCGAAGCCGAGCCGGAGGAGGTGCAAGAGCCCCAAAGGAGCGTCGGAGAGGTCGTGGACATGTTGTTTGAGATCCACTCGGCGCTCAAGAGCCGACACTTGGGACAGCGCACGGCGGCGTCCGCATTGGCGGCAAGTAACCTCGTGAGCACGTTGGCGTACCCCGCGCCCGACCCGATCCCGAGAGATGAGCAGCTGGAGGCGCTCGAGAACACGCGCAAGATGCTCGAGTGTGCCATCTGCCAGGAGGTTTTCACCAATGCTACAGAGGCCACGTGCTGCGGACAGATCTTCTGCAAGGAGTGCATTGAGCGCTGGGTGAGTGAGCGAGGATCATGCCCCATGTGCAGAGAGGCCATTGGCTTCTCGCTGCTGGCGGCGTCGCGTCATGCCCAGCGCATGGCCAACGAGATGAAGGTGAGCTGTCCCTACTGCTCTGAGACCATGAAGAAGGCCAGCTTGGCCGACCACGTGAGCGCCTGTGATCAAGCCCCTGTGGAACCCCCTCCACCGGCGGATGTGGCGCTGCGTCAGCTGCTGATCCGTACGGCGAGGTTAAACAGCGCCTTCTTGGCGCGCTTCCTGACGGCGCCGTCGCCTCCACAGGCGCTCATGATGCAGTGCTACATCCGCACCCGTGGAGGTGGCAACTACGAGCTCTACACACAAGACACAGACACGCTACTGTGCACAGCGGTGCGACGTCGTCAGTACGACATGTCGGTTAGTTTCATCATCTCGCTGGCCACCAACCTGGACACCACGTCAAACCAGACTGACGAGGATGGAGCCTACCCGATGAACGCCCCCGTGCCGGTCGCAAGATTAGACAAGAACTACATGGGCTCGCAGTACACAATGTACGACACCACGGGCGAAGTGTCGCTCGAGCTTGGCGCGGTGCAATATGCTGCAACGTTTGGGAAGTCGCCTCGTCAGATGCGCGTTGCACTGCCTCTTGTGGCTCCTGTTCCGGACGTAGATAGTGCGGCTGATGGTGCTCCGTCGTGGCACGTACAGCCGTGGATGGCAGAGACCAAGGAGGACACGATCCTCTCGCAGGTGGAGAACCCGGATACTGCTCGCGCGCTGCACTTGATCAACAAGCCCCCTGTCTGGATTGAGTCCCTGGAGGCTTACTGTTTAGACTTCGGTGGTCGAGTTGCCGCTGCATCGGTAAAGAACTTTTTGCTGTCACACCCGGACGACATGGACAAGACCCTCATGCTGTTTGGCCGCACCCAGGACCGCCAGGTGTACTCGATGGACTACGCCCACCCGTTCACGCCTGTGCAGGCCTTTGCGATTGCTCTGAGCAGCATGGACTCTCACCTTGTGACCTTTGATTAGACTCCTGTTGGTTGCGGAGTCGGTGCTCGCAGGCATGCGGCGAGGCGAAGCGTGTATTAAGTCTCCTGCGTGAAAATTCGGCGATCGACTGCTGTTCTCGCGTGTCACCGACTTGCTGGCTTTTGATCGGCCGGGCCTCAACTGTTCCCGACTGCTCAAGACCAACCAAGCATCTCTGTAACTAGCCCCACCTGTAGATCCTCACTACGCCAACTTTATCGTAGCAAGTTCCTTTTGGCTTTACGTGTAAAATAATAGCGATCGTGCTGCATTTTTACTCTAGTCCCTGCGTTCTTTGAAGTCCACGACATTTGTATTTTTCAACGACGTCATGCTACGTAAGACAAGTTCATGTGAGTCACCATCCAGGCAGAGCTGCCACTGGATTTCATCGTCTCAGTTTGTGCGCGCTCTTGGAACTTGGAAGAAGACCACAAGAACTTTGATTGATCATGCTTTCGGAGACATGGTAAGGTTCTAAAGCACAATCAAGTCTACCTTTCTCAACCACTAGGCTTTGGTGAACTCCTGAACGGGTGAGTGCTCCAACAGGTAGCTGTCGTCTTTGGCCACTTCGCTGGTCTTGGGCGTCGTCATCAGAGACACAGCCACAGTCACAACTGGGGGGACGACGAGCGTCACGATGAAGGTGATCATACTGCTCTGCGCGTACAGTCCGTCGGGCAGGACGAACCAGTTGAAGCCGCCCACAAACTTGCCCTGCGCAATGACACCGCAGATGAAAATGGTAAGCAGACCAGCTGCACTACCAGCCAATGCACCCGTACGCGTAGCCCGCTTCCACGTGCCAAGCAGCATGGGCCCCACCGCAGCCGTACACAGCAGATCAGCAATGAGGTAGAGCGTCAGGATGTCGTACTGTTGGTATCCGATCGCGATGGCCGGGGCGTTCAAAAGCACGCAGATAACACGCGCGTGCATCAACGAAAGCTTGGGGAAACACGTCGTGAGCTCCGCGGCCAGACCCATTTGAATCGAATCGGACACTCCACTTGACAGCATGGCAATGACCACCACAATCAGCACTTGCCAACCACGACCCATGTCGATCAGGATCGCGAAGAACAAGGTGCCGTCCGGGTACGCCAGGTACGAGACCATACCGGCCATCGCGAGCGCCACGGTGAACAGCGCAATGATAACACTGGCAATGACTGCGGCCTTACGGAGCGTACGGTCATCGTACGCGGCGTACACTCGCTGCCAGAAGCCCGTGAAGAAGAGGTTGGATGCAGTCACGGCAATGACCAGCGTCACCAACGTCTCGAAACCCGCCGTCGTGAAGGCAGCCACGTTCGTGCTCGACCAGGCTCCGTCCGGGATGGAGACGTGGAAGGACATGGCAATGCAGACAACAGCGACCAGGCCAACGACACCGATACCCTGCCACACATCGGTCGCAAGACTGGCACGCAGGCCACCGATGATCAGGTAGAGGTTCGTGAGGAAGGCCACAATGAGGATCGTGACGATCGGGTGTGCGTTGGGGGACATCATGGTCGTAAGCTGCGCAATGCACGTGTACTCGGACGCGAGACAAATGAACTGGTAGAACATCGAGATGAACCCGACGTAGACTTGCATGATGTAGCCGAATCGGTTGGCAACCACGTCCGTCATGGTGACGTTCTCTCCGAGAGCAGATCGCGTATACGGACCAACAAGTGCCAGCACAATCATGCCAGTGACACCCGAGAGCGCGTAGCCGATAACTCCCCATGAACCAGCATCGACACCAATCTGCGGGTACGAGAAGAGCGTTCCGGCGCCAATACCAGCCGAGAAGAAACACCACGCGAGACGCAACGTCGTCGTCGAATTCTTAGCACTGTACCAGACAACAAAGCAACATGTTAGAACACAAAACTTCACTGTTAGAAACTTTTACCACATCTCACCCGACAAAGTTCGTGACCGAGCTGATTTCCATGCGTCGACTCACGATGATAGCGTACGCAGCCACTGCAATGAGCGTAGCGGCCATCACGCCGTAGGTAACTCCACTTGTAAGCATCTTGAAACTACAACAAGAACGTTTGATCAGAATTTCAACAAGCCTCGACAGATTGAACTCTGCTTTACCTGGTTGATTTTTAGAGACGAGTGGGGCAGCAGCAGATACGCAGACACAGACATGGTCAAAACAACAGACAGCAGTCCCTCCGCCAGTATGACCCGGATCAGGTTCTAAGGGTCTAAATCTCAGCCGGCCAACGCATGGAACTGGTCCATGGCTGGCGTTCGGCACCCCTCGCTGATTGAGTGTCAGCTCTTACAATCAAGCGCAGATAATACACCAACAGGAAACGCAAAAGTACCGAAAGAAGTGACACGAACAGACGCTTGAGCGACTTGAGGCGAATTCGCAATTGAGACTTTGCGCAATGCAGGACGTGGTTGGAAGCTGTTTACAATCAGGAGGTGATTGGAAGCAGCACCTGATGTAAAGTCACAATCCTCGATGATGTCGGCGGTGCTTTTTCGACTCGACAACTGGGGTTGGAGGGCTCTTGCGAGAAGAACTTCTTACTAAAGTGGTCAAATCTGTTCAGAAGTTCTCAATTTCGTTTTGCTGTGGTGAACTAAACTCCGTTTGTTGGGTTTACTGCCTGCGTGGCGTCGTGACTGTCAATGTTCTGGCCAACTGCCAGAAATTGAGTGGCGGCACCAATTTCAAAGTGCGTTGGATCGTAGCCAATGGCCTTCGCTGATTTAATATTGCTCAGCTTTTTGTAGAAGTAGGAGGACAAACGACCAATTTGAAGTTTCTTTGCAATTAATTCACGTACTGTATGAACGAACTCACAGAACTGGCATTTCGACGTTCAAAACTTGTAAACTACACATGTACTGCGATAACAACGTCAGTACTTGAAATGAAGGCAGTGGAACTTGTTAAAAAATGCACTTTCAAGTAAATAGGGATAGTGGCGGCTGCCACTACTGCGAAAGTAATTGAGGGTTTCTAGCGTCAGATGTGCGTTGTGTTCCCGGAGCAACATGCTTTGGAAAAACAAAGGTAAACTACAACAAGAACTTGCAAAAGTGCATTGAATGAAATTATTTGATCATGTAACAAAAAACTTGTTCACAAATCGTTGGTAGTGTGATAGATCTGCATCTGATGAGGACCAAGACGAGAGCGGTGACGACGAGTAGTCACGCCCTCGGTCCAAAAGCGTTGACGACAGCGAAAAGTGGGTGTTGTTGAAGTAGAGAGCGATGGAAGATCGCTGGCGCATTGATGTGTTGCAAGATGGCGGCTACGATGAGCGCAGCAGTCGTCTCACTTCACAAGTTTCCGCGAAGGGCATAGGCACTTCACAAGTTTCGGCGAAGGGCACAGGCACTTCGACGAGACACGAACGACTGAGACTGCGACGGAGGGCACTTGGCGCTTCGACGCGACGAACGACTGAAACGTGACGGAGAGCACTTGGAGATCCGCCGCGAACTGGACGACTAGCTGGACGAACGACCGACCCACGGGTTGGACTGACGTCACTTTCGTTGACGAACGACTGGACGGACGCAGCGAAGACTCGGTGCAGCGGCCGACCGAGGACGGACGAGGAGTACGGGCAGGATTTGGTGATCCGAGTCTTGCTGCAGGTTGCACGTACGGGGTGGGTGCCCGAGGCGTAGAGACCCTTGTGACTAAGTGGGCGTCGCCGGAAGAATCGGACGGACAGGTGTTAGCATAGTACTGGGTTGTAGTTGATTGATTTGTATTGAACGGAATAAAGTAGGCGCTACCACCTGGGTACGTGCCGGCGCAGTAGTCACGTGAACTACTGACGGCCATTCGGACTTCTAGGTTTCTGGCAGGGCACGGTGCTCGCGACCAAAACTCCGGCGTGCAGGAGGACTAGACACGTTACATGGTGGTCATACAGGGGCGATTTTCAAGAAACGAGTAATTTGAAGAACGACGTACGAGTATGACGAGAACTGGAACGACTCCGACGCCTGGAACGCCTGGAATAATGACGCGCTCCATGACGGGGACGCGAACGATGAATGATGATGCGGCGAGTACAGTGACGACTCAGCCAACGAGTACGACCACAGATTCGGCGACGAGGACGAGTGGGCCGGCTCAAATTGGAACGGCACGGACTGGATGTGGCGCCGCTTACGACTACAGCCAGGACTGACATGAATGTGCAGCAGGCGGATGCAGCAGTGACGTCTACAGTGCAGATTCCGACGCAAACGACGATCACCACAAGTTCTAGTACGAGTGGGCCGTCGATGGCTTCTACTAACATCTCGATGGGCGCCAACCCGACGACGACTAGTGGACCAGCGACAACGACGAACGACGACGCGTTGACAACAATGTTGCAGCAATTGTTGGCGACGGTGGGCCAAATCGGGCTCCGATTGACTAACTTGGAGGCAGCGAGAACTGCAGCGACATTGCAGCAGGCTAGTGATGCAGCAGCAGTACAGGCAGCACGAACCGATCCGCCTACGACGACGCACACGGTGCCTACTACGGTGACATCGGCACCGCCAGCGATGTCAATGCGTATGGAGCCACCAGTGACACAGGCAATAACAGCAGCAGCTATAGTGGAACCACCACCCCAGCAGCAGCTAGTGATGAACGCAGAGCAGTCGACGGCAGCACCGGCAGCGACAACAGCTACCACAGCACCGACTCCAGCAGCGGCAGCAGCTCCTACGAGGACTACTAGTTCGAGAAACGCACGGCGTCGAAGGGCATATGATCCGCCCGACGACCCGAGTAGCAGTTCAGTGAATACGATCGAAGCTCTGGTGACGATGAGCGGCGGCACCGACGCTCCAGACGACACTCACGACGGACGAATGATGGTGATGGTGATACGAGACGGCGCACTCGCAAGAAGAATGCAAAAGAGTTAGATCTGCAATCGTTCAAACCGACGGCAGGCGGAGTTCGAGTCGAGACGTGGATCGCCAAAGTGGACCTTGCTGTTGAAGGCGCACGAAGTTCCGGTCGCGGCACTTGGATCGACCAAGAACTGTACTACGTCGTAGGGAACAAGTTAGATGATGACGCGGCGAAGCACTGGGTGCAGATCAACAAAGAGCTAGCCGAACCCGACAAGACGTGGACGAAACTGAAGGAAGCATTGGTGCGGCGATATGGTGAACGACCCGACCTCGCCATGGCTGAATGGAGAGTGATGCAGCGCATGATGGAGCCCGGTGAGTCCTATGCCGACTTTGCTTCAGGATTGCGTGACGCAGCAGGACAGAACCCCGTGAGAGAGGAAACATTGCTCGCACAGTTCTACAGAGGGTTGCAGAACATGACGCGGCAAATGGTGCAGTTGGAACCGGCGCCGACGACCTTAGGAGAAGCCGTAGACAAGGCCACGAAGATCTCTGGGCCAAGCTACAACATTGCTAGGGGTATGAGAAATATCGGCCAGCCGTGGGTCGGAGCAGCGAGCAGCAGTACGCGTTGATGGGATGACAGGATACATGCGTGTGATTCCAGGCATTGGGAACGTTCCAACTGAGAATGGCAGCATACCGGTGATGGGTACCGCAGAAACAGACGAAGAAGCATACTTTACCAACCCGCAAGGTGTCTTCAATGAAGTCAGCAACGTATGGGTGCGGCCGGCTGGACGCACGTGGAACGGGAAGTTCTGGCAGCTGACGAATAAGGAGCGCAGTCGAAAGAAGGCAGCAGCACACGATCAGCGGAAGCGGTCCTCCGGAAAGAAGGCCAAGGCGATGATGTCTGTTGGAGCCGACGAGTCAAGCGGTGAAGATTCTGAAGAACCACCACCTGCGAAGCGCAAACGAGCACCTGTGCGGAAAGTAGCAGCAGCAGCGAAACCCGTGAAGGAAGAACGAGAGGATAGGCGCGTGGAGCCACCAGACAGCCGGTACTCGAGGGCTGAGTCGAAGTGCTATGCGTGTGGAGCACTTGGGCACTTTGCACGAAATTGTCCAGATGATGAGGCGAGGAGACGCAATGACGCGTACTTATCCACGAGGACGGTCAGCACCACGGCGCCAGCGGAAAACGAGAAGCGGGCGTAGGCAGGGGACGACTGCGTCCGCGGCAGCGCGAAATGGTGCCCCAGCAGACGATGACGCGACGCGTGGATAAGATTTCGGTGGCAGAGCACGGTAACGGCGACGAGCGTCGTGCAGTGATCGAAGGAGCGCCACGAGAAGCGGGAAAAATGAGAGATGGTGAAGGGGAGCAGCAGGCGGCCAGCGACGAGAACGACACGCAGTATGGCGTGGTGGAAACGACGACAACGGCTGTTGGCTACAAGAAGAACGAAAAGGAAACGGCAGCCGTGCGAGCAGTACGAGCGCGGCTGGACGATGAGATGGAGAGACGAGATGAAGATCGAGCGATGCGGTATGTGACGACCGTGCGGCCAGCAATGAAAGCACAGCGGTACGAGCGACCGGCACCGAAGGAAAGCCGGCGACGATCTGAAACTGAGGAAGGCGGCGACGCAGTGACCAGCGCCGAGGTAGCAGCAGCTAGCGAGGTACTCCGGATTGAGGAAGGCGAGCGCGGCACGTCGCAGACTGAAGGAGTCCAAGCTGAGGAAGGCGACGCGGGGAACAATTACATTGCGACGGACGGCGACGAAGCGACTGGCGTGCTGGTGAGCGACGAGTTGAACGACGAGATGCTCGCCAAGTTGGGCAACATGGCCAAGGTGCGGATAGTGACGAAGGCAGCCAAGAAGGCCGCGAAACTGAAACGAGTGGAGCGGGCGAAACGGCGGCGCGCAATGGACGAAGTCGACCGGGCGATAGCGAGGTTGGGCGAGGACAGCCTAACGCGACGACGACGTGCAGTGAAAGCAGCTCGTGCCGACTTGACACAACGACGGCGGCAACGAGAGCAGGGTGGACCAGACGAGGGCGAACGTGCCAACGCACGGCTGGTGCAGCATCCTGACAGCGCGACGACCGGAGCTAAGCGAGCCAGGACGATGATGAATGTGACGGCAGACGATGGCTTGCCGACGGCGGTAATGAACGTGGGCAACGAGATGCTGGAAGTGAAGCTCGACAGTGGGGCACGCTACTCTATTGCAGGCACCGACTGGATGATGCGAGGTGAACGGCAGCGACAGAGAGCTCCAGTGGACCACGTAGAAGGCATTGAAGGGTTCCTACTCGACGTGCTGGGTGTGTGGGTTTTCACGATGAGCAACGCGTTTGGACAGAGCGTGGAGGTTCGAGCGTGTATTGTGGACGGCTGCACTGATGAGTTCCTGATTGGTTTTGACTTCATGCGTCAACACAAAGCGAAGCTCGACTTCGAGAGTAACGAGGTTCGGTACCAGGAAAAGTCAACGACGGTGGTGATTCCCTTCCGGACTGATGGTGTCGATGGCGCACGAGTAACTGCTGTACGGATGACACGACGTGTCGACTTGCGAGAGCTGCAGTGGTGCCGATTGAGATTGCAGTGACGGCCCCTGACGGTGAACAGGGCATCTTTGTGCCGACAAGGAGCTGCGGAATGGTGATGTTGGCGACTACGGTGACGAAGGTCAAGAACGGAAAGGCATTCGTCCCGGCGGTCAATATGTACGGTGGGCGAGTAAAGCTGCCGGCGCGAAAAGAGTTGGGTAACTGGATCCCCATTGACAAGGACATGGAAGTGCTAGTGATGAACGGTGCGATGGACGGCTCTAAGGTGAGCGAGTGGCTGAATTCGTTGGGAGATGTGGAGACGCCCTTGGATAATGAAGACGAAGTCAGCATCCAGAACGAGGAACCGGACGTAAGGGCGATGGTGATCAAGTTGTTGCGCGCGTATCGCGACGTGTGCACTAGTAAAGGAGACTGCTTACCTTTGACGAAACTGAGTGTACAGCATCACATTGACACAGGAACAGCAGCGCCTATCATGCAGAAGCGGCGAAGGCAAGCTCAGACAGAGGATGTAGTTATCGAGACTAATGTGAATCAGATGCTTGGAGCGAATGTCATCGAGGAGAGTAACGGCGCATGGGGCTTCCCCGTCGTGTTAGTGAAGAAGAAGGACGGTGAAGTACGATTTTGTGTGGACTATCGGGCGCTCAACAAGATTACCAAGAAGGATGTGTACCCGCTGCCCCGGATTGATGAAACACTCGAGGCTTTGGGAGGCGCGAGATTGTTCACTACACTTGATTTGCGGTCAGGGTACTGGCAGATTGCAGTAGCTCCTGAGGATCGTGATAAGACTGCGTTCACGACAAAATAAGGACTCTACCGATTCATTAGAATGCCATTTGGTTTGGTGAATGCGCCTTCGACGTTCCAGAGGATGATGAATGGTGTGTTGAGAGGACTCACGTGGTTGACGTGCTTGGTCTACCTTGATGACATCGTAGTGTACACGAAAGGCAGCGTAGAACGACACATTGTGGAGTTGGCGACGGTGCTGGAGAGATTGTCAGCAGCCGGACTCACGTTGAAACTGAAGAAATGCGTGTTTGCTGCTGAGTCGATGGAGTATCTAGGACATGAACTGAGTAGTGACGGCGTGCGGCCCGTGGCAAGGCTGATAACTGCTGTATCGGAATTTCCACGACCTCGTGATCCGGTCGAAGTAAAACGATTCGTACATCTAGCTGGCTACTACGGGAAGTTCATCGAAGCATTCGGGTCGATCATGCAACCGATGACTAAGTTGTTGAGGAAGGACTACGAGTGGGAATGGAAGGAAGCACAGGAGTTCGCGTTCGAGCGCGTGAAAGCGGCACTGACAAGAAAACCACTGTTGGCTTATCCGAACTTCGCCCTAACCGAGTTGGAATGTTTGGCAGTCGTATGGGCGGTAAAGTTGTTCCGACTACATCTGTACGGCCGATCGTTCAACATTGTGACAGACGACGCAGCGTTGAAGTGGTTAATGACGCGACCAAACTTGGCGGGTAGACTTCACAGATGGTTGTTAACTCTGCAGGAGTATGAGTTCACTATTGAGTACCGACCAGGAGCGACGAATGTGGTGGCAGACGCTCTGTCGAGAGCACCAGCGAAAGTAATGGCAGCTGTTGGGCACAGACGAGCGGAACTACGACAAGAACAGCAGCCGGGAGAAACAGCAGCAACAGGGCAGACGCGTACTGGGGCACGGACAGCGGTAGCAGCGGAACGAGAAGCTAAGACCGAAGAAGACGACCCAGCGGAGTTTGCGGCAGCTCGGATGAACGGCAGCAACGACGATGAGCAGTTGACAGCAATCGGCGAGGAGACGAAGCGAGTTGTGATTTTTCCGCCAGCAGCGAGACGAAAACGAGCGAATGCACGAGGACAGGACGGCAGAGCCGCAACCAGCGACGAGCAACAGCAGACGGCCGGACCCCTGACTCGGAGCGCCAAACGACGGCAGGGAGCGGCACGGACAACAGTTCAAACGGCTGATGGACGTAATACGGTGGCAGTAGGCACACCAGTAGCACCAGAACAGACGACGAGTACGGCAGTGACGAGAGCGGGTGACCGCGACGAAGCAGTGCTTGCAGCAATAGATGAGCCTGTGGCAGTCGACGAAACGAGAGCGCGAGGCGAAGTGACGCCGCCAGAAGACGCGACGAGACCGCCGACACTGGTGACTAGCGGACAAGATACGGCGAACAAGACGAATGTGCAGGCGGCGGCGACGACTACGCCGGCAGCGGCGGCAACGCAAGAGACTGGCAGACCCAGACATGGCGATGATGGCCGACAGCACGGAAGGACTGCACGACGGACGCCACGAAAACGAGAACGGGCGACGCCGGACGGAGACGCAGCTGCGAGTGACAGAGGAGCATCGAGCGACGACGGAGACGCCTCGGTTGTACAGCAAAGCGATGCAACTAGGGACGCAAGACGGCCAAACGAGTAAAGCGGTCGACGGCAAACGAACGAGCAAAAGCACCGAAAAAGAGACGACGGACCGCACGACAACGACAGCGACGCCGACAGCACGACAAACAGAGAAGGCGGCTAAAGGACGGCGGCGACGTGAAGCCCCGATGAGTACTGAGACGTCGACGAGGGATGATGAAGACGATGAGCAGACACCGGCGCACGAGATGACGCTACAGCTCAGTGATGATGAGATTGTTGCGGCGCAAGGACGGAGTAAGCTGGTACAGAAAATGTTGAACGAGGGTACATACCATGGACGGAAGGTGGTGAAGACGTACGACCTCGTGGTCATCGAGACAGACCAAGAACGACGAGTGCTGTTGCCACCCGAGTTGTGGGCGATAGTGTTCAAAGAGTGTCATGGCTCGGTGTGGGCAGGACATCTTCAAGGACCGCATACGTACGGGCGAGTGGCTCAGTTGTATTGGTGGCCTAACTTGAGACGTGAGGTGAATCGCTGGGTTAGAGGTTGCTTGGAGTGCGGCAGTCGTAAAGCAAGACCTCGTGAGGTGATTCCACCTTTGCGGAGAATTAGAGGAGGAGACGTCGGTGACCGGTGGGCACTTGACGTGGCAGGACCTTTTCCAGTAGCGAACGGAGGAGAGCGATACGTGATCGCAGCTCTCGAGTATGTTACGCGCTATGTAGTGGCGTGTTTCGTTACTCAACATACAGCAGAAAGCGTGGCTAAGTTCTTGATGGAGGAGGTGGTGTTGAAATTTGGCGTGT
Organism: Phytophthora sansomeana; assembly: GCA_032158285.1. Taxonomy (NCBI): domain Eukaryota; phylum Oomycota; class Peronosporomycetes; order Peronosporales; family Peronosporaceae; genus Phytophthora; species Phytophthora sansomeana. Next base: position 136,007 of record JAPDHH010000200.1, read on the forward strand.
TTCGGGAACTCCTGACTGATGGAGCACCTGATTTGGCGGGCAAGATAATTGAGACGCTGGTGGAGTTGTAACAAGCCAAGCAGATCAATCCTGTACCGTACAGACCACAGATGATAGGACTGTGGAAAGGTTCCACAGGACTTGGAAGGACTGTGTAGCTACCTTTATGGCTAGTGAACGGCAAAATGACTGGAACCTATGGGTGAAATTCGCAGTGTATGCATACAATTCGGCAGTGCACTCAACGGTAGCACTCTCACCAAATGAACTGATGATGGGGCGGCGATTGCGGCCACCCAACGAGCTTCTGAGACGAACTGCAACAGCGGAGGCTGGTAATTTGACGGACTATCACCAGAGTCTATTAAGAGCGATGCAGAGGAGTCATGAATGTGCAGAGGTAGCGAGACGAAAAGAGCAGGCTCGGCAGGCGAAATACTACGACAAGCGGGTAAAGCAGAAGCGAACGTTCGAGATTGGCGACTATGTATGGGTCTACAACCCACCCCGTGGTCCAAAGGCGACGAAATTCGTGCATGGCTGGATGGGACCAATGCGGATCGTGGAGCCTGCTGGTTTTGAGAACTATTTGCTGGAGCGTGAGGATAAGGCTGGAGGACGAGAATCTATAATTGCACACGTCTCGTTAATGGTTTCCTACCATTTTCCCACACCACTTTTGGAGCAGGCAGCAGCAGACATTGACGACGAACTGCAGCATGAAGATCACGGCGAACAACGGCAAGATGAAGCGACGATCGCAGCGCTTCTACGATCAGCGGCGGCGACTGGCCATCGAAACCCCGACTAAGCGATTTGCAGGACGACGTAGAAAGGCAGTGGCTGGTGCGAATCGAACGGACTACGACAACCGAACGATGGTGGAAGTTCGACGACGACGAAAAAGAAATCGTGCCGGGCAGTACGTGCTCGAGTACGAGCTTCGAGACAAGAATGATCAACGGGACCGGAGCAAGCAGCTCGCAAACAGCTGATACGATGGACGGAAGACGAGGCGAGGAGACAGATGACGAACGGCGATGGGTGTCAATTGTTGAGTACGAACGACTGCTTAACAGCGGTAGGGTCGTGGAAGACCCCACGATTGAGGAAGCCGTGTGATAGATCTGCATCTGATGAGGACCAAGACGAGAGCGGTGACGACGAGTAGTCACGCCCTCGGTCCAAAAGCGTTGACGGCGAGTAGTCACGCCCTCGGTCCAAAAGCGTTGACGACAGCGAAAAGTGGGTGTTGTTGAAGTAGAGAGCGATGGAAGATCGCTGGCGCATTGATGTGTTGCAAGATGGCGGCTACGATGAGCGCAGCAGTCGTCTCACTTCACAAGTTTCCGCGAAGGGCATAGGCACTTCACAAGTTTCGGCGAAGGGCACAGGCACTTCGACGAGACACGAACGACTGAGACTGCGACGGAGGGCACTTGGCGCTTCGACGCGACGAACGACTGAAACGTGACGGAGAGCACTTGGAGATCCGCCGCGAACTGGACGACTAGCTGGACGAACGACCGACCCACGGGTTGGACTGACGTCACTTTCGTTGACGAACGACTGGACGGACGCAGCGAAGACTCGGTGCAGCGGCCGACCGAGGACGGACGAGGACGGGCACGATTTGGTGATCCGAGTCTTGCTGCAGGTTGCACGTACGGGGTGGGTGCCCGAGGCGTAGAGACCCTTGTGACTAAGTGGGCGTCGCCGGAAGAATCGGACGGACAGGTGTTAGCATAGTACTGGGTTGTAGTTGATTGATTTGTATTGAACGGAATAAAGTAGGCGCTACCACCTGGGTACGTGCCGGCGCAGTAGTCACGTGGACTACTGACGGCCATTCGGACTTCTAGGTTTCTGGCGGGGCACGGTGCTAGCGACCAAAACTCCGGCGTGCAGGAGGACTAGACACGTTACAGTAGGAATGGACGAATGAAGCAAAGCTGCAACGAAAACCAATGCACTTCTAACAACAACGTTCATATCAATAACTTCAGTACTCCATCACTCCACTTCTTCTCAAGTTCCCTTCTTCTTTTCTCCAAATGCCTTCGTATGACTTGTGGTACACGCAGCAACGCCTAAATATTATTTGAACGTGTAGAGGCATCCGAGAAGGGGGATTCATCAAGAGTAGCGTCCATAGGTTGGTATGAGGAATTCTGTCGTCGTAAATTACGCAATAGTCCTATGTTAACTTTTTGTAGTCATTGCTGAAGTTTTCTTCGCTCATCACTTCGTCGTTGTGCTGTTGAGCAAAATCAATCATTAGTGTGACGGATTGAAAAAAAGCATTCTATCTGTACCTGTTCCGCAAAAAGCGCGACGCAGTACGAATGATTGCGGAAATCCTCGTTCAAATACTGTGTGAACTTCCCCTTTTCCTGCTTGTTGAGACTCGAATTGTCGAGGCGCTGAAGAGACACTTGTCGGTATTTATCAAGACGATTTAGATATTCATCGAGCGAAACTTTGCCATCGTTGTTCCTATCGAAGTCGGCGAAACGTGGAGTGGAAGTAGTGGGCGTGCTGGCATTAGTCGAGTCAGTCTCCATTACAAACGAAATGACCACAAAAACGTAAATCACAGCGAGAGCTAACGTCGAACCGAACAGCACGCTCTTCACCGCCAGACGTTGCTTTCTCGAACATTCTAGTGAAGTTTTTCCACGGAGCAATGTCGTTTTTGCCTTACTATCGACAAAGGCAGTTTTCTCACTGGGAGAATGAGTCACACGAGGTGCTTCTGGTTCCGCTTCCATCATTATGGCCCAAGTAAGCTGCAAAGTCACTTGTTTTACGAGTTGTGTTCGATTTGAGCAGCTCGAACCTTGTGATGAGGAGACGTTTGATTGGAAAATGGACGGTCCACAAGCGATGATACTCTCGAAGAAAAGATTTCTGCGACTTATTACCATAGCGGTTTCGCAGGCTGACGCTGTTCTCTCTCTTATCTGGCTCATGTGGTCAAATACAACATATTTACCTACGAAACTGGCGGTTGTGTCCGCAGTTGGCGTTTTCGCGATAATGCATCGCTCAACGCTGCTTATATACAAGCCCTTCGACCAGCTCTTTCATTACCCCTTCCTTTCTTCAACAGAGGTCGAGTACGCGACGACAGCTTCGCCAACCACACTGATGTCTTCACCTCGAAGAGTAAGAAGCCGAAAATGACCTGAGCGAGTTGCGACCTGGAAGACAAAGCGAAAAAGGCAGACTGCCTAGACAAAAGAGGTGTTAAAGCCACCAGGTTCACCTCTCCTTAGCTGATTCGTTATGGTTGAATGAAGAAACTGCACCCGAGGAGTGGGCTACACGTCTTTCGCTGGCGCTGGCACAAATCTTCCAACATCTTCCGTTGCTATGGCAGAATCATCAACTCACCGAGCAGTTGGTTTACACTTTGGATCTAGACAACATCAAGCGTAACTGGGCGAGTTCGTCGACTTGCCCAATGAAAAGCGGTGGCTTCTCCAAACTGCGGAGAAGCTGTGAATTGGTGACTTGCTCTGCTACGATGAACCCCTCGACACGTCCAACATACCGCAAGTCAACACGGAAAACTTGCTCCAGTATTTACATGACAATAATGCCGATCGAGCATTTTAGCACAAGAAACTGGAATCGCAGTCGTCAACCTACCAGTCTTCAGCCACGGGTCAAAGTCGACTGTACACCATTTAGGGCTAAGTGACATTGTTTCATCTCCGGCGTCGACAGGTAGGAAATGCAGTTTGGTTGCTTCGTTAGAGACTGCCCATATCCGATTTCGGCCCCAGCCACGAGGCTTCGTCAGTGAGCTTCCAATTCCATTATGGGCTCGACTACAACTAACACTAGGACCAGGCTCTACTAGCCATTCATCTCTACGACGCTTCACTAAGATCTCTACGACTCTTCACAGGATCTCTCTCAAAGCTCTTCCATCAATGACACCACGCACGTGGCTGCCACTGGTGTCGAGCATGACAACAACAAGTTGATGCCGCAGGACAGGCACAACTAGCAACAGACATCAATGTACCTCACTGACAACTCCTGGGAAATGGTGTAGTTTTCGTGTTCACACTTCGTTTAGAGCCTCGGCCAGCGATGGCTCAACAGGTGCACAGTATTCAATGGCGACGAGACTCTCGCTCTTACCGACAGACAGCCCCACACACTATTTTGCTGGTGGTGGAGTAAAACCAGTCGTCGCCCGTTAGTCAAGCTATTGATCAAGGCACGCAGTTTCAAAAGTATACGTCGGAGGCGTATACCCGGATGCCGATGGACCTCGCTTTTGATGACGTGGATTCGGATTTTAGTGTGCGACTTGTGTGGAGCAGCACTTTGGCGCGGAATCGTTGCAACTTCATGTTCACCGTGCAAACAATGCTGCCGTGATGACGGTTGTCGTCTGTCTTCTTACACAGAGTTGCATAACAGCTTCGAGATGAATACTTCATGTGAACAAATGTATTTCGCTTAGTGAGCTGAGTGACTACCACCTCTTTCTTAATCATCCATGCACATACGAAGGTAGCGGTAGCGAAGACATTGCAGTGTCTTCTTGTCGAGATGTCCAAGCGGCTCGGCCCCGCAGAACATTTCGAAGGCGAGTAGGACGTAGACGCCGCAGTTGTAGCTGTCCACTTGCACTCCTAGTCCAGACTCGTACGTTTGCACTCGTGGGCTTGGCCTCGAGCCGTCTGGTAGTAGTAATAGCAGCATCTGGGCGACGGACCGAACACTCAGCAAGTAGGATGACGAGCTGGAATCGTAGATCGCCACCTTGCCTTTGTCGAGGTTCATCATGACTGCGCACCAATGATTCCCATTACACTTTACGGGGAAGAGCACCTTCTCTTTCGTAAGCCCTGACAATTTACTGCGGATGTCTTCTTTGTCTGCTCCCACATGTCCATCTACGACAGCACCTAACGTGGCAGCTTCGAAAATGACTACGTTAGGGTCGGCCGCAAATTTCTTCGACAGCACAAGGCCCATTATATCTTCGGTTAGGCACTCTTTCACAGTCAAATCCAGCACGCCCGACTGTCCATTGAATACAGCATACATATGAGTTCAATTAGTTCAGAAAATAGTACAGCTTTCTCGTACCTGTGCTGATAATAGAGGAATGTTTTTCAATTTTTCCGGTAGCTCAGGATCTTCAGTGACGGAAAAGCTAGGAGTGCTAACGCGCGAGAAGTCAAGTTCCTTTATCCAATCCAACGTCCTCTCCACCTTTCTTGCAGTCTCATGAGCTCTGTGCCACTTCTCCATATGCGCTACGGTCGAGTTAGCAACGACGCCAAGCCCTACGATCTCCAAAGCAAGGTCCAATTCTCGCACTCCATTGTGCTTTCGCTGGTAGGCCGATACCTTAGCCCCACACTTCTTAATCAAATCCATTGGGAAGATTCTGACTATTTCTTCCGGTCGCAGTAGTGGTTTAGTTGCAGGAAGCTTCGAGATTTCATGTGCAATCGGGGGCTTCGGTTTGGTAAGAAACCGGAATAACTTGAATTGCCGTAGCTTTTCATGTGAGTGGTTGAAAGTTGGAGTGTTCTCCAGTATTTCATACGCCGAGAGAAGGTTCAACTGGCTGTCGTGCATATCCATGTCTTCCTGGACCATCGAAATCGTAAGGTTCCTCTTTGCTTTGACGGCTTTCGGCTTCTGCTTTGGTCTACCTTTTGCCTTGGGCGGACTTTGAAGTTCGAATTCATCGGTGGCATCGGCCAAATCAATAGATCGACCCCGCGATTCGTTGGCTCCGGCCGCTATGTCAGATTGCGGCATCGGAGAATTCTGTTGGGCGTTTGTCGTCAGCTGCGATATACCGGAGCCCAACCGCGGAGTATCAGAGCCCAACTGAGCTTCACCAGATCCCAACTGGGTTTCATCAAGCCCCAACTGCGCTGACTGTGGCCCCATATGGGCACTATCAGATCCCAACTGAGTTGTTTGCACGGAGTCCGAAGCCGAACTGTCAGCACACAGAGTCTGCACCGGCAAAGCTGGAGTATCGTCGATGCCCTCACCACTTCGGACTCCACGCAGGTCTACATGTTCGATCTCGATGACAGCTTCGCCGGCATCACTCGAGCTAGCTGAAAATGAATTATCTTCATGTGATGGAGCAATCACGCCATAATTCCCGTGCTTGAATTGAGAGGCGACATTGCGCAGCGCTTCCATTGCTGCTTTGTGCTCTATCATACCCAATCCTCTTAAATGCTCGCTGATGGACGATGCGACGTAATTTGCCTCACGAAACTTACGGTTGGAGTCCCACACGGTATATTCGACTCTTGCAAAACGCGAGTCACCGAAAGAGATTCGCCACTTAACTCAGGAGGTTTGGTATCCGTACGTGACGACGCCAGCAGCCATCTAGGGTGTAATAGTCGTGTAGGAATGATATTCTCACGCCCGATTGTCTTCCGAACGAAGAAAACGTGTCGACAGGGTAGCAGCCGCGAGCTCGTGAACAAACAGGAACACGACCAGTCACGCTTGGTAACAGAATACTCGCTCATGGGCTCATCGAGTGCGTCTTCTTCGTCACAATCATATTGAACCAGGAACACGTCCGGTACCGGCTCATAGTACTTGTACTTCGCCTTGGTAGTCGCATACGTGTATTGCTCGTAAATGAGCTCACACGCATGTTCACTGACCAAGTTGGAGACAAAGCGCATTTCTTCATCGTACTTGGCGTTGTGCACCACAGCCAACTTGTAGACAGCATCCACAAACTTTCTTTCTTCCTGTAGCTGGTAACACATTATCGACGCAATGCATTCGTCGACTCCCATGCACGAGTCGACGAGGTCCTTCAACTGTTTCCAGGAGGCCTCGATACGGTTGTTGGTATTGTTTCCGAGTGTGACTGCGTTTTCCCTCTCGAACGAGCACCACATGGCTCGACATGAATCCCAGTTCTTCACGAAATAAGCTTCGAACGGATGCTTGGGCTCGTTATCATCTTCGGAACCGCCTGAAACACCCAACTCACCACTAGTCATGCCCAACTCACTGCTAACACCCAAGTCAACATGATCCGCACCCAACTCACGGTTACTAGTACCCAACTGAGCCGAACTAGAACCCAAAACAGACTGGCGGAATGCACCACCGCGCCCAATGGTCATGATGTGCCGCATGTACTGTCGATATTTCAAGAATTCCCTCTCCGTCTTCGCGTAGACCAACAAATTCACGATTCCCTGTAACTGCTGCTTCTGCCACGGTGTAAATCCGTAATCCGCGCAGGCAATCTCCTCGCGCAAATATTTCAAGACATGAAAATCATGAAATTGGCAGAGTAACACCGTTGCATCTGGAAATGCAATCTTCAGAACCGACATCTCCGTGAAGTCTTTGTCGATCAAGATACACTTGATCTTGGTCCAGGCCGGGTTGTTCCGTTTGAATTCTTCTAACGCTGTCATTAGAGTGTGTCGGCGCTCGTTTTGGAGGACTGCATGCTGGACGAACTGGCCTTTTCCAAAGACGTCATGAGCCATTATCGAGAAGACCTTATACTTGGAAGCGTTTGTTCCGTGCGTCACGTCAATCATCAAGACCTCAGGGAAACGGTCGAACAGTGAACACATGTGCCCCATCTGCAATGTAATACAAGTGGCGATTGTCTGCAAGATATTAAAGTGTTAGAGCTGCGGAAATATAAAAAAATAAAGACAACTAATCATACCTTGTCTCCCACCGAATAGACGAAGATTCCACCAACGTTTCCAGGCTCTTCACAAAATTCAATCATCCACTTTTGCAGTCGTTTTGAGCTGGAGGGAGCCGTGCTCTCCTGATTTTTCAGTTTGCGCACAATATTGTGAACATCCTGTGTTGACGGCTGAGAGTTGTTTTGAATGTACTTGAGTATGCGTTTCTTCTTCGCACCAGCTTTGCGGAGCTCGTTCACCGTGGCCACCACTTCAGGCTCTAGCGCAGTGCGCACGTGCGGGTACTGGTTGTACGTGCGTTTGTCAACGGGGTGATTGTGGACCAAGCGTGCAGAAGTAATCCGCAGAATTAAGGTGGGCACCTTATCGTCATCAACTTGAACGCAGGCATTTATCTGAAAAAAAGAAATAGAACCCAATTAGCACGAACCCAAACGACTGGCACCAACTCAGCCCAACTGAGTTTAATAACGACCAAGTGATCCCAACTAAACAGCCACCATACCTGCGCTTCACACTCCATTGCTCTTGACTGGATCCTCTTTCTCTTCCCTTTTCCGCGCGACTTGTACGTCCCCCCATGCGTGCAAGTGAACGTCTTGCCGTAATTCTTCCATTCATCTGGAAGTAAAGGTTGCTTTGAACCTGACGATCAGATCTTGTTGTTGCGCGCAGTGATAATATTATTAGTTCGAACGCGGAAACTCTGCAGACACAACCAATATCAGCAGAGCACTTAAGGTTAGCACAGTAACTTAAAACGCAAAATGGGAGTCATTACCTGGTACGTGCGTTTCGACTACTCGCCCAGATATTGTTCGAGGTCCTCCCACGACTTGAACTCCAGTTGGTCCAAGAGGGGAGCTTGCACCTCGAGCCCGTAGCCATCCTCCGACACTTCCCGAGTGCTCCGAGGATGCGCCAATCCCCCGATCGCCCTTGCTTGGACTGGCCGCTGGTATTACTGCTGGTCTCGACGGCGGAATCAAGCCATTCCTCATCGCTGGACACGTGCAGCGGCGACTGAGAATGCGCCGAGGAGTCGGCAGCTTCCTCAATACACAGGTTGCGACGTGCGGCCGGCGGCGGAGCTCGTACGACGGCCTTCACGCGGAGATCACGCACCATATCCCCCGGTTGCTTTCCCCCCGCTTTCTTTCTGAATGATTTGAGTGGCGGGGCGGAAGTATACGCCCAGTATACGCTATACGCCGGACGGATAGAATTTTGTGGGTAGGTTAAAACGCTGAGACAATGACCGCTTGGCTTTGACGATCGAGTTGGGCGCAGCACTCACTCTCATTGATGAATAGCGTCAGCAACAGTGCTAAGGCAGTCCACAGCGATTTGCCTCCGAATCTCGGTGGGGGCGGTCAACATGCTTCCTACCGCACCGTACTGAAGTATACAGGCCGCATACATTGCATTGTGCTTATTCGATTCAGACTCGTCGATGTGGCCCCGACACCAGTGAAGCCATCACCTTTGGTGGTGTCCAACTTCAGCAATGCCCATCATTTCACGCCAGTCGTTACAGGTTTTTCGATTACGAGAAAGACCCTCGCCAGTTCGAATATGTGGTGAGCCTGCAAACAAAAGGCCGTGGCAACAAGCAGCTGTACATTGATGCGCAAGAATGGGGGACACTGGCTCGCTTTATCAATCACTCGTGCGATGCAAACACGGTGTTTGTTGAGATGCGCCACAACCGAGACGTCCACGTTTTGGTGAAAACCACGAAGGCGATAACAGCGGGCGAAGAAATTACAGTGGATTACGGGACGACGTGGTTCACGCACGCGTGCAAGACTACGCAATGTCACCAGAAGAACCTCCAGCCTGGTAGTGAAGCCTAAACTCATTTTCACGAAATTCGCGTAGTCAGGTTTTGACCCCAACTCAATATCGGAATACTGCACAGTCGTTTTTTTGTATTAACTGTAAATTTGAGCGTGAGAAACTCGCCTAAATAATGTGAACTTCTTCCAGACGCCTATATGTACTGGCTAATTTATTTCCGACGTAGCATGCGCGGAAGACAATCTTCTGACATTCGCGCAATAACACTAGTTGCCCCGGGTCGAGACGGTCAAAATAATGTATCAACCATTCGTGTTACTTCTGTATTGAAGGTGAGATGCTATCGAAAAGGAAGCCAATACAATCTTGCAGTAGCATAACGAATTCCCACAGGCAGACAAGTTGGAGGATGCTGAAGGATCCTCCGGAAGAGATGCCTGGCTGTCAATCGATAACTTGCGGTAGTGCTAATCACGTCACTGTAGTTCATGCCATATACGGTACTCGCCTTGCCTTTACGGTAATATCTAGACAGTACCGTAACGTGCAGTCGGGTACCGTGCATGAAATATTCAAGTACCGTGAATGAACACAAAGTACCGTGATAGAATTTTGCCAGTCAATTCGTATATGAATGGTTTTCCTTCCTTGTTCAGCAATCGGCCTTACACTCGGACTTTCCTTTTGCGTGTGCGGCTGCGGGTGCGTGCTAAGCGGAGTACTGGCCGAACCTGTATACGTATCCCCCTACTCAGAAGCAGCGCCCAAATGGGCAAAGCGCTACCATGGGTGTTGGTACACCTACGTGTGGCTAAAGACAGAAGTGATCGTATCGTTGACAATATGAAGCATGCCAAGCAACACACCGTTATAGTCAGCAACCTTACTGCCTGCAAGGTTTGCAGTTCTCCAGACTTACACCGGATGCGAAACCAGATTCTATCGTACGCTTCGCCGATTTGCTCGGCTGCGTGTGTTAGCCCATTGTCATGTAAATGGCGATGCAAGGTGCTGACTTGCCTGGAAAGCAATGTGGTGAATATCTACGAAATTGTGTCTCACGAAGTCCAAGGAATGGACGCGCCCTCCGGAAAACTAACGGCAGAGCAGAAGGCAAGAGCACGAGAGCTTGCTGCGTATGGAATGAAGCCTGCCCGCATTCGGAACGCAATTTCCGCCATCGTGCCCGAAGATAAAATCCCTCATTTGAGCAAGGTGCAAAATTTTGTGACACATTTTCGAAAGACTGAGCTGAACAATACAGACGATTTGGATATGGTGGCACGTCTCGTGGAGGAGAAGGTTTACAACGAGCAGGTAAATGACATCGATTCTTTTTCTTTCGTGTGTAATTCCGAGACGGGTGGGGAAATATCTATTGGTGCTGGTACGAATCACGATGCGTTTTTGGTGGGATTTACGACGAGAAAACTTCTCAAGCGCCTGGACCGCGACCCAAAAAGTTTTATTTTTCATTTTGACGCAACATACAAATTGAACCAAGTGGATTATCCGACGTTCGTGTGTGGCATTTCGGATCATACTCGCACATTTCATTTGGTGGCGCTCTTCGTTTCTTCCCAGCAACATGAAGTTAATTACACATCTGCACTGACGTCGTTGCGCGCCATTTACGCTCGTGTTCTACAAAAAACCATGGCTGTGCACTACATTCTCGGCGACGCTGACGATGCACAATACAATGGAATGGCGAGGGTGTTCGAAGATTGTCATCCGGAAATTTTGATGTGTTTCTACCACGTCATCGCTAAAGTCCACGAGCGCAGCAGGTCTTTTCTCCCTGGCAAAAGAAGTCTAGTGGTCGCCGATATATTTGATATGCACTACGCTAAGACAGCATCCCAATTTCATTCACGGAAAACAACGGCGGTGGCCAATGGCTTGCGGATCCTGACACAGAAGTGTTTGGCACATACTTCCGGCAGCAGTGGCTGACCAGGAAGTTTACCAAGTGGCAATGCTTTCGAACACCGATTGGGTGGACTACAACCAACAACCCAGTGGAGACGTTCAACGCGAAACTAAAAGTACTTACACCTTGCGAAAACGCATACTAATGGGTTCTTTGCTGGGTCAGCTCCAGGTGTGTTGCCGAATGGAGAGTGTCTCTGGTGTCGGATTTAATGAAAAACCGCTTCCAATAGCTAGACTTCGGCGACGAGCGACTGCGCTGCGCCGAAAACTGCTTCTTGTGGAAACACCGGCCATCGACTGTTTGGATGATTTTGTGCTAGTCGTATCAAAAGCCACGCCCCAAATTTACGTGCGACCCCGTAAGAAAACTATCGAAGTTATGGATCTTGCAGCACAGTTTGGTGTCAATGGTGCGCGCATGGAGCGTGATGAGCAGCCAGAGGCAGGTTAGCCAGTCGATGTCGAAAATCGCTGCAAATTGTAGCGGGGTTACCTGTAACCTGGCTACATTGGTGTGTCACACTAAGTGGTGTGACCACATGACAACAGAAAGGAGTTCTCAGTACTCAATAGATAACAAGAGTCAGTACGTGGCCTCTGAGCCACAGGTATGTATTTGATTAGGTATTAGTATGGTCGATAGTTAGGGTAGGACATTCGCACCAGGGCGGCCCTGCCGCCCTTAAGACTCATACATTCAGTTTTGGAAAACACACAGTAGAGTTTATATACCTTGTTTAAGGTTCCTATAAGACTCTAGGAGCAGGGTACGGATTACCCTTGGCTCGCACCGGTTCTTGGTATAAGAACGAAGGTCGTGGACCTTAACGCTTCCTCTCAGCAAAGAGCTACGGCAGCCCCGCTGCACTTGGTAGCACTTGTAGCCAATCCTACACCTGAGTCGGAACGACTGAATCCTCTGTGAGGATGGACCAGTTTGGTAACTTGACTCAGAGTCAACAGGACGGGCTTAATAAGCTGATGTCCCTGCTTGGCCCTGAGGGCGTGCAGCATCTTGCAGCGCAAGGCCCCGACGCGATCAATTCGCGTCTGGAGGCGTTCTCGAAGTACGAGAATGCTCTGTTGGAGCACATCCAACAAGGGATGGCCGAGTCGGTGGCGTCTGCGACGCGTACCCCGAACTCGGAGAGGTCGGATCGACCGAAACCACTCATATTGAGTGTGAAGGCCTTTGAAGGAAAGGAAGGGGAGAACCTCCTGCTCTGGATCAGAGAGATTGAGATGGCCATGGGTGCGGCCATGCTCAAGATGGAGCAACAACGCGTGGGCTTCGCGGTCTCCAAGCTCGCTGGGCGAGCCAGGGAGTGGCACTAACGTGCAGTACGTCTGTGGACCCAGCCTTCCCGGTGTGGGATAATTTGAAGCGACAGCTTATGCAAGTCTTCTCGCCGCCTAACCAGGTTTACCGCGTGCGCTCACGCTTCCTTGCTTCCCGACAAGGGAAGAAGGAGTTGATGGCCTTTGTCCAGGAGTTGCGAACTCTAATCGCGGGCATGGCCGCGGATCCTCTTCCCGTGGCGGTCACGGTGACCATATTCATGGAGAGACTCCGCACTGGCGTTGCCAGGACGGAAGTCTTCCGTGTACACCCCACCTCATTTGAAGAGGCCGTGAAGGTGGCATTGAATGCCGAGTTCAACTTTAAGTCTGCTAGACTTGGGTGGTACCCACACAACAGCTCGTCGAGCGGGCCTGAGCCCATGGATCTCAGCTATGCTGAGGATGAGGAGGCCGAGCCCCAAGCTACTGAGCAACGCAGGGGCATCCGTCGATGCTTCACCTGTGGTGATACAAGTCACTTGCGTGCGGGGTGTCCGCTACGCCGTGAGCGTCAGGCTTAGTCAAGCCGAAAGCCTGCTCCCAACCACGCAAGTGGATCGGGGCGGGAAAACGCCAAGTCCCAGTAGGCGCGGGGCGGCCTACTGGGGAAGAACTAAGTTCTGTTGAGCCTCAGGAAGGAGGTAGAGGTCAGCAGGGCTTCGCCCCGAAGAGCTCCGTGCTCTTTAACACGGAACGTGTATGCAAGCCGGGCTTGCTGGTCGTTATTGCGACCGTGAAGGGCTTTAATAAGCCGTGGACGATACTCATCGATTCGGGGGCGTCGGGCAATTACGGTCGACGCTCCACGATGGATGGAAGTCAGCAGTATGCTGAGGCGCTGGAAGCGCGTGGGCGTGACATCGTCACTGTTCGCTTGGCGACGGGGACCCGTGTCTCGGTGCCCAACGTCCCTGTGGACCTGGGCGTGAAGTTCCTGGACTTCGATAGCGTGGAACGCTGTTTGGTCTTGGACCTGGATTCGCGGTACGACCTCATCCTTGGCATGGCGTGGCTCGAACGCCACGAACCATGGATCGATTGGAGGTCGAAGACCTTAGGCGCAACGCGCTCTCCTCCTTGCGGAGCTTTGGCGAGTCATGAACCCACCTCCGCTAAGCAGAAGCGCTATTGGCGCGAGCATTGGACCGAGTCGGTCAATGTGCTGGACATCGGCATGTCTGAGTTAGTGGACACCGATGGCGTATTGGACACGAGTCCCGAGCAATGCTCGCGGGCTGAACGTGGAGTGACACGTAACCCACTGTGCGATGAATCATCGCTGCATGCTGTTAGCATGGTCGACCGTACGTCGAGGCATCCCTGGCGCGGCCCTCATGCTCGTGGAGTGGCACGTAACCCACCGAGCGATGAGCCATCGCTGCATGCTAATAGCATGGTCGGCAATATGCCGAGGCATCAGGGCCGCGGCCCTCATGATGCGCGCGGAGCGGCGCGTAACCCGCTGAGCGGTGTTCGTCAGAACGACGATGTCCTGCTGTGTGCCGATAACGGCGAAGTCGGTTCTCGACCGAGGCATCTTGGGCATGGCCCTAATGCGTGTGGAGTGGCACATCAACCACTGGATGAAGACTGCGCGTGTAGCTGTACATCTTCGGATGTAGATGCTGACATCGAGGCTCTGTCAGAGCAAGATGAGGTGGACACGCCTGATGACGCCCTGGGCGTGAGTGCGATTGTCTCTTCGAGACGCACTACCTCTATGAAGAGGAGACAACGCCGCAGAGTTCAAGCGGCTAGACGCCAAGCGTCATCTTTCTCACAAGGAGTGTCTGTGCCAGACGGTAGCGAACAGCTATACACTCTTGTGGATGGAGTGACGGGGGAGGTAGAGGGCGACATCAGCCTCGACCCCATTCCCAACTTAAGTGCTCTGTTGGAGCTGGACGAGATGTCCCTCGCCGAGTTTGGCGATGGCCTGCGGGCAGGGGACCTCGCCGAGGTGGTCATTATTCGACCAGAAGAGGAGATTAACTCCTCGTCGGTTCTTGATGAAGCTGTCCTGGAGGACACCAAGAAGGCGCTCAATGCGCGGAGTGGATCAACGATCCTGCAAGATCCCTCGGATCCGTTCTATCCTTTGGTAAGGGAATACCAAGATGTGGTCTCGAAAGACCCGCCTTCAGGCTTACCTCCTGATCGAGGCGTGCGTCATGAGATTGACCTGGTTCCCGGAACCAAATACTGCGTCACTAGGCAGTGACCTTTGCCAAAGGAGCAGTGTGACGTCATTGACGCGTTCTTCCGTGCGATACACGAGGCGGGAATGGTTCGCGAGAGCAAGTCTCCGCATTCCACGCCGACCTTCTGTGTCAGAAAGCCTAATGGCAAGTGGCGTATCGTTCATGCTTTCAACAAGCTCAACGCTGCCACCATTCCGGCGCAAACGCCTATTCCTAGAAAGGATGTGTTGCAGAACAACATGGTTGGATGTACGATGTACAGTGCGCTCGACTTGGTCGATGGTTACTACCAGTTGCTCATGCGAGCAAGCAATATTCCGTTGACAGCGGTCAGCACTCCGAGCGGCATGCTCTGGGAGTGGCTGGTGATGCCCCAAGGGCTCTCGAACGCGCCTGCAACGTTCAATCGTCTGGTGACGCAGTTGTTCAGGCCCCATCGGGCGTATGCACAGACATACTTTGATGATATCTTCATCCACAGTCGTGCGGAGCACGGTAAGACGGACGTGGAGAACCACATTGTCCATTTGCGAGCGGTGCTCGAGTGCATGCGCACTAACAAGTTGTACGCCAATGCGGACAAGTGCATCTTCGAAGCCGAAGAGATCCCCTTCCTAGGGTGCTTCATTGGGAAGCGTGGCCTTCGTGCGGATCCCGCTAAGGTCAAGGCCATTGTTGACTGGCCGGTTCCAAAGAACCAAAAGGACTTACGCAAGTGGCTTGGCCTCGCCAATTACTTGCACAAGTATAGCGCGAACTACGCGGAGATGGCACGGCCATTGTCCAATCTCCTTAAGAAGGATGCGGACTGGTGTTGGAACACCGAGCATCAGGAGGCATTTGACGAAGTCAAGGAGAGCCTCCTACATGCCCCCATACTGGCGTTGCCAGACCCGGAGCGTCCATTCAGCGTCGTCTGTGACGCCTCGGACTTTGCCATCGGCAGTGCACTGCTACAAGCAGACGCCGAGGGGCGAGATCGGGTGATCGCTTTTGAGTCTCACCAGCTGAAAGCTGCAGAGAAGAACTACCCAGTTCATGACAAAGAGATACTTGCAATGAAGTATGCTCTCGTCAAATTCAGGGTTCACCTGCTCGGCTCCAAGCCATTTGTGATCTATACGGATCATGCGTCTCTACGCACTGCGACTCAGTCGCCTCACCTCTCGCAGAGGATGGCCCGGTGGCTCTCATTCTTTGCAGAATAAGGCTTCGATGTGAAGTATAAGCCAGGAAAGCAGAACGCTTTGGCTGATGCGCTATCGCGCAGACCGGACTATGAGCTTGCTCATGTCACGATGGTGACTTTGTCCGTGACGGACATGATCCGCGCTGCGTATGCGCAGGATGACCTGTGTGTAGCGCTGCTACGGGCTCTAGGGAGCGAGGAGTTTAAAGACTCGGACAAGAAATTGTCGGCGCGATTGCGCGCGAGAATGCATCGGTACTCCATCGATGATGGCTTGCTGTACTACAGCACCGACTCGTCGGACACCCCACGGGTGGTCGTCCCTCACGACGAGGACCTGAAGTATCGCATCCTCTACGAGGCACATGAAACACCGCTGGGCGGTCATCTCGGTCGTGAGAAGACCTACAGCTCTGTGAGCAACCACTACTGGTGGCCCAAGCTGTATAAGTGAGCAAGCACTAATGTGCGTACGTGCGAGACATGTCAACGGGTGAAACCCTCGCCGCATGCGGCTGCGCCTTTGGCGAGCTTGCCAGTCCCCACGGGATGTTGGCAGTCCATGAGTTTGGACTTTGTGTTTGGCCTGCCGAAGGACTCGGCAGGCAACACGGGCGTCGTGGTCTTTGTTGACCGTCTCAGTAAGATGGTTCATCTTGCGGCAGTGCCGGATGCTATCGACGGTGTCGGTACAGCTACGCTGTTTATGGATCGTGTGTTCCGCCAACACGGACTCCCAGAGTCGATCGTCTCGGATCGAGACCCACGCTTCACAGGGAAGTTTTGGACAACTGTCTTTAAACTGCTTGGTACCAAGCTGGACATGTCCACAGCGGATCATCCGCAGACCGATGGTCAAACCGAACGCGCGAATCGCGTTGTGGAGGACATCCTCCGTAGCATCTGTGCTGAAACGCCAAAGCGTTGGAGCGCCATGCTTCCACTCGTTGAGTTTGCATTGAATAATGCTGTGCATGCCTCCACAGGCTACACTCCGTTCTACGTGAACAGGTTAGCCCACCCTCGCGTCCCGTTGACACCACCACTCTGTGGTTCAGGGTTTAGTGGGGGAGGATTAGCCGAACGGCTTGCTGATATCAGCCCTACTGCTGTTCGTAAACAGCTTGACGAGTTTCTGTCAACGCGTCTAAGTGTCCTTCGTCACGTACGTGACGCTATGGCTGAGAGCCAAGACATGCAAAAGGAAAATGCAGATGCTCGAGGCAGAGGGAACTTGCAAAATTTTGAGGTCGGACCCCTGGTTTTATTAAATGCTAAGAACCTACCTACACGTGCAGTATCTGCAGTCTTCAAGACGAAGCTGCGACCACGGTTTGTGGGACCTTTCAAGGTCGTGGCCAAGAAGGGCCTAGCGTATACGCTCAATCTTCCAAAGAAGATGCGAACACACCCGGTGTTTTACGTGGGCTTGCTCAAGCTGTACCAGGACCCGGCGAAGGTGGACGCTGAGGCGTTACCACCGGGGCGGAAGCCACAGACAGGTGGCCTCCCAGCATCCGAGCAAGGAGCTCATTCTGAGCACGAAGTGCCACAACCTCATCCGCCAGAGGCGTTAAGCGAGCAACCTGCTCCTGAAGCGACGCTGTCGCCCGCTCAGCGGCCTCAAGCCGATCCGTTAGAGCGTGGAGATCACGCAGCTGAGGCAGTCACTTGATCTCCTGGTTCAAACGATCAAGATCATCCGCACAGCGGTCTGCGACCCGAGACGTCTCGTCAGCGTAGCGACGATCACGACGGACTTCGTCCCGAACCGCTCGAAGAGCTTCCTCCGACGCTGGGTGAAAGCCCGGCCGGTTGGCGTCCTTTGCCGGGGCTTCTCGATGAGAACGGTGAAATCCACTATCATGTGGAGCGCCTGTTGGCGCGTCGACGACGTCAGGGTCAAAACCAGTATCTGGTAAAGTGGCGTGGCTACCCTCACTCGGAAAACTCATGGGAGTTTGAGGTGCCGCTCCGGCAGGATTGTCCGGACGTCGTGGACGCTTTTGATCGGAACGATGGCGACTCCACGAGTCATCGACCGCTTCGGCGGTCGCCCCGCGCTTCCCGCCAGTAGAGGCGGGGAAGGAGGGACCAAGAGCAGAGCTCAAGCTCTGGCCCTGAGCGGCAGAAGCCGCCGAACCACCACGATGGGAAGGGGCGGCTCGTAGGAGCATGATGAATGGGTCCAGAGGACACGGGACGACAGTCCGAAGGCAGTTGTCGCCGAGCCTTCAGCTTCGCGAAGGTAAAGCGAAGCCCCCGCTCGATACGAGCATCCACCTCATTGCAACTAGCTCGGAGAGCTTCGAGGCTTGAAAGCTTCCGGTGCCGTTGCACCCAGCGCTCGAAGAGCGTGTCATCTTCGTCTGCAGATTCACCAGGGGTGAGGACGATTGGGATGGTCCTCATGGAGGGCACGGCATCCCCGCTCCGCTGAGCATGAAGTCGAGCGCGATAGTCGTCGACCGACACCTCCTGGGGTTCCAAGAACCGAGCTCGGAGAGCCTCGCGCTGGTGCAGCTCTGAAGGCGTGACGGCCGCCGCACCGATCACGTGCGTGGCCAAGGTTCCCTGAACCGCGAGCTTGGCTGCAGTTGCAGGATCCTGGGCTTCGTAGCCTCGCTCCATCCGAGCGCTTAAGATGGGTCGTCGTTCAGGACGCCGGATCGGCAAGAACGTCGACTGCGACTCGGTGAGTCTGTTCTCCTGGGCATCGTCGAGGTTGTTGGTAACGATACCGGGCTCGGTGCCTCCGCTGTCAGCTCGATCGCTCAAGCTAGGAGCAGAGCGCAAGGCGGAATGCGGACGTTCGGGGAACGGGCACGGAGTGCGAAGCACTGGTCTTGGGCTTGCACCCTGTGACTCTGTCACCTCGCCCTCCTCGCCCTCCTCGCCCTCCTCGCCAGGCATCTCAGTGTCGGACTCATAGTCCACTTCGATGTTCTCAAAGAGATAGTCTCGCGCCATGGGCGGACGACGGTCACGGACCGACGGAGACAGCAAGTCAGTCGACTTATGCTGCTTCTCCTCCATCGCAGGACGCTTGGAGTCGGCCTTTGGCCAGGTTGAGGACGCAGCGTCCGGGGATGCACGAGGTGCAAGTGAAGAACGTGGGCTCGGCCCGGAAGTGGAGGTCGCTGGTGACGTGTGGTCGAACGACCAAGATGCTTTCTGCCCCGTTGGCATTCGGAGTCCGTCGGACTAGCTCTTGGAGCGAAGATGTTTCAGGACACCGTCCTTGACGTGACACGACCTTCGTGTGGACACGAGTGTCAACTGTCTTAGTGGGGGAGAGTGTAACGGGGTTACACGGGGTTACCTGTAACCTGGCTACATTGGTGTGTGTCACACTAAGTGGTGTGACCACATGACAACAGAAAGGAGTTCTCAGTACTCAATAGATAACAAGAGTCAGTACGTGGCCTCTGAGCCACAGGTATGTATTTGATTAGGTATTAGTATGGTCGATAGTTAGGGTAGGACATTCGCACCAGGGCGGCCCTGCCGCCCTTAAGACTCATACATTCAGTTTTGGAAAACACACAGTAGAGTTTATATACCTTGTTTAAGGTTCCTATAAGACTCTAGGAGCAGGGTACGGATTACCCTTGGCTCGCACCGGTTCTTGGTATAAGAACGAAGGTCGTGGACCTTAACGCTTCCTCTAAGCAAAGAGCTACGTCAGCCCCGCTGCACAAATACTTCCTTCACAAAGGAGCGTGCGTACATTTGCTTTTCGCATTCCATGTACGTTATGGAACAGACCAGCCTGACGAGCGCAAACTCTTTAACCGTAGCCGTCGGGACACAAGGAAAACCATGGAGGACCAGATTGCCGAGGCGATTATTGCGAACCAAACGAAGCGAGGGCGGCCGATTTTAAACGGGCCGGCGTTAGCTTTCGTGTAGACCGATTCAGCTTGTCTATCAAATCAGCAATTTATTTGCGTTCGCCCCTCACGCTTAATAAAGCAGATTCACAAAATTACTTGGTGGAGTCGGATGTGTTTAACCCCTGTGAAGACGTTTTAACTACGCGAATCAGCTATAACAATGTTTTTAGGTCCCCAGTCACTGGGATAATGAATAGCGCGTAGATCCCAGCCCAGCATCCGCACGAAGTCAACACTCGGTGGAACAGTGTATTCATCGCATTATTTAGTTTCACCCTGCTCCGTGGTGACATTGAACTCTCGCGGCCCCTCGCTGTCTAAAATCCTCTCTTTAGCAATACGAAGTAGCCTCGTGTGTTTTTCCATGGCCAACAACTTTTGCTTCTCTAGCAATCGGGAACGCGTGCACTCCTTTCGCGCGGTTTGGAGGCGTTCCGAATATTGGTGGTGAAGCCGTTTCAGTAACTTGCTGTCAGGATCGCCGCATATCTCCAACTCGGTGCGACGCAGACACATTCTCAGCAGCTCTACTTCATCCTCTGGTTCTTCATCTTGGTCTTCGTCGTCCAGGCTCCCTGAGCGATCAGCCTGCCAATAACGACCCCGCATTTGCTTACCAGTGCGGCTGCGGAAAAACTTTTCATCGTTCGCGCGGCGATCGTCTCGAGACATGTTTCTGCGAGCCACGCGTATTGTTGTGGCTTAGAGCTCCCATATAGACGGCAGAATATCCAAAACCGACCATCCATATCCGCGGGCCAGTTCCTCTGGGGGTGGGTCTTTCGAAATGCAATTGGACAGGAGACGCAATTCGGTGGGATCCCTAGCGGCGCTATGGTTGGTTGAAATTGCACAAAAGCTATATACCCACGAAACTGTGGATTGACCTGGTCAACTAGTGGATTAACCCACCAAATGGTGGATTTACTCACGAAACCGTGGAGTTCTCACAGGTTTGGTGGATTTATGTACCAATCGTGTGGATTTAGACGATGTCTGTGGACTGACCTCCCACTTTTGTGGAGTTTTCTAGCGTTCTCTGGTATTCATTGGAACTTGGTCTGCATGGAAGGAAATTGAGTTGATTAAATGGTTATTTCTGGTTTGCTACACACGTGACTATGCTAATCTGAAGGTTGTTGATGTTGATTCTGAATTTGTTTGAATGAGATATTGGTTTTGAGAATGCTGATCATTTTGTATCATGGAAAAGTCCCGCTCAGCGGGGCTCGAATTCGCATCACGTGCATAGCATTCGTGGGTCTAGCCCACTGGACCACCAGGAGGCCGGAACTTGGTCTGCATGGGTATGGTGCAGTTGATGCAGGCGTCGGACTCAGACTCGGGACTCACCACGGAGCACATCAAGTCGCATTTGCAAAAGTACCGGATCAACTTTGAGCGATCACGGAAGGAGTCCCGAAAACTCTGTGACCAGGAAGCCAAGCGAAAGCACCGCCAAGGACAACGCCGTACGGGTTACAGCGGCGGCTACATATTTCACAAGACCAAGGATGCAACAAACTGCGAGTCCGACGACGTTGCTAGCGCTACCAGCACAATACGAGCCGAATCCCAGAATATGAGGCCGTTCGTTTGCAGTAGCGATACCGCACTCGGTATTCCAGCCATCCGCCACCCCGTTGATTCTCTGCCGGCGCAACAAATTCCTGCTTCAAACCCAGCACCTCAGTTCGAGGACGCACAATGGCGTGAATTTTGCAAACTGATGGCGGTACCACCTCCAGATCGTAAGGACAAGTGTGAACTACCCAGCCAAACCCCATAAGTCGAGCTATTCACCAAGCCTCAAGCCCCCAAAGATCTACACATCCAATGCATCACGCCATGCAGGTCCAAATGAACTTCCATCGTCAGATGCTCACGCGTAAGGGGGAGCTCTAGTACGAAGTCTTCCAAAGTAGTTGCGTGGAGAACTGGAAAGCTCCAAGTCGCCAGAACTCCAACACTCAAGAGCTACAAAGGGGTGACTTTGACTAAGCATGGAGCAGCACTCAGCTAATTCACCAACAGCAATTGGCACCCCAAGGGCTGGAGGATCAATGGGACAGCGCTCAGCAGTTAGTCCTATCCATGCCACAAGAAGTACCGGTCTCAGCCAAGTGCCTCGTTGCCATCGCTGGTAGAAAGCCCGATCGTAGAACCACTCCGTCCTCAGAGTACCAACAATGGTTTCTCTCGGTGGGATCCTGTCAATGCTGGGCTTGATGACGGTGAGCTCTTTGATTTCCTGAATGCGTAGGAAAATGTTAGTTTTCCTTTTACACGTTTGAGCGAGTTTCGACCGACTGCAAATGGATCTATTACATGTAGCTGGACATTTCGCCCATGATGTAAATCTCTAAGACCGTAGAAAACCAAATAGATCGTCGTCATCGGGATCAACTGTCAGGCTGAGCATTGAAAATTCCATCTCATCGTTTATCTCCCTGCCTCCAACTCCGACGAAGTTGCTCGAAACAACGGAGATCCCGAGCGGCTCGTTGAAATTCGAGCGATGGATGCTGCATCTTGTGGCTGTTGTTGGTGGAAACGACTGTAGTGTTGGATATTGGATTGATGAGAGTCCTCTACGTTAGCCCACGCTAGATTGAAACTCAATTCCGCTGCTCGATAGTCATAATCGTTATCAATTGCACTGTTGCTTTCGACTTCAACATGCTCGGGTTTGTCCATTTCCCAACCTGCAGCTGATTCGATGCTGTGAGTGAGTAGTGCCTCGCGACGGAAATCCATTCTCTCCGCCATTGACAAGTGCACATGGTTCTCCGTTGTATCGTCCTCAAAAAGCAGCGCGTCACAGACATTCCTCGGCTGTTTTGGGTTTTGAGGTAATGCTACATTTGATGCCCCAGCACAAACCCACAAATTAGATTCAACAGCTTCGTCACTGGTTGCAGTTCTTCTCGTGTTTTCTCGTTGGAGTTTGCGTTGCGTTTCCCATTTCAAACCACGCTTGTGTGCTGGAGCGGCTTCCGAGAAGATGGAGAAAGGCGACACTGAACTGGCGACGCCCAGAGAGTGAGGCGCAGCGACTAAGACGGGAAAATCTTCGAGAATGATGGTCGACCCCGATCTGGAAACTCGGCCCCGATCTGGCAACTTACCCCGATCTGGAGGATCCGATCTACAAATCAGGTTTCATAAATCAGGTTGAAGACGGGGACGCGCGATAGGCACGGCACCAATGGTTTAGTCAACGGTTAGTGACGTAGGACACAGATAGGTAAAGGCTCAGTCCTGAATTTTCTTTGGTACACGCAACTGGATCTTCCTTCCGCGCGCATCGAAGACCACCGAACGCCGGCTCGCAGAGCCTTCCGATAACAAGGTCCCCCGTCGTCCGCTGGATCGGGTACTCACCCCTTTCACCCCCGTGCCCGACAGTAGGGACACGTTAAATAATCCCGTCGCAAGGCGCGCCCGATAACCCGCGCCCCGACGAAGACACGTGCTGGTCCGATAACGCCGCACACAAACCGCGTCGGCCTGATAACACCACGCAAGACCCCGAGGACACGCCGGCCGGAATTCGCCGCACGCCCCAGGACGCCACCGCGCACGAGCGGGACGTCCAAGTCGTAGAAGAGAGAGATTATCCACTTCAGGCTCATCCCCCCGCACCGATCTCCGCTCCAGCCAGAGATACGCTGCTCAAGAACCGGGAATAAACGCCCGACGCGACCACGCAAGAGGACGCGACGGGTTTGTGCGAGGACGAACTCAAGGACTTCATTGATTTCTGCGAGGGCGCTACTCCACAATGGTGCCGCGACCCGCGAGTACGGAAGACGGGGTAGAGATTAAGCGGGAGCCAGAAGAGGAAGCGTCGTCGGTTACATGGTTGCCATCGACGAATGAACCTGTGAATATACCTGTCGCGTCGGGTAGCTCTGAGGGAACCTACACGACGGGCCATGGTGCCAGCGACGAATTGGAGGGCTACGAAGAAATGTTTGCCGTTCCCGATGTGGCTCCCCACGGAGCCACGACGGACCCCGACGCAAGTCGGAGTCCGACCGGTCTGAAGCCTGTAAAGGCTGAAGACCAACGACCCACCACCAAGGCCGCCTAGCCCAAGCCCAAGCGCAAGGCGAAGAAGAAGAAGAAGCTGCGCGCGCCGGACTCGGCTAAGGAAGGCCCGTCCAAGTCGGAGGGCCAGGACGCGGGACGCCAGGACGCTGTCGAAGAAGTGAGATATGTACTCAGCAGAAAAGAACTCTTCCGACAGCTGGAACGCAACCCGATCTTGAGCTTCATCAAGCCCTGATGAACAGGCTCACGGGACCCATCCGGACGCCGTACTTGACAAGTCTCATGGGCGTCTGGCAGGCAGCGGAAACGCTCTTCGAGATACTGCGAGAGTCAGGTTTTGTACTGGGAGCTTTTGAGATGGAGAAGAATACGACTGGGACCTCACATCCTGGACGGAAGCGATTCGAGCCATCGAAGGTCCTTTGACAGTCCTCGTCGAAGCCGTGAAACGGGAGATCCCGCCGATTCCCCAAGGTAGTCGGGCGCCAGCGGCAGCAGTGCCCCCACCACCCTTCTACCCATCGAGCGAAGACTCGGACAGCACCCTGGATTCCCTCAGTCGCATGTCGATGCCCCAGATGTCACGCGCCATGCAGGTCGCGACTAAGACGGCGCGAGCGGAAGCCCCGACCACCCCGGAAGGAGCAATTCCGAAGGCCTTGGAAGACGCGATCGTCTGACCCATGCAGTCGACGATGATGCGCGCTGCAGCTACGCAAGCGCCAGCGCCAACTCCAGGCGACAGCACCGGCACCTCGTCCAACGACAGCCGCGTCGCCCAGACGGGAGACGGCCGATGTCGCGATGGAGTCCGTGAGTTCACGCTCCACGAAGTCCGACTTACGACGCGACGTCCACGAGGACCCAGACGACTTGTTCGATCTGGATGTCGGAAACCTGGGAGCCGCGGCTGCGATCTCGACCGCCACGGCAGGCGCAGGCCTCACGCGAGTCCGCCTCTCAGCATCGTCCGAGCTGAAGGAATTCCACGGCCGGGATGCCAGTGAGGAGAAAGCTCGGGCCTGGCTTAACCGTCTGAAGTCGGCCGCCCGTCGTGATGCCATGAAGGGTGAAGAAGTGTGCTGGCTGTTCGGCGATCTGATGAGCGGCCCTGCCCGCCAATGGTACCTGCAGTTGTCCCAGAAGACGCGAAAGTCATGGCCCGATCTGATGGACCAGTTCCGCGTCCAATACTGCGACAGGGGTGTGTCGATGGCGAGCCGCTATTACCATGCGTCGAGATATCCCGACGAGACACCTCTGGATTACTTGTATCAGCTGAACGTGGCTGCGCTGAGGGCCCACATTCCCTATGAAGACGGTACTGCAGAGGAGAAGCGAGAGCACGTCGAGTTATTCATCAACACGCTTGGATCGCAAGAACAAGAACTGGCTTCACGACTTACCTTGATGGAAGTCCCCGACGCAGTCGCGCTTGAGAAGAAACTTCGGGCTCGCCAACGTGGATTGGCCCACCAGAAGAAGACTCTGTTCGGATCAAACAAGTTTCGCCAGAAAGCCCCGACGCCAGCACCCCAGCAGGCTCGTGGGGTTCACGCGATCCAGACGACGACGAACGGACTAGACTCAGGGGAGGATGACGATGGTGACAGCGACGACCAGTTGTACGAACAAGATCGGGATGACGAAGAACGTGCCAAGCTATTTGTGGCCGGACACGCGCCGCCGGGAGAACCTGTCCGTCGTGGCTTCGACCTAGATGACTCGGGACGGGACCGTCCTCGATGCCGTCACTGCGGTTCCCGTCGCCACCCCGATGACGACTGCTGGAACCTGCTGACGTGCCAGAAGTGTGCCGGGAAGCACCCCACGGATCGATGTCTGCGGGCGTGCAAGACTTGTGGAGAAGTCCATGAGGCCGGGAAGTGTCCGATGGAAGAGTTCTTCAATCAGCTCCGCCAGTGGTACAACGCACCGAAACACGCGGGTCTGCTACCGGAGTCCGCCGAAAAGATGTTAAACTAGATCGCTCGCTGGCTTGGAACCCAGTACGAGACGAGCGATCTGTTACCGTCTATGCATATGTGACCAAGAAGTCGCGAGGAGTGGTTAGTGACGATCCGACTTCCCTGAATGATAATACATGTGAATCCAACCCGGAACGTACCTCGCCAGAGGGCAGACCTCGCATATCAGCAATTCGACTGGAGGCAGACGAGTTCATGCGAGAACCGCCACGGGGAGAGATCGACCTTCAGCCAGGAGAGCGGCGCAGATACTGGAAACATTACGCGCCGCACAAATGGTAAAGGCAAGACAAGATCCACGGGAAACTGAACAACCACCGCACCGTAGTGCTGCTCGATACAGGAGCCGAGGTGTCCATCTTGGACGCCACCTTTGCTCGTAAGGTAGGCTGCTTGATCGACACGGACATCACGCAAGAATGTGTGGGAATACGTGATGAGACGTACTATACGGTGGGGCGGACAAGGATCAAGATTACCTTGGCCGGGAACGTGGTGTACTACATAGATATCGGGTCGGAGACTTGGTCGGACAACACGCGATCTTGGGAATGAACTTCATGGTCCCGGCGGGAGTGCGCATCGATACTGCTGACGGTACAGCGTGTTTGCCCGACGAAGTGCGCATCCAGCTGATCGGAAGGAGACCGCTGTACGGCGCCAAGATGTATCCGATCTCCCCAAAGTCGCCCGCGACGATCGACCCGGGACGGACACTCGATGTCCCTCTTCGGATAGATCGGACCGCACCGCGCCTGTGGGTGACACGTGGAGAAACGTGGGTTACAGCGTTCGCTAAAAGTCGAGTGGGACGACGGACGTACCTACGGGTGACGAACATCGGAGAGGAGCCGGTGAATCTGGACGCCCACGCGACGTTAGGCTGGAGAACGCCCATCGACGCGCTTCCGCGTGCATACGGTTTCGTCCAGATCGGATCGAGGCGATACCAAGAGTGGCAGAACCTGGCATACGGCGCGACTTGCGACGTTGATAACAGTTGGGTACCCGTCGAACTCGACGTACCAATGACCGACCGCCCGACGTACGCGACACCAAAGGCGATCCTGCGTCCAGGTCGGACCACGACTCCAGTCCTGGCAACCGTAGCTGTCGAACCGCAGGATGGCCGTGTGACGCCAACGTCGGATACCGAGGAGCTACCCCGCTTGGATCAGAAAGCGAGATCGGACGATGCGAAACCGAAGATCAGACCCCAACCAAATCGGGCGTCGGAGGCCGGAGAGCCTGAAGCGGATCGTGACGAAGCGGAAGAAGACGAGGCGGTGCTTATTGACGAAAGGTCCAACCTTCTTGCCGAAGACCTGGAGGCGGAGATGGCCGTGCTGACCGTCGAAGTGAAGATCGAGGACCTCAAGGTCGGGAGACCGACCGGGGTCCCGCCGGACGAGGCCGCGAGACAGGAAGAGCGTCTACGCCAGATCATCTGGAGACGTCGGAAGTGGCTCATCGAGAAAGGCAACACCCTGCCCCCAGCGGCTGTAGGTGTCGTGTGCGATATCAATGTGGGCGATGCTAAACCAATCGCTCAGCGTGTTCGTAAAATCCCACCTCAGTTCCGAGAGAAGGTGGCCGACTTGATCAAGGGCCTTCTGAGTGCAGGCATGATCCGAGCTTCGAAGTCTCCCTGGGCGTCCCCGATCGTCGTGATCGTGAAGAAAAACGGGGTCGACATCCGACTCTGCATCGATTACCGACTGGTAAACGGGCTGACGCAGCTGATGGTGTACCCGATGCCGCTGGTGAATGACCTGCTGGAGGACTTGGACCGGCATCTCTGGTACTGATCCCTTGACATGGCTAGTGGGTTCTGGGTCGTCCCGATGACAGATCGGGCTCGGCTTATCTCGGCCTTCATCACGCCCTTGGGTCTGTTTGAGTGGCTGCGAATGCCGTTCGGCCTGTGCAACGCGCCGCAGATATACCAGCGCCTGATCGACAATGCGCTCTATGGGTTTTGGAAGTTGTCGCCGGAAGGTGACACGCAGGACGTCTTCGAGAATGGGAAACCAGAATCACCGGGCACCCCTCCGTTCTAGGACGAAGATCGTACATCGACGACATCCTGATCGGAGGCACGTCCTGGGACGATCTGTGTGACAAAGTCAAACGCCTTCTGGACGTCTGCGAGAAATGGCACTTGTCCATGAGTGTCGAGAAGAGCGAGTGGGGAATGTCCCGAGTCGACTACTTGGGCCATAAGGTGTCGGAGCACGGTCTACAGGCGAAGCCGAAGAATCTGGACGCGCTAACGACGCTGGAGTTCCCGCGAACACTCAAGGGCCTGCAATCCTTCCTGGGTAGCCTCAACTACTATCACCGGTTCATCGCGGACTTTGCCGTTTACGCGACCGCGCTGTACGCGCTCACCGAACGCGATTTTGAGAAATACGTCTCTAAACCAGACGTCCGAGAGCAGGAGAGGTGGGTACACGCTCGACGGGCGTTCGACGTTCTCAAGTCGAAGTTCGCGGAAACCCCGATGTTGAAACACTTCGATCCAGAACGGGAGTCCGTCGTAATCGTCTATGCCAGCGACTGGGTCATTTCGGGAGTGCTCACGCAAGTTCACGACGAAGTGTGCATGCTGGTGAAGTTCACTAGCCGCAGGCTGAAGCCGAACGAGCTGAATTACGACATCGTCGAGAAGGAGATCTTGGCCTTGCTGCGGGTCCTGAACGACTGTTACACGATGTTGGCCGGAAGATCGATACGCGTCTTGACGCGTCACACGACGCTAGCGTGGCTGTTCCGATCCAAGGGTCTCCCAGGTCGGCTCGCACAGTGGCTGCGACTCTCTCACCATGGAAGCTGGAGATATGCCGTTCCTTGAAGGGAGAAGAGGAGATTCTGGGAGCACTGGCTGCGAGTATCACCCCGCGTGCTTACGTCGATGCCGCTCTGGAGGAGATCGCGCCGCTGAAACGGCCGTCGAAAACCGCTGTCATCCCGGTCCCGATCGTCGAACCCGACGAGGAGGTGCACGTCCTGAGCTTCGACGGGTCCGCCAAACCGAAGCGAGAAGGAGGAGCGTTTTGCGCCATCCTTTGGAAGCTGCCCGACTGGGAGATTGTCCACGCCGCATCAGGATATGCAGTCGACCTAATGGTCAACGAGGCCGAATACCGAGGACTTCTCCTCGGGTTCTCGCTCTTGGACAACGTGGACGTCGCACGACTCATCATAATCGGCGACTCGAACTTGGCTATCCGGCAGATGCGGGACGAGATGGACTGCAAGACTCCGGGATTGAAGCTGTTGCGCCAGCGGGCTCGGAACGAATTGCGGAAGTGGCCCCAACACGAACTCTATCACGTTCGTCGTGATTGGAACGCGAGTGCGGATTTGCTAGCCGGAAAAGCGCTGCAACGCCAGGGAGGCCGTAACACGCACACCGACGAAGAGCTGCAGGATATGAAGACGTTGAACCGCCTTGGAGAGATCATCCGACCCAGACCGCCCGATCTGCCCGAAGATGGCCGAGAATCGCCCGATCTAGCAGACTCGGGACGAGAAAACCCCCGAGTGATGCCAGTAATGACTCGTTCTGCCGCCGCTCGAGCTACCTCGAACAGAGGCCAAGCGCCGGAGGCACTACAAGAGCTAATCGTGCAACGACTTCGGTTAGATCGGATCCGCGTGGCTCAAGACGAGGAGCTCTGGATCGCCAACCTCAAGAAGTATCTGAGAGGCGCCATCGACGAGCTCTCTCGGCGAGAGGCGAAGAATTGCCAGAAGATCGCGTCGCAGTATGAAGAAGGCGAAGGCGGTCTGCTGTACTATCAGGTGCGAGGCGACGAACTGGCTGAAGATCGGGATACGATCATGAAGCTGGTAGTCCCGGAGACGCTGCGTGAAGACATTCTTCACCATTACCACTCGAGTCTGGAAGGAGGGCACCAAGGCATAGGTCGCACGTACCAACGTGTGCGACGTTACTTCCACTGGCCAGGGATCGTCAAGAGCGTCCAACGCTTCGTCGGGGAGTGCACCGACTGTGAGACGGGAAAAGGCCGACCGTCAATCCAAGGCGAGTCGCCGGGGAATATCGTCGCGACGTATCCGTTTCAGGTCATCGCCATGGACCACATCTCGTCACTGCTCGCGTCGTATAAAGGCAACACGGAGTTGCTCGTGTGGGTTGACCTCTTCACCGGATTCTTCATCGTGAAGGCCAACGCGTCGCGAAACGCGAAGACCGTGGCGGAAGCATATGAAGAAGCCGTCTTCAGACGCATCGGTGCGAGCGAGGCCATTAGGCACGACCGCGAGCCGGGCTTCATGTCCGATTTCTTCAGGGCGTTCAACCGACTCATGGGTCAGAGACAGCAGGCCACGCTTGCGTACCGACCTCAGGCTAACGGAGCTGCGGAACGAATGGTGCAAACGATTACTAGGGAGATCAAGATGTACATCGCGGACATCGCTCAACGCGACTGGGACGAGTACGCGGAGCGACTCACCTTCGCGCTCAACACGGCTCACGATCGGACGCGGGACGAGACCCCGTTCTTCCTGGTCCATGGCTGGGATCCTCAATCTACGCTGGAAGCAACGCTCGCTGTCGGAAGCACGTCACATCGGGACGTGGAAGGGAAGCGATGGAGATTCAGGATCCAACGGCACTATAAGTTGGCACGGGCACAAGCGCTTGAGTTAGTCCAGGAGGCGGTCGCAACCAGGGCCCGTCACCAGAACGAGGTCGCGACTGAACATTCGATCGAGACCGGCTCACGAGTATGGCTGTACCTAGATCGGGTGAAACCGGGCTACGCGCGCAAACTCGCGCACATGTGGCACGGGCCGTTCCGCGTCGCGGACATGGTAAGCGCGTACGCCGTCCGTCTGGAAACAGAAGGCACGCCATACCAATTGTATCCCGTCGTCCACATCTCCAACCTAAACCCGTCCGCTAATTCCTGTCGAGGCCCGCGGTGCGTCTGACGACGCCGGACGAGGAACGTTTTGACTTCGACGAGGAGCTCCTGCCGGAAGACAGCTGGGAGGCGCGCGATCTAGGCGAAGACGTCTTTGAGGTCGAGAAGATCTTGGATGTCCGCGAGGGGCGCGCGACGAAATATGGTCGAGCGCGACGTGAATTTGAGGTGAAGTGGAAGGGATACCCGGACTCGACTTGGGTCGACGAGTTGGACCTGAACTGCGGCGGGCTGTTACACGACTTCCTGCGACAGCGCACGGGTCGCCACCGGTTTGAAGTGATGCAGTCACACGAGAACGCGGGGGAGGCGGAGCCAGATGGGTGAGCACCTTAGGGGTGCGACGGAAGTCGGCAGGGAGGCTGCCGACAGGTGGATTAGTGGAAAACCTCACTTTTGGGGATGGCCAGGGTGAGGGGATCAGTGGGGAATGTCTGGAGGACCGGCCTGTTGAACGAAGATGGGACGACGGAGGGTCGTCCCATAAAGAAAAAGTGGAAGAAAATGAAGGCAGATGCAAGAACGTGGATTATGGAATTAACGCTATGAAGAGCTACGGTTAGATCTAGATCTCCTGGATAAACTTGTTCTCGAGACGAGGGACGGTGAAAGCCGGGTGTGCGTGCGACACCGTCCACGGGACGCCGGCGTCCATCTCGGCCACGGTGAGTGGAGAGCGGAAGAAACGACGCCAAGGCTCCTGCGCGTCGATGTCCAGGGCGTCCTGCAAAGTCGCGTGCTGGAGACCGGGGTACCACCGGCCCGCGCCAGAGCGGCTGGGGGAGAAGCCCGCGCCAGAGCGGCTGGGGGAGAAGTGGAGCATTAACGGGTCCAGGAACAAGTCCATGTCGGCGAGACGCTGGCGGAACAAGTCGACGACAAGTTGCACCACGCTGGAGAAGTAGTCGCCGGCGTGTGAGCGACGGGAGTTCCGACGTCGACGCCACGCGTCCCATTCCGGGCCGCTTACGACGAGCTCATGGGTCGACTCCCAGTACGCTTAGCCCCAGTGCTCGAGGTGGACCTGATAACGAGCCAAGAAGCGTTGGAACGACGCGTCGCCCACGGCAAACGTAAGACTCTCCACCAACTGCATCAAGTAACGCCACGGCCGCGTGGCGTACAAGGCGGACACGTTGGCGGGTGTAACGAGCGCGACGTTCCAGGTTGCAGGCTCGGGCGTCGGGGTCGCCGGATAGATCCACGCTGGAGGCGGTAGACACCGAGACCGGATTTGACGCACCGAGATGACCCTCAGACGCAACCGCCGCAGGAACCGGGGCCACGGGGCAGTTATGCGGCGACTCCAGACGTGCAGATCGCCTGCCGGAGGGATTACGGGCGAGAAGAATGGTGCAGGGAGTTCATCATCGGAGCCTGAAACCACGTCGGAGTTTGGAACTGAGGAGGACGAACCCGAAGACGAAGGCGAGGGCGACGAACCGCCATCATCGTCGCGGGTCGCGGACCCGCGCGGCGACGCAGTCCCCGATGGAATTGAACGCGCAGGACTGGCTGAGCGCGCCGAACGGGTAGAACGCGCGAGGCTGGCCGAACGGGTGGAACGCACGGGACTCGCCGGGCGAGTCGGAGAAGAAGAGCTCGAACTCGACACGTACCGACGAAGGCGACAGCGCTTGGTCTGACGGCCGCGCACAGGGTTGTCACTGTCGGAGGACGCATCGGAGAGAACAGGAGCCGAACGCTGGCGTTGAGCTGCCGCGCTGGCAGAAGCGGCGGTGTCCGCGGCCGTTGAGGGACGTGAGCTACGTCGGGGCGATTGCGCCCCTGGTTGCGTGGAAGTCCCGACCGGCGGCACCCCAGAAGGCGTCGCGGACTGCGCCCCAGTGGACCCCGGAGGCGACCGGCGGGGCGACGGACGCAGGAGACGGGGTCCCAGTGTCTTCTCGCGCTTGATCGGGATCGCCAGGCGGAAGTGGAATGGCAGAAGCCACCACGGCCTCCACACCGACCTCCAAGGTGTGGACGAGATCGCCTACGTCGATCCTACCACCAGCCGCGTCGACTGAAGCGGCAAGGCGGGCGGACAGAGCGTTGTTGACGCGACGCGCAGTTTCCCGACCACGACGAGCGTCACGCAACAGTCGGCGCCACGCCGCGGCCCGATCATCTAAGTCGCGACGACTACGATCCAATTGCTCCTCCAGTTCGACCACACGAGTACTCAACCGGTCGATACGCGCAGCGGATGCCGCACGTTCTTGATCGGCGGCCCGACGAATGTCCAGCCAACCGCGACGATATTGCTCACTACGCGCGGTGGCCTGAGTCTCCGTCACTTCAGCCCGCGCTTGATCAGCTTGTGCGGCGACGCGCGCGGCCTCCGCCGTCGATACAGCCGCTTCTAGGTCGCGGGTACGCTCCAAGTCACGCTTCTGTTCCTCAGCGTACGCCGTCAGCAAAGCATTGACCCGGCGAAGGTCGTCCTGCAACGGCGCGTTCAATCGTTGCGCGGACTCGGTCTCAGAACGACTCTGAGCAAGCTCGTTACGGACGTCGCGCAGCTCTCCGTCGAGAACCACACACTGCTGCTTGTGATCCGACGAAGCGCGAACGGCACGGTCCCGGGCCTTGATGGCGTCGGCAAGCTGGGCTTGGAGGGCGACAGACGCGTCCGGAGCGATAGACGGGGTTAGCGACGCTGCCGACGATTCGGCTGAAGCCGCACCCAGTTCATCACGCGACGAATTGGTTGGCAGCGGGGGCGCCGAAGGCACGATGGGCGGCGATGCAGCGAGAACGAGCTGCGTCTGCAATCGGGCGACGTGGGCTCGCTCTTGGTCAAGTCGGGACTCCAGATCGGTGATTTGCGAGTTCGCGGCGAGCCGGGACTCCAGATCGGCGGCGTAGGACTGTGACGCGGCGAGAGCGTCTTGCGCCGTACAGGAGTCTTCATAAGAGGATTTCTCCAGAACGCAGTGGCGAGTCTCCCAGTAGTCAGCCTTGGACGCATGATCCTTGAGACGAGCCGCCACGTCCTCCAGGCGGGTATTTTCGCGCTGAATCGCCTCCATACGGACGTGAAGGTCATCCACCGTCTGCGTGCCGATCTCGAAGCCCTCGCGACTACGCCGGAGGATCGCCAGGTTACGGTCGTGGAGGACCTCAGCTTGTGTGGCAAGACCGGCATTATAGCCGCTGAGGACCTCAATCCGCTCGCGAAGAGTCCGATTTTCGTGGAGCAGGGTGTTCGCGTCCAGGACGAGTTCACGCGTGGACGACACGCGACCTCCAGGAGGTGGTACTTGCACGCGAGGAGTGGCGGGTAGCGAATAACGACGGGACCCAAGTCGGCACACGTTGCAGGCAGTGCTGACCAAGTCCCCCGTGTCGATGGCAGGGTGAGATGCATCGCCGTCGCCACGGCGGTAAGGTGACGACATCGTGGATCGAGGCGACTAGCTGGGGCAAAAGCACTAACGTCAAAAAGGGGAAAACGTCTCGGAAGTCAGGTTCTGCGCGACGCACCTACCTGGGAGTACGCGCGCACACCAGCGGGACGGTTGTGGTGGAGCGGCTTCCGAGAAGATGAAGAAAGGCGACACTGAACTGGCGACGCCCAGAGAGTGAGGCGCAGCGATTAAGACGGGAAAATCTTCGAGAATGATGGTCGACCCCGATCTGGAAACTCGGCCCCGATCTGGCAACTTACCTCGATCCAGCAACCACCCCGATCGGGAAACCCCGATCCAGGACCCCGATCTGGAGGATCCGATCTACAAATCAGGTTTCATAAATCAGGTTGAAGACGGGGACGCGCGATAGGCACGGCACCAATGGTTTAGTCAACGGTTAGTGACGTAGGACACAGATAGGTAAAGGCTCAGTCCTGAATTTTCTTTGGTACACGCAACTGGATCTTCCTTCCGCGCGCATCGAAGACCACCGAACGCCGGCTCGCAGAGCCTTCCGATAACAAGGTCCCCCGTCGTCCGCTGGATCGGGTACTCACCCCTTTCACCCCGTGCCCGACAGTAGGGACACGTTAAATAATCCCGTCGCAAGGCGCGCCCGATAACCCGCGCCCCGACGAAGACACGTGCTGGTCCGATAACGCCGCACACAAACCGCGTCGGCCTGATAACGCCACGCAAGACCCCGAGGACACGCCGGCCGGAATTCGCCGCACGCCCCAGGACGCCACCGCGCACGAGCGGGACGTCCAAGTCGTAGAAGAGAGAGAGGTTATCCACTTCAGGCTCATCCCCCCGCACCGATCTCCGCTCCAGCCAGAGATACACTGCTCAAGAACCGGGAATAAACGCCCGACGCGACCACGCAAGAGGACACGACGAATTTGTGCGAGGACGAACTCAAGGACTTCATTGATTTCTGCGAGGGCGCTACTCCACACTTGACATGCTTTTCAGCGCGTCTTCGAGTTTCTGCATGCAGTCGCGAACACTTGTAGTTGATCCGATATTTCTGCAGGTGAGACTTGATGTGCTCCGCCGTAAGCTCTCCTACCGGAACCTCCGCTTTCATGATCTGGTATGGTACAGTAACATTATCCACCGAATTGAGATAAACGTCCGCAATCGTATAGGTGCGTACCTCCAACAGAGGTTTTGGGGCTGATTTTTTTACGCCAACTGGAGCCATGACATCTATCAGCACCGACCACAGACCCAGATGAAGGATGATAAACGCACATTCAAACACTGCAGACACGAATCGGAGATGGAGTTCGTCGGCCCACACGAGCCGACTCTTTTTGCACTTCATCTTGTTCCCAGCAGCTCTGTTTGGGGTGTCAGTCTGACGACAAATCCCAGAATGCTTGGAATCTGAAGGCAAGTTCAACTCATCAAAACGAAAGACACGACTTGAGTTCGTGCTAAAGAAGAACTGATACTGGAGTGATTCCCGCAGCCGTTTTCCGCGTCCCAGACCCTTAATCTGTTCGTTTTTTGTTCAGCGAAGGCGACACCCCCTTTCGTAGATTCCAGATCTGAGCGACCCCCCCCCCCTCGGACAGATTTTCTAGGACACCCAGACCTGTACAAATGCATAAAATTTAGAAAAAACCTTTAATATCATATATTTGGCTTCAACCTTGGCAGCTCATTTCCGCATTGGCGACGACAGCAGCAGACAGCATTGCCGCTGCGTGGAGGGAGAACGAGGGGTATTCGATCACCGACGTTGAGACCCTAGTGGAGTTCGTCCGGGAGCTATTGCCGGTAGGCCCCAACGAATGGGATGAAATGCTGTCTCGTTACCAAGAGTACGCGTGCAGAAACATCATGACGATGCGGATTGTGGCGTCTATCAAGAAGAAGTACCTCGCATTGCCGCATTTGCTTACCCTGCTGGCCTAAAACGCCCAGCACAAGCGTGAGAATCAGCAGGTTGGTGCTGCTACTTGCCTCGCCGCGCTTATCGCTTTATGATTGGTCGAAACGGCGTCTCAGAGCGCTTTGTGATTGGTCGAAACGGCGTCTCAGAATACGCTGCGGGTGGAGCTACGCATCTTAAATCTGGGACGAGGTGGTTTAGGACGTCACAAAAGCCTGCGGGAATCGGTCCACTGTCGGGATGGGATCCGCAGTTCGAATTTCCAGCGATGCTAAGGGGACTACCGTTGCGACCATGGTGTGATTGAGATTCGCGCGTGAATGTTACCCTTGGCAAAGCTTGGTCGGTCAGCTTCGCATATCGACGCAATTCGATGAGTGCACTACCACTTGATGACAGCCTAAACTGAGGAATAAGATGTCAACCTAAACAACATCGACTACATGTACAATTCGCTATCAGCAAAGCATCGTTTAGGATGCCCCGCTCACAGCTCACTTTCCAACTCCCTCCTTCAGTATCGTAGTGTGCGAGCTACCTTTTGAAAAGGGACGACACGTCGTTCATGAACCCGTCGTCTGTACCGCTTGCTGTGCTGTTCGAATCCACACTGAGCTCCGCTGCAGCTTCAGTAGTGTTGGATGGTGGCGACGAACCACCACACCACGACGACTAAGGCAAGCGGTGCTTACAAGTGGTACGAGGCAAGTACACACCTCGGGTCATCAAACCAGCGAATCATCTCGCGACATCACGGCTTGATGTCGCGAGATTCAAGGAGCCAGCGACTGGCAACACAAGTGAGGAACCTTGTTGAAGTTCAAGAACAAGGCATGCATATAGAGAGCAGCAGCACGTAGGAGGTTGGTACTAGCTAGCTCGTTTGAGATTTTCTCTGTCCTCACTTTCAATCACTTTCCATTCTTCCTTCAAGAGCGCAACTGACTTCCCTCTTCCCCGTCGTTCGTCTGCGTTGAACTCCTCTGCACGACCCCAACACCTTTCAACAAGTAGTTTCAGTGATGTCATCCGCTTTCTGTTTGTCGATGATGCTGTTTGCCTCCTGCTCGTTGACAAAATCGGATGCTCGCAAGTAAACCCTTTTACCGCGTGGCCTTGAATGTCTGCGCCACTCTTCTTCATTTGGCGTAGCAGCTCGAGAGTAAACCATTCGTCGTCTAAGCTGGTAGCCATTCGTATAGCACGGTAGTAGGTATCGTGCTTGATCGCGTCCTCGCCCCCATTCCCTTGCATAAAGCTGCACATTCGACGCACCAGTTCGAGTTGCTTCTTATTGCACGCCACCTGTAGCACGGAATTGTATGTCTCCGACATGTCCATCTTTGTGCCGCTAAGCTCTCGTCCGCCGTTCCTTTCTCCCCTACAGCCAAGACACCAAGGGTTTCGTGAGGGTAGCACCGTCGTCTCTCTGGATGCCTTGAAACACTTGACGAGGTCGCCTAGAGCCGCGCCTGGTACTTTCCTGCCTTGAGAGCGTTCGTCACCGACATGGAGCGATTGGGGCGTCTGGGAAACCTAGTGAGCGACCGAGTGGGATACTTTGGTCGAGAAATACTGAGGAAACGCTTGAGCTGTCGGTGGAAGAGGAAGACGCCGCGTTTCAACAGGGAATTAGGGTGACGAGGACTGCAAGGCAACGACAGAGAATGACCAATTGGCACGAGGTCGATGCAGGCCCTGGGGGGGGGGGGGGGGCGTGCAGCGATTTTATTGACGAGATCGCTTGCGCTTAGACCGGGAGGGATGTCAGGAGTTGACTTCGGTGTTTTTCGCTAACTTGCTGATGCCCGTGGCCACTATGTTGCGTGTTGCGTGAAAGTAGATAGAAGATAAACGTTGTAAGAAGGTTTTCGAAATGTTACCTGTAACTCAGAAGACATTTTTGACCAAATTAAAGTTTGTGATACTTGTATCCCTCCCGGTATTAAACTTTTTTAGGAGTAAGACCCATGACGCGTCCTTAAACGAGCGCTTCCTGCTTCTGGCACGCCAATCCCATGTGACCCGCAAAGCACGAGCAAGTACCAGTGGAGTAGTCGCATGTTCCACGACCAGAACATTCAGCCAACTCGGTGAGAGGACGGAACGCTGGGTCGCCCTCTAGGAGCTGATTCTCGGGAATACCATCGGGCGTTGCAGGGAGGAGATCAATGGGTGGCCATTCAACCGCTAGCGGATACACTTCGTACACTTGACACGTAGCAGCAACGGCGTTTGTGACTCCAGTGGTTATCGGGTGCTGTCCCTTGGCATCGTTATGCGCCAATACATTGCATTCGAGAAAGTTCTGGTACCCGGTTGTCCCCGCCTCGGACGTAAATTCCACTTGACAAATTGTCTTCGCTCGAGGCGGGTTTGCCTGTGTACCCGCCGGCTCCGCGTTACCAAGAGTGTTCATGAAAATCTTGTTGACTGTGCCACGACCCAACTTTAAGTCGGTGGGGTCTGTGCGAGTGAAGGCATAGAACCTCGCCGCAACCGAGACTTGGACATTGTTGAGCACGTTGTTGGGCAGCCGCTGCAACGCCGTTTCAATGCTGGCACACGTCGCCGTGTTATCGGCAAAGACTCCGAAAGTGATCTTCTCGGTAGTGTAGGCGTTGCCGTACGGGTCGTAGTACGTCAGATACCCCTCACCTCCTGGCTTGTCAATCACGATGGCCTGGATCATGTCGAATTGGCTGGGCGTTAGGGGGTCGTCGCCCTTAGGACATGTGCGCAGCGAGCAATCGTGACCTTCGTAGCCTCCATCGCACACGCAGCCCATGACCTTCTCCTGGTCCCAGAGTTGGTACGTAGTGCCGGCCGTCCCCTTGATCCGTTTGTTGTACGTGTTGGATGCCAACTCCTCGATGAATTCACACGTTCCGTGACCACTGCAGTCATTCGGACACTGCATGCGTCGACAGCCACTTCCAACGAAACCCGCGTCGCAAGAGCATTCACCCGTTGTGCGGTCACACGTGCCGCGATTCCCACACTCGGCGTAGTAGTGGGCATCATCTTTGCCTTGAGCTGTGTCGTGCCACGCACGAGTGAATGGACATTGACGTTCTCCGCAGTCACCGCCGATCCAGTTCTGCATGCAGTCACAGACATCGTTGAGGCCACATCGACCGTGACCCGAACATTTGTTGGGGCAGGCGCCCATGGCAACAGAAAATAGCAACGCTGTCAGCACCGTCACGAACCACTTGGTCATCGTCGAATCTCGATTTCGTTTGGGACGCTTGGAACTTGTGAAGCAGGAAGCGAATTGAAATGTGACCATCGGCTAGTTCCGAACCAACGCTCATTCCCATTGCGAGTCGTCGTAGCGACGAGTCACCACTACGATCTTTGTGAATGGACGGCTGGAAGTTGTCGGCGATGGTAACGCGGTTTACTTGGATCCTTGCACTTGTCTGAGGATTTTATTTCTGCTGCACAACTTTAATATTATTTGGTTTTACCACATCTCGGAAAGTAACTCCACCACAGCGAAATACAATCCGCGAGCAATGGAGTGACAGTTTACACTTTAGGCGTACTACTACAGTAGTCATTCGATCAAGAGATCGCTGCTCGTTTCGCCTACGTCGGGAAAAACACTACAAACTTATTTGTACTGGTAGTGAATCGTTAGTATCATCCCAATTCAATTCGTCTGGGTAATTATTTAGTCTACGCGGATTCATATCTTCAAACGCAACATGCTAGCAGCTTCAAAACTGTGTGAATGTTTGAATGTTCCCTGCTGGTCACGCGCACAGAGTGATGAAGTTGCTGCCAGTTCTTTGGTCCTTAGCATGGTATCCATGACATCAATCGCTAGCCACAGGCGTCTCTTACGACGCACAAACACGCTTTCGAACTTGTGTAGAGATCTTATTTCCTCGCCTATGGTTTTGTTTAGTGCAAGCCAAAACAACTCGTCTGTTTCGACTGCTGATGGCGTAAACGAGCGATAAATGACTAGACCACAGACAAATCTCCAGCAAGCCAATTCCAAAGTTGATATCTAATGACAATGAATGTCTTTCCAACTCAGAGGAAACACAACCGAGCGACTTCACGCGTAAAAAAACATCACCGATTGCAGCCTTCGATACACGTCAGACGTTTCCATTGGGATCAAGCAATAAGACTTTTCAAGGACTGGTCTCCATCGCTTCATCAAGTCTTGAAATCGTCGTATATTATAAACATTGCAGTTTTGTCAGCACAGGTACACGCCGATCGAAATCATAACATTAATCACGGCCGAAACCATAAACAATGCCGCAAGAAACGAACCCAAGTTTTCAATGTGGTCGAATTCAATTCCAACCACCATCTCCAACACAATCGACATATAGTCGACGATAATTTCAACACCCAATTGAAATGCCAACATGAGCTGATTCAATCTCCAAGCTGTAACGTCAATCTCCGTCATGGTATTATCTTCTTGCCTCAACAGAAAGTAGTTCGGATGACTGCTATAGAAAAAAGAATTGATGCCGAGCACCCAATGGCGATATACTCAGCATACATGTCTGCATTGAGCTCGGCGGTATGAAAGGCCTGTACCTGGAGACGCCACATCTCAAATTCGATGTGTGCAGCTAACAGAGACGAATCCATTCCCGAGAGCGTCACTGATTTCATATCACGTTCATGTAAAGTGTTTAATGAGCGTGTTGAAGACACTGTGTCACGCACAAGGACGCGTTCACGTCGAACAATACTCCACGTAACAATTTTTGCTTTTCCAACACGCAGACTTATCTCGACCAAAGCCATTAGGAGCGTGCCAATAGCTGCGATTCCGGCATTGTTCATACCCAAGAGAATGATTCTAGCTTGGGTATCGATTAGCACCGTTCGTAAGCCTCCAGTATGCACATGACGCGAATACTTCGTATTCGTTTTCTGAGAACGTAGCACTTGGCCAATTCTTGAACGCCAAGTTTGAACACAACACTCCCAATTATAAAGCCAGCGATTGTGTCGGAGCCGCGGTGAATTATTCGTTGACGGCTTAGAATGTGAACAAAAGCTGTTGCTAACAGCGCAGGAGTGGCGAAAGGAGCGTCTCTAATGTAAGCTCTCCAGAACGAAATGTTATAATTCCGGGATGAACGAGACGTAGAGGATGACGCAGATATACGGGTTTATCTTTGAAGATCTTTTTCGTGCAGATATGAGAACGGATTTCATCGCTTTCTGTTGCTTTGCGATGAGCCGAGCACGTCCTTGACATGTTTTTTCGTAGTAAATTTTCTTGACGACGCGGGCGATTTCAGTAAAATATCCTAGCAGAAGAAAATTGTCCATGTAGCAATCCACTTTATACTCGAACATGGAGGGATATTTGTTCAATAGGTAGACGGCAACATGCCCACACGCAATAACCGACACAATTGCCACAATAAAAGACGCTCTGGAAGCTTTCACGAGCCTTTTTACGCAACTCCATAGCGTTGGTGGCTCGTCAGGTGAATCAAGAAATCGTAGCGAAAGCAACAATGGGAGAAATGGCAGAAACACCACCATACAAAAAGTAGCGGAGGCCCACGCCGAATTCGCGATAATTAACTCGTGTCAGGTCTGGTCACGCAAACGTTTACCTGAGAAAATATT
The DNA here is from genome assembly GCA_032158285.1 of Phytophthora sansomeana. Classification (NCBI taxonomy): domain Eukaryota; phylum Oomycota; class Peronosporomycetes; order Peronosporales; family Peronosporaceae; genus Phytophthora; species Phytophthora sansomeana. The sequence continues at coordinate 178,018 of JAPDHH010000200.1, forward strand.
CCCCAGGGAATAGCACGCACTAGCAATCCACGCAACCGCAACACTCCCTGTAGCGTTTCTCAAAACTGATCTTTGCATTCGTAAGGCACGAAACCAAGTTGACTGGTTAAATACACTCGCTTGATTTTTCCTATACTCAACTCTCGACGGTGTCCGAGATTGAATAAGATTCATATGATAAAGCCTTGGTCCTGGTTGAGCATCGTCGTGGTGCCCGTCGACGCGGGTCATCGTTCTCTTTTCCGAATGTGAACTACAAATTTACCACGCGTCGTTTACGGCAGAAAATAGCCGAAAATGAAAACATAGGCTAAGAAAGCGCTCTTACTAAAACCGCGGAGTTCAACACAAAGCTAAACGTTACTAGTTGGGCCTTCCTATAATATTTTCTTCTAATCACGATCATACACCCCTGGTGTCTACGACCACATGTAGGCATGGGAAATCCCTCCCGTCTAAAAACTAAAACTTCTATTGTTGATGTTTTCAGATATCTCCTGTCGTACACGTTGTCAGTGACGCTCAAATAGCTGCCAGGGGAAGTACATTTGAGAATTGCATTTCAAAGTAGTTCACTACTTCTAACAAACGACACCTTGCTAGGACGTTTTGCACGCTGCAAGGCAAGTTGCGAAGTGAGTATCAATAGAGAAGCAGTATTTACTTCGTTCTGTTCTTGCTTTTACCTTTGCATACAAGCTGCGTGCCTTACAGACAGCACCCACCAGGTCCGCAGCCCCAACCATTGGTGCTGGATTTCGAAGTTGGCACTGTCGGCATGGTGTCGACGTCGGTACACGTTCAAAGATCCACACTAACCAAAACAAAGCGTGATACATGGACACGTATATATTTTCGCCCAAGGATCACGACCAGTAACCTTGGTCAGCACAGTGTCTTGCCACCCGCTGTGAAACCATGATGCGCGCTTGTCCTGGTGGTGTGCAATTTGTCGTGAACACAATGCTGCAATTCCCATGTGCACTTCAAGTAGCAACTTGACGATTGGACTTCATAAGTACCCATGATTATGCGCTTCGCAATGCGCGTAAATTCAGACTTCAATCGCTTTTTTACTGGCAAAGACTGAATATTATACATTGGCAATTTGTGCACCAAGGTTTTGGTAGGAGCGGAGCTCGATTATTACGGTAAGTGTGGCCGCAGACTACCGTTTCCAATACATGTAGTGCATTTACTGTACTCCAGTTTCCCATAGTTTTGAATTTCGATAGCTGTTAGTCTAATACGTTGACAAGTTGGGTGCACAGGGGTACGGTAGCCCCAATTTTTAGCTTACAGACAATGAATATTAATCGCTCATTGCACTGTCACGCTGAACACCGTGTACAAGTATATTCAAAGGTTGTTGGGCTGGTGATTTCATGTGTGGTGACTCATTTTGAAGGTCTACATATAGTGCTTTGATGAAAACAATTCCTTCAGATCTTCAAGAAGCAACAAGTCGGAGCCGATGATGACCGTCGTCATTGTGTACTGGTGCTTACATCATAGTGACCGAATTCTAACGACTATTGAAGACTTCGAAAGGCTCCGGGTCTTTAGTAGCGCTATCGAGGGAGGACTGCCTCGAATTCAGACTTCTGGTGCTGTCAAGAGCAAACTGCATGCACCTCTTTCAACTCATCCGTGAGCCAAGAACGCAGCAAAGTACCAGTACTGTAGGTACATGAAAACATTACAGGAACTCAATTCGGGTGCAATTTTCTTTGTTAACTCCGGGCTGGTCTTTCAAATCCCATGTTGTGTCCTTCAAGCACATGGGATCCTACACCTTCTGGCTTTTACTAGTTTCACGAACAGTGAACACGGAATTTCGACTATAAGTTGCGTTTTCATGAGCTGCGCCAGTCAATTTCAGTATGACCCGCCTCGACTTTAGTGTATGCACCATGCACCTTGTTGGTTTACATGTCAGTGAAAGCATTAGGCAGAGCTCTACGCGTATGTGTATGTATACTTGCAGCGTACATGTAGTGCTGCGCGACTACCTGCATGTTCATTCTCTTGTTTGCCACATGGAATGTAATCCTAGAATTCCTCTCGCCTATGTATGCAAGGATTGCAGTGCAATCCTGATCCCATCACTTCGATTGATCCTGCTGGGGGATCTCAGGCTGGGACTACAAAATTGGGAGGGTCAAGCATGTCATTTCGATATCGTCCACCAACCACGCAGACCTGTCGAAGCCATCTACTCAAACAACCTCATGCGGTGCAGTTACTTCTTGCTACTGGTACTTGTTACCATTGCGGCTACTGTCCAGGCTGGCGATAACATTCTCCAGACGAACAGCCTGACGACCAACTCCGAACCTGCAATCGGTCGCAACCTCAAGGGAAGTGACCCGACGGAGACTGAAGATGGCGAAGAGCGCAATAAAGTGACGGAAATGATCAGCACCTTTGTTTCGGGGGTCAAGAGCAAGCTAGGCTACTTCAAACCTTCGACGGCCGTTGCGAATGCGCTCAAGAAAAGCCCTTCTTTTACCAAGCTTGCTAAAGAGAATGAAGCCATCCCCAAGTTGATGCAGAAGCAGCCTTCTCTTGCCAAGCAACTCGAGGACCCTAAAATCGCCACTGCGGTGGATAGCGTGCTATCGAACCCGAGTGTGATTAAGAGTTTCAAGGAGAGCAAGGAAATCCAGAAGATCGCTGAAAGAGTGCCCACGATGTCGAAAGAGATCACGCCTGCTCAGGTCGAAAAGATGGGAGAGGCTGCAGCGAAAACGACTTTTCTGAGCAGAGGAATTAGCGACGCGGGACAGCAGCTTACTGCTTGGACTTTGGCAGTTGTTGCGGCGATCATCATCTTTATCATCGGCTGGAACATGGCACGTAACAATTAAAATGCCATTTTGCGTTAGCTTTTGCTCAGGAATCTCAACGATACATTAGCGGCATCTAACGCTGTCAAACGTGTTGCCTGCGGGCCGATTCTTCATATTGCTACCCACTACATAGTACGTAGAAGTATTGACTCGAAAGCAATTTGTAGTATAAAATTGCGCTTGCTCGGAACCCCCAACGTATCTCTGAAATGGATCGCGGCTTCGAGAGCTGTTCCACCTGCAGAAAAGTTTACCGAATCGAGATGCGTTGAGAATCACCGCAGCCACAAGGAAAATACTATGCTTGTTCGCTTTGTATGGACAGATGAGCATGCGCTTCATGCAGGTTGTCATGGCTCTCCTCCATTGCGGTTGTTAGTCGCTCCTGCACGCGTTCATCATCTGCAAAACGTTTAAGAAGACGGATTGCATCAGGCAGCTGGAGACGCTCGGACGGTTCCGCAGCACATAAGGCTCGTACAAATTGCCAGTGCTCGTCGTTCTCAAACGCTCTCGGGCGCGGCAGAAACAATCCTCTTTTTACTTGAAAGACAACGGCAGGATCAGGACATTGTTGTCCCCACGGATACTCGCCAGTCACGGCTTCAATCACGCACATGCCGAACGAGTACACGTCCGACTCGGGGGTTGGCACTTGATCGATATTCTTCAGACATTCAGGAGCTTTCCAGCGAACTGCTCCTCCCGGAGGAATACTTGGTCTCGAATCCGCCGACATGAAACTCAGGCCGAAGTCGGTCAGCATGGCAACACCTTCCGCGCTAACCAAAATCTGGTTGCACTTCAGATCATTGTGAATAATGTGCCGTTGATGGAGGAAGTGTAGTCCTAGAGCAGCTTCGTACAGCTTCCGCCACGCCAACGTTCGTCCTTGTTGTCTTTGCCGGTACAGATAATTTTTCAGGTTGCCATTGGCAGCTTCCTCACAGACGAAGAACCAGGGACTGCCTTGGTCACAAGCTCCAAAAAAGTTGACAATGTGTTTGTGACGCGCTTTCTGCCAGATCCTAGCTTCACGCCGGAACGTGCGCTTGTCTTCCTCAGTCTTCGGGTCCACACACTTGACGACGACCTGCGATTCCAGCCACGTGCCGTGATACACGTGACCGAAGGATCCTTGAGCGAATGGCGTCGATTGTCGCTGGACTTCGTACTTCGGTAGGAACCAAGTGGGCACTTCCGGGACTCTGAGGTTGGAAAAGCGGATGAGCTGCGTCTGCGCAGCCTCCAACACCTGCAGCAGCTTGGGGCTGTAGTGGCGCTCGTGCTCCTCGGACTCGTATTTCAGCAGTTTGAGCGTGTCTTCTTGACGTGTCACGCTGCCGAACTCCTGTTGGATCTCTTCGGCATTCGTTTCGAGTGTAGCAACCAATTTCTTGTAGACGTTCAACTCGTCCTGGTCCCATTGCTGCTGCCACTCTCGCTTTGTCAACGGAGAATGGCGTTCTGCAGCTGCTTGATCCACGAGGACGTCAATGTCCGAGTGGAGTTGGCGTAGACACCCAACGACTGTACGAGTGCTCACAAGACGTTCCAGAGTCACCTTCTTTGAGTGTTGCTGCATCAACGTATGAAAGCGACGCACAATGTCAAAGAACGAGTTTCTAGCCGTCTCCACCAAAGTATCTGCGTCTTCAAACTGCATCCCTTGAAGCCGTTCGAGAAGGTGCTCACTCATTTGCTGCACTTCCGCCATACTAGTGCACAGCCCCGGAAGAGCTCTCATCATGGTATTTTGCTGTTTGTGCTGGTGGTTCTGGAAGATCTCGAGCACTTGGTCGTTGGTTCTTGCAAAGTCCAACACGTTGCGGCCGCTGCGGTTCGACAAGTCCAGCGTGGCGTCGTTCTCGAGCAGTAACTGGATGACGTCCTTCCGGCCGTTCTCGACCGCCCACATCAAGGGCGTTCGGCCGTTGTCGTCCGCTTCGTTCACATCTGCGCCACTTTGCAATGCACGCGCGATGACGTCCGCGTCTCCGTCTTTCAAAATCTCCAGCAGCGTCATTCAGGCGTCCCACTTACGCAGGTCTCCGCCAAATCCGAACTGGCGCCTGTGCCACGCACTCGCCACAAGTGAGACTGGACTCCACTCGACTGCTATCAAAGTATCCATTGATATTCGCAAGTCGCAGCAGTCGATTGAATTGACATGCAGCAGCCTCGCATGGTAACTTTGTACTCGACTTTCCAGTGCGAATGCTCTAGCACGGCCGAGTTAGGCCCTAGTTCAAGTAAAAGAGTGTATTCTCGTTCTGAGTGAGGGGCAGGTACCTGTTGAGGTGTGTCGAAATTTTGTGCCATTTCCGAATCCATGCCGGAGCTAGTCCAAGTGCGTTCTGAAAATCTGCCACGTATTTATGTCTAGTAGGGGGAATCATTTCGCAAACGGACGGCATGGAAGAAGAAAGGTCTCTGTCTGCTACAACAGCGACTGCCGCCGCCTCGGAGGCTGGCACCGAGAGCTCGAGTCGCGTGGAGGAAGGCATCTGTACCATTGCCAACTCAGTCTCCAGCATGGCCGAGGACACTGTCGCTGAACCGAAGCAGCCAAAGGCATCTGCGCGCCCCCGCCCCTCTTTCAAGCGAACCAAAGGGAGAGGGAAATCAAAAGCCAAGGAAAAACAGCCTCGCTTGAAGTGGACCAACGACATGGTCTCCAAGCTCTTGGAGCTTCGCTTCATGAAAGATGGCGAGGTGAAGCGCAAGATCGAAATGGCGGACACCAACGTTAAGAAGGCGTTGGCGTGGCAATATTTTGCTACGGTGCTGTCGAAGGAATTGCACACCGTCGTGACGAGTGAACAGGTAATTGTTGTGGCATTAGACATGCAGAGAAGCTGTGCAATATTGCTTAACGATGCTCGTATGCTGTGCTTTTAGTTGACATCCAAGTATAGGAAGATGAAGTGTGAATACAGAAAGAGAAAAAGAGACCTCCAAGCAACAGGAAATAACCCCCTTGAACCCATGGACGATGCCTACTGGGATATTCTTAACGACGCGTTTGCCCCGCATACTGGAATTAGTGGCGAGGTGATATTTGACTCAAACCTGGACGACGCCCCCACCGAGGAAGGAGAGGACTTGGACGAGGAGGAAACGAGTACTTCAAGAGACGAAAAGAAACCTCCAATTGTTCAGCTAGCAACGGCCATGCAGGCCGGAATGGAAGCTATAGCTTCGTCAATGTCGGCCAGCTCGGGAAAAGACGGTAAGCTTGAATCGCTTATCGAAATTTTGAACGCTCAGCATGATGAAACACGACGTTTTCAAGAGCAGCAAATTGAATTGCTAAAGTTGTTGGCGAGCAAGTTGCATTAGCATAGAGATCAGATACGTTACTTATATTTCATAAATAACGCTGCAATGTCATCGCGCTTAGCTTCTCCTATTGCATGTGATGCTGATGTTTCTGTGGCAATCTCGTCCTCAGCTACATATTCAGGTGCTTCGTTGAGAAGAGGGTCGCTTCCGTGAACAGAATGTTTGTCATGAAGTACTGTCAGAAAATTGTGAAGTACTGCACAAGAAACTATAACTTTGACGATGTGGTCCTTCGATTTCTGTTCGATCTTTCCCAGAAGAATTCGAAAACGGTTTTTGATGCGACCGAAGGCGCACTCAACTACAATTCTCTTTCTGGAGTGTCTGTAGTTGTATCTTCGCATTCTTTTGCTTGCAGCAGCAGCAGCCTCAGAATATGGATCCAACAAATGATGCCACACTTTGTATCCAGCGTCACCAAGCAAGTGCTTGCCCTGTGGCACATACGACGACATTCTAGAGTTAAATGTAAGATAATGATGAATGTTAGTAAAACAAAATAAACGGATTAAAAAACCAAACCTCTTTTTGACACCGGAGCCGTTCCAGAGCGATTGATCGTTGGTCGAGCCTGCTCTAATTGACAGCGACCGGAACACCCCGCGATGATCAACTATGGCTTGCACATTTACTGCAGGGAACCCCTTTTTGCAGTACCAGCCCTCAAAATCGGACGGGCGAGGAATGCGAACGAGTGTGCCATTAATTGCCCCAACGACTCCAGGAAAGTTAGCCAGCGCATAAAACCCGTCCTCCACCGCAGCTAATTCCTCCCCTCTTGGCATCGCAATAGCTGAGCTGGCCATGCTTGTAAGGACGTCTAGTGTTTGATTTATATATACCACCGCTCGCGTGTGAGAAATCCCCATGATTGTAGCAGCATTCTCCATGCTACTTCCTTGCGCCAGATAGATCATTGTCAGTGCTAGTCGTTTGATGATGGGGTTCTTAGCATTAGGTCGAGGCTTGATTTTCCACGCAGAGTACACTGTTTTGTGGAGAAGTAGGAAGGATGTCCTTGTGCAGCGAAGATGCATCTCGAACCAGCGTGTTCTTGGCGCCTGAAGTGCGTCCTCGAAGGCGTGGGATGGGAAGGTGGAGATGTTGACTCGTGCGGAGCCATGGGAGCGTCCGTCTGCTGTGGCAGCTACAACAGCCCCGACGCACGCGCAGACGACGGCAATGACGGCTACTTGACTTCTCTCCATCAGAGCTAGAACAAAATTCTGACTTCAGAATGCCGGCGAGCGGTGTTCTGAAAAACAGCATTCTCGGAATGTGAATCATAAAAATGGCACACTGTACCACAATCAACTGACCAATCAAATGCATGTAATGAGGAGGTCCAGAATGCATTCCCGCACTTGGACTAGGGCCTAAGTACGACTCGGACACGGCACCGCCAACATTTTCGCTCGACAGACGAAGCGAGTTCCCTCCTCCCAAACCTTATCGTAGTGCAGTTGACCACCCTCGGCAGTGGCGTATGCCAAACGCCGCTTTCAAACGTGATATACGACGTGTTTTCTCTGTCAAAGCCAGGGCGAAAGCCAGAGTGCGCGTGGTGCGCTCCCCAGTGTCGGAACGGGTCACTTTCGTTTTCGTTGACTCGAGGTCAAGTCCAACATGGTACTTTCGGAGACCTTGAACCGGATTTCGACCATCGCGTCTCCGTCCTTGTCACCTCGAAGTGATGTACCACAATTTGTGCCAAGTCCGACGTCGTCTACGAACGAGACTCTCCATGAGCACAGTGTGCGAGAATTCGACGGTTTGAAGAAGTGGCAGCCAAGAGGCGTCGACATTGAAAGGGTCGAGTTACCTGTGGAAGGTATCAGCAAGACCGACATAGGCGTGACTCTGTACGCCATCAAGGTGCAACTACGAGGAGGTCTCGAGTGGGTCACCACCAAACGCTACTGGGAAGTTCGGGATCTGCACGACCGTCTCAAAGCTTCCTGCATCTTTGTGAAACATCTCGACTTCCCTGGGAAACTCTTCATCCAGAAACACAATGCACTTGTCCTCCAGCAGAGAAGACGGAGACTGGAGACGTATTTGAGGGGGCTCCTGCAGCTTCGACCTCTTCCTCGTCGAGAATAATTCAACTTTCTCGGCGTCTACTCTAATGTCAAGGAGTTTGAGCGTGCGCAGGAAACAACCACGCACGATCCGAGATACTTGGATGCTGAAAGTACGGAGAATGCCTTCAATGCCATTGGAAAATGGAGTTTGGAAGTGTGCGACGAGCGGGATTTATCGTCTGAAGACCAGTTTGACTCTGAACCGGCAACACCCTCAGTCGATTCAAGTGATTCCCAGCGGCAAGTTCCTGCTAGTTTTCAGGAGGACGAGTTGAGTCATCTACTGTTAAAAGATCTCGTCGAAAAGTGTCTTCACATGGCGAGCTTCAAGATGCGTGTGAAAATGTGGTCGAACGCTTGCTACGAACGCGAAATCATCTGGATGAAGTTCCACCAAGCTGTGTCCGAAAAGAGTTTGCTCGAATTGCGGAGCGTTTTCGTGCTTTCTTGGACCAACACGCCTACCGATCCACAGTCGAGCGCCTGGTTAGTACTCGCACACTTCTGGGTGTTTTGGAAGAATTCAATTTCGACCTGGACTCTGTGCAAAGCAAAATTGGGCTGGACGGGGTGAACTGGAAGAAAAGCTGGGATGAAGTTACCCGAGACGTCGACGATAATTTAATTTCCACGTGGAAAACGAACGCCGAAGCGCTACACTCCGAATTGCCAACTGCAGAAACTCAACGACACGCCTTAGCCTTGCTGGTAAATGAAGCCAGGCAGAAACAGTTGAGACGCAGCACAAGCTCGCAAGAGATCATCGATGCAGCAACCAATTTAGTGGCACAAATGTCAGACACGACAATCGAAGAAATTCCGGAGCGGTTTATCCCTGAGCACGAGATTCAACGAGACTCATTTCCGTTTAGTTCTGGATCCTCGGGCACTGCGTGGGGCAAAAGTCGTTGTCAAGTACGTGGACGTGAAGTCGTCTGACGATATGCGTGCGTTCTTGCAAGAAGACAAAATATGGCACTTGGCACGCCACCCGAACGTCGTCACGTACTATGGAGCCTGCCACTTTCGTAGCCCGTGCTTCTTCGTGTCGGAAGAAGCGATCAACGGAAGTGCCGCAGAGTTCATTGCTGCTGAAAGAATGCAGGGGCGTTCGTCAATGTGGCGAATAATGCTCGAAGCAGCACTTGGACCTCGCTTTCTGCACGGCATCAACATTATTCATGGCGATCTGAAGTGCAACAACATGGTGGTGGATTCGAACGGGGTGGCAAAACTCACAGATTTCGGTATGAGTTTTCTAAACGGCTCCACTTCAATGCCAAACACTGGGCCGGTTCGCTGGGCAGCGCCTGAATGTCTGATACACAAGCAAAACCCGTCGTTCAACTCGGACAAATACTCACTTGGTATGTGCATCATCGAAGCGGCAACTGGCAGAGTTCCGTGGGGAATCCGTCGAGCAGATGTAGAAGTGCTGGATGAGCTAGCCCTTTGTGCCCCAGCCACGAGAGCTCGACGACGATCAGTGGAGTCTCGTCACATCACTGTGCTCATTTGATCCGAAACGCTCTCGGATGCAATTAAACGTCTTGAAAAGTTCGCCCAGACAGAGGCCAATGGAGCTCCTGAAATGTAGTGTTCATGGAAGAATAAAGTACCACAAATTGAAATAAAATGATGTAAAGCGAAGCTTGTGCAGCACAAGAGCCTCAAGCTCCCCCTACAATGAAATGATAGGAAGAATATTGTTAAAAGAATATCCTGTGCATCTGACAAGTTGCGTTGTTCATCTAACGTGCTGCGCTATTGATATAGTTTCTCCTGTTAGAGCACTATGAGAGAAGCCAGGAGAAGACGCTGAAGTCACTATTGTATGTGTTACAGCAACGCGATTTGGTGCAACGGTAATAGGGTACAACCGAATCGTAATTTAGTTAAGCAGATGTCTGCCAGTAGGTTTCACTTATCGCGACAATTCGTTGAACCCAGACAGAGAGCACAATGCTCATGCGGCCGACTTCTACAAGTATGAAGCTTTCACACTGTGAACCATGCAATGTAACGCGTGACTTGTGCAAAGGATACCTCGAAAAAAATTGTCCGTCGTGGCGTTGTAGGGTGTTGCTGAGGTCCTTCGTCCACAGCAGTAATCGCCCGACGCCCAAACTCCGCAGCGACAGCTTCTGACTTGATTATACGATTCCACAGGTACACGAAACTGGAGTAGTAGCAGATCATTATGTACCCACAGACACATTAATCCATTCATAGAGGTCGGAACTGGATACTTGGTCTCCATTACGCACTTCAACGAGTCGTTGCAGACATCGGTCATGTCACGCTCTCCTCGAAGGCAGGGTTAACGCCAGTCGCGATGACCACAAGGCAAAGACGCAGAGACCTGAAGACGACACTCCTATGCTCAGCCCTGTGCTCTCTACGCACGTCACATTCATTGGCGAATGGCTCTCGTTCGGACATTTTCAAAGGGCTCATTTCTCAATCTGCGTTGACTCGTCCCCTGCAGATTCCCCACCGGTTCCTGGTACTTCCATCCTGTCAAGCATGTACTCTGTTGCTCTTCTTCTTGCTGTCTCGTCGGCGCTTTCTGCGCAGACACTCGCCACTGACTACGCCGGCGGTTGGATCAATGGCTCGGCGTCGTCGGGCGAGTGCGTGGACATCTGCTCTGCTCCGAGTGCTACGTGCTTGACCAAGGACCCCACTTGTCTGGCCAAGAAGAAAGTCCCCGGAGACTTCGACTACCTCGTGCTGGAGCAGCTCTTCGTGCCGCAGTTCTGTCGTGACCTGCTCGTCGGCGTGGACGGCACCATCTCGCACCAGAACGTCAACCCGTACCCGAACGGCACGGCCTGTGTGCCCGAGCGTGCTGTGAGTGAGCTGACGATCCACGGCCTGTGGCCCAACTACGACGACGGCTACGTGAGCTGCTGCAACCCGAGCGACGCGGTGGCGAACGACCCGTACGACGCCGACAAGTTCGCCGAGAACCAGGCGGCGCTGCTGCCGCAGATGGGCGAGAAATGGATCGACGCCACGCAGGCCTCGACGCACGACACGCTGTGCGAAATCTACGACCACGAGTTCCAGAAGCACGGACTGTGCTATGCCGCCCAAGGTGCGGACCTGGAGGCGGCCGCTGTCACGTACTTCGAGGCGACCATGAACACGGCGGACCGTCTCAGTGCTGCGACCCAGCAGATCAACGCGTGGGCTGCGCTCGACACGCCGCAGACCACTTTGGCCGAGATTGAGGCGCTGTACGACCACCACGTCATGGTCTTCTGCTCGGCTGTGGACGGCGAGAACCAGCTCTCGGTCATTCGTACGTGCTATGAGAAACCCTCGGACATTGGCAGCCAGGGCCCCACGACGCAGATCGACTGCGCCAACGCGACGGCTACGTCCACGTTCTCTGTCTGCTCTGGAGACAAACCGATCACGCTCCTACCGTATGTGGCCCCGGGCTCAAGTAGCACCTCAGCTAGTGCTAGCGCTGGATCGGCTCCTACCTCGGCTCCTACCTCGACTCCTACGTCAGAACCCACTTCGGCTCCTACGTCCGAGCCCACCGTTGACCCCAGTGCCAACGAGGCAAAACTAGCCCATTGGAATAGAGCTAACACATGTGCACGATAGTAGAACAACTTGCACTCCAAACCATACAAATTGAAATTCCATCTTGTGGAGACCCTTACACAGCTGACATCCATCAGGTCCAAGTCAAGCGTAGCCCAATTGAGCCTCCACACCCTCAAGGTCAGCATCAAAACTCCGCAGTGCACCCCATGCAGCAGAGTCATTTCCAGGCGTATACTCCCCCACAAACGTCTGGAACCGAGCGTCAATTTCGTTTAGCTGGTCCACCACTTGAGCTGAAGCTGCGTCTCCCAGTGCGTCCACTTTGTATTGTGCTCTGAGGATCCGCTCCAGCACCGCCTCCGTCTTGTCTTGGACGTCCTGTTCCTTCATAGCTTCACACAGATCCACGATATCACTCAACTGACTCGTGAGAGTCGGGGGACTATCGGATCTGGAGGAGGAACTGTGGATTTGTAGTGGGGGGCCATGAACAACGTCGTTTCTCGATTGGAACTCCACGGTTGCTTCCGACTCCGGTTCTTCGCTGTCAATTCGTGACTTTTCTTCTTCTTCGTTTGAAGGTCTCTCCGTCAGATGCATAGGTTCGGGTTGCTGCTTTGTCGACTCCAGTTCCTCCTGAAGCGTCACTAGGCGACAGCCCATTGTACAACGTGAGACTCGGAATTCAAATGAGGTGAAGTGCACCCATGAGTCAGTATCATTATGAACCGTTAAAGCGAGGGAAGAGGTGTTTTCACAAGGTCACAAGTGGACACGTTGATTTTACTCTTTTGGTTGCCAACCTTATGGGTGAGATCCCAATTACCAGTTTGACATTTGTTGGACAAAACCTCATGATGACTATTTGGTGAGACCTTTGAACTTTTTGTACGTTCGACCTTGAGCTCCCCAGCTTGATCTCCACTTGTAATACTGCCCGAAATCCTTCTGTAGCTTCAGTTTCTTGGTTGCGCCGTAAAGTTCACTCATTGTTTCAGGAGTCATACCCTTAAATTTGTCGTTCTGTGTTTTTTGTAGGAGGACATGAGTTTGGCGGTCATGGATGTTATGCCCCTCTCTTCAACGAAATCATTTTTTTCAGCCGCATACTGAGCGGTTAAAGCAGGAGGCAGTACCTCGGAGCGCAAATGCGAGATCGACATCTTAATTTGAGTAGCTTGTCTGGCAAAAGAGATTTCCAAGCTTGATAGCAGGATCGTTAACAACATCAGTAACTTCCACACCTTACGATCCATGGCTGAGATTGTTGGAAGTCGGCGAAGTTTCGTGTGAAAAAAATGCTGGAAGAAAATTGCAAAATGACAAGCTTGTTTCTCCGGGCCTTGTTACAGGCGTCTGCAGAGAGATCAAACTGATCAGCGGCGGCGTGCAGCGTCAGCAATCAGGATAGTTTGGTATTACTTCCTGTTTTTCAATTCCCAACGTACAGTCCGACGGAGTCTGCAACAATAAAGATTACTGTACGCTGTTCTAGATTACAGTACATAATGTATGCTATGACCCACATTTTGCGTTCTTGGTGTATTGCAGCAAGAGTGTTACTATGGAATCCTTACTTTCTAGGTGTTGGTAGGTAGTACTTTAGTAGATGCCATCCCAAAAGATCTCAATTGAGTTTGTACTACTTGTGTGCTCTGTTTGTATTTTGAGTACAACCCCATTTCACAAACTCCATGCGCAAAAGGCTTCGTGACAAAAAATGAATGGGGTTCAATCAAGCGGGTAATGACCTTTTTCTTGGTATTTATTTTTCATGTAACTGTGCAGTTGTGACCGCACTAGGGAACTTAATCGAAGTTTAATATGTTAGTATTTCATGAACCTTTGGCGAATTCCGCGAAGAGCGTATCCCAATCAAAATGATCTCTGTGCTTTTTGTTTTGCGTTTGATTTTGTATTGTAGTCACTTAAAATGATCTCTTTTGTTGTTGTTGGATTTTTGTGGTGTGGCCGAGAGGGTAGTAAAAGGATAAATCACTGTGCGTAAATACATGCATAGTTCGCGCTTAAAGACCACACGTTCTATCCATTGTGGGTGTAGTAAAACTGTGAATTCGAAAGTACAACTGTTTGCATGCTTAAAAAATACTACGTAGGATACGAATACACGATTCGGGACTGCATCGCGAATAAAGCTCCGTCATTCACCTCCAGTATCATTTACATGTGCTCACACAAGCTCTCTTCGCATGAACACGAAGGGTAGAAAAAATTTAATTACTTCACATGTCCATTTCAGCAGCAACGTTTTGACTGCTCGTCATTTCACGGCGACTTAAGTCTGCTCATGCAAGTTGAAACTTCACCACTCAACGTATTCATATCCTGCGACCGCTATAAATTTCTCCGAATTAACTTCAGACTTTGGTATGGGGCCATTCCAGATCTTTAAAAGTTCATTCGATGCAGCTTGCGAACGAACAACCTTCGGTCCGAGTGGTGAAAAATCTGACATTTTTATAAGTTGTAGTGGCAATATGAGTCATTTGCAATGCCTACGAAAAGTTGCTGTCACGTTTCTAGATACCCCCAATCAATTTATCTTGTCGATGGCAGACTGTTTTAGCGAATTACAAAAGATTCTTGTAACTTCGTAGGCTATTTCTTCTACCTATTTCCCTAACTGTACTTCGAGACAACCCATCATTCTTGTAGATCTGAAATTATAATCTGAAATCGAATTCCTGATCTCCGTCAGTGCATATAGGAAGGAAGCGATGCGAGCAATTCAACTATGCACAGAGCTAGTTTTCTCACTACTTCGGTGTGGACTACGTAGTGGTTACAGGAGAAATCTTTGTGCGTATCTTGGCGAAAGCGTCGGTGACCATTGGTATCGGATCTCAAGACCATTCATTTCGTCCCGGTGTGCCTCCCCGAGCTCCATTCATTTCCAAACCTGCCAGCAAGCCCCAAGAAGAATCCCCGCCACCACTACTACGGCATCATGAAGCTTTCCTTCTTCGTCGCGACACTGCTGAGTTTGACCATCACGGCCGTCAACGCCAACGTGCACCTACGTGTACACATCCTGACCGAGTTGGCGGGTGCAGGAGAGTTATGCGAGTCGCCATCCAAAGCTAAGAAGTGTGGTGACGGTCTCTTTTGCCAAAAGGAAGACTCCGACAACGGCTACTGCAGGAAGAAGAGTCCAGGTGTCGGTGAACAATGCGGCGGTAAGGGCGAGTTCGGCCCCTGGGCGTTCCCGTGCAACGCGTCGGACCTCAAGTGTGTGCTTAAGTCTGGAACGTACAGCGTGTGCGAGAAGAAGTCTGAGTAGATCAAGACACCGCCGAGAGACTGGAAGACTTGGCCTCATCTTCAACCTGTACATCCATCCATCCCTACAAACAGTTATGTATGAAAACAATGGGCTCGAAGACAAAACTACTTCGTACGTGAGGCTTGTAGTTTCTTGTAGTGTATACCATCGCGCAAGCTCTTTATAAATGGTAATAAAAGCACACTGCTGAAACTGATTTGATCTTGTCCTTCTGTGTTTGTGCAACATATCAGCTTCAACTCGTTTGTTGCCGCAACATAACAATTTGATTTGAACTGATTGTTCAACTTTTGGTTGGAAATGCTGGAGGAGGTTAGTTGTAAGCCTTAAACACTAGCTCGAACATGGTCCAAGTTACTTATAAGCTAGTGGCTAGACACGGGAAGGGAAAAGGTGTGTGTCGGTGCGGATAGAATTATATTTGTTTTCTTTCGTCAGGCTCGATTGCACTAATGTAAATTCAGCGGGAAGTGTTGTTTTTCTCGGTGCTCAAGCCGCTAAACTCACATGTTAGTTGCTTCAAGGCACGTTGCTTGACTCTGCCTGTAGTTATGCAACCAGTTGATTTCGTACTGTAGACGCTCTCGGTCTCGGCGTAGCTCGTTGCATTCTCGCCTCAGGGTTTTGATTGTACTCACAGCTTCGTTCAAAATCACCTTTTTGCGAGCACGATTGGGGAATCCTAGGAGGCTTACGAGCAGTTCAAACTGCGAGAAATAACACTATTAGCTCTCTATCAGAATGGACACAACACGGCATCGCAAGAATATACCTTGTCATTGACTTCATGTCGACGCATTTTCTCGCGAGATTTCTTTCGAAAGCCTCGATCATCTTCGTACGGCGTCGTACTAACTGTTGAACATCTACTGAAATCAACTTAACGTTGTGAGTACACACACAAAAAATAGACCGTGAAAGCAGCACATACCGTTTTGTTATCGGCTCTTCGCTCACAACGATCATTTCGTCGTCACTGCTCCAGATAGTTTGAGACTGTAGCTCTGGTCGCGCCAGAGGTGCTGGTAAAATATTAACTCCCACGGGAGGTGCTGGGTCATCTGGAGCTGCGTTTGGCATATCAACTGGAGGTGGTCTGCTGTACTGATCCAGACTGAAATTGGCAAGCTCCATTGCAACCTGAAGCTCCTGCTGGTTTGTGAAATCCGTGTCGGGCTTGTTGCTGACTGCACGCCCAGTCTGGAATATTTTTCGAAAGTCCTTTGGAGGCGAGCCGAAGCTCGGTCTTAACTCAAAATCGCTTCCGTCTTTCAGCAGTGCCGAGTAACTCGCCAGAGGTGGAGAGGTCATATAATCTGCAGAATCTCGATCGACCAACGAATGTTGATGCTTCTCCGCAGTTTCTTGTTCCAAATGCTGCAATTGCCATTGTGATTCTTCTTGTCGACGCTGCTGCCCTTCCATCCGCTTCCAGTCGTTGTAAGTGCCACTTTGTCCTGGGAACTCGCCGATCGTCTCCATCTCGAGCAAGCGTAGAACCTTACAGAACGCCACTTAAAACGGTATGTGATACTTGCAAATGCACCAACTACAAGTCACGTCGAGGAGGTTATTGCTGTTGTGGACCCCATAGAAGCGAAGTGCATTTTAACTCAGCATGTTTGTGGCCACCGGAAGCGCGTGCCATTTGTGTCAAAGCAAGGCACCTTGCCTTGCGTTGGTGGGATCAGAATCGACTGTGATTTGCATTTCGTTTCATCGTACGAACATGAGCTCTGAACTTGGGAATCAGTCTGAATAGTATTTCGATGAGAGCTCGTAAAGTATGCGGAGCTGCGGTCCTGCAGATAGCCTCGAGGACCGCAGTAGCCGACTTTGTGTACATGTATCGTAGGCGTCAGAGATGGACCATTGTTAGATGTAGTGAATACAGGTTTGGAGTAAGGTTGTCAGCGTATTAACCTTCAGCACTCATTTTTACTTTGACCAAGATAGATCAAATGCTACCTAGGCAGTCGGCTCATTGTCCTCAATTTAACAAGAATCGCTTTTGCAGCATACAATTATCATCCATGAAGCTGAACTTGTAACCCTGACTCTTCTATGGGGCAGCAATCATCGTGCAGACGCAGCACGACTACATATACAAGCTTACAGCACGTAGCTTCAACAAGACTGGCCTCGACGAACTGGAGACATACACGAGAAAGAACTTGAAACTTACTGTCCGATGGTCTGCAATCAAAGTTTGCGTTGCGTTCTTTACAGAAGAAAAACGTCCTCCCATCCTGTTAGCTTGCAGTCTGCACTTGTATACAAAGTCTCCATAATGCGCCGCGGTCTACTAATCGATACTTCATACGAAGGTGAGGGTCAGCGTCATCCAAATTCTACATGTATAGCATTTTTCAACTTCGATTAGCACTAATTATCAATTGTTTTAAGGAAGGAAATTGAGTTGATGAACTGGTTATTCCTGGTTTGCTACACACGTGACTGTGCTAATCTGAAGGTTGTTGATGTTGATTCTGAATTTGCTTGAATGAGATATTGGTTTTGAGAATGCTGATCATTTCGTATCATGGAAAAGTCCCGCTCAGCGGGACTCGAACTCGCATCACGTGCATAGCATTCGTGGGTCTAGCCCACTGGACCACCAGGAGGCCCTTATCAATTGTTTTAATAGTATTCTTATTTTTATTTTGCAACGGCATACTCCTTCGGGCAAGAAAACTGAATAATAGCTCATGGCACCTTTTTACTGACATCAGAAATCTTCTCATAGGCGGCGCTGAAACACGGCAACCAACTCACGTTTACTATACTTCCGCACTTACTTTGAAGTATTAATACATGGAAATGCTTCAATGCGTATTATTATAAACCATCAACTTCATACAGAAAATCATACAATTTATCTTAGATAAATGAATTTCTACTTCACGATCAACTTCGTTTCATTCATATCAGTCTGTGAAAAAATAAATAACAAAACTTGTGGTGATATGACATCAAGTGGAAGTACCCTAAAAATATCACTTGAGTTCCCTTTCTGAGCCCCACAAACGAATTGACCACGAAACCCCTATTGGTTCTAGTTATTTCAGGGTCAAGGTCTGCCCTAAAGGTTTTGAGCTTAGTTTTCCCATAGCAACGAAAAGGCAGAGGCTCAAACGTCCAGTGAAAAACGTTTCCGAAATGCCAGTCGGAACTTTCAGAATTTAATCAAGAAATGCTTCTCGCTATGACCGCATGGTTGGTTTACTTAAGTATCGAGTTGTGAAGCGTCAGAATATTCAGATCGAGTTACTGAAGCTACGAAAGTAGATTGTCTTTTTGACAATACTACGAACAATTGAAGAGCAGAGCGGAGATGAACTGGAGACGTTGTTTTTTTCCAGAAGAAGCATGGCAATGCAAGTTCGCCAACCTTTCATTGTGTAGCAGGTGGCGGTAAAGTAAAATATCGGTTCATTTTCTCACGCTATCGGGAGCCAGCAAGCAGCACAGGTGGAGGCTCTTCTCGAAGCAGCCTTGGGACTTGAATATATTCGCAAGAAAAATGTACTTCAAAGTAGTCCAGTGCCATACAACGTTGCCGTCCATGCCCACGTTTGCTATTTCGTGCTGATTGCCTTACTCATCGACCGGTCAATAATTGGGATACATCATAATTCTTGTTGGCAAGAAAGCACTTCGAAGTATTATTGTCACCTGGACGTATTTTTTTTGTCAACTGGACGTGGTAACTGCATCGTGCTCACCATATCAGCCATACTCTTCGCTTCAATGCGCGCGAAGGCTGTGTGTGATCTTCCCCACGTGAAATACTTGGCGTTTATCCCAACCTCGCTCGCTTGTTTCTTAGCAAATGAATAACGTCTGGATTGCCCGACGAGACAGCAAATTGAACACTCTCTGCATCACATCGATCACGAAGCAGTTCAACGACATCAAGATGACCCTTCAGTACTGCCATTTCAAATGCACAAGAGATACTACTCGAATCGCTTCCATCCATCAACGCGCTTACAGTTTCAGTGTGTCCACCAGACGCCGCAGAAATTAATCCACAGCGGATACTACGGACACTCACCTTGTCAAGTAGCAACTGAACCAATCCAGTAAGTCCATTCCCGGCTGCGTTTACGACAATCCGATTGTAAGATCGAGGATTGCATTTTTCAATCAGCAGCGCCAACAAATTGTATTTGCCAGCCGACGCAACACGTAGCAAAGCCTGCTCGACAGCGTCAGCGTTACTGTGCTCAAGCAAAATATTCAGCATGTCCATTCGGTCCAGTACTGCTGCGGCCACTACAGCATCGATAATAGACGTGGAATTGCTTATTTTTACCAGTAATGTCAGCATGTCAAGATGATTTCTGTTCACTGCCATCCTCAAAGCAGTACGTGTGTCCATCGAAGGACACTTGGCAACGAGCAATTTGGCCATGTCCATGAGGTCACTTGACGCAGCAGTTTCAACTGCTACACCAACACCTCTGCGAAAAGAGGTAGCTTGTGACGGCCTTTTCTCGAAAAAATCCAAAAGAAACTCCATCATTTCCAACTGATTGTGAGATACAGCAGTTACCAGCATGTCTTCAATGGACCATGACACCGCAACAATCAGAGGCTTCACAATACTCATCCGGCCGTGCTCTACCGCACTCATAAACGTAAGGTCAATAATGGAACGGAGGTGCGACCGATCGAAATCACCAGAGTCAACACCTTGGCTGAAATCACAATTACGACTCTCGAACAACATTTTTACCGCGTCACTTTGATCCCTTTTACCCGCTTCCTCCAACGCATGAGCCACCGAAAGTGGACTAAGCTGGCATCTCTCCAAGAGCAGCGCCACCACATTCGTGCATCCCTTCCCTGCAGCCGCCCTTAGCGCCTCGCTAGTCGTAAAGTCATCACTCCGCTCCAGCAGCAGCTCCACAACATCATCATGACCGCATTTGGCTGCCTCCACCAGTGCTGGACACACAAGAATATACTGGTCGCTGTATCCTCTTCCTATGAAAAACTGCAACACCTCCACCTGTCCGTTCTCGGCCGCAGCAAGGAACGACTTTCTCACATTGCACGGTCCTACCACCAGAACTTCCAGAACGGAAACATGGCCGTTCTTGGCGGCGGCTTCAAGAGCAGGCTCCACCTGCTCCCTTCTCACTTTGGGTAGTAAAAATTCGACCACCGGAACGTGACCTTCCCCAGCAGCTACGACGATTTCTTTTGCTGGATGGGCATTTTCTGGGTAAAATTCATATAACCACTTTAATACTTGGAGAAAATTATTAGAGGAAGCTCCAATGAACGCGTCATTGGAGCAGCCTTCGGAGCGATTGGAATGTAGCCATTGGATAATATCCAAAAGTCCTTTGGCGGCAGCTCCGTCCATTGCAGCGCTTGTATAGGGGAGACAAGTTTTGTAGACTTTAATGACGCGGTGGAGACGGTTGTACACGGCGCTGTCGATGGTAAGGGGTAGCAGGAAGGAAGACACGAGGGTGGGTACGTGACGCAGCGCGTGGAGCCGCGTCGGGAGACAGCGCGAGACCGCGAGGAGCTCAGGAGGGGACGCCATTTCTGGCTGTTTAACGGAGGAAATACCTGAAAACCTGTCGAATTTGTTTTTTAAACACATTAAAATGTGGAAAAACACAAAAAAATTGTTTTGAAAAGTTAGAGTACTCACCAATTATCGTTTGCCGCATCGAAGTGTTTTCTTATATCTAAGTAAAAACTCAAGGGCCGCGACCCCGTCGCGACCCAGGGACCTGTTACCCGGAGGTCGCAGCCGGTTTTGGCGTGTTATCTGCACATACCAACGACTGGTCACGACCCAGATACGGCGTTCCCATTGGCTAGCGAGTGCAAATTATCTCGTGGCAGAGTTTAGTGCATTTTGTGAGCGAGCTGACCAGCTCAACCAAGAGGGGTTGCACCAGTAGCGAGAGCTGCGAGCGTGTAGCTCACGCAAGGGCAGCGCATGTGCACAGTTGCACTGACGTGCATTGTAGCTTGCACATTCACAGAGCGCCCCCCTCACCGGACTACAACATCGCTGGGTCTCAGGAGCGTCGTTTTGCTATTAGTGAAACAAGCAGAATGAAGTGGAGGTAAATGCCCGGGATTGTAATGACGCTCATGCTTCCTTTCCTAACTATGTGAAACACGTTGCTGCTACTATATGCAGATGGTCTCGAAGAGGACACTGAACTCAACGTTGAAGCAGCTCCACTAATGAGGACGTTGGCTGCGTAGCCACTTTGATAACGCGTCGATGCTCTTCCTGCCTCGCTCGGCCTCTGCGTTTTCGAGCGCAGCTTCAATGGAGAGCCCCCCCCCCTTCACCAAACTCTGTACGTGTTCGACGACATAGCGACGTCTACAGAAGAACTTTGCTTCTTTCGCTGACGCTCTCCATTTGGTACCAAACGTTTTCTCCAGGTCTTGAATTGAGGGTTGCCTGTTAACCCAACGTGCCACTCCCCCCAAAGTTCTCGCACGGTCGCCACGCGACGGCTCATTGTGTGTTGAGGTACCATACACTGGTCTAGCTGTACCGGGTGTTGCTGGGCTGCATTTAAGCTGTTGGTAGTATCAATGGCTGTTGACGTTTGGCTAGGGATGCTGTCATTGGCGTTGCCGGACACCGGAATAAGACGAAACGAAATATCACCTTGTAGAAACGAGGTAAGCTGATTCTGGGTTTGCTTGGTCATCTCAACGAGCGATTTATGTTGAGATTCCAATTTTTCCATTGTCGCTGCATGCTGAGTGCTTATTTGTTGAGCAAGAGCAGGCATCGCAACTTGTAGCTGCATTTCCACGGGGTGTTGCGTCGTTTGTGCACTGGCAAGGGCTTGACTTCGATACTGTTGGAACTGCTCTCTAAAGAGTTGATTGTCCCGCATTCGCTTTGGAAGGATATCAAACAAGAATGCGGCATCTTGAAGCAATACCGTGTTGGAACATCCAGCTTGAACACATTCAGATGGATGTACTCCGGACCTTGGCGGATTGAGGTTACTGGAGTGGACTGATGCTAGTAGACGTCCTTCCTACTCAGCTGTAGTTAATCTCCATTGATAATGACCACTTTCCAAATCTCCAACAACCGGAGGCACCCCTCACTTAAGTGCTCTAACAGGTTAACAGCCGCAGGGTGCCCCGACTGAGCAAGAATACCCTGGAATGCAAGGCGGTCTCGCCCCACCTGGCCTGTTTCGGAGTCGCACAGCAGACCCTTACGCGTATAACCCCGGGCAAGGAGACATATCGCAATCAACGCAACAACCAATGACGACCCAAACGCACCAGCTAGGCGGAGCTGGAAACGATGCCGAGCGCCGCTACGACCGAATCATTAAGGCATTTTCAATAGAGCCATTTGACGGATCATCGCTACCGGGTGCGGTCGACGCGGGCGCGGCTCTATGGCTGCAACGTTTCGAGGCTCTGGTCGCAACGCATGAGGATTTGACAACTTCCCGACAATATCAAGAACGCACTCCTTTTCCAGCAACTGAAAGGAACGGCAAGTCAATGGTATATCGCGAACGTCGTGGACCTCCGGGGAAGCTCTTTTGCCGAGACTGGTCGTCGCCTCAAGAAAGAATTCGGCTCGAAACTACCGAAGCAAGAGGTCCTCATTAAGGTCGCCAGCGAATGCAAGAGATACTCGGAGACATACCACGAGTTCTCGTTGCGACTCAGGTCAATGGCGGCAGCGACCACCACAGAAGGTTTGAAGACGATAGAATCCCACAATTTTGCGCTGAGCGCCTTCAGCTCCAACGCGTGGCCCAAACAAGCTGATTCCTTACGATTGGTCATTAATGAAGACAGTCCCGAACCCCTCAAGGAGATGGACCATGCCATAACTCGACTTTGCACCATCTCGAGCAGCCATGGAGCGGCAAGCACCCGGTCCAACTTTAGCGCAGGAACGAATCGCACGAACGTGGACCGAGACCCAAGACAGTTCATTCGACAGTTTAATCGGGACAATCGCGGGACGCCACGGAAACGAAACGAAGGTGGTGACGCCATGAAGAAGGAGCCCAAGCTGAAACGTGCGCGCCGCGAACCTCGTGATTACTCCAAAGCGCGCTGTGATGAGTGTGGGGAACTTGGCCACACGACCGGTTACCACAACAAGTACGCATCACAACAACGAGGGATGGCACATGCTGCGAAGCTACCGGAAAACGGGGGTGAAGAGCAGAAGAACGGTGACGACGATGACTTCTGCCGGCTCAAGGACCAAAGCTCATCTGAATGAAGATCGCGGGATCCGCGTGCAGGACACCGAGGCATTCATCTTGACCCCGGCATTCAACGCGGTGCCCCGCTCATTGACTCAGCATCGACATACCATATCACTGGAGACCCGTCATTACTTGTTGACTTGAAAGAGTGTGAAACGCATGCAGTCGAGATCGCCGATGGTCGACTGATCACTGGACATCAAAAGGGAAAAATGATGATTGACGAGATGAAAGATGTTCTCCTGAACGACGTCGTGTACACCCCCGGGTTTAGCCAAACCCTGATATCCGTGAAATGGTTGATCGATGATGGCTTGAAAGTAGAATTTACCAAAACCGGATGCAATGTGTACGGCCCACCTCTTATACAGGGGTGGTGAACCGTGGTGTGTACACCTTGAGACTCCCGCCCCAACTGGCAGTCGCTGCATTGCGGCCCAACTCCATCGAAGATTGGCACCAACGCTTAAACCACTTGAACTACCGTGCCATATCTCAACTGGCAAAGTCTGACGCTGTGAGAGGCATGAAGATCGTCGGCCCGACTACCCCACGGAAACCATGTGAAATTTGTGCTTTGAGTAAGATTCACCATGCAGCAGCACCCTTGGAAGCGACCCGATCGAAGGAATCGCAGGCTGAAATTTGTCACGGTGACCTCGCAGGACCTTTCAGAAGAAGTTACAATGGGAATCGTTATTACTTAACGCTGAACTGGATGGGACACACTTCGGTCTACTTCCTGAAACACAAAAGTGAAGCCGCCCCCTCTTTCCGGGCATACTTAAACGTGATGAATCGCCGGTTCCAGAAAAAGAAGAACATTACAACTTTCCGCTCCGACAATGGAGGAGAATTTCTTGGAGCCCCCTTTCAGCAAGTTTGCAATGACGAAGGCATCACAATGGAAATGTCCGAGCCAGACGCTCACCACCAAAATGGAAAGGTCGAGAGAACCCACCGTACGATTACAGAAAGCGCCAGGGCTACCATGTTGCAAACAAAGTTACCTCATTATTTGTGGGAGTACGCCGTACGCAACACTGTCTTCTCAATGAACCGTGTCCTGAGCAAAGCCGACTCGACCCGAACACCGTTTGAAAATTTTTGGGGACGCCGACCCGACCTGAAGCATGTACGAACGTTTGGGCAACGATGCGTTGTACTCATTCCAGACGGGAAGCGCTCTACGGCGTACAAGTTCAGACCGAAAGGCCAAACCGGCGTTTTCCTGGGTAGCGATCCTCAGCAGAAAGATTATTTCGTGTACGTAACTGGACGCGGTCACCAAGTTGTCCACAGCCGAAGTGTTGTCTTCCTCGAGCCGCCGACACATGCGAAGCCAGCAACTTGCAAGGACGATCCAATGGCTGAAGAGACCGATTCGGCAAGTGACAGCGACGATGCGAGTGAAACCGAAGGGAGCGGTGGCGCCGATGAAAGCGATGACAGCCCAGAGGCCAAGTCTACCCCGGGTGATTTAGAGGGACCAAGGAAACAAGGCGGGCTCGTCACGACAACCAAAGGAACCTCAAGTGAGAATCTGGTTATCCGCCGCCGATCATCACGCATCGCTGCACTGGACGTGGCCACTCCTCGCCGATCCGCGCGCATCGCTGGACGTGCACTGAGTGCAGCAGGAGCGACACTTGACGAGATCATCCAGGCACCATTGAACCTGAGAGAAGCGCGCACATCCAAGCACTGGCCCAAGTGGGAAAAAGGTATACGGGATGAGATTGAAGCGTTGCGTGAAAACGACATATTTGAACTCGTTGACCCCCTCCCGGAGTGAACATCATTGGCTCGATGATTGCCTTCCGAGTTAAAGAAAAAGAAGATGGGTCAATAGAACGGCTGAAAGCACGGATCTGTGCACAGGGGTTCACACAGGAATTCCTAAAAGACTACTTTGAGACATACGCACCCGTGGCCCGATTGAACTCGATCCGCGTCTTCGTAGCAATAGCAGCCCAACTTCGGTTGCGCGTGCGCCAAGGTGATGTACCCACCGCTTACGTGAAGGCAAGGCTGAAGGAAGTCATATACGTACGCCAGCCACGTGGATTCGAGGAGGGCAGTCGCACAAAAGTTTGGCGACTCAAGAAGGCCTTGTACGGCTTAAAACAAGCCGGAAGAGAGTGGAATTCAGAACTTAATGCGTTCCTCTTGCAGTACGGACTGGTCCCAACCAAAGAAGATCGATGCGTGTATACGCACCCGGAACATGTTCTCATCGTTCTAATCTATGTTGATGACATTCTCGTAGGCTATCGACACGACGTCGTGATGCAAGAATTCATGAATGCGCTGCGCGACAAGTACGGAGTCAAAGACCTTGGTGAAGCAAGATGGTTTCTAGGTATATCACTGAAGTTCGATCACGAAAACGGAATCACAACCCTCAGTCAGGCCAAGTTCGCGGGCGAAGTCACGAAACGTTTTGGAATGAGCAATTGTCGACCTCGCAAGACCCCCATGGACCAAGGAACGATATTGTACAAGCGAGCAGAAAACGAGGAGGCCGCGGGGGATGCTCCATACAGACAAGCTGTCGGCGCCCTCCTATATCTCGCTCGTGTGACCCGACCCGACATATCCTACGCCGTCAACCAAGTTGCCGCACATGCTGCTGACCCCTCGAACACGCATTGGAACGCAGTAAAGAACATTCTTCGCTACGTTGAAACGACGAAATCAATGGGACTAGCGTATCACAGGACTAGCGGAGAACCGCACGTGCGCGTTTTCACGGACGCTGACTGGACCAACAATGAGGAAGACCGAAGGTCCATATCGGGTGCCGTAGTCCAGGTGTTTGGCTGCGCTGTATCCTGGCAGACCAAACGCCAACGTATCGTGTCAAAGTCGTCAACAATTGCCGAGTACATCGCCGCGGACGATGGCGTGGAAGAAGCAAGGTGGAGTATGTTCCTAGTGGCAAGTCTCATGAAACTCAGCACGATCATGAAAAATTCCCGCCATGATCGACAACAAATCGACCATCAAACGTCTGACAAACGGAAAGAACTCGGGCGCGCAAAAGACGGCGGACTGCAAGTTCTTTTCAGTTCGAGAAGTGGTGGATAACGGAGAGCTCCAACTGACGTATTGCCCGACTACAGTCATGCTGGCAGACACACTCACCAAGGCACTACCAACAACAAGGTTCCGAGAGATAAGGACCCTACTGGGCGTCACCAGCATTCAACATGTGTCCAGCGCTGGAGGGGACGTGTTGGAACATCCAGCTTGAACACATTCAGATGGATGTACTCCGGACCTTGGCGGATTGAGGTTACTGGAGTGGACTGAAGCTAGTAGACGTCCTTCCTACTCCGCTGTAGTTAATCTCCATTGATAATGACCACTTTCCAAATCTCCAACAACCGGAGGCACCCCTCACTTAAGTGCTCTAACATTCCGTCCGTAAGTATTCCATCAACTCGATGAATCCACGTGCAGCAAGATTGTGCTCCCACTCACCATCTAAAATCTTCTGCTTGTACTTTTTAAGATCAGGAAATATCTGCGATTTCAACTCGTTTGGTGGGTCCACGATGGCTCGATCCAAATAGTACAACCGAGAGCGCGGGGGATGACCGGACAGCGCCCGAATTGCCTCTCGCGCGAGAGGTGCTGTGTACACAGCTTCAACAGTGTCCAACCCCACCGACCATGTCTTCGAGTTTGAGAGATGTCAACATCGGCGCTTTCCAGTTGCCGCACGCCCTGTTGGCGATTAATGTGAGTTTTCTTGTTGAACGTCATTCCTAAATGTTTGAGACAGCTTCGTAACATTTTTTGTGTGCGTTGTATGATATCGACTTCTTTTGATCGCGACCACACAGGAACTTAATGTCGTACCAATCCTCAGATCGACGAAAGGATGGAAATGGCTCTAGATCGACATGAAAACGTTCAAACAAGTAGAAGGAACCGCTCCAATTGGGCATAAATGAACATCTTTGTTGCGCATGAACCCAACATGTTGGAGTTTTCCATAAGTGTTTGTTTTCCATGCTGTATCAGTAAAACCAAAGCCATACACGACTGAAACCCTTCTTTATTAAGTATTTGCGAGAACATGTCAGCCAGCTCCAAGTCACGAATATTCTCACCACGTAGCAAGCCAAAGTGCGAAACAAGGAAGGCTGTCCGTCCCATGACGTCGTTCAAAAGGAAGAAAGTATCACAAATTTGTCGGAACTGCGATTCTGATTGATAGCCGTCTAGTAAAGATCCAACGCCACGATCAGTATAGTTCTTCTTTCGAGTTGCTGTAGTCTCAGCTTGCACCGTAGAAAGCAGCTGCTTCACTTGATAAGTGCGAGGGTGGTCGTTGGCGTTCATTTTGTTGGAGACCTGCTGGTTGTAGAGATCCACAATAGCGTTCACGTAGCCGTTCACTGTCGAAGCACCTACCACTTTACCTTTCTTTTTCTTGGACTCCCTCTCTACAACCCGAGTATCCAAAAAGAGGTGCATTTTCTTCCTGTGACGGTAGCACCGTCGCTGAAATCCATCGATTGACTCCACTCAGTGAATTCCTTCTGATAGCCTTCATACTTTCGTTTTGTATTAATCGGCCGTTCATCAATGGCCTTCTGGAGAGTTGCGCGTTCTCTTTCTTCCATGAGCACTTGTATGGCACTATCATTTGGATGTGGATGGGGTGTGTCAGCCCTCCTGGGTATCGGCGTTTGCCGTCGTATTGATGCTGTAGTTGCAGCTGCATATGCACCGATCGAGATGCCAGCCTTCTTCCCCATGATGCAAAAGTGACCTTTGGATACCAGAAAAATATATTTCGGTTAGGTCTCTAACCCGATACTGACGCGGGTCCGGACCCATACAGTCGCCCGCCTGATACTCATTAAGTACATGTACGTGAGGGCGGGAGGCAAATTGACCCAAAGTGCCGTTCTCCAGAAAACCACGAAGTTGACAAATGCAAGAGCACGATCAATGCTGGTACGAGTTGTCGTCCTGTGTTGATTCTCTATACCATACTGGTACCGTTCGCAAACTGTCTGTGGAGTGTGAAAACGGACAGTACGAGAAATCCTAGGATAGAAGCATTAAGCCATTCTTTTTGTTGATATGTAATTCCGGTTGTTGAGCACACAACACACGGTAACAGAATTTGTGGTAATGCCCGCACCGGGCAGTTTTAATGCCCACATCAAAAAGACAGCCGTGGCGAATCTCGATGATTACATGTACGTACCGCGCTGGATTGGACATGCTGCCACCACGTCGTCCTGTGGATAGTGTTAAACGAATCCTGCTCGCCACTTTGAGTTTTGCTAGCTCAACAGCAGAACTCCTGCACCTTTCAACCGTTCCCAAGTCGTTCTGGAACAAGCGCCATGAGCAAGAGCCGTTTCGGCGCCAGCCCTTTCAAGAAACTCGTTCTGTCGGATGTTGAAAAGGAAAGCTTGAAAGACTTCGGTAACAACATCGTTCAGCAGAACATCGAGAAGTACGAGACGTTCATCTCAAACGGCAGGACTACCGTGGATGAAAACAAAAGGAAGCTCATCAAAACCAAGGACAACACCCGAGTCTACCTTGACCGTACCAAAAAGACGGAGCTCCCCGAGTTTTTCGCGACTGGCACTACTTGGGGCACGGTCGACGACTTCATGTATGGTGCAGTTAACCCGACGATCGAAGCCATGCGAATTAAAGCCACGTACGTTGAAGATATGAGCGGAGGAGCAGTGCTGGCGTCTCTGGAGGACCCAACGGTGGAGGAGCCCTTCAAATCCATGAATATCAAGTGGATGGAGCTCGATCTTCCCTTCGCCTCCACGTCTCTTATCAAGAACCGCGACTACGTTTTCCTCGACTGCACGAAACATGTCCATATTTCCAATGGTGAACGCGTCGGCGTCATGACCTTCTACTCGGTCAACTTTCCAGAGACGAAGGAGCTGCCTGGACGAGTGCGAGCCAACATTACAGTGTGCTGAATGGAAAATAATTAATTCATGTTGTTCTAGCACTGCTCACCTGTTCCCATCTCTCAGCTACTACTTAGCTGTTGTTGACCCTGCTTCGCTGTTACGTTACGACAGGAAGTCATCACTGCTCACCTGTTAAACTGATGATCTGTTGTTACCATGACATGCCTACCGTTGACGACGTTCGGACTATCGTAGAACTGCACGCTTCGCGACACGGATAAAACACCTTTGTGAGGCAAGATTTCGGACATGGCCGAGTGAGATCAGTGAAAACAGGCCTTACTGTAGTGGGGGTTTGTGTAAGCCTCCACCTACTCACAGGGCATCGCAAGGATGCGATGGCGAGCTGGCAACTAGGAGTTAGAAACCACTGGGCCGACAGACTGGACCAGGAGTTGGGAAATCACCACTAGGCCGACAGGCTGTGCCTGGTGGAGCAATGCATTAGAGATTTTACTCAGAACAATTCAATAGACTTTGGGTTTGTTATGAAGCGCCAGCTTCCCTCGCAGTGTGTTTTTCGCTAGACCCACTACACTTACACGGCGCAAAAAGTAGGGCAACTCATCTTCTTCATATGTCATTTCTCTTCTTGCTCCGCTTCGTCCACATCAACTACACTTGTCTGCTTACAACTACGACGCTAGAGAGTGCCAGACCAAAAGTAAGAAAGTGACAGGTAACTAGCACTGACAACATGTGAACAGGGGTCGAGGGACGACAACAGGTTATCAGTGCTAAAGTAACAGGTTATAATTAGCACCCGTGCTGAATTGCTCGTCAAGTTGACCCTGACACGATCGAAGTGTACGGATCCGGTTACGTTGACCCGGCCGGTGATATGATCAAGGCGCTCGTGATGCCTACCATTGCTTCGGGGTACCTCACCATGCTCAAATACACCAACTGCAGTAACATGAAGAAAATGACCAAGATGCTGGAAAAGCGCTACGCCATGTCGAAAGAGCTGGGTGCACCAAGTCGACCAAAGATGTGCATGACGTGCACAAAGCCAATGTGTAGGTGACTATGGACGGAGCGAAAGCAGCACGTGCAAACTCTGTGCCGGTTACCTGTGTCACTCTTGCAGAATGCATCGCAAGATGGCGTTTGTGGGGGGCCGACCACCAGCTCGAGATGCGCAAGGTTGCCTTCTGTGGTGTGTGTCTTCTGAACGTCAGAAACACAAGTCCGGTTGAAGCAGCCAGGGAAGACGCAACGGGACCATGCAAGCGAATCGTGTACCACGATTCGTCGTACACTAGTAGCAGCTCGTCGAACTAGAAGGCAATATCTGTGAGTGAGTAAATCTGTGCGTGTTAGTTTGATCTAGCATCTTGCATCGTTCACTGTGAGGGGAGTCCAACTTTCAGTCGCGTAGAGCTCCAAATCTCGCAACTTGATGCCTGAAAACTGCTCCGTTGCGTCTTGTTGGAGTAGTTCTTGTAAAACCTGTGTGTGGTTATTCGTTGCAGCTACGATCCTTGCTCTTCTTGTGTCAGTGATTTTCGTGAGAAGCAGCTTCACGACTTTGGTGTACCCTTTTGACGACGCTGCTACCAGAGCTGGTTCCAGATCATCACTGCTCAACCCTCTCCACAGAAACTCCACCACTCGACTGTGACCGTTTCCAGCAGCAGCAATGACCATCTCAGCGGGTCGAGACATCCTCGAGTAGAACTCGTTGAGCCACCAAAGCACCTCAAAATGAGCGTTTGCTGCTGCCCCGATGAAGGCTTTGCTTGAACAGCCTTCCGTTCGACTGGCTTGCAGTTTCTGCATGATACCGAGTCGTCCTCTCGCTGCTGCTCCATCCATTGCCCCGGTGGTCACGGGACGAAGAGCTCCGTATACTTTCATGATATAGTGGAGATCGTTGTAAACTGCAGCGTCGATGGTGCTTGGGATCAGGAAGTCGCTGATGAGTTGATGAACGTGCTCGAGCGACTCGAATTCTGGCGGAAGCGCCAATTTGACGAGAAGTAGCGGAGGTGCAGACTCCATCGCTTCAGGAACTTGCTTGGGTCTTGCGAAAAGTGAAGTGAGCTCCTCGAGGTGAACATCATCAGAGAACTTCGACCTGATTACAGGGGCTTCAACACGCAAGCTTCTTGAAGATTTGGCTTGGATGGTGACGTGGATGAACGCCCAAGCGCCATTCCCTGACGTGGCGATTGCCGAAGGTAAATGGAGGTGGTGGTTGTTAGTCTACACGCATCTATTCATTCGTTTACCAATTAATACATGTATCATCGAATAAGGATCTATCACCTCCCTTGTCTACAGCACACTAGTCACGTTCGCTTAGCAGCTCCACCACAGCAAGTCGCCCTTGCATGGCCGCTACATTGAATGCAGACGTCACTCCTTCGGCGTCGCTCTTCGGTAGCAACACCTTGACTACGTCGCAGTGTCCGTTCATGGCCGCAAACGTCAGAGCGTCACCGGCACTGCGCTCGTCCATTTGGTCTAGCATTTGCTGCACGAGTCCCACAACTCCGTTGGCTGCAGCGTTCTCGAACACGCGTTTGCATGCTGCAGGGTCACACCTCGCAAGCAGCTTTTTGGCCACCTCCTGGTTCCCAGCCGACGAAATCTTCACTAGGGCTTGCTCGATCATGCGTAGGTCGCCGTGGGCCAGCAACACCCTTACCATGTCGTTCTGTTCCTTCAACACCGCAGCCACCAGCGCCTTCACGCGACCCACTGGGTTGCTCTTCATGACAAACAGCTC
This sequence comes from Phytophthora sansomeana, assembly GCA_032158285.1. Lineage (NCBI taxonomy): Eukaryota > Oomycota > Peronosporomycetes > Peronosporales > Peronosporaceae > Phytophthora > Phytophthora sansomeana. Next base: position 210,125 of record JAPDHH010000200.1, read on the forward strand.
TGCCATTTCAAGATGGTCCAGTTCCACTGCCGTTAGCAGCGCCAAGCCGGCTGCCGAGTCACTGCATTTGGTGGCGAGTAACTTGGCCGTATCGGCGAACCCACGACTGGCAGCGGCGATGGTAGCTGCGTTGATCGATCGTTGCGCCTGCCAGCGATTGGTGTCTCCACTGTTGTAAGTGGAGCCTCGCGAGAGGTAACTCTCGTCCTCTTCGGGGCAGTTATCCAGTAGTAGTTGAATCATCTCACAACGATCAACGAGCGCTGCCTGCTCCAAGGCCTCTCCGATGTCTCTAGGATTGCGCCTCTCGACGATCAGCTTCAAGATGTCCGAGCGGTTGACAGCAACCGCAGCACTCAACGCGTCGCCAAGTGCGTCGTCGCCACAGAACTCGAGCAGCAGTTCCACCACCTCAAAGTGTCCTCCTTCCGCAGCTTCTCTCAACGACGGGTTGGTGTACATGACACTCGTGAAACCATGACACAGCAGCAGTCGAACCACCTCCGTCTGTCCACTTGCCGACGCCACCATGAAAGCACCTTGGGCTAGACCCGAATAGTAGGGCACCAGTGCATCCACGACATCGACACGACCGTTCACCGCCGCGTCTTCCAAAGCAGGCACCGCCTCATTCATAGGCACGCTGTTCCTCAGAAACCGAACCACCTCGGCACGACCGTTCTTCGCCGCCACCGTCATCGCCTCCACCGGCTCGCACTCGTCCGGGTAGAACTCACACAACCACTTGACCACTTCGAGATGTCCCTCCGTGGCCGCAGCAATGCAGGCCTCGGGTGAACAGCCCTCGGTTCGGGTCTCATGCAGCCACTGCACGATGTCGAGGCGTCCTCGAGCCGCCGCCCCGTCCATCGCCTTGACCGTCCACGCTCGAAAGTCTCCATGAGCTTTGACGACCCTCCTCAGGTCGTTGTACACTGCCCCATCAATGGTGACAGGCATCAAAAAGTCACTCACGCACTCGGCAATGTGGGGTAGGCCCTGCACCTCGGGTGACAATGACCGAGACACGTTCAGCAGCGACTTGGGCTCGTACATCATGGTCAATTTGAAACTTGGATGGGCGAACCACGGCAAAAGACGAACTGAGACTGCGTCTTATCGGTTATCGGGCTCACCTTGCCACGTACGAGGCCGTTTCACCTGGCGAGGCAGGACACATGTCGTCACTTCGCCTGTCGCCAACGGTTTGGTTTGGTTGGGACAAACGTTTCTCACCGAGTCAGCGCAATTGCTGCTTGGAGTGGATTGATCCCCATCGTTGAGGAACAACAACGCAGCGACCATTTCAGCTTGGAAGAGGGGCATTGAAGTGGAAGGCACGGTCTCACCACAATAATTTTCGAGCCAATGCGTGAACTGTTCCTCACGGTATGAGCAGCACAACGGGTCAAACGTTTCGTGTTAAACCACAGAGCTCCAAGCTGATTTAAAGTAGAGGGAGGCTACGTCGGACAGGGCAATGGAGGAGAGAGTCCATAACGGTGGACGACGTCATATTCGCGTGGTGAGCAGCGCGCGATTCTGTGGCGCCACCAAATTCAAATGGACATGTGTTGTCCTCTCGAGTTGCTTGCTGGGTCGGATGCTTGAGGTATTTGAGGACGCACTCATCTAGTGTGTCGTGGTGGGGATTGATGTCTCGAGGACGAAGTGATGTACACAAGGCGCAGCCTCCTAGGGTAAACGCAAATATGTTCTCCGAGCGGATCAACTAATGGTGGTGAGTCTTCCTAACTTCGTATCAAGTGCGCGATGGTACTGGGTTGCAGTATTTCTGGTCTTGCGACGTTGACGCTCCCGATAATAGCCGCCGTTCGTGGTGGTGAAGCAGTTGCAAACCTCTATATCGAAAGCAGCAGTCGAATACTGATCTCAGCTACATCAAATGCCCCAAGTCCAAGCAACCACCGAATTGCGAAGAACGCGTGTAGTGATAATTGGAGGTGGAGCTGCAGGTATCAACACGGCACAAGCCCTAGCAAGGAAACTCACCCCTGTCGACAACACCGAAGTTGTCGTTCTCGAAAAGAATGCCTACTTTTATCATGTTGTGGGAGCTCCACGTGCGTACGTGGATGCCAGCTACACACACAAAATGTTCATCCCGTACGACGACGCCATCCCTAAGAGTGCTGCCAGTTTTGTCAAGATCGTGCGTGGAGTTGCCACGAAGATATCGTCGGACTCGAACGAAGTCTCCTACCACGCGATAGATGATAACGACATCGAGAGTGAAGTCACGGAAAAGCTGCATTTCGACTATCTTATTTTTGCTACGGGGAGCACGTACTCGGTGCCTATCAAGCAAGACATTTTCAACTTCTCTAGGTCGGCTACAGAAGCCAAGCTCCAAGAAATTCGCATTCATATCGAAAACGCGGAGAAAATTGCGGTCGTGGGTGGTGGTGCCGTAGGGTGTGAGGTTGCGGCCGAAATCAAGGCCAAACACCCGACAAAGTCCGTGACGATCATCGAGGCAGACAGCAAACTCATAACTGGGAACAACCTCAACGAGAAATTCTACAAGAGATTGACGAAGTCGCTCGACAAGCTGGGAGTCAAAGTGATAACTGGTGAACGCCTGACAGAGCGTCTGAACGGCAACAGTTTGGAAAAGAGAACGCTACGCACAGACAAAGGTACAGAAATTGAGTCGGACATTCAGCTGCTTTGTGGCGGCTTTAGTCCTGTTGCAACGTTGATCCAGGAAATGGACTCGAGTTTAGTGACAGACCGCGGAGCTGTCAAGGTGAACGCGCAACTGCAGCTTGAGGATGAGAAGTTTGGGCACATGTTTGCTCTTGGCGATGTTTGCAACCACCCAGCACCAAAGATGGCTTTTATTGCTGGTGAACAGGGCAGGTTTCTGGCTGGTGAGATGGTTGAAGTGATTCGCAAGAAGCAACTGGGCTTTACCAAGCCGTTCAAAGCTCCTGGAACCGCTGCTATGATCTTGCCTCTCGGTTCTTCGGGAGGCATCTCGCAGCTACCATTGTGGGGAGGCATTGTCGTCGGAGACTGGTTCACCCGGATGATCAAGTCGAAAGACTACTTGGCAAAAATGATATGGGCCAGTCTCGGCGCTACCGCTCCGAACTAACTTCACAGTAGTTTTAAGAAGTTGTCGTGGGTACTGAAGAATTCACAGCCGATAAAAACAATTCAGGTAGAGTGAAGTGATTCCGTCGCTGTCGTCGCTGAGTTTGCGTTTTAGCGAAAAGAAGGAGTTGTGCAGTACTTCAAACTAACATGCCTTCACATATTTTGCATTCGACAAAATCCGCTCGAAGTTTCAGACAATATAACATTAGGTGCGCACTACAGCTCCAAATGAAGATTTATGAAGGACAAACTCGGATATCCCAACTCGGATATCCCAACTCGGATATCTCACACCGCTTGGCCGCCAGTTTTGAGTTGATAGCCAGACTTTGGCTTCATCTGCTTGGAGTTCATGTGCACCAGTATGACCCAGCAAATGTTCCACGCGAAAATGCTCGTCTTCGTAGTTGCAACGCTGCTGTTCTTGGTCACATTCTCAACAAATTGACTATATCCGGTGGGCTCCATGGTTCTTGTAGTATGCCAATTTAGTATTACAAAATACATGAATACAACTTGGAAAAGGTAGTCTGGCGCCACTAACGGCAATTGCAGGCATTCCTGGCAACGTTTTGTTTAACGCATGCATGCTTCGGCATTATTCTCGGAAAGCTGATCAAACTGAATAGTAGGAGGATGCATACTGCTACCAAAACTTCCTGATGGCTGTGAATATGCCTACAGTACATGCTTCCGCATTCTTGGCTGCTGGCTTTTAATTCAGAAGACAAGTGCACAATTAGCGCAGGTAGCTCGATGTAATAATACTTCGAAGTATGATAGAGCATCCAGATTGGAAGACGCAAACTTTAGAATGAATTGCAAGGGCACAACTGTGGCAGTGCTTTAAATCACCATTGACAATGGTGCTGATCGGCACCATTAATGGGATAGATTACAGTCAGGAAAATGCGTAAGGATGTGTAAACAGGATAAATTCGCGTCGATCCTCAACCTTTCATTTTAGAAATCGCCAAGCGCAGCACGAGACGAAGCAGCAAAGCTGGAGGTGTACGTTTGGAGAGCTTATGCGTGTCGTTGCGGGTTTATATGCTAACTTATTGTGTCGAATTGCTCCTACACTGCGCTGCGAATGTGTACATGTGTACAGATACTGTGCGTGCTCCTGAAGTAAGAGTGACTCGCACTGTGATCGCTAAACGCTGCAAGAGCTTCCTGTATTCTGGATGTGATAATGCATGTTGTAGAATGGAGCAAGGCTTCGCGCACTAGTATACTGTTGGCTTACCGTGTTAATCGTTTCACCGGAGACAAACGAGCTGCATGTATTCCAAATAAATGCGAATCCGTCTGAAGGCAAACCATGTCCGTTTCCTACCGGAGAAAGCCCCTCTAAGGCCCTGACTATATATTATACGCTACTTGTGCAGTGTCCTTCTTTCGGGATTTACAGTATTCCTCTGTGAAGGGCTCTTTAAGCTGCAAACTAAGTCATGTGCACTCGCACAACACTAACAAAGCCTTCTACACACGCGATCATTTATGAGGCGCTCCCCTTCTGCCCTAGTTTTTACCGAAGCTAGCGCCCGCAGATACGACAGCAGTATGACCCCCAGTTGCAGCGTTCATGAGAGCAGCCCAACGATAGTTAGAGATCGCGTCAAATAGAAGCTTGCGGCGCGTGCAAGTCAGAAGCATGACACGTGTACCACACCAAAGGAATTTATTTAAATGACCGTTATGTGAACATTTTGTCCGGCAACATAATAATATTGAAGCAACATAATCTGCCAATGGTGTCGATGGACCTGCCTGTCAATGGTGTTCTAATCAGTGCCCACAATTGCTTAGCGGGCTGGCGTTCGAGTCTGTCTTCATATTTTTTGCATGTAGTCGCGAAGGTCTGTGTAGGATTGTGCATTGCATTAGTAAGTATTTCTTATTAGCATGTTCTAAAAAGTTTCGTACCATCGACGTTGTCAAAGATGATCGGGTTTGACGCGATGCGAGCTTGTTCCTCTTGCTGCTGCCGTAGCTTTTTCAAAGGCGACTCCTTCACTTTCGACTTGATAGAAGCCACACGTTTTCCTGGTATTTAGTTTGTGGTTTCCACGGCTTGGTTGTTGGTCTTGCAGGATAAAAAAGGAAGAATGAGCTACACGGGCTGGCAAACGAGAAGATGACCCTCCTTTTGGTTTTGATTTGTGTATGTGTTGATAGTGGGCGACGTGGATTGGGACGCGGTCTACACCTTTCTAACGGGAAGTGAAAAGCTGGAAATTTCAAGGTGGGATGGGGTGTTGCGGTTTAACTGGTGCAAGTGTCGGTGTCTTGGATATTGGTGTTGAGTAGAGACGAATTGCTCGCGTTGGCGATGGCTATGGATGCAGATGAAAAACGAAGGCGCAATCGTATTGCTGTTCGGCGGTGCCGAGCAAATCAATCTGCTTCGGCACGAGAAGAGCGATTGAAAAAGCAGCGCGAATACGAGAAGCGGAAAAGGCGAGAAATCAGGAAGATTCGTCGAGATCGCCAAATGTCTCCTTTGGATGGCACTAAGCGATCTCCTTTACGACCTATTTCTGAGTCTACTAAGGATGCTGTGTTAAGGCGGCTTCAAAAGTCTCTTGGAGCGGAAAGATTAGATGAAAGCGTGTGTGGCGTGTGTGATCGTTTCGTGTTATCTCACACGTGTCAATGGATTGACGTGGTAAATCGTGTGTGGGTTGAGCGTATGAAACATCTCTTGGACAGCAAAAGTGAAAATCTTTCTCCTGAACTCCTTAAGCATTACGATTGTTCTCGCTTTTCAGTGGTGTTGAACGGAATTTTGTTATCTCCGAGGGGGGTCCAAGTTGAGAATGGGGATGTTTTCGTAGTTGTTTGTGCGGATTGTGATGCCAGCATTTGCAAGGAACAACTGCCAACGTTTTCGATAAAAAATGGGTTTTATGTTGGTGCCTTGCCTGCTGACGTCGCGGACGTATCGCTCGTTGAACGGTTCATGGTGCAGCCAGTAAGTACCGTAACAACAACGCGTGTTTTGCGTGGTGGAGTTCATCGAGCGATTCGATCTCATTGCCTTGCATTTGATGCATCCCCGGGTCCTGCAGCTACATTACTTCCACGTCGGTTGGATGATATTGATGCTTACCGTGTCGTTCTTGCCGGTCCATTTACCGATGTACAGCATGCAAAAATTAGAAAAATGCATCGTGTTCGACGCAAGAATGTGAAGGACTTGCTGGCATTTTTCAAAAAAGAGAATCCATTTTTTCGTGATATCGCTGTTGACAGCAGTGAGTTGGATGCTGAATTTGTTGCAGAGCAGCTATTTTATGATCCGGCCGATGAAGGTGTGGCTCGAGATATAGCTGACAATCATGAGCGTGTAAACCTTAATCCTGACGAAGAGTTGGCAGACGAAGAAGATGTCATTGAAAGAAGAATGGTTTTTACGGAGGATGGCACTGATGTACAAGCGTCTGACCTCCAAACTGAGTCGATGCAGGCCACTGTACTCGATATGACTGATTCACACACTTGTGAGCCTCGAGTTTTGGTTAGACATTCCAGCCAATTTGCTCAAGCTGATGGAGAGTTGTTTGCTAAGATGTTTCTCCATCTAGTTCCTTATGGACGAGGTCATCCATGAGAAAATCGCAAATTTAACGTATCGTTACATGGGTGTGTGCAGTATTATTGCTCTTTGAGCTCTTTGAGCTCTCGTGCTTTTGCAGAAGATGAAATATTTACTCTGGTTGCATTCGATCGTATCTCTATGCAGAACATGTACACGCATGTGGGTTTGCGTTGCAAGCGATATCCAAATGCATTTGACGGATACTCGGATATAACGTCAGACGAATTGACTAGAGCTTTAAGAGAAAATGAACAGCGCCGACAAGGCAGAATTTCCTCGTCCGAGCGGTGTTCTCGAGCAACTCAGTTCTTACGATCTGTCGAGTTAAGTGAGAGCAGCATTTTGGGGAGTGATGCGGAACGTGAGCAATGCAGACGGAAGGCATTTGCATACCAAGCCCGCTTTGGTCTGCCGGCGCTATTTGTGAGGTTGACACCAAACGTGTCAAGCTCATTTGCACTTGCTCACTATACCGGTCATACAACAATTGATTCACTATTCGATGCACCGTTGTCGAAAATTCCTGATCGCGGGTCGATGAGGGCTGCTGCGTTAAAAAACGATTTTGTGTCAGCTCGTTTATTCACGAGATACATGGATGCATTTGTTGAACACGTTCTTGGTTTTCATCAGAATCGTAATCTTGATGGGTTGTTTGGAAAAGTCCTAGCATATTTCGGGATGGTGGAGACACAAGGCGGGGGATATTGCACGCTCATATCCTCGTGTGGTCGGAGGCAGGGCCTTCGAATGTGACTGAGTATGAAAGCGTCCTAAAAGAGCGGGGAAGTCAATTCTTGAAAGAGATTGAAAGTTACGCTGACAGCGTTGTGACTACAAATTTTCCCATACAAGTATCACAAGGTTCGTGCCGATTTTGTGGTTTTTCGTATTCCGATCTTCAGGTTTTGGATGTACCAGAGAGTGCGAGAGAGAAGCCACATGACGATCAACAGCACGAGCCTGCCATTTTAAAGTGTGGTCACTGTCAGACTCAAATAAGCTCTCAGCACATCCTGCGCCAACTACTTCTGCAAAATCGCCCGAGAACATGGCCCCCACCGATGAAGGAGCTTAGTCGTACTGAATTGCAAGAACGAGCAATTGAAGAAGCGAAACTGAGAGGGGGTATACAACGTGCTGAAATGCACTATTTTGAACGAGAATTGCTCTGTGTTGTGATTCTGCTTGTGACGATGGTGGTCATCACCTTCATGACGTTCATGCTGCGTATTTGAATTCCATAAACGAACCACAGCGCTGCTCTGGCGAACGAGGTGATGGTGCCTTCATACGTGACGAGATAGCGAGAATGGTTGAGATGCTACCTCCATCTCAAGATGACGTACGATGGGGAGAAAAAGCATTCAATTTCATGATTGCAATGCTTGTTTTTCTGCTGAATTTGCACTGGTGGACTCACGCTTCAAGCTGTTTTAAACGATCGCGTGCGTCACAACGGGGATATTGCCGAAATGGTTTTCCTCGAGATCGCAACAATCACACATCATTCACAGACAAAGGACTTCAGTTACAACGCTTACCTGGGAGTGAGTATGTAAATGGGTTTAACAATGTGGTGATGGCGACGTTTAAATCGAATCATGATATCCAAGTCCTTATTGGAGGCGAAGCTGTATTGGATAGAATTTATTACTGCTGTAAGTATGTTACGAAGCAGCAAAATCGTGTTGATTCAATAGCTGCAGTAGCCCTGACTGCGTTTCGTCGGCGACAAGAGAAAGAAGCACGGAAATTGGACGAATCTGGAATGCAGGATAGTCGTAATACAAGTCGACAACGTGTTACAAGTATGGCGTATGCTTTAACAAATCGTCGAGAAATTGCTGGTCCACTTGCAGCACTATTCTTGCTGAGAAAGTCATGCTGCTACAAAAGCACGTCCTGTTCAATTTTACCGCTTATGGAAATTCTCAAGGAACTTTTGGGATCGGAATGCTATGGTTGCGAATTGATTGGAATCGAAGCCGCTTGTCCCGAACATCCTGGTCGTGGTGATGCATACAGATCAGCAACACTTCTAGATGACTACAGATGTCGGCCAACTGCACTTGAACAAATTAATTTGTACGAGTTTGTAATGAGATTTTTTAGACGATCTCGAACAGTGACTTCAGGTGCAGAAACCATATTTTTGGATGATCATCCTCTCTCAAGAACACATTACATTGGTTTTCATCGATCGGAGGTAGTTCCCGTGATAACTGGAGCTCGAATGCCTTACGTAAACGATGAGTCACCTGTCGATGTGAGGGTAAAGCGCGCAAGGATTGCATTGGTGCTGTTTAAGTCATTCCGCACAAGAGCAGACTTAGTTATCGACTGCAACGATAATACTTGGCAAGAAGCATATTTTGAATGGCTACCAAACCGGTCCGCATTTGTTAAAGAAATTATGAGCAATATGGATGATTATTTTCGTGCGAGAGAAAAGGTTAACGTGAAGGAAGACATTTCAGATAGGGATAGTTCATCTAGTGCTGATGAGCCTGGAGTCGAGTTTGATGATCTCGATGGCTTTATTGATGTTGCTGATCCATCGGAAGCATTTTCAATTTGTGCGAATGAAGCTGACACTGAAGTCGGTGGCATCCCAACTACCGAGACACTAGACCCTGTTTTGTACCGAAGTTGTCAAGAGGAAGCACAAATTGTTGGTGTGCTTAGTGAAAATAACTTATTGAATTCCAGCGCACAAGTTGCTGTGGATAAACATGCAGAAATACAGCATCCAATTCAAAGTGGACACGTTCTTGATATTGGCAATGGAGCTATCACAGCGGAGGAGTTACGGCGATGGGTTAGTCATTCTGAAATGGATGATCCTCTCACACAAAGTGAGATAGGAGTTAATAGACCAACAGAAGTGATTGAGCTGCTGTTTGAAGCGTTGCAGCCGGAAAACATGATTTGGAGACCAATTGATAGTGACACAGTACCAGAGCAAGTTGGGGCATACGCCTCATTACAATGTATTTCACGCGCCATATCATTGAACAATCGCCAGCACATTGCGTTCTGCATTGCAGGAAAAGCTCTACTAACCCGGTTTTACGAACAAGAAGTTGCGAGCCAAAATCCAAATAGTGGTTACTCTTCAGCCGAGTTTGAATCCCGCATTCATCGTGACCAACTGCTAATGTTTTTGGGTGGAGCGGGTGGTACAGGAAAAACCCGTGTTATTGATGCAATTGATTTGCTTTGCGCTAGTTGGCATCGGGAAAGCGCGGTGACAAAAGCCGCATTAACAGGAAAAGCTGCCACTTTAATTGGAGGTCGTACACTCGCGAGCTTTTTACTTCGCCTCAAATTTGCAATTAAGCGAAGAGAGTATTTTGAACTTGACCTTCTCGCAATCGACGAAATTTCAATGATGACAAAGCCTGAATGGATCCAGCTTGATAAACTACTGCGTCGATACAAAAAGATTGGAATACCTTTCGGGGGAGTGCACGTAATTTTGGTCGGTGACTTTCTCCAAATGCCTCCAGTAGGGTCTGACCCCATTTACATTGACCCTGCTACTAAAAGATCTGTTAGTATCACTGACTCTGCTGGGTTTGATTTGTGGCGAAAGTTTCGTAAAGTTATCATTTTGGATGAATCGATGAGATTTCGGAGCGATCCAGAATGGGGTGAAGGTTGTCAAAGAGCACGATTGGGCGAGTGGACTCCAGCATTTATTGATTTAATTAACAGTAGACTCATTGACAATGTACCTGAATTCGCCGCGGAAGGAAAGAATAGCGTTTTCGTCACGCCAGAAAATGCAACACGGCTCTCCATCAACAACGCCTTCGCACGAGAAACAGCCAGTTTGCTTCCGACGCACCAGCATCCCCTGCGAGTCGTTGCCGATTTCAGAAACGCATTGGATAACTTGAGCAAAGCCGACGTTCAAATGATTATGGGGCTACCAGATAATCGTTTTGGTCGTTTGGCTCCATATTTGGATTTAATAGCTGGTATGCCAGTGCAGGTGACACAAAATGTCGCCACTACAAAAGGAGTTGCAAATGGTACTATTGGCACATTGGAGTACGTTCATTTTCCGTCAGGTACGCGGTTTCGACTAGCAAAAGACAGCCGAAGCAATGTGGTCGTTCACGTGCCAAGTCAGCACCCAGATTACGCGATTCTCCGCTTGCCCAGACTCAGTACAGCCAAGCCAATACGTCCTGGCATATCACCCAATTTATTTCCAGTATTCTTCAACACTGAGGCTTACAAAGGAAAGCAGTATTTCATTACCGGCAGCACCGAACCATGCCTCACGCAAATTACTTGTTAAAATAAGGCAGCTACCTTTTGTCTGCGCTGCTGGATCCACTATCTACAAAGTACAAGGTGAAACGCTCGACTCAATGGTTGCGGTAGACTGGAAATCAAGGCTGGCTGTTGTTAATACGCCACAACAAGTCTACCTCATTGTATCACGCGTAACGTCTAGAAATGCATTCTTGACGCTGACGCCATTCACAGATGACCTTGCTGCATGGGCGCGTCCACCTAGTCACGCATTGAATGAAGAAAGTCGCCTTATTCAGCTCAGTGATGACACAATAGCAGAATGGTGCCGACTAGAAAGTAACGAGTTAGCTTAGCAAGGACAAATAGCTCGAAAGTGCTAATTGAAGAAAAACGATTCATCGCTAGCTGCAATTGACTCCTTATGAGGCTCGTATCGTTATGTTGCATGAATGTTATTGGGTTGACATGTGCTGCGAATGTTGTTCGATTACAAACGGGTCCTGGCCGGCTAGCGACAGTTCTTACGAACTGCGAACTGTCGACACATGGAAGATTTGTAGTCGGTAATTGATTATTACCGACTACAAAGTTTACGCTGTGTTTGCGCTGTTTGATGTATTAACATGCGTATGAATGTACGGTTCTTCCCAACACAGCTGACAGTGCGCCGATGATACAACGTTTGTAGGATTGGCGATCGTCCTACCGTATTGTAGTCGAGTGGCTCCTCATTCTGCAATTTGCTTTTCAAGACGGAATTGGTACCGAAGATCAGTCATGCGCGCATTGTTGCTCGCGTTTGTGGCCACAACCACCATTTTTACCAGTGATTTGGCGTTGGCAGACACTGCGATAGACCAATCGGCGACAACCTCCATCGACATACCCCTAAACCGGCAACCGCTTCTTAAGAAGTTTGGGCATGAATGAGTTGGCGTGAAGGACGAGAACAAGGAAGAAGAACGAGGAATTAACTTCGCGAATCTCAACGGTGTGATCGATACCAAGAAACTGGACGATCTGATCAACCCGGACAAAATCAAGGCTGCACTAGGCAATGCGGACAAGGAAGCGGCCTTGTTCGCCAAGTGGCACGAGAACCCTGCCATTGCGACAGTAATTGCCAATAGTCTATGGATGAATGGCAACTTCGCCAAGAACAAGGACATCGCCCTGAGATTTAACGTTCACAGGACCCGGGTAAAAAACCTGAATTCACTCGTCGACACGAAGGCTCTCGATGACGCCTTAGAAGTGCTGAAAACCCAAGGCCGGCGTGGGAATGACGACATGTTTACAGGTTGGATGAAAAAAGAACTGACGCAAAAAGAACTCGCCACAATCGTGAAGTCCTATCCGGAACGAGGCAAGAAGTACGGCCTTGTCCAGTTCTACTATGGCCTCTTTCTGGAACACCAAGCTTCCTTCGGCCAAAAGGGCTAAAGATGCTAAAATACGGGCGATCATGACTAGCTAGACGACAAGTGTAGAGCCACTTCCTCACAAACCCTTCTTCTACTTTTGAAAAAGACTACGAAAGGTGCGCGAATATCCTTGATCATCAAAGGTTACCAAGGTGAAACCCTCTAGGCAATATATGCACGCGTTGTGATGGTGTCGGCCTCATTTTCATTCATCGAAACGTTAACCACGACTTTCAACGCATCTCTGGATTATCTGATACTCGCAAACACTTTTTCCCCTTTGTGTCGGTGAATTCCAAGTCCAAGATATTTTTTTTGGTTCGGAGATGCACTTGATTGTGACAGTGTAGTGAGATACGCTCTGTCTCGCTCGGAGACCAAGTTTGGCGACGGCGAGTTCATATTCGTGAATATTTCGTCTAGTGTAGACTTCCGTCGCATTCTCGGCCAGGAGCCAACCCAACCAAATACTGGGTCCTATGTGGGACGATACACGATTCGAGTTCGGGCAGTGGAGGTTCTAACTGCCGAGTAATTTGTCGGTGGACGTAGAATTGGCTTGGCATCATAGAACACAAAGAAATTGGGGTTGAGCCTTTCTTCAGGCGTGGCAATGGCACAGTCTTCAATACAATCTCCGATCGGGTCAACTGCATGAAGTAATGGTGAACAAGGTTGGGTTTTACTGTTGCAACGGTCATCTAACTGCAAAAACAAACTTTTACGTGGAAGGCGATTACTGTCCCAGTTACTCAGGCGCCCCAAGGTTAAGCAACAACCGATTTACGAAGAACGCGTGTAGTGATAATGACGGCGGAGCTGCAGGTATTAACACGGCACAAGCCCTAGCAAGGAACTTGCCCACGCCGATTACACAGAATTCGCCGTTCTCGAAAAGAATACCTACTTCTACCATAGCACCACGCGCTTACGTCGACGTCAGCTGCATGAGCAAAATATTCATTCCGTACGACGACATCCTTTTAAAGAGTGCTGCCAGGTTGCCAAGATTTTTGTGGCCACGAACATACCGTGAGGTTTCATACCACGCACTACATGGCAACAACAACGAGGGCGAAGGCACGAACAAGCTGTATTTCGATATCTGGGTGACTCGGCGTCAATTAAGTTTGAATTCCTGAGCTTTCGTGGTTGGCTACAGGAGCCAAGCTACAAAGAGCTCGCAACCATTTGGAAAAAATTGTGGTCTAGAGCGATGACAAAATAGTAGAAGTACTGTATTGCTCTCAATTGCTGTTTCGGCATAACAATACGTACTAGTAAAAGTTTAGAGGTTCCCCATGTAAAGCACCGCTCAAATTCCATTTTGCTTTTAGCAGACTACTACAGTACATGTGTAGTAGGAGAATGGCAGAAACCTTTGGACGACTAGAGCTACAGTATCCTCGATTCTCGGTTGAGAATATCTCGTTCAGTTCTAATGTACACGGAATCGCTCCCAGAAGACGCTTTGTGCGCGATGATCTCAAATTTGGTTAGTGCGATCCCGAAGAAACAAAATCAATATGGTGATAGAAAGTGGTACTAATGGCGTTGTTATAGACATAAGGTTGTGGAAAACGAAAGTTTTGGGCCACAATTTCAGCGAGCACACAGCCGACACAGCCAATACAGCTTTGCCTTTGGCTGCAGCTTGCGATTGTTAAATAATACATCGTAGTAGAAAATTGGGATAAGAAAATCAAACCTTCGAGTTGAAGGCCAGGTACAGACCCTTTGCACTCGCAACAAAAACAGATTTTGTAGCATATTGAGTAGGTCTTTCTGTTTCAAGGATTTCATCAACCACATTTTTTAAGCCATCGACAGGTATTGCCAATGCGTTTATCATGAACTTGGCGTCACAAATAGAGAGGGTTTGTCTCCACGCTCCAAACGTTTGAATTTAAATTAATGTCTTTACAGCTATGAACCTAACTCTGCCCCAGCGTCAAATCGTCTTCCGCGGGTGTAGCGACAATAGATAATTGGTTATTTCATATATATTTTTAGGTATTGTGATATCCACGTAGCTAGCGCGCAGCTTGCAAAATATGTTGTTCAAAATCATTTTTGCACTTTTGAAGTGTGAATTTGCTGCCGCTCGTTCACTATTATCGATAGCGAGTCGTAGCAAATGTTACCACAGCAAAATTTGTTGACATTCTTCAACACTCGACAATTTACTGTACGATACTTAAATCGCATGAAGTTTGTAGTACAGTAATCCTGATTATTGTACGGTGCACTGGGTCCTATCTCAAGATTTCTGGGTTCTATACCGTCTATACCGATACAGTCTTCTGCTTCAATAAAGAACGCCTGATATGTATACAATTTCCAAGGTAAATAGGAGTTTTGGCGACTTCGTGAACCTTGGCACGACAGTCAAACTATTGTATTTAGTTAATCCAGGATAAATCTAAGATATGCTTTTCTAAGTAGCCAGAGTATTATGATGCAGCAGGGAACTCTCGATGGCGGCGACAGATGTGTAGCTCTTGCGCCTTTGTGAGGCGCGCACGCTTCTAAAACTCTCGCTTTCTGGGCGGCATGCGAGTGAAGTAGGTAGAGGAACGCAAATTGCGAAGTGAGCTCCGATGATATCGTGGCATCGATACCTTAGCTTGGGTACTATACCTCGCTTCTTCCCAATGGTCTCAACTCTGATTGGCGGAATCTTTACTAGTCCCTTTTTTATATCTACAAAATCAATTCATTTGCGCACACTAGGTACGCTGATGGTCTCATACAGTTCAGCAGGTTATTCGTTGTGACCCGTTCTTTATTGAAGCAGAAGACTGTATACATGTATATATGGATGAATATCGTAAAGTTGCCGACAAACGAATATATTGACTTCGCTACTGTATTGCTGCCATGGGCCAATCAGTGGTCAGACGAGTACTTTTAGCGAATAAGGTGGCGCGTTAGGTTAATTATAGCCAATCAAATTGATTAGGGGTAGGTTGTGGAGCAACCGACACCTGGCCGACGTATCATGTCGGCAAGGGCTCCGAGATATGCACCGTGGCAATAGTTAGTACAAGACAAACTGGTAATGATCCCGCATATTGAGCTCGCTGCCGACACTTAATTGGGAATTTGTATCGAGACGTAGTGGCTCGAAAGCGTCGCTTTCCAATGCTCCACGAATTCAACCGAGTTTCCTGGACTTTCGCGACCTTTGTCTCTAAGTTAGATGAGCAACGCACAGGTAGGCTGTCGAATAAGTATTACGTAGTACATGTACATGTATGTGTATCAAGTTTAAGGGGCGTACGCTGCGTACATGTAGCAGTGCAATCAAAGGCGCAACAAGAAAAGAAATATGCGCTAATAAAATATATTTTAAATAATATCATAATGCGGTGAGCCCCTATCCATCCAGCAATAGCAGCAGCAGTTCCGGAGGAACGCTAGGTGTGGTGCGCACCGACGCGCTGAAACCGCTGCCGGTGTCCACGCACTTGGGCGCCAGCCGATGCCGCTTGCCATTGCTGCTGCTGTTGCGCGCATCGGCCGTGCTGCTGTTGACGGCGGTGGTCGGTCCCAGCTTCCTCCACTCGTAGACTCCTGCTGCATGCTGACTCCGCTACGCCGCCGGAGCCACCACGCAGCCCTTGGTCCCCGCCATCACCGCCAGTCGTGCGTGTGCTGCTGGTGCTGGTTCCGCCGCCGCCTCATGTGTGTGCTGCTGCTGCTGGTAGCGAGGGGACCCGCCTCCCCCGCTCGCGGCCGCCCCTGCTCGCGGCCGCCCCATGCACGCGCACGCCGCACCCGCTATGTGTCGCCGCCGCCTCATGTGTGTGTGCGCTTCTCTGGACGTTAGGGCCGCACCTCCCCACCGCTGCAGGCGCCCCATGCACGCGCGCGCCCGCTCCCGCTGCTCCCCTCCTGCTTTTCTTGCAATGAGTGAGTTTCCCTTCTGATGCTCTTTTCAGCCAATGAATGAATAAAGCGGTTTCATTGGCTGAAAATAGGTTGTCGGTCGGTGTCAGCCCGGTCACACTATGGTACAGAACCGACCCCAACTGGTATGCAGGGCCTGTAGTGCATGCACATGCATTGAAGTGATTGCCTAGGTGAAAATAATACATTGGAGCGATTCCCGCAGGCTTTTGGGACGTCCTAAACCACCTCGTCCCAGATTTAGGACGCGGAGCTCCACATTCTGAGACGCCGTTTCGACCAATCACAAGGCGCTCTGAGACGCCATTTCGACCAATCACAAAGCGATGAGTGACTCTGAGGCAAGCAGCGGCACCAACCTGGTGATTCTCACGCTTGCGCTGGGCGTTTTGGGCCAGCAGGGCACGAAAAAAACGCAGTGCGAGGTACTTCTTGTTGATAGACGTCACAGTCTGCATCGTCCTGTTGTTTCTGCTCGCGTACGCTTGGTAACGAGACAGCACTTCATCCCGTTCGTTGGACCCTATCGGCAATACCTCCCGGACGAACTCCACTAGGATCTCAACGTCGGTGATCGAATACCACTCGAAGCTAGAAGTTCTCCCGCCACGCTTGTTTGCTGCTGTCGTCGCCAATGAGCTGCAAAGGTTGAAGTCGATTATATGGTATCAAAGGTTTTCCCTAAATTTTATACATTTATGCAGGTCTGGTTGTCCTAGAAAATCTGTGCGAGGGGGGGTCGCTCAGATCTGGAATCTAAGAGAGGGGGTCGCGACCTCGCTGAACAAAAAAACGAATAGATTAAGGGTCTGGGACGCGGAAAATGGCTGCGGGAATCGCTCCATTATCCTCGATACTCGGTAATATTTCTATCGTTGTACATGTACTTGCATGCCGTCCAAGTATTATGCCAGTCCATCACGTGTTTAGCTAGGATGACACCTCTCACAGCAGACTCAGATACAGAACGCAAGCGTCAATACCACTCATACTGTGGCCGCACATAGTCGGCGAACGATCCAGAACGATCAAAGTTGCTCTTGCGATTGGGTTCGCAAACATTTATTCATTGTCAATGATACGGTGGGACCCAGCGGCTGGGCAGCGATTCTTGCTCGTCTTAGCATAGCATTGTACGGTGACTCCTCATTCTACTTTTTACTTTTCAAGACGCAGTTAGCATCCGGATACCGAAGCTCAGTCATGGGTGCATTCTTGTTCATGTTTGTGGCCACAGCCACCATGGTAGCTAGTAATTTGGACTTGGTGAGCGCTGGCACCGACCAATCGACGACTACCTCCATCTACAACGCCCAAATTCAAGAAATCAGCAAGCGGTTCTTAAGAAGTTATCACATGAGTGAGCTGGGCGCGAAGGACGAGACCAACAAAGAAGAATGAGGAATTAACCTGGCGAATCTCGACGATGTCATCGATGTCAAGCAGCTCGACGACCTGATTAACCCCGACAAAATCAAGGCTGCACTAGGCAATGCGGACGACGAGGCGGCCTTGTTCGCTAAATGGCACGAGAACCCCGCCATGTCCAAAGCAATTTTCCAACGTCTATCGGCGAATGGCAACTTCGCCAAGAAGTTGCCATTCGCCGATAGACGTTGGAAAATTGGACGTCGTTCTGAAGTACAGTGCGTACATGACCCGGCTCAAAAACAACAAACGACTCACCCCATCTCTCGACACGAAGGCTGTTGACGAGGCCATCGAAACACTACAAACAAAAGGAATGCGTGCGGTGGCGAAGAACTTTAAAGTTTGGTTGAAGGATGGACTAACCAAGCAAGAGCTCGCAACTGCAGTGGAGGCCCATCCAGAACTTACCAAAAAGTACGCTGCGATCGTGTTCCACTTTGCCATCTTTGCGGATTATCAAAACGATTTGGCCAAGAAGGCTGCCGCTGCCGCAGCCAAAAAGGTTGCCGAGGTCAGTAGCTAGATGGCAAATGCAGTTTCCTTATTGCCCTTTTTGAAAAGAATAAATGTGGATGATGGAGGCTAGCAACCCTCTGGGCAGTATATCCTCGATGGCTTTCGTCACACCAACACTTTATCTGCTCGTTTCAGCAGCAAGTGAAGTTCTTCATTTTTTGTATGCAAAAGACTTTGCAGCTCCAGTCTGACCCAAATTCGCTCGTCCAGTGAAGCTTCTAGCGCAGGGTGCTCCTCGCATTACCATTAGTTAGGTGGCGTAACGTAGTAAGGAAAAAATGATTAACCAGTTATTGTAAATTCCGTCCACGTTTGCCTTTTCTGATCGGTTTGTCGACTTGGGTTGAAATCGTCCAATACAATTTTCAAGTCATTTGGCAATCGACCCGACAGCACCGTAGAACTCCGAATAACTCCGTAATCGCACTTAGAATGACCTATACTGAGATCAAGCGAATTTTGTATTTGGGCGATTTGCCGACGATTTTTGCTCGGTCGATTCAACCAATCGACCTTGGAAAGATCGAGTAGAACGCACAATACTTGTAGAAAGCAAGTAGAAGACTACTCACTTTGCTTATCTATTTAAACCGGATTTATACGAGTAATTCCCTACGGCCGAGGAATCCAACTTCTGCGTTCTGGTGTGGTAGAATCAACGATGTAGGCTTATCAAACCCTAGACGTTGGAGAAACATCCGCAACTATCGATGTAGAGTGTTGATAGATATAATGACAGTGCCGCCTAAACGAGCTCATCAAACTTTGAACGTTCGGCTGCTATGCTTGAGTTTCCTCAACGCGCGAAAAGCAATAGCTGTATGTACTCTCCACAGAAGCAACAAAGTTTTGTGTGGCTGTCGCCAGTCATTTCGAATGTCTCTCAGTTTCGGAAAGAGCAGCAATTTCCAGTCCAGGTCTTTGGCGAAAGCTTTCCTCCACGGAAGGTGGTGCAAAGTAGATCGCTGTGCTTCAACACATTACAATGTTTTCGATGGAGCCGATAGAATAGGACGCTTGTGCTGTAGTGCGCAGGTATCACGCAACAGTGGGGAACCATCCACCAAGTAAACACCCGATTTGCTCCCCGTTGTGGTATTAAGATGAACGCGCTGCCAGTGAAAAACGGAAGCAACAAGTCGCTGAATTTGTGGATTGGTCGACTGGTAAATGGCAACTACACTTGGTAGGTTCGGTAGGTTGTAGGGCGAGTCGAAGAAAAAAAAATAGACTACTACCAAGAAATCGTTTTTGAGTAAAAGGTACTCGAACTGCGGGCAAAGGCACCCACTCCAGTCTTCTCCAAGTTTCGACAGTATCTTTGCCTACTATCCGTAAATTACTTTTCAAGGAACGAAGGTAGAGAGGTAATTTGCCACTGTCCAAAGAATCTATGCATACCACAATTGAAATTTACGTCGTTTTTCACGGGAAAGCTCTGGATATCCAAGTATTTCTTGAAGGAGGCGGGATCTATTTGTCACTCCTTGTTTAGTTGTCCTTGCGGATCCCAAACATCGGCTTTGCTCGTTGCTCTGTAGACCGAGTTAAGTAGCTGGAAGTTGCTCTTGTTGTCTTCTTGGTATTTGCGCTGTTTCGTTGCTTGAAGATTATTGTTGGCAAAAGACCAACTTTAATGAAGAAGATTGAATCTCGCAGTCGTAAAGCGAAATTTAAATGGATGTGTAGTTCCATTGAATTGCTTGCTGGTACGGTGTCGCCGTTGGGATTGATGTTTCGAGGATGAAGTGGCAAAGTGGAGAAGTGATGATCTTTCATATCTCATCTCACAGTCTCCGCGTGAGCGAAAATAAAAAATATATCGAGCGGATCAGCCAATGAATGCAGTGACGGTCATTCCTTTGCGTTTTGCTTGGAATGGTACATGTAACTTCATTAAAAAAACGCAATGGTACATGTACAGTAGGCCTCGAAAACAGACATGTATCTTTGCTTCCCTTCCACTAAACTGAGTGAAGCGACTGTAGCCACTTCGACCTTTATTTATCCTTTCATATCGGCTAGTTGAAGACTTGCAATGTATGTGATTCATCGCTCCATCTTTTGTTCCCTCTTATTAAATCAAACCAAGGGACGATGTTCCTACCACCGAATTTAGACGGACATCATTTGACTGCGAGCTGTACGCCTGTACTGCCTTTGAAAGCGGTCAAACAGATGGGGAAATCGTTACCCATCAAGTAGGGTAAATTTATTTTATCTTCGGTTTGGTGTAAGAATATAACACCATATAGGCACTCTCTTTTAGGTGCATGTCTAGATTTGGGGATTGTGGGCTTGGCGGTTTTTCTGCATATTGTGTAAATTCGGTAAGCTAATTTCGGTCATACCAAATATGTATTGTAGTCTATGATTAAATCTCGGTGGCTGCCGCCCTACTGACAAAAGCTATAGCCTTGTACAAGAAGCGCATGCGCAGGTATGGCAACAGTCTGTACACGCAATCGTCCCACATTGAGCCACTCAGCATCATTTCCAGTATCGCAACGCACCAAACACCGCACGAAGAGCTGTCCTTTTGGCTACACCAATCCACCCGAACGTACGTCAGCATGCCCTTCATATCTAGTACCCCTTCAACGACGGAGCGGACACTCTTCTCGATCGTGGCGTAGTTCGAGTTCAATTGGAGAGGATCGAACATGTAACAAACGCCTTCTCTCTTGTCGACGAGGAATGCAACCCAATGCAGTTCCACGTTGAAGATGCCAATTACACGTTCGTACCGCGGGTCACTTGCACCAAAACCTCCAGCAACGCGTCACTTTTGCTCCGGTAGCGCGAAATCGTGGTAGCTAGGGCTAATAATTTCGACGTTCTGGTATTCATCCCTCAGAACCATTAACGAGACGATAATCGACGTTGTGTGTAGCCACAGCGACTCACGAAACTCCAGAAGACGATTTCCAGGAAGGTTTTCGCCTGATACACTACTCGTTGCGAGGTTGAGTGCATTTACGTATCTTTTGCACTCGTTCTACAGCAACACACACAAAACAGATTATTAGTAAACGCAATTCGCCCAGTACGCGCGCACAAGTACCTTAGTGATGTGGCGAGTATCGAGAAATGGCTCGCGAAGGTCATCCACACGCCACTCGACTTCATCTATCCACTTTGTTGTACGCATTGCTAGCTGGAAGCGGTGCCGAGCCTCAATAATGTTCTTCATTTCGTAAACTTGATCAAACGTGGCGTACCCGTACCTCGGCCAATACGCGAGTAGATCCACATTATCCTTCGCCCGGATTGCCTCGATGGCTTCCTCTACCTTGGTGAGCTGGGGGATGGACTTTATAACGGGGATGGCTTGCCCTGGCTCCAGCAACTTAACAGACAGGGAACCTTCCAGTTCAACGTTTGGGAGCACCAGTGCGTCCACCATGGCCTTTGTGTGGAACGCGTGGTACGGGCCATTCAACAGCGCAGCAATCTCAACAAATGTGACCATCCTACCAACTTTACCTTGGTGATACTTGTCTGCGAGTTCTCGTGCTGCTTCACGCTCTTTCTTGGCCTGATCCCGCTTCCGCTGCGCCTTGGTCATTCCATTGATCACAGGACGGTCCGCAAAGCTCCACGTAACTGCGTCTGATCGCTCCGTAGTCTTAGGTGTAGATTTGGTAGAATTCGGTGCAGATTCGGAGAGATTTTGTGAAGGTTCCGATGTTTCGTTTTGCGCCGCAGCGTCCGTCGTTGTTACGCTTCCTGTTAGCGTTTCGGCTGCGTGACTCTCATCATCTCCTCCACTTACAGCAGCGCTTTCGGTTCCAGCGCCTTCCTCCAGTTTGACCTCCACTTCATTGTTACTATCACCTGGGCTTGTCGATACCCCGTCCGCGAAAAACACTAGGGAAAGCCCGGTTCCACCGAATGAAGAATCTTGTGACAGCCCTGGAAACACGGGAGTCACTTGCTCTGTGAAATCGACAACAGATCCGGAATTTAAAGCTTCGTAGAAATCCCTCAGCCACGTCAGTGCAACTCGGAACGTAGGCGTGGACTGAAGAGACATACGTTCCATGATCTTGTCGACGATAGCCTTCGCTTCAGAATACATCTCTCCGCCGGACAAGGCGCGCGTCTTGGCCATGGCTGGAAGTACTGTCTGCTTAAGTCCACCGCAGAGAACGTCGCCGGCACCAATGTTGTTTTCAGGGCTCTGAACAATCCATCTTGTTGTGAAGCTGTGCATCGGCGGTATTACAGATTCGAAGTTGCAGGTACTTCTGACATACATGACGTGGTGACACGGCAACAGACAGGTTTTCATGAAGATGCAGTCACAAGATCTAGTCTACAAGAGCAAGGAAGTGTCAGTGGAGTATACCAAAATTTTACAACCTCACCGAATTTTCACAAAATACTGCTTACCCGTGTGTCCACTTCGTACGTCGTTCCTGATCTGCTGCTCGTCACTGTTGCTCTTCCAGGAGAACCAAGCGCAACTTCATAGTCTGTGTTTGCACCTGTTGCTAGGGCGTGTTGGTCGGAGATTAAATCAAACGCGAACGGACTGAGGTGAAGGGCCAACATGGCCAGCTCAGGGTCGTCATTACAGCGTAGCGGGCGGCTCCCCACTCGATGGTACTCCACAAGATACTGCTCTTTTGCATACTCTTGCAAAGTGATCAGTGTCGATAGAAGCTGGTCGATCGAGAAAGAGTCGTTGATATTGTCCTTCAGTTTTCCCCATTTGGTCTCAATCCTGTTGTTCGTGTTGTTTGTCAGGTGGGGTACGTTGCCACGCATGTAAGACACCCATTCGTCTTGGGTATTATCCGAATTCGCCATGAAGGTTTGGTACAGGTCATGCGACGTGTCTCCACCAATCTTCTCCAGCATAGCTCCTTTGGCGTCTTCGTACTCTTGCTTGTTCTTCGCGTAAACTAGGAGATGCATAAGACTTTTCACCTCCTTCTTCATGGCAGGAGCCAGTCGAGCAACTTGTTTCTTGAGCCATGTGATGACATGCCACTGGCAGAGCAGTTGCCGAGCATCCGGAAACTCCTTCCGCAACACATCCTTTTCGTGCATTGCTTTGTCCGTCATGAGCACCTGTATCTTGGCCCAATCTGGGTTGTTCGCCTTGAATATCTTCACGACACTTTCAAGGTTTACCTTGTGCTCGCTTTCTACAAGTGCATGATGAACATATTGACCCTTTCGGATTGTTATAACAATCTATTATTGAGCAAGAACCGTCAACATGAATATTAAACAGCTACCTTTCCGAATACGTCGTGCACAACAAAGCTGAACAGCTTGTACCTGTTTGCGTTGGAATCGTGTGTGGCGTCAACCATGACCACCTCCGGAAAAGCCTTGAACAGGCGCTTCATCTTCGCCGTTTGGAAAGTCACTACTCGAGCAACTTCAGCTTCCTTATCCACTAGAACGCGGGCAGAATTACCTCCGTTCTGTCTGCAAAACTCATCCAATACTGCAAATGCTCTCTGAGCATCGTTAAGTCCTGCTTGCTCCGCATTCTTGTGGCGCTGAATCATGTTGTGAACGTCACGCAGGATAGTCTTCTTGCCTGTCACCAAACCACGACCGAATTTGGTAAATACATACCAAAATCACACCAAACATAAAACTTTCGCACCGGTTCGTTCACGAAGATACTGCAAAATCCCGTGCGCGTTCGCACCAGCCCTACGTAGCACTGCGACGTCTTGTGTCAACCGTGGATCTTTAACCGTCCTGTTCTCCGCGTAGCTTTCCCAGATGTGCTTGTTCAGGTCGTGATTGTGATTACCGGACGCGTTCATACGCAGATACCAGCTTCCGTTGATGGCACGCGCAAGTTAACGCGTGCTCCACATTTCGTGAAGCGAACTTTGTTGTGGTTGCGTTTTCCTTTCCCTCGAGGCTCGTACGGTTGTCCGTGCGTGCACACCAATGTCTCCGAGTACGTCACCCACTCTTCGGGCACCAAAACGACTTCTTTTCTCGCCTTCTTGCCTACTCGCTTTCTTCCATCGGCTTGGCGAAGAATCTGTTTGTTCCGTAAATCAACAGACGTGCTGGTGCGCTTAGAAAACTGCTGCAAACTCTGGTGCTGGAACTCCCCGAACATTTCGTAAAACTGGTCCCAGGAATCGAACGTCGACTTGAAACCGTAGATCCAGGCAGGAACAACTCGCTTCGTGCGGAGGTCGTACTTTCGGTGACTGGTTTGGTGTAAATTCGGTGAAGCACCAGACTCCGCAACTCCGTCATTTGTGTCTTCTTCGTCACTTCCATTCGCAGTAAAATCATCATCGTCACACTCGTCCGCATCTTCTTTTTCCGCACTGACGCCCTCGTCTCCGCTGCCACCACATGAAACGGGTGGCTTGTCCTCGAAATCGGAATCGTCATTGGAGGACTGCTCACGGTCGGCTTCGTCCAGAACAGAAATGGCTTCGCAGAAGTTGCTATCGGAAGAGTTCGTATCAGACTCTATGTCGAACATTTCCCGCAACGCACGCTCTTCCCACCGATCATCCTTTTTGCTTGCAGATGCTCTCGCCGATTCACCATCTTCATTGCGTAGCATGGCGACAGCATTGCGAGTCAGTTTGCTTCTTCCGTGCTTCGCAAGTTGTGCAGCTTGTTTTTCGAAAAATTTTCGACCTTTCGCGACCTCTTCAGCGCGTCTGGCCTCCTGAGTTCCTCGCTCGTTATCCGGGAGGGGTGGAACCAACTGCAGATCCACTCCGGTGCCTTCGCGAAGTTTGCGCTCGTGATCTCGAAGTCGAATCCGCTCCAGCTCTGCATCATCACGCTGTCCACGCGTCATGTTCCGATTGACTGGATACGAGGGGGTTCCCGAATTGGAAGCAGCCTGTCAAGAAGTGCATCGTTAATGGGTCTTAACCAGAGAAGCAGTATCCGACGATCTGCGGCATACCGTGCGCGCCATCGGCGTTGTGACCTTCACTCTGACGTCCGCGCCAAAGCGGGGGATTCTCGAATGCCAGTCAATCGGATGGACGCACGCAATTTTTCGAAAAATCAGGATGAGGCCTGGTAAGGTATTTTATTCTTCCATCTTCATGAAAGTTCAACCTGAACCACAGAAACCGGCTATTTCTGATCCACCGAATACTAACAATATTTAACCGTATTCACACCATTTGCGAATCCTAAATTCGGTGGTAGCAGAGTGTTCCGGAAGAAGCAAACTGACTCGCAATGCTGTCGCCATGCTACGCAATGAAGATGGTGAATCGGCGAGAGCATCTGCAAGCAAAAAGGATGATCGGTGGGAAGAGCGTGCGTTGCGGGAAATGTTCGACATAGAGTCTGATACGAACTCTTCCGATAGCAACTTCTGCGAAGCCATTTCTGTTCTGGACGAAGCCGACCGTGAGCAGTCCTCCAATGACGATTCCGATTTCGAGGACAAGCCACCCGTTTCATGTGGTGGCAGCGGAGACGAGGGCGTCAGTGCGGAAAAAGAAGATGCGGACGAGTGTGACGATGATGATTTTACTGCGAATGGAAGTGACGAAGAAGACACAAATGACGGAGTTGCGGAGTCTGGTGCTTCACCGAATTTACACCAAACCAGTCACCGAAAGTACGACCTCCGCACGAAGCGAGTTGTTCCTGCCTGGATCTACGGTTTCAAGTCGACGTTCGATTCCTGGGACCAGTTTTTACGAAATGTTCGGGGAGTTCCAGCACCAGAGTTTGCAGCAGTTTTCTAAGCGCACCAGCACGTCTGTTGATTTACGGAACAAACAGATTCTTCGCCAAGCCGATGGAAGAAAGCGAGTAGGCAAGAAGGCGAGAAAAGAAGTCGTTTTGGTGCCCGAAGAGTGGGTGACGTACTCGGAGACATTGGTGTGCACGCACGGACAACCGTACGAGCCTCGAGGGAAAGGAAAACGCAACCACAACAAAGTTCGCTTCACGAAATGTGGAGCACGCGTTAACTTGCGCGTGCCATCAACGGAAGCTGGTATCTGCGTATGAACGCGTCCGGTAATCACAATCACGACCTGAACAAGCACATCTGGGAAAGCTACGCGGAGAACAGGACGGTTAAAGATCCACGGTTGACACAAGACGTCGCAGTGCTACGTAGGGCTGGTGCGAACGCGCACGGGATTTTGCAGTATCTTCGTGAACGAACCGGTGCGAAAGTTTTATGTTTGGTGTGATTTTGGTATGTATTTACCAAATTCGGTCGTGGTTTGGTGACAGGCAAGAAGACTATCCTGCGTGACGTTCACAACATGATTCAGCGCCACAAGAATGCGGAGCAAGCAGGACTTAACGATGCTCAGAGAGCATTTGCAGTATTGGATGAGTTTTGCAGACAGAACGGAGGTAATTCTGCCCGCGTTCTAGTGGATAAGGAAGCTGAAGTTGCTCGAGTAGTGACTTTCCAAACGGCGAAGATGAAGCGCCTGTTCAAGGCTTTTCCGGAGGTGGTCATGGTTGACGCCACACACGATTCCAACGCAAACAGGTACAAGCTGTTCAGCTTTGTTGTACACGACGTATTCGGAAAGGTAGCTGTTTAATATTCATGTTGACGGTTCTTGCTCAATAATAGATTGTTATAACAATCCGAAAGGGTCAATATGTTCATCATGCACTTGTAGAAAGCGAGCACAAGGTAAACCTTGAAAGTGTCGTGAAGATATTCAAGGCGAACAACCCAGATTGGGCCAAGATACAGGTGCTCATGACGGACAAAGCAATGCACGAAAAGGATGTGTTGCGGAAGGAGTTTCCGGATGCTCGGCAACTGCTCTGCCAGTGGCATGTCATCACATGGCTCAAGAAACAGAAGTTGCTCGACTGGCTCCTGCCATGAAGAAGGAGGTGAAAAGTCTTATGCATCTCCTAGTTTACGCGAAGAACAAGCAAGAGTACGAAGACGCCAAAGGAGCTATGCTGGAGAAGATTGGTGGAGACACGTCGCATGACCTGTACCAAACCTTCATGGCGAATTCGGATAATACCCAAGACGAATGGAGTGCTCTTACATGCGTGGCAACGTACCCCACCTGACAAACAACACGAACAACAGGATTGAGAGGACAAATGGGGAAAACTGAAGGACAATATCAACGACTCTTTCTCGATCGACCAGCTTCTATCGACACTGATCACCCTTTGCAAGAGTATGCAAAAGAGCAGTAATCTTGTGGAGTACCATCGAGTGGGGAGCCGCCCGCTACGCTGTAATGACGACCCTGAGCTGGCCATGTTGGCCCTTCACCTCACTCAAGATGTGTCCAACTTAGTGCGGCGGTTGAAGAGACACGAGAGCACGGGTTCCACCAGCGCCAAACGACTAAAGAAGTGGATGATCGAGTTCTCGGAAGAGCCTGGAAATGTTGGCGGAATATTTGTGGATTCGGTGGGAAATAAGGTATGAGTTCGTTCGTGCAACGCTAAGTTTTACCGCACTAACACTGTAATATGTTGTAGACAATCGCCACTTGTATTACGTTGCAGACTAGTCATATGCGTGGTCTCCTCGACCGTTTTCCAGAAGTGTTGATGATCGACGCGACGCATGGTACCAATGCGTCCAAGTACAAGGTGTTATCAATGATGGCACATGACGTCTTGAAAAGGGAAAGGTGGCCATATACGATTCCAGTTCGTCTACGTACTTAGTGAGCGTTCGTTCCGTGGTTCAGATGTTGATATCGCTGCTGCCAAACGGCGTGAACCAGAGCCAACGAGTACAGACGTACGAGTCGGGGTTGGGCGTTCAAATGGATAGCTACAGCTGCGGCATTTACGTTCTACTCGCCTTCGAGATGTTCTGCGGCGCAGCCTCTTGGTTACGTTGACAAGAAGACACTGCAGTGTCTGCGCTACCGATACCTTCGTATGTGCATGGAAGGCTAAGTGAGTGTTAGTCTCTACACCTAATACATAAGTTCACGTACATTTCTATCCATGTTATCATACAACTCTTTCCTCCAATACTAATATGGTAAGGGAAAGTGTCAATTCGAGGCCAGTTGATCTATTCGAGGCCGGTGTGATATTAGCCAATGCATATGCTCTATCACGCTTTCCAGCGTGGCATTGGTAGAAATTCAACTAAATACGAAACCCACATGAACTTATACACTTTTGGCGCGAAATCCGAACTGGTGGCTCACTGCCAAGCACCATTTCCAAACCAGCTCAATGGTCCTAGGAGTTTAAACAAGTAGCAACGATTTGTGATGTTGAGTTGTGGCCGAGCTTGCCGAGGCGACCACAGAGGCAACGGGATCGGACCGAGAGGAGAAAGTTGACGGCGGTCCTGGTTGGCCAGCGAACTTGCCGCACACATTCACCGCACTGGAGTGGCTAGGACTAATTTAGTGACGAAGAGTCCTCGGTTGGACCAAATATACTATCGACCGAGGACTAAAAGTCAAGAATAGGTCAGTTTGGTCCCTCTGTGACAACCACACGAGGGCACATCGTAGGTACGAATTCGTACCTATATGGGATGAGGGATATCCTACAGAGATAGGTTCACACTTGATATTTGTATAGAGATCTAGGATAGAGTATAGGAAGAGCTAAGAAGGCCTCAGGGTCACAAATGACAGAGCAGAATTTTCCCCCAACCTAACAAGGGTCAAGTCCGGCTAAGGTAAGCCTAGCTAGCTGACCGTAGCGACTGGATACACTCGGCTGAGTGGATGCCTGCCGACGAGCTTCAGGTACACTGACTGAGAGCTCATCCTGGTAAGGCCAAGAACAGAGAGGGAAAGGAGAGATATTTGGCCGATTGTTACAGCGATTACACGTTGTATATTTGCACTGGTAGTGCGGAAGAGCCTTCATACATTCTTTACGCCGAGGTTTGACCTCGGCATCCCCGTTTAAAGCCTTGACCGGCCCGTACCCTTCGTTCTGAGGGACAGCGAGGGTTAGTGCGAAAACACGAACGTACATCCTAGCTTCGCTCGTGCTAGTGGTGTATTATATTTGGGTAGACCTACCACGGACTCTGTGCACAGAGGACACATTCCAACCTGGTGTAAGGGATCGTTCATGAGCCTTCAGGTCTGGTTCCAACATATTCGCCGACCTTTCGAGGGAAGCGTGTGTTGGTGGTGGGACTCATCCGATTAGGAAGAGAATTTTATCGTGTTCCTACACGACAGATTGCCCAGATTCAAGCCGGCAGTATTAACACCATTGTTGACGTCGCCAGTGTTACTGGCATTCACGTGGATACTGACACTAGTAGAGGGCAGGTATCAGGAAGCAGCGCGGCCAGGACCCCAGCCTCTCATCGGCTCACACTGCTACCCCCCCCCCCCAGTGTACATGGCGTCTGCCCTGTTGCGGTAGAATACGCATCAGCGACCTTGATGGATACTGGAGTTTGGGATTCTCTAGCCCTCGTGTGCGACTACAAATCGCCAGCTTTAGCCGTCCTACAGAGGATTTTCTATCAAATCCGGCAGCGTTACCCCCACCTTGCCGGGCAGTTCCACATCACATGGGAGGTCTTGGCCGCAGCAAGAGGTGGGAGTCGCTTGCCAAGGTGCATGGGCAGCCGTACGAAGGTCTCCGGGTGGAAGCGGGGGTCTGGGGACTCGAAGAGAGCAGGCGTCTCGCAAGCCACTGAGAGCGCTGGCTGCTGGAAATGCTCTCCCTTGTCAAAATGGCTTCACCTTTCAAACCTAGTAAACTATCATATCATCTTAAGTACGACGGATATGCACTCTGCTAGTCGACCTACCCCTGACGTTGGCACTTCCGCATCAGCCGATGAACATACAAAAGGCAAGTCTAATTCCGGCCATTAATTGACATCCGTCACAATTCCAGTGGGTTTCGTTGGGCAACAATACAGCGACCAATACTATCAGATTATGTGACACTGGCCTCTGTAAAAAAAGAGGGAGACTCGAGCTTTTCAGAACTGTCAAAACTTATCACTTCCGTGGCTTGAGGCCGAAACAATGCCCTTCGGAAAATTCTACTCGCAAACCGGCCTCGAATTGACACTTTCCCTTACGTTGCATTGCGCAGCAACTTTCTCACGAATTTCCAAAGTCCTGCTCCACACAACACAAACACTAAAGTGCTGTCCAACATCCGCGAAAGTACGACTTCACTACATCCGGGCAGCTCATTTCCGCATTGGCAACGACAACAACAGTCAACCATTCCGCGGCGTGGCGGGAGAACTTCTGGCTCCGAGGGGTATTCGAGAACCGATATTGAGGCCCTAGTGGAGTGCGTCCGTGAGGTATTGCCGACAGGGTCCAACGAATGGGATGAAGTGCTGCCTCGTTACCAAGAGTACGCGAGCAGAAACAACAGGACGATGCAGACTGTGACGTCTATCAACAAGAAGTACCTCGCACTGCGTTTTTTTCGTGCCCTGCTGGCCCAAAACGCCCAGCGCAAGCGTGAGAATCACCAGGTTGGTGCCGCTGCTTGCCTCAGAGTCACTTATCGCTTTATGATTGGTCGAAATGGCGTCTCAGAGCGCCTTGTGATTGGTCGAAACGGCGTCTCAGAATGCGCTGCGGGTGGAGCTCACACTCCTAAATCTGGGACGAGGTGATTTAGGACGTCCCAAAAGCCTGCAGGAATCGCTCCACTGTCAGCAGTGAAGGAATTATCGACTACAAGTATTATGCCCTGTTTCATTTGGGAATAACTAGAATAAGAATAGCGACAAGATAATCTACCCTACCCCCCAGCGATCAATGCGGGGATTCTATTGGCTCAGAAGTTATTCCCAGAATAAAGTTATTCTGACTTCAAAACTCAGAATAAAGTTAAACCTGGAGGAATACCTGCACAATGTAATATTAGGGGTTGCAACACCAGTTTCAGTTGCATCGAGAGATGGACAGGAAGGAGGCGTTCGTGCCCTCCTAGTTGCGCGTTCGTGCTCCAGGTCGGTGTAGACGGCAGAGGTTTCTGTGCTGCCAGCAAGGAAACTCACAGGGCTACTACGGTTGACATCAACCTCAGAGATAGCGGGGCAGTTGTCGCTCGGTTGGCAGGACGGGTGCTCATCAGTGGCTGGTTGCCATTGATTTGGTTGACTCTAGAAACTGATATCATTTACATGCATTCCTACTTAATTCTGATCTAATCAACGTAATCCAAATCTGTTTCGTTTCGGCATAGATTTTCGGCTTAGGCTAATCCGAAGTTAATCCTAAATGAAACAGTGCCTTACAGACACCGCCCACAAACTGAAAAGGGTGGGCCTTCTAAGTTCTCACAGGATATAAAGTATGTACCGCATATAGAATATCGTAATTCAAAAGTACAACACTTCTCTTCCATGTTCCAGATGTCACGCAACGCGTAATGACGCGTGATATCCTGCATCGCCATCCTCCCCTTCTCCAATAACGTCAACGTCCACAGAACCTGCGACGCCATGCATGGTTCGAAAGCGAAAGGCCATGCCGCTTCATGAAGCGCGACATCCACCCGTCAGATGGCTTGAGAGAGGGGGGTTCTCTATACTCGCCAGAATTCGCTGAGCCTTCCTCGTCATGAGGCGACGAGAGAGACATACATGGGCACTCTGACACCCCAGCACGAAGTCGCCAAGCTGGGTCTCAAGCTCCGGGCAGCGTACGCGAGATGTTCGTCCTTTGCCGGTGATAGCAGTTTGAAGCTTGGCCTTGATAGTGGCTGCGTCCCGCAGGACTCTGAAGATAGTAGCATCGGCTGGTGGATGCGAGAGCTTAAACGTATGTAGCGCCCAGCGCGCCAACTCGGACAGCGTCAAAGAGGGACAGCGATTGTGTTCTTCAATGACCCCACATTTCTGCCTGATAGTTAGCCAGAGTCCGTTTGTACACTTCGCCATGTGATGTTGTTGGTGCTCCAAGACGTGAACTGATGCAATTGGCGGGGGATTCGAAATTCAAACCTTAAGTGTGGACCACACACGTGTGGGCTGCATCTTCCTGCTGAATACGCAAAACCTGATACAACCGATTTTGCAAGGGTAAAATAAGCAGGATGTAGTTTTCAGTTTGTGGGCGGTGTCTGTAATGTATATAATGACTGCATCTGTGGTAGGACCTTTATCACAAAATTATAGGGACGGTTATGGGTAGCGTACCCATCATTTGAGTCACTGTCGAAAGAAGCCAATACGGAACGCAGGGACTACGACAACTCATTCTCAAGCGTGTCTAGCCCTGCTCCCGGCGTCAACCCGCTGCATTCGAGCACACGGCAGCTGCTTGCGCCCATGGACTGCCGCTGAAGATGGCCAACAACGCTCGGAGGTGCTGACAGTACATCGTACAGCGTCGCGTCGACTACGTCGCGGACCACATGGCCTTCATGGTCGAGCAAAACAACGGGAGTTCCCTGTGCAACGTCACGACCGCCCACTCCGCACTCCACAACGCTGTGAAGATATACAGAACGCAGGACCGCGCAGCTAACATGAGTTGGCTGTGAAAACTTACAAGGTAGGGAAAGCTTATTGACGTTCATGCACCGATTGTTGCCGTCGATAACGGCATATCCTATTGTACACTGTTCCACAGGCCAGCTCTTCAGCTCGCTTTGGTGTTGACGGGTAAATCAGATTCAGCATTGTAGCAAACGCTTTTTGGTCTACTTCATCTGCGGTGGTGAGCTGCAACTTCGATATTCTGTGCACACCTGAGGGCAATAAGGCGGCCTCCTTGACAAGTTGCTGCATGAACTCCATTACAATTCGGGCACGTGAGTGCCGCATTTGATGGCTCGGTTTAATATCATGTTGTTTGCTGAGAAGTCGGTATGGACGGATGCCTGTGTCCTTGTCACCGAAGAACACTAAGTTCCACATCGTTTTGACGCTACATCGGGCTGGAAATTCCCAGTGCGCTGGTACTGCGTGGCTAATTTGACCATCACTCCAGTTCCATGAGCTTCATATTGGCCTTTGCTCATCAACTAGGTTTGCTGTAGCACTTTGGTTAGGAGCCGCAATATCATTAATTGCTTGCCGAAACTCTGAAGCGACACTTGTTCGCAGTGTGTCGAATCTTGTGTCGATGTCGTGCAGCGAAACGGGGGTAACACCCTGAACAACGAAATGCTGGCGTAATTCACTTACTACCTTTGATGCAACATCGCTCGTCAGCTTTTCAGCTACATTTGCTTTGAGTAGGTCCATCTCCCTGCGAGCTTCATTAAGCTCGTCCCGCAGCAAATTCACTTGGTTGGCAATAGCAAGATGGGCTGGAATACCCGTTGCTTTAAAGCCACACTTAGTAGACTCGCCTATTGCCAACATGGTCGCACCACGCTGCTGCTCCAGGAGCCTATTTCCTATAAAAACTCTAGCCTTGAAGATTGGGTGGGACGCGACAAGTGTCTCTCGGAGATATTGCTCATGGTGGATAATTGATGCTAGTAGAAATGGGAAAGATACTTGTACACCACGTGGGTAATTGGAGTATCCGCTAACAACTTGGTTCCAATAGTCGATATTCATTTTGCTAGTGAGCGCTACAGGGAAATGGGGTGGTAGTACAGCAAAGCGTTCAGAATTGAATGGCAACCCGGCAATCATTCTTCCACACAGCTGATCCGCTCCTTCTCCAAAATGAATGTACCGGTCTTTTAGTTTACCGAGGCTTTGCCCCATACGCAGATAGACTGATACAGGTGTAGGCCCATTGACTTGGCCCAGCGCATATGAACTGCTACCCTTTGCGCAAGCGGTGCGTACCGACATCTCCTGCACTACAACCAAGAACTGCCAACTCATCGTCGCCCAAAGCAGTAACCAAACGGCGTAAAATGCGGCCGAACCGATTCTTGTTGTCAGTGCCTAGATAAAGCTGCTGCTTACCACCCGACCCACGTTCTGGGCAAGAGAAAAGATGAACGGCAAGCGCCAATACTGGACATTGAGATGGCTCGTACGGATTCGCGTACACGTGTTTACCAAACTTCTCTGCTCCGGTTTGGTCACCTTTGTGGCCTTGCTCTTCTACAGTAAGGCAATCTTCAGACCAGTCCAAATGTTGCAGCATTATTGTGTCAACTGAGTCAGATCGACTCATCAAATTCCACATCAACACAAAGTAGCTCCATCCAAACATAATAGTAGCCCAGGACTGACCTTTTCGAGTTGGCGTGTCCGTCATCAATTTCAAAGCAAGCAAACCAAACCCAGTGGATTTGAGATGCTGTTTTCCCTCGTTTATTTTCATAAGACCACGCTTCTTCAAATTGTTGATGACCTTTTCGTATCCATCAAGGGCGCGGCGCAACTCCGTGTCGAGATCAGGTTCAAGTTCGAGAAACTTGGCGCGATAAACATCTACCAAAGCGCTTCGATATCCCCAAACGCATGAAGTCGATAGCGGTGCACTTGAAGCCTCATTGGCATGGATATTTTTTCTCGATCACAAGTGCTCGCGGGACTGCAAAGATGACAACAAAAAAACCGAGAACAGCGTCCTTAGGAAGAGGGAGTCGCAAAGTAGCGGTCTCTAAGTCGACAGTAGCAGGAAAGTGCTCCACAAGCCACTCTTTCATGGCATTTACTTTTGATAGGTAGGTTCGCTTGGTGCTACTGTTCGTTCGCTTGGACTGCAGCGACTGCACAACCGCAGCTCCATTCACAGAGTTATCTGCAGTTCGCTTTCGACCACGCACCATCGCAAAATAGAGTTTGTCGTCCTCTCAAAGGGCCGCCCCTCAGTCGTGATAGCCGAATATTACACTTGCCGTGAATCTGCACTATTTATTTTTTGCATATTGAACTCAAGTGTTTTCAAGGAGATTGAAACTGCATTTCAGGCAAGTGTGATAATCCACTATCACACTACTGTTTGGAGATTCCGAACTACTATCACACTTACAGCGGATGTACGTGTTCGTGGTTTACACCGTTTCTCCCATCACCACGTGTCGCTGCTGTTGTTCGCGATCAGCGATGTGCCACATACCGTACGTGGCACACAGCACATCCATCCTTCGTTAATCTTGATTCTTGTATAACATGGTCTATCATTTGTGCTGGGGTCCCATCTAAAGATCGTGCATATTTTAGAGAAGAGTGCGTCTCGATCCGTAAATCAAGTGTGAGTTTATCAATGGTCTCTCGCCCCGTGTCGCGCCCACATTGTGGGCCCCACAATACATTATCTCAGGCAACCTTCTATCTATCTTAGAATGCCGTCCGATAGTACACGTATTGGTGACCCCGGCGATCGATACAAAAGATTGAGACTGTTGAATAAGGCATGGAACAAGCTCACATAGATGCATTTGTTAGGAAGTTCATGCCACTACGGGTCATGAACTTCCTAACAATTTATATGGACTACGGGCCGTAGTCCATATAAATGTACAGTTCTGCCTAAGCCCAGCTGACTTTTTGCATCGATGATGATGAGTGAAACGCCAATTGCGGGATTTGCTGTTAGCCCTCGCAGTCTACATTGTACTGTTGTACGACAGCCCCTCATTCTACAGTTTCCCTTTGGAAGGACGCAGTTCATATCGAATACCAAGCATGCGTGTGTTCTTACTCGTACTAATAGCGGCCACCTTTGCCAGTAATTTGGCGTTGGCGAGTACCACCACAGATCAATCTGCCAGAAACACCATCGACAATGTGCATCCTGGAGAAACCAGCAAGCGGTTCTTAAGAAGTTATGACATGAGTGAGCTGGGCGCGAAGGACGAGACTAACGAAGAAGAACGAGGAATTAACCTGGCGAATCTCGACGATGTCATCGATGTCAAGCAGCTCGACGACCTGATTAACCCCGACAAAATCAAGGCTGCACTAGGTAATGCTGACGACGAGATGGCCTTGTTCGCTAAATGGCACGAGAACCCCGCCATGTCCAAAGCAATTTTCCAACGTCTATCGGCGAATGGCAACTTCGCCAAGAACAAGGACGTCGTCCTGAAGTACAGTGCGTACATGACCCGACTCAAAAACAACAAACAACTCACTCCAATCATCGACACGAAGACGCTCGACGAGGCTTACGATATCTTGGAAACCAAAGGAATGCATGCGTTGTCAGTGAAGCTCGAAGATTGGTTCACGAAGGGGCTAACCAAAGAGCAGTTGACAGCCGTCCTGAAACACTCCCCGGACCTTGCCAAGAAGTACAAACGAATGGCATTCCTCTACGACAGCTTCGTGGACCATAAAAACATTCTGGCCAAGAAGGCTGCTGCTGCTGCCAAAAAGGCTGCCGAGGCTAGTTAAACGACAAATCTAGTTACCTTCTGACGAATATTATCACCATTTTTGAAAAAAGACTGTTTGCGAAAGGACGTGTCGATCCGTAGATCATGGAGGCTAGCAAGGTGAAGCCTCTGGGTAGTATATCTCGAGATGACGTCCGTCATACACTGCACACCCATTTCCATTCCAAACCGCACCCACGACCTTCGACTGGGGGTGGTGCATCTTCATCTTCTGGCAGTAGAAAACGCGTCTTCTCCTTCGTGCAGGTGCAAAAGCCCAAGTCCAACGTAGCAGAGACCAAACGATTATTTGGTCACGGAGCCACCACCACCAAATACTTCGTCCTTTGTGTGACGATACAAGACTCGAATGCTGGTAGTGGGGTACACCTGGAGTTGCATTACGTGCAATTGCTGAGCAATTTGTCGGTGGACGTGCGGAACTCGTGGAATTTGAGTGGGCTCGACACCATTGAGCACAATGGAATTGGACCCGACAAAACTCGAGGAGCTTTCGCTCTTTTCTTCAGTGGAGAAGTGACGTCGTGGCAATGGCTCGTGGATGCAAGAGAGAGTGCTACAGCCATGCACGAGTTTCTCTGGAGTGTGTGTGCTCTCACCGTGCAGAATAATGTACGCTTGGGTAGATTGTACTATTTGGTGCGTAGTTTTTGCTGATTGTGCTACTGTATTTTGCAGATTTCACTCCCGAGGTTGGTGCGGATCAATGTTGAGGAGCTTCATGAGACAGCTACTCGACTCGGTCTGCAGAAGATGTACGACCTCGACATTGATCTGGTTCGCTCCGTGGTAAGTTTTCTAACTCTGAAAGTGTGTTGGAGTTAGGAGTTTTATTGACGATGTTGCTGGTCAAAGGCTGAAATGAAGAAGAATGGCACTCTGGGTGAAGATTCTGCTGCGGTTGATGAGAGTGGTAAGAAGACTGCAGACAACAACGCAGGCATCGATGTGTCCGGGCTTCGACTTGCTTCACCTGAGAGCAATGAAGCACTGGGTTTGCTGAATGATATCGACTGGAGCGAGGTGCAGTTGTCGACTGTGGAGGAAGATCTTCGGAAGAAGCTGCGCACGTTGGAAGATGAGAATATTGCTGTTTTACTTTCGTTGGATGGTGAGGCTTCAGTGTCTCCTTCGCCGGCAGTGAGCAAAACCTCAACGAAAAGTACCTCTGTGGACAAGATCCTCGAAGCGATTGATGCCGTTCAGCATCGCATTACCATGATCCAGGACTGGACCAACGAGTCCGATGAGTCTCTAGGCCAGACGTCCAGCAGCATGAAACATTTTGAGGCCCTGAACAATCAGCTGGAGATGCATTTCAAGAACAGTGTTTCACTGGAGGAGGTGCTGGCCAAACTAATGACTCGAGTAGAAATTCATCAGCAGCACATGCAGGTTTTCAAGTCCCCGGTTGACGTTTTTCCAGGTGAGGTTGGAGGAAGTACTACGGGTGTGATGAATGATAGAGGAAATGATGTGGGGCGGGATGTCGGAATCGCAGAACGAATGCGAACAGCGATTGCTGTCATTGCTGCAGTGGACCAAGCAATTAAGTCCACACAGGAATTTCCAGCCAAAGAAATGGCCGCGTTTCGAGCACGTGGCGACGAACTGTTCAAGTTAGCTACAGCTTTTGGCGAAAAACTCGGTTCATCGTTTGATGTTTTTCTTCAGCGCAAGATCAAGCAATTGGCAAGTACTCGAGGGGCTACCGGTGATCCGTCCTCAATGCCACCAGGAGAGTCTCGTTTCAATCGTGTGAAAATAGCATTCGATGGGAGTGATGAAGAGATGAACTGGGGCTTCACGAACGAACCTCTCCATACTGTCCTCATTGACTACCAGCCTCTTTTTGCTCACGTGAACTCGTTGGACTCCCGTATTCTTGTAGCACTGAGGCAAACGTACAGTAAGCTGTTGGCAGGTGTCTACAATGGACATGCTCAAGCTCTCTTCAAGTGTTTGAGGGATAAACTCCCTCGGACGTCAAAACACCATTTCCACAAGCCAACTTCGATTCAATCGCGCGGGGTTCACCTCTCGTCTTCAAATTTCAGTGTTGGCGACACAATGTGTGCATCGCCACTGATGCAGCAAGCTCTCGATCATCTCATTCCGCTCGTTCTAAGCGAGCAGCGACTGGTAACTCGACTGTTCTTCCCTTCTACAGCAGATCGTGCGAATTTTTCTGGTGGAAAACATGAGCTGGAGGATCTGACGCTCATGATGGAGAGTGTTTTTGAAAAACTCTTGAAGAGGATGAATGAATTTGGCGAAGCGGCTGGGCTTCGTAACATTTTGGATGCTCTTGCACTCGTGGTTCTGGTAAACGGGAATCTCGAAAACTATCGACAGCAGAGTGCATTCCTCTACAACGTTATGGTGAGCTTTCAACTTCAGATGAAGCGTATGTTGATCAAGTTCACGGAAGAACAGGTACTTAAAAAATGACCGCAGCAGGATAAGTATACTGCACTGCGAGCTGAACTGCAACTTGGGGTTGTAACTTGTAAACTTGTAGGAAGCCTGGATCAGCGTTCAGAGTGTTGACACGAAAATGGCTGGTGTTCTTGCTCCAACGAAGAAAATTGTGGTACGACGCTCCAGCAAGCAATTGCTATGGTTGTGTTTGCTGATGTTTTTTTCCTCGTGAATACAGAACATGATTGCCCGAATGGAAGAAAGCGTGTGTGGCAAGACCGACGACAGCACTTTAATGTCCATCTACAACATGATTGTGCCTGCTACCATGCAGTGGGTGGACAAGGTTGCAGAATCGCGGCCAAAATACGCAGCTCTGACCCGCCTTGGTACGAATGCCTTAAATCCAATGTCAAACAATGCTAACGCTGAAACTTGCTCACCTTCGTGCAATACACCTCTGAAGAAAACTACCTCTTTCTCGGCGATAATCTAAAGGCAATCAATGGATCAAAAGAGCTGCCACTGGCCCAATACGCTGCCGAATCACAGGACCGATACACAGAAAATCTTCAACGCTACGTAGCGTCTGTCTGGGAGTACGCTTTCAAGCAGCTCGTGGTACGTGACAACCCTTGCTAATTACTGCTGGCAGAGTGAAAATTAAAGTGTCCATGCTGAATTGTGTGGGATCTAGCCGTTGATCGCTTCGATCGAAACGCTAATGGCGACAGTACCTGCATCAGAGATCCAGTATCATTCACCACGACAAGAAGTTCGTCGAGTTCTTGACGCCACTTCTAGCACGGTAATACTAGGGAGTATGGAGAAAAATGGCAACGCAGACACACGACTAACTGATTGTTTTGCTGTCGCAGTTCGAGAAATCTGTTCGCATCATGCATGACCGGATGAAGAAACACTTCCGTGAGAACCCAAAGATGCTGCCAAACGTGTGGAAGCAGTTAATTGCGTACGGAAGCAGTCGTATGGCAGTGTATGCACTCGTTGCAGGCGACTGTTACCAGCTGCGTTTTGAGCCTTCTCCCGAGCGCGGCTTGGAACTGCTGAACAAGTTCGCATTTACTTAAAAGTTATCAGTCAGAGCGCTATCCCAAGCACCAGCGAAGAACAGTGTCGTGACAACAATCTAGTTTCTGGTAAGGCAAAATCACCTGGCATCTTCACTCTTGCTTCCACTTCTTCTGTGTTTGCGTTGCACTTGGGGTAGGATACGCCCAAATTGCTAGCGACAGCGTGTGGACGCAAACGTAGATGCAGCAAATGTAGGGCAAAGCCAGCAAATTGATACGATGGACGAAGCTGTCTACAATGTAGGATAGCCCGGTACTCAGGTCTGTTCCATCAATATGCAAATGTTAGCACATAAGTTACCACGAGATCATGTTTGCAGTATTGTAAGACACTACCTTGGTGGCTCCAGGCCAACAACGCAAGGATTGGTAGAGGAGACGAAGCAATAAGCCACAATCCTGTCAGCACGTTCTTGTGCAAGGGTGCATTGCTAAAAGGGACCACACGGGCAAAGTGGGCCATGGGAATGGAACAGAAGAGAGCCATCGGGTAGTTCAGAATGCCCATAATGCAATGTGCGTACCTGCTCACAGAACGATATTAGCTATAACACAACAAATGAATCAAACAGCAGCGGAACGTACACAAGCACCGCCATGGTCAGGAACTTAATGCCGCGCCAACCAGAATCCAGTGGAGGAACCTTGCTGCTGGAGGCTGTTTTTCCCTCGACACCACCTTCGTTAGACGACTGTCCTTCTTTTTGGTTGATTTGTTTCTTTTGCTGGTCGGCTTCATATTCGGAAAATTTCTTGCGCCAGTCGTAAATTTCCACACAGCCGGAAAATCCTGGAATCGATCGCAGCACAGGCATAATAACGACAACAACCACAGCCTGGACAATGGTGACAGCAATAGCCACGTTCCACCACTTTGCAGCGGGGGTGCTGCTCGAGCTGAATGTGTCCAGCAGCAAAGTCGGCGTTGAAGCGTAGTTATAGACACCCACCAAAAGAAGTACACACAGCGCTTCAACTGTGAGGAAAGCGGTGATCGCAAATGCCACGCGCATCCCGCTCGTTTGGTTTGCCAGGTAAAGCAGATGAGCGATTGCAGGAGATATGGCTAGGGCCACTGTGTAATAGTACTCGCCCACTGATACAAACGTCGACGTACTCGGGAGGACGTAGAGGAAAAATGACTGGTGCAGCTTCTCTTCTAGGTTGCTGAGAGCACGGACAACCATCTCGATTGAGCGAAGCACCTCGCGGGTAGAAAGAGGTCGATCGCCTGAGCCCAAGCTCTTCGTCAATGAAAGCGTGATGCTGTCGATGTTGTAACTGATGAAATTAGCGTGAGGACCTGAAGGGCCCGAAGCCAGCGTTGTCATGAAATGCAGCATTCCCTTGAGGTTCGTCAGATAGTTTCGTGCACCCTGCTTGTACTCCTCTGGAGCGAACTTGTCGTTCAAACCCGTGATAAAATCAACCACACGCGAAACGTAGTCCTGCTCATTGCCATTAAGCGGTGCCGCATCGGCACGGTCCAGAATCGTAGAAATTTGGTGTTGGCGGAATGCGCGCACTGCGGTATTCAGAAGGTCGAGGTTCGGTAGTTGACCGTTCATACCAGCAGTGTAAATTCCAACGGAACCAACCTGGTGTGAATCATACATCGTTTCCAAATTGACCGCGGCGCGAATAATACCAGCACGCATCGGCAACACTCCCTGTAAGCCACTCTCCACGGGATCCAAATGATACGCTTGCAACCAGGCCTCTGTGCCAGGAGCATATCCATCACTTCCATCTAACCTGCAATCTACGATTCCAAAGAAATTTAGTGACGAGTTAGTACTTCCAATACGATCGCCAACCTTTTCAAAACCCAATCGCACCATCAGCAGCCAGGAGAATCACATCTTTCGCCAGCCACTTCGCCCTCGCCAGGTACTTGAGCAGCCCCAGCCCCAGTGCCAATCCAGAGTACTCGCCACTGTCAGCACCCACATTTCGGTAATGG
Source organism: Phytophthora sansomeana (assembly GCA_032158285.1). Lineage (NCBI taxonomy): Eukaryota > Oomycota > Peronosporomycetes > Peronosporales > Peronosporaceae > Phytophthora > Phytophthora sansomeana. Next base: position 252,104 of record JAPDHH010000200.1, read on the forward strand.
GTCACCAGCACAATAGCTTCCTGTAAAAATAAGCAGCACAGTCAGCCACCTACAAACATCTCCATTCCCCACAATGTGTCTCTCTACCTTTCCATCCGCCAGTGGGGAGGCTCTCAAAACTCCGTACACATTTGTCCTTGGCTTAGAATCTTTACTGGTCTTGAACACTTGACTGTAAGCTTCAACGCGATCTAAGCCACGCAATTGTGAGTTGATCCAGTCCACAACAGCCGAGCAATTGTCTCCACAGCCTTTGGACGGAAGCTCCGGCAGCTCCAAAAGTTTCTTGTGGAATCCCCTCGTTGAATGAGCTTCTTGGTGACTGGCTCGAGCTTCCATGAGGTCAATTAGCAGCGCGTTCTCGGACATGTAGGTGCCTCGGCACTTTAACTCGCCTGAAAAGGCGTTGAAACACAGTGTCAGAAGGCTAAACAAGTGTTTAATCACCACAATAGCAAATACCAGTTGTGACAGTCACTGCAGGATGTAAAAGCAGCCAAATGAGCCCCAAAACGTACGTTATCCAGCTAAAATCGAATAAAATCACGATCAAACGACGCAAAACGAGTGTGAGGATTAGAGGACCATAACTCAGCGAATGCGCCACGTTTTCATGTGCTCTGGGTACGTGGAGAGAGATAAGAGAGCGCATATCACACGTACCACAACGACAGACAGCGAGACGACACGAAGCTGCGGATACGCAGCAGTGTGCGCCGTGCCTTGGTCGGCGGCTTGTCGCTCATGTTTGTTTTTTGCTTTTATGCACGATACGAAATGCAACCAATCAGATGTTTTCAAATTTAAAGCTGTTTAAACTAGACCAAAACTTGCCACAATGCATCTTTCGTGAAAAATGGCGTTAAGTGCATACGAGGCCAAGCGCCAACGCCGGATCGAGGCTAACCAGCGACAGCTGCAGGCTCTCGACGTGCCCAGACTCGCGCCACCTACTCGCTCTATAGTCCGTCAGAAGCGTGTACTGGAGAGCGTCGAACCCGTGCGAAGATCTCTGCGTCAACGTCAAAAAGGTGCTGAAACTGCTTCCTCGCCGCTGTTGGACCCAGTTCCTGCACGACCCAAACGAATTAAACAGGAGAAAACTTCACTGCAGCCGCTGAAATTACCCAAGACCGACCTGCATTTTTCAAGTCCCGGTCGAAAAATGCAAGTACATCTTTCGAGCTCGCAGATTGAGATTTCTGTGGAGGACTTTCATACCAAGTGGTTGGGCACGCAATTGCTGCCTGTGGGCAAGCAGACGGTCATGCAGGGCCTGTGTCCGCCGGGTTTCGTGGCAAAATTCTCAAAAATGAGTGGCGTGCAGCCCTGGAAAAATGCAATTGCATTATTCGTGAACGTCGAGAATGATTCGTTTTACGATAATACTTTCCATCAAGAAGAGCTAGACGGACGCAATGTGGTGCATTTCCACTGGTTCGGACAGAATCGGTGGCATGATGAAACTCCAATGGTCGAAAGGTTGAGAGGAGTCAAGAGAGGAGACGAGAGGCTGAAATTTGACGAGTCGTACCATCAAAAGGAGAACGACAAGGACGAACCGCTGCTACTTTTCCTTCGACACACTTTGGTAAGGAGAGGAGAGTTGCAATTGAGTGTTGAAGAATTCCTAATGAGTATTTTTTGTCTGTTTGTTGGTGGTGACTTGTAGGGACCTTATGTGTATTGTGGTCGGTTGGGCTACCTTGGTCATCGACCAGCGTCCAAACCGCTTGAATTCCAATGGCAGTTGCTGGATGTTGGAGCGTTGCAATGGGAAAAGGTGCGCGAGCTGTTGGTAGTTTCTGACTTCTCGTCTGGCAAAGCAGAAACAATGAAACAAGAAAGCTAGAGTAGCTGATCACTTTGGCAGTTGTGAGAAATGCCTCGTGGACAATATGACTGATCCACCATCTTCGATAATATGTATAATGGTGTTCCCTTTTCAAAAACCACCAGGATATTATTCAAGCTCTGGATGCTTCGGCATAATCAAAATTCGGAGCAATCTACTTCCGAAAAGTTGCGAGAACTGAAAACATCATTTCTTCGCCCGTTTCTCGTATTGTCCGCTTGGTATTTATCCGGCAACTTGCCTCATTTCGGAATCTGCATTGGGAAAAAATGGGTCTGCTGTCACTAGACTGTGTCATTGTCGGTCAGGTGGGGAGCACGTTCACTACACAGATCGAAGGTGGTAGAACGATAAGCGAATTGAAGCGGGAGATCAGAGACCAAAAGCAGCTCACGATCACATGTGAAGCTGGCGAACTCGAGCTCTACCTGACGAAGGAAATGGACAGGGAATGGTTATCATATGAAAGTCCAGCTGCAGCGGAACTTCGTGATGGCAAAATTCACGACGACATCAAAACTATGATGAGCCAAGAACAAATACTACCCTCCATGAGTTTGACGGAATGAGTCTTTGAGAAGAATCACATGGTAACTGCACGTGCTGGTGAAGCTACCAGATCATGGTGCAAGGTGAACACGCTACTGAGTACTCCAGAGACAATCTTTGGTACAGCTTTCGCCAATGGTTTGTACATCCGACAGGAATATTGGGACCTCTACGATATGATCGAGCAGGAAATGACGTCAACCCCATTTATCTGTCGAATTCTTGTGGTTGGGAGCCCTGGCATCGGGAAGTCCGTCTTTGGCGTGTTTCTGTTGCTTGTGTTCCTGTCGAAGGAAAAGGATGTTGCCTACCGCGTTGTTGATGCTTCGCTGGTCAATTACCTAACATGGAACAGCATGAGCGGCTACGAAATATCCGACAGGACGCAGACCGGGAAACAATACGAAGGATTATTTGGTGGGGACGAGTACGATGGACCACTAACTGGAGATTTTTCAGCATACGTATCTGTTTCCCAGCACAAGCACTGTGAATTAGAACAACTTCGTCAAGGACTTCTGCTTTACGGTGTATATGAATCCGTGGACGAAAGCTGAGTGCCAGAATCTCGCCGATGTGTTTCATTTGGTGGATCAAGAAGACTGGTTTCATCGATTTAATCTCGTTGGGGGCAAACCAAGACTCTTGTTTTTTTCGTCCTTCCCAACGTACGAAACCTTGGTCGAACGTGTGAAGGCTGCCATTCCAGATACTATTGCGGATCTAAAGACACAGCACCAGCTTTTCCTGCAAGAAGTGTTCGATGGTGACTTCAAGCACATTTTGTTCAGCATGTATCGCAAGGAGAAACACCCCAGTTTTGCCTATCTGGCGTTTTCGTCTTTGGTTGTCGAGACGATGGTGGGGGCTCGTTTCAACATTCAAACGACTGACGAAGTTGGCTCGTTATTGACTCCACCACCGTATCTGCAGTTTTGACAAGGAAAATAAAAAAGAAGTCGCCGAATGATCTTGCCAACCAGAGCCGCCACTGCGAGAATGAAAAGTTTGCTGTGGAACATTTAAGAAACTCGCGAAGGTTGGGACTGGAACTTGTGGTTGCAAATGTAATCGAGACGTTGCTTTCCTTTTTAACTTTACGACATGAATGCCTCGCGTTTCGATCACACTTGTATGGCTGCATGAGTTGGCTTTGTTTTTGGCAAAAAGGATGGAGTCTCTGGGTAATCAGAATAAGAGATTCTTGACTGAAGGAAAAGTTTCTAACGATATGATTGGTTTGCTACTGTAATATTCATCTTACTCCCCATAATTTCCACAATAGCGGTCACTTTCTGACTTTATTGGCGGGTAGCAGGTCGCAATAATCAATGGAGTCCATGAGCGAATACGAAGCCAAACGTCTGCGTCGGATGCAGGAGAACAAGCGCAAGTTGGAGTCTCTCAACCTCCCCACTCTCTCTCGAGTGTCCACTCGCTCTCTGCCTGTTAAAACTCCCGTCAAAAGTGCTGAACCCGTGAGGAGATCAGGTCGAGTGCAAACGTTGCGTCAACAGCAGAAACAAGTCACAGAACTGCAAGAACAGCAATTGGCCCTTATTGCCTTTGAGAGACAAAACAACTTTAAGCAACAGATGCTTCAGAAACGCTCCGAACGAGCTGCCGGGGCCCCAACCACTCGACGAATGTCGAAAATTGTTCGTGGAGAGGGGGAGCAATGGACCGGACACAGGGGGAAACAGGCTCGAGCGATGGAGAAGATGGAGGCAAAAAGACAAAGCGACCTCAAACGGATGACCCGGGAGCATCCGCCTCCTGTTGACCTGCCTTTCGTGTACGCTTGTCAATTTGAAAGTGGTAGTCGAGTTTCAGCACAACACTCGACGAGACTGACAGCGGAGGTGGAGACGTTCCATGACATGTGTCTGGGCAAACAAATTCTCCCGGAAGGGAAGAAGGCGGTCATGCAGGCGCTGTGTCCGAACAAGGTCCTGTTCCCCATGTTGAGTAGTGTTCAGTTGTGGAGAAACGCGATGGTGCTGTTTGTGGACGATGAAGAGTATCGTACGAGGCTACATGAAGAGGAATTGGATGGGAAGAAAGTTGTGTATTTCGAGTGGCTTGCGCTCCTTATACGGCAAAAGATTCCGGAATCGACTGTGCAGCGTTTGCGCCAAGTGCAGAAGGGCGACGAACGCCTGCGTTTTGATGAATCGTATTATGGTGGTGCAGACACTGATAAGCTTAGGTCGACACATGAGCCCTTGCTACTTTTTCTGCAACAATCGAAGGTAAGTTTTGCTAACCAGGTTTGAAGTAGTTAGCTAAATTTTTACTGGCATTTTTGTGTGATCTGCTCTTGCTTGCCAGGGTCCTTACATTTACTGCGGACGGCTTGGCTATCTTGGCCACAGTTCTTCTGAGATACCTTCGTTTCGTTTCCAGCTACTGGATCTGGAGTCTTTGGATTGGGGGAAAGTGTTTAGCGTTCTTACAGCGTCCGATGACACAGTGAAGCTTTGAACAGCAGTTACGGAGATCACTGCCGCAAAACTTTGTTAAGCTAAAGATCAGAATCATTTTAGTGTTTTCACGTGAAAAGTTTCCTTGTGGATACAAACGTGAAGGCTTACATCCTTGCATTCTTCCTACCTACCATTACCAACATCCGAGATATGTTTTGCGTATCTCAGTCGACGCGAACTCTTTTGGTTTGGCAACAAGTTGGCTGCATCGTTCTCACCACGAGCTGTCAATCTTGTAATCGTTTCGGCGATACTGGAAGAATCGCACCGGGGACGTAAGAGTTCGATCGTCTCCTTGTGACCATTTCTTGTCGCCGACTCGTGCGCGTACCGTACGAAATGGAATGTGATTGTTGAGGTTTAAAGCGCAATTTGCCAGCAACAGTTCCAACAGCTCAACCTGACCCGAATCTGCTGCGGCTTGTACGGCAACTCCTAGCTCAGTGTTACCACAGTGTCGTACTAGCATCGACACTTGAGAAGCAACCCCAATGCACACGAACGCAAAATATTTTTTGATCAAGCACAACTTAATGACTTAACCGGTGGGAGTGCCAACGAGACCGTTTGGAGAATAAGGATTTGAAAAATTAAAATAGGAATATTCCGTCTTCTTTTTATCTAATCTAGAAACGTTTTGAACGTTTCTAGATAAAACAAAAACTATCGAGCTTATGTTGCGCAACTTCACGTAGTGCAACATACCAAAGGCAAGTTCTGCCATAACTCAGCAACATGACGGACCCCCCACTGCTCGCAGCGGTCAAGCTCTCGCTCCCCTCTCCAGTCCACGCCCTCCCCCACGTCGCTCAGCTCATTAACGACCTCCTCGCCCCACTCACCATCGATGCAGTTCTCTACAAAGACCTCCATCGTGTCGTCCGAGTCCACGAGACGTCTCGTCCTGCTACAGTTGGGGCCATGAACGGTGCTGCAGGCCTCGGACGGCTTAAGTTGCTGCAGTGGCTACGTGGGAACAGAAGCGAAGGCTGTTCCGCCGAAGCCTTTAACCAAGCTGCAGCTAAGAACCGTCTCCCAAGTTCTTTATTGGCTCTACGAATGGTACTTCCGCAAGTGCAACTTAAGCGATGCCATTACCGCCGCAGCCTCAGCTGGACACTTGAAAGCAGTGAAGTTTCTAGTATCAAAATCGTTCATGCCTCGACAAGATCTGACGCCGGCAGCTGAAGCTGCTGCTGCAAAGGGCCATTTACAGATTATGGAGTTCTATTTGAAATATCGTGGGATAACCGACTTCAGACTTGAGTTCTTTTTGAAATATCGTGGGATAACCGACTTCAGACTTGCGTTGACGGCAGCGGCGCAGAACAACCAAGTTGAGGTCTTGAGACTCATCCTGGGGAGCGTCAGCATGTGGTATTCCATTAGTGAAGCTCTGGAGAAGGGGGCAGCCATGGGTCACGTTGACGTTGTCGAGTTGCTGCTTCAGCACAGGAACGCAGATGCCTATGGCGCATACAATGCAATGACGCTGGCTGCACAAGGAGGTCACAATCAGGTGGTTGTGCTGTTGCTGCCAAAGTGCGAGGAGTTTGGTGTCGCTAGAGCTTTAGCAGCGGCCGTAATGGGCAAGAGGAGGGATACAGTGGAGCTGCTCGTACCGCACTGTGCGAGAACTGCGATGGGGTTTCCAGTAAAATGCAGCAGCCGACTCCAGCCAAGTTGAGCTGCTGGAACTTTTGCTGACGAACTGCGCTCCAGAACAAGAACAATCGTATTTAACTAGCGAAAACATTCGAAGGGCTGTCGTATCAGCTGCTGAACGTGACGATGTCAAGGTTTTGAAGCTGTTGATGACCAAATGTGGTGATAATATCCGTGAAGCCATGACGCGAGCCGTGGCGAAGCACAATTTAGGTGCCGTTCAGCTTTTGCTTGATTTTTGCAAAACGAAGAATGACTTGTACCTTATTCAAGCTGGACTAGAGGAAGCTGTCCATGGTGGTAACATCGAGATGGTCAAGCTTATTTCAAGTCAGGCTTCTTCCGTACGGTATTGCGAACGTGTGACGAAGTTTGGAGCGGACGTCTCCATTGAAGTGGCGGAAGTACTGGCAACGTATTTCAACCAGTACTACTTGGCAGATGGCGTTGCCACCATGCTATTGAAGGGCTGCGTCGATAAAGCGGAGACTTTGCTTGCGCGTTGCAACCAAAGTTCTATCGGGGAGGTCGTGATAAAAGTTGCAGCGTTGGGCAAACTAGAAGTAGCCAAGATGCTGCTCGACAAGTGTGAGCTTTCTACCCTCACGACCATATTTCACGATGCTGCGGCAACCGGAAGTACGCCACTTGCTTGTTACTTGCTGGATCAAATCGGCTGCTCGCCCGATATCCAAGCTGGGCTGGTTACAGCTTCTTCCCGGAGCCACAAGGAACTAGTTGAAGCGCTGGTTGATAAATGTGGCCCGGCTTTCATCTCGAGGGCAATTGAGTCGGCAGCAAGAAAGGGTCACGTGGAGATTGTTGAACTACTCCGTCCCCACTGCGACTATGTCAGTATCACCGAGGCGATCGCAAGTCTGACAGATCGTGGTGATGCAGATGCAGCCAACTTGTTGAGATCCAAAAGAGCTCGCGTCGATTGATAGCCTCAGGGCAAGCACGTGTTGAACGGACATGATGACGATCTTGATGGAAATGTGATTTGTTGTACTGGCGCCACGTTGCTCTTGAACACGCGATTCTACATGTACAGTGGAGTGAGTTCATTGGTAATCCTGAAAAAGTACTTGGTGAACCAAGACCCCATACGGGAGCCATCGCGACGTTAGAAGCACACCCTTCCGTGCTCATAACTTTCAACCCAGTAACCAATGCAGTAGCGCACAGTGCAAACACCCACGACCGTGATTCGACAACTCTCTCAGTCGCAAAATGATAATCCATCACAACCTTGGTCTTTGGCATCTTCTTCTCAACGAAACCTCTTTTGCAAGAATTATCCTATCTGGCAACGATTTTTACTGCGGCCGAGCCAGGTCAGTGCATTGTCAATTGGTATCAGCACTACGTTGAAGGTGTTGGACCTCCACGTATCCCGCTGGTACACAAGTTGTGCACCACGGGAAGGTAGCGTCCGGCCCCGCCCATCTAGACGACGCTGTGTCAGTTGATCGCTTGGTCATTCCCGACCCCGCAAGACCCTAGAGACTCACCAAGACTCGAGGCTAGCTGCATCTCAATGGAAAGTATCGCCACCGACAACGGCAACCGTCGATTCTCGTTGCGTGGTCTGGAACGTCAGGGTGTTGGCAATCCGGAAGTGTCCATTAAATGCTGTCACGCCATTGGCATCAATGGGGACATGGACCAACTTCTGCGTTACCTGCCAACGGCCGTCATGCGCACGTACAACCGCCACCCGCGATTCCGTTCTCTGGTTGTCAAAGATGTAGAGCTCACAGCTGAAGTGCAGCCACGGATCACGCTCAACGACGTCGCGGACAAGAAACTGCTTCGTGTTTGTGAAATATCCGAGTCCGGCGAGGACCTCGCAGCTTGGAAAGACTGGAATCGTTTTGTTCAGACAGAGACCCACACAGCGTTCGACCGCTTCACGCAGTTCACGTTCTACCTTACGGTGTGGGTCAACAAGACGGAGAGCAAAGCTCGCTTCTTCCTCTTCTCAGACCACGTTATGTCGGACGGTGACTCTGGTCAGATTTTCGTGAATGACACATTGGAAGACGTGGCGCTACTGTCGATCGAGGCTGCCAAACCCGTGAAGCAGTTCCCGTTGCAACCGTCACTTTACGATATGTGGTTTACGAGTCCTTGGTGGATCAAATCTGTGGCTAAGGCTCTGGTGGCGTTCCTCGTTGCCCCAGCTTTCGTCCAATCCATGAAGGTCTTCAAGCCCGTGCTGACGGTACGCAAGGACCAGAAGGACTTCAGCGCCACATTCGAGCAGAAGCACCACCCTACTCAGTCGAGCTGGTGATCCTGCAAACATGCGCAACACGCTACGGAAGTGCAAAGAGGAAGGGTTACGCTGGGCAGTGCTCTGATCCCAATGCTCGTGTTGGCGTTCTACCACGCCAGTAAGCTCGAGCACAAACTAAATGGCGTTGATGAGACCCCGACGGCCCGTTCCGTATGGTGACTGACTTTTGCTACAATATGCGTCAACGTGTACCGGAGCCGGCTGAAGAACAACAGGTAGGTTGGTACGTGGCCACTCCCCGAAGGTGTGGACATGAAGAACACGAAGTTTTAGGACCTCGCTCGCACTTCCAGGCAGAAGTTGCATAAGCAAAGCAACAACCTCTTGGAAATGGCCATGTCGTCCTTCATGATAGACCGCAAACCGATAAAAAGCCGAACGTTGCCGCCCTCCTTGGAGATTTTGAGATTCCCAATTCGTGCGTCGGTGACGCCATCATCTCGAACCTTGAGCGCTACATTTTCAAGACGAAGCACATTTTGGTGGCCAATGGCGAACTCAAGGTGGAGGATATGTTTGCGTTTTGCGCGATGCCATTCTTGACTCCGTCATCGGCGTTTTGGCTTTCCACTATCAACAACTTTAACGATGTCATCGGCCACAAGGTCGACGAAAACATCGGCAGCGCATTACTCGACGCTTACGTGAAGGTCTGCGAGACCTCCAGCAGCATCCAAACAGAAGACACCATGGAGGAAGCGCTTAAGCGTGTCGGCATTGAGATTTGTTATTATGTCCATGCGGTCGAGAAAAGATGGTCAACTTGCTGTACACGATCGTTGGGGTGCGTGGGAGCACATTTGGTGTGGAGATAGACGACGGCGAGCAAGTATGGAAGTTGAAGGAGGCGATCTGGGCCAAGATCAAAGAAAAGTTTGTACACAACGAGAGATTCGAGAGCGTCGTTGCGTCGGACCTGCATCTCTTCCTAGCGAAAAAGGAAAGGGCGGCGATGCTGAAGAAGAAAAGGGTGGCGAGCAGGAGGAGTGGCTGACACAACACGACGCACAACAAGGTGTACGTGGAACGAGTGGTTATCAACAGCTTACTGTACATGGGTGTGCCGCTTCGAGTTGTTGGGTTGGCTAATAGTGCCAAACTGGGGATAGTGAGTGACGAAGATCTTGCTGCTGGGCGAGGGCCTGTGCACGTGCTGGTGGTGGTTCCGGAGGTGGAGAGTTCTGAGGGGGGGGGTCAGCCAAAAAGCAGCGCACGGCTGAAACTACTGGTATTAGCGCTGCTAGGTGGAAAGAATTGGTCGCCATTTCCGAACTTGGGCAGAAGCTGAATCGCGATACTGATCTGGCCGTAGGGAGCGTATTGCATCTTCCAAGTACGGTCTTGGATGTCAGGTCGTACAACGGGTTGTACATTCTGCAGGAGTATTGGGACGTTTACGGAATGATCACCAGGGGTGCTATATTTGAATTAAATTAAAAAATGCATTGGTATTTTGAAATTGCAATAATTAATTGTGGGGGTCCAATTCATTTTTGAATTTTGAACAATTAATGGCACTTGCGAGAGTGCACGCGAGCCATTCGATCTACGAGCGATCCTCACCACTCCTGTCGACAGGAGCGCCGCCGTCGAGCCACGAGTGCTTTCCTGGCATCCATACTCATTCCTCAATCCACCATGCCAATCGAGAACCGCCTCATCGTCCGCGTCCTGACCAGTACTACGGCCCCAGGGCTGTACACGTGCAACTCTTGTGAATAGAAGAGTTGCACGTGTACAGCCCTGGGGCCGTAGTAGTAGGTGCTGAAGGCTACGAACGGCTTCACGAACGTCATCAGCCACTTGAAGCGCTTCCACCCCGCGTACGAGGAGGAGGCCGAGGCCGCGTTGCGCAACCCAAACCTGCTGTCGCTGCGTCTCGTCGACCAGCGCACCAGCGACATCTATCGCTGGATCGAGTGGATCGTCATGGACTGCCTGCCCCTCTCCTTCTGTGAGCGGGACCTCGTCCGTCACAACTCCAAGCTCTCCCGCATCAGCGTGCCAACTGTGAAGCGCTACCTCGACGGCGTCGTCGATCTCGTCGCCCAGCGCATCTCCACAATGCTGCCCGCGACATTCGGCATCGTCTTAGACGGCTGGACCAGCACCGGGCGTCACTACGAGACTATTTTCGCAGTCTTCAACGATCCAGACATGCATGTCGCTACCAACACCCGTTCGAGTGACTACCACGACGATCTGGAGTGTCACACGCGCCGTTTCGTTTTGTTGGCTTTTTGCCCAATGGAAAACGAGGAGGATCTCAGTGCCCAGAGCCTGTTTGATCTGGTCGCCGACACGCTGTCGCGCTACGAGCAGCCATGGGACGCCGTCGCCTTCATGGTCGGCGACAACTGCAGCGTCAATCAGGCGATCGGCCGCCGCGTGGGCGCCATTCCCCTAATTGGCTGCGCGAGCCATCGCTTCGCACTTGCCGTCCGTGATTTCATGGAACAGTACGACGAGCTGATCGCCAAGGTGCATGCGCTCATGAAGAAGTTGAGCACAATCAAGGGTCGTGCTATTCTTCGCCGTGTTACTGAGCTCTCGCCCGTCATGAAAAATGACACGCGTTGGTCTAGTGTGTACGACATGGTGAAACGCTACGTGGAGATCGAGCCTGCTCTGGAGTCGCTGGATCATGGAACGATCGCTACTTTTGATCTTCTAACACTACTTCCAACCAGATCTGAGAAACTCACAATCAGAGAGTTGCTCGCTGATTTGGAAAATTTCCAGTCTGTCACTGCGGAGCTCCAGCGCCCAACCCTCACGCTGTCGGCGGTGCGTCGACTGTTCGATCACACACTCGACCAGTACACGCAGCTCAAGGCGCGACTGCTGCCCTCGGCTGCACTCGTCACGTACCCAGCGCTCGAGACCGGCTTGGTCAAGATCCAGCGGAGCGAGACGCTGAACTCAGCTGAGCGGACCGCATGTGCAGCGTTCCGCCGTCCGGCTAATGACGGAGAGGAGAGCAAGAGTGACCAGGGCGATGCTGTGTCGTTTGCTTCGCGTGCGTTCAAGAAGAGGAAGGTGATACGTCGCCCAGCCTTTGTCGATGTGGGCTTCGTGCCACCAACCTCCAATGCGTGCGAGCGCTTCTTCTCGCGAGCCAAGATGGTGTACAACGACCTACGTAAGTCGATGGATCCAGTCACCTTCGAGACTCTAATGTTCTTGCACTGCAACCGCGAGTTGTGGGACGTGTATTCGGTCGAGTCCGTTCGCAATGGATTGGGCCGCAATGCAGAGAATTAATTGAATAATTGATTCTTCTTTTTGAGAGTTCACGCATTAATGTCAGATTTAATTTTTAGGAGCCCTGATGATCACGCAACGATTGACGGACAGTGATTTGTCACGTAGGATTCTTGTGCTTGGGAGTCCTGGGATTGGAAAGTCGCTGGTTGGCATGTTTTTGCTGGTATTGTTCATGACAGAGAGGAAGAATATTGCCTATCACCCGGTGAACGACTCGTCGGTCTACTTCTTCAATTGGGACAGCGCCAAGGGCTATGTTATATCGTTTGAACCACTTGATGAGACACAATACGAGGGAATGTTTGATGGAAGTGACAGCGTGGGAGCACTGAATTTCACTGATTTTCGCCATGCGTATGTATTCGCTAGTCCTTGCACCGAGAATTACAATAACTTTGCCAAGGAAGCGTGCTTTACGGTGTATATGAATCCTTGGACGAAAGCTGAATGTCAGAGCTTCGCCAAAGCAATTGGCGTAGATGATCAAGACGATTGGTTCAGGAGATTTGCCGTCGTTGGGGGTAAACCAAGATACCTGTTTTCATCACCTCTATCGTACGATGTCTTGGTCAAAAAACTGTTTATTGACACCCCACACAATTTGGACAAGTTGAAGAGTCAGTGGCTTTTGCTCGTGAGCGGAGCTTTCGATAAGCAGATGAAGATCTTGAGTTCACATTTTATCGCAATACGAATGAGCCTAGCCTTTGCACGTTGAATTATTCATCTGTGGCGGTGGAGGCTCTGGTCGGCACTCGTTACACTACCCAAGCAGCTGATAGTATTCGATCGATGTTGCAGACTCCGACAAGCAATTTGCAGTCGTGGCGTGGAAGAGAACTCGAGAAATTGCTGCTGGAAGACCTGGCCACCAAGAAATTTTTCATGAGGCCGCTTGAACGGACTGGACAACTTGAGCAACTTGGTCCATTAAATGCAACAGCAAAGATCATTCAAGCGTCATCCGAAATGGAGAATGGATTGGTGCTGAATGTCCCCTTGTCGAGAACCTTTCCAGCGATTGATGCAGTGCTTGTTGTACCCGACCATCGTCTTGTTATCTATGCTCAGTCGACAGTGGCTAACGCTCATCCCGTCAACTACCAGCAATTGAAAGCTATGTACGAAAATTTGACGAATTCTGGCAAGTTTCGTGGTTACACACACGTCCTTCTCTTTGTCGCTTCGAGTGACATTTACGATGGTTTTAAGGTCCAACCTTACAAAAATGTTGACAGCAAGAACCGGAGTGCGCGAGTTGAGTTCAGTATAACGCAGTACGTTGGTAAGATCGCTCAGCAGCAGTAGATTGTATTTAGTTTGCGACCACAGAGAAGTTTTAGGTGTGGTGCGCTGACGTTTTGATTAACGCCTTGCTATCACGAAACTACAGTCGTGATGTATTCGGGCAGGGGAGAATCAGTCTCAGCCATAACAGAACAAGTGGTGTGAGTCGGAGATCGAGGTACAGCCGTTATGCCCTACTTAAGTACAGCTTGAGCCCCTGTAGTACCATGCTATCGTTGGCCAGGATTCAGAGATGCCACAGTCTATTCGTCATAGACGCAATGCGGAAGCGCTTAGCATCGACAGTTAAGTTAGTGGTCCGTCGTATTCGTCTCCATTAAACACGCCGTAAGCCGCTCATGGTGTTCTAAGTGCAGTATTAGCTCATTGGATCTTCCAGAACGCGATAGGCAAAATCTTTTTCCACTATCATGAACACGAGCAGTAGGAATAGGAGCACACCAAATAAATGCCAGTCACAAGAATTCGGCTGGTATTTTATTTGTACCCCCAACCTTCCTCTTTTGGTGATTCAGTTGTTCTCCTCCCGAAAAGTTGATCGGCATAGCGTGTTGGAGACCGTTTGCTACTGTGTGTCGTATTACCACCATCCGCCACAAATGAACTCATTCTTCTGAGAACTCGCGTTTGAGCTGAGGTCAATGAAGCGTGTGGTGCTTGGAGAGTATTCAACGCCTCTTTCAGAGTACGCAGTGACTGGCTGTGAGTACGTTGGAACGTATTCCTGCGAGTTTGACCGCTTGGTTCTGCTTTTGTTCCAGGTACCGATTCCGTTCGACTGTGAGCTGCTTCCAAGACGACTCGAAGCGACTGGTTTGCCATGCGCTGGAACAACAACCGTCGGTTGTTTTCGGGTGCTACTGCGGATTCGACCACACTATCATTCTGGGAGTTCGTGTTGTCCAAGGGGACGCTGGATCCAATTGCCGACGGAGCCGTTCCGTTCTCAACCTGCGAGTCTGGTGATTCAATCTCCGATGTAAATCGAAAGGAGTCTTTGTGCTGTTGACGAGGTTGCTCGCGAAAGTAAGTACGCGCAGATTTGTTCTGCACTGACGACCCAATTGTTTGAGGGTTAAAAAGTTTGTCAGCGTAACGAGTGGGGGACTTTCGGTCACCTTGTACCTGTGTTTTGTTGTCCAAGTTGCTCGACGAGGCCATGCCAACGAACGAACCCACCCTTCGTAACAATGGCGTTCGTGTGGGCGTAGATTTCATGACTGTCGTGTCATCTCCAGCGGCAGAGCGCTTACGGCTGGCCTGGTTTTGTGGTGTGGTAGTTTGACGAGCGCGAAGCAGATTGAAGCTAGTTTGCAACTCCTTCAGCCCTTGCAAAATTAAAAGCTCCCGTTCTTCGAGTTGGCGAAGGCGCTCCTGCATTGATGGCTTTGTAGATTCTTGAGACGGAGATCCTGTCGATTGTGCAATAGGTTCTACAACCGAACTCGCATTGGTGGTATGCTTGCAGGCACACTTGCAACTGCTACGTTGGTCAGCATTTTTCTGTGGTTCACCTGCAAAATCCCCAATGTTTTTCGGAGGCACCTTCCTTTGTGCATGCATTTCCCGCTTTTTCCTGCGTCGCTCGCGCAAATTAACCAACTTGTCTCGAATATTCGCGCCAACGCCAAACTTCAGAGTCGCATCTGTCGTTTCCACGTTGATAGCTGTATAGATCCGCTCGGCGGCTTGATTAACTGTTAGACTTGCAGGGAGTAACGGAGGAGGGCCGCTAGCTTTCCCACATACCTTCTCGATTTCAGCAGGGCTATACAGTTTTCGTACGAGCTCTAACAACGGGCAGCTTGCCTTAGAAACTTCATAGCTTTGCATGTACGACGCAAGCATGTCAACAATCACTTTACGGCGATCGTCGGGATATCTTGTCAACAGTGCTTGGAAAGAGTCTCGGGAGAGCACACACATTTCGACGTGGGTTACAGCCCGCACGTTTGCAGCTCGTTGATAATTCATGAGCAGCGCCATGTCACCAAAGGCTTGGCCGCGTGAAATTAACACCTCGTACCCCTTACCATTACGAGCTCCAATGCGGTAATATCTTCTTTGAGCTGCATCCAGCTCGTACACCGATTGTCTAGGACCATCATCCATGCGATCTCCGCTTGCAGTAACAGTGCGACGTCGACCTGTTAACCCGCTATTACTTTGCCCAACAATGAATCCATTTTTCGGCAAAGTGGTAGTAGTGACTCTTTCAAATCGGTTCTTGCCACGATCCAGCTCGCAATATCCACGATTCACCATGTAAAACTCGTCGTCCACCTCGCCTTCCCGCATAATGAAGTCGTTTGGTAGATACACACGTACATCAAGTCGCAGCATGAGCTGTTTCTGGAAGTCAGGGGTGCACTCTTTCCAAAAGGGTACGTGCATCACTACTTCCATGTACTTGAACAAAACAACCTCAAGACTAAGAGAGTGCGAAAGCCCTTTCGAAAACTGGACAATCTCGCCATCCATGCACTCATATTCATGCCACAAATGTTCATAGTATTCATGGATCCGTTCACGTAGCGGCGCTGGAAGCTGAAGCTTGGCAGTCATCGCATATACCTCCTCTCGCTTGCGCTGGTAGCCGGTGGTATTGGCATTGAAATCGGACACTAGGACAGCAACGTGACCGAACACGACAGCAAGAACGATGGATCCGAGTACAACAGAAAGTGACGCGAACATGTTCTGGGCTGCGGTGTTGGTAGGCACTCCTTCTCCCTGCATCAGCAACAATGCAGCGTAGAAACTCGATGAGTATTTTTCACGCCATGAAATGTCGGTGCTTTCAAACTCGTCTCCTTCATCAAGCAGAAGTGTCCATATACAAGCGATGTAGTGCGCGATATAGATAACTACAGCGACAATTCCAGCAATGCGAAAGAGATGTGAGTAGCGAGAGTAGAGCAGCCACGCCCAGAAATTGTGTCCACTGCCCGACTGGTTGGCACGGATAATCCAAATCATGCGCACAAAGTGCATTATATGTGCTAGGCGCTCCATCGTAAGCACATCGATTGCAAACGACATCCATTTGGTCCTAACGTGAGTTACAGCATTGGGGTTGACGTGTGCTAGGAGTGATGCCAACATCAGCAAGTCGAGAACGAAGCGGGTTTTTAAGTAGCGCAGAAGGATGAGTCCATGCGAGTGTACGATAACTCCTGTTTCGGTCACGTAACTTGTATGTAGCGTGGCCAGCACGTCGAGACCCAACATGATGCTCACGATGGAATCGACAGGGAAATAGTGATTTTGTTCCGGAAACGCGAGCTCCAGTGGATGACAAAGGACGAAAATGACTGTCATCGCCATGACGATCGCGTACCTTCCTTGAGATAACTTCGAGTACGGGGAAATGGGCTTTAAAAGCCTGTGCTTCCACTCACCTAGTGTTCGCAGAAGCGGCGTGACTAGTTCTGCGGGGATAGCGGGATATCTTTTTTGCCCTTGGACGCTCCCACGAGCAAGATTAGATTGCTCCGTGAGTTGAGCACTACTGGTGTCACTTTCGAGCGGCGGATGGCTGTGTGCAGCATCGAAATTGGAGCGATCACCAAAGTAGAGGAAGCTTCCATTCCGAGGACCCAAATCCCCAACAACGGAGCAAGCGTGGTCGCTGGTATTGGGGACTTGAGTTCTTGGTGTGCGTGCAGTGAGTCCGACGTTTGGGGTACCCGCAAACTCGCTGTTGAAACCAGTGACGAAGCCATGACTTGTAGTGATACCAGACTCCGTTGTCATGTTTGATGGCGTTCTCTGCAGCTGTCGAATCTGGAAACGCGCCATCATTTCTTCGTATGGCGATTCCTTTGGAGGGCTTAAACTTGCTCGGTTGAGCACTTCAACATGACCGCGGATGTCTGACACTGAGCGGCGTAAACCTGAGGAAAGTGTTGCCCACGTAGGGGGCGGTGCAGTAGTGGGTATTCTAGCTATGCCTCGTGACGAAACACTTCTTCTCCTTCCAGCAGAAGTCGGTCGGCTCGCCGTATCTCCTGTTGCTTCTGCAATGGGGTAAACTACCCCAGACGCCATTTGTAAAGTCTGTCGTTTCGAGTTCTGAATCGAGCCACAACGTAGAGATTCAAGAGGTATTTTGTCTGAATCGATCGGTAACGATGGGGTACTGGGCGACGGCTCTGCGTTGTCTACACTGAGCACAAGTGAAGAATTTTGTTCCGACATGCCTGGAATCGTCAACGTGCGTGTCTTCTTGCCTCTTTAACACTGACATAGCGCTGCTGGATGAACGAGTGGTCGTGATTTTCCAGATATTTTTACGGAGGCTTGACGCCCGGTGGTTTTGAAACCCCAACTCTCCGGTGTCTTGGCCTCTGCTGTTAGCTTTATTTACCAACAGCAGTGATTTACGATAGCGTCGTCAATTTAGCTACATACATTGTGCTCGACGCACTTAGCAACTTTAATCTTTCAACACGTTTGGCAGGGCCCTCAACACCTTTCCATCGGCCAACGGCTTAGTAATAACCCTTTCGTGGTGCGGGGGAGCCATTTTTCGCCGCTTAAGCCTTTTTCAAAACACGGTATGAAAATACCCCTTTAAGGGCGCTTTTTGTGCCCTTTAAAACCAAAGTTCAATAAGAATTGGACCGTCTAGTCTAACATAGCAAATACTGTAGTATCTGTAATCATTCGAGTATACTTTAATCAAGACGGATTACAACCAACATTGCATCTTGTTACAAGAAATAGTCCAATACAAGTACAGTGAATTTATTCAAGGGCAAAAAATGTGCCCTTAAAGGCTCAAACAACTTAGGCTTGAATAGTATACTTTAGCCAAAGGGCTCGCGAATGGGGTAATATGGGTTGTGGTGCAAGGTAGTGATTCAGCTTCACAATGGATTAATACACTCCGACTGCATCACAGCGCTCACCACTACAACTGTAGGCACTTCGTCCGACAAATGCCATTCGTGTAAAGTGACGTTCACCAGAAAGAAACTCATGGAAGTCTTCGTGGATAGTCCTGTTTCGAGTGGAGTGACACACTACGATCGACCACTTCGAGAGCTCTCACTCTGAGCACTTAATTCGAGTGAACGGGCCAATTTCTTCTCATAGACTAAAAGATATATATTTTTATGGGGTTGTTTGCTTCTCGCAAATTTTCAAGCGCGGCTACAAAGAAAATTTCGCAATGACAAACGTCATTTTTACGAAAATGTGGATCGTTAACTTAAACTACGCGTACAGACAAAGCTACTTTCAGCACCAACAGCGGTTTTAACAGAAAAGATAGCTGGAGGGACACCCGCAGTAAAACTGCCCTCCCCCACTTCTCATCGTTCACTTTGCGATCCAGCCGAGGGAACTCATTTGAAAACCCCCACAAAGACAAGTCAGGGTTCGCGTAGATTCGTGCCGCTACATGCTTATCAGCTGCAGTGAAGACGACCACCCGCTCTTTCGAGGATACTACGCTAGGTAGGACGTGTCGGACGCTTTTGTGTCTACCTTGAAAGGTCGGACGAAGGACACTAACATGTTCTGGTCCTTCCTCCGATTAAAGGAGTAATCGGGAACGTGGAGTTGATGAGTTGTTGGAAAATTGAAGAGTGAGATTAATCATGTGCTAGTTACTTGTAGTCCTAGTTCGAGTCGATCTACATCTAGCCTGTAGCAAAGGGGTGAAGCCCTAGGCAGCACGTCTTCGACGTGCTGCACGCCGCCAATCACAGAGCCACATGAAGGAGCATGGTGCCACCGACCAATAGTCTCCTGTGTGGTGCGTGTGCCTCACCGACACGCCGTAATCAACGGTGAACGACTACATGTTGGCGTGCCCCTCAACACTCCCACTCACGTCACGCTTCACCACCGGAATGTTACCACTCGACGGCCGTAGAAACTGAAACTGCGTCGTCCCAATTGGTTTGGTCCAGATGTCGGCTAGCTGGAGCTTGTAGGAAATGTAGAATCGTGTAGATATGCATGACTTGGATTGAACGCGTGCCAGATGCGTTTCGGCCCCCGCCGGGGCCTCGTCAGTGGCTTTACCAGTCTCGAAGTGAGAACTAACCAACCATCCGCTAACTAAGACCTATCACTATGCCTAGATCCCTTCTTGAACCTTCCATATGCCGCAACATAGGATACTACTCTGGAGTCGATGTACGTGCACATCCTGCACTTCCAACAGAGCTTGGTCTTGACATACTCTACGGCAACACTCTTCTCTTGGACGCGCTCGCGAATGTAGTGGTGGCGCAAATCAATGTGCTTAGTGCGTGTCTGGTACCCCACATTCTTCGATAGTGCAATTGCGCCCTGATTGGCTTCGAGAATAATCGTGGCTCCCACTTGCTCGCAGTCCAGCTCCCGTAGCAATGTTCTTGCCCACATCACTTCCTGCGCACACAGCGATAGGGCCACATACTCAGCTTCAGCAGAGCTCAGAGACACAGAGCGTTGGTACTTAGCTTTGTACACCACCTGGCCGCCATTTAGCAGCAGCATCACACCTGAGACGGAGCGTCGATCATCGAGGTTGCTTCCCCAATCAGCGTCGGTGTACGCGCGGAGTTGTCCAGGACTATGCGAAGCATCAAAGCGCAAACCATGGTCTGATGTCGTTTTGAGATACCGCAATATACGGACAGCAGCCCGCCAGTACTTCCGCCCAGGATTGTCGAGATATCGGCTAAGATGAGCGGTGGCGTATGCAATGTCTGGTCTCGTACAGACAGCAATGTGAAGCAGAGATCCCATACGTGCACGGTAGGGCACACGACGCATTTCGGCCAATTCTTTATCAGTCGATGGGGAGTCTGCTCTTGACAATTAAGACTCGCCTCGCACGGATTTTCAGCAGATTTTGCGTCGTCTTGCTTGAAGCGACTGACAACGTCCATAATGTGTCTCTTTTGGGAAAGGCAGAGTACGCGTTGTCCGACATTGTGATTCAGTTCAATCCCAAGTACAAACTTGGCCAGTCCGAGTTCCTTGAGCCGAAAGCGTTCTTGGACGCAAAAATGTGTTCCGCACATATTCAACAAGCTGCCTCTTCTTCGATGCAATCAGAAGGTCATCAACATAAAGACAGACAATAACCAGACTCCCAGCGTTGTCATCATCCTCGTCTCCACGCCGATACACGAAAATACACGGATCTGCACACGACGCAACAAAACCAAACTCGATGAAAGCCGAGTGGATGGTGTTGTGCCACACCTGTGAAGCTTGCTTTAGTCCGTAAATTGATTTCTCTAGCTTGAGAACGGATCCTGCCGGCACTTTGACTCCTGGAGGAGCACTTATGAACACTTTCTCCTTGAGAACGCCATATAGAAAAGCCGTATCCACGTCAAACTGGAAAATCAAGAGCTGCTTTTGGCAGCACACGGACAGGAATATACGAATTACTTCATGCTGGCCACTGGGAATACGTATCGTGAAAGTCAACGCCTTGACGTTGCGTGAAACCGCGTGCAACAAGTCGAGTTTTGTAACGAATGATTTTTCCAGCAGCATCACGCTTCAGTGCAAAAACCCATTTGCACCCGACGGGCTTCATCGTGCTGGTGCGCGGAATCACGATCCAGGTGCTATTCCGCTCCAAGGAGTTGAGCTCTGCAGTAATCGCCTCTTGTCACTACTTCTGGTCAGGTCCAGTGACAGCTTCGTCAAAAGTGCTAGGCACATCCGAAGCAAACGCAACCTCACCTGCAATAAGGGCTGTTTCCGTCCGTGATCGCTTTGATGGTCGATTTCCTGTCTCCAATTCATTACCGTCACTGCCATCATACACCACCATCGTGCCCGAATCGCTCTCATCTGCGACGACGGAATCTCCAGCACGATAGTCACTGCGGTCGCCCGACCCACTGTAAGGCACAATACTGGTCGTGTACTGATCACTGAGACAGCGATTCTCTGTGGGACGAAAAACCATAACATCCTGCTGTTGAGAAGGCTCTGGAGCTGGTAATCGCATCGGAACTGTGGGGGTAGTGGAGGGAAGAGCAGGAATACCGTTTGGGACGGGAAGTGCTGCAACATGGGCTGGGTGGTCTTCTTGGACATCTCCCATAGTGATGTCATCATCCGGGATTCCTTCCGCTTCTACAGGTTCCATTTCCACGTCGTTGCTGCCGGGGTTCGGCTCTGGTTGCAGATGTTCGTCGTCGACGTCTTTCTACACAATGTACTCGATTGTGCCGTCACAAGGAGCTTCTGCGTAGACACCATCGACTTCACGTTCATCTAACGCTAATGACCGATTGAGTTTCACCTTCCCTGTCTCCAAGTCGACGACGCGATACGCTTTTGCCTGCTCTGCGTATCCGATCAGCATGCACTTGTAGCTCTTAGCGTCAAGTTTAGTACGCTTCTCCTTGTGTACATGCGCGTATCCGATGGAACCAAAAGCTCGTAGATGATTCAAACTTGGACGTTGGCCATGGCAGATATCGTACGGTGTCAAGTGGGGATTCGCACTGTTCACGAAGCGATTGATCAGATAGATCGAGGTGTTCACCGCTTCCGCCCACCATTTGTAACTTACGCACTTGTGATGCAGCATAGCGCGAGCCATTTCCATCACAGTTCTGTTTGTGCGTTCTGCTAAGCCGTTTTGCTGAGGACTGTACGGTGTCGTCAACTGATGAACAATGCCACTTGCTCTGCAGATACCGTCAAACGTCTTGTTGACGTACTCTGTGCCGTTGTCCGTCCTGACCGCCTTGATTCGATGGCCAAACTGATTCTCCACGAGCGACATGTACTTCCGAAAGCAGTTCGTCACCTCGCTCTTCTTCTTCAGGAAGAAACTCACAATGTACCGGGAGTAATCGTCGACAAAGAGAAGTATATACTTCGACCCGCCACACGATGACGTTTTCATCGGGCCCATCAGATCACTGTGGACAAGCTCGAGAACGAGACTGGTCTTCACCGCGCCTGTGCTCCCCGGAAAGCTACTAACAGTTTGATTCCCTTTATGCAGCCTGAGCACAATTCGTCGCCTCTCGCCGAGATCGGTGGCAATCCTGTTGTGGCCTTAAGGGTATGCGCGATGCGACCTTCCGAAGCATGGCCCATACGAGCATGCCACAGCTCCCACTGCGTCGAAACGGGCCTGTGCTCCACGACAGGAGCTAGTTCCGGCTCGACATGCAGCTCGTAAGCGTTGCCCACCTTTGGCACCTTGAGGATCGACTTATCGCCTCGTATGAACCAACAAAACTGCGCTCCAAACTTCACTACAAGTGACCGAGAAGTAATTCGCGGCACAGACAGTAAACGACGATCGAGCTTTGGGATATGGAGCGTATTCTGCACAACGATTCGTTGGTCTTGGTAGCCTCGTATGTGGATGTTCTCAACACCCACCGCCTCCATGACAGCACCATCTGCGACAGTTACTCGAATAGGCTCCTTCAGTTGTCGGTACGTGACAAAGTCCTCCTTTCTCGGCGACATGTGCGAAGATGCACCGC
Source organism: Phytophthora sansomeana (assembly GCA_032158285.1). Taxonomy (NCBI): domain Eukaryota; phylum Oomycota; class Peronosporomycetes; order Peronosporales; family Peronosporaceae; genus Phytophthora; species Phytophthora sansomeana. The sequence goes on from JAPDHH010000200.1 coordinate 275,012, forward strand.
TGTCAATCATCCACGCTTCACCACCACCTTGGTGAACCATGTCTCGTCACCGCCATTCTGGTGAGAATTTCTGCAGTCTGCTTCCTTGTGCCCACGCTTTCCACAGGCAAAGCACTTGCCACTAAACTTCTTCGATGGACCACCGAATTTCGTGGCGGCCTTCGGCTGCATCTTCGACTTCGTTCACGAGTGGGGGCGGGCCTTGAATGCCGCCTCCTCCGTCTCTTGAGCTGCTTGCTTGTCGTGCTCCTTAAGCAATTTCTCCTTGACTTCGATGAGAGTTACGTCTCGGGTATTCTCGACAATCGACACGATGGTGCTGTACTCAGCAGGCAAGCTGCCGAGCAATACTACCAGTTGCCGTGTGGCGTCTATCCCGTCGCCGACTGCCTCCAGTGCCGTTACCAGCTCGCCGAAACGGTCAAGATGCGTGGCCATAGTTTGTCCTGGCTCCATCGCAAACTCGTGTAGTCTGCGGGTCATCGTCACGCGATTCTGCAGGGTAGAGCGGTTGTAGTACTCCTTTAGCGTGTCCCACGCCTGTTTCGCTGTAGCAGCCGCGTGGAACTTGGTCTGGTGTTCCAGAGACACCCCCTGAGCGATGAGTGCCAGCGCCTTCTGGTCACTCAACCTCCAGGTCTCATTCATCTCGTGTTCTTGCTTCACCACGGTGAGATGATCCCCGAGGCACTTTCGTGCGAGCGTCATCCTCATATTAAACTCCCAATGGAAGTAATTGTCGGAACGGAGTAGGTCGTCGGGCTTCTTCATTGTACTCTTCGACGAAGCACCTTGGGCTCATAACCTGATGGGTTGTTGGAAAATTAAAGAGTGCGATTAATCATGTGCTAGCTACTTGTGGTCCTAGTTCGAGTCGATCTACATCTAGCCTGTAGCAAAGGGGTGAAGCCCTGGGCAGCACGTCTTCGACGTGCTGCACGCCGCCAATCACAGAGCCACATGAAGGAGCATGGTGCCACCGACCAATAGTCTCCTGTGTGGTGCGTGTGCCTCACCGACACGCCATAATCAACGGTGAACGACTACATGTTGACGTGCCCCTCAACAGGAGTCAAGGTGAAGCAAAAGGACCCTCTACTACAATTACTTGTTACAATCATTTTACTGACATAGACCCCCTCTCTATGACGTTAGCTGCTACGGTGCTACCCTCACTGCTGTCCCGATCACGTCCAGCGATGCTATTGCGGCTCCTCCATCCACGTCCTCGTGACGTTCGCTGCGGAACTACCCGCTGAAAACCAAGACAATTTGATTGTCTGCGCTCGCTTCGAGCCTTCAAAAGTGGTGCCGATCTGGCCCTCAAATCTACCAGGTTTTGACGGGGAGAACGAAGACAGCGAAAACCACCGGAAACTACAGCCCGGAGAGATCTTTGTGCTGCCTGTAAGTTTGTTGTCGAAGGGCAAGCGCCAGCCACCAACAGGCTGGATTCGAGTTGATCGAGAAGGAGACGTGAAGCAGAAGTACCAGGTTTGATTTCTCATTGCTGATAGAGATTGCGATCGTGTGTTGACAGTCTGTGTTTTGTCGTAGTGCTTCGAAGAATGGTGTTTTGTTCGTTCTCAACAACCACCGATTCCCAAGTGGCTCTACAGCTACGACAGCAGCGTCACTCGCGCGCAGCGAGAAATGACACACCACCTGGTCGTATACGTCTGCCAGCCCGCAGGCTCCAGTTCACAAAGAGGGAAAAGCGACGCGATGGTACGAGTCGCCTGGGTTTACGCTTATTTCTTTTCGACTTTTCTGGTTCCAACGGCAGCCACGCGAGATGTGATCTGCCTGCCATCGAAATGGACCCAAGCGAGACGTTTTCAGCCGTTGAGGTTGATTCTCCTCCTCCGTTTTCCTCGACGTCAGATGACATGGACATCGACTTTGTCGGCCAACCTGCACTAACGAATCCGACTGTTCCTGAACTTGAAGACAAGCGATCACATGTATCCGAGCCGCAACAATTCACAAGCACCAACAGCACCAAAATCAGCAAGAGGCCAAGTGTCAGGGGGTGATTCGCCGAGCAGAAACGGTAGCTAGTTGTTTAGAAGCAACAAAACAGAAGTCTTTGTGGCAACAGGGACCAGTTGCACGCAGCTTTGACTTCCGCGAAAAGGCCAAGCACCTCCTAATTCTGTGGGACTTCTTTAGGAGTGTATTGGTGTGTGACCTCGGACTTTGGTCCAATGTGATTGGCGCACACGCTCGTTCACACTGGTCGCGGGCTGCGGTGTGTCTCCGAATTCTGTCACTGGACTCGCGGAATCAACTTGCACGTGTTATGGAGTCTTTCTTGAGTCAGGTGTTCACAAGACCATTGGCACCACTAAATAGTACCGACCCGAATTCATCTACGGCTCAAGAAAGTGCCATCACTCGCGTGACTGCGCACTTATTTCTTCGGGCTCTGTTATCAGACGTCGTCCAGCGCTGTATTATATTTGCGTGCACGATACAGAACGATACGATCGGTATCTCACACCTTCAAGATCAATTTGTGCTGCTCGTGTCGGATGTGTACGATGCATTTGGCGACTTGTTGGGCCAAGTATTTGCACAAATGGAATAATTTCCTCGTGGAAACAGAGCTGTTTCGATAGCCGCTCTGGTCGATGACGTAGTGTCTCTCGTGTGCACACAAGAGCACTTTAACGAACTTCGAGCAGATGTAATGACTCTCCTCATGGGCGAAGGACCAAGAGGCTCCTTATCCGATACGCTGACTGGTGTTTTTCAAGGGTTCCTTTTTTCGGGTCAAATGCGGAACAGGTCTTTGATTTGAACAGACTGATTATGCGACCAAAACGCAAGACCTGAACCAAACTGCGCCTCAGGGTGGGTGGTTTTAGTGCAGAATTCGCCGGATGCAGGACGGCCTCTGGACCGTCCAAATCACGCGAAAGCCCCGTTTATTCATCACAGGGGAGGGCAGACATCTATTATAGATGAACATTCCTCTCGAAGACGATTATGGCAGGGGTCCCCTTGGCGAGCACTCTTACGCCGTTAACTTTGCTTCCGCGATATATTAATGCTTGGAGAAGCGCGAAATAGCTCTGTAGTAAGTATGAAAGCAAAAAATATGTCTTTCTATAAGTACATGGCGATAAACGGAACTCCCATTTTCAAAGCTTTTAATATAGGTTAATCTATTGAAGAGTTCATACTTTGTCTTTCACTTGACTTTGTATGTGGCTCCACAGATTTCTGACGTCCGTTGGCCGAAACAGCTTGCTGCAATCGACCTACGGGTGCTTTGTCAACGACTCACTCCGTCTTGGTGACGAGCAAAGCGAAAACGTACGTGTCATTGCTGCTACCGAACCGTGTTGTTGCTTTCGTATTCTAAAGTTTGGCTTCCTTTGTATGTACACAAAGGCATGCTGGCGAGCGGAAGAGCTTGCCGAAGTCGTGCATGTAGAAGCCCTTAATGGCCACGGAGTCCGAGCTGCTGTGCTGGATGGTTCAATAGTTGGCCGTGCTCGCTTCGCCGTCGATAAACCTGCTCCTGCTGCTGACCGAGCCGTCCGTGATGATCAGCTGTCCTCACCTAAGTCTTCACCACGCCACCTCCTGGTGGCCGCCATCGGCAAAGTTCCAGCCAAGTCGTTACGGAGACAGTTGGCAGCGATGCCATGGGCACACATGAATCGAAAGATCATCTTGCGTTCGTGCATGGAATAGTGTACGGGTCAACATACTCGCTGCCTTCTAGTGTTGTCGCTTCCGATGGAAATGTAGAAGTGATATGTATTGAGCAGTTCGTTAGCTTGCACTAGCTGCTCTTGTTTCCTATGCATGCCCTTGGGGAGCAAACGGTTCGTGAAGCAACCGTCCATGCTTCCAGCCTTTGACTAACTGTCCATGTTCCTTGCTTTTGCTTAACCGTCCACACTTACCGCAGCAGTCGCGTCGTGTTGCTGTTGATGAGCCAAACCTCAGCAACGGCATCACGGTGTTGCTCCAGCAACAACATCTAGTGAAGTAGCGTCTGAGGTTAAACTTTCGGAGTGCCGGGTTTCGGATAGAGCCGCAACGTGGAGTGGGGCCACGTGGACACCATTACGCGAAGTGCAAGTAGGCTGCATCGCAATACAACGAGTGGGGGTGTTTGAGCATTGAACCAGCAAGTATGGTGCCTGCATCCTTGGTCTCTCGATCTCAGCTTTTTAACTACCTACATCTACAGCTTTGGTTTGTGAATATTCAAAGGCGACACATCGCCACACGAGGGAATGTACTCTTCATTCAATATTGTTGTTGATAAATAGGTGGTGCCAAGACACGGAGAATCTCTGATTTTGTTGTTGTGAATTGGATGTTCTTTCTTACGTGCGACTTCGCTGCAAACGAGCATCCAGTTCTTCCCGACAGGATATTGGCAAAGGACGAATTATGGTATAGAAACTAATGTCGAATAGGAAGCACGCGATGGTTGAGCTAAGCAAGTTGAGCCGGTAGTGACGCAGGGTGAAAACTGGAAGTATCGGATTACCTTGTACTGAGGACACTGCTCTTTGTATCTCTCTCATACGGTAGTGACAGATTGTAACGTGTTCTATCGCTCTCCCACACGCTGGAGATTGGTTAGTCCATTGCCGATCACGATTCCCAAGTCCGTCAGGCTGTCGGTCGGAAAGCTACCTTCCGCGCCGGCGTCCACTCAGCTGGTGAGACTGCCTACTTTATTTAGCAACAATCAATGCCGGAGGTACCTCAACGTCCCTCTCTTCGTCCGTAGCTTTCCTTTGTCCAATCCGACGAGCTGCCGTCTCCGTCTGCTCGCCGTGACCGCCTTCCGTCACTTCGTCGCTAGGTCGGGTGTCGTATGGGCTCACCCCCTTACAAGATGATAGCAGCAGAAATGCAACCGCCAGAGGGACGGAAGCCGCAACTCGCATCGCAAGTGCCCCAACGTCTTACTTACTTATCAGAGGTACTGGATGAATCGAACAGGCCCTGGTTGCGCTTCGATACTAAGTTGAGGAGGCTAGGTTGAGGCAAACCGTATGAAAGAGCAAGAATTCTACATCTCGTATGACCACCATAAATTTTAATGTAGCGCCAACCACGGGAAATCCTACATGCCGACACGAAAAACAACACGATTGCAATACTGTGGCCAAAAACCGCGTGCCGTTTTGAAAGTAAGAGTGAACCAGTGATTCAGACATCTTGAATGTTGCGGCAACCGCTGGTACCCTTGGCTTGGAGAAAAGGTTTAACGTGTTCTACAAAATATGCCAACGAAGAAGTGTTTGCACGGTTCGCTATATTCTGAGAACTTTAGAGCATCTCCAAGGGCCCACCAGCCCCAACCAAATCTTGGTTACAGTACTAAAAACATTTTGCTCGACTATAATGCCATTTTCCAGCATAACAGCGCCAATTGCAGGTCTATACTGCACACGCTGGTCAAAACAGGCATTGACGTCGTTATTGAGTGAAATTATCAGGTTTTGTTGAGGGAGGATTTTCGCCTGAATCGGCAATTTGCTGTGCTTAGAGCATGAATGTTTTCAAAGCAAAACGAAATTTCTTGCTTTTTGGAAACAGAAGACACCTCATTCGTAAGTCGCCAGCGAGATTGGAGGATCCTAACACCGACTATGAAAGACTTGGTCCAGTCCAGTTATTGGTGCCGTTGGAATTGGCCACAGACACTCATCACCCTTTTCCACCCAAAGCCATAGCCGGCGACAATTCTTGCCACCGACTCCCCGGTGCTGACTGAAGATGCACACCGAACGTCCTCCAGTCACGTTCTCATTCCGAAGAATTTCACACCGTTTCGTAGGCACGTTATTCTCCTGCGTCGCTGGGATTCTCCACAACTGAAAAAAAGCTTTATGTGTCACATTTTACAATATGCACAAGAACACAGTATTTGTATCACTGATTGCTACACATTGAGGGTGACTTTCCACATGAGGGTGGCTTCTTCGTTTTTGCAGTTCCATCCAGTGGAGAACTTGTACTTGGGGTGTGCGCAAACTACGCGACGCGCCAACCTAGGAGTGTTGAGACTCGAGAAGCGTCCGCTGGTTCTCCAGGATGAGGCTGGACACTCGTTCTCGTTCGGGGACATTTGCTACAATTCTCTGGATTTTAATCCAGAGTTTCTCCAAGGATGGCACTCCGACCTTAGAAAAACTCTATCCTTTTATTCTATTTACTTAGAACTAAAATAGTTAGGAGCAACGCTTGCTTAGAAACCTTCTATAACTTTATGTGCCTGTTATCACAGATATATTTTCTTAAATTTCAGCCGAAAGCGGTGGTCACTCTTAAAATTATATATGGAGGTCATGGCTACTGTCGTCCTAGTAAAAACAAGTCTGTAGGCATTCTATATTTGATAACCTGTTGACAGCGAAAAAAACTTGTGAATGTTACCTGTGGCGGCCTCGGTCAACATCAAAACCCATTCACCCAGTGAATGTTGCTTAAAGAAACATGGGTTAAATTTGTATTGATCTGTATTGCTGGAAAACCCAGTGGGTTATAGTAGGATGAAAAACATAAAGCCCAAAGAGGATGAATTGTTGCGCGTACATCGACAGAGTAGCATATTCATCTCAAGCGCAGATGCTGCGGCTGCGAAGCCGGCGCAGGAGAATCGTAAACATCTTTAAAGTTTCATGTTCCAAGAGCGAAGGCGTAGTCGTTTTATACTTCAAAACATTTTTTGTATCTCAACCTCCCGTAGCTTTACACTACATGTACATGTATTGTGCTTTGCAAGCATTTTGCATACAGATTTAGCTAGCTAAACCAGACTTCTCCTCACTCTAAGATAGCCTTGCTCAAAGCCAGAGTCAATACTTATCTCAGACTTCTTAGCTCGTAATTGTGGCCGTACCTGCCAAGCAAAGTGCCATTTAAAACCTCTCAAATCCGATCACCACCAACCCGTTTTTCACGAGCCAACCACAAACGAAACGACCGAGAAAGGGAAAGGAGGAAGAAAGAAGGCGCGGCAAAGGTAAGCAGACAGCAGCACACTCGCGCAGTACTAGTACTAACCCTCAACGCTTGTTGTTGCGTTGTGACACCTCAGGTCGAAGCTAAGTAGGCACAAACATCCTGGAAGCTGTGTGGAGATAGCTGCCTCGCGTTGCTGCCCCAAATTGGGCCTCGGTAAGAGCCCGTGTAATTTGCATGGCTGCGGCAATACACTAACGCAATAACACTGTTTGTCAGCTGTGTAGGACACATCTAAGCAACGGAAGCAAGTGAACTACTGGAGCATCGGCGCAACAAGCGGAACGAGTACGTCGCCAGTGATTTGTTTTACTTCGTTGTCAGCTTCCATACCTCACTGATCCGTGCGTGCGTTGTTGCTGGCTTCTAGTATATTTAAGACCCACTTCAAGCTCCCACAGCTACAGGTAAGAAGCATGCCGAGCTTTGATGCTAGCTATTCATGTCAACACTGATAGTATTTTTTGTACGATGCGTTGATGTTGTGCATGACGCTGTCTTTGCAGACTGGTAGCTCCTACTGCTAAGTGGCCACATACCGACAGAGGTACAGCAAACATGAGGAGTGTGCGATTCAATTGAAGTGACTGAATATAGTATCTTATGATTCGTGCTTCTCGAAACAACATGACGTCTCCTTTAGAACTCATTCCGACCAATATCGAGCTCCGGGCAATACTAACAGCTCGCAAAGGGGCTCTACAGAAAAATCCCCGTGGTGACAAGACGATGCTGTTTCAGTTCACACTCAGCGAGCGCTTCAGTGTCCTCCGTGCCAAAATCCTCGGCATTTTGCAAGACAAGCCTTTCAACAAGCTACTCTTGGACGATGAAGACATCTAATTCAAAGCAAGCAAGGGAGCACCTCAGCACCGCTACGAGGCCATCACTAACGACAATTTCACTGCACTGCTGACACAGCGAGTGAAGCGAGTCTCCACTAAAGAAAAAGAAGCATGGGCTCATATGTTTTCGACAATTTATGGCCCGAATTTTTTGTTTACTGTCGGGAGCGAGATGCAGCCAAACCAACAATCCACCGTGCCACTGCGGCACGAATTCGCGACGCAACAGCTGCAGTGCAGCGCTTTCAAGAAGAGACCGGTGTTACGCTCGGACCAATTGCAATGAACCATGCTGTGACTACGCATGCTCGTCAACCAGACGAGACACCTTTCTCGATGCCTGAGGACAATACAACTAGACAAGCAATGGCGCTTGATGCATCCATAGCCACTTCAACTTCCAGACAGACAGAGAATGCAGAGCAGCATGCAGCAACTATTCGCCTTGAGGAGAACGGCAACTGGGCGGATTTTCGTGTTGATGTAGCCTCTCTTCGCGACGCGCTTGGGCTCCCACCGCACGACATCTTCACCCAGGGCATTTATCACGGGTTTGTTCCTGTTGAACCTCCAAGACAGGACATGGAGGATGTCGATCACCAAGATGACGACGATGCCAACGGAGAATGCAGTCTCGTTGTTTAGACGCATCAACACAACACAGACAAAACCGACAGCACATTGCATCTTTATTCATTTGGCTTAGATAAAATTTCAAACGGCTTATCACGAAGACGATTTGTATCGTAACCACAGTGTCCATAGATTCCTAAAGCTCCTTTTTCAGCCCGGCCAACGCACGCTTTCATCCCGACCTCCAACACAGCATCTGGATACAGGGGAAATACCAAATTCGCGTTTCGCTGAATCCATTTCTTTAGCGAACCAAAACCGATCTCAATCGGATTAACCCTTTCGCGACCAAAGGAAGCATTTTGCCTCCTTAAACGGTTTTAGCGAAAGTGGGTGCTTATGACCCCCCGAAAGGAGGCAAAATGCTTCTATTTAACAATAGCGCTACCATTGTATAACCTTGTTTTGTGACATCCAGTCATATTTGCCGATTCTGCGTGGTTGGGGGAAAATTTGTGCGGCTACTGAAATTAAAATTGGAACCTCACCAGTCTCTTCCCCAATTGATGCAAATTTTACGGTTCATCGTTTGAAACGCAAGTGAAATTGCTGGATGCACTTGTAAGAAACAGGCTTCTCATCCATAAAACTGTCAGGTGTTCCAGCCAGCTCCAGTGCACGGGTGGTGAACACCACCCTACAACGCCTGAGTCACATACTCGCATCATTCTTCGATTCTATCAATCATGCGGACTACATTCTCGGACAATGAAGACAAACGACTTGTGATGCTTGCCCTTGAGTTCGAGATCCTGGGCTCACGCGTTGTTTGGGATGATATAGCGCAAAAAATGCCAGACAGGCGCGCACCGAAGCAGCTTGAGATGCGTCTTCGCGCGCATGGTAAGCAACTGGCGCGTTTCCCGCCGTGCTTCTTCTCCACATCACGGCCTCATTCTAATGCAGCCCGAATGCGCCTACTCGTACCAACCGAAGCAGAACGCGCGGTCCGTGACATCTTCAGCGATGTCTCCGTGGCTGATGTACGGCAACAGGCTGGAAAGCCAGAGGGGAATGTTGGAGAGCTTCTACCTGCAACAGTATCTAGAATTATTCGCGCTGTTGGGCAGGTGAATAGTGGTGACGTATTTCTAGACGTTGGTGCAGGAATTGAAACATTGTCGCCCAATTCGCTCTTCAGACGTTGGCGAGGCAGTGCTTGGGCATTGAGAAGCGAGTGGAAATTGTACGTAGAGCATCGGAGTGCTTACGTTCTCACGCTTCAAGTCTGTTACTTCTTCACAAAGTGCAAGTGTTATATGGCGATGTTTTGGACACTCCCATTTCTACGTGTTCGCCATTCCAAGAAGCTTCGATCATTTACCTCAACGATTTTCTGTTTGAAGAGGCTGCTAAGGTTGTGGTATTGGAGCAGCTCAGCGATATGAAAAGAGCCCGGCTGATTATTTCTACATCGCGGTATTGCCCCCGCCATCGAGTGTCCTGCCGAAACATGTTTTGTTTGAATTGGGAGCTTAAGGAGACCTTGAGCGGGTGGGCTAGATGGAAATCAGCTCTGCTGCCCATATATATGTACCGCCGAACTGAGAGCTAACTGGTCTTCCTCGTGGTGTTCTACGTCGTGGTGGCGCGGCTGGCGCTGGTCTTCCTCGCCGTTCTCGCCTTCTTGCTGGTGTTATGGTGTTCGACGTCTTGGTGGTCCAGCTGTTTCCGTGGAGTTCGAGATTTTGGTGGTGCCGTTGGCTTTGGCTGTCCTCCTGCGGTGCGTCGTCGGGTGGAGCTGACTGGTCTGTTGGATCTAGTTTCCTTCGTGGCGTTTGATGTCTTGATGGTGCGGTTGGCATATGCCATCATCGTAGTTTTCGCACTCCTTGTTGGCGCTGGCTGGCCTGGTGGTGCCCGACGTCATGCTGACGCTGGCTCGCCTAGTGGTGCCCGACGTCGTGCTGACGCTGGCTGTTTTCGTGGCGTTCCCCGTCGTGGTGGTGACTGTTTTCGTGTATTTGCCGTCGTGGTGCTGATTGAGCTCGTGGTATCCGCCGTCGTGGTGCTACCTGTGCTCGTGACGTTCGAGTGCTCGTCGTCTTGGTAAAGCAGGTAGTGACTGACAATGTGATGGCCATGACTAAGCTACCGATTGAAAAGGTTCTTCACCGAAGATGCATACTTAAAACGAGATAAATGCACGTGTAAGTCGATAAAATGGAATATGTGTATGTGAGCAAGTGGGTTGGCTTACAACGCTATCGTTCTAACCACTCTGTTACATCCTGGTGCACTACTACGACCTGTTTCAGCAGAGGTTGCACCACCCAACGGCTCACTCTGCTGGTGCTGCTTCTTCAGTTTGGCGAGACTAGATGATCTTCGAATATTGCCGTTAGCTGAGAATAAACCCCTGGGGCAAGTAATACCGATGGTACTTATCCCAGCATGTCCACGTCCTCTGCGGGCATGTCCAAACCGTATCCATGTAAGATTGTACCACCCGGCAAATACAAACACAATGCGTTATGCAATAGTCGGTCACCTCCGTGGGGTACCTGTCCTCATATCGGCATACGATGCATTGACGTCGTTTTCTTCCTCCTCCTGCAAACGTTTGCTTTGAAGCCATCGATTCACACATCTTCAGCGGGCTCCTCGGGTTTGCCATGACGATGCCAGGATTCACTGTTGGGGTACTTGTGTCTCGCTGTGGCGTACCATTCACGACACTGCTTCCAAAAGCCATTGAACCATGACTAGGAGCTTCTCGCCACTTTCCAGATATTAGCTCAGACACCAGCTCAGTTAGGAACGTTCGATGGGGGTCACGGTCTCTTGACATATCAACCGCCAACCGTCGCGTCAAATACGCGTTGGCACGTGCCATGTCTACAAGCGCAAGTGCCAACGTTTTGTGCCAGCGCTTATACGAGTGTCCATCGGCAAACGAAAAATCTGGCCCGAAATTGATCCAACCCGTCGACTCCCTGCATGTGCCGGTTGTACTGTAAGATGCACGTAGGAGCAGAAAATTCTCGTAGCTCATTACCAACGCGCCGTGTAACTACAGTAGTCGAGGATGCGACCATAGTCACGATGTTTCCATCACACCAAGACGCAGCCAGCATTTGATGTTCAATTGCGACAGCCTGCTGATGATCACCACGGGTCGGCTCTTCCTTCTGCAGCATAATGTGCTTCGGGAAGTGCTTGCTCCCACCACGAAAGGTGCCTCGTCCATATAAGCCTTTCAACCGGAGATCTAGCAGCAACTGAACGCTTGTGTAGTAATTATCCATGTTGATAACTCGCTGGGAAGAGAAGTAAGGTCTCACCACTTCTAGAACGTGTCTTCGTACTTGTTGAACTGCATCGAGCTCTTCTCGAAGAGCCTGGATCTCATCCCCGTTCACAACATGCGCTAACCGATAGGAAATATCGCTGTTGGTGCAGTGGAGTCGATAGTTTAAAGCCACCCAAGTCGTTGCACAGCAGACCACATACATGCGAAAGTGGTACTTGCCACCCGGTTTTTGTGGGTTGAAGACGATTAGATGCCGTCCGTGGCGAGACCGACAAGCAATGCTTGCTTCGTCTAGAGCGAGTTCACGCCCTGGTATAAGTACCGACCACCGGTACACTTCAGCAAATTCAGCAATGGTCGGATTCGTGCAGCAGGATCGCGCTGCACTGCATCACCCGGGTCTGCACCAAAACTGAGGCACCGTCGAATCAACTTGAATCGGTGGAGACTCATTATACTGTCTAGACTGGTCGAAGAGCCGCCAAAAATGGCATCTTCCGTCTGTGACCCCCAGTAATTTGCGTATTCCCCTTTGTCCGTCAAGGTCATGTAAAACATGATGCCGAGGAAAATCATAAGCTCGTTCCATGCTGAATGGCTTCGTGATTCTGATATTCTTGACTGCAGCATACTGATTGGTCTCAAGTACGACTTGCTGCCAAAAGTAGACTGGTATGTAGGCGAAGAGGCTAGAAGACGTCGAGTGCGCAAATACATGGTGGTACTGAGGCAACAACCGAGTTCCCGCACTACCGTCCGGATGTTCGAACAGGTCGCTGGGGGCTTCGAGCTCAGCGCTAGGCACAAACCGCATACTTTTTACGGTTTCAATTTCTGCTAGACTGACTGGCAAAATTCGATCAGGATCATACGCGTCGCAGTCACTTGCTTCCCCCGGCGCTATCTCCAGTTCATCAAGCGGTAAATCCAGTGATAACTCCCCATCCACGACATTTTCAGTCAAATCGCGCCATGTAGGTTTGTCAGGTAACTGCATCAGAGTCTGGTAGTTCAGGATGCCACGCTGTACGATACAAATACTCACCGTTTTGACTGCAACTTGAAATTGACTATCCAGCCACATGACTTGAAACAAAGTCACGTTTTTACGTTTCTTGATATGGCGGCACACACGGCCAACAATGTAAGCTGTACCCACACACCGGTAAACCTTGTGCTTCATCCATGGTTCTTTGGCCGGTGAAAACGCCACCATTTTCTTGAGAAAGAAGTAACGGCGGTTGTGGTGTCCATTGAGGCGTCACATCAGTGGAGTGAGGTCCTTCGGCTTCGTGATTACCATTCCAGCCGACTCGCTGTCCGCGTTCTGGCGTTGCAGGTGCCCGAAATGTATCCGTGATTTCATCGCCATTTGAAACGGAGTTGTTGATCAGTTTCATGCCCTAGCTTCATCTCCTGGAGCAGTACTTCCCAAACTATCAATGGCATCACCATTCCTTGTCCCACCCCACCACGAACTCCCCCAGCTATTGCGACTATCGCCATCTTCATCAGCTGTATCATTTCGCAGATTCACACCACCGCCACTCACTTGACCATCATCCAGATTGGCGTTGCCGCTGTCGCCCCAGCCTCGAGGGAACGGCTGTCCCTGCGTCCTTCTTCACAGTCTCCACTTCGTTGCCCTTGTTCGCGTCCACGGCCACGTACAGACACAAATGACAAATGATTGGCTAAAAGAACAAATAGTATAGTTTTATCCAATCAGGGACATATTCAGAAAGTACCGTGGTGCTGTAAAAAGAAGCAAAATGCTTCCTTTCAGAAAGAGTTCACCGCAAAATGGTAATGGGGTTGTCAGGTTGCACTGGCGCGACATGCCCATCACCAGCCTAATAAGATGCATTTTGCCTCCTTTAGTGACAAGTCTCTTATGTTTGTATACTATACTTTAGTAAGGTGGCTCGCGAAAGGGTTAAGTTCTGGGCAGTAGGGAGGATCCTTGCTCCGGTCTGGTGCACGACTTGCTCCAGCTCGCTGTACAAGTGAATTTTTGCATTGTCTAAAATGACATTAGACCTCGGTAGTGGCCAAGGGTTAAGAATGGGGATTACTTTCTTGACAAACGCGCGGTGGAATGTAGAGAGCGTGAACGTGCCGGGGTCGTCTTCCACGCCACGAAGCCATGATGATCGATTGCTGCGAAGATAGAGCGCCTTTGTCCTCTTGAAAATGGCAGTTTGACAACACATTTGGTGTTGCGGGCTGACCAACCGTACCGGCGATAGGCATGCCGGCCATCTTTCGATGTTTCGTCAATAAAAATTAGCTGCTCTGGGAATGAATAGATTGCGCGCAACTTGGCCTTGTAGTTCGCGACGTAGCGAAAGCACAAACCGTCAAAAAAATTGCTAAGTACAATAGTATAACATACAGACCAACCTCTGCTGGTACACTTTCTCTAGCTGCACGAGTGAGAACTTTACGGGTCAAACACAGGTCGAAATGTAGAGCGCGGCAAATAGTCGACAACGACACATTCTTCACTGTAGGATGTTCTTGGGTCAAGTAGGCCTGCAGTTCCTCTAAGTAAAATGTTGGGTGTCGCTTCAGTAGTCACGAACATCCTGAACGACCATCTCGAGCTCCGTGTAGGTGCAGTTTCTTCGTCTACAACTCCTTTCTCTAGAAAGAGGCTATACCAACGGAAAATAGTTCGGCGCTTTGGCCCAAGTATATCACTGATAAAGCTTACGTCAATACCATATGCGTGCAGGAGAGATACCGCGCGCCAACGAAAGTCGTTTGAGTAGGTCATCTTGCTTGAACGGAGAATGAAGGACTGTGCTACTGTGCGAACAAACAGAGTGTCTGAACTGCGGAAGAGGGCTCTGAAATGCACTTTCATCTGTGCAATTCGGTCTTTTTCCATATAAAACGTGGCAGTTAATCGTAAAACCTAAACTAATTCAGACATTCAGAAATATATCTCAGACTTTGGAGCCTATAACCTTGCTGCTAAGTAAGAGGGTGCAGCTCAAAACAGACTTCAAAACCGATTTAGTTAGCCTCTCATGCCAAAACGGATGCAATGCACAATACATGTAGTAAGTTAGTCGTAGTTATGATCCTTATGCATTATGGTAAACACGTTGTCATCATGGTTAAGGCGTACTGCCCTCACTAAATCTTGAATTAGCGATATCGCATTAACTTTGATCGAAAGCATTGTCCGTAACTTAGCAAGAAGCTACCTGTTTATTGAGCAAGGTGACGCTGTCTTGTGAGCCTGGCGGGTCCACAGACTACACTCTAATGCGTTACCCCCTCCTTCTTCGCGCTCCTCTGGCGATTTCCGAATTGTTGTGCTGGGTGTCCGAGGCATTCGGCTATTCATGTAAAACCCTGGCCTAACGTCAATTTATATACGCTAGTATCGCCGGACCGAAATGCTCAACATTTAAAAATCCGGAGCTTCCCCGGGTGAAACACGGCGTTAGTTTTGTATGTGAAATTCGAATTTTGGCGAGCTACATATAAGGACGCCTTAAGTTAGCGCCTTCTTGCTAACCTCATTTCTAATTTTGATAGAAATAGAAACGGGAGTTATGGCTTCTCCTACCAGTATCATTCCCACTTTCGCCGACTGGGAAGCAAAAAACTATTAATACCTCGTGAGGCCTTGGAAAACGTAAAAAGTTAGTTCCCGAAGAATGAATATTGCGTTGGTCGAGTTGGTGGCTTCCGGGGTTGGGTGTCGTGTAGGAACACGCCAGATTTTGCTTCTACCAGTACTCCCACCCACAACGCACACCTCGTCCGCGAAGACGGGGTGAAGAATGGGCGAGGCTTGAACCCGAAGCCTTGACCCTTCCCTTGCACCGGGTTGATGTTGACCCTGTGCGTCGTTGACTTGTCGGCGGACAACCAAGAACACCGCAGCGCTAGTCACGAGCGACGACTAGCCTGCTTTCACGCGTTCTCTCTCTTCTCACTCTCTCTTGTAACCTCGCTGGCCCTCAGTTAGGAAGGGTCCAGGGCTTTCGCCGTTGAGCGAGGGTGCCGGGGCAAAGGCGAGCCGGCTGGGGTAGATATTGGGGAGGCCTTGATCTGGCACTCCGCAGTCGAACGAGCACTCGGGCTCGAGTCTTCAGGCAGCAAACCACTCTTCTTCTTCTCTTCTTGGGCTTGCCACGGGCGAACACTAGCTCACTCAGCCAACGTGTCCACCGGCAGGCATAATCCGGGCGTTCAAGCGGGACCAGACGCTACGGTGACTTACCGTAACCGGACTTGGCTCTTGTGCGATCGCGGGGAAAATCTGCTCTGTTTGTTGCGCCCTGCGGGCGCTTATCGCTATACTATGCTTTCATATGCTTCAATACAAATATCTAGTGTGAACCTTCAATGACAAGATGCAGTTAGAGACTGCCCAGCTGCTCCTTCGTCAATCGTCAGCAAAGGTCGCTGAGCTCTCCAAATCTCTGATGGTGTCCGAGCGCTTACGTCTTGCCATTGATCGGCAAATGGCTGCGATGGCAGCCAATCTTCAAAAGTCTGACGAAGTCGTCGCTCAAGCCCAGACTTGATTGGCGTCTGCCGAGACTTCCGTGAACTCTCTCTTGCGGAAGCTGGCTTCGGATCGAAACCTCTACCAGAAGAACCTTGCTGTGTTTTCCGATCGGCTCGCCAAGCTGCATCAATTTCTCGCTCAGAGCGGCGGCGCTGCGGCAGACAAGGCACAGCGGGCTCGTCTCAAGGATTTGGAGTTCACGCTGACCAGGACTCTGAAGGCCAATCGTTTTCTTCGGCAGTACGTCGATGAGCGAAATCTGGATCCTGATACACTGCTGCTGCTATCGGACGGTGAGTGCTGTTGATGCAACTTCCTTCTTGCGTGCGAAACCTCACCGATACTTTGCTGTTCATTTCGCAGGTGGCGGTCTTGATGAATTAGACTTCGGGACGCTTGGTCTCGACTCTGTGGCAATTGAAATTGTCAGAGACGTCGTTCGCGAGCTGGACCCGTCACTCACGGCCAAGGCAAAGGCTCTGCAGCTGGCTAAACTCGTCCACCACATTCGTGACGATCTTCCTGACGGTGAGCTGAGTTCCGAGGCGGACGCAGACTTCGGTGGAGGCAGCGAGGGCGAAGTTGCTGCAGAGGAGTCCGGCTTTTGCATCCTCTGGTAGGCTCGGCAAGCGTTCTGGATGGTCGGCGAAGCTCTGTGGCATTCATGGCAGCCCTCCCAAGGTTAGGAAGACTCAGACGTCGCTGAAACCCTGTGGAAAGACGTTGATGAAGGCGTTCGTCTCCAAGTCCAACAAGAAGGTTTCGAAGAAGGCGGTGAGTTCTCAGTCGAAGGCTCACCGTCTTGGAAAGTCCCACGTGAAGTCCAAGCATCGCTCGCAATCCCAGTCGGAGTCACAACGGCCGACTCAGGCTGCGTCCACTGTTTCGACGTCGTCGGCGATGCTGTCGTCCACCGAACCGAGTTCACTGCCAGCGACACCTCGGTCGACGGCTAGTTCGGCCTCTGAAGCTTACACTATGGTGTTGCCCTCCACGCCTTCGTCCGTGATTGAGGCTTCGGTATCCGATCCGACTCCTGCGCAGGATCGTGTCGGTCAACGCGCGGGCGACCAAGCCAGCGACTCTTCTTGCGTTCCACCACGTCGTAAGTCTACGCGCGCTGCTGCCGCACGATCGCGTGAAGGCTCACAAAGCATCCTTGCTCAAGAGGCAGTGGATAATGACTTTTTGCTGGGCTCAGAGACTCCGCTCCCAATGTCCCCTGATAGTTCTCCGCTCGGTCCACCGCGTTCTCGGCATGGTGCCACCTCGGAGGAGGAAAAGGAGGGTGAGGAGCTGGCAGAACACGAGCTGAATAGCGGAACAAGTTCTCGGCCGCAGACTCTGAACCCTGATACTATCGCTAGCCATACTCGACGGCGTCACGTGGCAGTACCGATGTCTGCGCTGGATCCTGGTGCATCGAGAGCTGCTCCGACGCGAGTACCGCCGCACGTCGCGATTCTGGCGACATTGTCTTCGATGCCGGATAGTAACCCAAATGCAGCCCATTCTGCAGCGAGCCTTCCACCTCCGATTCAAGGCTGGCAGCCTCTTGTGAAGCCGTCCAAGAAACTCGTCGCTTGGGCCAGTGACTACATTGAGCCAGGTTTTCAGTCTTCGGCGGCCCAGATGTGCTGGTATCAGATCATCAACTTCCGAACGCCGCCTCCGATCCCTGGAGACCTCGTTGCGTGTGTAACTCTGGCGGCTATTGAAGCGTTTGCAGATTGGAGAGATGACTCACATCCTTATCAGCAATTTCGCAAGAAGCTGCCTGACCACGATTGTTTGTTTGACGTGAAACCTTTCATGCCGGACAAGCATATCTCCATCCGTGCGCCCAAGCCCGACCGAGTGGTCAAACTGTGGCGCCAGACTCATGGCATCGCTTCTGAGGACACCGAGAGTGACGACATTGGTTTTGCCCTCTGGGAGCGCGGACACTGGATCCTGCTTGCTGCAGTTGAGCGTGCCATCGCTGCCTTGGTTAAGATTCATGGCGAGGATTCGGCCATTGTGCAAGCGATTCGCTCAGCGTGGCGCAGATATTTGGCTGGGCGTGACAAGCGGTCGGACAACTTGCGCAACAAGGAGATGCAGATCTGGAAGTGGTGTTTGGCTGACGAGGCTGGCAAGCGTGAAGTTCCGGTCGAGTTCCTGTATGAGCCGTCGAGGCTGGTTTACTCTTTGGAAGTGTTGCCGTGGGTTCCTACCACCTCAGACTGGTGTGCAGAAGTGACCACCTTGGATTCGCGTCAACCTTGGCGTAATTACTGGATCGACGTTCCAAGCGAACATCCGTTCAACACTACATTTGTGCCATGCAACCCATTTACCGAGCTGTTCGTGCCGGCTGGAATGACCGACCGAGAGGTCGGCCTTGCTGTAGTGGTGAATCCTGAGCTGCCAAGGTCAGATATCAAGCCTGAATGGTACGACGTGGTCAGGACGTGGACGGACGAGGACGAAGACAGCGAGGGCTCGGCTCAGATGATGCAGGGCTCATGAATGGCGAAGGTCGACGCCCTTTGTCTTCCCAGTCTGTTGCGTCGGACCCAGAACCCCAGGTCGTCTTCACGACTACCATTTTGGCGTCGCCATCTCGTGCTCGGTTTGTTGAGACCTCCACAAGCACCAGCAGTATTTCTTCGTAGCGTGTTCAGCGTAGTTGGTGCTCTAGAGAGTTCGTTCCATACATCGTTCCAGTTTTCGTTCACATCATCAAATACAATATGAAATTTGGTGCAGTAGCTGTTTTCGTCTGCATATGTGGCAAGTCGGTTGAACTTTTACCGCCCAGGGGTGTATAGCGTGGCCCAGAATTACACTCTGGAATAGAGTGTAAGACTGAGGGTCGACAAGTCCTCCAGAAATATCCGCCGCAAAGCGAGAGATTCCTGGATTCTTGGTGGCGTGAGTACCTTGTGTATCCCTATCGGCTCGTTTATCTTCGACGGAACGGCACTTCACCGGTGTTCTTGAACTGTGTTGCCTCAGAAGTAGTACTGGATATACGTCACCACAGGATGTAACCAGAACGACACAAGGCAGGTTAGCGAATCCAAGTTGAAATCAACCTGAATGTAACCCCTTTGAATACCGACTCCCAAATTACCAACACTTCTGGATATCACAAATCCAGAATGTCAGTGCTCCAGAATTCGGTACTCAGAATTCGGGTCCCAGAAATACACTTTCCCAATATGTACGTGAGAACCCAAAATAAACCAACAAATACAGAGTATATACACTACAACTAGCCGTCACTTATTCTTTTCGACCCTCGGACGGTGGGTCGCTAATCTAGGCTCAACCGAGTCTTAAATTCAGGCGCCTAGCCAACCTGAATACTCGTACACTACGCGCACCACCCCTGAATTCAGGGGAAACAATCAGAATTCGTAGTCAATCGATCCACACAGCAGTTAGTACTACAAGTTGCAGGGGACAACCGCTAATCAGTCACCCAGAATCTTAATCGTAATATGAAATGGGCAAAACACCAGTAAACCAGCGACCCAACTAGGATATGGAATAGGTGGGTCAACCCAGTCCGCTCGGAGCGCCTCTGGTCACCACCTAATTTGGACTTGAGTAAGGTGGAGTTGCCACAGACGACCCGTCCTGGTCGAAGTGCACTTAGTGTGTCGCGGTCGCAGTCTCGGGACTCCCTGAACGTATCTTCGGCAAGCTAGGCCGATTCCACTTGCGCGCTACGGGGAAAAACAAACTCTGTTATCAGTTTAAAGGCTAGACTATCTCTCTTGCCTTCTGGGTACAAATCAGGTCAAAATATCTTGGTTTCACTATGTCTTGGTGCAAATGTCTTCTCTTGAGTATGGCCTTGATACTGGGTACAGCTTCATTCGAAATCTCTCCAAAAGTGTCGACTCAACATGTTGATTCGACGCTTTGGCTGTAGTTCAACTTGCGTTTCACTTGATGACGCTGGCTCTCTTGGTCTCTGAATTCAGTTGATATTCAGGACACTTGAGCAACTTCAGGTGACTTCGTGTTGTAGACACTTGAGTTCACTATTGAAGTGGCGAAATGCTTGTGGGCTCCACAGTTTTCACAGGTGTAATCCAGGCACATGTAAATTCTGACGACAGATTTTGGTATCCTGACGACATGTCTTGTAATTCTGGTTTCCTGCACTTGTATTCTGGATTCCACTTCGCACACTTCGTAGTCGTGATCAAATCTCCATAATAATCGGTGTGTAGTGGCTAATGGGCCTCCAGCGCACGATTATGGGTAGTGGGAGTGGTGTTATTCTGGATTCAAAGTCGTAAGTCGCTCTGAAATACAGCAAGATGAGGTGCACCCTGGGATACGTTCTCCAGAGGCACTTTCATCCTGGCTTTAGGCACTCATCGTAAGGGAAAGTCCATAGGCAGACATAATACTTCATGGAATCCTGGATATGCACATCCAGGATCCGTATTTCGGGCCAGTTTGGGCCCATCTGCATTCAGGCGTGATTTCGTTCCAGGAATCAACCCCTATCCCACACGTCACTCCATGTCGCACGGGTACAGCCAGGCCACTGCATCCACAACATCCAAAATCTCCATAGTAAATATTCGGTCATCGTTTATGACGGCAGTGTGTCACAGCCAAATTTTCGAGAGCACTTCGTGTCACATACTTGGGCTGCATTGCCCCAAGTGCAGGTCATTGTTGTGGCAGAGCGTACGCTGCCTAGTCCTCGTCGGTGACTTGGACCATCTGCAAGCGCTTTTCTCGTTTCTTGCGCTGCAGATAATCGTAAAGCATGCCTCCACACGAGAGGTTGGACATATGTTCCCAGGTGGGCTCATCTTGGTCAGCCCACTTGATCTTGAACTCCCTGATGGCTCGAGCCGTCCTCGTAGACATGGGTGTGCGGTCATCAAGAATCTCCAAGACCTATCTCACACCGGCCAATCGGTCAGGTTCCCAGCTATCCTCGGGCAAGAGCTCCTCGTCAAAGTCAAAACGCGATTCCTCAGTCACATCCTGCGTCAACCGAGTCTTCGGTCGGTCTCCAAACTCGTTCACCGCTTTGAGACGCGACACGCGCACCACCGGATAAAGCGATAGCCACTTCGATCTGGCAGTTCCAGTTCGTAAGCATACTCCTCCACCTTGCGCTTGACTCGGAACGGTCCGTGCCATCGGTGGGCGAGCTTCTTCGTCAAACCGGGCTTGACGCGCTCCATATACAGCCATACTCGACCTCCTGGCTCAAAGAGAGACGACGTTTCTGCCTCAGCAGGTTCGTCACTTGTTTGATTATCATTTCACTGATCGTCGTGCAAATCATCGTTCGATTGTCGGGGCACAGCTGCACATTCTTTCCGACTCAACGAGTCATTGTGCTCCTGAGCACGGCGTGCTTTCTCGGTAGATTGGTACTCCTTGGTCATCTCGAGAGCGATTTCGTGTTGACGATTGACTTCTCGGCGCCACCGCAACGCATCAGACTGTTTACTGGGACCTCGGCGTAGCGAAGTCGTCATTGCCTGTAGCGTCGAGTGGGCGTCCCACCCATGCACAAGGAAGAACGGGGTCTCCTTCCGGGTGGTATCCATCGAGTTGTTAATCGCAAAGACCAGTCGTTCCGCGATGTCGTCCCAATCTTGCTGAAGTGGATCTTCGACGTACACCTTCACCGTTTGCATGATCGTCTTTACCGATCTCTCCTGCTGGCCGTTTGCCTGGGGTCGGTAGCTCAGTGTGGCGCGCGACCTCGATCTGCATCATGTCAGTGAAGGCTTGGAAGACTTCACTATGAAGCGGGGATCTCTGTCGTGTCTGACGAGAGATGGTGCTCCGAAACGTCGGTGCATGCACTCTTCGAATGCTTGTGCCATCGTGAGAGCCGATGTGTCGGCCATTGGCTTGGCAATCACAAATCCAGTGAAAGCGCACTGGAACAGCAGCAAGGCCGTGTTGCCTCGCCGAGACTTCGGCAGCGGTATAACAAAGTCCATTGACACAATTTGAAGCGGCCACTCGGCAAGAATGTTGCCGGGCGAGCAACCTCGAAGCTGGAGTCGGTTTTTGCTGGATCTGCAGTCGGGGCACGACTCCACATCGGCGTACAGACCAACCCAATAGTAGTCTAGCCTCACTCGCTGGTATGTTCTGACCACTCCTTGGTGGCCGCCTTCCAGCGAGTCGTGCCAATTCTGCAAGACTTCTTGAATCACCGTTGTTGGGACCACCAGACGCAAGTGAGGTTCCGCTGAGCTTTCGTCACGCTTACGACGGCTCGACCCCACGTAGTAGAGCAAGCCATCCTCCGTGAGTACGAACTTATCAGCCGCTAACCAGGCATTGCGTGCAGCTTTGTAGCTCATCGTCTCCACTTCACCGCGCAGCAACGACTTCATGTTTGACCATCCCAGTTCTTCGTCTTGTCCTCTAGATATACGACGACGACGTTCCTCCTGAACCGCTACTGGCTCAATATCTTCGGCTGTGGGCTCTGGCGCTTGCTCGGAATTTGACTGCGGGACCTCGTTAAGAGTTCTTGCTGGTTCAAGAGGGTCGGGTTGCTGGCCGTTCGATGTCTCGTCAGCAAACCTGACTCGCTTCTTGCGTGCCTTGCTCTGTCGCCTTGTCACCACCGAGATTTTCCTGTACTCTGTAGGTACAAAGTTGGTGAACGTCTTGCGTATTGGCATCACTTGTGCATCTAGAACTTGAACGAAATTGTCCGTCATTAGCTTCACTCGCTGCTAGTGTTCGGCAGGGCTTCGTAGATCATTTCTGGGATTCTGTTCAGGGTCGAAAGCTCGGTTTGCCTGTCTTTGCTGAGAATCACTTTCGATACCTTCGTCTCCAGTGCTTCGCCGGCTAGCGAGTCTGCTGCTGCATTGTACTCCCGTACCACATGCAGGTATTTCACTGATCGTAGCCTCGCTGCGAGTTCCTTGTGTCGGTCCTGCAGGGCCATTAGCGACTCCTTACGACACGCCATCACCCCTAGGGATTGCTGGATTGCGAGTTTCGAGTCTCCCACCACCACCAAGTCTTCGGCACCGTGCTCTAGAGCGGCTAGCACTCCATTGTTCATGCCGGTGTACTCGGCAACGTTCACAGTGGTGGTCTCGAGATACGCACTCGCTGCGATCACTATCTGCCATTCCGGGAGTCGCCATACAATCCACGAACAGCTGCTATAGCCTCCATACTTCTCCGTCTTTGCTGATCCATCGAAGGACACAACGAGGCCTCGGTAGTCCCGAGGCAGACGTGCATACAAGAGGCTCGGGTCCATGTGAATCGTTGGCGACCCCTTGGACGGTGGTGCAATTGGTGCCAGCGAGTCTTCGAGGTCGACGAAGCTTGTGATCGTTGACTGGAGGAGCTGGGCGAACGCACAGTCCTTCTCTTTGACTCGCTGGACCTTGAGGTGCCACGGGGAGAGCACCGAGAAAACCGCTCGACCGAATAGAGACTTAAATCGGTGTACCCAGTCAAGTGTTGAGACCCGGGGACACACGATTGTCCGACCAGCGAGCTGCGTATAGCACTGCTTCAGTAGCAGCAATAGCGCGAGCACCTCCTTTTCAGCCGGGTGGTAGTTCATTTCAGCATCCTTCAGCACTCGGCCGCAGAACTGTACCGGGTGCAGCTTGCCATCGTGCTTCTGCATCAACGTGGTGCTCAGAGCCCACTCATTGGCAAACAGCATCACGTGCACTTCTTTGTTCCGGCAAAAGTGCCTGAGGATGGGTGCATTGGCCACTTTCTGTTGCAGGACGGCGAAACTGCACCTGGCAGTCGTCAAGTCGCCTCCGGGCCCGAAATCGTCGTCCTTCAATTGGTAGAGCGCGGCTCCATACACAGCGAAGTCTTGAATAAACCTGCTGTAGTAGTTGAGGGCTCCCAAAAACGACTGCACCGTCTGTTGCAGTCGTTTTTGGGAGCAACAGACGGTCCAGTGTGGACAGACAGTCATCGAATGACTGGCCACCAAAACAAATGTCGTCAACGAAAGATCGTCGTTCGAACACCGGGACGAGGGTCGACTTGTCGACTTTTTCGTTCGAGAACATGTCCGCTATCGGACTGTTGATCAGTTCCGAGACAGGATCCAGCACGTTCGAGGCCTTGCGGTCGGCTTCGAACCTCGTTCGAGGACTCGTTCCTCCTGTGGACAGTTCTGCCGACGCACCGTTGTTGTTTCCTCGTAACTTCTGAGCTTGTTTCTCTGCTTCCTCCATCAGAGCTGCGTAGTGCTTCCAACCGTCCTTTGGCTGGACGAATCCCCACAGCGCGTTGTCGATCATTCAGGCTGAAAGATCATCGGCGCATTCTTAAGGCCGAATGGCATTCGAAGCCACTCGAAGTGCCCCAGTGCACAGACGCACGCTGAGATCTTGCGCGCTCGCAGAGTCATCATAATAGCCCAAAATCCACTCGCTGCATCGAGCGAACAGAACCATAGGTATCATTCTAGGTCGGTCAACAAGTCGTCGACCAGCGGCATTGCGTACTCCATGATTGCGGTGATAGCGTTCACCATCTTGTAATCAATGCAGAGCCCGATGTCTTTGCCGTTCTTTTTAAGCACGATCACGATTGGTGATGCCCATGGACTGTCCGAAAACGAGATCAAGCCCGCCTTGAGGAGTCCTTTCAGAAGCTCGTACAGCTTCTGGAGGTACCGCAATGGTACTCGGCGGGCTCGCTGCTTGATCGGAGCATGCCCCTTGACGTCTATATCACATACCACTCCATAGGCAGGTGGTGGGAGCGCGTTGCCACTCGATATCATAATTCGTTCGTGCTTCTTGAGGACATCGACCAGACGTTGGTGTTGTTGCTCATCATGACTTGCGTTCCGAACAATTGGTGCGGAGTAGTCCAGCACCGTGACCGAAGCTTCTGTCAGGTCCAATAGGAATGCGAGCTCATGCGCGTAGTCTTCGAGCTGCAAGTAATTCGCCCGGAGCTTCGAAGAGTCTTCATTGCCAATCATCGTTTCTGTTCCTTGAGTGGTCGACGCTTGCATCACCGCCGAGAACTGACTCATCTGTTGAGGACTCGTTCCCCGGCGGTCCTTGACTACCGACGGCATCTTGGAGAGGCATAGACGAAGGTTCGGCCGGGGTCGGTGCTGGTTCATTGTCCATCGACAAGCCGTCAGCACCATCCTCCGGTCTTTCCTTGTCACGCCCTTCCAGGATTCGTTCCCAACGTTGAGCGCAAGTTAGTTTTGTGCCTTCGCCACCTGAGTCGCCGGTCGGGCGTGCTTTCACCCCCGTCGGCGTCGGATAATTCACTCGCTCCACTGCCGGAGGTTGTCTGCTCAACCAGTCTTGGTACAGCTTGGCTTCTCGTTCGTACAGAGTCTCGTCGCGTGATTTCCCGCGTAGGCGAGTACCTGCCATTCTTGGTACTTTCGGGAATCAACCCGGACACACCCAGCATCGACTGGCAAGTCGCCGTGCGGCACCCAAGCCACGACATCGAAGTGCACCGGGCAGCTCGCCAACTTATCGGTGATGTTAGCCAGCCGAAATTGCTCTGTTTGACCGCGCCGAGACTTCGTTACGGTTGGCACGAACTTCTCCGTTCGTCGAATCAACATTGCGTGTGTTTTCAACGACGGCTTGCGCTTTCGCAGCCGGAACTCCGCCCACTCGCGCCCTGGTATTTGCAAATCCTCGGTCGGACCACCGAAGAGGTGATGTCGACCAGATTCATCGTCCAGCATGGCCTGCGTCTTGATGAGCGTGATCCTGACCTCGTCCGGGAGCTGCGCTGTACCATGAAACAGATCCAGCCGAATTCCCGCTGGAATCATAAAATCTGTTCCAAGCACTATATCCACTCCAGCACTGTGGTCCATAGTCCACAGGTCGAACTCGTAGACGCGTTCCCAACCAAGTGTAACCTTCACGAGTGATCGGCGGATGGTAGACATCTTCCCTT
This sequence comes from Phytophthora sansomeana, assembly GCA_032158285.1. Taxonomy (NCBI): domain Eukaryota; phylum Oomycota; class Peronosporomycetes; order Peronosporales; family Peronosporaceae; genus Phytophthora; species Phytophthora sansomeana. Next base: position 301,218 of record JAPDHH010000200.1, read on the forward strand.
TCTTGATGCCTTGCACCTCCAACACCTGGTCGTTGTTCACATCGTGTCGTAACCGCAGCTTTCGAGTCATTCTCGTCGTTATGACACTTACATTTGCTCCCGTGTCGAGAAGGATTCGTACTCGCGTATCGTTCACAGCCCCTTTGATGAGGGCTCTCATGCGTATTATCTTGTCAAACTTCTTCGAAGACCACCACCCCAGACGTTCTCCGCGTAGCAGTCTCATCGTGGGAGCAGGTTGTCTGGGCGACTTCTCTACTGCAACCGCACTCGAGACCCAAACCTCGTTGTCGCCGCCACTTGATCCACTTCCTTCCTCCTCACTAGTATCACCTCCACCGAGGTTTTCACCTCTGGCCAGGTCATCCTTGTCTCCACTGAAGTCAAACAGGTCACCCCCGTCGTCTGATGAGTCATCGTTACCAGACAACCTCCATCCAGGACGACGAGTAGATCCATGTTGAGCGTTCCGCATGGAATTCGAGGCCTCGGTCTCTTGTACAAGCCGGCTTGAGCGACTAGCAGAACGAGGAGTCACCATGTGAGAGTCCGGGAAGTACGGGGACCCATCGGTGGGGACTGCAAAGACTCCTTCGGACTGATGTCCACCCGCCCTGGCGCTTGTACCTGTACGTTTCTTGGGCGTCGGCGGTAGAGGGATAGTCGATGGGTCGACAGCCTTTCCAGTCGGTCGTGCTGTCGGTGTCTTTCCTTCACTGGGATCAGTCGCGCCAAACGCCAACCGGAGTTTCTTCTTCCACTTCTGCAACTCAGCGCCAGCGTTCGCCGGCGACCAAGCTTTCAACGCCATTTCGGGTGGGTAGTCCTGCGCCTCAAACCCCATAGCTGTCAGCAGTGACAAAGTCTCTTCCGCCACTTGACGAGTACTCGTTGGATTCACCGACCATGCCAACGCGTTTCGCAAGTCGGTCCAGATGGCTTGGCGGACGGGTTTCGGAGAAAACATCTGCATCCACTCACTCTCCGTCCTCATGAGCTCCAAGCATCGGCCGAGCACCTTGTTGGCGATGGGAGTGTCACCATTCAGAGGAGGCCGGTTGCCTCGCGTCTTGACCGTGGCCTGACCTCTCATCGCCGGCGGCTGAACATCTTCATCACCTTCATCTTCATCATCATCATCATCATCATCATATGCTGGCTCGAGTTTTGCAATCTCGTCCAGCTTATCCGCGAGGTTTCGGCTCAGCGAACGCAAGCCTCCGCTGTGCGTTGCCGACAACGTCGCGTCTTCCGGATCATCCGGCGTCACCAAAGGTAGTTCCGCCTTCTCCTCCAGGTAATCGTAATCAACCACTTCTTCTTTGATGTCGGGATCGTCCGCTGAATCCTCGAAGCTGACCGAGCGCTCGGCAATTGCTGCCATGCGCGGAGTCGCCGGAGCCGAACTCGAAGGTTCGCTACGGCTGCCGCCGGACTTCATCGGAGTAGCTTGTACCGCTCTTGATCCTTTCACCATTTTCATCAACTCTCTTCACTTGTTTTTTGCTCGTAACTTGATTGCTTACAAACAAGCCACAACACACAGAAGGTCACACCAATCCCGGGTCGCGGCACCAGTTGTCGTGTAGGAACACGCCAGATTTTGCTTCTGCCAGTACTCCCACCCACAACGCACACCTCGTCCGCGAAGACGGGGTGAAGAATGGGCGAGGCTAGAACCCGAAGGCCTTGACTCTTCCCTTGCACTGGGTTGATGTTGACCCTGTGCGTCGTTGACTTGTCGGCGGACAACCAAGAACACCGCAGCGCTAGTCACGAGCGACGACTAGCCTGCTTTCACGCGTTCTCTCTCTTCTCACTCTCTCTTGTAACCTCGCTGGCCCTCAGTTAGGAAGGGTCCAGGGCTTTCGCCGTTGAGCGAGGGTGCCGGGGGCAAAGGCGAGCCGACTGGGGTAGATATTGGGGAGGCCTTGATCTGGCACTCCGCAGTCGAACGAGCACTCGGGCTCGAGTCTTCAGGCAGCAAACCACTCTTCTTCTTCTCTTCTTGGGCTTGCCACGGGCGAACACTAGCTCACTCAGCCAACGTGTCCACCGGCAGGCATAATCCGGGCGTTCAAGCGGGACCAGACGCTACGGTGACTTACCGTAACCGGACTTGGCTCTTGTGCGATCGCGGGGAAAATCTGCTCTGTTTGTTGCGCCCTGCGGGCGCTTATCGCTATACTATGCTTTCCTATGCTTCAATACAAATATCTAGTGTGAACCTGGCTGTTATGAAGCTACCGAGGTCTCGGCGACGGTTCAGCGAGGGGTCGCTGTCCGGATACCGACCGGATATGACCTTTGCTTGTCCGTTGCGAAACTCACGCTCCCTCGGGTCAGTGCCCCTGTCACTCGGGTAGATCTTTTTAGCCAATCAACGCTTGGTCGCACATTCCCTCATCTCGCCACTCAAGACTCAGAAGCAACGGCGGCAGCGGCGGCGGCGGCTTCGGGCAAATCCCGACACCACATGGGTCTGGTTCTGGAAGCTCTGTCCACGTTCTGGGATTGTTGTGGCGAAATGAACTAGGGTCAAGACGCGGTTAAAAGGTATTTTCGAGGAACTTCAGAAAATGGACGCGAAAAATCAACTTCCGTCGGAAAAAGCTCTGCGAGAATATGTTGGCACCATTTCCAAGTCGTTGGCGTGTCTCGAGCGGTACCGAGGCATGTCGTTGGTCTTTCGTCTGATTAAACACCAAGAAATGATGAGTCTGATCAACGAAGAGATCGACGAACTTTTCGGCGTGCTCAACCTCGCCAGCACTGCGTCCATGATGGACTGGAAGCAGAAGTGGGAGGCTGATCAACGTGTCATGAGCGAAATGATGAGTACGCTGGTTACAGACAGCAGCAAAGTGATGCGTGAGCTATAGAGCACCCGAGCCCAACTGGAAGCAATGATGCTGCAGAAGTACGAGACCGAACACCGACCCCAACGACAGAACCAAGGGTCGATTAAGCTCATGACGTCCATGATGGGGACGGTAGTTCGATGGTGCAAGACAACCGTCGAAAAGATCCCGCCCTGGTTTATGCCTTCGGACGAGCTCAAGTTCTAAAAGCAAGAGTTTGCTCGTGGTTCATTCGCTTCGGTCCACCGCGGTGTGGGGTCCTGCTACGAAAGTTGTGGTTAAATGCTATCTAAACAACGACATCGTGGCGGACGAGCGAGCGAAAAAGCAGATCGAGCAGGAGATAAACTCTTGGCACAAGTCAACAACCCCAATGTCATCATCCGGATGTTTGGCGCATGCCACGTCAGCTCGCCACCATTTATCGTGTGCGAGGACGCAACAAACGGAAATCTTTGCTCCTTTCTCGTGAGCAACAAGAACCAGATGTGGCGATTGCTGTACCAAGCCGCCTTAGCCTGAACTACATTCACACGATGAAAGTAGTTTACGGGGACCTCAAGCTAAACAACGTCCTCGTTGGTGCAGACGGACAGGCCAAGTGGTCTGATTTCGGGCTGAGCGCGGTTAGAACTTCTGCCTCTGATTCGAAGACGGCGGCGGGTGTAGCTGTCAGTGCAGGCGCTTTACGCTGGCGAGCTCCAGAATGTCTGAAGAAACCACCCACCTTCGCTTCGGATGTGTATTCGTTTGCTATGTGCATTTATGAGGCTGCGATAGATGAGCCTCCGTTCGCTACTCCAGACGATGAAAGCGTCCGTGAAATCTTAAAAAGCGGTGAGATTCCTGAAAAACCAGACGAGCTGTCTACCAAAGCATGGAAGTTGGTCGTGCCCATGACTAACTTCGATCCAGCCAAGCGAATTGGTCTATTCCCGAGTTCTGTTGAAACTCAAAAATTTTGCCGAGGACGAAGTTTCAGTGACTGCGCTTGACATCAAAATCAAGCGCAGTCACTGAAACTTGAAGAGCGCTCGTATAGCTATGCGGCTACCACTGGTTCGCCTTCTCAGACTAATTCTCGCGATCGCAACTCTACCCCATCAATTGCTGATTTGCTAGAAGATGTTGACAACGCCGATGACCGTGAACAGGAGAAACTTCTGTTGCAGTTGGTACGAACATGCGTGAATGCTAAACATCGCGCACCCATGTATGAAGCTAATCGTATCAACATAGTCACCGGCTTGGTACGAAATGGCCGGACGTGTTTTGCCAAGTTGTACGCGCTTCAAAGTACGAAGTGATTTCAGACGCCAAGGTGCCACAAGCTGACTTTGATGCGCATCGAGAATGTGTTTCGGAACCAACACAAAGCGAGATTGAAGCAGTGGTAAACGCTTTGATCAACGGAACCGAAGCAGATAAAGATGAAGCGGTTGTGCGCTGCGCATGTATTGCTGCCAAAGCAAATGGTGATCGATTGCACGACAGTGGAGTGAAGCAGGCTTTTCCTGCAATCATGAGAAGTAGTGGTGAGGTGAAGTTGTGGACTGGAATGGTGCAACCTCTAATCACATTGCTACGAAGCGGGAATAACGACATGCAGAAGGTATGGACTGCTGAAGCGTTAGGTGACCTCGCCTTGGAGAATGACACGATTCGGTCCGAGATTTTACGGGGAAATGCCATCAAAACCTTCGTGGCACTCCTGAGAGCCGGAACCCCTGAAAAAAAGCACCGAGCAGCCTACGCCCTGGCAAGTTTGGCTAATAACAAAGATTGTTGCGCGGAAATGATCCAGAAGGAGGCCATTCCGCAGCTCCTGGCCCTTTTAGTGGATGGAACTGACAAGCAAAAGCTTCAAGCAGCTTATACTTTTGGGAGACTTGCGAAGCGACCGATAAAATGGTGCAGCAGGGTGTCCTAGCTCCACTCATTGAGCTTGTATGATCAGGGAATTCTCAACAAAAAGTTAGAGCTACTGCTGCGCTGAAGGGAATTTTTCAGCGTAAATTTGCTGACCGCGCGGATGTTGGTCGAGAAAAAGTGGTCGGTCTACTGGTCGCGTTGGTTCTGGTAGGAACGAATCAACAGAAGGAGAATGCTGTAAATGCACTTAGAGTTATGTCTCTCGCCAGTCAAGAAGCTCGCGTTGCGATCGTACGCGAAGGTGGCATTAGCCCACTCCTTGCATTTTTACAGTCTGGGGTTACCGGTAACCAACAGAAAACTCCGTGTCATGAACACGCTCCCAAATCTGGCCGGCGATTTGGATACCTGTGCTGAGATTGCTCGTGAAGGAGGTGTAGCTCTACTGGTTGAGCTTCTCCGATCCAGAACTGATGAACAAAAGAAGAATGCTATAGATGCAATTGAGATGTATGTCTGTAACAATGACCTGATGAGCGCTGAGATTGCCCGTAAAGGAGGAATTGCTCCGTTAGTCGAGCTGCTTAGCGTGGGCACCGACCCACAAAAGGAAAGCGCTGCGAATGCACTCAAGAGTCTTGCGAGTAGTGATGAACTCCGTATTGAAATTGCAAGCGAAGGTGCCATCGCTCTAGTTATTCGGCTACAGCAAAGCGGGACTGACGCCCAGAAGGATGATAAAGGCTGCTCTGCTCTAGTGAAGGTCATTGCGCCACTGGTAGACAAACGGAGAACAAAATCTACATGCTCGATATTCTCAAGGTGCTAAGACCGCTTGCATCAGCTAGCAAAGCGAACTGTGTTGCAATTGCAAATGCTGGGGCCGTGACTCCACTTATCAATCTTCTGCATGTGGAGTCAGATGATCAGAAAGAGGTCGCTGCTATAACGTTGGGCATCCTGGCGAGCAGCAGCAACGACATATGTGCGGAGATTATACGGGGACAAGGGATGTTGTCTCTAATTTATCTTCTCGAAGAAGGAACGAACGCTTTGAAAGAGAAAGCCGCCGTGATGATGCATCTCATGATATTGTACTCGAAAAGGGTGTTGAACCGCTGATAGCCCTTCTCCGTGCTGGAACGGAGCAACAAACAGTAAACGTTGCATCAGCTCTTCATGTGGAAATTGTTCAGAAAGGTGTAGTCGGGCCGCTTCTTGAGCTTGTACGAACTGGGTCTGACCTACAAAAGGAGAGCGCTGTGGAGGCGTTAGTCAACTTTGCGAGCGTGGCCGAAGGACGGGCTGAAATCGGGAATCAAGGTGGCATTAAGCTTCTCCTCACGTTGTTGCGAACAAATCGAAGACAATGGCAACGAATACACTGAGAGAACTGAGTCAAGATGCTGAAGCCTGCTCCGTGATAGTACGCGAAGGAGAAGTCACGTTTTTTATTGCTCTTTTGCAAAACAATTTTGCAGAAGTTGAACAAAAGAAAAGCATTCTGGACGCACTGGAAATCTTTGCCTTCGCCGAATCGCACGACTATCAACCTCATGAGACCGAATTCCAGACAGCTAATCAGCTTCAAGAGACTGCACCCCAGCCACCTGAGCAAGAATGCTGCATCATCTTGTAGACTTTGACAAAAATGCATGAAAAAACGTTTTCATAAATGCATGAACAACATTATATAAAAGTTGCACATTTGCATTTTTGGCGCGAACGGTTTCTCGCATTTGGCGGGTCTTTTCGTTGACTTGGTTTCACTATGCCTCGCACAATGCATCGTTTATGGACTTCTGAACTGTCCACTTTATGCATCATCACCACGAATGCCAGCCATTTATTCTTAAATGCGCGTCGCATTCTTGGTAAAATGGCGGACGTGAGCGAGTACGAGGCCAAGCGCCTGCACCGCATCGAGGAGAACCGGCGCAAGCTGCAGTCGCTGGGCCTCCCGACGCTCGTGGAGTCCAAGCCGCAGCCGCCCACGCGGAAGAGGAAGCGCGAGAGCGATGGGAAGCCGCTGGAGCCCACGCGAAGTTCGCGTCGCGTGCGGAAAATGCGCAAGCTGGAGAAGAAGGAGCGTCGCCAAGAGCGAGAAATGCGTAAAATGCAAAAGATGCAGATTAAAATGGAGAGTAAAATGCACAGGCAAGAACGACGAGAAGAGAGGGAGCGGCGCCGGAAGGAGAAGATGGAGCGCAGGAGACGCAAGTTGGAGGCCAAGATGGAGCACAGGAAGCTGAAACACCAGCTGAAATTGGAGGACAAGGTGAAGAAAAACGTGGAAGAAGAAGAGAAGAGAGTGGAGAGGAGGAAGGAGAAGAAGGAGATGAAGGAGCAGCGGAAGAAAGAGTTAGAAGAAGAAGTGAGTCGGTTAATGATCGAGATTTACGGGCCACCACTGCAGTCGCAGCCCAGGATTCAGGACTGGAGGCTGAGGAGAAAGATGCAGCGACAAGAAGAACGGAGACGCATTTCGATGCAAAAGAGAGTTGAAATGAGAGAATGGAGACTGCAGGAGAAGATTAAGGAGACGAGACGCAAACTCTGGCTGCGAGTGCTGGCCAAGAGAGAGAGGAAGAGGGAGAGGAAGGCTAGACTCGAGTTGAAGAAGAAGGAGAAAGAGCAACGACGATTCGAGCTTGAAGAGATGAGACGCGAGGACAGGTTGGCCAAGGAGCTGGTCAAGTTTGAAGCGAGACAGGAGAGGCAGAAGAAAAAGCAAGCGAAGCATGCGGCGGAAGACCAGGTGATGTGGGAGAAGGTTGTTGCTCGTGCGAAGCGGTTGCGAAGAGAGGCGAAAGAAGAGCACGAGGAGCTGTACAGGGAGAGATACCCTATCCGAAAGTGCGACGCGCTGCCGTTTATCCGTATGTCGGGCACCATTCAGCCCACGTCTACGAAGCCTTTGGTGGTGACTCCGCTGCTGAAGATTGATACGACTCCGTTCCACTCGTTCTCACTGGGGAAGCAGTTTCTTCCACCCGGAAAAGAGTCCGTGATGCAGGCCCTGTGTCCTGGTGGCTATACGCCGCTGTTTGCCGAAGACAGTGACATTCACATCTGGAAGAACGGGATGGCGCTTTTCGTGCCTTGCACTGCGGGAATGTACATCGAATACCTGTTTCGCGAGGCGCGACTTGGCCAGAAGAAGTACATTTTGTTTCCCTGGCGTCGCTGTCGTGAAGTCACGCCGTTCCACGTGTGGCATCTGAGTCAAGTGCATCGAGGCGAGGAGGCCATCCGCCTCAGCGACAACTACTATAAGGCTCCGTTTCCGCCTGGGAAGCCCCTGCCGCTACTATTATTTGTCCAGTACCCCAATGTAAGGATGGAGTTCTCGTCAGAGGTTGGTCGTCTACTTATACTAACGCTAACCCTTATTGTTTTGCTGTTTTTGCAGGGTCCCTATGTATATTTCGGCCGTCTCGGGTACTTGGGCTACAAACTGACGCCAGACATCGAGTTCTCGTTCCAACTGCTAGACGCCGACGTACTCAAGTTCAAAAAGATGCGTCGCTATTTTATAGACGCTGACAAGCATCGAGAATTGCCAGAGGTAGAGGAAACGGACGAGTCCTCTGATGATGAATCCTCTGATGACGAGTCTTCTAGTGACGAGTCCTCTAATGAAGGGTCCTCTAGCGGCGAGTCTAGTAGTGCGTCCTCTAATAACGAGTTTTCCGATGACGAATAGAATAGACTATACTATACTATATCTAAAGTTGCCTTTATGTAACATTTGTGTATAACCAGTTCAAAACCATCAGTTTACAAGAAAAAGAAGAAAAATGAATGGCGAAGATGCGGATTCCGACGCGTTAAGCCACTACGAAGTCCAGCGTCGGCTTCGTATGGAAGAGAACAAGAAGGTCCTGCAGTCTCTTAATTTGCCCACGTTGTCGCGTCGTTCTTCTTGTCCAAAACCGCAGAAATCTCCTGTAAAATTAGAGCCAACGAGGAGGTCTTCCCGTCAAGAAGAACAACGCGCCATTGCGGAACAAAAAGAACGTGAAAAAGAAGAAAATGACAAGAGAATAAGAAAAACACAAGAAGAGAAAATAAAATTCCAAAAAGAACAGCGCGAATTAAAACGGAAACAGCAGCAGGAAATGAAAGAACAGCGGAAGAAGAAGAAGCAGAAGATGAAAGACGAAAAGAACAAGAGAAGACTAGAATTACAGGACGAAGCGAGCAGGAGAATAAGAGAAATTAGAGAACGTGAGCTGGAGGAGATTCGACGGATTCAGGAGCAGGAGTGGAAGAGACAGCAGCAGATTCTCGAGCAGAGGAGAATTGTGGAGCTGCAGCAGCAAATGGAGAAGCAGTTGCCACCCGAACAAATTGCAGCGAGAAATGCAGGGATACAAAGATTTATTCAGGAAGAGCTGGATAAGCAGGCCAGACTGGCTAGGGAAAGGAAACAACAGGAAATGGAACGTCAGGCGTCAAATGCTCAAGAAGTAGAGAGGTTGAAGCAAGAGCAGCTGCAGCGTCAGAACTTGGCGACGGAGATTGCAAAAGTTGCAGAAGGAGACGAGTCCAGAGTCACTGCAAACGAAGAAGTAGTAGCGGGGGTGGAAACGGAGACAGGGGAATTGGAGTTGGAATTTGTCTTTTGACGACTACAACGAATCAGCCGGAGATCGCTCGCAATGACATCAAGAGAAGACAATTCTTTTGTTTGATGCACACCGATTTCTCGTGTCAGCTCGTCCGTCTTTCGCTTTGTCCCTGACTCCTGGAGTATTACTGCAGTGTCGGCCCGAAATTGAAGCGCCACCACTTCGACTTAAGCAGCAACGGCAAGAATTGTTCTTTCTGCTCAGTCGCTGGGTAGTGGTGTGCACTTGTTTTCGAAGTCTTGCGCCGTACAGCTAATAAAGTACGCGTCGCACAACTTATCCAGACGCCGATCCAACGCATAGCACCGCATTGTCGTCTCGGCCAACGAGACGAGGCTAGCACTTGTTTCTTCCAACTTAGCAGTACAAGCACTTGCCTCGCCAATCAGGGAGCAGAATGCAGTACGACACCCGGCACTGAATGTGTTATCGATCCGCCCACGTATCACATCAAGGCGATCCAGTAACGATGCGTACAGCGCGAGCACTTCATCGTGTTGGCTCGGGTCGTCGTGGAGTCGAGTCAGTAAGACTCTTGCTGCAGTTATCATTTCGACCGTCGAGTTGATTCCCACAGGGTCATTTGATGCAGTACCAGCTTCGGGGCTCGTGAGATTATCATCTTGGTTGTTGACGTTGGTATCCGTCATGAGCTTCGTCAGTTCAGCAACCACAGTTGAGATCTTAATACGATCCTCAGGATTCAACGCACACATTCGCTCCACTAACTCCCACTGCTTGTCATCGCAGATCACGGGTCGAGAGGGCAATGCGCCACGAGTAGCGTGATACTTTACAGCATTCTTGTCAGGATTGGACCAAGGAAGACAACATTGCGGCTCTTTGCCGCCCTTCACTGCCTCCACAACTCGCAGAGCTTCTACAATGCACATACCGAGAGAGTACACATCGGATGCACGAGTAGGTCGAGTGTTGACATCACTAAGACACTCCGGGGCCACCCAATGCCACGCAGCCGATACTTGCGGCGTACTCTCATTTCCTGCAGACGAGCTCAGACCAAAGTCTGTCACCTTCGCTTTCGTGTCACTCCCAATCACGATGTTATTGCCTTTGAGATCTCTATGCACCACGTTGCGAGCGTGCAGATATTGTACACCCAACGCAGCCTCGTATAACTTGGACCACAATTGGTCGGGGTTCGTTCGCAAGTAGCTGACCAAGGTCCCGTTCGTGGCGTACTCGCACACGAAGAACGGTCTCCCAACATGACAGGCACCGAAAAGCCGAACGACATGAGGATGGCTGAAGCCAAACCAGATGTCAACTTCATGACGGAACATCGCGAGAGATTTCGCTCGCATAACTGTGTTCGTTTGAACCTGAGTGACTGTCGGCTCGGATTGAATCCATGCTGACAGGTTCGATTGTGAAGTATCAAAAGTTAATGTAGATTTGTCTGCGTTGGTACTCGATCCAGGAAAAGTAACTCGTTTTACCACGACATCCGAGTCCAGCCATTTCGCTCGGAAAACGTTACCAAAACCACCTGTACCCAGACAGCTCCACTCGTCTACAATCAGTTCATACCAGGGTATAAACCACGCTGGTGCTAGGCCCGACAAATTGCCTTCCTTCTCTAACTTGCTGGAGATATCATCATAGGCCTTCTGCATCTCAGCCAGTTGATCTGACGAGTATTTATCTTGCGAACTGCTCATTTCTGCTTCCAGAGTCTTTAGAAACGACAACCGTTCTTCGACAGATTTTAAATCTTTCAGCAAGAGAAAAGTGTCAGCCACCCTGGACACGAAATCCTGCATTCGCTTGTTGCGCGGCTGATGCCACCGCGATTCTCCCTCAATCAATTCGTCGGTTGTCTCACCCAACGATACTGAAAGGGAGTTAATGCGCCATTGCAACGAATACAAACTGGTGGAAGTGGCCCGAGTTGATGACAGTCGCATGATGTGCGCTTGCTCCGGTGACATCTTCACCATCTGATAGAAATCGGTGAGGAGTGTGTGAAATCGCTGGAGTAGTCTTGGACGATGTGTTGAGTTTTGTAGACCGCCGTGTACTTTCGTCATAGTATCGAATGCTCGACGATATTGGACGTCGTCGCACGTCTTCATGTACGTTTCCAGCTTCACCCAATTATCTTTGAGTTCGCCGCACTTATAATTATCAAACGAACTGATAGGTTCATGCCCCGGCTGATACGAGTTAACACACTCTTGGATAGCCAAATACTCCAGCTCGTACAAAATAGACGGTAGACTAGCGCGTTTATGGGGGTCGTGGCAGCACATTCGCCACACTATCTGTTTTGCCTCGGTGCCAGGAATATGTCCAGGATCGTACATTCCTGCATCTTTCTCTGGACACCAATTCTCTTTACAGATTTTCATCTCCATTTCGTCGAATGAATTCCATGGTTCTCTACCAGTTGTAGCTTCAAATACACACAATCCTAGCGAATAGATGTCTGACGCGAATGATGGTGGCTTGCCCTCCAAAATTTCAGGGGCCTGCCAGCGTACAGACCCGACAATACCAATATCGCCTCCATTCCTTTTGCGTTTCATCAATTCACTACGACCAAAGTTCGACAGCTTCGCCAAACCGTCACCACCGATCATCATGTTGCTGCAACGTAGGTCACCGTGGACAATACCACGCTCGTGAAGGAATTCGAGACCCAACGCTGCCTCATACAGATATTTCCATATCACTGGGTTTTTCGTTGAAGATAATGTGATCAACTTCTGCAACGACCCCTTACTGGCGTATTCGCACACGAAGAGCTTCAAAAAGCGGACCAGCGTCGCACGCTCCATACATCTTGATCACATTAGGGTGCCGCAACTGCTGCCACAGACGAACTTCATCCTCGAAAGAAGAGTGGGCTGCGTCTGCGATGAACAGCTTCACGACCACATCGGCATCAAGCCATTTAGCACGAAAATCGCCCCCAATGTGACCGTTGTGAGAGTAGCAGATCAATTCGAGCTCAGATGGAGAGATAGACCAGTTTTGGTTACCACGAAGGGGTGGACAAGCACTATCGGTGGACATCTCAGTGGTTTCGGGTGCTGTGTTCACAATCGACGGGTGATTCGGCAAGACGAATGGTGTGAGTATACGCTGGATGTCACGGTACCCCATATCAGCAGCAATTCGGAGAGCTGTTTTTCCTTCGTTGTTCGCAGAATTAACGTCCGCGCCGCACTGAGTCGCAAAATATCGTACAAGATCAGTTTTGCCATTCTCGACGGCCAACATCAGTGCTGTTACTCCACCGTTCATCTTGATATTTACATCGGTATTGCATTGCTCCACAAGGTACCGAACAATCTCGAAATTTCCGTCATAGGCTGCTTGCAACAGTGCAGTTCCCCCGTCAGCGTCTTCGGCGTCAATATTGGCACCGGATATTTCCACGAGATACCTGAAGAGTTCCACGTTGCCGGCACTGGCTGCTTTCTGTAGTACCGTTTCCCCTCCATCGTCAGTGGTATTCACATCGACGTTGCATTGCTCCACAAAATACCTGACGACTTCGAAGTTACCCTTCCTGGCTGCTTTCATCAATATGGTTTCCCCCCACCGTGATTTGGCATTCACATCGGCGTTGCAATGCTCCACAAGATACCCGACGACGCCGAGGTTACCCTCACTGGATGCCTCCATTAGTGCTGTTTCCCCGTACTTCGTTTTGGAATTCACAGCAGCGTTGCATTGCTCCACAAGATACCGAACAACTTTCATGTTATCGCTACTAGCAGCTACCAACAGCGCTGTTTCCCCGTAGTTGTTATTGGCGTTGACATCGATGCCGCATTGTTCCACAAGATACTGGACAACTGCGAAGTTGTCGTTACTATCTTTTGGCTGAGGATTGATCATGCATTGCTTGAGAAGACATCGACAAAGATGACTCGCGTCCTTACTAGCTGCCATCAGCAGTCCTGTTTTTATGCAATCACTCTTGGTATTCACCCTAGATTGCTCTTCAAGATACCTGACGAGTTCCCAGTTGCCTTTTTTATGCTCGCCATCAATGCGGTGTCTCCTTCTTTTGTTTTAGCATTCACAGTGGCGCTGCATGTTTCCGCAAGATAACGAACGAGTTCGACATTACCTTTCTTGGCGGCCTTTGTAAATGCTGTATCTCCAGACTTCATCGTGGCATTCACTTCAGCATTGCATTGCTCCACAAGATATCGGACGAGCTCAACGTTAAGACTTTGGACGGCCCTCATCAATGCTGTTTCCCCATTCTCCGTCTTCGTGCTCACATTGGTGTCGCATTTTTCCACCAGATACCGAACAAGCTCAATGTTGCCACTTCCGGCCGCACTCATCAATGCGGTACCCCATTTGTTCGCTTCGGTGTTCACTTCAGCGTTGCATTGTTCCACAAGATACCGGACGACTTCGACGCTGCCGCACCCGGCAGCTCGAGTCACAGCAGTTACTCCGTCTTCGCTCTTGGCATTCGCTTCGGCGCTGCATTTCTCGACTAGATATCGGACAAGTTCGACATTGCCACTTTCGGCGGCACTCATAAGTGTCGTCTGTCCATCCCTCGTCTTGGCATCCACACTAGCATTGCAATGCTCCACAAGATACCTGACAAGTTCAACGTCCCCAACGGTGGCCGCTACCATCACCGACGTTAAATCATTCATCATCTTGGTATTCACATCGACGCCGCGTTGGTCCACAAGATACCGGAAGATCTGGGTGTTCCGACTTTCGGCCGTTCTTAGCAGTGCAGTTCTCCCTTCATCGTCATTGATATTGACATCGATATTGCATTTCTCCACAAGATACCTGACGACTTCGAAATTACCTTTACTCGCTGCCTCCATCAAAATGGTTTCCCCGTACTTTGTCTTGGCGTGGACATTAGCATTACATTGCTCTACTAGATACCGGACGAGTTTCAAGTCGCCGATACTAGCGGCCTCCATTAATGCTGTTCCCCCATATTTCGTTTTTGCATTCACATTGGCGCTGAATTGCTCCACAAGAAATCGGACAATGTCGAGGTTTCCCTTACTGGATGCCCTTATCAACGCTGTTTCTCCATGCTTGGTCGTGGTATTCACATCGACGCCGCTCTGTTCCAGAAGATAGTGGAGAAGTTCAACGCTGCCACTTCCAGCAGCCTTCACCAATACTGTTTCTCCATCGCCTGTGCTGAGATTTATCTCGGCGCTGCATTCCTCGACGAGATACCGGACAAGCTCGACGTTGCCCTTATCAGCGGCAATCATCAACGCTGTTCCACCATACTTCGTGTGGGCGTTCACATCAACGCTACATTCCCAGACGAGATACCGAACCACCTCCAAATGTCCTTCTTCTGCCGCCTTTCTCAGTCCTACCTCTAGTTCGTAACTCTCAACGTCTTGACTCAACTGCTGCACTCTCGCAAGGTCTCCTTCCGCCACAGCTCGCACAAAATCTAGTGAATCCATTCACCCCTCTCTAGCTGAGTGCCGAATGGAGAATGAGAGCGAGTCGCATGGGCCTAGATGGCATCAGATGATGCACCACGTCCAGCACCACCACTACAAGGATTTATCTGGACTCGTTCCCACTGAAGTTGTCCCCTCTTGTCTTCTTCTCTAATTATTTGACTGGTCGCAAGAGCGCCCACTTGTCCACGTCCTTAAGTCCACTGGTACGATAGCTGTCGAGAGGCCAAACCTCGTCTTCTTCAGTTGTGTGCTGAATTAAGACTGAGTTGTATCCCTCTCTTTTCCCGGCTTGACGGAACCACGAAAGTTACAGGATCAAAAGCAGATAAGTTACTTCCATTATGCAAACTGCTGCCGGCGTGTGACGCCAGCCTATTGCTTCTATCGTCTTGGCCGCTCGCTTTCAATCGCGTCGCGTGACTGGCGTGCGCACAATGCGTCTACTCCATCATTGGTGTCATTCGTCTACAGCTTGGCCGCAGCAGCGTCCGCCTCACGTTTGAGGATCACCTGGTCCGCCTGGATCGCCGTGATGGCCACCGTCGTCACGATATCCTTCACCGTCGCACCACGACTCAGGTCGTTCACGGGCTTGCGCAGACCCTGCAGCATCGGACCCATGGCAATGCACCCCGTGCTCTGCTGCACCGCCTTGTA
Organism: Phytophthora sansomeana; assembly: GCA_032158285.1. Lineage (NCBI taxonomy): Eukaryota > Oomycota > Peronosporomycetes > Peronosporales > Peronosporaceae > Phytophthora > Phytophthora sansomeana. The sequence goes on from JAPDHH010000200.1 coordinate 316,695, forward strand.
CGTGTTGTTGCCCGTGTTCAGGTCCGGGAAGATCAGCACGTTCGCCTGGCCGCCCACCTTGGCGCCGCTAGGGATCGCCTTGAGCTTCGTCTTGGCGATCGACGCGTCCACGGCGGCGTCGTACTGGATCGGGCCGTAGATGTCTAGGTCCGGACGCAGCTCCTGCGCGATCTTGGTCGCCTCGCGCACCTTGTCGATGATCGGACCCGAGTTCGAGTCACCCGTCGCGTACGATAGCAGCGCCACCTTGGGGATCAGGCCGAACGCCTCCGCGCTCTCGGCGCTCGTCACGGCGATCTGCGCCAGGTCCTGCGCGCTCGGGTCCGTGTTCACGGCGCAGTCGCCGTAGATGCGCACGCCGTCCTCGAGACACATGAAGAAGATGCTAGACACGATGGGGCGGTTGGGCGTCGTCTTGATGAGCTGCAGGGCCGGACGGATCGTGTTGGCCGTCGTGTGGCACGCACCGGAGACCATGCCGTCGGCGTCTCCCATCTCGACCATCATGGTGCCGAAGCACGTCTCCTCCAGCACAGCATCACGAGCCGTCTCGCGGGTCACGCCCTTGTGTTTGCGCTTCTCGTAGTACTGATCCACGTACTTCTCGAGCAGGTCGCTCTCGGCCGTACGCACAATGTTAGCACGGGACAAGTCCAGGTTCAGCGACTTGGCGTGGCGCTGGATGTCGTCCGGGTTGCCCAGAATCGTCACCTTGGACAGCTTCTGACGCAGCACCTGGTCGGCAGCCTGCAGCACACGAATGTCCTCGCCCTCGGTCAGCACGATGTGACGCTGCACAGCACGCGACTTGCTGAACAGGAAGTGCTGGAACTGCTTGGGCGAACGGTTCACCACCATGCCCTCGTCCAGCTCGCCAATGAGGTTCTCCTTGCCGACAAACTCGTCAAAAAGGTGCTTGGAGCGGTCGATCTTCAGCTGGCTCGTCGGCAGGATGTCCGTGGACACCTTGGAAAACTTGTCGGCCGTCGTGAACGTATCCTCGGGCACCGAGAAGATCGGGATCGAGAGGCCGGTCTTGTCCAGCGCTTCGACGCCCTTGAGAATCTCCTGCGTGTTGCTGTGCGGGTAGCTGCCGTTAGTCAGCACAATGGCAGACACGTTGGGCAGGATGCCGGGCAGACGCGAGGCCATAAGACCCAGCATAATGTCCGAACGATCAGCCGACGTGATCACGAGTGCGCCGTCCTTGTAGTTCTTCAGGTGCGAGAACAGGTCCTTCAACGCACTGGTAGCCACCACTGCAGAGGTCACCACGACGTTGTTGGGGATGGCTTTGGTGCCGAAGAGCTGCGTGGCGCCAAGCTGGTGGGTCACTTCGTTCAGCCGCTTGGAGGCGATGAAGTCGTCCTTGGGCAGAAAACCCAGGAACGGCAGGTCCTTCTCGTTCAACTTGGAGCGCAGCGCCTCACGCAGCGCCTTGGGGTCCTTGGTGTTCACGCGGTTAGCGATGTTGCCGATGAAGTTGAGGCCGGCGCCCTCCACCTGGTCGGCGTTCAGGGCCGTACGGGACAGGATCTCCTCCAGCAGCTCTCCATTGGTGTTGGCGGACTCGCTGAAGTCCGAAATGGTGAGCACGGGCGAGCCAATGGCCTTGGCGATGTCCACGTTGATCTTCCAGCTCATGGCGCTCTCGTGCTTGGAGATCTGCGAGCCTTCGATGATCATAAAGTCGTGGCTCTCACGAGACTGCTCGAAGCGGTCCAGAATCTCCTCCACGAGGTCGTCCTCCTTGCCGTTGAGCCAGCACTCGATGGCGCGCTCGCTGCTCACGCCGTAGAGCTCGTGCACCTCTTTGTTGAGCCCCAGCTGCTCGCGCATGACCTCCACATGGTGGTCGGCCATGCTGGACTGGGCGCTGGGCTGGATGGGGCGGAAGTATCCGACCTTGGCGAACTTTTGCTCCAGCGTATTGGCCAGACCGATGAGCACGGGCGCCGTCTTCTTGGTCACTTCGGTGGACGTGACGAAGAGCTTGTCAATGGGCACTTTGCCCTGTGCGATGGCGGCGGCCGTGAGCGCGCGGCGCTGGGAGGGAAGCGCCACGGACGTCGCGGCGCGGCGGAAGGTGTTGCGCAGCGTCCACATGATGCTTGGGATCTACGGGGCGGCGGTCTTGGGCTTTGGGGCTTTGGCAGCAAATCCACAACTGAGACTTTCGGCGGGAGTCACTGGCACGCGGACGTCGCGGCATTGCCACGACCCGTTTTTGGGCTTTTGGACCCCTAAACTCCCCGAAAAACGGTCGGGAACTGCAGTTTTAAAATAGGCACGATTTGTAGGCATCTTGGAGATTCGTGGTGCAGATCAGCAAGGATGGACAGTTGAAAACCGAGGACAAGTCCACGGCGGTTAGAACACACGAGTGTGGTTTTACTATAGTTGATGTTTTGTTATGATACGCGAGTACTGACCGTGGTTCTTGGCATTACAGACTACAGTCGTTGGCAGTTCTTCCTGTGCCTCGGAAGTTTTCTCTAAACGTGTAACATTCGCTGACCTCCCGCAACGTCAGAGATACAGTATTATTCGGTGGAGTTGTCAACCAAGTTGTATACCACAGCACGCAGAGTATGGAACCCAATTTCCTCAAAATAGTTGTTGCGCTACGTAGGATGGAGTTCAGACACGATAACGATGTTGAACGGCGGCAAATTATGTCGAGCATATTTGTGCTCGGCTTTCATTTTTTGTTTTTTGTAATGGAAAGGCAGTCTATCGACTGAATAGCTTGGCGGTGAAGACTCTCAGTGTTTGTTGGCTGGTAGTGGCTGCTATTAGTGGATAACGAGATCGATGCAAAACAGTCACACCATGTGATAAGAACACGGACGGTGGCGTGATGACACGAGCTGCTAAAAATCTCTTGTAGTGGTGGTTGGCTTCCCTGGTGTAACTGCAAGCCCTAGGCCATTCGTCAGACTGTCTATTTTGCATCCCAATTTTAGGCATAATGCCTATTTGCATCAGAATGCCTATTCTAACTACCCATCCCACATGAGCTGAATTCGTTTGTCTTCGTTTCACTATCCTTTCAAGTGTCTTGATTTCACTATTGGACGACTAAAAACCGTCGGCAGCGTAGCGTTTATGTCCCATGATGTGCATAGAAACGGCCGTATCGACGGTTCACCAAGCACCAAAAGCCGGAGCACACACTGTCGACGTCACGCATGAGACAAACGACACGCTCGACGCGCGCTGCACAAGCCAATGACACGGCAACAAGAGCTCGGATAAGTTATTCGTGTTGGCGCTTTACGCAGTTCATCCATCACGCCTAGACAAGCACGCGGCCGCTTCTCGCCTCTTTCATCCATCTTTACCTACGATCTTGAAGCGGTCGGACGGGTAGACGACACGGCACGCTTTCATTCACATCGCGCCGTCCTCCCCATATGAACATTGCCACCAGTTCACTTCTTGGCAGCGGCCTCGCGCTTGAGGATCACCTGGTCCGCCTGGATCGCCGTGATGGCCACCGTCGTCACGATATCCTTCACCGTCGCACCACGACTCAGGTCGTTCACGGGCTTGCGCAGACCCTGCAGCATCGGACCCATGGCAATGCACCCCGTGCTCTGCTGCACCGCCTTGTACGTGTTGTTGCCCGTGTTCAGGTCCGGGAAGATCAGCACGTTCGCCTGGCCGCCCACCTTGGCGCCGCTAGGGATCGCCTTGAGCTTCGTCTTGGCGATCGACGCGTCCACGGCGGCGTCGTACTGGATCGGGCCGTAGATGTCTAGGTCCGGACGCAGCTCCTGCGCGATCTTGGTCGCCTCGCGCACCTTGTCGATGATCGGACCCGAGTTCGAGTCACCCGTCGCGTACGATAGCAGCGCCACCTTGGGGATCAGGCCGAACGCCTCCGCGCTCTCGGCGCTCGTCACGGCGATCTGCGCCAGGTCCTGCGCGCTCGGGTCCGTGTTCACGGCGCAGTCGCCGTAGATGCGCACGCCGTCCTCGAGACACATGAAGAAGATGCTAGACACGATGGGGCGGTTGGGCGTCGTCTTGATGAGCTGCAGGGCCGGACGGATCGTGTTGGCCGTCGTGTGGCACGCACCGGAGACCATGCCGTCGGCGTCTCCCATCTCGACCATGAGTGTACCGAAGTAGGTTTCATCCTTGCAGTAGTCGCGAGCCAGCTCCTTGGTTACACCCTTGTGTTTGCGCTTCTCGTAGAAGTAGTCGACATACTTCTCCAGCAAGTCACTGTCAGCCGGACGCACGATATTAGCGCGAGACAAGTCGAGGTGTGAAGTCTTGGCGTTGAGCAAGATCTCGTCCGGGTCGCCAAGAATCGTGATCTTGGAGAGGTTTTGGCGCAGAATTTGGTCAGCAGCTTGCAACACGCGGATATCTTCACCCTCCGTCAGCACGATGTGGCGTTGCACGGCACGAGATTTGCTAAACAGGAAGTGCTGGAACTGCTTGGGCGAACGGTTCACCACCATGCCTTGGTCGAGTTCACCGATCAGCATCTCCTTCTCGACGAACTCGTCGAAAAGCTGCTTCGAGCGATCGATTTTCAGTTTACTCGACGGAAGAATGTCCGTAGACACCTTCGCGAACCCATCTGCAGTAGAGAACGTATCGTTGGGCGTCGAGAAGATCGGAAGAGAGAGTCCCGTCTTGTCAAGTGCTTCCACACCCTTCAAGATTTCTTGCGTGTTGCTGTGCGGGTAGTTGCCGTTCGTGAGAACAATAGCCGAGATGTTCGGCAGCACGCCCGGCAAGCGCGAGACCATCAGACCCAGCATGAGGTCTGAGCGATCACCAGAAGTGATGATCATCGCGCCATCCTTGTACTTCTTCAAGTGAGCAAACAGATCCTTCAGTGCACTTGCAGCAACAACTGCAGACGTTACGACGGCATCGTTCGCTATCGAGTTGCCGAACAACTGGGTCGCGCCGAGTTGGTGCGTCACCTCATTCAAACGCTTGGAAGCGATGATCTCGTCCATCGGGAGGAAACCCAAGAACGGGATCTCCTTCTCGCCCAGCACCTTCTTCAGGTCTGCGCGCAGAGCTTCCGCGTCCTTGGCACGCACGCGGTTGGCGATCGTACCGAGGTAGTTCAGTCCGGCGGCATCGGCCTGGTCCTTGCCCATGACAGTACGCGACACCATCTCCTCCAGCAGCTCTCCATTCGCGGCAGCTGAGTCGCCAAAGTCCGTGACCATGAGCACGGGCGAGCCAATGGCCTTGGCAATGTCCACGTTGATCTTCCAGCTCATGGCGCTCTCGTGCTTGGAGATCTGCGAGCCCTCGATGATCATGAAGTCGTGACCTTTGCGACACTCCTCGTACCGCTCCAGGATCTCCTCTACAATGTCGTCGCCCTTGCCATTGAGCATGGCCTCCATGGCTCGAGAGCTCGTGACGCCGTAGAGCTGCTCCACGTCCTTGGACAGCTCCAGCTGCTTCTTCATGACGTCCACGTGGTGGTCGGCCATGCTCGAGTCCTTGCTGGGTTGGATGGGGCGGAAATACCCCACTTTGGAGAACTTTTGCTCCAGTACGTGGGCCAGGCCGATGAGCACGGGCGCCGTCTTCTTGGTCACTTCGGTGGACGTCACGTACAAGTTCTCAATGGGCACTTTGCCCTGCGACATGGCGGCGGCCGTGAGTGCGCGGCGGTGGGAGGGCAGCGTCATGCCCGCGGCGGAGCGACGGAGGGAGCGGCGGAGGGTCCACATGGTGCAACAATGGGGGGCGGTCTTGGGGTGCGCACTAGACGGCAAATCCGCAACTGAGCCGGTCTCTGAAGGGCCGGCGGCCAGCTTCAACCAGGGCGAGGAGTGATGGTCGCTGACGTTGTGACTTGGCGTTTGTATGTGGGCGACAAAGATGCGGCGCGGCAACCAGGTTTCAGGCGTTGACTCCAGCCCAGCTGCTGGTCATGCTCCGACACGCAGTTGAGGCCTTGCTGGAGGAGCAATGCGAACGCTGCTTCAGTTCTGAGATTTCGAGTATTTCGCGTTGGAAAGAGGGGAAAATGGATGAAGCGCTCGAGTGAAAATGGTTTTATTGGTTTCTGGTGGTGTGGGTGGAGATAATTTGTAGGAAGTTAAACCAGTTTTTGGCTTGGAGAGCGATGTAGCTGACCTGCAAAGCATGACACGCAAGCGCGTAGCAACTTGCGCGTCAGGAGATCGTGAACAGGCCACCGCGTTCGGGTTTTACCTTGCCTTTCAGCAGTTTACCGTGCTCTTTGATTGTGTATCTGGCTTAATACATGTTGCAGTCTAGTTTTCGACAAGGGGAGGAATGCTTTCTCTCCCAATCGGTGGCAATCACTCGAGTTTGCTACAGGGCTTGTAAGAGTACAACAGTACTTGGTGTATGTGGTAGCCTGGAGGCTACGACAGGGTACTGTTGGGGTCTTACAAGGGATGTAGCAAAACGAGGCTGATAAAAATAAAGATCCGTTTATAGTGGGTCTTATCGCTTAGCTAAAGTCGAATTCTCTTGGGGTGAGATCACTACGGCAGATACGCCACAATGGGGGCTTGTTGATCAATCCCATGTTCATTCCGTAAATGCGTATCAGAATTCACTAGTCTAACAACCGATTAATCTAGCCGTTGGGGGTGCTTCATACACGCGCTACCAAATTCTTTTCACAGTCACCTCCTGCACTTATAAGTGGCGAAAATTGCAACGACTGCATTGGTCTTGGTGATAACACCATCGTTGTTCAAACTGCTCAAGCAAAGGGCGGATTGAAGATGACTTTGCTACTGCCGGAGACCGAGTCCAACCTACCCATCGAGGAGGCCCCGATGTGTATCGCACTCTCAACTTTCGGAACCTGCAAGAACCCTACAATTCCAGCCACGAAACCATGACAAGCCGCTACAGTACGCTCGATGCTGAAAACCTCACGTTCATGCTCAACGGAGGACTCGAGCGCTTCTACAAGAAGTACAACCACTTATCTCGCAAGATCAATCTGCAACTACCGACTCCCGAAGCGCACTTCCAAGACCTGTCTTTTTCGGTGCAGGTGCCTGCAGCAACCGGCAGCCACAGCACGGTTGGTTCACGCTTGGCACAGATCCTTACACCGTGGAAACAAATACCTACGGAGACGAAACACGCGCTGCATCCGATGACAAGAATTATCAAGCCAGGCTCCATGACGCTGCTTCTAGCTAACCCGAGTGCTGGCAAGTCGACATTCCTCAAAGCACTGGCTGGTAAACTACAGACCAACTCAAGTACGCATATCGGTGGAGAAATCCTGTACTCCAGTTTGCGTGGCGATGAGATCGACCTCGTAAAACTTGTTGGACTCGTCGATCAAACGGACATCATATCCCAACGCTGACAGTGCGCGAGACGTTCAAGTTTGCCGACATGTGCATGAACGGCCTATCGGAAGACCAGCCCCAAGTTATTGCTGGATTACGGACAGAACTGTTCCTACATATCTTGGGCCTGGAAAACTGTGCCAACACGGTCGTCGGGAACGCTTTGCTGCGAGGCGTCAGCGGTAGTGAGCACAACGTGTCACCGTGGGCGAGATTCTTTTGGGCGGGCAAAGTTTGTTCTTGTGCGATGAAATCTCACCAGGTTTGGACAGTGCCGCGACGTTCGACATTGTCAAGGCACTTCGAACGTGGTGGGTGGGTCGGTGATTGTGGCATTGCTGCAACCAACACCCGAGGTGGTCGAGCAGTTTGATGACATTTTGATGATCAATGAGGGGTACATGGTGTATCACGGACCACTGACAGATATCCTGGATTACTTCGAAGAGCGTGGCTTTAGCTGTCCACCACGGGTGGATCCAGCGGATTTCCTGATCGAGGTGACATCGGGTCGTGGGCCACGTGGCCACGACTCGTGGCCACCGCTACGCTAACGGGAAGGTCCCAAACGAGTTCCTAGCCGTGTCGACGGAAGATTTCAACTGCATCTTTTACCAGTCCAGCATTTATCAGAGGACACACGCAGCCATGGTTCAATGAGAACCAGTTTCAGAGCGTTGGAGACGTCAAGAGGGCGCAACGTGTCGTGAGCCTGATCAGATCAAAACAAAAGTCGAAGTTTGGACTTGCCTTCATCCCAAGCACTCGGTTACTGCTAAGCCGGCAGAAGTTGGTCTGGCTGCGAGATCCACCTTTACTGTGGAGGAAGCTGATCGAGTCGTTGATCATTGGCCTCGTGCTAGGCATGATCTACTTCGAAGTGCGGCAAACACTGTATCTGCGCGTGTGCTTCTTCGTCATTGCGTTGTTTCAGCGCCAAGCGTGGCAGCAGATCACCATTCCGTACCAGCTCCGTAAGATCTTCTACAAGCAGCGGCCTCGAAACTTTTTCAGATCGTCATAAAAACGCGATTGCAGAAGCCGTGGTGCAGATCCCAGTAAATCTGCTGGTGTCGTTCATCCTGGTGACATTTCTTCTACTTCATACTTCATGAGTGGACTCACATGGTCATTCGAGAAGTATGTTGTCTTTTACCTGATAATGCCAGCTTCCAACACGCCATATGCGCCTGCATGACGATGCTGAGTGCTATCTCCCCCATTATCACAATGGGCCAGGCACTCGCAGGAATATCCGTGGGCTTCTTTTTGCTCTTTTCAGGCAACATCATCGTGGCCGACCTGATCCCGAACTATTGGATCTGGATGTACTGGTTCAATCCAGTCGCGTGGGCTTTGCGGAGTTGCTTGCTCTCCGAATTCTCGAGCGACCGATACATGTCAGTTGAATGAGACAGGTTCTTGGATTCTTGGACAACTTTTCGATTTCACAAGGCACCGAGTACATTTGGATTGGAATTGGCCTTCTCTTCGTCTACTATTTGCTATTCACGATGCTGAATAGCCTTGCACTTCATTACATTCGATACGAAAAATGCACTGGTGAGTGTGAAGGGATCGACGGAGACTACAAAAGACGATGGCGTCCACATCGAATGTGACACATCAGGTGCACCAGACACCGGAAAGGCTAGCGGGCTGCCATTTACTCCTTCCAACCTCTGTATAAAAGACTTGGAGTATTTCGTGACGCTGCCGTCGGGTGAAGAGGAACAATTGCTTCGTGGAGTTACTGCTCATTTTGAGCCAGGACGCATGGTGGCACTCATGGGGTCCTCGGGAGCTGGCAAAACGACGTTGATGGACGTTATCGCGGGTCGCAAGACCGGGGGCAGGATTGTCGGCGACATCATCGTTAATGGCGAGCCAGAGAACCCATCCAATTTCAGCCGCATCGCAGCGTACTGCGAGCAGACGGACATTAACTCTGAAGCCTCGACCAATTTCGAGGCGTTAGTGTTCTCGACGAACCTTCGTTTGCCACCAACATTTACGAAGGAGGAGCGCATGATCTTGGTCCAAGATACACTAGAGCTGCTGGAACTGTTGTCAATCTGCAGCGCCATGATCGGTAGTCTCTCGGTTTAACAGAAGAAACGACTGACGATCGGTGTGGAGGTGGTGGCCAACCCGAGCATCTTGTTTCTAGATGAACCAACCAGTGGTCTAGATGCACGGTCAGCTCTGATTGTTATGTGTGGTGTGCAGTCAATCGCTCGGACCGGGCGTACGGTGTTGTGCACAATCCACCAGCCCAGCATTTCAATCTTTGAGCTGTTTGACGGTTTGCTCTTGCTGCAGAGGGGTGGCTACACGGCATACTTCGGCGATTTAGGAGTAGATTCGGTGAAGATGCTCGAGTACTTTGTTTCGATCCCAGGTACGATGGAAATCCGTCCGCAGTACAACCCAGCGACATATACGATGGAGGTTATTGGTGCAGGCATAGGCCGAGACCTGAAAGATTACTCAGTCGAGGTCAACAAGAGCGAGTTGGGCAAAGTGAACCGCGAACGCACAGTGCAGCTAAGTCAAGTGTCAGCAGATTTTGTGCGTCATCCGACTCTGAACTACCAGCCGATCGCTACAAATTTCTGGGTTCAACTCGTGCAGTTGTCGAAGAAGCAACAGCTTACGTGTTGGCGCAACCCGCAGTACAATTTTATGCGGTTGTTTCTGTTCCGATTGTTTGAAATCATGTTTGGCACGACGTTCTACCAATTACCAGCAAATACCGTGAAGAAGATCAACTCGCACGTGGGGCTCATCTACAACAGTATGGATTTCATTGGAGTGATCAACCTCGTGATGGCGCTGGAAGTAACGTGCGCGGAGCGTGCAGTGTACTACCGAGAACGCATGTCAAACTACTACGGCCCATTGCCGTACAGCTTGTCACTGTGGTTTGCGGAGATCCCGTACCTGCTTGTGGTGGTCATGCTTTTCGTGACGATTGAGTACTGGCTTGTGGGTTGGAATAGCAACGCCGATTTCTTTTTCTTCATATTCGTCTTCTACCTGTACACGTCGGTGTGTGGGCCAATGGATGTCGGTGCTCATGCCGAACGAAAAGGTGGCGAATGTGGCGGTGGGGGCACTTTCGTGCTTGTTCAACCTGTTTGGAGGCTTCCTGCTTCCTCGCACAGCAATGAGAGCAGGCTACAAATGGTTTCAGTACTTGATGCCGTCGAGTTACTCGCTGGCTGCACTGGTAGGTGTGCAATTCGGCAACAACCAGGAAATGATCACAGTCACGACAAACAACGTCTCCGATGAAATGACCGTGGCGGGGTACATCGCCAATAGATACGATTTCCGCCCAGAGCTCAAATACCATTATATGGCGGGTCTACTGGTGATTTGGGTCGTGCTACAAGTAGCCATCTACCTCACCCTGAAATACGTGACACCTGAAAAGGTAAAACCTAGCAATAGTATATTTTACTAACATTGCGTAGTATACTATTTCAACGAAGGGTTTCGCATTATACTACAGTATGCGGTGGTGCTATGCGTCGACGTTTGGGCAAGTTCTGCGATGCGTTTATGAGGCGCAATACTCGGATTGAGTGTGGTGGACGGACCGACAAGACTTGACGTGAATATTGCGGAAGTGGCGACTAAAAGTTTGTGATCTGCACTTTAGTGGTTGGCAGAGCGAGTGCAAATGCCATTTAATTTCGTTTCCTGGACCATTTCACGGGATGTCGCTAGTCTTATTACCTCCCGTAGATACACACATTTGCTGCACTCTAAATCATCCCGACTTCGGCCTTGTCGGCGGTTGGCGATCGGAACAAACTGAGTTGAAACTTGGACGAGAGCTGGCTGGCAAAGTTCGTTGACGGATTCGGCGTCATGGGGGACTTGAGGTGGCGGTTGCACGGCGTGGCAATCTCGACGTCGCTCTGCGAGACTCCTTGGTCAGACTTCGGCTTCCTTGCTCGACGATCAGCAAGTCGTTGACGAAGCGAGGACAACACAGCTAGGCCCCGTCCGTGAATCCTCGCAACAAAATTCTTCACTTGCTCCCATCGCCCACTGCGAAAGTTCAAGAGCACCGACGCCTTTCGTGTCGACTCCTTCTCATCAGGGAAGTCAGGCAGCGGACTGCCCAGCACACTGAGCGTCGTTGCAATGAGTGCATTGTTGGTGGTGCCTCGCAGCTCTGCGTTTGCGTCGTAGCTGGCTGAGGTCGTGACAGTCGACAGTCGGCTGCGGAACGCGTACACACGCAGCATCGTGAAGGCGACAGCAAACACCACGAGACCCGCGACGAGTCCGACGTAGATGGCCACTGTGAAAGTTGGCAACTGGTCTTGGGACGCCATCTTGCACACTGCCACCACTCGCCACTACCGACCAACGTCCATCCGCTCTCTACGAACGTCCTAGAGCCCACGGCACCACCCACTTGTACCGGTTCATCGTCGCGTTGAACATGCTGTCCGCTGATTGGCCCAGCATCTTGAAGTACGTATCCATCCTCTGCTACAGCCTCCACTTTAGACAGGTTACGTGTGCCACACGATTCCGAGGGTCCTGTATGCGTCAAACAAAACCCGTCCGCCTCAACGTGAGCTCCTCATTCTTCAATTTGCCGTCGAGGGCTCCTCAAGTCGCAGCGTCTCCGTAATGGTCCAGAAGAGCCAAACCGCCACCACCAGCACGGGCGCGCCCATCCCGCCCAACGGCCTCACGGCGTCGGCCACCGCCGGCCCGCGCGGGCCCATGGTGCTCGAGGACTTCGCCTTCATCGACCACATGGCCCACTTTGACCGCGAGCGCGTCCCGGAGCGCGTGGTGCACGCCAAGGGCGGCGGCGCCTTCGGCTACTTCGAGGTGACGCACGCCGACGTCATGTCGTACTGCAGTGCCAAGCTCTTCAACCGCGTGGGCAAGCGCACGCCCGTGGCCATCCGCTTCTCGACGGTGGGCGGGGAGCTCGGCAGCGCCGACACGGCCCGCGACCCGCGCGGCTTCGCCACCAAATTCTACACGGAGGAAGGCAACTGGGACCTCGTGGGCAACAACACTCCCATCTTCTTCATCCGCGACCCCATCCTCTTCCCGAGCTTCATCCACACGCAGAAGCGGCTGCCCAGCACGCACCTCAAGGACGACGACATGATGTGGGACTTCTTCTCGCTGCGCCCCGAGACGCTGCACCAGCAGAGCTTCCTGTTCTCGGACCGCGGCATTCCTGACGGTTTCCGCTTCATGAACGGCTACGGCAGCCACACGTTCGCCAATGTGAACGCCAAGGGAGAGACCACGTACGTCAAGTACCACTTCAAGACGGACCAGGGGATCCGCAATCTGCCCGTGGACAAGGCTGCCGAGCTGGCCAGCTCCGACCCGGACTACGCCATCCGCGACCTCTACGAGGCGATCGCGAACAAGCAGTACCCGTCCTGGACGCTGTATATCCAGGTTATGACTCCCGAGCAGGCTGCCAAGGAGAGCGTGAACCCGTTCGATGTGACCAAGGTCTGGTCCCACAGCAAGTACCCGCTCATTGAAGTGGGCCGCCTTGTGCTCAACCGCAACCCGAGCAACTACTTTGCCGAGATCGAGCAGATTGCCTTCTCTCCGTCGCACATGGTGCCGGGTATTGAGCCCTCGCCCGACAAGATGCTGCAGGGCCGTCTCTTCTCGTACCCGGACACGCAGCGCCACCGTCTTGGTGCCAACTACAACCAGATCCCCGTGAACCGCCCGCTGAAGGAGCCGCAGACGTACCAGCGCGACGGCTTCATGGTCGTGAACGGCAACATGCACGACGCGCCGAACTACTTCCCGAACAGCAAGAACGGCCCGCCCGAGGACACGACGCTGCGCTACCGCGCGTACCGCGCCGACCACTCGCTGGTGGACAAGTACTCGACCCGCGACGACGACAACTACTCGCAGGTGGGCGATTTCTACCGCAAGACGCTGGACGCCGCAGCGCGCGAGCGTCTCACCGACAACATTGCCGGCTCGCTGGTGAACGCATCCAAACCCGTGCAGGCGCGTGCCATCGCCAACTTCACCAAGTGCGACCCGCACTACGGCCGTCGCGTGCAGGAGAAGGTGGATGCGTTGGCGCAGCAGAAACAGCGTGCCTCACCGGCGACGTTGCCGGCCCCAGCCAAGCTGAACCCGCCGCGCAAACCGTTCGTGCCTGCGCCGCCCTCCGACGACGTGGCACCTCGATTGTAGGCGGACAAATGGTCATCAGGCATTGAAATGTGTGTGTGCCTCGAGGTTTAGCGAGCGAGCAGAAGTAAGAAAGGAAACGGTGATGAACGTCAATGGCAGAAAACTGAAAATCTGAAGTGAAAGGCTTGGAGCGTTTGCGCGCTTAGAATTGCCAGCCATCAAGAAGTATGAGTTGCAGTGTATCCAGCTTGCGTTTCATGCAAGTGTAGACATCCTGTGCACGTCTGGCAAAAAACAAGGAGCACATTTATCTTCAATACTACTACAATACTGTAAGTTTGGTTCCTGGATGGCCCTTGAAATCGGCGATAAAGCAGAGCAATACGTTTCAGCAAGCATTGGCACAATTCCGCACAAGGTAATTTGTACCTGTCACGGACTACTAATTTAAGGCAGGATTATACGTATTTAATGCTAATTCACCGACGAACGCTCCTAATTAAAACTAGGGCTACGCGAAGGCTGAGATAGGTAAACCGTTGATAAAAAGGTAGCATTGAGCAACAGTGTGTCACAGACAGAGTAAATATTGCATCAGCCATTTTTTAAGAGAACACAACAATAACATTTGTGAACGCAGCAACCCGGATCAATTTCATTTTGTTTATACACAACACTTGCACATCTCCTGCGTCTGCTTCGCAGCCGCAGCATCTGCGCAAGCTTTATATCAACATCTGATCCTCCTCTATGTCGAAGGTTTTAGGGCATATTTGCACTTACAAAAACAAACCGCGATGAACCGGACCACACGCTTTCTCTAACCGGTGTTACCGGACCACACGAATAAACCTCCTGGGGAGGCAGGTAGGCACCGATACCCAAACCGGTATTACCGGACCACACGAATAAGCCTTTTGGGGAGGCAGATAGGCACCGATACCCAAACCGGTATTACCGGACCACACGAATAAGCCTTTTGGGGAGGCAGATATGCACCGATATCCAAATTGATATACCGGACCACGGAATTAATCTGTGTTGGGCTGTGCTATACAGCAACTTCGATGCTTCCTATCTCAGTATTAGAGGAATTAGATGTCATAACTAAGGTCGAAAGAGAATACATTTACGCCATAATTATCGCACCAGAATTAGTGACACCCACAAAGTGTCAGGCTGCGGGAGTTAAAAGGTCCTCTATTTGTGTTTTAACTAGAAACTATAGAGTTCTGAAGTCACTGGAGGCTATGCCTGATTGATGATTTGTATTGGTCAGGATATAAGCTGCGTGTTCATGCTATAAATTACGTTGAAGTTGCCTCAATAAGCTCGCGTGTTGCCACACTCCCAAAAAGAAGTTGACCTCCAGCCACATTGGGTCCAGGTTCCGCCCGATATGCGACGATTTTCGCTTCACTTGTCTTCTAACTTGCTTTCGATTCGCCTCCGATTCACCAAGCGGCTTTGGAAAGCTCGGAAAGTCGCGAGTGCCGCTTTCAACGCAAGTACAAAGAGGTACAAGCGAATGAAACAACATCGGCAAGCCCCTCTGAGAGAAGCGGCGTGTTGAACTTGTACATTTCGCCTAACCCAAAGGTGGCCAGCTAGTGCAAAGCTCGATGCTATGCGGCGACATCGAGTGGAAGTTGTTCAAGCTCAAGTCTTATCAGACTTCACGGATATTATCAACCCGTTGACACCATACATGACGCCTATCCATAAGTTCGCAAGACGATCAAGATCCCCTGGCGCAAGGAAGGAGACGAATACGGCGACGGAATGACGATCGTTTAGGTTGAGGACGCCGAAGTAGGTCCGCAGGATCGCATCGGGGCTCACTCAAGCGGCAACACGGGATATGGCAAGATATCGGCCTTGGTTGCCATCGTGACCTTGGTACAGCAGGACGAGTAGTATTATCTACGAAGAGTGGAGAATGAACGTATACATTACGGGCACAGTTTCCCTTGCTGATTTTCTAGTACATCTCGTCGTAGATCGAAACGATGGTACATCTTTAAGAAGCAGTTAAGTAAAGACATCCACAACGTCTTTTTCGGTCCTGCAGATTTTTCACAGGCGACACGAACAGGCGAAGGCATGTCCACACTGAACCAGGTTGTTGATGCTTCTCTTCGCCCAAAATCACCACCTCCACGAGTACATCCTGTTCATCCATCTGCACAATCGTCATATTCTCTATCTACTGCTGACACCGTCCGACCTGCTGCGCAACGACAAGCTCAGACAAGTAGACCTCACGATTCGGCTGAAAAGGTAACAGTGGAATCAGTAAGTCAAAGATCAAGAGGGAAGTACGCTGATGTACGCAATCCAATTCTACCAACGTTGGTTGGCGCGTGTATGGTGTATGCCTCTAACTCATTTTCACGTGATCTGTAGGTGTTCAAATTGAATCTGCCTGTACTTGATGTCGACAATACCAGTAAACCCAGAGTCACAACTTCGGAGAGTTCATTCCAAACGTGGTGATGGGGAAGCGAGTGGCTGGAAGTGTCCTGTGTGTCTTCACCAGCAAACAACCAGAGCGAGAAGTGCCACCACATTTGCGCTAATTCACTTTCACAATCTGCGCCAAATCGAGTCCTGCATCACTACAAGATGAGACACTCTCTCTGCATACTCATACAATTCACACACTCGTTTGAGATTCTCAAATTGAGAATCGCAGGCGCTTGGTTTCGACTCGTACGCACCTTAAACTTCGGTTGAATTGGATTTTCGCGAAGGTACTTCACTTCGTTGTAATCCTCAGGTCTTTTGTTTTCGGTTGTAAGTATTTGTACGAAGGTCTCCATTCGGACGCCAAGGTAAGGCGTTTGGAGGTCGCGTTGCACAAGCGGCTGAGACAGTTCAATTTGAACACCTCCTGCAATGGCCAAAATCTCCATGCACTATTCTTTTTCGACGGGCCCATTAACAATTCTACATTCGCGAAGACTGTTTTTGATGTCTTCCTCCAATTCAAGGAAGGTTTTTGGCGTTTTGGATATAGTTACCTCTACATGCCGTATATAGAGACCTTTTACTGTAACGTGACGTTCTGCAGACCACAGCAATTCCACAGCAAACGATGCCCCCACGGTGCAGCCTCGGGATTCGGCAAACAGCCGTCAGCAAGCATACCACGCTTAGAGAAGTGCGTTATCCAGCAAACACCCGAAAATACCTTGCGACCAAGATTTATGGGTTTTAAAACGGTTTGTGTGAGGCCGTGCAATCGAGTTTCAATGGTTATCTGTGGATTCTGAGCAACCTTGTAACCTTTAAAACGCGTTATTTTATCTCAAAACTGTTTTTTGTATAGCCTAGCCTTTAAAAAATAATCTAAACCCAAGTGGTTCGCCGGTCGACGTGATTTTACACATTTCAGCTTCAAATAAGCTTCAAATAAGAGGTCTTTTAACCTAAAAGCTGATGTTTCATGATTTTTAGCACTGTTCTTTACTAAAATGTTACCTTAACTCGTAATTTTTAGCGACAAAATATTTTGTTTCGGTTTGAGATTACCTATTTTGGGGTGTTACTTATTTTGCACGTGCTGACACCACCCTCAGATGACGTGGCCTCGCTATTGCAGGCGCGCAAATGGACGTCAGAATCGAGTGCCCCGATCGTGTTGAAGTTTACATGTAGCCACTTCGGTGTTTGGCGGCAGCCGCACTCGCCATGAACGATGTCTGCGCGTGAAAGCCTCAAGGCCTAACAGAATTAAGAAAGGAAACGGTAATATACAACAATGACAGCAACTGGGATCTAACGTGAACGGGGTCGAGCGTTCTTCGCTCGCTTTAGAACTGCCATCAAGTTGCAGTGTGGCACTTTAGCTTGCGTTTCATAGGCAAGCGTAGTCAATGACTACTAGTCATCTTGTGCCTCCTAGCGAAATGGAAAGTGAGTGATCAAGTCTGGCAAAAACGTCGAGCACATCGCACCGCTGCTGTCTGTCAAAGAGAAAAAATCTCCTGGTCGGGCAAGCCCAAGCAAGCGCTTGCCTTCCAGTCGTGTGCTTGTGCAGTTCGCTGTTATCAGGCACGACGTGTCGGCGCTTTTGGCCAATCCGCGCGCGGCTTCGCGGCTTTTGAGAAACAGAGAAACGTAACAGCCGGTGACTACCGTTTCCAGCTCTGACTGCAAAACTCCATCACAATCTCTTCTCGAAGGTTACTCAAATACACAGTCCAGTTAGCCTTCAAAAGGTCTCTCATCCAACACCATGTTTCCCAAGTATGCATTTTCACGATGTCAGACTTCGCAAATCTGCGAGAACCATATTTTCTCGCTGTTCCAAGCAGCCAAAGCGCCGCATACTTCCACCAGCTGCCGAGCGCGCACTTCCTCCCTCGTTCTTCTTCATGCCGGAGCCCGCGCACCGCCGCACCGCCTCGGAGCTGGACATGAGCTCCATGCGCCGCATCAGCGACGCTCTGTTACTGGCCCAGAACCGCGCTCGTCGAGCTACGGACCGCGCGAATCAGGCGGAACAGTACGAACTGCATTGTTCTCAATCTGATAATGTTTTCCCTTTATTAATCGGTATATTTCTGCAATCCCAGCGTCCTACGACTCGTGCTGACCCAAGTGGACGTCCCCAGACTGCGCGTGGACTCGCTCGCGGACTGGGAGATGCTGCGCGCCGCGGTGACTGCAAATCCGCTGCTCCTGACGAGTCCTCGACGACGAAGCGCCTCGTTTGGAGAATTGCTTGACCCTGCAGAGGACGCAACGTCCATGACGTCGTCCGTGGCTTCGTCCTCCTCTAGTTGCTTGGAGGACGTCGCTAAAGACGTGGTGGCCAATTTAAACGCTGCCATGACCCGTCACAAACGATATGTGGAGCAATTGACACTGCCCACGCTGCACTTGTCGCTCTGGAGCCACAAGGACGGATTATTTGGCCCTGTGCAGTTTGTGGCGGGACTGCTGGCTGGTGTCGTCATGGGGGTTGCAGTGACGAAGCAGTGGCAGTTGCAGTGGATGCACTCAAGACAGGAGACACCGTCGCTGTTCGGCAAGCTGGCAAAGTGGTGCAGTCGACGAGCACCGGCAGCAGGCACGCCCTGGCATCTCATCCCATTGCCGGTGGACGAATACAGCTACCTCATGCACCCCGCGACGGTCGAGGTCGCGTGAGATGGAACAAGATAGGACACAAGATATGTAGGCTAAGCTGGTACGCAGCGACGGACGGGAGGTGTGGATCGACTTGTTTGGAGCGTGATGTTCGCGAGCAAACAGCGCACAGTATGATTGATTTGATTTACGGAATACATGTAGAATAGCGTTCGCGCGACTGCCATTTCCTGAGTTTCCAACACCAACCATCTCTTCTTCCAGACCGCTTCGTCATATAGAAGTGGGATTCGATATCCTTTCGATGGACGTGCTCGGCTATCAGGTTTTGCTTATATTTTTCTGATCTTTAGCTGTAGGTGGCATCGCCAACTGCGCTCTACATCTCTCTCCTCTCCTCCAAGAGGCAAAAGAGGCGTCGCTCGCAAGCAAGCACCTTGGACAGCGGCGTGCACGGGAGGCGAGCAAATCGTCGTCGTGAGCTGGTTCAAGTCGACTTGCTGTTCAACGAGAGCAGGCGACGGAGGCAGCTGTGACGAGCGCCTACCAGTCCTTCGGCTCCAGCAGCTTCCAATCCGATCTTCTCTCCACCATTGCACACCGCGCGCGTTCTCCGCCTACCTAGATGGAGAACTCGTTAAAAGAGCTCTTGTCCTTCTTGCCCTTGGCCTTGGCCTTAGCCTTCTCCTCCCGGGCGATCCTGACGGCAGCGGGCTCGGCCGTTTTCTTCTTCTTTCCCTTGGTCTTCAGCACGGCCTTGATATCCACGACCTCGGTGGTCGCAGCCTCAGGCTCGGCGGCCTTGACGGGCTTCTTGCCCTTCTTTTTCTTCTTCTTCTTGTCCGAGGAGCCGGCGGCTGAGGGCGTCTCCGCCTTCTCCTCCTTCTTGGGCTCCTCCTTCTTCTCGTCCGTCTTGATGCCGAGATCGGCCAGCGCGGACTCGAACTCCTGCATCTCCAGCTCCTTCTTCTCCTTCTTGGAGAGAGTTCGGGCGGGGGTCGCCGCCTTCTTGGGGGCCACGACCTTGTCGTCCTTCTCCTGCTCCTCCTCCTCCTCCTCTTCCTCACTCTCACTCTCGCTGTCTTCTTCTTCCTCTTCCTCCTCTTCCACTGCGGCCTCCTGCTCCACGGGGGCGGCCGCCGCGTGCATCTCGTCGTCGCTGTCGTCCCCCCACGCGGACGTCGACTGGTTGTTCACGAAGGACGCGAACATCTTGTTCTGCGCCGGCTCGGCCGTCTTTTTCTTGCGCTTCTCCGGCTGCAGCGCCGAGAAGACGTTGCTCTGCGTGCTCATGACGGGCGTGAAGGTAGACGAGGGCGATAGAATTGGCTTGCTGCCAAAGGATCCCGCGGATAATGAGTGGAAAGGGGCCGAGTAAGCTTAGGATACAGATCAATGGTATACAAAACTTGTATCCGGTATATATACGTATAGCACCTGTATCCGGATAACCGACCAATTAGAAGCTCACACAGCATTTGAATATACACACGTGTATACATCGTCGTCGTGTGGCGTGCTCCGATTGGCTGAAATCCCAAGCGTTGCGACGTTGTAGCCAAAGCCTACATGTAGCTTTCAGAGTCATTCCCACACTCGTCGAGTGACATCGTGAGCTATTCCTGCTGCCTTCTTCGTCCCAGGTGCCCCAGCCATCAGCGCCTGGAGAAAATAGCCGTCGCCCAGCCGCCCCCTCGCTCCGGGTCAGTCGTAAGAACCGCTCTTGCTATTTTGGCCGCCACTTTGCTGCGTTTGTTCACAATCGGAAACGCAACAAGGCGCCGAGAGGGAAGTTCCGCTCTTCTGACTTCTGCTTGAGTGCACTCGCTCTGTGGTATGTCCCGCCTGAAGGACGCCTACGGAGGCCTGCGCAAGGAAATGACTGCAACCTTTGACCGCGCCGACATCGTGTCCGTCGTGAGCGGCGGCAAGGCCGGGTACGCCAACCTCAAGCACCTCAACATCGGCTCGCCCGGCAGCGACGTCAGTGACCTCGGAGACACGGCCGATCTGGAGGAGCTATTGGCCCAGGGATCCAGTCAGGGACCACAGACCCATCCGGTTATCATTTGCTGCGCCATCTTTTCGTTCTCCGGCTTCTTCTTGCTGGTACAGGGAGTTGAGGATGAGTTGTGGACGGATGGAGACTTATTTTTTGTTATTGTTGTTTTTTATGTGGTGACAGCTCATTGTGGGCTGCATTGTGAGCAGCAACTCGCTATACATCAAGGTGCGGCCGCCTGAGGGCAAGCCCAAGTCGTCGCTCGCGACGAGCATCTTCCTGGCGGCCTTCCTCTACCTGTGTCTCTTCGGCACCAGCATCATGTACTTCCTGCGTGCGCGGCGTGCGCAGAAGGTGTATCAGCTTTCGCTTGACGTGCATGCCGACTAAGCGCCCACATCTAGTTAGGGTGAGATTGTGTGCGAGTCCAGCGCTCGCGCAGAGGCACCGAATTTGTAGATTAGCAACCGAGAAGAAGCTACCGAAAAACACGAGCAACCACACCAAGGAACGATATATAGAGCGAGACGAGTATTCATTTAGAGGGACGGACTGAGAACGCGACAAGCAGACAAGCACCTCGGCGACGACACACAGGAACAGCATTACTCATCCAGGAAAGCGACTAGCACGACGGACGCGAGTTTGTTTCTGCCCCTCTGCATAGCAAATAAATTAACTTCATCCCCCGAACGCAGGAGTCTGCTCGTTACTGTCTCCATCCTTAGCATCAATAGCTGCGTCAGCTTCATCATTCGCAGCCCCGTCGTACACGATTAGCAGGTTCTTCTCGAACGCAACAGCAAGCACCTGCTTGGCCACTTCGACGCGAGCCTTCTTCTTGCTGATAGCATTGGCAACGGCGATCTGCTCGCCGTTGAGAAAACCTGTGCACTTAAACTCGGTTACTTCCTTATTCGGCGACACATCTTCAATGTCAAATCGGGCTTGAAGTACCCCACGCTGCGTGAGCTGGTTTAACAGAGGTAGAGGCTGAAGCTGCCGCTCGAGCCAACTAATCCGTGTTGGATACTGTGGCAAAGCGTCCGGTGCGTGCTGTGATGCTGTGGAAGTTGCTGCCTCAACTACAAGAGGTTGCCCACTAGTCTTGGCACGCTCAAACCTCTCCAGGTACTTCACGTCTTCCGCTGTCAAGTTGCCAGCCTCTTGCTTGTCATTCCACAACTTCTCGATCGCAATTTTGCACGCCTCATTCTTCACAATTTTCTTGGATGCAGCTTGGACGCCTGCCGCGAGTACATCTCCCGTCGCTCCGTTCACGATCGTGCATTCAAAGCATGGTTCTTCACCGGCGTCAGCATTGTACCGCGAGCGAATGTCCACCATCATCCTCTGCTTGATCTTCATGAAGTAAACATTCAGCCTCGCAGCGGCGAAAGTATCGTCCTCTCTCTTGGGCAGTGGGGTAGTGTCCACTCTCTTCTGCATTTCCTCCTTCCTCTGCCGTTCACGCTCCTCCTCCGTGACTGCTGGCGCCGCAGCTTTCCCCGCAGCCATTGCATCCTTCACTTGCTTTGCTCTGATCTCCGACAACTCCGCCCGTTCAATGGCCAGCTTCCTCTCCGCCTCCTCAATCTCCTTCTTTAAGGTCAAAAACTGCGCCTTGTTCGGGTAATACTCCAACGCCTTGTCCACCACCTCTCTAGCCTCTTCGTACCGATGCTCCATCAGGCGCAGCTTGGCCATCGCATACAGCGCCTTCGTAGAGGCCTCATCCACCGCCAACGCTTTGGCCGCGTACTCGTTAATAAGCGACAGATCCTTCACCTTAATGCCGCAAATGGCCACGTTGTTACACAGCATCACATATCTCTCCTGCAGTTCGAGATCGTCCCAATCCGCCGCGGGGACCGTCTTGCCATAATATTCGCTCTGTTGGTGCTTCAGGACGGCCTCCATGCTCCTCACAAAGGCGTTCCTAGCTGCGTAATACTTCTTCTCCTTAAACTTTGTCTTCCCGTCGTTCTGAGCCGCGTCCGCCGCCTGTAAAAACTCTGGAGACGTCTCGTCGTCCGGATTCTGCAGCGTCAAGTTCTGCAGTTTCTCCTCCGCCGCTCGGCTGTACCACTGGTCCAAGTGCTGCCCCTGCGCGTGGCTCTGGGGCTCCACGTCTCTCATATTCACAAGCGTCTGGCGAACTGTCGGGTCCCAGACCCACTCCTCGAAGCTGCGCGACGTGTCCCGCACAAACGTCAGCAGCAGCTCCTGCACCCCACGCAGAGGCAGCAGCGGCTGCAGGAAGAGCTGCGTCTGCTTGTCGCTGGCCGCCAGCACGGACCGCAGGCGCGTCAGATCCATCGCCTCCATACTACAGTAACGTTACTCTTCGCCTATGATCTTCGAAACAGCTTATGAAATTATGAAAATCTCAAAAGAGCATTATTGAACATTTAATGCTCTATTGAAGGTTTTGATGTACCAAACACCATTTTCGTGACCGCCCACAAAATACAAGGAACTCTTGGACATGGCGGCTTCTGGAGCCGAGAACGTGCAGATGGAGGGCGATGCGGAGGACGCAGCCACGCAGCCGCCCTATCCAGGGCGTCAGTCGACCACCGAGAGCCTCCTGCCGTCCGAAGAGCGCAAGCGGACGCCCACAGCCGCGCGCAGAGCCGCGCAACGCGTGCGCACCGTCCGCTTGGCCACGCAAGTGCATCCGGAGCTGCTGGTTCCGTACTTATACGGAGAACGAGGCGGCCGCAGCATCAGCAGCATCGTGCACTCCACTGGCTGCACGATCGACTACTGCGCGCTGTCGCCGGACGAGGCGGAGCGGTCTCCGCAGAGCCTTTCGTACGTCATGAACTTCCTCGTGTCGGCGGCTTCGAGCGACCAATTGGAGGACGCTACGAGGCAGTTGAGGACGCTGGTGGACAGACTGCAGGTGCATCTGCAGAAAAAGGCGCGCGTGACCAGGAGTTTTGGACGTCAGAGGGACGTGCAGGACAGGAAGGAGGGACAGGAGGGCGAGAGGTTTTATAACAGACGAGGGGTCCGGTCTCCTGCTGCTGAAGCGGCCAAGAGAGACGAGGAAACAAGGTGGACGGACGAGCAGGCTGAAGAAGGCTGGGACGCACCAGTGCAGAGGATGTATTACGGACAGAGGGCTCGACGTGAACGACCGAGATATGTGGAGCTGGAGGACGCAGACGAGAAGACGGAGTTTGTGATACCAGGGAGGAGAACGACGGACAGTGCAGCGGACGCGACCTACAGACAACGAAGCGAACCACCGACGCATTTTGTCGCTCGACGTCGAGTGAGACGGTATCCGGACCACCCGCGATGGACGCCGAGGAAGTATCCTCCTCACCCGAGAGGTGATGTGGGGTATGCGAGGTACGCGGTGGCGTCGCCAGATGGAGGAGGTGAGCAGGCGCAGCGGGTTGCTCGAACCAGGCAGCCGCGGCATATTTATCAGGGACCACCGAGTCATTTTGCGGGGTACAGCCCGTACGGGTATGATGATGGAGATGAGAGCGATGCAGAATTCCCTGCGTTTGATGAGGCCGTTGAACTCGCGAGCGAGAATGCTGGAGTGAATGACCAGGCAGAGTTTATGAACGTACCAGAGCAGCACCAACCTGTTCGGAGAAGCCTGAAGCGCCCTTACAGCAATATGCGAAATGATGGGCCTTCGCCACCACCTATTTACCGGCAACGGATGCCGTATATTTATGACTATGTGTATGAGGATGAGGACGACGAGTGGATGGCGGATGGCGATGAAATGGAGGTTGCGTATGGCTACCCACACCAATACCGCCACATGGACGTACCCGGTGTGCATCGGAGACGACGACTGAACAGTGTAAGCTCACAGCAGTGGAGTAGCCCCGTCGGGCGAATGTTCAAGCGACGCCGAGCTCCACGAGAAGAATTACCTCTCGAACACGACATGGACGAAGAACCAGTTTTTGACCAGCGCGACCATGAGCATGTTTCCTCACCCCGTGGTGTTCGTGTTCAAACAGAACTTTTGGACCAGCTCGACGAAGTTGCAGAGCGGACGACCGCTGACACTTTTCCTGGGCACGATGGCGATGACACTGAAATTGCGCATGTTCCGATGGAGGACGGGTCTGCAGATGTGAACCCTAGCGATACCACCGCAGGCTATACGCAGCATAATGCAAGTTCTCATGTCAACGGGAGCAAGCCAACGGTATCTTGTAACGAAGTCGCGACTGAGTCGATCGCGAGCTTGGCAGCTGATGTTTCAGATAGAGAGCCCACCGTTGAACAGGAAAACTCAAGCCCAAACCGCGATCTGCCATCGTCGACTGACAAGCCGGGAGCTGATACTGCAATCCAGCCAGGTACAACACTTGAACCTATTGCACAGGGTGAGGTGGTGCCATTGAATCCAAGTGTTCCGGTCCAAGAAGCAAGTAAGTTCATGTCGCCACAAAGATCAACGATTTTTTCAAGTTCTCCGACAAGGTAACAACCTGATTCTACCTTCTCGACATTGTTTTTTATTTGTCTAATATTGCCTCGTTGCTTTACGGTTTTAGAATATCTC
Organism: Phytophthora sansomeana; assembly: GCA_032158285.1. Classification (NCBI taxonomy): domain Eukaryota; phylum Oomycota; class Peronosporomycetes; order Peronosporales; family Peronosporaceae; genus Phytophthora; species Phytophthora sansomeana. The sequence continues at coordinate 341,845 of JAPDHH010000200.1, forward strand.
CACACAGCCCATTTGACGAACAAGAGGGTCGGATTGCCAGTCCACCGCATTCAGTTGGAAATAATGACAACCGTGAAGCTGTTAGCGATGGAGATGATATGATGGATTGTTCTGCGGAAAGTACCGCTTGTCTTGAAGCAGCTGGGACTATTGCTGAAGAAAACAACTCCAAGGCAGCTCAATCGTCAGTGTTTTCTGTTTCTGTAGAATCTGACGAGGGAATGAGTGCTGTTCCAAAGGACCTGCAGCCCACGGCAGTCACAACTCAAACTGGATCTCCAGTTGTACATGTCGTCACCGACGCGATTCGAATTAATAACCGTGTGATTGCTTCTCTGGAGAAGATGAACCAAGAAGAAGCTGGGTTTGAGATGGTTAAAGCTTCGCTAGCAGCGCAAAAAGACAAATTTTGTCGGTTGGAAGCCAACTGCAAGCACCACGATAGGCTGAGAAGTCTGTGCGGCGTTGTGTATGAACTGCAGTGTCAGATTGGCTCCGAATCGTGTAGGCTTAGCCAAGCCCGCAAGCAAGAACTGTTCGATAAACTGGATAGCTATCTTGAAGCACTGCTGACTGAGAGTGAGCAGACTATAGAAGAAAAACTCGACGCAATGCAGGATGGACTGAAGCATCTCCTCACGATAAATGGATATCACACTGAAAAACCTGTTGCGAAAAGCAGAGCAATACCACCCAAGCCCACCACAGCCACAAGTACCACACGTTTTGCTCCTCAAACACGATCTGGAGAAAACTCATCTAAAGCTGCTGAACCAACTCATTTGAACTGGGAGGATGAGGGCTGGTTCGAGGAGACCGTTCCGACCGATTCGGCAGGCGAATCAGAGGAGCAAGACGATTTGGTGGTCCATATTTCCCCTAAGAAGAGAAATCTGAAATTTGAAGGCGACTTCATGGCGGTCAAACTGGAGCATGCTGCTTCGCTATCTTGGCCCCGCGAGTTGCCGCCATTCGTGTGGTCTCTTTTGGCACGTGTTGTATCTTCTGACCCACAGTCATACGTTATGAGGGTGACGCATAAGCGACTTATGGACGAAATTGCGAAGGGTGATCCGTATTATTACTTGCATCCAACCGTGATGCCCAATGATACTGTTGTATCGTCGCCTGAGGACACCCCACCCTCCCAATTGTGTGAATTTGGATGTCGGGGTGCGTCGGCACTGAAGTGGGAGCGGAAACTTGTGTCTCAAATCAGCTCGCGCATGAAATCTTTTGATAACGTTGCGTACTCATTGGCTCGTAGTAGTGGTGGGAAGGAGGTGCTCAATCGCAAGAAGATGAATTCGATTATTCGCAAGCTGCACCTTGTAGCAATGCAGCTGCACTCGCTTGTGTCACATCTCTATTGCGTGAAGGGTCAAACGACCTGCAAAGAAGTTGATTCACTACCGATTGCGCTGAACAATTCTCATTTCGAGCGAAAAATGGGAGTTTACAAGTCGCGGTTGAAGCTAGTAGTGCCATATAAATATCAGCAACAACAGCAGTCGTCTCCGCAACAACAACTGAGTAATGCGAGTGAACCCGGTGAAGAGCTGCTGCGGGATACGTACGAATTCTTTCCAGAGCTTCTCCTTTGCGTGGATATTTGGGGCTACAATTATCGTGAAGGCGAATCCAAGCGGCATAACAGCAAGAGTGTGCTCGGCGAAAAATATGCGGGTCTAGATGCAGCATCGGAGAGGTCGTTGTTTCCTCTTGGGTTTTTCGTGGTGTGGAGAGCCTGGCATTTGATTTTGAGCACGACAGTAATGGCCTGCTACGCTGCATTTGTGACGAGCTGCTGAACATAGTGTGCTTGTGGAATGATTTCAAGTGGGCGGACAACCTTGAGACAGTGCCTTTGGAGCGTGTGGTGTCTTTCGAGACAGATGTGACTGCTAGCATTATCAAAATTCTCGAGCTTTATGCTCATCACTTGCAGGCACTTTGGGCTGTACGTCTGCTGGATGAACCCGACCAGCTCCGCAGTATCCACTTCACGCAATTCAACGCGTACTATAGTGACAAAAGTCAAGGCAGTCTTAATCCGACTGCCAGTTCTCATCCACGAGGGCAACAGCAATCGAAGTCTCCAACGAAAGGACCGAGCGCCGACGCTAGCGCGGTTGACCAGTTAGTAGCGAATGAAATTGTGGAACAGCACCTCGCCGAAGAGTACTGGAATCGAAAGGTTACAGCGCTTTCTATTCTCAATCCAGATGAGGACGCGATGGAAGTCGATGATGCTGACCCGAACTCTCAGTTACTGAACGCGGGTGTGATCTGTTCGTGGGATCATGAAACTTTGGTGTCATATTTATTGCGGTGGAGCGATGTGTATGCAATTCGCGGTGAGGTGAAAGCGCTTTCAGCCGTCACAAACCACATGCTGAAGCACGAAGTTCAGCAGTATAGACTCGCAATCCGTGATGGCAATAGCGAGGCGGGTGGGAGTGGTGTCGAGGGTGCCGTGGTAGACATTGCATCGCGGCAGCTTCTTGCAGCTGTGAGTCGTGCGCAAATGCTAATCAGGGATGCATTAATCGGAGCCGAGAAGCTTGCGCTGCACTCTGCATCCAGCCAACTTCGTGACGAGAGAAAGTATCCAGGATACGAGGAAACAGACTTGTCGGCAAATGAGGGGTGTGCTTCCAGTAACGGCATCCCGGGAGAGGAGTTGCTTGACCAGGCGAACGCATCAAATGATCCACAACGACATGAGCAGGCAGATGAAGCAGTGGCTGCTGAAACGGAAGATGTTGTGGAGCCCATTGTTACACTTGAGGAGGATGCAAACTTGGCAACTGGCAACGCTACTGAACAGCCTGAGCTAAGGGACCTCATTCAGCTATTGGCAGTGACAAAACAGGACATGCAGGAGTTATGCGGCCACAGGCCACGGTCTGCACGGATGCGTGAAAAGGTTCAGACGCAATCGTTGCAGCTCGCGCGGCAAAGTGTTGAGATATTCCGCAACATTACCAACATGTATGGATCCCAGCTGCGTCGATGATTCTATTGGCAACTACTTCGTATAAATTAATGTCACTCCGAAGAACGCGTTTTGCGTCTTAATGATCAAAGATGATAAATACTTTGGCTCTCCTACGGGTTCGCGGCATCTACTCCCAATTGACTGAGATGTAAGATCCTGAGATATAGCGTTGGGCGTCGAGCAAGAACATGGATGAAATGCCACCCGAGCAAGCCATAGTAACCCTGTTGAATGTGAAGAATGCACAAGGAGGTGCCTCCCAGCACTGGTCGCAGCATTTTCAAAAGGAATCCATAGGCACGAAGGAAATCTGGTCGGCCCAAACTAAGCTTTTCTGCACATTAGGACCTTCATCGGTACACGGGTTATTGACCCAGCTTCTTTAATCGACACCAGGACTTGTTGTAGGTGGCTCAGTGGTGGGAGGGATCGTTGTGGAGGCTACGTCGTTGGCGTCTCGGTGGTAGGCAACTCCATTATAGGCACAACAGTTGCGATGAGTGCTGGTGTCTCAGTCGTAGGTGCTTCAGTAATTGGTACCGCAGATGTCGAGGGCTCAGTTGTAGCGACAACAACCGACGTCGTTAGTGGCTCGGTTGGTGGCGTCTCTGTAGTTGGTGTCTCTGTAATCGGCGGTTCGGTCGTATTAATAGGGGGATCGGTGGTTGGAGACTCGCTCGTCGGCGTCGCAGTCGTCGGTGGAACCGTAGACGGACTCTCCGTTGCTGTCACTACCGTTGCTACACTTTCGCTTGTCGGAGGGGCCGTCGAAGTTGGCTCCGTGGTGGGGGTCACCGTCGTCGGCGCCTGCGTCCCAATGACTGGCAATGTCGGTGTCTGTGTAGACGGCGACACCGTAGTGGCAAGGACTGCATAGTCATAGTTATAGTTGTTCACCGCTTTGTTCGGGTTCGGGGTCGGTCGCTGCGCCTTCGGTTGGCGCTTCTTCGGCTTCTTCGACTTCTTCGTGTAGTTTCCAGGCTTGGGTTTCTGTGGGTTGTACTTCTTCGCGGCGTTGGTCGACACTTTCTTCTTCTTCGCAGACGTGGCCGACAGCGGCGGCTTTGAGCTTGCACACGGTTTCTTCGTTGATAAGCTTTTCGCCGACGAAGCCATCGCAGCATCTTCCATCAGCTGCCGTTCGTTGGAGAAAATGCAGGTCCATCGACCCTCTTCGTTGATTCGGGCACGTTCTGCATCCACTGGAGCGACGCATTTGACCCCATCATACGATGAGAGGTTTGAGTGGCAACCTCCTGATGCTACATCTCCTCGAAACGGGCATGCTGTGCCGTTTGGAACGGACTTCGTACCGGAACAAGGTGGCCCTCAAGCTTCCGCGACAGTGTACGCGGCATCGTGGAGAACGTCGACAGTGAAGTCAGGAATAATATTAATATCTGTTGTTCAGATGCTGAACGCCTGTTGCGAACCTAAAATGCTGAGTATCTGTTGCCCACTGCTGAATGCCTGTTGCGAACTTAAGGCAACAGAAATTCATTGCTGAATGGTGACAACACATTATTCAGAGCCATGATCATTACAACCTGTTGAGCCACAGACTCAAGTTAATGCAAATGGAAACTATATGTAGTTAGACGTAGGCAAGACGTACAAATACGTTTCCTGCACCTTGTTTGTCACCGCATCCATGTTTGTTTGTCACCACCTCCATGTCGAGAACCAGACGACATCCCCAGCGTCTAGCTCGTCGCCTCCATGCCGTGAGCGAGGCGAATTGCATGAGCTAGCTCCTCAGTCTTATACTGCATCGTTCCTCCGTCAACAAATGTTGCTGTCCAAATGTAGACACCCTCCTTGGGGCACAAATGAACGCCAGCGACCTGGCCAACTCTGCGATCTGTGATTGCCTCGTCACCGTCGTTGATCTCGAACTCGTGCGTAACGGGCCATTTCATGGGCCGCCCTGGGGACTGGGTGAAGATGCCGATGAGGCGGTCTATATCATGAGCATCCGTGGCAACAGCACGACGTAGCCCACCAACAAGTGTTCTCGGTCGCCCACGCTGACCGCGCATTGGAATGGAGCCCATTGCTCTATCGATGTTAATCTTGTCGAGCAGATGCACCGAGGCAACGACGTGGGAGCAAACCCACCCTGAGTGTTTGAATTTCTTGCATGTGCAGCTTAATGCTCCACGAACCGCTTTAATCTACATTAACACATCGTCTCAATTTAATACCAATTCCAGTGACAACACAGAATGGAATAGTTCTTACCTCTTCCAGCTGCCGCTTGGAACGTTGAGGAAGATCTCCCATTTGGCGAAGCAATCTATCGTTTAGAGTAACTTGATGAAGCGACAAGAACGTAAACTGGGTGTCTGCTATGGACTTGTCGTCCCTGAGCCAACCGCGCAAAGATCGTTGAAACCTGAACCGAAATGCGTGAGTTCATATCTTTAGTTCATCCTTCAACGCATTTGCTGCTTACCTCTCCGTTCGAAGGGCGGATACAACGGACCCAGCAAGATTCTTGGGCTCTACCATGGCTTTCTTGCTGTTGAAAAAATTCGGGCTGGACGCGTTGTGCTTTTGCTATTGACAATACGATGGTTTTGGGGTTCCACCAGTAACGTTTTTGCCTTCACAACGGCATCAACAGGAAGTGGTCCTAGCGCAGGAATACAACATGGTGTTAGTTTTGATTGTATGGATGACTGAACGTAAAAAATATACCTTCTGCGTAGTGTGCTTGTAGACCGGATGACAGGTTGGTAGCATCGTATAAGAGAACGCGGGGCAGGACTGAGTTCAATATCGAGATCGTAGGTGCCTTTTTGTAGAATCACTTTGATCACTCGGTGGTGACTTTCAATGGGCTGTTGTGTTGGCAAGAATCCTGGAACTGAGGAACTCCCAACACTCCATCGTTCCCAGCGGTGGGTCAAATACACAGATTGTAGCCACTTGGCGAGAGCTGATTCTCCATCGGATTGCCATGATTTCAACAACGCGTTTGGACAGTGCACGAAATTGTTTGAGCGTGCGTGATGAATGCAACCACCGTAGATGTGGTTGAGCCGTGTCTTTAATGAAATCTTTTCCTACCGTAAGTGCCGACTGTTTGCGCGATTGCCTTAGCAAGTGCTCCCAACACGTGAGAATATCCACACGAGACCATACGGCGACCAAAGCTGAGGCAATAGCGTTGGAGTGATCAATGCTGCAACTGTGCAGAGTAACCGTGATGCCGTAAAAGTCGAAGGCGTACTTGACTAAGGCTCGAAACATCGACTCGTATGCCTGCTTGCACTCCGTTCTAACGAACATGTACAATCACGGACGAAAGCGCTGCACGTATCCCGAGCTAGTTAATTCTACAGAGACCCCTCCACAATCCACTAAACTCCATCCTCCAAAATGGAGACGATACGTGCCATCCGTTGACATCACCAACTCGGCACCTTGGCATTGAACAGCTTGACGCACGTTGCGGAACAGAGCCCTCGTAGTGACAATTATGCCTGTTGATGTGACCTGTTTGCCATCTTCCGTAAACGTATGCTCAAAGTCATCCAACACAATCATTGCGTTCATATCGGCTACGTTGTTCTCATCGACATCATGAAACTTAGCGGGACTCTGACACAACTTGTGAGACGACCAGTTGCGCAGCGTGACAAACTTGTTCAATCTCCCATCCCCCCGCCGTTTTTTTCTTCAGGTACATCTTGCGGTTCTCCATCTTACGAACGGCAGGAACATGAGCAAGCATGGTCGACTCTTTCATGTATTTGAACAGCAGCATGTTGCGAACACGGCCTGCCGACATCCCTAGCTTGAGCAACGCGTCGATTTCCGGCTTCAATACAGGTGATGTACCTCGCTCAGGTAGTCGTACGGTGGATCCGCAATGCTGACCGCGCTGTAGAAGCTGAAAGTGAAATGTGCTTTCCTTTACGCGGTGCGTTGAAAGTTTTAGTCGGTGTTGACAGCCGATGTGCGAGCGGCAGTGGTACACCTTGCCAAACACAAATGGAGACAAGTACCTAGTGCCATACGTGTAGACGAAAGCATTGACCCCATGTAGGGCTTGTTCTGCGTCGCGCAAAGTGTCGTAAAATGCGATGCTTTTGTACTTGGCCTCTGCTTCGGGAAACATATCGATCTGTGCAGGAAGTTCGTCTGGATCGCTTCCAAAGTCTAACGAGCTGTCCGAATCGTCATGGCCATCCGCGCTGTTCGTGACACTCTGACGGCTTTCGGATTGATTGACTTCACCCAAGTCGTTGTCGTTGCCTACCGCATACTCGAGCACAACCGTTGCGTCGCTCTCGTTGCCGGATGAGTCTGCGGCATCTGCCATGGTATTACACTCCAAGCTGAATATTTGTTTGTACGCGCAGTGGGATTTGGGGGCTGGAAAAGCGAAACCAATGCTGACTGAAACCACTCAACGGACACGTGCAGCATCGCAAAGCCACATCTAAAAATATGTAAATCATCTTTCCGATTCTGTGTACTTAAAATCCTGTTGCCGACTTTCAGCGCTGAAGTTCTGTTGCTGTCTGCCTTCAAATCCTGGCAACAGGTTTTCAGAGTTGGGCAACAGAAGTTAAGCAGATTACACAGTCAACAGGCGTTCAGCATCTGAGCAACAGATATTAATTAGCACCCGTGAAGTCGGCAGATACGAGGCTGCCTAGTGCGAGGGTGACGGCTGCGACGGCAGCCAGAGTGACTCTCACCATGGCGGTCTTTGTGGTTTTGGGATTGGGGGCTTGAGTCGGAGGTGGAGAATTGAAAAGTGAGAATGGCAGCTCACCACCCAAGGCTTAAACCTGAAGGTTAAACGAATGAAAGCTCTTTTCGAGACGGTCGTGATCGATGACGTCTGTACGTAATGACTGCTGACAACTTTGCTGAAGCGAAGGTGGTTTCGAAGCTGCGCCTTTCATGATCACTAGAGTACACGGACGCATCAGCGTTGCGGCAGGCCAGAGAGAGAACTAAAGACGTGCGAGCTCTCGATGGTGCGGAGAATAGGGAGGTCGCTGATGGGGTGCTCCTGTGTTTTCATTTGAAAAAAAAAAAACACACACACACAATGTGCGTTTCTCGCGGCTTCACCAAAGCCATCCTTGCTCCACGCCGTCTCCATATTTGCCTACACCTTGCCGGCATTAGCACAACTTCATTGCATACCGCCAATCTCTTCCAGGTATAGCTTCTAACAATGAAACTAAGAGATGACTACCCAACAAAATTTATTGCCCGACATGGTGTAACAAGTGTGCTACTCATGAGTCACGACTCATGACTCACGAGTTATGACCTCGCTACCGGTATGACAACGTGGATTTGAGGAAATCCTGTCAGTTCCGGTGTAGATTTTGCAAGCTATGTAATGCACATCCCGCCTGGGAAAAGGACTTGCAGTACAAACGACACTTAGGTCAGAAGGAGCTGAGAGCCCACTAACGAAAGCAGTGAATCGATCAGTTCCATTTGTACCTTCCGAAGTACACACCTAGCAAATTGAAATTTCAATTTCTGCGCAAAAGATGGAGAAGCAGGAGAAACCTTCACGGCGCCCTGTGCGGTTTAAGGCGCAAGGACGATATAAAGGCGTCAAGGAGGTGAAGCCCTTTGAGGGAGGAACATGGAAGGAATGGCTACAGTTCCAACAGGAGGTGGATCGGTTGTATGCTTTCCTGGGAATGGATACGTCGCAGGAGTCGGCGGAGGGCCTGCAAGAAGTGATTGGACAATTGCTGGTTGGGCGTGATGTGGATCAATTTCAAGACAGAGTGACACAGGAGAGACGCCATGGAAGTACGCTATCACGTGCGATTAACATAGCGATGAATGCGCTGACCGATCGATATTGCCCGCTTGGAACGAGATGAGTTGTATGAAGAAATTAAGACACTGAAGAAAACCCGGTCAATGACGGTGGAGCAGTATGATGCCAGGTTCGAGGAGTTGGTGCGGTTAGAACATTGGCTGTCGAGAGAAGACGGGATGCCCTTGAGTGTAGTGCAGTGTTGCAAGTATTTCAGCATGGGCATGCCCCGTGCGTGGCAAATGTAAGTGATGCCACAGCAAGCCCGGTGGACAAATGTAGATGAGCTTCGCGAAAGGTATCTGCAGTGTGAACGAGTTGAACATCTAGTCGAGCGGTCGAGTGACCGCCGAAAGTTTAAGCCAGGCACGGGAAATGAGACAAGAGGGAAGCAGTCGAAGAATAGTGGCAGTGACAAGAAGGGAGAGGATAGTCGGAAGCGAAAAAGAGATGACCAGAAGGGATGTACCTTTTGCCGGACTAACGGAAATGTCTGGAAAAACCATGGGGACAATGAGTGCTTCAGAAATCCCGCCTCACCACGATATAAACCTAGGGCGAATAAAGATCGAGATGTTTCCGCCACAGCGCGAGGAGGACGACAAGAGAGCAGTGCTGCAGTTATCGCGGAGGCAAGGAAAAATAGCCAAGAACAGAAGACAAATCCCATGGATTATTGGGATCCGCCTTACGGGTAGCAACGGGATATAGCTGCGGTGGATGTCAAGGAAGAAGGACAAGTTCGAGCGGGATCCAGCCTCCTGATACAAGTGACGTTTAAGCACCCGCTGAGCAAGCAGACTTTTCGGGCGCTGCTTGATACAGGAAGTACCAAGTCGATGGTAGTAAAGGAAGTGGTGTCGTGGTTTGCTCCGCAGCAAACGGCTTGGACTTACAGAAATGTGAATGGAGAAAGCCGGCAAACACTTGGGACAATTGAACTTCCGTTCATTTTACCAGATTTTACTGATAAGCGGTGTTGCTCACAGGAGTTTCTGGTAGTTGAGGAAGCCCTGCATCCAGTGATATTGGGCACGGAGTTTATGAAGAAACAAGGAATGGTGATCGACTACGAAGCACAAGTGGTTCGATGGGATGGCATCGAACGGAAGATGAAATCTAAGAATGAACCTGAAGAGCGGGTGGTGTTTGCCGTACAAGAAGGAGATGAACGTACACTTCGAATATTGGATGTAACCGGAAAGGAGCTCGACTTGGCAGCGCTAATTCCAAAACCTCATTTAACAACAGATCAACAATGAAACTTACTGCGGGAGCTTGAAGCAGTTAGGCTGGTGTTTTTGGGAGGCCCGGGGAAACTGAACCTGCCACCATATAAATTGCCCATAAAAGCTGGAAGTCGTCCAAGTACTCAAAAGCCTTTCGCAATCCCGCATATATTCAAGGAAGCTACGTTAAGAGAAGTTGAGCGGCTAGTGAAGCTCGGCATATTGACACCTGATAAGGATTCGACGTGGGCAGCGCCCGCATTTGTAATTCCTAAGAAGGATGGCTCAGTGCAGTTCTTGTCGGACTTTCGACGACTTAATCTTTGTTTGGAAAGGAGATATTACCCCCTGCCACGGATTCAAGATATGATACGAGAATTGCCCAAGCCGGCATATGTAAGTGTCTTAGATTTAGTAATGGGATACTATAGTCGAGAGCTGGCGGAAGAAAGCAGGCCGTTCACGGCGATTGTATTACCTTGGGGAAGTATCACTATTGCTGACTACCGATGGGAATAAGTACTGCTCCTGATGAATTTCATGCTGTCATGCAACAATTGCTGAAGGAGGTGGAGTTTTTGGGTTTCAAGATCACCACCGAAGGAAAGCAACCCATCGCCAAAAACGTGGAGGCTATTGAGAAACTGGATCGGCCACGAAACATTCGGGACCTACGAAGATTCATTGGGATGATAAACTACTATAAGGACATGTGGAGAGGAAGATCTGAAGTCCTCGCGCCTCTCACAGCATTAACTTCGCGGAAGCGTCCATTCCAATGGGGAAAACTTCAACAACAAGCATTTCAAAAGGCGAAAGAGATGATCATACACGAGGTCCAGTTAGTATATCCCGATTATGATGATTATTTTGACATTTACACTGATGCCTCGCAGCACCAACTCGGAGGAGTAATTATGCAGCGAGGGTGCCCATTGGCATTCTGGTCTCGTAAGTGTAACCAAGCACAAGAGCTATATACCACGAACAAAAAGGAATTGTTGAGCATAGTGGAGATCTTGCGAGAGTTTCAATCAATTTTGTGGGGACGCAAATTAAGAGTTCATACGGATCATAAGAACTCTATCCAAGCCACGTTCAATAATGCTCAAACGCTTCGATGGCGACTGGAAATTGAAGAATATGGGCCTGAAACGGTATTCATTCGAGGGCATGAAAATATTGTAGCAGATGCAATGTCAAGATTGCCACGGATAAACGAAGAAGAAGGCACAAGTGCCACGACAGTCCACAGAATGGGAACCCTAGTGATCCCCCATTGTTCTCGCTTTCGCTCGGTGAAATCGCAGAATCGCAACAGTACGCAAACCTTCAAGAAGGTGAAGCGACTGAGTGGCGTGCGATTGGCAGCACCAAGGTGCTTGTCGGCAAAGCGGATGGGAAAAATATCTTGCCACCGGATCTGGTGCCTAAGGTGCTACAGACTTACCATCAATGGTTAATGCACCCAGGAGAGCGTATTATGCTGGATTCGATTAAGACTGTCTTTACATGTCCAGGAATGACCGTAGCTGTAAGAAATTGGGTGCAAGAGTGTGAACAATGTGCCCGCAGCAAGGATTACGCGGTCAAGTACGGCAAGTTGCCACTCAAAACGGCCAAGGTTCGACCCTGGATAGAAATTGCGGTAGACTCCATAGGACCTTTTGGCAAGGAAAAATGGCGCGCGATGACTATGATCGACACCTCGACCCGACTCGTCGAAATTGCAGTCATGGATGATAACACCAGCGCGGAAGCAGCACGAGTTGTGGATCACAGATGGTTCTATCGATACCACGACCTGAACGCTGCATTTATGACCAGGGGCCAGAGTTTAAAGATGAATTCAAGGAGCTGTTATCAAGTTATGGAGTGCAAGGAGTGCCAATAACAGCAAAAAATCCTCAAGCTAACGGGGTCGTGGAAAGAGTGCATCGGACAATTAACAACAAACTGCGCACCGAGATAATCTCAACTCGAGGTGACTGGGAAAACTGCTTATCTGCTGTAGCTTTCGCCTTACGAGCGCAGAAGCACACCGTGACCGGACTGTCCCCAGCCCAAGCTGCTTTCGGGCGTGACATGCTTTTTGACCACCCCGTGAAAATAAACTGGGACCAACAAAAACAAATACAAGAAAAACAACGGGAAAAAGCCAACGCCCGCGAGAATGCCACGCGCAAAGAATATGAATTCAAGGCAAAGGACTGGATCATGGTGGCGAGAAATGAACAGCGAGCCTCACAAGTTAGAAGAACGATATGCTGGACCCTTTCAAATTATTCGAGTCAGAAGTGATGGAATCCTCGCAATCGACAAAGGTCGATACCAGGAAAGCATTCATCTACGGCGAGCCAAACCCTTCAAGCGAAGCACCATGGGGGAAGATGTGATGCACAGGTAGATGGTGGACTCCATCAGGGCAGTCCCGCCTGGGAAAAGGACTTGCAGTATAAACAACAGTTAGGTCAGAAGGAGCTGAGAGCCCACTAACGAAAGCAGTGAATCGATCAGTTCCATTTGTACCTTCCGAAGTACACACATAGCAGCTACGATTTTACAGGGTGGGAGTGTCGTGGGAGTTTAAATGGAGCCAAAGGTGGCGTCTTCTCGTGCCCACGGCAAGATCTCGGTGTTCTGGGTTGAACCGGTTTCAGACCGGTATCATCCTTTTGTGCAGTATCGAAGATCTTTAGACTAGAATCCTCCTTCTGTTCTCACCTCGATCTCACTGCTGTCGTAGGGCGTGGAGTTAGAACACTCGGTCATGATCGTCCGATACGTCTGTGAGATCTGATGTCTAGAGCTCATTTCAAGATCTTCCATCTTCGATCCTATGCTCTCGAAGTGTCCAAGGTGGCCACCATCGTCACCACTCTCATGATGCGATTCTCGCTGTTTCCAGATTGGAACCGATGGCGCAAAAACCAACACACTGGTGAGCAGGGCATAGTAACTACAATTCCCAGTAGCATTGCCGGCGCCTAGCAAACCGTAATAATCCCTGCAATACCAGTCTAAGCAGTAAATGGCAGATTCCGGACACCAGTCCGGATGGTGGCCATACTGAATGACTGAGCCATGCCGGATCAAATCTGTCCGATCAGGGCTTGCTTATTCATCCCGGATGACAGTGGATAGGTTCAAAGGGGAGGTGATTCGAACACCCTTCAAATTTACTCCGGACACCCCCTTTAGAAATGCGTTTCTAAGTTGCAGCTGTTGGCATAAGACAGCTGTTGGATCCCTTACAAGAACCCGTTAATTGAAGACCAACTACATGTAGATGGACACTTCGCAACTCTTTATCAACCATTACAATATGATGAATATAATTCATAGGAGACGACAAGCTGCTAACGACGTTAGGGGTTTAACGCTTGCTGCTTATCATAGCTGACTTGGTACGTGTCCTGGACCGAATGTCACGTCGTCTAAAGGGACGATCTACATCACTCCCACCGCTATCGACAAAACCAACTCCACAGCATTGCTGATGTTCGCGTTCTCAACTGCCTACATGATCCCATCAATTAGATACACTGTTGTGGAGGCATACGTGTCAACCGCCACGTATAGGTTGACTGGCAATTAACCTGATCCCCACCGCCTACGACAAACCCGACTCCACAACAGTGCTGATGTACGAGATCACAATCGTGGCTCCAGCGATTTGATTCACAGTTGCGGGGGCATACGTGTCCACCACCACATATGGGTCTTACGAGATCGGAAATAAATCCTGAAAGGATGGTAGGAGCGGTGGTCTTCGATGTGACGCACTTGTTGAGGATAATGCTGCATCAACATCAATTTCAGAGACTTCCCATTCAGGCATCTCGCGTCGATTACCCGTTGGACCTGTTCCGGCCTGATTCCTTGAGCGTGTTGATCTTGTTTTTTCGGTTTGATGGTTGCCGTTTGATTCGCCGTTACCTTCTTCTGTGCTTTAGCAGAAGCCTTCTTTGGCTTGGCAATAGCTGGTTGGCGTGCGATCGTCTACTTCTGTTTTATGCGGAGGCGATGGCTTGTGCTTTTTTCGAGCTCTTTGTGCACGTAAGTCCTGAATTGAAAGTGGTTGCAGAACTCGAGGTGGTGGGGGGATTGGTGCGGCAGACCTATCTATCCACCAATGCGCGTGAAAGTCGACATTTTCAAGACTTTTCCCACTCCTCTTGAGCTCCATGAGTCGGTGAAAACAAGGGAGACCGGTGGTTTTAGTATAAGTTCCAGTGCATGAAGACTCGGTTACACGTGATCTGCTTTCAACGAGAAGTTGTACGCATCGCTTCAGAGCAAAATTGTGGATCCGCTTGACGACTCCCTCGTAATTTTTTTGACGGAATGCGTTTAGTACCGTGTTGAATCGTGGCCACTCTTGCATTCGAACCTGGTTGCGTCGCCACCGTGCGGAACTCGGTTGTCGGTACTGCTGGCGTTGAAGTCGACCGAGTAGTCTCCGGTTGCGCTGCTTCGAGATGGCCTAACGTTGACCAATTTGGCCTACGGTTGTCATCAATTGCTGCACCATCGTCATCCAAGCGGCGGTGTTGTCCTGGACTGGTGCAGATTCCGTCGTCGTAGTCGAACCGTTCTGATTACTCGTCGTCGCTGGCTCGCCCGCCGTGGTCGTAGTAGTAGTTCCCTCCGGCGTACTCGCTGCCGGTGACGTCGTCGATGTCGTTGTCGTTGTAGTCGCTGCTGGCATACTTGTCGTAGCCGTAGACGCCGTAGTCGCCGTAGTCGTTGCAGTAGGTATCGACTCGTTCGCTTCGCTTGCTGCAGCACTAGTCGGGGATGATCTTGATCTCGTGAGCATGCCGCTCGTAGTCGTAACCAACGTAACTCTCGTTCTCGCCATATCGTTTGTCGAATTCTCGTTCTCGTCAGTCTGAGGCCCCTAAGCTGCAAGGGCACATCTTCACGAACTCAACGAATTCGAAGCGAAATACATCGACGAAACATGGCTTGATATTTGGAAATGGAGAATCGTACATTGCTGGACTAAAAACGTTACTCATTTTGGACTACAGTCGACCTCACGAGTAGAAGGTTATCATGCTGTCGTGAAAACCAACACAACCATCATCCTAGTGGCAAACCCTCATCTCATCCGACTCGGAGGCGTCGTCAACGAACCCGTGCAGTACGTGAATTTGTGGAGAGGGCCGACAACCACGGTGAAAGGGCTGCAGTCACAGTATCCGCTCTTCGAGAGCAATTTCCTGGTATATTTGTTACTAATCGAGACGTATACAATATGCGTCACCGTGGCCGGACGACAGCTCTGAAAGGAAGGACCAAAATGGAGAGCTGCCTCACTGTCTGGAAGTGCACCTGGTGCCTTCAATACGTTACCACACGCAAACCGTGTTGTTCCGAGCGCGCGTACCGAGCGTCCATCTGCGCCAGTCGCCCGCACACAGCGTCCTGGTCTCCTGGATGCCATCGTTTTCACTTCCTTCGACGGAGGGTGCCGTCGCGATGATAATCAAAGTGCGTACGCGTGGTGCGTTTGGTCCAGTTCCCAGTCGCTTGTCCGTTGGGAGGCCCGCACGTTTGCCACAGCTAGGACCAATAACGTCATGGAGGCCCAGGGCCTCTTTTCGTGCCTTCTTTGGCTCCAATCCGCGCTTCCAGGTCAGGCCACTGTGGTGTTCGGGGTCTCCAGTATAATCATCAACCAGGCTCTACAACTCCACGAGTTCCGGGCACCTGGTCTCCAGCCCTGGATTGCGGCCATCCGTGCACTGGGATCTGATGGGTCATGCACATTCCTCCAACACGTCTGCCGTGCATTCAATGTTGCTTTCGACGCCTTGTGTAAGTGGATCATGAATACGCCCCCCGCCGAGGATCTGATCCTCACGGGCACACATTGGCCCTGCCCGATATTGTATGCGCGGGCTCTGAGCCCTGCGTGCTTGTTCCCAGCCCCAATATCAACGTTGTCCACGGCAACCAGCTCTCAGGATCATTTGAAAGCGACCTGGTCGCTCGTTCTTCACGACTTTGTTTCCGTTGGCCACCTTGGCCGGCTCCGGTTTGCGCCGGCGTGGTGGGTCGATCGCCCCCATCATTCCGAAGTTTCGGCTCCGAAAAAAAATCCGCCAGCGCAGGTGACGACTTCGGCTCGGAGTCTCTCTTCACCGTTCGAGACCTCCCCGACAAGGTCGTGCTGGGTGCGGAGCCGTGCTCGCTGTGTTCCCCGGTCCGTTTTCGACGCCTTACAGAAAGAGGCACTTCGCATTGGAGTCTCTTTCCCCTTGAACACGGCGTTTCTGGAAGCTGGATCAGGCCCCCGGTCGGTTCCCGAAGTCGACCTTCGCATCCTGGATGCTCTCGTGGCGGACACTTTGTTGGGAATTTCTGGGACTCTGGAGTTGTTTCGCGGACAGACTACTACCGACTATCGACCGAATAAAGCCCTGCGTCCGTGGCTGTACCGGGTTCATCTTTCCTCGTACCCGCTTTTTGAAACGCTGTGCACCATTGCTCAACGTGGCTTGATACCCCTCTGGAGGAATTCACCCGTGTGTCGAGGTACCCGTCCCATTCACACGAATTACCCGGGGGCAACATCCGAAGCATCAATCGTCACGGACAAGTTACTCGCTGATTATTTACAAGGGATGGTGTATCGTGGCCCAGATTGCTACATTGGTCAAGGATCCTACGTTCCACTCGAGCGCCTTCGCGCTAGTCCCGATAAAAAGACAAGCCATTCCACCTTGATGGCTGCATTATCCACGACTTGTCTGCCCCCTGACGGGCGGTCGGTTAACGCTCAGACAGCCTCAGATGTCTCGCCGGATGCAAATTGGGATCCATTTGTCTCGATTGCCCGACGTGTGAGTGAGCTCCGACGACGGCACCCAGGGTACAACATCTATGGCATGGTCGCGGATATCGCAGAAGCCTTCCATCACGTGACGGTGCACTCTCGTCATGCTTCGGCTTTTGGGGGCTGTTTTCCGCGTTCATCCCAAGGCATCATCTCAGGCATGGCCGTTTTTGGATGGACATCGTCACCGGGTTTCTTTGCTGTCTTTGGCAAAACTGTTGGTCACTACCAGCGTACCGGATCCTCGATTCTACTGGGACACATGGATCTTTCAGTAGGTAGACGATATCGTCCTCATTGAGGTAGACGTGGGGGACCGCTTGGAGAAGGCAGAGAAACGTCTCAGAGACGGCATTAAAGTCGTGTTCGGGTCCGCCGGCTGGTATGAAGACAAATTCACAACCTGGTCGCGCAATTTCCACGCGGTGGGAATTGACTGGAGCATTCCAGATGGATGCATCACCGTACCCCAACGAAAGATCGACAAGGTCCACACAGTTTTGGCGGAAGTACTTGGGAAATCGTTTGTGTCTCGGAAGATATTGGACAGTGTGGTTGGTGTTCTCCGGCACGTAATCAGCTTTATCCCAATCACGAAGCCGTTCATTCAGCGTCTGACGCAGACCCAGAACCATTGCAGGAAGTACAACAAGACGGGCGTACCGATGTCACAGTTCCTTCGGAAGGACCTGGAGTGGTGGAATGACCTGGTCTTCCAAAGCGAGTTTGCAGGGCTGCCAATGGAGCTATTCAAGGAGATCGAAGGCTTCGACGAGATATGGCTCATTGCTACAAATTCAGAGAAGATCACACTCACGAGCATGCGTCTCAGAGAACGCCTCGTGCTCATCGACAATGAAACCGTCCAGGACGGTAACGGAATTGCAAGGGCCATGGCCAGGGCTGCCGTTAGATGGAACCCCGCCTGACGATTCCGTGTACCTGGTGCCGTATCGCCATTCACGCAGAAGATGGATCACCAACTTGGTGAACAAGATGTATTGCAAGTTAGAGGCCGGCCAGCAGGACTTGCGACGGTGTGCACTGAGCCAGGCTCACTATAAGCTATACTTCGCTACGCATACATGATGGAGCAGACTCGAAGGTGTGACGTACACGCAAATGCTAACACTTGTGATATGATCCAGACCCGACGCGGATTCGACGAGTGGAGGCAAAACGAGACCTACTCAAGCAAGCCTCGATCACAACCGGAACGCTCGGGAAGTATAGCAAGAACTTCAAGTTCTGGGAGTCGTTCTGTAACGACTTCGGATTACCCGTGTGGATTGACGAGTTGTCCAGGGCAAACCAAGCAAGGGTGGGTTGGACTGGAGCGATTCCCGCAGCCATTATCCGCGCCCCAGACCCTTAATCTGTTCGTTATTTGTTCAGCGAGGGCGCGACCCCCTCTCGTAGATTCCAGATATGAGCGACCCCCCTCCCTCGCACAGATTTTCTAGGACACCCAGACCTGCATAAATGTATAATATTTAGGGAAAACCTTTGATACCATATAATCGACTTCAACCTTGGCAGCTCATTTCCGCATTGGCGACGACAGCAGCAAACAAGCGTGGCGGGAGAACTTCTAGCTTCGAGGGGTATTCGATCACCGACGTTGAGACCCTAGTGGAGTTCATCCGGGAGGTATTGCCGATAGGGTCCAACGAATGGGATGAAGTGCTGTCTCGTTACCAAGAGTACGCGAGCAGAAACAACAGGACGATGCAGACTGTGACGTCTATCAACAAGATGTACCTCGCACTGCTTTTTTTTTCGTGCCTTGCTGGCCCAAAACGCCCAGCGCAAGCTTGAGAATCATCAGGTTGGTGCCGCTGCTTGCCTCAGAGTCACTCATCGCTTTGTGATTGGTCGAAATGGCGTCTCAGAGCGCCTTGTGATTGGTCGAAACGGCGTCTCAGAATGCGCTGCGGGTGGAGCTTCGCGTCCTAAATCTGGGACGAGGTGGTTTAGGACGTCCCAAAAGCCTGCGGGAATCACTCCACTATATGCAACGCTGTGTGCCTCGTAAGGCCACAACAAGGCGGGACGAGGAAACAAGTACCAGACATTTGACGGAAAGATGGCAGCGGTGGAATTCGCACACGAAGTCGTTCGGAACGCCAGGCTCAATTACAATGATCCGGAATTTGAGTTGGTCCCTAAAGGTTACAAACGGACCCAGGGTCAAGTGGACAGGAAACAGCCAGTTGCTACACCGATGCTGCTCAAGATGCGGGAGATCCTAGGCGAACGCAGCCAAAACGACACGCTGATGTGGGGATCCATAGTCCTGGGGTTCTTCTTTCTCGACAGGAGCTCTGAGCTCTGGGGACCTGTCAAGGTCGATCGATCGACAGAAACGGATAGATTACATTGCGTAAAGGCCACCAATGTGACCCTACGCGACAAACAAGGAAATCAGGTCGGACTGGAAGCCCCAGGGGCCGTATCAGTGGAGATGTTATTCGATTCTCACGAACAGCTCAAGGCGTCACGATTCGTCACTACAAAGCTGACAACAATACGCTTTGTCCAGTAAAGGCAACCCGTTCGTGCCTACGGATTCGATCTCAGTGGCTGTCGGAAGGGAGGGCACTGGCCCATACCTCACCTCAACCTCGAAAACAAGTACGATCAAGAAGTCAAACGTGAGTGATCTGATTAAGGCAGCAGCTGCCAACCTGGGCCGACCAAGAAACGACTACTCGACCCACTCACTACGTATAGGGGGGGCATGTGCGCTCCTAGCAGCGGGCATGAATGACCTGGTCATTCGCTTGATGGGACGATGGTCAAGTTGGTGCTTCACAGTGTACACTCGACTCAGACCAGGGATGATTCGAGATACGGCAAGTTCTATGATCAAGGCCTCGATGTGGGAATGCCACGAAACAGACAGCGTTCCGCGCCAGCTGTCGTGCCAGTTTGGAGGGGAACTACAGCGAGCCTAACTCTCCAAGCTAATCAAGTCAACTTGCCTCTAGCAGTGATGTCCGAAGGAGGAAAGTGACCAGTTAAGTACGAAGGACGTAACCGGATTTTCCGAACCGGATCGAACGGCTACTCCAGCCATTCGCCACCGGACGCTCAGAGCACGCCGACCAAGAAGCACAAAGCTTTCGTGAAGAAGCAGCCAGGCTGCCAGTGAGAATTTTTTCTCTTCTTCAATCTTGATTAGCTAGTAGGAGGTTCTTCAAGGACGGGTTTTTCACCTTTGATATGGTTTTGTTCCTCAAGCATAACTCGCCAAGCCAATCAAGTCAACTTGCCTCTAGCAGTGATGTCCGAAGGAGGAAACACGGCAGTATCGAAGGAAAGAGTTTCGTAAGTGATCATGAAAGGCGCAACTTCGAAACCACCATCGCATTAGTTAAGTCCGTCGACAGCAAATACGTACGAGTCGTCGCGGATAACGACCGACTAGAAAAAATGGCGAAGCCCTGAGTCAGGGTCCCGGAGGAGGCAGGCAGCGAGGTTGGTACCTTGCTTCTTGCCGTGGGTTTCCCTCACTCTCCACCACCTCACTCTTCAATTCACCACCTCCGACAACCACAAAGACCGCCACGGTGAGAGTCACTCTGACTGCCGTCGCAGCCGTCACCCTCGCACTAGGCAGCCTCGTATTTGCCGACTTCACTGTCGACGTTCTCCACGATGCCGCGTACACTGCCGCGGAAGCTCGAGGGCCACCTTGTTCCGGTACGAAGTCCGTTCCAAACGGCACAGCATGCCCGTTTCGAGGAGATGTAGCATCAGGAGGTTGCCACTCAAACCTCTCATCGTATGATGGGGTCAAATGCGTCGCTCCAGTGGATGCAGAACGTGCCCGAATCAACGAAGAGGGTCGATGGACCTGCATTTTCTCCAACGAACGGCAGCTGATGGAAGATGCTGTGATGGCTTCGTCGGCGAAAAGCTTATCAACGAAGAAACCGTGTGCAAGCTCAAAGCCGCCGCTGTCGGCCACGTCTGCGAAGAAGAAGAAAGTGTCGACCAACGCCGCGAAGAAGTACAACCCACAGAAACCCAAGCCTGGAAACTACACGAAGAAGTCGAAGAAGCCGAAGAAGCGCCAACCGAAGGCGCAGCGACCGACCCCGAACCCGAACAAAGCGGTGAACAACTATAACTATGACTATGCAGTCCTTGCCACTACGGTGTCGCCGTCTACACAGACACCGACATTGCCAGTCATTGGGACGCAGGCGCCGACGACGGTGACCCCCACCACGGAGCCAACTTCGACAGCCCCTCCGACAAGCGAAAGTGTAGCAACGGTAGTGACGGCAACGGAGAGTCCGTCTACGGTTCCACCGACGACTGCGACGCCGACGAGCGAGTCTCCAACCACCGATCCCCCCATTAATACGACCGAACCGCCGATTACAGAGACGCCTACCAAGAGACGCCAACTACCGAGCCACCAACGACACCGGCTGTTGTCGCAACAACTGAGCCCTCGACGTCGGTAGTCCCAGTTACTGAAGCATCTACGAGCGAGGCACCAACACTCGCCACAACTATTTTGCCTACGATGGAGTTGGCGACGAATGAGGTGCCCACGACAGAAACACCACCGACGGAGCCTTCCACAACGATCCCTCCCACCACTGAACCGCCT
This sequence comes from Phytophthora sansomeana, assembly GCA_032158285.1. Classification (NCBI taxonomy): domain Eukaryota; phylum Oomycota; class Peronosporomycetes; order Peronosporales; family Peronosporaceae; genus Phytophthora; species Phytophthora sansomeana. The sequence continues at coordinate 363,358 of JAPDHH010000200.1, forward strand.
ACGACGGGAAATCCATGCAACAATGGACATCTTCCAGTTCTTCTGGGTGCCATGTGGAACGGCGCGGGTGTCTCTGTGGAGATGGCGTGTCGAGCTCCGCCAGATTCCAGCAGCGTTAGCGTTGAACGCGCTCCTGCCCAGTTACTGTTGAACGGTACGGTCCTTGCCGTTCAACCGTGCAGTACGTTAGGTTGTATAAAGTACGTCTTTTATGCTGCGTATTTAACCAGAGGGGGTTGTCACCTGCGAGGTTTCCTCCTCAATCCCAAACGTTCTCAGTGGAAACCAAGTGCCTTCACTCCGTTCTGCTTCTCTCCTCCCAGGAATTCGCCCGCTCTCACCTACCTGCCGTCTTCTCAGGTTATGAGCCCCAGTCTACGCTAGGAGCCTGTCGTGACTGCCATGGACGAAGAGAACAAGAACGATGCCCCGTCGGCGGCTTCGCCGACCACGCCTCTTGCTGCTGGAGCTGCTAGCTCGCAGAGAGTACCAATAACCGCCCCAACAGACCACGCGCCTGCTACTACGGTCACCTCCCAAGCTTTCCAAGCTGATGGAGATGGATTGAATGTGAGCTCCAGTGATGTATCCACATCTCGTGGAGGAGTCAGTACGGGTATTTTAGTCGGTGGAACTACGGCAAGTACTTGTGGACGTGGTGTTAATGGAAGGTTCGGTACTCATACGGCTGGATGGAATGATTTTGGAGTTGGTGATCACGGTGGTTATGGTCTGAACTCTGTGAATAGTGTCTCAACTGGTGGAGCATTTGCATCAAGTGGAGCTGGTATACAAGGTGCGCTTCGTGTTGGTGTGGCGCCGTTGAAGCTGGACATTTCATCTAAGCCTCCAATAATGAAAGGAAGTTTCGACTTGTATGAAGTCCAACTCCGCGCAATTCTGACTCGACTAGGATGTTGGTGTGTAGTGGACGGATCGTATCGAAATGAATCTCGACAAATGGTTGACTTTACACAGAGAGATAATGCAGCTCGAGAAGCGATCCTTCTTTTAGTCCCTAGTGCAGACGCGGAGATTATTTGCCAGGAGGCAACCGCTGAGGGAATGTGGATGCGGTTTGTTGACAGACAGACAAAACGAGAATACTCCAACTACATCGTCACAAGAGACGAGTTCTACTCAAATCGGTACACAACAGACAAGAACATGGGTCAATGGCTGTGGGAGATGGAAATCCTACGCCGCCAACTCTTCCACTTTGGTAGACAAGGGACTGACGAGGACTACGCTGAGACCCTGCTTGGTCATGTGTCGAGGACACACCGTGAAGTGGTGCGTCAGTTCTCGAAACACTATGTTGTTCGCGATGGTGGTGCCGTGCGACCTGTACCTACTTCAGCGCAAGTTGTGAACGCACTATTGGCTGAAGCAGTTCTCGATGAACGAGTCGCAAATGAAGAGGTGAAAACCACATCAATAAGCTCGTGTACATACCGACTCGCATCAGTTCAAGCCAAAGCAGCATCAAGGAAAGGGTAAGCGATTCAAAGGAAAGGGCCGGTTCAAATCAAAACCAAAGCAAGGCTGGCAACAACAGGGAAAGCAGGCGGAGACACGTTCTTGCCATGCATGTGGCGAAGTTGGTCACTTGAAGGCTAACTGCCCCAACCGAAAAGATGAAAGTTCCTCCAAGCCTAGTATCTCGGAATTTAAGAGATGGCAGCCTCACAACAAAGGTGACAATGACAATCACAAGCACAACCGCAAGGGCGTGAGCGCACTATGCTGTCACGTGAGTGGTGAACCAATTACCAAGACGAGGTCAACAACAACTCCAGCGGGAACTGATATGGAGTGGGTGTTAGACTCGGCTAGTGATGTTCATGTGTGCAACCAAGACACAGTGCTGCACAATTTGCGGACGGATAACGTGCATTTCTTTCAAGATTCGACGGGATGGCACGCGGAAATGAACGCGTTGGAGATATGACTTTACGAGTAAGGAATAACAAGTCTCCTTATGCGGATGTGACGTTGCCATTCAACAATGTGTTGTTCACACCAACAGCTCCAGACAATTTGCTGAGCATGGATAAGTTGGAGACTGATGGGTGGAATGTGAAGTTTGGCTTTGTCAATTCTCAGCGTGTTTGCTGGCTACGCAAGGACTACACTGAACTACTGCTCCTGAAATCTAATCGTCGGTATCGCCTGAAGGCAACTGCAGTTGCAGTTTACAAAGTGCAGAGCGAAGTTCAAGGCCAGTTGAGTGACTCAATTGTCCCTGCACAGCGCAAAAGAGCTGATACAACGAAGCTCGAACGTTGGCATCTACGCTTCGCCCACTTAAACCTCGCGACAGCAAATGGCAAGACGTGGAACGGCCTCTGGCATGGGTAGTGAGCTACGTCAAGGTCTGGACTCGCCATGCTGGCCGTGTAAAATATCAAAGATGACTCGAATGTCTTACAAGCGGACTAGAACCCGGCGTGTCACTCAGCCATACCAAAAGCAGATGAGTGATATGTGCTACGTTGGGGAAACAACGTACAATCGCTATGAGCATTTTCAGTTGGTACAAGATGAAGCAAGCAGATATTTGTGGGGATTCCTGCTGCATCGAAAGGAGGAAGCGACTGAGGTCGTCATGACTCACCCGAAGTGGTTGATTGCACAAGGGCACCGAATTGAACTACTTAGTTCTGATCAAGGCCGTGAGCTATTGAATCTCAAAATGAAAGCATTTCTCCAGTCGGAAGGAATTGAGTTTACGTGGACCAACGCGTACAGTCCTGAAGAAAACGGTGGATTGGTAATGACTCGCGTTCCGTGCTTGCTGTCTACGGCAAATATGCCGTGGTCTCTATGGGGCGAGGCAATTGAATTTGCGATAGACGTGATCAACATCAGTGCGAGTGTTGCGCTTGATGGGGAAAAAACTCCCTACTGTCGCCGCTTTGGCTCGCCACCAGACGTATCTACGTTGCGCATTCGGCGTTGTGTGGTGTTCACTTTCACTCCAAAGGTGCTGCGGAAATCCAAGTTGGAGAATCCTGGTAAGCCCGGTCTGTTGATGGGATACGCAAAGCATTCCGAAAGCTACCGAGTTTTGAATTTGTCGAAAAGAAGCATCGATGAAGTTCGCTCTGTGGAGTTTCAAGAGGGCTGGACGGTAGAACGTAGCTACGTGGAGACGCTTCTATCGAATCGATACGGAACAGGTCGGCATTTGCTACAAGCGACTATTCCTTTTGTACGATTTCCCGTGCTGCATCCTGAGACGTTTGCAAGCAAACGGAGCGCTGTTGATTCAAATGATCGTTTTCAAAGCATCACTGCAATGATGATCGCACTGTTTTTGACTTTCCTATTGAAGTGGGTGGAGAACCAGCAACACGCACAGGTGTGCCTGGGCGTTGGGCGTGCAGTAGTAAAGAGGTTCCGGAGAGGAGTGCTGAGGTACAGACTCGACCGACACCGGCGGGTGCATCACAATCAGGAGGTAACGCTCCTTGGATTGAGAACTTTGATCGAGCTGGTGGCGAAAGTAGTGTTGCTGACTTGCCTAACAGCAGTCAATCAAGTGCTGCAGTGGAGCTGCACTACCGTGAAGTTTCAATTTCAGTGGGAGATCAAACTAGCGAGGGATTTACGAATGGTGCTGCTGGTGCTGCGCGCACTGAGGTAGACGAGAATTTGGATGACACCATAGCATTTGGTGATCCAGTTGATTTGGTGGAGCAGATATCTGTGTACGATGATCAACAAGACAGTGGGAGCGACAACGAACAAGACGATGGTGACGAAAACGATGGGTGGAGAGGTGCAAGTCCTGCAACATCGTTCCGATCAACATCTTTTAGACGTTCGACACGAGTTCGTCGGCCAAATGTTCGCCTCCAAGACTATGAGGTCGAGATCCATGCCAGTCTAGTGATCCAAGCTGTCCATGAACTGATGGAACCGCAGAGTGTGCGAGAAGCGCTACAAGCTCCTGACTCCGATAAGTGGAGAGAAGCTCTGGAGAAAGAGTTCGAAGAGCTAATGCTCAACAACACGTGGGAACTCGTTGAACGGCCAAAGGGGAAGAAAATATTGACGAGCAAATGGGTGTTCGTTCGTAAACGCAACCCGAAGGGCGAAGCCATTCGTCATCGAGCACGAATTATAATTAAGGGTTGTCAACAAGAGTTCGGTGTTAACTTTTGGGAGACATATGCACCAGTTGTCTCGTTCGAAGCTGTGAAGTTAGTGTTGCTGCTAGCACTGCATTTCGGCCTACTCTGTGAGCAGATTGACTTTGTCACGGCGTTTCTCAACGGTCCAATTGGTGACGGAGTAGAGATCTTCATGGAGATGCCCGAGTATTTCAATGACGACAGCGGTGAGTATGCAAACTGCTGCGCAGCTTGTACGGCGACACATCAAAAAGGCGCTGAGTCGTTTTCAAATGGAGACATGCCGTGCCGTGCCCACACCACAGACACTTGGTGACCTATCACTGCCTGCTACGCAGGATCATGAAAATGTTAACAACCCTGCTATACCGTGTCGAGCTATCGTTGGATGCTTACAGTACTTGGTGCAATGCTCACGTCCTGAGATTGCAAACGCCGTTCGCACGTTGGGCAAGTATCTGAACGCATACACCAACGAGAACTACACTATGGCGAAGCGGGTGCTGCGATACTTACGATGTACCATTGACTATGGGCTTGTGTGGAAGAAGGTGGATTCTCCCGACCTGCACTTCGTAGCATACGCAGATGCAGACCTCGGCAATGAGAAGGATGATAGGAAATCAATCACGGGTTATGTCCTACAAGTGAACGGGTGCACGTATGCGTACAAGTCCCGCAAGCAGCGCATTGTTACGGACGACACGTGCTGTGCTGAGTTCGTTGCAGCGAGCGAGTGCTCAACGATGATAATTTGGACACACAACTTGTGCAAGGAGCTGGGTCTTAAGCGACACCGCCCAACCGTGTTGTATCAAGACAACCAGGTTGCGATCACGGCAATTACTGAGATAAAGGGGAACTAAAGACGAAGAGCGTCGACCTGAAATACCACAAGGTTCGAGACTACCATGAGCGTGGTGAATTCGAGGTGCGCTACTGTCCTTCGACCGACATGCTGGCTGATATCTTCACAAAGCCTCTGGGCCCTACGTTGTTCAACAAGTTTCGACAGCAACTCAATGTGCTCCCACTACCTATAGCTGCTACGGATGGCAGAGTTGATGGCTGTACTTCCAAGCACGCAACAATCCAGTAATCATGGCAGACTCGAAGTGGGAGTGTGGAGATGGCGTGTCGAGCTCCGCCAGATTCCAGCAGCGTTAGCGCTCCTGCCCAGTTACTGTTGAACGGTACGGTCTTTGCCGTTCAACCGTGCAGTACGTTAGGTTGTATAAAGTACGTCTTTTATGCTGCGTATTTAACCAGAGGGGGTTGTCACCTGCGAGGTTTCCTCCTCAATCCCAAACGTTCTCAGTGGAAACCAAGTGCCTTCACTCCGTTCTGCTTCTCTCCTCCCAGGAATTCGCCCGCTCTCACCTACCTGCCGTATTCTCAGTCTCTTTACCTGCGACCTCATTGCGGGAGTGTTGCAATCTGTGCTGGGAAGCTCATACTTGCACGCACTTTTCGTTCGCTAGTCTCGACCAGAGTTGCGTCTTGTCCATCTTCCCATTGGGTGTAGACTCTGCTCCTGGCTATCTCTCGTCATTCTTTGTCGTGATTGATTGAGACCAAAAGTTGCCATTCCCAACTAACTTTTATCCTAATCTTTCGAAAAGGTGCATGATGTACCCATCTAGGTGTTCAGAAACCAATATACTGACTCCATAGACAGATATCCCCTGGGAGACTTCACTTAGGAAGATGGTACATCTCGTGTTAGACGCCGTAAAAGAAGGTTGTTTCGAAGCTCTTGAAGCGTCTTTACTATGTGGAGACGACGTTAATGCACGAGACCAAGACGGATGGACAGCGCTCACGTTGGCGGCCGCTGACGGTCGCGTGGATCTTCTCCAGCTTTTACTCGAGTTTAATGCTGGTATCAATTACCCCAATCAATGGGGGGAGACGGCTCTGAGTCGTGCCGTGTTTGCTGGCCACATAAGAGCTACTCAATTGTTGCTGGATAAAGAGGCATATATTAATTTACCAGATGAAGACGGAGATACCCCAGTACACGTAGCAGTAATTAGTGGCCATTTAAATGTCTTGTGTTTGTTGCTGGAGAGAAATGCAAATGTGGAAGTGAAGAACAAGACGGGGGTCACTGCACTGGAGATGGCCCACAAATATGGGCGGAGTGAGATGGAAACAATGCTGGAAGACTATCGAAAGGTGTCTGGGAAGATTTGGAAAGCGGCGCAACATCTTGGAGGCTGGTTGTCGTATATGGTTGGGAGACCTGGTGGTACGGAGCCGGAAGAAGAAGCAGCCATGGATAAAGACGATGATGTGGTGTCTAGGTTGGGTTCTCACTATTCGGACAGAGAGGACGAGAGTTTAAAAGGTAGTCGTGGAGCACTGTCGGATCAAAATACGCTGTCGATTAGTTCTCGCTCGAGTGGTGGGGAAGGTGAAGCAAACGTCACAAGTTTACTGCCGATTTTGCTGGAGCTGTGCGCAGGAATGGCGGAGACGCAGGATGTTTGCGAGGACTTGCTGGAGCGACTGCAAAGAGTGCAGATGCTCATGGACGAGAAGGGGAACGCACTATCTAATCAAGTGCGAGTTCCGTTCCAGCGAATTACGATACGCTTTCACGCGTTTCTGACCCAACACACGAACCAAACTTCAGTTGAAAGGCTGGCAAGCACGCGAACTATCCTAGGACTTCTTCGCGATTTTCATTACGATTTAGACGAAGTGATAGGTCAAATAGCGCCTGCTGAGTCTGTCTCCATTCTCACAAATTGGGAAGCTCGCTGGGATATTGCTGTTGCTGCAGTGGAAGACCGCTTAGTAACTTCCTGGGAGGAAAATTCGTCTGCATTGTGTCGAGAATTGCCTGATACAACATCACAGACGGCTGCACTCCTCCTCCTCAACAGTGAAAATACACGGCACAAACCCAGATACAGCGCTCGGTCGCAGAATCTATTGGAGACGGCGTCAAAGAAGATTGCGCGAATGTCTGGCGCTCCAATTCCTGAAATTCCGGAGTGGTTTGTTCCTCGCCATGAAGTTCAAAGACAAGCGAGACCATTTGCTTCTGGGTCTTATGGCCAGGTGTATCGTGGCATTTGGAGAGGATCGAAAGTTGTAACGAAATGTGTGACTGTGACAACGCCATCGGAAAGGAAGGCATTTTTGCGTGAGGCGAAGATCTGGCATAAAGCACGTCATCCTCACATTGTCAACTTTTTCGGAGCATGTTACGACACTCATCCTTGTTTCTTTATATGCGAAGAAGCTTCGAATGGCAATTTGGTAGACTATTTCGACAAGATGAAAGCTGCTAATCGAGCACTTATTTGGAGCAAGCTGCACGAAGCAGCTTTGGGACTTGAATATCTCCATCAAAACGATATTGTGCATGGCGATCTTAAGTGCAACCAAATTCTGGTAACGGGCGAGGGAGTAGCAAAGCTGACCGACTTTGGATTCAGCTTTGTCCTGTCTGGGTCAAAACCGACGGGTTCTGGGGGAGCTACTCGATGGAGAGCACCTGAATGTTTGGGCTGCTCTGGTCAGATGCCAACTTTTGAATCGGATGTATATTCGTTTGGGATGTGTGTGGTGGAAGCTGTGACGCACGACGTCCCATGGGGCGTTTATTTGCCGGATATTGCAGTGATGGATCACCTTCGGCATCGACAGTTTTTACCTCGACCAAAGCAATTTGTGAATGATGCCGAGTGGGAATTTGTTCTTGCCTTATGTGCGTTCGAGCCTTCGCGGCGCATCAGGTTGAGTGATGCCATTAAGCAGCTCGAAAGATTTGCTCAGGGAGGAGGTATACCACACAAAGTTGTGACTGCGGCGCCAAGCATTCTCGGAGGGCAACACTCGCACAGACTCTCGAAGAAAGTATCTTTAAGCCTTCTTGAGGAAGCCAGGACGGCTCAAGCCACCAGCAAAGTATTTTACACCGTACTTGCACTTACAGCTCGAAGCCGATATCTACGTTTTCGTCGTGCACTGCAAACAATTCAGTTGGTCTTTCGCTTCAAAATATTTTTACGTCAGAACAAAGCAATGGAGTTGCGCACGACAGCCTTAGAAAAGGTTTCAGGCTTCATCAGGATGGCGTATCAGCGTAACAAGTTTTTGCGCTTCATTTACGCCGTGAAATTGCTGCAGTGTCGCTTTCGTTACCTTCGCATTCGTCGTGTAAACGCTGAGGATGTGGGGCACAAGGCTGAGACCAAGGCAGCAAAAAGTTTACGATTTACTTCAAATTCAGGAATTGGTACCAATGTCACTACACCCCCGACACCTCTGCAAACGACTGTTTCTCGTACACAACATTCCACAGATGAACCTTCGACACAAACATCTCGCTCACCATGGGTCAGCGATGAAGATCGAATTAAATGCTGTATCTGCTTGAAAGATTTCACGATGTTTCGACGCAAACACCACTGCAGGGTCTGTTTCGAGATTATCTGCAGCCACTGCTCACTGACAAGAAGGAAGATGCGCGTCTGTATGGCGTGCGCAGGTCTCCGTCCTCCAACTGATCCACTTTTGACTGTGACGACGAGACCTCAAGCTCGTCGTCGTGGTAGGATCCTTGACAGTACTGGTCGCTTTCTCAATGGATTAGGATCGCTTCTTAGTAGGAGGGGTACAAGTGAAATGGCAGCGTACTCGCTTGAAGAGTGTGCCACCGGAGCACAGCCAACCAAGACTACCGATTCGCACAATGTGTCATCGCATGGGCAGGTTGGATTGTGGGAAGACGATGCCATCACGGCTGCAAGGATCCCACGAAGCTCTGTGACCATTGTAAAGAAAATAAGTCGTGGTGCGTTTGGAATGGTGCATTTGGGAACTTGGAACGAGATGCAAGTCGCCATCAAGACGCTTCTCCCTGACGACCGCAAAAGTATTCACGAAATCAACCAGTTTCTAGCCGAGGCGAAGATGATCGCAGCAATGGAACATCCTTGTATTGTAAATCTCCTTGGAGTTGCATGGGATACATTGGCAGATGTGTGCATGGTGATGGAGTACATGGACGGAGGAGACTTGCGCTCGTTGCTTTACGAGTACGATGAGACGCAGCATCCAGTTGGTTTTGATGCTCAAAAATTGTCCATTGCTTTGAACGTGGCGGATGCTCTTACGTATCTGCACTCGCTGACCCCAGCTGTACTTCACCGCGATTTAAAGTCTCCTAACATTCTTCTCAATCGAGAATTGAAAGCAAAAGTGACGGATTTCGGTGTCTCAAGAGAAGTTGAAGACCGTACTATGACTGCTGGTGTGGGCACGTATTTGTGGATGGCACCTGAAGTTATCATGGGGGAGAGATACAACGAGAAGTCAGATATTTTTTCTTTTGGTATCGTCTTATGCGAGATGGATACGCACAAATTGCCGTATTCCGAAGAGAGAGTTAGCAAACCAGATGTCGTGGTGATGCAGCTTGTAGTATTAGGCCGTTTGAAGGCAAAATTCTCGCAGGATACCCCTCAATCTATCGTTGAGTTGGGAAATGCCTGCCTCTCGCTGGAGCCAGCAGCTCGCCCTTCAGCCGCTGAGGTAATGTACAGGCTCCACTCTATGCTGCGATGCTCATTTTCGGAAGTTACCGCTAGATGCCGTGAATGAGTTGACCAGCGACTACTAGGGCGTCTACGTTGGAATCAATTACGCCTTGAACATCATCGGATTGGTTTTGAGCTTGACGCAGATCCTCGTCACGCACATCGCCGAAACAAGTGACCACAACAGGAGCATTCGATCTCTATGTAAATGAAGGCACCCTTGACATTGCTAGTGTTGCTACAATAATATGGTGGCAGACCCTGCGATATGGACTTTGGAGCAATTTCTATCTCCACCGTCAAGCTAAGCAAACAGCGATCAGTTACCGTGCTTCTCCACCTTGATCAGCTCACTCTTCAGTTCCGTAATTCTGCCGGTCGTCGTGGGGAACATCGACTGTGAAGCCTCAGGACCACCATGGTCTGGGCTAGACAAACATTGTCCGCTTCGAGGTGATGTCGTGACAGCAAGTTGGTACGCCAATTTTTATGGGGTTGTAAATTCATTGACCCGGTGGCTGCCGATTTGGTGGTAGTTTGTTCTTAGGTTGGTTGGTTGGAGTCGACACCACTTGTATTTCCCGCTTTATACCCTCCTTCTCGCACATTTCAGAATCTGTCGACTCGGAGAGGCGGTGGAGGCTTACTCGAAATGTATGGTTGTCGGTCAGACAGGCAAGGCAGCACGTTCAACGTGAATATCGACAATGGTGAAAGCCAGGTAAAAGAAGCCGCACGCTTGGAAGGATGTCAGAAAAAATCACGTGGCGGTGGTGGTTATGGTGCAATGCAATGTCCCGCTCCCAATCTACCATAACATTTCTCTAGGGGTGCTACCTCAGGCTCGTCGTCGAGTTTCTTGAAAGTGCTGGTGGGTTTCAATGGATTCTAATCTTCTCGGTAGGAGAGGTATAGCTGCGACGGTGGCGTTCGCTCGATTAAGAGTTTACCACCTGACTCCAACCATCGATGACTTCATCACTTTAGACCCGAGCGTCCACCACCGCGTACATCCTCCACACTATATTGCGAGAACTCAGCTGAAAGTAACTTTGAACGCCAATCAGAATGGTAAAATGGGCACTACCATGGGATTGTGGGGTAACTACGATGGAAGAATTTATAAATGCTTCTAGTGGTGTTATCATCAACATCAGTGTCGTTCTCAACAAATTATGCGTCGTGTGGTACCAAGCGACGGCTCAAGCCCCTCGATCCAGCAAATACGGGAGGCTTCGGGGACCTACTCGCTTGCGAAGCATTCACGTTGTTTGTATACCGCTCTATGGTTATTCATGGTCCTTCTTCACGCGCTTTCTGCTGCGTTCTTGGCGACCTGTTGCAAGCTTTATCTACTAATGGAGAACGAATACCTCGATTACTTAGCGAATCTGCTGGCACCAAGACACGATCGGCATGTTCGGGTTCTCAGTTATGTGTTGGGTGGTCTTGGTACAGTGCACGGACTACAGCTCTTCAGCCACCTTGGTGCCTCAGTTATTGCACGCAAACTAACGACTCGACCGCTCAAGTTCGGCGTTGCCGTGGTGGATGCTGTTCGACTTGTGGTTGATGTGCTGAATCGACTCCGATACTGCGCATTGACAAAGGCGACCAGAACAGAGATAGGAGAACAGCGAGCTCGATGGCTACGAAGTCAAATAGAAGATGCTGATGATGAAGCGTATTGCCGCACGCTCGCGTTTCGAAAGACCGTGGAGATTGCAACGCAGGTCCCGAACGCGTATCTGTACAGCACCCTAGTGGCAAGACCGTGGATAAATCACACTAAAGTGGCGCTTGTGGTGGTAAATTGCTGGTCGGCCTTCATAACGCATAAAATACTTATGAAGAGGAATCGTGACACCAGCCCCAACCCACGACAGACAATACGCTACTTCGCTGTAGTTGTGGATGCGCTACTTGCTACAGCTACAGCGATTCTGTTACCAAGTGTAATTTTCATGCCATACGCATTGCAAGTTTGACTTACGAGATCTAACGTTCCCCTCCTCATTACTCTACGGTGATGCTGAATTTCCCAATCTTGTACTGGAGAATCGCGCTTTCTTCTTTATGTCATGGGCAAATGCTGCCATGAAGCTGGTACCGCATGTGAGTGTCGTCTTGTGTCTCGAGGGTATTGCGTCAATGCTTCACGCTTCGTATCATTCCGATCTGGCCAACAACGATGCGATAACTTCTGTGCATGCAATTGAGCCCACCCACAAACAGCATATTGTGGCGACAGGATCCGATCGAGCACTAACACCGGGTCCGTCCAGCACAGCCAGGTCATCGAAACGTTTGTATCGTGTTATCCACGTCTTGACCCCGCTTCTTTTCCTAACTACGGGAGGGATCATACTTTTCGTTCATCTCACTGCACAATACGGTGACATCAAGGGCGACATTGACTTTATGGAAGGCATGTGTGTCTAGCGGATGCATCCATGGTTCGCTTCAAATTTCAGTTGTGCGACAGTTAAGTTCAACTGCTATCGGGAAGGTGTGGTTAGTCCAACCCAAGAGAGTTTGAGTGCGTTGGAGCGTGAGGCGGTACGGAAGATTATATTCATGCACTGTTCCAGCATTTTCGATGCCCCCGATCATTCGCGAGTTTTCATTCATAATGGGTATTGAGTTATGGAACACGACTCTTGTTGCATGGGGAGAGGAGTCTGCTATATCGGCTCAACTACACAATACTCTATTGTTTGTGAATTTCGCGTATGTGAACATGACGGGTATACCCGCTGGCCTCCTTCAAACCCCTTTACCACAAAGATTGACGGACTTGGAGTTCACTCACACAAATCTCACAGGCCTCCCTGACGAAATTGCCAAATCTTGGATAGACGTTGAAATCGTGTTCATTGAGCATTCACTGATCAATCCGTTTCCAAGTGTGCTTATGCAGCTCCCCATGTTGAGTGAGCTCTCGCTGATCGACAACAAGTTTAATAGTATACCCAACGATGCACTGGCCAACGCAGCTTCCACGTACTTTTACAACTTGGCGCTATCTCACAATGCACTGCGAGAGCTGCCTCAAGCTCGAGCTGAAAAATTTGACGTTACTTATATGGCGTTGGAGTTTACACTGCTAACCGAGGTACCGGCCTGGGTGTATACAAATGTGTGGGATTCCGTATCGTTGGGCGGTTCGCCTTTGTGTGAGGCTAATAGTACTGCCGAACTCCCTGAATTTGCACGTTGTGGCACAAACGACAGAGCTTGGGACCCACTTGGCACTGAACGGTTCCCTACGGACTTGATCAAACCATTTCGGACGTTGAATGGGTAAGCTGACCTGAAGTTTTCCTCACCGTTCGCGCCAGAACCAGATAGATGACCTGAAAGTGACGAAAAAAATGCTCCTTTTCGATCCTAGCCACATAATACTTGCAGGTGTTTTCCTGCCTTTAATGCTCTGCCCAGAATACAATTAATGCACAGTGCAGTGCAAGCGAACAAAACTGCTGCAGAGGTTTAATTTCTCGTAGAAGCTATTGACAAGTAAGAAATCGTGAAAGATGTAATGTAAAATAGTAAAGTGCAACTTCCAGCTGATTACCATGCGACGTGTGCACCACACCAACCCGACACAATTCATACACAAGTGCAACACAACGACCCACACTCTTGCATTTCCTCCGCAACAGAGTAATGGCTCCACAACCGCACGAGACCCGCGCGCCATCGCGTCCTGCATTGTCCACACGCGTCCCCAAGCGGTACGCAGCCCTTCATTCGACGCATCAGACTCCGCTCTACACGCTCATACCATTTTATTCCCATTTCCACCCACAGGAAGCGCGAGACGGAGGCTTCAACGCAACGCCAAGTGGCCCAGAAACTGCAACTTTGCGCCGACGCTAGCGACTCGTTCGCGTCCATTCGTCGCTCGTTACAACACCAACATCAACGGTACAAGGCGGAGAAGGCCAGGGCCGAGGAATTGGGTCGATTACACTCGGCATTAGAGCAAATGACCCAATTTCAGACCTTTTTGGGTGCTGAACTGGACGGAGAGGACCATTTGGAGCACCAGGTTATGAGCTTACACAGGAAGATGGGCCGATTAATGCGGACAGTAGGGGACAAGAAACGGACTGTGGAGAAACGGACCCAGAAGATCGTCACGAAGCTGCCTCGCCTCATGACAAAGGCAACTTCCCTTGCATCGGAGCGTAGAGAGCTCGTGAAGGAGCAAAAGAGCTCCCGACGAGTCACCAGTGGATACCGACGGTATTGTGGAGAGTGTATGATGATGTCGTGGAAGTTTCGAGGCGGGAGGACGAGGTGAAGCCGCTGAGAAGGGCGATGCATGAGGTCATGAAGACCTTGAAAGAGCAGAACCCGTTTTTCTACTTACAAGTGCTGTACCAGCCCCCACCTGAGCATCTGGATGGTCAGTGGGAGATTCACGCTTCGGACAAGCTGAAGGCGATCGCGCAGACTATGGATCCCTTTTTTCGAGATCTAAAACAGAGGGCTCTCTCTCTGAAAAACAAGAAAGACCCGTATGTGAGGATACGCTACGGATGGAACCAGTTACGAGTCACGCTAGCTTTCGTCAGGAGAGCGGCGAGGCACTTTCATTTTTTGATTTTGCATTTGTATGCGGTGGCGATGGGGTGCGAGTTGCCGAACGTACACGCTAAGATCATTTCAGAGAAGGCGGCGTGTGGAATTCTAAGTGCAGATGCAGAGATGCGAGAACAATTGGGATTGAGCCCTGAGATTGCTCTATGTGAAGACAATCTAATTAAGGAGACCTACGCGTGGACGCCAGAATTGCTGGTCTACCTTAACGAGTGGAAACGTTGCGGACGAAAACATTTTGGGTTTATTCACCACGAGCGAGCACGAGACTTTTTACCACATTTCTCGCCTAGACTCACCTCAAGAAAAAACGGAAGACGAATACCATCCTACGACGTGCTTGCTGACATTAGTAGCCATTTACGTAAGGTCTATCACGTATGGCGTGCATCACAGTTAGGAAGTTCGAACTTCACGTGGATGCGAGTTGAAGATATTGGGGCATTAGAGACAAAGATAAAAGGGCATTTGGCGTCATTGGTAGATTTAGTCTACAAAATGATGTTGGCGCGCTGGATGGCACGAATGAGCCGATCAGATGCGTGGTGGGATTCGGTCGAATTGTGCGAAGGGGTACGCCCAGAGGATGAGGAAGAATCGATAGCTGACGCTACCCCAGCACCGGGGTCGAGTGTTGCGGACAATCAGAGTTCAGAGGCGGTGGTGCTTACTGATGATCTGCAAGATGTTACAGACGTCGAATCAGTCGAGCACAGTGATGTTCAGCGGACAAGAATGCATTTCCCTACGGGAGACGGCTTTCGTAGCGCGACTACTGTGACCTTGCGCGAAATTGTTGACCGAGCTTTGGTGGCAAGGAAGGCGTTTGCTGCGCAAGTAGTATGACATGAAACATTACGCCGACAGTTTTTTCCTTACCGTAATTTACCAACAAGAACAATCCTGGAACGTTCTTTCGAGGCAGCTGCTATTTCGACGACGCAACCTCTCGACCACCTGAGAGCGAAAGAGACATCTTTTGAATCTTGAGGTAGTTTTCAGAGCTGCTCGACGACTGAGCGAGAGGGCGCGTCCCTAGATCTGAACACTGATAAATTCAATAGAACAGTTTTCTTACCGCAAGGAATAGCGCAACGCGTGGCGTCTCATCATTGGTTGGAAGTCTTATGTGACACGCCTTCTTTTCCGCCCAGAAATTCCTCCTCCCTTCTTTCTCATTCCAGAATCTACCGCGTCGAGAAAAGATGCTGAAGCTCTTCTGTGCAGTTGTTGGTGTGGAGGGAAACGTGTTCTCGGTGCGTGTGGACGAGAGCGACTCGGTGGATGAGTTGAAGGACGCAATCTGGCTGAAGATCCAAAACAAGTTTATACACGACGATAAATTCAGGAGCGTGGTTGCATCGGACATGCAGCTCTTCCTGGCGAAGAAAGACGGCGCGTGGCTCGAGTCTCGCTCGGAAGATATCAAGAAGCTGAAGAAGGGCGAGAAGACGGCTCTCATCGATGCGCTAATGAAGGATGACCAAAAGCTACAGGCAGAGGATTCGCTGGAGTACGTGCTGGAAGAAAACAATATGCCCACCCCACAGTCGAGACAGATTCACGTGCTGGTGGTGGTTCCCCCGCATGTCGGGTCAAAGCGTCCAGCAGATGATGAAGTTGATGATGTCCAGAAAAGATTGAGACTAATGGAATCCGACTTGGCAGCCATCAAGCCCGACTTGGCAGCCATGAAGCCCAAGACGCTGACCGAGTTCACACCTTTGTCCGTGCATGAAGACGAGTTTCGACTCGACAGTCTGTCTATGACGCGACAGAGTGACGACCCAATTGTCATGACACCTACCTTGCACGAGTTTTGGAAGGGATTCGGCGAATTCCCCCCGTACTATTTCGTTCGGATGGAAGAAGTGGTGTTCTGGAAAGTGATCAAGAAACTTCTGTTTGGCGAGGATCGCGTTGTGATAGTCGGCTCACCGGGTGTCAGAAAGTCCTGCTTTCTTATGCTGATTGCGTTCTACCTGGCGTGCATCGAGAAGAAGAGGGTGCTTGTTATACGTCGCTTGAAACAAAGGCAACATAAGAACGCGGTGGTATTTTTTGATGGTCGAGGATCGTACTCTCGAAGATTGGATCTCTCTTCGACAGATATCTTAGCCATCCGTGACCAAACTAAGGGTGCAGTTGTTTTGGTTGACGGTTTCAATCAAGCAGAAGTGGAGGACCCCGACAAAAACTACATGCCGTTCGATGTTCTCGCAACATCGTGCCAGTTTGATGCGAAAGAAGACGACAACTCACGCATTGTGGTTTTGCCGGCGTGGCGTGATGCTGACCTGCTGCAGTACGCGAAGTTAACGAACTGGGTTGTCGATTCTGGTCTGCTCAAGATCAAGCGGCAGAACACACCAGTGGCGAAACTTGTTAGGGAGCAGTACTTCTACAGTGGTGGGAGTTTGCGCGAGTTCTGTAAAGAACGAGGCCTGCTTGTGGAGCGTGTAGCGAGATACTGCCTTTCCGTGGATAATCAGCAAGCGTTTGAGTTGGTGTACAATTATGGTGGGGGACAAAGCAAGAGCCAAGTGGATCGTCTGCGGCGTCACTACATCACTGACTGCAGCCTAGAAGTGGCCTACCGTGACAGTCGAAAGTGGTTCCTATCTGTCGATTCGGGATATGTGTTGAGCCAGTTGGGGCGGAAAATTGACATGGACAAGCAGCTAAAGGTTTACACGCACGCTAAATCAGTTGGTGCCGGCTTCCATGGCGTCGCATACGATCTATTGCTTCACAACGCAGTTCGTGAGGCATTCGTAAAGCGTAAACCCGTTGTGCTGAAGATGCGGGAAGGGTCAAAATACGAGAAGATCGAGATTCTGGCGCCCAATGTTGTTTGCAGTGGCAAAGATGAGGCTTCGTGCTATCCTTGCCTGTCCACACGTAGAAAGGACACCTACTGGTACCCCGACTACCCCTTCTTCCCTTTCATTGACGCAGTGACCACGTGTGAAGCGTTCCCATGTAAAAGTGAAGCTGATGGCAAGGGTCAGCATCTGTCGAAC
Source organism: Phytophthora sansomeana (assembly GCA_032158285.1). Taxonomy (NCBI): domain Eukaryota; phylum Oomycota; class Peronosporomycetes; order Peronosporales; family Peronosporaceae; genus Phytophthora; species Phytophthora sansomeana. The sequence goes on from JAPDHH010000200.1 coordinate 380,683, forward strand.
AAGTCCGAGACGATTGTGGTTTATATTCAGGTGACAATTCGAAGCGAGAAAAAGTTCAAGGAAGAAAGACTGCGCCGGCTGAACGAAGAGATGGATAAAAATTCTTCGCTGAAGGACATGAAGCGCGCGTTCGTGGTAGTAGGTCCTGACTTTGGCGTCTGCGAGATGTTTTGATCTCAAGGGTGCGCCAGACCCTAACACATTTCTAACGATGGTAAGCTGCTTCAGCCCGGAACAGCTGGAGCCTGAAGTAAGGTGAGATGCTAATTGGTGAACTTAAAATGCAATTAGATTTGATGTTTCTGGACTTTACTTGCTTATGAACGTTCCGATTTTCAGGTTTTGCTTATGTAAACAAGTCCGAAATTAGTTTAATGCTGCCTCCTCTTACGCACAATTAATTTTGATCCTGATAAATATAAAGTTAGTAATATACTAACCATGGCGTACTCACCTGAACAATACCTTGCTAACAAAGAGCACATTAAGGCAGCACAGAAGCGCTACTACCAGCGCACACGCGACGCACGCTTGTCGTATCAAAAGAGCTACGACGACAAGAATAGAGACCAGATTCGAGCTCGCAAGTGTAAACCCAAAACCGAATTTATTGATGTTGAAGTCGAACTTACAACAACGAAACCGACCTTAATTAATAATAAATTAATTTTTTTCTCAGGTAAAAAGTCAAGTCCAATATAGGTAATGACTGACGTTTTTGGATATTATAACTGGTTTAAAACCTCCAGCAAGTCATACTCCAAATATTTGAATTAATTAATCTCAGATTTTTTATAAATTAGCATGATATAAAGTCGATCCTGATACAAGATCCAAATATTATAAAGTCATATCTACGAAGGAGAATATAGCCAAGCATATATAGGCAACATGTTTGCATACGAGCTCGAAGGATTAAAGAGATTAAATATCCAAGCTATCAAATGGGGTAGTAGCTACCGTGTTAAGGTGCGTGGTAGAACGGGTAAGATGATTTATGTAAGCAACGTTTCGCGCCCAATCAACCAGAGATTGGTAGCTAAGCAGTACAATGTTTCGACTGAAACCCTTGAGAAACACTTGTCGCCTGACTACACGGCTGATCCTAAGTACCGTTTCTACAATGGTAATCACATGGAATCACACCTATATGAGGGTGTTGAGGCTACTGATTTCTACGATAAGCTTGAGAACGTTCTTTCGACTCAGGCAAGTGCGTTCAAAGTAAATGTTGCTCTCGGGTACGAACTTGTGAGCAAGACTGATCATGATGACACTCGCTACTTCTACCCGAATCTCGCAAACACTTATGTATTCAATAAGCCTGTCGCAATCAACAGTGAAGACAAGTCTCGGGCTCCAGATGTGGATCTGACTCAAGACTCGTCTTCAGGATTCTCGTCCAGCGGATCATCCAAGCGCAAGCGGGCTTCAGGAGACTCCAAGCGTTCAGGATCTCGTCACTCGAAGCGTCAAGTTCCTGACACCATCCAAGAACTGCCAACGAACTGGACTCCTGACTCCCGTTTGTCGTGTCGTCCGGCAAACGAGCCACTGATGCTTTCCGAAGATCAAGCTCGCGCGACGTTGGTTGACTATCCGGTCGTCTGGACCAAGCTCCGTCTGGATGTCAAGATCCTGATGCGATCCGGCGTCCTGTATCCAGGTGCCATCGAGTGGCTCAGTGAAGACCGTCCGGCTCATCCCCGGTTTCCTCTGGAATCCTTGACATCTATGCTGATCCAGATGATGTTCTGGAACCGGCTGGACGAGACGCCCTGGACCAAGTACGTGCCGCGGCGCTATTTTCAGGTGGCTTACTCGGCGGTGGAAGCATTCAAGTCTCAGGAATTTCAGATTCCGTACTGGGGCCCACTGGAGCCTCAGGATGAGGTTGAAGATCTGGATCTGGATGACTTGGTGGAGGATCAGGATGACGATGTCACCAAGGATGCAGACTTTGTTCCTGAATTTGATGAAGGTGCTGGTCACAAGAAGAACACTGCTGTGATCGAGGATTCTCCGTCAAGCAACACCCGCAAGAAAAACAAGCGGCCTCGGACTCCGGTGACTTTTCCTGATCTGGATGCCTCTCAAGCTCAAGGTCAAGCATCAGGATCTGGATCAGGTACCAACTCGGGAAAGAAGTCAGGGTTCAAGTCCAAGTCCAGGTCCAAGACCAAACCTATCTCCACCACGTTGGCCAAGAAGAAATTCTCGGATTTGTCTTTGGTGGAACTCACGATTATCGAGAATCCAGGTCCTGAAGTCTCGTCCTGGATGCACTTGGGTATCAGGGTGAAAGTCGGTGACTCCACGACGGCTTCTGATTTCCAGACTCTCGGTTTTCCTGATTACTCTCCCAACCGTTTCGACTTGGAAACCCTGAAGGCACGTGTGGTGGAAAATGAACTACGATCGCTTCTGGAAGACATGCCGTGGAAGGAGATGTACAAGTCCCGTCCTCGTGAACTTTTCTTTCACAAGCGCTCGGACCTCACGGAAGATGAGCTTGAGTGGATGGACGACTGGATGTCATTCATCTGTGGTGACACGCATGGGATCTGGGATGTTCTTCATTGGATTTCACTGGGTCGTTCTGAGAAGACTCCTGAAGGGATCCTCAGGATCTATCTCCGTCGTGCCAAGCGTCACACAGCACTCAGGAAAAAAGCGCTTGCGCTCCAGAAGGAGGCGGCAGTCAAGGTGCGGGCGTCTATCTGGAACGAGCCAGGCATTTGGAAATATCCAAACAAGGTCTGCTACTGGATCCTGATGGACCCGAGACACCTGAAGCCCGGGACGAACCAGCGTTACTCCCTGAAGGAACAGCTCAAGATCCTGGACACCCGTGAACCTGCTCGCACTCAGTGGACCATCTGTGTCACGGACGAGGAGCGCATTGCGCATCTTCCTGAAGAAGTTCGCCGTACCCTGATTCCGGCAGGCCAGCGTGACCTGATCTCCGAGACTCTCACGTCGTAAGCATCAGGTGTAGTCTTCCAGATGCAGTTAGCCATTTACATGTTTGCATGCGTAATTTTCTGCACTTTAATCATCTGGAATACGCCTTCATTCACATTCGCATCCTGATTTCACCTTCGAGATTCCAAAACTCCTCATCACATCCCGATGTCCAATGACATCCTGAACACTCGAAACTCCATAATTCATGGTCACATCATTTGTCAACATTCGGTCTGTCAACAATCACGATCTCATTTTAAACCTGGTCATCCGGAAATCTGCACCCGGAGAGGTGCATCCAGAAAACTAGACATGAGGATGATCGTCTCCAGCCTGCATCGACTGAAAACGAGCGCGAGCGCGTGCTCCCTGATTGAATTCATAGAGTAAGGCGCCGCAGCTCAGCTGAGACACAGGTATCCACTCTGGATCATCATAACCTTTCCACTTGATCAGGTATTCCCGAATCCTTTTCGACGTCCTTGTTCGCTTAGTCCACCTGAGATCCAGAATCTTTTCAACCTCATACTCATCACGTCCTGAATCCGGTTCCCAACTGTCTTCTGGTAACAATGCTGCATCAAAATCATCATCATCGTCTACCTGAATCTCTGTGGTGGGTCGCTTCGGAAAAACAGCACGAGGCTTCAGGCGACTCACATGGACCCAGGGGTCAACACGGTACCCGGTATCCTGAATCTTGAGCTTCACCCTGAAGTCATCGTGGATTTCCTCAATCCTGAAGGGGCCGTGCCACATGTGAGCCAATTTCCGACTTAATCCAGGTTGCACCTTCGGGATATATAACCAAACCGAGTCACCCTTCTCGAATCCTGATTTCAATCGCTCGGACAAATCCTTCCACTTCTGGGTCTGAGCCTCAGAACGCTTTCGCTTGGCTTTCTTCTGGAGGTCCTCAGCCCATGCTTGTGCGAAACTGTACTCTCCCTCTGGATCTTACGCCTCCATTCATATGCAGTGCGTTCAGGAAGACTGGTCGGCTTCGGACCCAACATCGCCGATAGCGTCCCTTGAGCATCCCAACCGTGCACCAGATAAAACGGAGTGTCCAGACGGGTTGCGTCATACGAAGTGTTCAGGGCGAACATAAGTCTCTCGACATGTTCGTCCCAGTCACTCTGATCAGCTTCAGCAACGTAAGCACGAATGCTCCTGACCACCGTTTGAACGGATCTCTCCTGTTGACCATTTGCTTGAGGACGATAGGCTAGAGTCGCACGTTGACGACTCCCAAGAAGTTCCCTGAAGCGCGCGAACACCTCACTCATGAATCTCGGATCCTGATCATGACGAATCAGGGAACTCGCTCCAAATCTCCTGAACACACATTCCTCATAAACTTCCGCGACATCCTGAGCCGTTGTCGAAGACATGGGCTTACACATCACGAATCCTGAAAAGGAATCCTGAAACAGGAGTAAGAACGTATTTCCACGATCTGATCTCGGAAGGTGGGTCACAAAATCCATCGAGACCACTTCAAACGGTCTTCTGGGTTCAATGTTTCCAGGTGAAGGTCCTGCGTTTGGAGGACGTCCCTTACCACTGGCACAATCAACGCATTCCTTCACATGCCGTTCCACATCAGCATACATCCCAGGCCAATAGAATTCAGATCTCAATTTCTCATGCGTCCGAGTCACACCCTGATGACCACCTTGGTAATCCTCATGAGCGTAATGTAACATATCAGGACGCAAGGATTCTGGAACCACTAGCCGAGGTTCGTCCTGAACCTCTCGGGGTCGATCTTTTGTTGACCGAGCCAACCGATACAAGATGCCTCTGGTATCCAGAACGAAGTATTGACTCACATTAGCCAATTTCCTGAGACGCCTGCGTGAAAATCTCTGAATATCGTCCCTCAGGAAATCTCGGATAGCTGCCAAATATGGATCAGCATCCTGATGCACTTTGATTCTCCGCCATCGTTCTGCTTGAAACTCCAGTGGTTCCATCGGAAGATTCTCTCGACGATTTCCTGACGCCTCATTCGGCACCTGATCTGGACTTTCACTCGGAGGTTCTTCTGAAGCATCTTCCAATTGTACATCAGGATGACTATCTTGCTTCTCCTCCTGAGCTTCTTCGTTCCGTACAGCCGGACGAGTCATGACTGCCATCACCTTTGCAGAATGAGGTAGCGGGGCTGATTCTGGGCCTGGCACATTATGGTCATCCTGAACCTCAATCATATCCTCCTTCTCAGGGCCTTGATCGCTATCAGGATTCTTCATGACCTTTTCAGCAATCCTAGACACATGTTCCAGATGCGCAATTTCCGCTGGATCCTGAACTTCCCATGACTCACCTAGTAATAGGGTCTTGGAAGTCAGATAATCCGCAGCTTGGTTGTAATCTCGCTTGAGATGTATCAACCGCACTCTCTGGAACTTGGACTTCAGAATCTCAGCCTCAGCCAGGTGTCTCTGAAGGTGTGGAGTGTTGCAATTGATCGTCCCTTGAACTTGCTGAATGATGATTCTGGAATCCCCAATAACCACCAGATCCTTGATGTCACGATCTAATGCCATCTTCAACCCTTTCAGGAGTCCGTAGTACTCGGCGTCATTCACAGTGACATCTTTCAGGATGAAGGCCTTAGCTTCCAGAACTTTCCATCCAGGTAGCTTCCAAAGGACACATCCACAGCTACCTTCTCGAGTAATCGACTTGGAAGCACCATCAAAACTCAGGACTACGCCTTCGTAGTCTGATTCCAGCATCTCGATACTGATGACAGGCGGCTTCTGGATTCGACCCTTCGCAGGAATCAGGGATTCAGCGACCTCATCCAGATGCTCACGTGGAGTGATACCTGCACCCATAATGGCTGCCAGGCCATCCTCATCTCGTTGTATTTTCCGGATTTCCAGATCCCACTGCGATAAGGTAAGTCCCCAAGGAACGCATCTTCCGTCAGCGGTCTTGGAACTGATCACCCACTTCAGAACGGAGTATCTCGAATACACAATCACCGGACAGAATTCGACGAGCGTCCTGAAAACTTGAAGCACTCTCATGATTGCAATGACTTCCTTCTCAGCTTCGTGATACCTGATTTCTGAATCATTCAGGACTCGACCAGTATATCGAACAGGATGAATAACACCATCGTATTCCTGGCCTAGGACTGCACAGGCAGCCCACTGATTAGCGTGCGGAATGATGATAAATGGTCGAGTACGATCAGGATGCCGAAGCAGAGGTGTCGAAACAATCTTGCGCTTCAGGATCTCAAACGCTTCCTTCGCCTTGAGAGATCACGCCCTGAACGCACTTGTTCGTCAGACAACTCATACAGTACTGCAGCCACAACTGGAAAATCTTCGATGAACTTGTGATAATAGTTCAGGCTACCCAAGAATGACTGAACTCCTTTCAGAGTTTTGGGGAAGGGTAAATCCTGAACACCTTTTGCGATCTTCGGGGTCGCCCTGATTCCTTCTGCACTTATTTCGTGAGAAAGGTACGGGATAGACCGTTTTCCGAATTCGCTCTTAGGCAAACTCACCGAGATATTCCAGTAGCGTAACCTGAACAATAATGCATTCAGATCCTTACACAATTCGTCCCAGGTTGGTGCTCCGTGAGCAATGTCGTCAATGTAAGAGCTTCGTCCCAGGACTGGACCCATCTGCGATGGTGTCGGGATGTTCCTCTGAAAGACCGTCATGTACTCTGTCAGGACCGGAACCTGATTTTCCTGATAACTTTGGTCTTTCAGATCCAGATTCAGGAACTCCAGAACATCCTGATCAACCTGGGCTTCTTCTTCAGGAGACAACCGAACGAAACCCCAGAGGCAATTATTGATCACAGCCTGATACACCAAAGGCGCATTCTTGAGTCCGAATGGCATCCTGACCCACTGAAAGTGTCCGAACGGACAGACAAAGGCGGAGATCGACTTCGCACGCTCTGACATCCTGATTGCCCAGAATCCACTGGCCATATCCAGACTCATGAACCACATTGCGCTCTCAAATCCTATTAGTAAATCATCAATGAGAGGTAGTGGGTAGTTCGAAAGTTGGATGAAGCCATTCACGATCCGATAATCAATACACATCCGGATGTCAACTCCATTTTTCTTCAGAACGATGACAATCGGGGATGCCCATGGTGAATCAGAATGTTCAATCAATCCGGTTTCCAGAAGTTTCTTCAGGAGTTCATACACCTTGACTGCCAAATGTGGGGCAATGGATCTGGGTCTTTGAGCGACTGGCTGGGCTGATCCAACATCCAGATCACAAATCACACCTCGAGCAGGAGCAGGTGCGGCATTTCCATCTCCCAGAAAAATTCGGCGATGATACTTCAGGATTCCACGCAGCTTCTGTTCCTCATCCGGAGTTGTGATTCCTGGTTCACCAACATCCGCACTCTCGATGTCACATTCAGGACTCAGTTCATGAAGTTCTGGAAGCATAGTTAACTGGTCACGCAATTGTGACAGCAGGTCACTACCCTCATGCATGTACACCGGGGGTTCCAGATCCAACTCTTCGGCGTTTAGACGCATACACCTCTCGTACTCCTCTTCGAGTTTCCTGAGCGGTGTACTCGGCATAGCTTGAGTCGGCAAATCCAAAGTTTCCCCATCAGGATCACTATCTGGAACATCGGGCTCCGACCAGTCATCCTGAATTCGATTTTCCGGATCGTCTTCCTGGAGCAGAGGCTCGTCCTGAAGGATTTCCTCCGGAATGTCCTCATCCACAGTGATCGCGTCAAAGAATTTCTCATCCTCAGAGTCTGTCTCTTCAGGTACACAATCATCACCTCCAGGTACTTCTTCGAGCCTCGGACTATCGTCCACGTCAGGGGTTTTCAATGGTTCATCCAAAATCCCGTTGGCTTCCTGGTGCACTTCATCGAGGTGACATTCTTCAGGATTAGACTCTTTAGGAATTTCTTTCTCGATCGGCGTGACATCTGGATTCTGGATTGCATCCTGATCCGGAACCTGGAGCCTTAACTCCTGATTCAAGGGTTGAACCACGTGGATAGTGTCTTCTCCGGATGTCGACTTGGTCAGCAACTTTGTTGGCCAAGGATAAGACGGCTTCTCGACACAAGGTGGTTCCAGTCCTCGTTCCAATTCTTCCTGAAGTTCTGCACGCATACGAGCCTTTGCCGAGTTGGTGTTCTCATATATGAGCGTCTGCCATTCTCGGTATCTTCGTAGCCCTGGACGTACAAATCTTCCTGAAGTCGGATAGTATCCGAATTCTACCACACGGGCGACCGGAGTCCTGGCATCAATCCAAACATTCTTATCAGAAATATTCACGACTTTCACAGCGACAGCCCAAGACTTGGCACCGTAAATAATCTGGGTCACCCAGCGGTCGCCACGTCCGGCCCATACCACCTCGCGTTGAGGATTACTCTGGCCGTATCTGATCCTGATTACCGCGTGTTCTCCTGGACGCAAGTACAGCGTTTCCAAAGGATGAACCGAGATATCCAATCCTCGATACATGTGATCTGAAGTGCGTCCTGAAAGCAAAACGGTTTCTTCATCAGGAAGCTGCACCAATCCTTCACGAGCACACAGTCTCACTCCAGCTGAGTACATGAAGTTCATTCCGAGTAGCACGTCGACGCCTTCACCAATATTGGCCACCCAGAGCTCCAGGATGTAAACGATCCTGGGTCCCAATGTGATCTTGACTTCAGTTCTGGCTGTGATAATCGTCGGGACACCACCTAATCCTGATACCCGGAGCTGTTTACAGAAATCCAATTTGAGCTTGAGCCTACGCGCAAGGTCCAGGCTCACCATGGATACTGAAGCTCCGGAATCCAAAAGGATATCCGTTCGATTGTTGTTTACAGCACCATTGACCATTGCCACTTTCTTGGTGTCATCAGAACGATGGTCTTCCCACCAGCCGTATCGTTCACCCGGTCCTAATCGAAACTCGAACGGGGTATCAGGATGACCTAAATCCAAGCGATTGTCATCCTGAGATCGGTCATCCTGAATCAGCTGATCAGAAACTTGGTCATCCTGATTCACAGTCATGCATTGATGGTTAGCTTGCTGTCGACGTCTCATCTCGGGGCCAACATACACTAAGACACACAATTCAGGGGGTTTCTTCAGCCCGGCGCGTTCTGGATCCCCATCCAGCGGGCTTATTGGTTTGACGGTTGTTCACCCGAATTGTCATCATCCTTCAGGATCTGATTCCTGATAGACGATGGTAGGTCTGGTAGTGCACCTTGACGCACGAGATCCTTGATCATCTGGAATGCCTTGATGTCTTCACACTTGCCTTCATGAAATTTCTCACAATGTACGCATGGTCGAACCTTGCACACTCTTGCAGGGTGTCCTTTTCGGTGACACTTATCACACACCATGTTCGCCCAGCACGCTTCCGTCGGATGCCCAAAGTCATTGCAGTTAGAGCAGTACTTGGAGGCATTTGGATTGCCAAACCGAGGAGGTCGTTGCTGATCCTGATGGAATTCAGGCGTTGGAGGTCTCCATCCAGAACTCTGCATAATCCTGAACACAGTTTCAGGAAGTGAGTCTGCATTCTGCGAAATTGTAGTCGAGACTTCAGCATCCTGGTTCCCACTTGGCGTCACATCCTGATTCGGTCCGTCTTCAGATTCTTGAAAGTGCACATGGCGGTCATCATCTTCATCCTGATCGGATTCATCCTGGACCACGAACGCTCTCCCTTGGCGTCTTGGCTGAAAATGATTCCTCGGGACATTATCCGCTCGGAAATCACGTTTCTGCGTCGGACCATCTTCGTCGTCATCCTGATTCATTTCTTCGTGTTGTTTCAAGACAATCTCGAAGTCCTTCAGGCTCTTATGACGTTGGCCTTGGAGAGTCGTCCTGAGTCGAGAATCCAGAAGTCTCTTGATGACAACCTTCAGGTGTTCTTCACGCTGCTTCAGGGATCCATCGATCTTGACTCCAGCCTTGTCCGCCAACTTGTTCAGTCGGTAATAGAACTCAAGCGGAGTTTCAGATTTCTTCTGTAGCGTCGAGTAATAGCGTTCCATATCAGAAGTCTTCGCCTTGCAGTACATCTCTCTGAAAGCCTTCAAGAATAGCTTCCACTTCCGACGGGTCTTTGGTTCCAGACTCGCACGCCAATTCCTTACATTCGGGGACATCTTGAGTTTGAGTTCATAAATCTTGACTCCTTCCGACCATGCGCCCTGAGCAGCGAGACTCTGAAAGCGTTCTAGCCATCGAATCCTGGTCGCCAATGGTGCCTTCTCGTTGAAGTCTTCCAAAGTGCTAGCATTCACAAACGGTCTGAACGTGATGATCGACCCTCCTCCAGGATTCGCTGTCGTCGTAACGTTTGGAACGACATCCTCAAAAGAACTACTGTCCGAATCTCCGGAATCCTGATCACGATCACTTGCATCAGATCCAGAACTTGGATCTGAACTAGACGGATCGCCGTGGCTTCCTGAGCGTCTTCTGGACGGCTGCCCCTTCTTGGATGAGGACTTCTTCCTGGTCGTCCCTGAACTTCCAGAAGTGCTTTGCTTTAGTGTATTTGCCGCCGCGGTTGACTTGCTTCTGGATGCCGTTTCGGTCTTAAGTCCAGATGACACAGTCTTGCTTCCGGATGCCACTTCAGCTTTCACGGGAACGGGATCAATCTTCACAGACTTGGCTTCCGGTGTCTTCACAGGCTTCGCCATTCCGACACTTTGTAAGGCCGCTTGAAGCTGTGCTGCAAAGAGCTCATCCGAATTCTTGATGCCCTGTCTCTTGTGAGAGGAACTGCTTCTGGATGCGCCACTGGATTCCTGACGTGAGGTCACGCGACTGGATCCTGATGATGCTTGTTTCTCTTGATCAGGCTTGGATGCTCCTCGGAGCTCCTTCACCTGGCCAGCAAGGAACTTTTGCAAATTCTTCGCCGACTCGCGTTCCTGATCTCGATCAACCCGCATCGCCTGTAGTTCCTGTTGCAGGGCTGCCACGGTGGCGGCCGTGCGGCGTGCCTCATCAGCCTGATGTGCCTCCATCTGAGCCTGATACTGAGCAAACAGAGCTGCTGCTCGTTCGCGTTCCTGATGACCATCACTTGCCGGCATTGACTCCTGATGCACTCGCTCTGAGTGTTCTGGAAAACGCCCATCGAGGCTTGAACATGCTCTTGCTTCGGAACAACGTCGGGAATCTTCTGATCCAGAAGCCTCTGAATCCTGACATCCAGATTCTCAGCGATCTTCTCAAGCGTGGAACCTTGTTGGTGTTCCATGCGAGCGACTGCTTCCTGAACCTGGTTCATCGTGTTCAAGGCGATCTGTGTAGACCCGGACGTTGCGACAGACATTCCTGAGCGACTCGATCTGGATGACCTCTCGGATGGTGAACGACGTCTGGATCTCGGCGAATGTTTACTGCTGGAATGCCTACGCCGGTAACGGTCATCAGAACCTGAATCACTTGATGAAGGGTCATCCTGATGCCGCGTACGTCTTCGAGATGTGGCCTTTGACCTGGGCTTCCGGGCTTCTTTCGGTCCTGATTCTGATATGACTATGTCATTCAGGCCAACGGGTTCTGGTTGCGGAGGAAACACCTCATGCGTGATGTACATGCCCATAGCTGCTTCAGGTTGTGATACTGCTCCAAGACCTTGAGCCGTCATCGCCATCGGTGTGAATCCTGAAAACGGCATGTGGGTTCCAGCGCTCCGACTCACGCTCCATCCAGATGACCCGGACGTACTATCTCGAGAGGTCTTCGAACTGGAACCAGCACTAGCCATCGACTCACTTGATCCACCAGACGTGGCAAACAGACTTGATCCAGGATCCGAAGCAGTGGGCTCTGACGAACTTCGTGCAGTGGACATACTGCTTCTGGATGTCCCATCGAAATTCCTGATCACCGTCGACGACGCTGACTGCAGGGACGATGGAGATGGTGACGGGATCGACGAAGGTGTCGATCGGGGAGGCACGCGTTCAACTCGCTTGGGCGGTGATCCAGATGCGGACCCTCGCGGGCTTCGCACTTTCCGGAATCCGGCCGCCTTCAGCTGCCACACGTATTCTCGACCCAATAGACTCACTTCGTAATCATTCATGACAATGTCACCATCTTGATCCTGATCTCGGATTTCCTGAGGCAAAGCTTGTCGTCCTGAAGTCACGATCACTCGTAGATATTCCTGAGCTTGGACCACCACATTTCTCCACTCGATCAACTCCACCACCAAAAGCTGCAGCAATTCTCCAACTACTCGGCGCACCAGATCCGGATGCACTTTATAAACTCGCGTCCTGAACCATCCTGGCACCAAGTTGACGAACTCGAATCCTGATTCGAAAAGCAGGGTCTGGAGAACCGCCACACATTCTCGAGGCGAAAACATCTCAGGTGGAATCAAGGCAGCGTTCAGGTCCTGAGCAACTCCAAAAGCCCGACGTCGCGGTTGCATTTCAGAAATCCAGGCATCTGCCTGAGTCGGCATCGACAGTCGGTGCTTCAGATATTCTGAAGTCGCCAGAGCAGCAGATAGAAATGATCCGTAATCCAGATGCACTTGAGGCCAATCATACTTCACATTTGGGGGCACGTTCCTCTCGGACACGTCCCGCTCCCAACGTCGAACTTGATCGGCCACGTAGGCCTTCGCTTGGACCTCAGACATCTGGGTGTCTGCCATCCTGAACTGCGCTTCAGGGATTGAAGCCATCGGCGCATCCTGAACGTGTGTTTCAGGAACCTGAGCTGGTGTCTCAACAGGAAGTGGAATCTCCGACTTGACTTCTGGAATCACCGGCGAGGACGCGCTAACATCCTCAAGCACGGCATCTTCCTGAACTGTCGACAACGGTCCGTCTTCCTTGATCGTCGGTGCGACTTCCAGAACCTGAACCTCATCTTCAGCATCCACTTCATCTTCCGGCTGAGGAGAATCCGGAATTCGATCCTCAGTCGGGGGCTCAACCTTCACGACGTCTCCCACAGACGCCTCATCGGGACCACTGGATTCGCTCGAACTGCTCGAAACCGCTTCGGACCCGGTCCCCTCGGAGTCATCTTCGTCGGCTTCCTCATCCTGATGCCCAGCATCCTGATGCGCATCGCTGTCATCCTGAACACCAGGTTCAGATTCAGACTCCTGAACAGACGACTCCTTCGCTTCGTGGGCTGCCTTGCGCCTCGCAGCGCTTGCCCTCCGAGCGTTCCGATTCACTTCACCCAGATCCGGATGCTCCTCAGGCGACAGCCCTTGATCTCGACGCGAGATCCTGGTTGCCGTACCGCTTCCTGAATCCTCACGTCCCTCTTCGCGCGTGCTTCCACTTCCAGTCATAGTAACCACAGTTAGAAGGTTAGTTAGCACTCAGTTCCCTCGAACTAATCGAATATATACAGTAACAACTCGGTGAAATCTCTACACGGCCAAATCCGGGCACGCGCACCAGCTGTGGCGAGGCGGGTGAACGCCTTTTGCCGCCCAGGTGTATAGCACGCGTGCGAGCGCGTCCAGATAATCTGGGGTCAGACTGCTTCAGGAATCCCAATGAGGTCCTGATGCAGGTTGGCGTGTGACCTTGTGAAATCCCTCTGGGCCCGTTTGGCTTCGGCAGATCCGACTTCACCTGGTGAGTTGCTTCCTGTACACTCAACTAATATAAAGAGACACAAGTGCGTACGTTTCCTTCAGGAATCCGCAGCTACGCTGGAGTTAGACCACGAGAAAGGTCTCCCCAACAGCTAACCTTATCAATACAGAGAGCTATACACAAATATACAGCCGCTTGTTATCCTTTTGGACCCTTGAGCGGGAAGTCCGTACACCAGTCGACTTGGTTTCACCTGGAAGACTGGTCACTTCCAGATGCACCTCGCGCACCACTTCAGGAACCACGCTATAAAACGCTTTCCTGAAGAATCAATCAAATCCTGAACACCCGGCTTCCGGATGTCAATATCAGATCCTGATTACCACAAGGGATCAGGATCTCAATCACACAATCAAATCACACAGTAGAGTATTCAATCAAATTCAAGGGGAACTACTGACTAACTACCTCAAACTGTAATTAATATGAAATAGGGAATCCGGATGGACTGCCCCAACTAGAATATGAAATAGGACAGATCACCCCGGATGCGCGCCACCCGATCACCGCCTAACTTGGTCTCGACTCTTCTTGAGAAGTCCCGCGGCGGTCTACGCTGTCACGACGCGTCCAATGCACAGCACAACACAACGCCCCGTGGGTCACTTGTGGGCTTGCTGGCAAAACGAACTCTCTGTTGAATATAGCTGCTAGAAGTTCCTCTCCTAGTCTGACATATGCATAACTACTTGGTTTCACTATGGGCTGGAAGCGCGCACAGCGCGGCGAAGGTCACACATCAGGTGATTACGCGGGATGCTCTGGTGCAGAGCAGATCCGGTCGGTCGTCCTGGCCGGTCGTTAACATCTTGTCTGGATTATACTTGAAACTTGGAACGACGATAGTGGGTATAAATCAGGTGTCATCAGATCCTGATTCCAATTTGGGAACCTGGAATTCACCCATGGGGTATGAGATCCTGATGCCGCTTCGTCTTCTGGGAGCTCACAACGTGATCAGCGATCAGGATCTGATAATTGGCATCAGGAATTCCAAGATAATCCTGACGCTTCGGCATCAGGAATACTGAAGATAATCCTGATGCTCCCACGTGAGAAGTCTAGTCTTGTCCACGTCCCCTAACCAATCTGGGCCAGTGCATCCGGTGGATGCTGGGAGACGGTGGTCCGGTCAAAAATGGACAGACGCCGCGTGTCATTATACCACAGCTTAGTAGAAAACAAGTTTGTTTAATTAATTTATTTTTTGATTAGGTATCTGGGTAGGTATAGAGATACAATGAGTTCGACACTAACATTTGGCAAGTACAAGACGAAGACTATTGAAGAGGTATTCGCCTCTGATCCATCATACTGTAGATGGCTCTCTCACCAAAAGCAATTTACGGATCTTGAAAACAATCCTATTGCTCAATTTCTCTTTATTAAGTTTGGAAATGACGGTGGATCGTTTATGATGACGTGGGGAAAATATAAATCACGAACCATCAAGCAGATTCAAGCCATTGACCCTAACTACATTGAGTGGCTTAGCAAAAATGACTTTGTTAAGACCAAGTGTCCTAAGTTTAAGTCTGAACTCGATGCACTTCTGGCTTAAGTCGATTAGGTATTTTTTTAAGAAAAAAAGAAGCTTTGAGCTCGGCTGTATACCCTTAGTGGTCGAGGGGTTTTAAAAAAACCTAAGATCCAAAAGACGTTGTATGCGCTATCAAGTGGTCGAGAGGTTGCGTCGTCAAAATAGCAGCTGGTCCGAAAGAAGGATCCAGGATTGTTCTTGTTGGTAAAATACGGTAAGTAAAAAAACCGCCGGCGTAATGTTCCAAGTATTACTACTTGCGCAACATTCACCATCAATCCAACTAATTCCTCGTGACTAGCCACATACCACACTATTCCACTGCGCAATATTTACGCTTGGAGCAATGAAGAGATCGAAAGTTTTATTGGCGAGAGGGAGCGTGTAACCGAGGTGCGCGTTGCCATGGTTGACTTGTACAAGCGCCTAGAGTGGCAAACAGCTTTACGTGAGGCTTCGATCGATACTGAGGTAGCTCCATCTTTTGGCGAATACATTCGTGATGACTGGCACGTGTCATGCATCGCAAACCACTTGTGCGCCTTGACGAACAAGGCAGTTGCACTTGCAGAAGAAACGTCCATGAGTGACGCTGCGAAAGCACTAATCAAGCGTCCATCGTTACGAGTAGCCCCACATGACATATTGTCATCAAAAG
Organism: Phytophthora sansomeana; assembly: GCA_032158285.1. Classification (NCBI taxonomy): domain Eukaryota; phylum Oomycota; class Peronosporomycetes; order Peronosporales; family Peronosporaceae; genus Phytophthora; species Phytophthora sansomeana. The sequence continues at coordinate 396,513 of JAPDHH010000200.1, forward strand.
AGAGTTGTAACAAGCCTGCTCCTGAAGACGAGTTCATGAAGGAACTGGACGATAATGTGCGGAAGGCTCATCGAAACGTTGTCAGTCTGGCAGACGCATACGAAGGCGAGCGAACCAGAGCATGGTGCGATTTCATCCGGTCTACAGGACAGTCTACTACCCAACTACTGCACATTGTTTCTCAGTTTGTTAGAAGTACCTGTGATGGCGAAATTGAGTAACTCCGGCCAACGACTAAGTATGGTTAACTCAACGGTCCCACCTAACAGAGCACTTTTCTGCGGTAGTGAGGTATTGATTTGGATTTTCCACGCTCTCCAACAAATTCTGGCACGAATGCTGTATACTACTGCGTACAGGTAATAACTGTACGTGCTAATGCCGACGTGTCTCGTTATCAAGGTTTACTGGTAGAGCTTCAGAACGATACTGCCCAACTCGCTGGCTGTTGGGCGTGGGGTTTTGCTATCTGTGATTGCACACTTCAGTGTGAGCTCATAGCAATACCGTCACATTCAGACACCAAAGTTCTGACCACGTGAAGGTCTCCGGATACACTAAGCGTGCGGTCTCTTTCACGGTATTACCATCGACTTCGTACGCGTATACGTTAGTGAAGCGCGCACGAACGAGCTTGATCATCGCAATCGCCCAAAGGCTCTTCGATTTCACCAAAAACTTCCCATTCACAATCACGTATCCAGAGCAATATACACCATCTGCCGACGCGAACTTCATCCCTTTGAAGTACACGTAGTTCTTATAGTCTGAAATGATGCCAAAGCGCGCCTGAAGTTCGGCACCGGTGGAGATCTCGAAGTTGGTCAGATGGCCTTTTAGTGCGAGAGCGGTCTTCTCATTTGCAGATTGGTTGGTACTTTGTCCTGATCTTTGGTGGATTGGATCTGGGTAAACTCGTCGGTAGAGCTTTCGTAAAGCGCCATACATTATGATGGCCGTCAGTAAACTGATTTTAGGGAAGAATGAAGCAGCAAGAAATGTGGGATCCTTCGTTGGTATTTGAAACGAAGACCAGAAGCGCATAGGAGATGTATCGCTGTAGATTCCACTCAGCTCAGCTTTTCCCAGCTGAAAGACGCTATCAGAATACGTCACGACTTCACGCAACACTTCTGGCGAAGCTTTGATAAAGCTGAGGCGATGCTTGTGGATGATTTCAAACAAGAAAATGGCGACTGCTGGGTCGACCCGCTCGTGAATCACCGAACTCAAGAATGCTACCAATCCGAGATACACGACCAGGACATCCGCGTGAACGAGCTCTTTGTGGATGTGAATAGTTTCGGTGCCTGACAACACTGCAGCATTTGACATTGCAAACTCGAACAGTGTCCAGAAGGAGTTTAAATACCACGATATCAGAACGAGGACGCCGCGTCCGACGATGGTTGCAGTCGACATCGACGCAAATGGATCTCCGAGCCAAACTTTACCCGCGCAAATGTTTTGGTATGTCACGAGAAACAGCACAATTAAAGAGGAAATTGTCTGCATCGCAATGAAGAAATGCAATCCGTGTACCCAAGCCCACGAATCCGTGATAAGAGTCTCGCCAAACCAGTCCCATTGTGATATCGCACTCTTTGCATTTGTATCAAGCAGTGAGTACATCGAGTGAGTATTGGATTGGTTTTCTCCGTCATAGAACCCACGATTTCGCGACGTGACGAGCTGCTTCACTGGTTGAGTTAGCGAGTCTTCCGGTATACTGCGGAGCTCAAGGTAGCTATCGCTAGTGATCCCGATGAACTCATAAATTTCAAACTTGAAAAGTGTTCGTTGATATGGGTATGCCGGCTTCACCATGTAGAACTGCTCCACGATGCCACCTCCCATGTCGTTTACGACCGTAAGCCTACCTACGAGGGCTGGTCCTGCCTTACTATGCTTCGGTATCTCGTAGTCCTGCACCGAAAGTGACACGGTAACCAAGTACAACTCGGTGGGGTCCTGACGTGAGCGAACTAAGTTGAACGAGCGTACACTCGAAGGATCCCCAGCCACAAGCTGAGTCAAGGTGCAATCTACTACCACCACCACGAGCTCCAAATCATCCAGAACGCTCGTGTTATAGCTTGTATCTTTCACCATGTTGACGTAGCCGCCTCTCAAGAACTTGTAGTTGTAAATTTTCGAGTTGAACAGCGGGACTTCCGAGCAATTTGAAGTGGATGTTCTTGAATCCGACTCAAGGAATATCGCGTAGTCACGGGGTGTTGTATCGCCGCCTAGTACATCCTTCACAAGTGGACTGTCCTGGATAAGGCCGTCACCTGTATACCCAAGAATGAGTGACGCTGTGAAAGTTCCAAACGATTCCGTCGGATTGGGCATGGCACGAAGAACTTCCATTGTGCGAAACGTGGCGAGGAGGGAAATGTAAATGTACTGGAACGCTGCGGCAATAACCACGAGTCGACGGACAATGTTGAAAAGCTGCCACTTCGTGAATTTCCCTTTTGGCTTGGCTCGCCCGACACTAGACCTCTTCCATAGCATAAACGTTCGTTTTGGCTTGTCTCGCACGACATAGAGATTTTCCCGGCTGAGGACGGATGTGCGAACCGAGCGTCTCGAATTCGCGTTGTCTTCATCTGCTCTCCTCGGTTTGACTGTCGCTTTTCCCCATAATCCAGATTGGCTGTCGGCTTGTTCCATGTTTGTGACTTGTACTTCCATGTCCTCGAAATCAAGGCGGGTTTCGATACGAAGTTGAGTAGAAAATTCTAAAGTGGTGGCATTTGTCGAGCGCGTACAGCTAGCGCAAGATATATTTTTGGTGCGATCGCGTTTTCTTCGTGCAAGGTGCAACCACCGTCTCCCAGTAAGCATGACTTTTATTTTCGGAGAATCCGAGACTGCGATTGTCTGTCACGGTCACGCACTACACTATTGTCGGAGATTCCGGTAGCGAATGAGCCACCAATGATATTGTGTAAGTAGCTTTTGCAGGTCAAATACAAGAATTTCAAATATGAAGCAGCTATGGTAACTTCAACACAACCAGTGCGCTATGCTTTCAAAACAAACCCTATTTCAAGATAGTGGAGCGATTCCCGCAGGCTTTTGGGGCGTCCTAAACCACCTCGTCCCAGATTTAGGACGCGGAGCTCCACCCGCAGCGCATTCTGAGACGCCGTTTCGACCAATCACAAGGCGCTCTGAGACGCCATTTCGACCAATCACAAAGCGATGAGTGACTCTGAGGCAAGCAGCGGCATCAACCTGATGATTCTCAAGCTTGCGCTGGGCGTTTTGGGCCAGCAAGGCACGAAAAGCGGCAGTGCGAGATACTTCTTCTTGATAGACGTCGCAGTCCGCATCGCCCTGTTGTTTACGCAACGGGCCCTACCGGCAATAGCTCCCGGACGAACTCCACTAGGTCTCAACATCGGTGATCGAATACCCCTCGAAGCTAGAAGTTCTCCCGCCACGCTTGTTTGCTGCTGTCGTCGCCAATGAGCTGCCAAGGTTGAAGTCGATTATATGGTATCAAAGGTTTTCCCTAAATATTATACATTTATGCAGGTCTGGGTGTCCTAGAAAATCTGTTCGAGGGGGGGGGTCGCTCAGATCTGGAATCTACGAGAGGGGGCCGCGCCCTCGTTGAACATAAAACGAGCAGATTAAGTGTCTGGGACGCGGAAAATGGCTGCGGGAATCGCTGCAGTAGAAGTGGTCGCTCTAACAACGCTAAAAACGCGTGAGAGCTTTCTGGCTTAGCTTCGCCCAAGGCTAATCTGAGTGGTTTGTGATACATGTTCGAGTTTTCGGTCAGCAAGCGTTGTTTACCTACGAAAGCGTGCTAGAGAGCTCTTACTGGAGCTGGGATGTCGCTTTGTGTGGTACCTCTAAGTCTTTGTTTACAATTTGCACATTAGCTGATGCAAAGTCGAATATGTTGCTACTCCGAGTAAGCGATCCTGTGATTGGTTTCACAATTGAGTCATCGCAAAGAAGAGAAACGGACACCAAAAGACTCAGACTACAGGCAAGAAAAGTAATTCTAAGACGAGAGGTTCTGGCCAAACTGGTGGTCAAAGCAGTGTTACAGCGCTGTATAGGGTCCTGGTGAGTTTGACGGGATCAACAAGGTCTCCGATGGTAATGTGTTTAGACTGTGCTTTCGCTATCATACTTTATGTGAACCAACTCGTATGTGTTGATAATGGCACTAACCTCGATGATTCCTTACACGACAGCGAATATGTTTAGATGGGTCTTCAAATCGTGTAAGGTAATTACAGAAGCACGGAAACATTCAGGTGCCACAAGTCAGACCAGGTAAAAGTTTCCGGATGTATCAGTCGTGCAGTGTCCTTCACAGTATTACCGTCGACTTCGTAGACGTACACATTCGTAAAGCATGACAATCGCCAGTAAATCTTCCGAGCCAACCAGATATTTTCCGTTGACAATTACGTGTCCTGAACAATACACGCCATCTGCCGAGGCGAACTTCATTCCCTTAAAGAAACATAGTTCTTGTAGTCAGAAATAATACCGAATCGTGCTTGAAGTTCGGCACCTGTTGCAATCTCAAAATTGGTGAGGTCGCCTTTGAGTGTGACAGAAGAATTCTCACTTGCAGATTAGTTCTTGCTTTGACTCTATTTGCTATAAATGCGCTCTCGATAGAAACGCCATTATCCTTTTCGCAAAATGGCGTAAAAGGTGATAGTTGCCAAGAGAACAATTCGAGGAAAGAATGTTGCGGCGAGAAAAGTACCACCCTTGCTAGGGATCTGAAAAGCCGACCAGAATCGCAGTGGAGACATGGAATCAACCGCAGACGACACATCTTCGTCACCAAGCTGGAAAAGACTATCAGAATACGATATAACTTCACTGAGGACTGCAGATGAAACACGTAAGAAATTTAAGCGGTACAGATGAATGATCTCGAACACACAAATGGAAACTGCTGGATCAATTCGCTCTCGGATAGCTGAACTGAGAAGACCATCCAAACCGAAGTACACGACAAGAACATCAGCATGAACCGTTTCATGGCCCGAAAGATTCGCAGCGTTCGACATGGCCAACTCGAACAGTGTCCAAAATGAAGTTAGGTACCATGAAAACCAACATTAACCCCTCTATTACCAACGTCGTAAGTTACGACGAATCGATTTTCTACGTCGTACGTAGCTTGTTGCTTCAAACAGGGAGTGGCTCGGAAAAAACGTTCCAATACTTTAAGCAAGCTTATTTCTGGCCGAAAAAAGTATAAGCTCGAGAGGTTAAATCAGAACATGCACAAAGAATGCTATGAACATACACAAAACGGACCTCAACTGGCACAAAAAGGTCTTTACGCCAATTAGGAGTAGTGATTGGCTGGAATGCTTGCGTTTTTGCTGATTTCATAGTGATGTGCTGAACAAAAACACAACTGTACCTAATCTTTGTTCTTTTTGTGTGATTTCCCAATCTTCGTGATCCGACATCTGCGGATTGGTCCTGATGTCTGATCAGCCAAAGTCGTAAGTTTGGGGATTGCTCTCAATCGAGTGCACATGTACGTCGTAAGTGACCGCAAAAGACCCTCAAACTTTATACGTGACACCGCTTGTGTCCACGTGTATCTAGTCATGGAAAGGACCTAGCACTACAAATGCCTAGTGATATTCTTCGTCGTAACTTACGACGTTCGTTAGCGCGTTCAGCGGCCCAATTTCCGGTAACAGAGGGGTTAAGATGCCGCGAGTCACGAGGCTCGCAGTTGACACCGACGCAAAGGGGGTCTCCGATCCAAATTTTCCCGACTCGAGCATTCTGGTACGACACCAGACACAAGATAACCAGCGAGAAGATCATTTGCATTCCGAAGAAGAAGTGAAGCTCATGCACCCAAGCCCAAGCATCCGTAATAACAGGCTCTCCGTACCATTGCCACTGTGACAACGCACGCTTTGCATTGACATCGTCGAGTAAAGAATACATGTAGCATATATTCGACTGAACATCGCCATCGAAAAAAACCGCGCTTCCGGGTTGTCACCAAGTTCTTCACGGGTTGCGTTAGTGGGTCTTTAGGGACACTACGCAACTCCAAGTAGCTTTCGTCCGTTTCCTCCACAAACTCATAGATCTCGAATTCGAGTGCACGCTGGAATGGATACGTGGGCGCCACCATGTAAAATTGCTCCATGACACTCTCATTTATGTCATGGATGACAGTTAACATGCCTAAAAGAGCTGGTCCCTCTTTATGGTAAGCACGTATTTCGTAGTTTTGGACAGAAAGTGAAACCACGGCAACGTGAAGATCACTTGGATTCTCGAACGAGCGGACTAAATTGTAACTTCGCACAGTGGATGCAGCTCCTGACACAAGTGGGGTAAAGGTGCTTTCCACTACTATGGGGGTGAAACTAAATTACATTGATGGGAGCTTATGCAATGACCATCAGCTCAATCCGATATGGGACGAGGAGAACGGTACCCCCAATGGTCATGCAGTCAGCCCCACTAATGCAACGTCGTACCCCCTAGGGAGCCTGCCACCATGTTTGCTGATAGCGTTGAAACTGACTCCTTGCAAAGTCTGGTATAAGTCTTGAAGGCATCCGACACCCACCGGCCATGGAACTGGATCGTTAGTGCATCCGTTCCAGAGCGGTACATGTGTGTTGCGCCCCCAGCCCGGAATGAATGCGAGCTGAAACAACGCGGGTCTTGACCAGTTCTGATGGCAGCCCGTTTGATAATTCCCGATAAATCTGCTGTCGAAATACAGGCAGGAACTCCGCGGCGATCCATGAACACTGCGGCAGGGATGTTTAACGGGAGGTCTTTCCGGGCCTGGAGTAGGACGAGAGCATCGAAGACCGGGCACAGAAATGGGTGGCCTGATCGTGACAGCATCCTTGTCGTCGGGACCCCGGTTTGATTGGTCTTGGACCCAACAAGTCGCATACACACTGACTGCGCTTTCTTGGGAGAAAGTGTTGGCCGGCCTTGCGCGTCCAACACTGCAACGTCTTGTGCTCGAACAGCGAACCACTTGAACGAACCCCCACTGATCGCCACAACCTCTGCGCGTCTCAGAAGAAAAAAGAACGCCAAGCACATGACCCCCCATAATGTCTGCGCAAAGGGATCAGACATCGAAAGAAGCGAAAAGCATTCTTCGAGGAGGTGGAGCGATACCGGGGCTTTACGACGCCGCGGAGCATCGAGGCGGCTGATCCATTTGAGAAGCATGCGAATGTGCAGGTGAGCGATGGGGAAGTCGTAGCTGGAAGCCGCAAAAAAATGACGGACACCCTGGAGAACCGACATAATGGAATCGCTGCGTATTGGCCCTCCTGATCCAAATCCATACTGGAATCCATGAAGGATGAAGTCCGAAATGTGCTGCACTTGGGCAGAAAAGGGTAGGTCCACCAAGAATAGAGGAACTCCGCGCCGAGAAATCCACGTTGACCACTTGGCTAGTGCTCGTTTGTATTGTTCGTAGGTGGAGTCAGCAACGGAGTGCGCGCGGAGATACGCAGCCAGATCTCGGCTAGCCCTTGTATGTTGATCGACGGGGAGACCTGCGACCAGCCGAGAGTTAATGACGCGAATTTTACCGCGAAGGATGGGTTAGCTGAGATGCGGGAGCCGGCGTCAGCGTGGACGTTGTTGACACCTGCTACGTGAGAAGCAGAAAACCGAAGCCCAAACGTCGTCTCCCACCATGCCAAGAGGCGAATGAGAACTTGTGCACGCGGGTTCCGAGAGGAGAGCTTGTTTTGCCACGCTAGGCAGATGTGTTGTCGATGCGGAAAAGGACGTGGCAGGGGCGCCCGGTGACGGGAACGTCAGCGCCCCACCGAGCTCCCCACGCGTGCACTGCGAAAGCACAGGAGAGCAACTCGCGGAAGTTGATATCAAACGCGTTGGAGCTTCTGGACTTGAATTCTGCGATTTGGACACGCTCGGATTCGGAGAATTGGTAAGTTAATGCCATCTTTGACGAGATGTCAAGTGCGCAAAGGCCGTAGTCCGAAGCATCCATTTCGACGACGACATCCGGGTGCGGCAGCGTTTTGAAATACTCCAGCGATACGCCATTGAGATGGCGGGTATGCAAAATGAGCCACCACCAAAGTAGGTCTTGCTGCATATCATTCGTCACGGGAAAGCTTGTAAAACGGTGGAGATTGCCCTCGCGTTGACGTAGGCGCTGGAGAAACGGTCGCGCTGCGCGGATGCAGGTGGCCACATGTCGAAGACTACCCATGAGGGACCGATAGGCCTTTCTTGACAGCGTAGGAGAGAAGTACGCGGCTGCGACTGCCCGTCGCGCCTTGTAAATTTTGGCAGGCGGCATAGATACCCGTTCGGCAACAGAGTCAAACTCGAGTCCGAGCACACGCTGGTGCGTGTCCCACTTGGTGAATTTCTCAGCATTGATGGCATCAGCACCCAAGACGGCAACCATTGCGAATCGGAGAGACCGCTCGATCTCGTCACAGGACCCGCCAATATCTACGGCGACGTTGATGTGGTCATCAACCCAGTGGTAATTGAAGAACCCGTCTGGACAAACAGTGTTGGTATTGCAACCATGAACATGTGCGATGGCACCTCCAGCAACCTCGTAAAACCCGGGCGACCCAGTCCAACCGAACGGAGCTGACATCTCGATCACAATGACGTCATCCTCCTCGATTTGGCCGGCAAACAGGTACACGCTGTTGCTGTGTATGCAAGTGTTGCGGAACGCCGACGCGACATCTCCGGTCATCACGTGCACCGGTGCGGTAGGATGCGCGCGCTTGAGTCTGAGAATCTCTGTAGCTACTGCATCGCAGTGAACGTATTCCGGTTTTGTGATGCTCTCCTGGTCGGTGAAGTCGTTAATGGACGCACCTTCTGGGTACGAAAGATCGTGTATCGTACGCCCGGAAACATGGGGGTCTTCGCTGCCTTTGTCAACAACGCCAAAGGGGCTGATGATAATCTCTGGCCACTGAGCGAGGAGGTTCCTGTCTAGAACCAGGCAGCGACCCGCGTCTTGCTCCTTGCGAATATTCTTGCGCAGACATTGAGGCGATCAACCGCGGACCCGTGGTTTTGCGGACGATTCTTCTGTCGTGGCGGCTTTTCCTTGAGACGAACTTCAACGCCTTCCTTAACAATCTGTTGGAGCTGCTCTAGGTGTTTGTAGCCCTTGCATAACTCGTTCAAGACCGCTGGGACTAAGTTCTTGTTTGGCCGATAGTCAGTAGCGGTTTGCCCTCGGACTAGCTCCACGAAAGATTGCAGCGACGTTCCCGAACGCCGCACGTATTCGGACAGGGCTCGCTAAAGTGGTGTGTTTAACAGGAATTCGGGACCGCCGGGGCCCGGGCGAGATGTCGGGTACTTCGTGCGTGGTAGTTCGACTCCAAACGTCTTCATAGCTCTCGATAGTAAAGCCGTATTTGCTTGAAGATGCAAGTCACATCGCGCACGGGCATTTGTGAGGAAAGCCGCGACCATTTTAGTCCCCACAACTTGGGCGTAACTGTCTGGGACGAGAATCGACATCACCACCCGAGCCCTTATCCACATCCTTCCGGGATTCGCGGGGGTCGCTTGATGCGGGCTCCGTATGGTCTGACTCTGATGCGGTGGGCAGTAGTGACGCTTGGCAGGAGTCAGCCCGATGTTGGGGAGTAATGCATGGTGGGGTGCCACCATCGCAGCGGCGTTCCGCTAGCCTGAGATTACATGAGCAGCCGGGCAGCAACGGAGAAACTGGTTGCATGGATGTGGCCGGCTGTATGGCCGAACCAGACTGTATAGTCTGTAAAGCTAAAGTGGGCTGTATAGCCGTGGGCGACTGTATGGTCAACCCGGACTGTATAGCCGGAAGTAGCTGTATAGCTGAGGAAGGCTGTATGGCCGAATTTTTATCGACAACAGTGCCGCCATCGGCGTCCAAGTGACGGACCGTGGACCCCGTCGGTATGGCGCCAGAAGTAGGTTGGTGAACGGTAGAACAGACGGCGGCACGGAAAATTTTCCCCGGCCGCGGCGATTGCACTTCGGCCTTTAAGGTGTGCAGCTAATCTGCCAGGCTGGAGCCGGCCTCGGCAGGGGATGGTGACGCCGTCGGGCCCTCGGTAGATGGTACTGCATCGGGGTGGGATGCACCAGGCTCGAACGAGGCCATGAACTCATTCAGGTCGAAGCCGCCGTCGCCCCGTTTCGGGCTTGCCACGGCGCGCGTTGCAGCAGTCGGAGACTGGGCCGCCCTCGTCTTCGTTGGGGCCGACGCCTTCCGAGCTCTCTTCGCCGGAGGGAGTGCCGGTTTCTCTTGGGGGTCCGAGTCGGAGCCTTCGTCGGGCGCGACCTTCTTCTTCGTCGCACTGCTGGCGCTGATCGGGGTGCGCTTGACCAGCTTCTTCTTGCCCTTTCGTGCTTCCGCCAGGGCCGTGCCATTGAGGGGCTTCGCAGGGGCGCCTTGGTCGTCCGTAGCGGGGCAGGTTCCACCGTACGGCACGCAGGGGTTGAAGCCCAGGGCTCTTCGGTACCAGTGACGTCCACGACATCTACTGCAGCCGTCAATCCGCTGCCACCGGCCGTTGCCAGTTGGGGCTCGTTGTCCGAAGGGGCCGCGTCGGCCCTGGACGAAGGCGAGGAAGGCGCGCTGGCCCGGTCTGGTGTTCCACGGGTGGTCATGGCGTGCTGGTGAGTTACCCCTTCTTTTAGCTTGCTTGCTGGATGTTCTTCTCGATTCGAAGTGAGGAGATCCCGCCGCGTGGCGCGGTGGTTGGTCTGCAGCGAGCAGGTCCAATGAAATACCGGAATTGCACCGGTATACCGGAAGGAACAATTTGAAGTGGAAAACACAATTCCCTTGGCTGCGCCATGGAATACACCAGTCCACCACCACCACCACAAGCTCAAAATTAGAGAGAGTGTTGTTGTTGTAGTTGGTATCACTCACCATTTCCTTGTACCCGCGGCTAAGGAAGGCGTAGTTGTAAATACTGGGATTGAAAAGAGAGACCGAAGAGCAATTATCCGTCGATGTTTTGGAGGCTGACTATGGGAAACACAGCGTAGTCTCTCGGAGTAGTATCTCCACCTAGGACGTCCCGAACCAGCGGGCTGTCCCCAATCAATCCATCGCCCATATAGCCAACACTAAGGGCCTGTTCAGCGCATCCGCTGTTTCGATCCGTCGGATTCCCCAATCCGCTGAATCAACTCATCCAGCGGATCGGTCGATCCGCTGGATTGCTGCTGAACACACAAAGTGGAACCCGCTATCCGCTAAATATCACTGTCAGAAGGAGTAGAAGCCAGCATAAGAATAATGATTTCATGCATTTCAAAGTTAGCTCCACCAGACTTCCGGACTGTCAATCTTACTCGTTGGCCTCCCCATCCGCTTCCTCTGTCATCATACTTTCGTTCCCGTCGTCACTGCCGTTGTTGCTAGCCTGCTACGTCCCGAAGATTGCCCTGAGGCATTGTGATCAGCGAAACTTCCCGTCGCCAAGCTCCGCCAGAGAATTCTGTGAAGTGTATTGTGCATGAACAGTGTCTTGGTCCTGAACTCGGCAGCTTGAGGGGTGTTGCCGCATTACTCTTTCCCAAACCGAATCAGGCGCCAATGGAACGTCCGTCTCGGGGTCCCAACCAAGGCCTCTTTTACTTTTGAGAACGGAAAAATTATATATTTTTTCTTCAGTTCGCCGAGTGTGCTTTGCAGTTGTTTTTGATAGAAGGTTAGGAAGTCGACTGGGGAGCACGGCGAGTATCGGAGACTTGAGTTGATTTGTTATTGAGTTGGTAGAATTCAGAATGAGAAACTAAGTGGAGCGAGAGCTCTGCATGCACAAGGGCTATTCCCTTGAGGTCTCCTCTGTGGGGATATATGAAGTAATGGGTAGTAGGTTCACTGCACTTGTTGCCTGTCCTTCGTTCGGACGAAGTGAGCGTGCACAACAAAGCATCTCAGTCTGCGTGCGTAGATGTCAAGCTGCCGATGACTATGAATCACCGCAGAGTAATGCTTGTTATACATGTTGCAACACTCCCCCTCAGCCATGACTTGTGAGGTGGAGCATGCTGCATAGTCGCTCGAAAATGACACGATCAGCGGCTTTCGTGAAAAGATCGGCAACTTGCTGCTGCGTTGGGCAGTACTCGACGTGGATGGTTTTCTTCATGATAGCAACTCGAACAAAGTGATACTTGATGTTCAAATGGCGAGTACACTGGGATGATACTGCGTTCTCCATCGACTTGATAGCCGATTGATTGTCGACGCGAAGCAAAATGGATGCATCTTCAGGTAGTAGCTACAGCTCGCCTAAAAGTTGACGAATCCCAATGCAATCTTGAATGGCAGCACAAGCAGCAACATATTCAGCCTCCATAGTGGACAGTGCAATCGTGGTCTGCTTCCGCGAGGTCCAGGAATCGTCATCGAATTAATTTGGAGTACTGCACCACTTGTTGATTTTGCTGTATTGGAGTCACCAACCCAGTTTGCGTCGGAATAAACAACGGCACGTAGTTGTGTTCTTGGCCCACTCCCGAATTTGTAAAATAGTTCGCTGCTGGTAGTACCTTTCAGATAGCGCAGTACACGTTTGTTTCCTTCCTTCGTACAGGTCATGGGGGCAAGACAGCAATCCATTCACATGTTAAGCCTAGGACTCGATGAGTCAGGCCGACGGGTGGCGCGAGTCGTGGCGCCGGCACGAGAGTTGGGTCGGTGAGGCCTGCCCCCAAGAGTAGGTAGTTGGTGTGCATGTGAATGGACTGCGAGGGAAGCCTGTATGTCACAAGGTACAAGCACAACGTTGAGTAGCACAAGCCTGAACGGAACTTACATGGCTCGCATGGTTGGCTTGACATGCCGAGACAGGGACAAATGGCATGATGTGTTGCTCGAACTTCCGGCGCCGTACGATGCGAGCAAGTGAGCCAGTGATAGGGCGAGCGGCCGATGGCGAGCTCCTGAGGCCCACGATCGTGTGAGAGAAGTCGTGCCCCGACCACATGTGTGTGGACCTTGTCGGAAGGCGAGCACGTCGGGTGCGGCGGTACTCCCGAGAGACTCGACGCGTTGAACCCCAGCCGTATCAGACGAACTCTTAGCTCGAGCTGAGCAGTCGTGACGGTCGAATTGAACTCGCAGCACCAATGTCACCGCCCGGTGTCACGACATGGATCCGCTCTTTTTCACGTAGCCAGACTCAGTCGGGGAGAGCGAGCTGCCCCCAACGTAGGAGGAGTTGAAAGCGAGCGCGACGTCGGCGGAGGCTGGCCGGTTGGTGCTTGTCGTTGAAGCTTGGTCGCGCCGCAGCAAAAGAGCAAATGACCCTTGAATGGTTGCTCTCCACTAACTACCCAGCGTTGGGAAAACCCACCGTCCCGGAAACTGCATCCTGCAGCCCCGTGTGTCAGGTGGAAACCCAAGGCACCTACACATGCATATATAGACTTGGCCGAGGACGTTTCCGTTGGTTACTGCCTCGCCTGTCCGATCGACCTTGTCTGGGATGATCTTCCCTCTCCAGGAAAGACATCTTCCTTTTGCCTTCGTCTTCGCGGAAAATACCCAATTCCACGCCAGTGTATCGCTGTCGGGTGTGCCACAAAGCGCGCCAAGCAGTTCACTGACATGGTGATGTCAGGGCGGGTACAGTTAGACAACCAAAGCAAACTCTCTTGTCGGTATCGGTAAATGGCTCAAAAGTTTGATCGAAAAATTGGTGGTTAACTTCAATTGGCGTCGCTGCGGGACGACACTGTTCCATCCCGAACTTTTGCTGTAGTTCCTCACTTGTTTGCTGCTGGTGGAGGAAAATGCCAGTTGGGGTTCGTTTGATCCAGATTACAAGGCATTTTTGTGCCTCACCAAGGTTCTTGATGTCGAAGCGTTCAGAAACTCGAGACATCACATATTCTGACAGTTTATCATTCTGGCTCACCACTAGAACGTCGTCGACGTACAACCCGAGAACGCACAAATTATCACTTCGGCGCATGAAATAAATGCATGGGTCCACTCTGCTGCGAAAGAAACCTTCTGCTTTCAGGAACGCGTCAATCATGTCGTTCCACAGCTTGCCACTCTGTTTCAATCCGTACAAGCCCTCGAGAAGCAGCCACGACTGGTTGTCGTCTGCCCCAGTGGTTCCTATTGGTGGCTTCAGGTAAATTGGTTTGTCCAAAGGTGACTTCAGGTGTGCGTTTGGTACATCACCCTGTAGAAGTTTAGCTTTTTAAGTTGCTGTCAGCATTGCAATAAGACGAAGACTGGAAATCTTGAGTACTGGAGAAAATGTTGCGTCAAAATCGACTCCAAATTTTTGCGTGAAGCCCCTGGCGACGAGACGAGCTTTAAAGCGTTCTAGCTCGCCATTGCTTGTGAACTGGATCTTGTATACCCATTTCGACATCACAAGGATTACTGTGTGGCGGACTCATGGCAGGTTCATCTTGACCTTAATGAAGTCTCTGGAGAACTTTTGCTGTCTCGGGCTCCTGGATATCAAACTTGTCGACGTTTTGAATATCAGGGCTAGTGGTGAAACGCTTCGTACGTGGCAAAAAGAGCAGGTATCCCTTGTCGGCGGGCGAAACTCCGACAACTATCGCTTTTTCAACTCTCTTCCCGAGACTTCTGGCAGTTTTGCGTTGAATGTGCACAGTGCACTTGGATCCAAACCGGAGAATGTGCGAAACACGTGGTGGTTTACCAGTAAGAACGTCCAACGGGGACTTGTAGCCAGCATTGGAACGTGTTGAAACGCGGTTCCTAATGCACGATGCGCACAAAACTGCATCTCCCCAGTATCGCTGAGGCAGCGATGATGCCCAAATCATCGTCCTAGCTGAGTTCATCAGCGTGCGGTGAAATCTATCTGCTTTTCCGTTGGACGCAGATGTGTTGGGGTGAGTGTTCTGGAGACGAATGCCATTTCGCTCAGCGTACTCTTTAAACTTCGCGTTGAGAAATTCTCCCCCACCATCGGTTCTTAGACCTTTGATTTTCAAGTCGAATTGCCGTTGGAACTTGTTAGCGAAGTTGAGAAAGTTGTCGAAGGCTTCCGACTTTGCAAGCAGCAGGAAGACCTCGTTGTAATTGGAGGCGTGATCGACAATGGTGAGGATGTGGCGGTGGCCACTGCGATCGGGTCGTAAATCTGTTTTCAGGTCCTTGCAGATGATAGCTCCGAGTTCATCAGTTGGGGCAGAGTCTGAGGTGCCCGCTGTGGGCTGCATGTTGCGACTCGGTTTGCCTTCTGCACAAGCCATACAACAGGTGGCTTTCTTGTTTGCGAGTGCAATCCCATTTGCAAGGTTCTTGGACGCCATCCGCAATAAGTCTTGATAGTTCACATGCCCTAGACGCCCATGCCACGTTTGAAGTGAGCTTTGTTGAATGTTGACCGAAATATGCATGGGCAGAAGCCACTGGAGAACCTAACGTGGAGGCGTTTACAATCCAAAGACCACCTCGCTCATGAGCCGCAGCTACAATGGATCCATCGCGAGAGTGAAAGGTGCACGTATCCGAGAAATTGAAACTTAATTCTCCGCGTCGCAACTGACTCAGTGACAGTAAATTTCTGCCAAGTGACTCACAAAAGAAGACATTAGTCAAAAGAATGCTTCGTCGCTCACCGTCCACCGTAGTCTCAAGGAGGCAGCTACCTTTCATCGTCGCCGTCATGGTGGATGAGTTAGCATCATGGATCGTCAAATTTGCAGGCTCAGTACCGAACAGCAAGCTTCGGTCGGTACACATGTGATGCGTAGCTCCAGAATCTAAAATCCACTCAACAGGAGGTTGGTTAATCTCGGTTTCTTTGTCTGTAGCAACGTACCAAAGGTACGCTTCCGAGTCGTCGCTGGGTGCCGCAGGTGGAGTTTCCCTGGTAGTCACAACTGCATTGTGCGCTTGTCCCTGATTCTTTAAGGACGCTTTAACGCGTTTGAGCTGCGGACACGCAGGCTCGCGGTGACCTTCCTCATCACACACATAGCACACAAGTTTTGGAGCTGGCTTGGTCGACGCAACGAGAGCCTGGCTGTGGCCGTTTTGCGGTTTCTGTTTCTGGAATCTCGGATTGGTTTGCTGTTGGGAACTATGTTGAGCCGGCCTTCCAACCTTCTTGTCACGTTGCTCAGTTGAAGTTGCGGGCTGTCCCAGTTGGCTGCGTTTACGACCGTCACCACGCAGGTCGACTAACAGTCTCAACATGCGGTCGGCCTCCTGCAGACAATTCTTGTTGGAGCGGTCGATTTGAGCTATCAATGTACTCGAAAGCTCCGGGCAAGCGTTTGAGCAAAATGTTTCCAACAACAGCAGACTGTGATCGCCAGTCATAAGACGGTTCACATACTTCAAGTAGTCCAGGTAGTCGGACCACGAATCTTGCGGGTGTTTACCATATGTTAGACGCTTGCAAAGTTGCACTTGGTTTAACTTGCAACCAAAATCAGCACAGAGCTTCACCTTGAAGTCGTTGTAGTTGAAGTCTGGCTTGTCTACGCGCCACTGAGTCACATTTGAGTGGGAAAACCGTGCAGCTTTGCGCCCTCGAGGAAGTTTACCAATACAGATGCTTTAATCTCAGAACTCCACCGGGATTGGTTTAGCAAGGCTTCCGTAGTGATCGCCTGCTCGTATTCTAGGATAAAATCCTCAAAACCAGAACCAAGACCAGGATACACCTCCTCCCCGCCAAATTTGCGGCACATCACGCCTTTGATTTTTGGTGGAGTGTGTGGCGGTTGTATTGGTTGGCTCGTCACTGCCGCACTCGCACCGTCTTTGGTCGCTTGCAGCATTGACTTAAGCTGAGCGATCTCAGCGTAAAGCTGTGGAGTAATTTGGGCACGAGCTCGAAGCTCTGCTAACTCTGCCTGGAGTTTGGGCAGGGCAGCTGCCTGGCTGCTCATCATTTGAGTGAACTCAGCCCTTAGTTACTTGAGTTCTCCAGCCATTTGGGAAGCAACAGCAGCTTGGGTGCGCGGTGCTGCGGCTTCTGCTCGCAAGTTGGTTAACTCAAAGTCCGTATGGACGCGGGCAAACTCCGTTTTCACTGGAGTTTCAAAGGCTGCTGCTTGAAGCTCTTCGTCAAGGTTCCGCTGAGCGGGACGCTTCATTTCATCATCAGGATTCATTTTTCTGATGGGTAGTCAGGACATAGGTACAAGTGCAACACGTTGAAGTTGTCACACGTCGCAGATTCTCACACGTCGCAGATATCACGGTATCGAGGTATCAGGTATCCCAGGTATCAGGGACTACAGGGTTCCAGTATCGGAGTTCTTCTATACGGCCGGGTCGTATGACTTGTTACTCTTCAGTCCGAGTCGTACTTGGGCTCATAACCTGATAGAAGGTTAGGAAGTCGACTGGGGAGCACGGCGAGTATCGGAGACTTGAGTTGACTTGTTATTGAGTTGGTAGAATTCAGAATGAGAAACTAAGTGGGAGCGAGAGCTCTGCATTCACAAGGGCTATTCCTTTGGGGTCTCCTCTGTGAAGTAATGGGTAGTAGGTTCACTACACTTGTTGCCTGTTCTTCGTTCGGACGAAGTGAGCATGCGCAACAAAACATCTCAGTCTGCGTGCGTAGGTGTCAAGCTGCCGATGGCTATGAATCACCGCAGAGTAATGCTTATAATACATGTTGCAACAGTTTCTTGGTTCTGGTGAGGCGCGTAGGTTGTTGTAGGTTGAACATATTCACGATGTAGTCCACACTGCCTTCTTAAAATTGCCCGAATATGATGCTCCAAGCCTCGTAACTACTTCATCAAACACGTTGATAAACCTCGCAGTTAGTTCATCGTTCCATGTGAAGGTCATGATGGCTGTTGTGGTCTTGAACCAAAAAAACAGAGGTGAGGGAGGCGGAAGAATTACTTGATCGAAAAGCTGTAATATGCAAGCGTTTCACGACACAATAGCGCTTGAAAAGTGGTGCGACTATCAGAGAACACTGGCGGACAGACATGGCGAAGTTGTCGTGTAGTAGTGGCGAGATATACACAACATTTTACAGAATGCATAAAAAATATATTCATTGCACGCTTACCAGATAATATGTGCTTGTAGAGGTGCCCGCCGCCAATCCGCCAAACGCATCCGCTATCCACCCGAATTTGGGCGGATCCGGTCCGCTAAATAAACCGCGAATATCCGCCAAACGCGTTCAGCATCTAATTCAGCGGATCGAGAAATCCACTAAACTCCAAAACTCCGCCAAAAGGGGTCAAATCCGCTGAAATTTATGTCTGCAGAACAGGCCCTAAGCGACGCTGTGGAAACTCCAAAAAACTCAGTTGGATTTGGCATGGCACGTAATACTTCCATTGTTCTCCACGTGGTCATCATGGAGATATTGATGTACTGAATGGCAGCAACAAAGATCAGAAGTCGGCGCACGAGATGGAAAACCTGCCACTTTGTCAACTTCTTTTTGGTTGGGTAACTTTCACGAGATATTTGCTTTCCCGACCGAACGCGGGCAAATCACTGACCGCCTTTTACCTTGCACTTTTACTTGCAACTTCGTTATCGAAGAGCCCGACGGCGTTGAGTTGCTTGTCATCAATGCGTGAAGTTGTCAATGGCGAAATGGCAATCAAGTTGCCATTATGTCCAAGCTAAACCTACCCACATCTAGACATCGCGTGACGAGTTCCATTGTTGCACTCAAGTACAATAGCACGAACCTGGTACATGTAGGCAGCTCAGTTCACTGCTAAAAACAATCTTCCCAGACCTGGCAAGAATTTATCTTTGAGCTTAACAGAATTACCGTGAAAATGGTGCACCTCAAATAACATTGCCATTCTGACCTTCTTACAGCCGTTTTGAAAGATAACTTTGATTCAAGGCGTGTTATACTGGTACAAAACGGTGTACATAGCCGTGATACGAGGTACAAATAAGTACAAACTGTCACAAACAAAACAAATTTGTACAAATCGGTCACAAAGCATTTGGACAGTGTACAAACCATGACGGTAAACTAAATAGCTTACCGATTGAGATTTCAAAAAATTCAATCTCGTCGGGGGATACATTCACGCAACATCGTGTCGGCTGTTGCTGGAAAGTTGCTTGTAGAGGTTCGGTTACTCGAATGTAGGAAATACTTGTGAAATTCGCAGACACGAAGGAGTCGGAACGTCTACGAGGTAGGACTGACGATACCGCACGTAGCAGTTCCATTGCATGCTCTTCTCGCAAAATCTAAGCCTCTCTTATCATCAGCATACGCGGATTACACGCTGGAGTACGTACAAAGACCTCAACAACCGTGAGCTGAAACACTACGTGCTCCAGGTACTGTATTCAATTAGGGAGACCTCAACTAGTCTCTAGTTGTTCCGAACTACACGAGCAATTTGAGCCTCCTGCCCAGAACAATGTGTGGCTTGAACGACTTGGCCAGCTTGAGTGCTGTGGCGTCGAACGCGCCCTCAAACCCGAACAGCGGGTCCTTGACAAACGTCGCTTCGTTGATGCTGCCGTCCAGCACCGCATCCACGCACTTGCGCGTGTACGGCAGCTTCATGATGCTTGCCCACACCGTACAAGCCCGCAGAGCTATCTTGGCGCTCTACCTTCCTCTGCAGTATCGATCGTCCTTGCTCCCAACGCAAACAAGCGGCAGCGCGCTTGCACCCCGTGCGCATGCTCGTAACAGGCATCACATCAGTTAATACCAGGTTTTGCGTCGCATACGGACTTGTAGGGGTTACGTACGAAGGGATCAGCGCAGATAGGAGCATGGAGAGGAACGCGGAGCGCGGCGGGGGAACGCGAAGCTCGGCGGGGCGCCATAGTACATGTACTGCGGACGCGCGTCTCGGAGGGGGCTGTATGATGAGGGGGAAGAATCCGAAATGAAACACGTGGCTCACACGCGCCTGATTTTTCTTAAAATCGGTTGTGTAATTTTTGAAATTCTTGACCGTAAAATACCCAGGTGACCATCATTCCTTATTTGTACCACTAACCATCCCCTTGATTCAATGCTAGGATAGCTGTAGACTTTTGACAGTCATTCCCAGTGACCGTGAACGAATCATCAACGTGCAACTTACGATTCTTCAAGGTCACTGGAATGATGGTATTTAGTGGACGCACGATCCCAGTGATACTAGACCTCTCTCCATTTGTGATTTTCCTGGATACCGCCTACAGCTGGAGTGCCAATGGAGAGAAGAAGGTCATGGTTACCCATATTTTCACTGCTGCTGTTGGTTGTTCCGATCGTTCATTCTGTGGCAAGTTTTAGTCAACAAACATTGGCTTTATCAGAACATTCCCAAGTGTGGAGTCCACTGCTCGAAGGTTTTCCGGAGTCCCCGAAATCAAGTAAACCCCAAAGTCCGTCGACAGGGCGTCATCGCGTCAATCTTCACCCGGACGGGAACGTTCAATACGGGGAAATCTCACTAGGCACACCTTCGCAAGTTTTTAACGTGGCTTTTGACACTTTTACAAGTGATTTGTGGGTTCCTGCCAAGGCTCCTGGAACCCACCACCTATACAACCACAGCGCGTCGTCGACGTATCAAGCCAATGGGTCGTACTTTAATTCACCATACGCATCCGGAATCTTGTCGAGTGAAGTTCTCCGTATCGGGGATGTAAACCTACCAAACCAGTACTTTGGAGAAGCGAACAATACCAGTCCACTGGGACCTGGGTACCCACTTCGCTTGTTCGATGGGGTTTTCGGGCTCGGCTTTGATGCTACAAGTCTGGCACAAGTGGAGACGCCACTGGATCACATGATGCGTCTGGGTTTGTTAAACCGCAAGATGTTTGCGGTTTATTCAGGAAACAATGGTAATCTTGGGGAACTTATGTTGGGAGACTACGACGCCAACCATTTCAAGGGTGAGTTGACTTATTTCAACACCGCATCACCAGTGTCCTGGTCGATTTGGCTTGATAAAGTTCAAGTAGGGGACTTGACGCTTTCGGATGGAAGCGCGGCAACTCTGTGGACTATGGGTCGACTCATATTTGGTCTGTCAGATGAGATCTCCCAAATCGCTGAAGCCCTTGGAGGAAAAGAAGAAATACCCGGAGCAATGGTTTACTCTATCGACTGTGCTTCGAACCCTCCGGATGTTACATTTGTGCTGGACGGCCACCCGTTCTCCATCTCGAAGGACGAATACGTGTTGCGAATGGAAGAAAAAATGCAGGTTGGCTTTCATGGGAGGAGTTCCGTCCTGGGCTTTGGGAACAGCGTTTCTAAGCAAGTTCTATGCGGTATTTGACATGGACTCCGAGGTGCCTCGGATTGGGCTGGCGTTGGCTACGTAAATGGTGGCAACGAGGTGTTTGTCAGTAAATTCATTTAGTGGCAAGCTGCCCTGCGGTTCTTTGTTTGCTCAAGTAACACAAGAAAATACCACTTCAGTTTAACCCCTCAGTTACCAACGTCTATGCATTTGGTGCTTGCTTGGCCATAACTAATTTATTTTCCTTGTTCGGTCTGCTCAGAGGAGCACCGTGACATTCAGATGCAGCAAGTCTGACCACAGAAATGTTTCCGGGTATACTAGTCGTGCCGTCTCCTTCACTGTATTCCCTTCCACTTCGTATGCATAGACGTTCGTGAAGCGAGAACCGGTTGCCTTTATAAGCGCAATGGAGAGTAACTGTTTCGTCCTCACCAGCATGGTTCCGTTCACGACCACATACCCGGAGCAGTACACACCATCCGCCGATGCAAACTTCATGCCCTTGAAATACACGTAGTTGTTGTAGTCGGAAATGAGGCCGAATCGTGTCTGGAGCTCAGCTCCCGTCGATATCTCGAAGTTGGTGAGGTTGCCTTTCAATTCTAGTGCAGTCTTTTCGCTTATCGACGACCTCTCCCTACTCACTGCACTTGATCGTTGATGAGTTCTTTCTGGATGGTAGTGGCGATAAACCTTGTGTACAATAGCAAACCCCGCGACAATGGACAGTAAAATGCCGATATGGAAGAACGACGCGAAGAGAAACGTGCTGTCCTTCGTGAAGGGAATCTGAAAAGCAGTCCATAGACGTAGTGGCGACATCTTCGCAGCACTTGGAGCAAGCTTCGGCACGCCTAAGTAAAAGACGACGTCGGAGCGCTTGACAACTTCCTTACGAATAAAAGTTGCCCATGTCACGATAGCTTGTCCATTGCTGTAGATAATCTCGAACAGGAATATAGCAACCGATGGGTCAATTCGCTCTCGGAAAATGGCGCTGATTAGACCAACTAAGCTGAGGTATACGACAAGAATGTCAGCATGGACGAGTTCCGTGTGAACCCTCACAATTTGAGTCTTTGAGATTTTGCCGCCAATTGATAAGCAGAACTCGTAAAGCATCCAGAATGAGTTCACATACCACGATATAACCACCACAATGCCGCGTGTTACCAGCGTTGCGGTTGATACTGAAGCGAACGGGTCACCAACCCATAATTTGCCTGTTCGAGCATTCTGGAATGCCATAAGGCACAGCACCACCAACGAAAATACCGTTTGTATTCCGAAATACAGGTGAAGTCCATGCACCCAAGCCCGAGAATCTGCGATAACTGCTTCGCCAAGCCATTCCCAGCGAGTTTGTGCGCTCGTCGCGTTCGAATCCAAAAGTGTATACATGTAGCGAATATTTGACTGCTCTTGTCCATCGAAGAACCCTCGCTTCCGCGAAGTAATTAAATGTTTCACTGGTTGTGTGACTGGATCGCGTGGTACACTGCGCAACGCCAGGTAGCTGTCCACAGTTATCTGCACAAATTCATACACCTCGAAGTCCATGGATCGCATGTACGGGTACGTCAACGCCATGAGGTAATATTCGTCCATGGCCTTTGCACTCATATCACGCGCGATCGAAATCATGCCCAGAACGCCTGGACCCATTTTTCCGTAGTCGCGAATCTCATAGTCTTGGACATTGAGCGACATCGTAACGATGTACAAGTCGTTCGGGTCGCTGCGTGAGCGCACCAAGTTGAAAAAGCGGATCATGGCTGCGTCTCCTGTTTTTAGGTTCGTGAAGCTGCAGTCCACCACCAAAAGAACCAACTCGGTGTTTTCAAGGAAAGTAACGTTGTACTTGACGTCGTCTACCATCTTGAGGTACGCGTTGCTCAGATAGTCGAAGTTGTAGATGGCGGGATTGAATTTTGGCAGTCCCGAGCAATTATGAAATGACGTATTTGTCTTGGATTCGAGAAACACTGCATAGTCTCGTGGAGTTGTGTCATTTCCTAGGACATTCTTCACCAGTGGGCTATTGCGAATAATGCCTTTGCCGAGGTACCCAGAGATGAGCGACGCCGTGAACACGCGAAAGGATTCCGGTGGATTGTGCGTGCCTTTCAGCGTTTGTATCATGCTCGAAGTGGCGGTCATCGAGACGACAATGTACTGGATAGCAGCAGCAATTACCACAAGACGTCGAACGATGCCAAAAATGTGCCATCGCATTAACTTCCTCCTCGCTTGTTTGCCCACCAAGTATTGGTGGCCTCGTGGGATTTGGATCGACGAAGTGGCTTGCGTAGAAGTCCATGAAGTTCTCGAGTGTCGAGACGACGCAGGCTTCACCTTCACCTGCTGAATGGGAGAAGACTTCGACATGGTGCGTTTTGCTTCTTCCGTTGCTCTTAACTTGTAAACCTTCGGCAAGATATTCTGGACTGGTGGCAACTTCACGATTCCGGCAAAACCAGTCGATGAAAGAATAGACCCCCTAAGCTCAGCCGGAGAAACGAAACGGATGCTCCATTTGAGACCGTTCTCACGCACCCGTTTCCCCATGAAAGAACGTGAATGAAATCTGTGGATCATGATCCTTGAAAGCAGAATATAAAATCTAAAAAATATAAACTTGTGGTTCTGTTCCTATCAGCTCTCAGTACTTGAAATACGTCCGTAGTAGTAGTGTCAATCACTCGCCGACATCCTTCACGATGCTCGTCACTTCTTGGTGTGGTATTCCCAGTTCGGACAGTCTCGTTATAATTGCCATCTTGGAGGAAAACACAGTGGTTTTGGCCAACGACGTCTCTGACTGCAGTTTTTCCAGTTGCGCTTGGCGGATTTTCTGCTCCGTTTGATGTTTTTCTTTGTCCATTTGGTGCTTTTCCTTCTCCATTTGAAGATGTTCTCGGTCCAATTTTTTTATCTCTTGATGGTCAAAAGGTCGTCCGTGGATGGGGAAGGAAGAGTGAACGACACTTGAAAAGGTGACGCGTTGCTGTCCGTCTTACTGCGCTTGGCTGGGGGCGGGTTCGTTGATATGGAGCTTGCTGCTGGTCTTGGGCTTGAGAAATGGTGCGAAAGCTGGCGGGAAAACTAGTATAAATGCTACGAGTACAAATTTAGGGTGCGAATGTCAGAGCCTTTAAAAAAAGAGTGATTCGCTGCATGTACAGCAAGGGCTCTTGTTGACTGTTTTGTGTACAATTTCATGAACGCGTATGACATCGAGGCAAAACGCTGTGCCACAATCGAGAGCTTACGCTATAGTTGAAGAGCAGCGTACCATAATCGAGCCCCAAGCCTCTCGAACACATTTCGACCCTGCAGATTACTGCAAGGTCTTTTATCTCAAACATGCACGTTGCATGATGGATGCAAAGAGCAATTCTGGGCGGCTTACCGCTCTTCAAGTCCTCATCGCTTGTGGGTATGCTTCCAGTTTGCGGCTTTCATGCACTCAACATCGACTACGACGAGTCCAGTACAGGCTGGGCTGCTCAGCAAATGATCTCATCTTAGATGATTTCCATCACTGCATCCAGATCAGGTACAGCACGGCCCACGGTTTTTTGGGCTGTGGTTCAAATGCCAGCTTGGATCCAGTTTTGAGCACTAATTCCCTTCAGATTGCAGCCTAGGTATATTTTCAGTGCCGTCCTGTGGAGGAACGACAGGCTTCCTCGTTACTTTCCTCTACTTCTGGAGCGATGCCAAAACAGCAAAAACCTACTGTGGGACGGCCCTGAGATAGTGTAGTGCCGAGCTTACCGCACGCACCCAGTCAAGCGATGTGTCGCTATCGTTGACCGCGGCGTCGGTCTCACAACACCATGCTTCTACGCACAACGCATCAAGCGCGGATACCAGATCTACTAAAATGCAAAAATGCAGATAAACTACTTTGGCCTTGAAGGCGTCATGGAAGCGGGCAGTCTGATTGCGGCACCCGTCCATCACCGCAAAATAGTGCTTTTGTGGGACGGGGCTCGCGGGATCTGCGGAGACCTCCATCAAAAATGCCCAAAGCTTCCTCTCGTTAGCGAATAAAAGCGATGGCCAACACGACACGGGGAAAGCCATCCACAACGGTGCTGTCAACACAGCACGAATGCTCGCCCGGCTGTCCAGCTGCTCGTTCCATTGACAAACCTATGTTTTCTCATACTCTCATACTCTCTTCTACCAGTTCTGCTTTTCATTAGATTATTTAAACACCGAGTCTAACTGACATACATTAGTAAAATTGGCAATCATCCGATTCCACAGGGTATACAGTGTCCAAGGCCTCAGATGTCGCATGTTTCTGTACACTAAAATAGGTTCCCTCTGCTTTTGGCTCATTACGAATTCACGACCAAACAGCACAAGAGGCGAGCCCAGTCTCCAGTCCTGCATTTTACCTGCACGTTTGCTGCATTAAACGCTCATGGCGCCGCCTCCAACTGGGGACGAAGAGGGCGGCACTCCCACCGCCCCCTACATGCTGCTGCAGCCCACGGCGTCCCCATTCCTGGACGAGATCGACGCCGACAGCATCCTGGGCAGCGACGTGGTGGACGTCCACTTGGACGACAGCCACGGCGAGGAAAACACGGTGCATTTAACGCAGATTCCGGAGTCGCCGTCAAAAATGCAAGAATCAGACTCAGAAGACTATCGTTTTGTGCACTTAAATGCACCGGAGAAGAATGCGGCGCTGGGCTATTGCAGCAATTTGGTCATCACGAGTCGCTTTACCGTCTACAATTTCCTGCCCAAGCTGCTCTTCTACGAGTTCAGTAAGCTGGCCAACGCCTATTTCTTAGTGATTTCTGTTATGCAGACCATCAAGCCCATTTCCAACACGGGCGGCTTCCCGGCCTCGTTGCCGGCGCTGTCCATCATCGTGCTCATTGACATGTTTTTCGCGTGTCTGGAGGACTATAAACGCCACAAAGCGGACCACATCGCCAATAATTTGCCATGTTGGAGGTATCAGAAGGAGACCAAGACTTTCGAGCCCGCTAAGTGGCACATGTTACAGGTCGGAGATGTGGTCAAAGTGGCCAACCGAGACCCCGTGCCGGCCGACCTCGTGATTCTAGGAGCGTGCGAGCCCGACCCCAAGAACCCCGCCGGAATTTGTTACGTGGAGACCAAATCGCTGGATGGAGAGACCAATTTGAAGCTTAGACAGGGACTGGAGGCCACGTACACGGCGTTGCTGAGTGACGCGGTCGTCGGAGACTTGAAGGGGACGCTGGTGTGTGAGACACCTAATAATTCGATCCACCGCTTTAGCGGCTCCATGACGCTGGAGGGAGGCAAGAAGGAGGTGATCACGACCAACGCGATCGTGCTGCGCGGCTCCACGCTGCGTAACACAGAATATATTTATGGGCTGGTGGTGAACACGGGCCCGGACACGAAGATCATGATGGCGTCGTCGTCCGAGCCCATGAAGTGGAGCAACATGGAGAAGCGTCTGAACAAGCAAATTATGTACATTTGCGTCCTCATGGTGGCGTTGTGCCTCACCGGTGCGATCCTATCGACGGTCTGGAACGCTCAGAACCTGGACAAGGATAAGCACAAAGCTGCGTGGTATTTGTACGATGGAAACTCGACGGCTGTGAAATCGCCCACGGGAAACTTTTTCATTATGGTGCTGTACTACTTTTTGCTGCTCAACTCGTTCATCCCCGTGTCGCTCTATGTGAGTATGACGTCCGTGAAGTTCATGCAGTCGTACTTCATGAACAACGACTTAGAAATGTATCACGAAGAGACGGATACGCCGTGCCAAGTGCGCACCATGTCTCTGAACGAGGAGCTGGGTCAGATCGACTACATTTTCTCGGACAAGACGGGTACGCTGACGTGCAATATTATGGAGTTCCGCAAGTGCTCCATCAATGGCGTCGCGTATGGCTTGGGAGAAACGGAGGTGGGAATTGCGGCCAGAAAGCGCCAGCAAGAAGAAGCACCCATGACTTCTTCGTTCTATGCTGTGACTCCTGGTGGTGGCTACGCGGTTCCGATGAGGAAAGACCGCGTCGTTACTGCTCCGGACTCGAACAATCCTCCAACGGATCGTGTAGTGAAAGCACCTTTTGTGAACTATCAGGACGATGCGCTGTTTGACGCGCTTGCGCAAAAGAACAGTGCCCAGGCAAGAGCTATTCGATCATTTTTCGAGCACTTGTCGGTATGCCACACTGTTATGCCGGAAAAGGCTCCGGACAACAGTCTGCGTTTGAGTGCGTCTTCTCCGGATGAACAAGCACTGGTAGCTGCGGCTGCTTGCTTTGGCTACAAGTTTGTGGCTCGTGGCCCTGGCAAAGCAATGGTTGAGTACTTTTCTTGTGTCGACCACCCTGAAGACATGACATGCAACCAGCCAATTGCTGACCACGATGTCGGTAGCTACGAGATTCTGGAGGTGCTCGAGTTTAACAGCACGCGCAAGCGTATGTCGGTGATTCTCAAGGGTCCGCATGGAGAGTTGAAGTTGTTCTGTAAGGGAGCAGACACCGTCATGTACGAACGCTTGAGACCGACGAACGACCCGACTGTCAAGCAAACGCGCAACCTGACGCTGCAGCACATGGAGCAGTTTGCCTCGGAGGGCTTGCGAACTCTCGTGATTGGCTCGACAGACATCGATCCAGGGTTTTTCGAGTCGTGGGTTATTCGTTACCGTACAGCCATCAACGATATGCGCCAAATTGACTTGCGCCGTAATGGCGAGGAGAATGACATCGATCGGCTGATGGAGGAGATTGAGGTGAATTTGGACATTTTAGGTGCGACTGCAATTGAAGATCGGCTGCAGGCTGAAGTCCCCGATACCATTTACAAGTTGCGCCAGGCGTCCATTAAGATCTGGATGCTCACGGGCGACAAGGAGGAGACGGCGATCAACATCGGCTTCGCTTGCCGTCTGCTCGCCTCGGATATCGAACGCATCGTGATCTCTGCGGACACGCACCCGGATTTGGCTACTATTATGGATGAGCTGGAAGCATACAGCCGCGAGGACGACAACGAGGACACCTCAGCGTCAACACCGGCCGGAGCACCTGGTGCTACTTCGGTGCCGTCCGAGGTGCGAAGCTCAGTGTCGCAAAGAAACCAGCGTAAGCGGATGACCCGCATTGAAAGTATGGCTGAGATGCCACAACAGGATTTAGCCCTGGTCATCGATGGAGAAACGCTGGAACTTGCGCTAGACGAGTGTCCCGAGCTGCTGCTGAGGGTGGCGGAGAAGTGCGTGGCTGTCATTGCGTGCCGTGTGTCTCCTGCCCAAAAGGCTCAGCTGGTGCGACTGGTCCGTGACAACAACCCAGAAATCCGAACTTTGGCCATCGGCGATGGTGCCAATGATGTCTCGATGATTCAAGCCGCACACGTTGGTGTAGGTATATCTGGTCAGGAAGGTATGCAAGCTGCAAACTCATCGGACTATGCCATCGCACAATTCCGCTTCTTGTCGCGACTACTACTTGTGCACGGACGTTGGAACTACGTTCGCATGGGCAAACTGATTCTGTACATTTTCTACAAGAATGTGATTCTGAACCTGACGCAGTTCTGGTACATGATCTACACGGGCTACTCGGGACAGAAGTACTTCCTCGAATGGGGACTTCAGGGTTACAACCTGCTTTTCACGGCATTGCCCATCGTCCTAGTGAGCACCTTCGAACAGGATGTTCCTGCGTGCTTGGCTCACAACTATCCACTGTTGTACCGTATTGGTCAAGAGAACACGAGGTTCAACACAAAGGTTGTGTGGGCTTGGATCACATCATGCGTGTGGGAATCACTTATTATCTGCTTCGGAGTCTTGTATGGAATGCGCTACTTGGTGACTGGCGGCGACACCCCGACGATGTGGGTCTACGGATGCACGTCATTCACGATTGTATTGATCGTAGTGACGCTGAAGCTGTGTCTGCATCAACAAATGTGGTGGCCAGTTCACATCGCTATCTACATCGGGTCGTTCATGCTTTGGATCGGAACGGCTGCTTTCATCTCTCACGGCAAGTCGGTCAGCTCATCGTACTGGAATGGCGTGTTCTCAAACACGTTCCGCATTGACGCGTTCTGGCTAGTGGTTCCTCTACTTGTCGTCTCTGCATTATCACGCGACTTTATGTGGAAGGGATACATGCGCATGTTCCGGCCATCATACAAGCACCTGGCACAGGAGGTGAACGCGTATAACCTCATTCATATTGCAGACCAGCTACTCACATTCCCGCCAGCCGAGAAGATTCCAGAGGATGCGGCAGGTGGCGAGGCTGGACGTGTTGCAGCTGGATCGCTGCTGACGTCGAGCGATGCAAGCGTGACTAAGCCTATTGCGCCGGCCGTGGTGATGGCATCGCGACCACTAATCGGCCGTCTTGGCAGCCGCCGCTCGACTACAAGAGGAAGTGCGTTCAGTTACGATGCCGAGAGTGTTATGGTGGAGTCGTTCATGTCGACGGACAGATACGCTCGCGAGGCAAAGAGGACCAAATCGATTTTCGAGCGCCACGCAAGTCGCGGGTCGTTGGCATTCCACCGCTTGCCTTCCGATTCCGACGCTGATTTTGACGGGCTAATGGAAAGCACACGCCAAGCACATACACGCGCAGGACGTGCAGCTACAACAGCGGACGTGTCCCCTTCGCAGCGCTCAGCAGGCAATGTTTTCCGCGGTGCACGTCATGGGCAAGGCCGAAGGCGGTTCTTTTCCGTATCAGCTCTCTCGCACAACTCACAGGCAGATACTACATCCGGCCGAGCAGGCGAGAACGCTACGATGAATGCAAGCGGCCGCGACAGATTAGCCAGGGTGCGTGAGAACGCTACCATGAGTGAAGCAGGCTCTGAGGGTCAGCGCAGCTTCCACCTCCCATCGGCCGGCCACCGTCTGAGGACTCGCGGCTTCGAAAACCGCACCATGTCCAATGACGACGTCCACGATTTAGTCCACGGGGACAGCACCACGATACCACGTTCTCCTCTTGTGCGACGCTATACCGGTCGTAACACGCTGTCGAGTATGTGAAGTGCATGGAGATAGGCATATCTAACTACATTGACACGCCCACGAGATTGCAAAGTGAAGATGAAAAGATGAAGACGAAGGACGTGTATTCATTAGAAAGGCAGCAGTAAGGTAGTAAGATCAAAAACACTTGAACCAGTACAAAAAAACTGCTCTGTAAGACTAGTAAGCGAATCCCCCTCAGCTGCGGCTTCGACTGCGGCTTGGGCTGCGACGTCGACTCCGTCCGCGACTGGAGCTGCGGCTTCGACTGCGGCTGCTGAAGCTGCGGCTCCTGCTGCGACTTGCACTTCGACTGCGACCTCGCGAGCGACTGAAGCTGCGGCTGCGACTCCTGCTGCTGAAGCTTCGACTGCGGCTCCTGCTGCGACTTGGGCTGCGTCGACGTCGGAAGGGACTGGGCGAGCGTCGACGTCCTCCTCTCAGTGGCGGGGGACTTCGTCGTCCACCACGGAACGGCGACGGCGCCCGTCTACGGAAACCGGGCGACCTCGAGCGTCCTCCGCGTCGGTTGTTCCCGAAGCTGCGGCTTCGACTACGACTGCGTCCACGGAACGGAGAGGCGCCACGGCGTCCGCGAGCTCCTCGAAGCGGCGAACGTTGGCGACTGCGCGAAGCCGGCGACGGCGACCGGAAGCGGCCACCCCGTCGACTGCGACTCCGTGGAGACAGCGACGAGCGCGTCACCGTGCGGCGACTATTGGACCGCTGGTTGCTGTCCACTTTAGCCACGTCCGGCAGCACGCGCAGCTTGTTCCCGTCCAGCCAGCCGTCGTGCATGTGGTCCTTGGCACTGTCCGCGTCCTTCTGGGAGGCGAAAGCCACCACGGCGCTGGCTTTGCCTCTCGGGACGGCCAAGTCCACGCGCACCACGAGCCCGAACTTGCCGAAGATCTCGCGCAGATGGTCGGCGTTCACATTGCGCGTGAGGTTCTCGACACGGAGCGACACCGGCTCGGATTTGGGCTCTTTCTTGGCGCGATTGGGTGATTTCCCATCAGCAGACGAGCGCGCATCTGATGAGGTGCATGGGAGTGAGCAGTTAGCGTTGAAAAGAGGAGGAAAAGTGACGTGTAGGAGGACACAGGGGACACGCACTGGATGCGGAGCGAGAGCGGGACGCCGAGCGACTTCTGGACGCCGAACTTTTACGAGCATTGCGACTGGGCGAGCGGCCAGGAGCTGCGCGTAGTGGCGAGCGGGAACGGGAGCGAGGGCGCGAGGTACGCGGCGACGACGTCATGGCGGCGGCACGACAGGAGCGCTTCCTGACCAAAAGTTTTTGACTGGGATTGGATCGGATCTGGAAATGTGGTGTGGCGGACATGGAATTAGGACCAAGTTGCGCAACATAAGTGTGAGTTGCGGGCGACATATGGCTACATGTAGCCATGTCATGTAGGGTCAAAAAGGCAACTTGCTGTCAAGGTTTGTGAGTGTTTTCTCGTTTGCGTTGGTTCATATCTTCTCTTACAGCTAGCTGGTTTGTGGTTTCCCTATTGTTTGATGGAGAATCGCTCCATTTTGTCGACAAGTCGGAGCTCCTGGAAGGCTGCGGTGATGACTTCTCGGTAGCACAGCGGGTGTGTGCGCTTGTAGAGCTCTCCGACCCACGAAGACGCCTCGTTCGACTGGTTGGCCAGTGTCTGGCCGCTGTTCTCCGTAAGATAAAGCGCCTCGCTCGAGTACTTGAGCGCCAAGCAGCCGTGCTCCCACGCGCGGTTGTTAGCGAGTTGCTGGCGGCTGAGCATCTCCAGCACCTTGTAAAAGTCGATTGCGTCGGCCTGTTCGGCCTTGGCCACGTCGATGGACATTGACTTGCCGCCGATCTTGAACTTGATCTCGCAGTCGCGGTCCACGAGCCCCGCGGTCTCGAACTTGACGCTCGTGATGGTCTCGTGGCGGTAGTCGAAGCGCTCCGCGAGCTTGCGCGTGGTGGTGGAGTTGCTTCCACCAATCTTGAGCAGCGCGTGGTTGGTGAAGGTGAACTCCTCCTTGGTGGACTGCATGGAGAACATGATGGCCTCGCTCGGCAGCAGGTACTGCATGGCCAGACACTTGGCGAAGTCGCGCACGACGTAGCACACGTCGCCCGCACCCGACAGATCCCCAGCAAGGCCTTTCAACATGGTTACAGCAGTGCGTGGAGATTGATCAATCGGTAAATGAGCCCTAGACACCCAGAAATATTTGCCATTCGACTAAGCAAGTCGCTGCCCATCTCGGAAATCCAGCGTTATTGACAAGCATTTCTGTCCGAGGTCATCTTGTCCGCCGTGGTGCAGCAGACAAAGAGCAGGCCGCTGCCCGCAGCTTACTCATCAGGTTGCAGTCGAAATGGATACATGTACACTGGATTTTCACCAAGGCGTCGGCTTTGCATGCCCATTCTCGCTTTGGCGCGGCTGTTCACCAACTCACCACCATGTTCAAGGGACTGACCAAGGATCTCACGGGCACGGCCGACATCTGCAACACGGCCAAGGACTTCCGCAAGCTGCACGCGACGGCGTACCTGCTCCCGGGGGAGGACATTCTGTTCGCGTTCGAGTCGGCCAAGGAGGAGTTTACGTTCACGAACGAGGCCCTGATCATGACCCTGGGCGAGAATGCCACCACCACACGTAAGTTGGTGCAGCGCGCCACGTATCGCGACTGCAAAATCTCCGACGTCTTGTTCGAGACCACGGGCCGAGTGGACCGCGACTGCGAGATCAAGTTCCGCATTGGCGAGCACGACGTGTCCATTGACATTGCACGCAAAGAGGAGGAGTTCGTCAAGGGCTTCTACAAGACGCTATTGCTATTGGCTCGGGAACAGCAACTTCGATTCCGCACTTGGGGGCAGGCGGAGAAGGGACTGGACGAAGCGGCCGACAGTTTGAAGCTCAACGCGGGCCACGACCTCGTCTCGCAAGCCTCTGGCGCCGCGGCGTGGCTCGAGAACGCCTTCAACGAGCGTAATCCGCGCTGTTACCGTGATGTGATCGTAGGCGCTTTGGCGCAGACTGTGAAAAAGTAATGGAAAGGTAACTTTCACTTGATCAGGTTGCCGTTGTCCGTTGAGGGGAAGGCACTTGACGTTTGTATGTCAGTTGCCATATCAGGGTCCACTTCAACTGTATCCAGTCAGTGTCATACATGTACCCACTTTCCATTCCGCACTGGAAGCGCGCAATGGGCAACACCAACTCGACGATCAAGGGCTTGGCGGCCGACATCGCCGGCACGACGGACATCTGCGACGTGGTCACGGACGTCTCGACGGCCTGGGCAGCGTCCTACTTGCTGCCGGGGGAGGAGATCCTGTACGCGCTGCAGTCCGTGCGCCAGGAGCTGGCGTTTACGAACCGCGCGCTCGTCAAAGTGAGTGCGGAAACGTCCACGACGACGCGGAAACTAGTCGAGAGGCTTGAATATAAATCCAATAAAGTGACAGATGTCCAGTTCGAGTCCACGGGCGTCGTGGACCGAGACTGTGAAGTAAACTTTAAGATCGGAAACGCGAGCTTCCACGTGGACATCGTACGCGGCAAAGAGGACGAGGTCAAGGGGTTCTACAAGGCGCTCGTGCTCTTGGGCCATAAACAAGAGGAGAACGAGCTCGAGTGGGAACTGGTGAAGCAAGCGGTCTCCACGGCCAAAGACACCGTGCGTCTCTCTGATGCTGGCGGACAAAGTCTGAATGAGCAGTCGGACCAGACGCTCGAGTGGATGAAGGCGCAGTTCCAACGCACCCACCCGACCTGCTATAAGGACGTTATCCAGAAAGCGCTGGGTGCCGCGCGGGTGGAGAGGGAGAAAGCCGAGTAAAACGAGCGATCAAAGCAACGCGATGAAAAGCAAGTGATAAACTGCAGCGATGAAAGGGGCGATAAGGGTACTTCTACGTTGTCACTGGGGGGGTGCATTAAAATGTGTCGTTGTTCAAGACAAACTGTGAGAATATGGTGGATTTCAATGACGAAGCTGGTGGATACAGGTTGTGATTTGTTTTGTTTTTTGCGGTCTGTGGTTTCCTAAGGTATGATACCTACAGCATGATTTTGTGCTCGTTTCCAGTTCTATTGTGATGGATGCAATCACGTACTTCGAGTAGAGCTTCTATAGCCACCATTTTTAATGCGAACAATGGAGGGAGGGGCGGACAAGCAGCTACTTTTCTGCGATGGAAGAATGGCATCTGAACTGGAGGAGGATGTTGGACCACAACGCAGCATTT
Organism: Phytophthora sansomeana; assembly: GCA_032158285.1. Classification (NCBI taxonomy): domain Eukaryota; phylum Oomycota; class Peronosporomycetes; order Peronosporales; family Peronosporaceae; genus Phytophthora; species Phytophthora sansomeana. Next base: position 431,048 of record JAPDHH010000200.1, read on the forward strand.
TCGCATGGCTGAAACGAGACTCGTTAGCAATGTTTATCGCGGTAGTTGGATCTCGTCCAAGCGCAACAAAACGAACAAGGGTGAAAGTTACTTTTCGTGTTCATCTTCCAACCCGATCACTTTTCTTCAAGAACTACGCACTTCCCAGGTTTCAGTGGATGGGAGTTTTAACCCGTCGACTGGTACTCGGACTGGGAGCTGGGATAATACTCAGATGAGGTCGAGCTGACATACGAAGAGTCGATGGTGCCGCAAGATGTCGTAGTGAGCTGTAAGTCCTTGCTTGAAGTCTTCATCAGGTCGTGAATTACCTCCATCGGACTCATGGTTCGGGGCCTGTTGCAAGCATAGACCGCAAAAAGACACCTTGCGCTGCTCCATCTGAAGATCTGAGCTCGTGAACGTCAGCTTGCGCTGAATACGACATGAGCGGCACAGATAGCCAACACACAACTTGCACGTACTTCCCTCACTGCTGCCGTAGTCTCCACGACGAAGCTTGGAGATCGGAGTGCAGCATGTGACGCAGATGTGGGCTCTACCAGGAGCTCCCAACTCCTTGGCCATCTCGTAGCGCTTTCCCAGTAGCCACGAAATCTTTTTCATCTTGCTGCAGTGTGCGTACTTGAGGGTAGTCAGATACCCTGAGGCCATGCTTGGCACAACAAGTGCTTTGATCATGTCACCTGCTGGATCGACGATCCCCGAGCCGTAAACCTCTACCGTGTCGGGACCCAGCTGACGGAAGATGCCGCACACAGTCAGTGTTGGCTCGAACTCGGTTGGGAAGCTCTTTTGTCTGTGGGAAGTTGATCGAGTGATAGATCTGGCACCCGATGCGTTCACCGTTCGAGAGTTTGACCGTCTTCATGTACTCGATATAGACGTAGTCACGGTTCTTGACCAAGGTGTTGTTGAAGGGCAAGTCGAGCTCGATCCACTTGATCGTCATTGACCGGAATGGGTCTTCCGGCGAGGGCTCCTCTAACACTGCAAGAACGGCGCCGCCACTCATGTCGTCGACGTAAGACGCCTTGACTCGCATCGTCTCAAGGGTGGGGCTGTACGCACCGAACATGCAGTCTTCAACAGTACCCCAAGTGATACCGGTCATCAGCAGCGCTGGATGGTCGGAGACAGAACCCGACAGAGAGGTGCGAATGGGAGGATCTCGCTCCATGTAGACGCGAGTGTCTTCCTTGATCTTGATCAGTTTCCACTCCTTTGGGTCGACTTTCGGGCCGCCATCACCGATGAACGCCTCGTACTTGAGCACACTCTGGTCGAAGAAGTTGTAGGCGAACTCTTTCAGCTTGGACTTGTCCATCTCAGAGAGAGGGAGGTGTCCGAACGGGTTTACGACAAAGCGGTTCTTGCCCATAGTTGAAGGTCGACGCGATTCCAGGGTCTCGCTTAAACGTGATGGTTTGAGCGGACAGGAAATTCCGGAATGTAGTTGATCGTGGGGGCCTTACCACGCAGCGAGTTTGAGGCAACCATGACAAACATGAGGCATAGCTCAGTGGTCGGAGCCTCCGGTTGTGCGTGTCGGCACCATTCTCGTGTTCTTATCCGCTCGAAGGAGTGAAGTTGGCTCGAAATACGAACCATGTCATGAGCGCTAAAAGAGAGGGGATGACTTCCTCTATTCTGGTCTGGGCCTCTCTGCTTTCGCGTCGGCTGCTCCCCCCAATGCCTTGAAGAGCGGCTGCCTTGCTCAGCTTGATACAGGCGTTGAGTGCTTCTAGCGTGTGTGCTTCCGCAGCTGGTATCTGCCATGTCGCCTGACAGGGTTTCACTCTCGGTGAGCCCTACTGCGTTGCAAATTGAGCTCCATGGACTAAGGATGGTAGAGATGGACACCATCTCACGCCCGCCATTCCAGCGCATTGACACCAAAAGGAGTGTCAAGCTTTGAAATGCTGTTGCTGCAATTATACCATTGCTATTTAATAGGATAGACTAAAGATCGTCACTACAAGTACGTTGGGGTCACGAGTCCTTAACTTAAATAACACTCGCATGATTGGGACGAGAAGGCTGTCGCCAATGAGCTCCTAATCTACCTACTGGCGCGTACATGTATGAGTTTAAAGGTGTCCTACTGCAGATGGCATTTCGTCAGAATGGCCTGACCACATGCGGAGGACGCCAAACTCGAAAGTTTGATGTGTTGGGCAAGGATATGCGTGTCCAACAGCATGCTGTAGTGCTGAGCGCTGCCGCCGGTGTGAAAAGTTATCTGGTCAAGCCATCGACGCGTTTGACCGTGGTCATCACCCGTTTATCGTCACGTGTATTACTAGGGAATCTTTGGAGCAAATACCAACGCCGAATGGTAAATGAAAGCGGCTGTCGACGTTATAATACCGGTAAACAGAAGCGCGCCCCGTCCACTTGAGGCAGGCGACAACGCATCGACCACTTCAGTTGCCCCAAGCCATTTATGGGGTCCATACGGAGTCCCTCCATGCGGAGTCGTCCAGCGTTTGTTATCCCAGCAAAGCTCTGACGTTCATTGCTGTTGTGTCCGACCAAGTTGTTACTGCAGCTCATAAAACGCGATAACTGCGACGAGTATAAACACCGAGGCCCAACTTTTGTATGAGGAGAAGGCACGCCATTCTTCACGAAAAAGGAGATAACTACCGTAAGATACTTCTACTCCCTAGCTCGACCCTCGTTTATCTTGCGCATCTGTACAGGCCGATTTGAAATCTCGGAATTCGCCCGTAGCCACTTGAAGCTGTAGATTCGTCGAGTACTCGCGTTCAAAGCGGAAGCCTAGCGAAGTCTGCGCAAAAGACGACAAGTTGGGCACATGAACTAATAACATGTGTAGTTTTCTTGGACTCGAACATCCCCGAACCAACGATTACTTCTGTTGAGTGCCTCCATTCCAGGCTTGTTGTGCGAATACTGTGCTAGCCGGATCAGACTCGAGACCAACGCAAGCTGTATGGTCTCATGGTTGTAAGCACATGTCAGCACAAGGGTAGGCTCCTACTGTGGTTGGCGGCACACTTTCCACCAACAAAGTCTCCACCTCACCTCATTCATTATTTTGCTTGCCAACCAGCAAACTACCCAACCCACGCTCGACATCGCCGTACCAAAATATGGGCAAGAACCGCTTCGTTGTGAACCCTTTCGGAGACCTCGCTCTCTCGGAAAACGACAAGGACAGTCTGAAGGATTTCGGCTAAAACTTCATCGACCAAAACATTGAAAAGTACGAAGCATACATCGCTAACGGAGGTGTCAAAGTCGACGAGAAGAAGTGGAGGCTCATCAAGACCAAAGACGACACCAAAGTGTACATCGAGCGGGACCCCTTGATCCGGACGTCCAATGAGGGCATCAAGACCGACCACCCCGAGTTCTTGATGACAGGGATCACGTGGGGAACTGTGGACGACTGCATGTTCGGCGCGATAAACCCTTCACTTGAGTCCATGCGGATCAAGACTTCGTACGTGGAAGACATGAGCGGTGGCGCAGTACTCGCCTCAATCGATGTGCCCACCCCCGAAGAACCCTTCAACTCCATGACGGTCAAGTGGATGGAGATCGATCTTCCGTTTGCTTCGACCTCGTTCGTTCGGAACCGCGACTACGTCTACCTTGAGTGCACCAAGACGGTGAGACTTTCAAACGGCGAACGGGTCGGTGTCATGGTTTTCCACTCGGTGGACTTCCGTCAGGCCAAGTCGCTGCCTGGTCGTGTTCGGGCAAACATCACTGTGTGTGTCATCTTTCGCCAAGTCGGACCTGACACCATCGAAGTCTACGGGTCCGGTATCGTGGATGCGGGTGGCGAAATGATCAAGTCACTTGTGATGCCGAGCATTGCATCTGGGTACCTCGCTACTCTCAAGTACGCCCACTGCAGCAAGATGAAAAAGGTGACCTGGATGCTGGCCAAGCGCTACGCAATGGCCAAGGAGCTGGGTGCCCCTACCCGACCCAGTATTTGTGTCACGTGCACTACTACGATTTCCAAGCTTCGGAGAGGAGACTACAGCAAGAGCGAGAGCAGCATGTGCAAGTTGTGCGTAGGATATCTCTGCCGCTCGTGCCGCATTCAGCGCAAGCTGACGTTTGTCGGGTCGGACCTTGAGCTTGAGCAGTCAAGGTGTCTTTTTGCGGTCTGTGCCTTCAGCAAGTGCGGACCATGAGCCCTCTGGAGGTAGCGAGAGAACATGCTGCGGGAGCATGCAAACAAGTGGTGTCTTACGCGCGTATTGACTCGTCGTACGCTAGCACAATGTCGGCGGACTGATTTCAACGGCGTGCTTTCGGTGTTTTCTATCTGTATGGTGGATAGCTACAACTTGTGCTACTTGTAACGCGTACAAGTTTTAGTGTTAGTTTGCACCGTACATCAGCAGCAATATGCAGTTTTCTGTGTGTTTTAGTTAATGCTGTAGAAAACACTTCGAAATCATTTCCACGCGTTTCAGCTTCTACATTACCCAACACTGGACAATAGTTGCTGCCCCGTAAATCGAATTCGATGTGAATAGCGGCCTGAGAAGTGCACTAACCGGTTTGCACATGTGAAGACATCGTCCTCTAAGAAGAATTTGAGGTGCATTGGAACGACGCAATTTCAACTGAACGGCGGTAATGCAACGTATCACTGCACCAGAAAGTCACAGCACCAACCAAACATGAAGGGGTGGTTTTAACAAATTCCTCCCAATGCCGCCTGCAGCTGAGAAATGAATCTTCATGAAGAGCAACCGGCCAGTTCACAAAAGCCATCAGTCGAGTTGTCCGCGCAAGCAAAACTGCTATCCGATGCATCACGTATCGTCTCGATGCAAGACGGGTCTGTCTGCCACTAAAAAAGTCAAACTGATCACCAGCACGACGCAATTCAACGCCTCGATCTCACATTTTCTGCGCTGACTTGCCCACGATCAAATCCTGGTGTGCGTTCCGTCATGACATCACCGAAGACCGACCTCTTCGATCGTGAAAGCTCCCGAAAATGAAGAGCTTTTCCATGAGTTTGTACCGAGCCTCTGTTTTCCACTTGATGTGTCTAAAACCTTACCGCTGAAGAAACATGCTCACACTGTGACTTACGGCCAATAGAGCGGCCTGCTGGCCGCTGTGTAGGTGTGTGGATGCAGGAGCAGTGCATCTGGTAACTTTACAGTCGCAGCACACTTTCATAAGAAGCCGAGACTGCAACTGTAGCATGGTAAGGACACCCACACATAGGCGGCGCATCGGACAACCACCGAGCCTGGCGTTGAGGGCAAGCACACTCACCAATCCTCTGGCTCCCTGGCCCAGCGAGTCTCGACACCTCACACTTACTTGGTACCGTCATGGGCAAGGAACGCTTCGTACCGAGCCCTTTCGGTGACTTGATTCTGTCGGACGCCGACAAAGTGGCGCTCAAAGACTTTGACTACAACTTTTTCCAAGCAGAGGTTGCCAAGTACGAAGAGTTCCTCACCGACGGCAGCTTCAAGGTCAACGAGCGCGACTGGAAATACATGAAGTCGAAGGAAGGTTCGCGCGTGTATGTCGAACGGAATCCCATGGTCTGCGAGTCTCAAATGGGCTCCAAGATGACCGACTACCCGGCGTTGTTATTAACCGGTACTTCGTGGGGCACCATCGAAGACTGCATGTTTGGAGCCGTGGCCACGACCACCGAGGCCATTTGTGTGTCAAGGCCGCCTACGTCAAGGATATGAGCGGCGGATCGGTCCGCTCGCGGTGCTTGAAAAGCCTCCAGTTGACGAACCATTCCGGTCGCTGACAGACAGGGAGCCCAAAAATAAATACCGGGAAAAGTTCATTTTTATTGGCCAAAATAATTATTTATTTTGTGCGTTTTGGGGTCCCACCAAATTATGTATTTCACATTTTTGAAAAAGGTGATACTTTATTTCCGTGATCTCACCGCCAACCCTTTTGGTTGGCGGTGAGCTGTCAGTCCAACAATAAGAGCTCGTTAGCGGACTCATATTCAAACGTACTTTGAAACCTTCACACGCCCCACGCCCTCTCTCTCGAGCACGACATGACCGACACGCCAAGCCCGCCCACCCCGACTTTCACTCCGAGACAGATCGCTGCCTTCTTCTTCAAGCCATGGCTTGATGAAGAAGGTGATCTGACGGGGTACCAAGTGTGCAAAGCGTGCGGGAAACGGCGCAAGCACACGCCAAGCAGCGGCTACACAAACCTGGTTTCGCACATCCGCGTAGCCCACCCCCACTTCGAGAGCGAGATGCGAGACGCTACAGCCGCTGCAACCGGCACGCTCGTGCCGTGGGTTAACCAAAAGGGCTCCAACCGCTATGCCTGGATGAAGTGGATTGTCATGGGCAATTTGCCACTCTCCTTTTGTGAATCCGTGGAGACACGTCGGTACGTAAATGCATGCAAGTTTGTGTTCCTATTTAGTTTTACCAAATTTGTGATGGGTAGGTACACGAAATTGCCGCCTGTCGCTGCGGCGTCTCTTGCCTCCAATATGGAGAGTGTGACAAAGGCCGTAGAAAAGTCGATCGGTGAAGAGATGCCTGAAGATTTTGGGCTCATGCTAGACGGCTGGAGCCACGGAACGGAGCAGTACCTGGCGCTTTACGGCTGCTACGACACGCCTACTGGGCTCCAGTACCCCCTTTTGTCGATGGCCCCCGTGATGTACGAGCCAGGAGATCACCTGAATGCTGAAGGGCATCTCAAGGCCATTGAGCGCTTCCTCCCCTTTTTTGGTAAGTCCATTCGTGGGTGCAAGTTTTTGGTTGGTGACAATTGCGCAGTCAACAAGCGGTTGGCTAATCTAATGGGGGTGCCGCTTGTTGGTTGTGCAAGTCACCGGCTCAACCTTGCCGTCCGTGAATTTCTTGCGCCGCATGAGGCCGCCCTCGAGAAGGTGCAGCAATTAATGCGAAAGTTGCGCACCTTGAACCAAGCAGCAAAACTCAGGTGCGGCAAATTTATAGGTTTTGTACCAATTTTTGTATTGATATTTGTATTGGACTAAAATTTGGGTGTTAATATTTTTGTACTAGGCTGAAGACCCCACTGATGCCAATCCTTCGCCAAGACACGCGTTGGTCGTCCACATTTTCCATGCTGCAGCGTTACTTTCGCTTGCGTGAATTTCTCTCTGCTGACGATGAGGATGTGGCAAAGTTGCTGCCTTCGAGGTCGATGCATCGAGCGCTAGAAGATCTGCTGTCGAAGTTGCGTTGCATTGAATCAATTTCAAAAAAACTGCAGTCGGACGAGCTTACTTTGCTTGATGCACGCTACCTATTCGACGGTTTGCTAGAGATCTATCCGTCCATGGCTACTTATCTCAGTACGTACTGTAATGGATTTGTGATGCTAACACTCGAAATTATCTAACCGTGTGAATGAAATTTTAGGTTCGGAGGCCGACATCGTGCACTCTCCGGTGTTCGAGGCAGCCGTAGTGAAGGTTCTGGGTGGTGCAGCCACCTCGTTGACGGACGGCGAGGCGGCTGCATTGGAACCGTTCAAAGTGGCAACCGGAGCTCTGGACAGCGCTCGGGTGGTGGCAGGTTCTCCAACGAAAGACGGTTTTGCGGACCAAATCCTAAAGCGCCGCAAGGTTTCGACTGAGTCATGCACCTACAAGCTCATATCGGCTATTCCACCAACGTCCAACCGAGTCGAGCGACTGTTTAGCATCGCGCGGTGCTTCGCCATGAACGACACCGACTCTCGCCAATGATGCTCGAGATGATCCTATTCCTCAAGGTGAATGGCGGCTATTGGGATGTGGCTACGGTGGATTCGTGTCTTTAGGATGAACGGTCCACCCTTTGACTTTGCAATAAATACAGTAATTTACTGTTGGGTCAGCTTGTGTTCAATTATTTATTTCTGTGCTGCGAATCGTGCTACCCGGTACGTATTTCACCGTACTAGATGCAGTACAAATATATTGTATTTTGGGCATCCCTGCTGACAGTCCGGTGGATCGAGCTCGACCATCAAGAACCGCGACTACGTATATGTCGAGTACATGAACATCGTGCAGCTTTCCAATGGTGAGCGCATCGGTTGCCAAATTTACCACTCGGTGAGTTTCCCGCAGACCGGGCCGCTCCCGGGTCGGGTACGAGCAAACATGACCGTGACCGGCATCTTCCGACAGCTTGGTCCGGACCTCGTCGATATCTACGGCTCTGGAATCGTGGACCCTGCAGGAGATATGATCAAGACGCTTGTCGTGCCCAGAATGGCGAAAGGTTACCTCACAGTCTTGAAGTACGCACACAGCAGCGAAATGAAGAAGATCACGTGGATGCTTCGGAAGCGCCACGCCGCTCAGAAGGAGTTTGGGCGTACACAGCAACCTCGGAAGAATCTCTACTGGGTCGTGTACGGGTCGGCTCGTGGTTTGGGTCGTGACGGCTGGTGGATCGCCTTTTTCATAGATCGTCGATTTGGGTCGTTGTTTCCCCTCTTCGTACACATGTAACGTTACTTGCTTCTTCAAGATGATCTGCCTGCGAAAAGTTCACTCTGCGATGCAGGTGCTACATACGCAACCAATGCAAGTCCTCGATGAAGTTAAGCTTGATTAGGTCTAGTAGATGGTTGGAGGGCAAGCCTTGCCAGATGCCCAAGCAGGAACTGAGCTGATGGAACTTGTGCCAAAGCGAAGACAAGGAAGAACACCAACATTCGCCGCCTCGCTGCCATGACGAGGCAAAACGAGAGTGGGGGCCACAGCGGCGACACGGCGGTCCAACAAGAAAAAGTCGAAGAAGAACCGGGAACCAGAAACGAAGATCATTCACAACGGCTTTGAGTACACGAAGGCGTGGACATCAAACCGCAAAATGGTATTTCGATGCAGCGTGTACCGCAGCGCGGAATGCTCTGCTCGACTGGCGATAAGACCAACAGTCAAAGGATATGAATTGGTGAATACACACACGTGTATTGAACCCATTTGTTCCAGCACCGATATTGTCGACTGCACTACTGAGATGAAGAACCGAGTGGACGTGCTCTCGATTGCAGATTTGACTGTACCCGTACACGTTATCTGGCAGCAAGTGAAAGCAGAGTTTTATCCAGTTGACGATGTGATTCGAAAGGGCCTTTCAGAAGAACAAGTGAAGCGCCGAGTTTACCGCGGGCGCCAAATGCACTATGGAGCATACCTTCTTGGTCAGATCGAAGTACCTCCGCTCTCTATGATAGAAGGGAAGAACTTGAGTTTCTTTCAGTTCCACTTGTCAAGACCAAAGGCGGACCCCACTGCCAAAGCCGACCGACTCATTGGTTGGTCACACCCGGAGCTCCGCCAGTTGTTGATGTACAACGGCGTCTCCATTTTCTTCGACGGAACTTTTCGTTGCGTCCCTACTGAGCTCAAGCAATGCATGGTACTGATGGTTCACGACCAAGCCAGCGAGCTGTTCATTCCGGTTTACTTTGTACTGTGCACCTCGAAGGAAAACTTCGACATACTCGAGTTAATTTACAGAGACACTTCGGAAAAACTCGAGCCATGCGACGTCGTATGTGACTTTGAACAGCCATTGATTGACGCAGTTGAAAAGCAATTTCCGAATGCGGAAGTTGTCGGCTGCCTGTTTCACTTTAAACAGGCAGTTCGACGCAGAAGTGAAAACAGTTCACTGTATCCCGGAGCAAGAGATTTCAATAGCCATGGAGAAAGGTGTGCTCGATGTACTCACGGTAATTGATCCAGAGCTAGTGCCGCGGCAAGGTATTCGGTGGGTCAAGCGCACTATACGAGAAAGGTGTGCAGCGGACGGTATTCCGTACACCCGTGCGAAGTGGAAGCCGTTTTGGGGCTACTTTCGCGCGACGTGGATTGAGCGCTACAAAATCGAAGTGTGGAACGCCCACGGGATGCAAAACAGTCTTGTTGCGAGGACGAACAACCCCCTTGAAAGATTTCACAGAGAGTTGAACCGTGCGTTCCCGACTCCGCACCCCAAGCTCGCAACTTTTGTTACAGTTATCAGAACAATTTCCCAGGATTATGTCGACAAACTCGCCAGTATTGCACAGGGTCGACGGAAGAGAGGAAATAAGCGCAATGCCAAGAAAAGAAAGGGATCCCGAAATGGCAACTCTGTCGATGCACACTATGGCGATTATGACCTCCCGAATCCTGTGGTTTTCACAGAGGCAGACGCTGCAGAAGACTCCGAGAGTGAAGAAGAGATGTCCGAGAATGAAAACACGTCCGATGAGGAGATTGGTAACGAGAGTGACAACACTTCCGAAGTGGAGGAGATTTGCAACGATCAACGCGACGACTTTGACGTGCTTCTTGACTTTTCATTTGAGCCGAGCGAGTACTGTGAAGACAACGAGGAAGCCGTAGTTTAGGAATTGTTCTGTTGTCGCGAAAACCTGGCCAAGGATTGATGCCAGCTCTGCAGCATAACTTTGATAGGGGCTAGACGTAGTGAGCGTTACGGACGCTGCGAACTAGGGACTCCCTAATGTGCATAATACACGTATCCATTTTCTACTAGCAGGCGCACTTACTTCGTACGGCTGGTGTTGTGTGGTAGATGCACTAACGACGAGCACCGGCGGCGCTAACAACGCTATGTAGTCGTCTTCAACTTCTGTCGGGTCTGATCTGATGTTTCGGTCGGCAAATCGACACGACCCCATATCACGAGCCGACCCGTATACGACCCAGTAGAAAGTCTACCGCAACCTCCGGTCTGCGTGACGTGCACCTCCTCCATCTCGAAAATACGAAATGATGTGCGCAAGAGCGAGGGGTATTCGTGCAAACTTTGCGGCGGCTACTTGTGCCGCTCGTGTCGCGTGCAGCGCAAGTTGGCGATCGTCGGAGTCGCGGGCTTCCTACAAGGAAACGTTCTGCGGGCGCTGTCTGCAGCAAGTTAGACAGATGAGTCCGCTTGAGATCACCCAGAAGTACTCCTTCAGGCGTCTCCAAGCAAACCATCTCGTTCGCGAGCATCGATTCGTCGCTGTCCAGCTCCGACTAAAAGACGCTTTCTATTCAAGATCAAACGGTGCGAGAACGTGCAGCAAAGTAGATTGATGCACAGATCGCACTCCTCTAGGTCGTCCTCTTTGTCTCGTTATCCACAGTGTAGTAGAACGTTAACCCCTCCACTTGCCACGTTCCCCCTCAAACCTTACCACCAACCTTACCACGAACTGCAACACGAGTAGAGGGTAATCAGCAGCCGGTTTCGATGATGCGCCCGTCAGAGTGTGTGCGATTGGTAAACGGCTCGCTCGATTGGTAAACGACTGCAGTCCTGATCGGATGGGAGCTCACTTTCCAAGAAGCGTCGTGACGCGCAAGTGACCTCATGGCCCCACAAAGTCGCGATATGGACGCGGTCTCCGCTAGTTTTCACCGACTCCAAAGTCTGCGCGAAGGGTCCACATATGAGACAGTCGCGTCAAGTCAAGTCCGCTAGATTCAGCTAACATCTTGTCCATCGCGACCATTTGGTGGCTGCACCGCTGCTGGCTCGTGGCTACAAGCGTCCGTTGACGGAGGACAGTGTGTGGGAGTTGCCCAAGAAGGACCAATCTCGCCGTCTACAGGGACGCTTTGACGCTTCGTGGACCAAACAGGACCACAAACTCCAGCACAAGAAGGACAAGCGGCCAAACGTCAACGTGGCCTTGTGGGAGGCCACCAAGGACAAGATCGCCGTGGCCATGGGGTTGTACCTAGTGAGCGCCACTTTGACGCTGCTCCAGCCCTTTTTGATCAAGGCCATTCTGCAGAACCTGGAAGGTGAAGACAACATGTTCGGCATCTCTTCGGGCTACGGACTGGCCGTGTTTCTAGGCGGTGTGGCGTTCTGTGGAGCTACTGCCATCAATTCGGCGCAGTTTCTGACTGCGAGAGCAGGTTGCAACGCTCGGATGCTGGTCATTAACAGCGTTTTTCAAAAGATTTTACGACTCAGTGCTACAGCGAGACGTACGATGAATAGCGGCGAAGTCGTGACGCTCGCGGGGGTAGATAGTGAGCGCGTCATGGAGGCGTACACGATTGGGCTGTGGTGCGTTATCTCGCCCATGATCTTGGTGGCAATGTGCATTTTGGTCGGGACTCAGGTTCGGATGAAGACTTACGTCAACTACTTGGCAGCTTCTGAGTGGAACGGCTACGTGCTGACTGCTACCATCTTGGTCTTGTTCACGGTTGCTCAAGTTTCATTGTTCTTTTGCGATTGATTCTTGAGTCAATGGTCCAAGGGCGCTGTAGACCTCAGTCAGAAGAACTCAATGGCTGTGTATGTGGGCATTGTCGTGGCATCCTTGCTGTTAACCTTTATCCGGTGTGCGTATTACATGGAGGTCTGCATGAGATGCCCAGGGAAGCTTCACTTTAACTACATTCGCAAGGTGCTCGGGGCTCCTGTCACTACGTTTTTTGACGTGACTCCCGTGGGTCGAATCCTCAACCGGTTCTCGCGAGATCTCGACCAAGTGGACAACCCCTTGCCATATTTCAGCTTGTGGATGATGCTGTACATTTTCCAAATGGCGTCCGCGTTTATTGTGTGCGCTGCAGCAGACCCGTACGTCCTGATCCTGCATATTCCTGTGGGGTTTGCCTTCAAATTCACAATCAAACTGTATCAGTCTTCCGCTCGAGAACTGAAGCGCTTGGACAGCATTTCACGTTCGCCATTCCTAAACCTGGTTTCGGAGACGATTTCTGGTATTGAGACCGTGCGTTCGTACAAAATGGCTGAGGCATTTTCCACTCACTGTGAAGATCTGCTGAACAACAATGCCAAGTTTTTCCTGTTATTCCAGTCGGTGTCTCGGTGGTTCGCCATGCGAACAGACTGGCTTGTGTCTGTGATCATCGCTGCCGTAGCAATCTTAGCAATTGCAACGAAGTCGAGTTTGGGAGCAGCCGTGGCTGGCTTGGGTCTAACGTACGCGGCTCAGCTCACTTCCAGTTTTCAACTAATGACCACTTTGACAACGCAAGTGGAGAACATCATGACGTGTTTCGAGCGTATTGCCCACTACGAATCGCTTGACGAAGAAGGGTATCAACGTGAAGCTTCAAACAAAACTGCACTATCCTCGGCTTGGCCACAGACTGGCAACGTTGTATTCGAGAATGTCTCGATGCGATACAGAGAGGACCTGCCACTCGTGCTCAAGAATGTGTCCTTTTCAGTCACTAGTGGCGAGAAAGTTGGCATCTGCGGACGAACCGGATCCGGCAAGAGCTCTCTCATGAGTGCCCTTTTCCGCGTGGTGGAAATCCCGACCTCGGGACGTGTTTTCATCGACGGTGTGGACATTGCCACCATCACCGTGCACCAACTGCGCACCAAGTTGACTATTATCCCTCAAGACCCGATGCTGTTCAGTGGATCACTACGCATGAACTTGGACCCTTTTGCTGAGAAGAGCGACTCAGAGTTGTGGGAGGTGCTGCGTAAAGTGCATTTGTCGGATACGATCTCGACGTGGGGGAAAGGTCTGGACTACGAAGTGGCCGAGAAGGGCGAGAACTTGTCGGTGGGCCAACGACAGTTGCTGTGTATTGCTCGAGCTTTGATCCGAGACAGCAAAGTGATCGTGATGGACGAGGCGACGGCGAATGTGGATCAGGAGTCGGACAAGTTGATTCAGCAGACGATGAAGGAGAGTTTTGGTGGAGGTGAGAGTACAGTGTTGTGTATAGCTCATCGCATCGAAACGATCCTGGACAGCGACAAGATTCTGGTGTTGGATGCTGGTGAGGTGGTGGAGTATGATGCTCCATCGGTCTTGTTGGAGAAGACAGGCGGAGTTTTCAAGTCTCTTGTAGAATCGGGGAAGTTGTAGTCTACAACTTTCCTGGTTGGAGAAAGAATACTTTTTTCGACCAACGTGTGCGGAGGCAGATACGTTGTAGGTAATGACAATTTCTAAGAGCACCCTGATATTCTCGTCCACCTTGGAAAGTTTTAGCTGTACCGAGTTCCTGATTGTTTCTTCCACATGTTGCAGGGTGTGGTTAGTTCACGGTACCGTACCAATATCTTGGCAAGGGTTTCATCCTTTTTCAAAACTTGACAAAAGCAGTTCCCCTTCTTTCTTCGACTCCAAGCATTTGCTTTTGAAAACCCTTTTTAAATTACCCAAACGTTTGATGGTTTTCCTCTTGCTTCAACGTCACTGAAGGTCTCGAGCGTCATACTGCCTTTGAGATTGGCAGAGTCAGAGCTACTTCTTAGGATACTGGAATTGAAAATGTTCTTGTTGGCGAGGCCAAGGACAGAAACCACAATGGCACCTAGCAGCAAAACGAGGAAGTTACTGTGCCGCATTAATCTTCTTCAGTAGGTGTCGCCCTGTTGATGGGTCACTTCCATTATACATAAAGTATTTGTAAAACCTTTGGCTAGGCCGCCCAGCACCCCACTCCCAGAGGAAGCGTTTAGGTTCACCACGTGTTTCACGCTGGAACAACTCTCGACGCACAAACCTACGAGTTCATCTTGTGTCTCGACTCTAATCAAGTTAGTTAATCAGGTTGACAGCAAATGAAAGTCCCGACTTGTGTTCAGGTATGTTTCAACCGTTTCAGTGCTCGACTTTCAGTGTTTGAAAATTGCCCATTTGAGGACAGGCCGAGCACGTGCGCAGCACACGTCAAGCTGGACTGAAGGAGATCAGTCAGCCTCGTTTTGTTGCGGTGCAGCGTTGGATTCTTTTTTCTAGCGTTTGTTCGTAGTTGTTGCCTATCGGGGCTTGCAAGGCTTGAACGAAAGACGAGAAAGTTTCCTCTTTCAATCCATGCCGCAGGATTTACGTTTGGTGATTGCTTCCAAGAAGTTGTCGACAAGGTGGAGGACCCTAATATCTATACTTTGCGTTTCACCACCATCCTGTTCTGACCAGGGTCAGAAAAATGTCTGACCCGTACAGTCCTTCGAGTAGTAACCTACGCCACGCATGCAACTTCAAACGTATGAGTTGGTGTGGACAGGCGCTAGGCAACCTGTTGCTGCTTCGGCTGAAAGCAACCGATTGATCGCTTGCAGTCTGAGTCAGTCGGCAATTTCACAGCTTCAGCACAAGGTACTCCTCTTGGGTATTTGAGACCTCAAATCTAGGTTTACCATGCCACTAGATAAGACCATACGTGCCTCACTCACACGTGAGACTGGGAAACAATCGGATGAAGTTTACTCGTCACTCACAACAAACAAGGCCGGTGACTCGTGCAACCTAGAAGACTTCCACCATGACATGGCAAACCCACTCAACTCCGCTGGTTTCCTCTCCATTGCGACTATTTGGTGGATTCATCCTCTCCTCAAGCGTGGATACCAGTCACCTCTAGATGAAAGCAGTGTTTGGGATCTCCCTACAGCTGACCAAGCTCGTCCATTGCAGCATAAATTCGATGCAGCGTACTATAAAGAATCTTGTAAGGCTGAGGGCCGATTGAAGAGAAATGGCTCACCGAAGCGACCGAATGTGAACCGAGCGATCTGGGAGAGCGTCAAGAAGACCTGGAAAATTGCGTTCGTGCTGCATCTAGCAAGCGCTGGGCTGATGCTGCTGCAACCTTTCTTCATCAAGGCAATTCTCAAGCATCTCAAAGGTGAAGACAATGCTTTCGGAATTTCTTCAGGATACGTCTTGGCACTACTTCTTGGCGTTGCTGCCTTCTGCGGGGCCACGTTCATCAGTGCTGGACAGTTTTTGACGACGCGAGTGGCTTGCAATGCCCGAATGATTGTTGTCAACAGCGCGTTTCGTAAAACTCTTCGGCTTTCAGCTACTGCTCGTCGGAAAATGGACACCGGAGAGATCGTCACATTTGTGGGCGTTGACAGTGATCGTGTGCTGTCAGCTTACAAGCTCGGAATGTGGTGTATCATTTCACCATTGATGTTGGTTACGGTGAGTATTCTGATTGGAACGCAGATGGGAGTTGTGGTTGGTCTTGCTGCGATGGCGGCAAAGGTGGTGATCATATATCTCGCCCTAGCGATGTCCAGGCAAATTGGACTTTATCGCCGCCAAATCTCACGAACTGGTGCTAATCGACTAAAACTAACGAACGAGATGCTGCAAGGTATTCGAGTTGTCAAGTTTTACGGGTGGGAAGACGTCGCCAACGATATGATTCACGAAATGCGTCAGAAAGAGGTCGGTCTACTGCGCAAGTACAATCGACTGCGTCTGGCGAACACAATTCTGATGTTCTTGGCTCCGACACTCTTGAACTTGGTATGTTTCACCACAACCATTTTACTGGGCAATAGTTTGGATGTGGCAACGACGTTTGTCGTCTTGGCATTGACGAATGCATGCCGTACACCCTTCAGCATTTTTGCAGACGCGTCGATGGCTGTAGCAGAGGCGATCACGTCTACCAGTCGGTTGTCTGATTTTCTAGCTGCCCGAGAGAGTTCTCAGGATACCAGTGCAGATACAACGTGCAGTGATTTACCGCAACTTTCGATCGAAAATGGTGACTTTCAATGGGAGGAAGAAGCTGCTGCGCCGACGCTGTCCAATATCAATCTTACGCTTCAACCAGGAACGCTGACAGTGATTGTCGGGGCTGTTGGCAGTGGTAAATCAAGTTTGGTAAATGCAATTCTGGGAGAAATGCAACAAGTTCGTGGGAGGCGAACTGTTCATGGTGACATCGCTTACACGAACCAGCAAGCGTGGATCCAGAACGTGACCGTGCGTGACAACATCTTGTTTGGTGAGACGTATGATGAAGAGCACTACCAGCGAGTGGTTAAAGCTTGTCAACTAGCACCCGATATGGAGATGTTGGAGCATGGAGACCAAACTGAAATCGGAGAGCGGGGAATTAATCTCAGTGGAGGCCAGAAGGCTCGGATCAGCGTGGCTCGAGCGATGTATCGTGCACGCAAGTCCGACTTTGTCATTTTCGATGACCCCCTAAGTGCTCTTGACATTCATGTGGCTAACGGGGTCTTTTTCGATGGACTGACTGGAATCGCAAAAGGCCTAACTCGTTTGTTAGTGTTGAACTCGCACTACCATTTGCTACAACATGCCGATCGTGTTCTTGTCATGGAATGTGGCCAAATTATGGGTGACGGATCGTTGATGGAAATACAAGAACAATTTCCTTTCCTGGTGTCTTCGTTAAGAGCGAGTGAATCACAAACCAGTGAGGTTGTGGAGCCTATTGAGCACGGTGAGAAACCATCTCAAGCTATCGTTGTTGTACACAACAAAGAGATGGCGAAAGTGAAGGATTCGACTCCCAAAAAGCTGATCACTCAGGAAGATCGTATTGTTGGGTCTGTACGCCCACAAACATACATCGACTACCTCTCTGCGTCCGAGTGGAATGGAAAATATCTCTGCGTCACGATCGTGATCCTGTTTGCTTTCGCCCAGACAATTCTCTTTGTCTGTGACTGGTTCCTGAGTCAATGGTCTCAACGTGCCATTGCACTCAGTCAAAACAACTCGCTCACTGTCTACATGGGGATAGTGTGTGGAGCAGGACTAGTAGTTTTGTTTTCTTGCCTTTTCTTCATGGAAATCTGCATGACGTGCTCTGTGAAAATCCACTTCAAGCATCTTCACAAGGTGATCGCAGCTCCCATCACGACGTTCTTCGATGTCACTCCTATCGGTCGAATTTTGAATCGGTTCTCTCGAGACCTTGATGAAGTTGACAACCCGCTACCGTACTGGTCTCTGTGGCTATTGCTCTGCATCTTTCAAGTGGCGTCTTCGTTTATCGTCTGTGCAACGGTGAACCCGTTTGTATTGATCGTCTACATTCCTGTGGGGTATGGCTGCTGGTTTACGGCCAAGGTTTTTCAGACTTCAGCTCGTGAATTGAAGCGACTTGATGGTATCACGCGGTCGCCTTTCTTGAATCTCATGACCGAGACGATCTCGGGTATCGAGACTGTGCGAGCTTACAAGATGGCGGATGCCTTTGCGGCGCGATGCGAAGAGCTTCTGAACAAAAACATCAAAATGTACTTCCATGTGCAGACTGCTTCGAGGTGGTTCGATATGCGGGCAGACTGGTTCGTGGCCGCTATCATCACTGCAGTCGCGCTTCTCGCTGTGGTAGCCAATTCAAGTCTAGGCGCAGCAGTCGCAGGTCTCAGTCTCACATACGCATCCCAACTTTCATCCAGCTTCCAGCGCATGACGACGCTTTCAACTCGAGTTGAAAGCAGCATGACGTGCTTTGAGCGTATTGCTCACTACAATTCTCTCGACGAGGAAGGTAGTCACCGCAAGGCATCGAACACAGCCAAACTTGCTCAAGATTGGCCTCGGTCTGGTAATGTTGTATTTGAGAATGTCTCGATGCGATACAGAGAGGACCTGCCACTCGTGCTCAAGAATGTGTCCTTTTCAGTCACTAGTGGCGAGAAAGTTGGCATCTGCGGACGAACCGGATCCGGCAAGAGCTCTCTCATGAGTGCCCTTTTCCGCGTGGTGGAAATCCCGACCTCGGGACGTGTTTTCATCGACGGTGTGGACATTGCCACCATCACCGTGCACCAACTGCGCACCAAGTTGACTATTATCCCTCAAGACCCGATGCTGTTCAGTGGATCACTACGCATGAACTTGGACCCTTTTGCTGAGAAGAGCGACTCAGAGTTGTGGGAGGTGCTGCGTAAAGTGCATTTGTCGGATACGATCTCGACGTGGGGGAAAGGTCTGGACTACGAAGTGGCCGAGAAGGGCGAGAACTTGTCGGTGGGCCAACGACAGTTGCTGTGTATTGCTCGAGCTTTGATCCGAGACAGCAAAGTGATCGTGATGGACGAGGCGACGGCGAATGTGGATCAGGAGTCGGACAAGTTGATTCAGCAGACGATGAAGGAGAGTTTTGGTGGAGGTGAGAGTACAGTGTTGTGTATAGCTCATCGCATCGAAACGATCCTGGACAGCGACAAGATTCTGGTGTTGGATGCTGGTGAGGTGGTGGAGTATGATGCTCCATCGGTCTTGTTGGAGAAGACAGGCGGAGTTTTCAAGTCTCTTGTAGAATCGGGGAAGTTGTAGATGAAGAAAGAAAAAGGGTTAACTTGTTGCAAACAACTTTTGTTACGAGCTAGATATGTTCTCTGGATTGTAATCGAAGGATGGCACTCCGACCTTAAAAAAACTCTTTCCTTTTATTCTATTTACTTAGAACTTAATTAGTTAGGAACAACGCTTGCTTAGAAAACTTCTATAACTTGATGAGCCTCTTATCACAGATATATTTTCTTATATATTAGCCGAAAATGGTGGAAGTCACTCTTAAAATTACATATGAAGGTCTTGACTACACTGTCCACTTAGTAAAAACAAGTCAATACACCTTCTATACTCGATAACCGGTTGACAACGAAAAAAAACTTGTGAATGTTGCCTGTGGCGGCCTTGGTCTATATAAAACCCCATTTACTCGGTTAAATTTGTATTGATCTGTATTGCTGGAAAACCCAGTGGGTTATAATGGGTATTTTCCGCGAAGACGAAGGCAAGAGGAAGATGTCTTTTCCTGGAGAGGGAAGGTCATCCCAGACAAGGTCGATCGGACGTGCGAGACAGTATCCAACGGAAACGTCCTCGACCAAGTCTATATGCATGCGTAGGTGCCTTGGTTTTCCACCTGACACACGGGGCTGCAGGATGCAGTTTTTGGGACGGTGGGTTTTCCCAACGCTAGGTAGTTAGAAGTAGAGAGCAACCATTCAAGGGTCATTCGCTCTTTTGTTGCGGCGCGACCAAGCTTCAACGACAAGCATCAACCGGCCAGCCTCCGCCGACGTCGCGCTCGCTTTCAACTCTTCCTACTTTGGGGGCAGCTCTCTCTTCCCCGACGGAGTCTGTCTACGTGCAAAAGATCGGATCCATGTCGGGACGCCGGGCGGTGACATCGGTGCTGCGAGTGCAATTCGACCGTCACGACTGCTCAGCATGAGCCGAGGGTTCGTTCGTCCAACACGGCTGGGGTTCACCGCGTCAAGTCTCCTGGGAGTACCGCCGCATCCGGCGTGCTCGCCTTCCGACAAGGTCCACATACATGCGGTCGGGGCACGACTTCTCTCACGCGTTTGCTGATCTCAGGAGCTCGCCAACGGCGACTCGCCCTATCATCGGCTCACTTGCTCGCATCGTACGGCGCCGGAAGCTCGAGCTACACACCATGTCATTGTCCCTGCCTCGGCATGTCAAGCCAACCATGCGAGCCATGTAAGTTCCGCTCAGGCTTGTGCTACTCAACGTTGTGCTTGTACCTTGTGACATTCAGGCTTCCCTCGTAGTCCATTCACACATGCACGCCAACTACCTACTCTCGGGGGCAGGCCTCATCGACCCAACTCTCGGGCCGGCGCCACGACTCGCGCCACCCCTCGACCTGACTCATCGAGTCCTAGGCTTAACATGTGAATGGATTGCTCTCTTGCCCCCATGACCTGTACGAAGGAAGGAAAGGCGATTTAATGCATAAAGCCCAAAGCGGATTAATCGTTGGGCATACGTCGATATTCATCTCAAGCGCAGATGCTGCGGCTGCGAAGCCGGCGCATGAGATAAGCCTACAGTAGACAAACATCTTCTAACGTTTCATGTACCAAGCGCGGAGGTGTAGTCGTTTTATAAACTATTTTCTTCTCTATCTTAGCCTCGCATAGCTCTAGTAAAAAATATGTCGTATTCGAGATGGGGACGTCTTCTGAGGCCGCCGGAACCCGATGTCTCTCTTATGCGATTTCGCCTCCTTCTTCACTTTCCTTTGGTGAATTCAGAATCGTGCTGGGTGTCCGATGGATTCAGCTATTCAAGCAAACAGTTCAGTCTGACATCAATTTATTCACGCTAGTCTCACCAGGTCGAAATGTACAGCAGTTAAAAGATCCAGAGCTTCCCCGGGTGAAACACGGCGTTAGTTGTAGGTAGCGTTGGATCGTGTTGGGGTATTCCTGGCAGACTAAGTGACCAGTTTACCCACAGTAAGAGTGGCGACTTTTCCTTACCCCACAGATGCCCAGCAGCGACGAACAGTACACGACATCGGCAGTGTACCCACGAAGAGCAAGGTGAAGAGCCGCAGACCCCGGACGAGCAACTGGTACAGATCCACGTAACCAGGAACGGCTGTGCAGCGCTACGATCTTTTGCTGGAAGGTCGCGGTTGCTAAGAGAGGGGGCAAGAAGGACGCAATGCATGGATAGAAGGAGTAGGCAGTTCTCGATTTGCAGTCTAGCAGGCAAGTGTTAGAGCAGCAGCTAGTGTGCCGGTCTTGGTGCACTTAAGAGAACTAAAGCAACAACAGTCAACAGCCAACAGCAGGAAGTCGGTGGAGTGAGGTGAATCGCACAGGTGTGGAGAGAGACGGGTATCTGCAGCCCCATAGAGTCGTAGGTATCTGCAGCCCTCATAATCACGCACGACTGCCAACGAATTGGGTTCCAGCCCCGGTAGTTTAGCCCCCTGACCTCGTGCGTGGGCGACTTGGCATCGATCCTGTTGTCGACCACCTTACGGAGCGACGCATAGGAACTCAGCTGTGGTCGTCATACGTGTTTAGCTAGTGTAGGTGCATTTCTAGGGCGACTGCAGTTGTGGCCACCGGAACACCGTCCTTCGGCCGGAGGACAAGGACTGGCGGCGGCGTAACGTGGACACCACCCCATTGACGAACTACTGTTTGGCTCGAGAACCCCCGTCACAACAGCAACAGCTGAGCATACGACCAGAGACGAAGACGGCGAAGATAAACCCCTAAACTTACTTGGTGGTCATACAGGGGCCTACTATAGAAGCTTGGTCCAGTGGAACGAACCCCAGCCACATAAGAGAGAGAGAGAGAGGAGAGGCAGAGAGGCAGAGAGGCAAGGCGGAGAGAGAGAGGCGAGGCGGAGAGACAGAGAGGCAAGGCGGAGACGCAGAGAAGAGGGAGGCACGGAAGCATACGTGCATTGAGAAGCAGCGAATAACTACATCGCAGAAATCGTAGCTGAGACGAGATCGGGTCAAGCGACCACTCCGACAGCACGCACGCCGACAGCACGCACTCCAACAGCGCGTACGCCACCACAACCGAAGCGCACGCGACGACCACGGACACAGCTTCGGCTGAACACCGGCGACAGCAACAAGAGCGAGGAAACCGTAGCAGTTAGCAGCAACGTCACGATCGCACCAGCAGGCGCGCCCGATTCCGGCGGCGACACCAGCAGCGATGAAGACAATGACGCTCGACGCGGCGGTGCTGGGGGAGGCGGCAATGGCAGCGGCGGAAGAGGTGGCGGAGGAACAACGACAGCAGTGATGGCGGCGACCAGGACAGTGGACGGCAAGCAGACGGCGGAGCACGGCAGCCCAGCGAACCGGCAGCGACGAATCAAGCAGAAGAAGGCGACGGCGAGTCGATGGACTGGTGGGACGCTCTCACCCCAGCACAGCAGAGGTCCATGATGAAGCATTTCCTTGGACGACCAGTGACCCCAGCAGCAGCAGCAGCAGCACCGCAGCCGATAGTCATCGAAGCACCAGCACCAGCGCCAGCAGCCGACGCACCACGCAGGTCCAAGCTGAAGAAGCTGAGAATTGACGACTTCCACGGCAGATCTGACGAGTCCGTCGAAGCATGGCTTGCTTCAATCCAGCAGGAAGTTGAGCGACAAGGAGGTCTGGGCGGCGACACTTGGGATCCTGACGAGCTGTACTACGGCGCCACCGTGCATCTGAAAGGAGCAGCAAACAAATGGTTAATAACACTCAACGAGCACATGACGGCCGAAGACCGAAACTTGGGGTACCTGGTGCGTAAGCTGCGCAAGAAGTACGGCAACCGCGACAACATGTTCACCATGCAGCAGAAGCTAGCAGCTCGAGTCCAGCAGAGCGCCGAGAAGCTGAGCGACTACACCACCAGCCTGATGGAGATTAGCTTCGGCAAGCGAGTGCCAGCAGAGTCATTAGTCGAGGTGTTCATCAATGTCATCAACAAAGAGTCAACCGCAAGGCAAGTACGAGCGCACGAACCTGAGACGCTGGACGAAGCTGTGCAGTACGCCGAGGCCACCTGCGGGCCGTACGGCATGGGATACAAGGTCACCGACTGGCGAGTAGCCAAACGTCGCTACCGGGAACCCGGCGCGGACGCGGAGGAGCAGCCAGCCATGAAAAGAAGTGCGAAGGAAGTGGCGGAGCCGATAGACTGGCAAAAACTTGGACTGGGCCTAGGAGGCGGTGAAGCCCCGAGCTATGACACGGAAGGTAAAGCCGTCAGCGGATTGGGTGAAAAAAGATTGGGTGAAAACGTGAAGAAAGATCCAGTTTCACTGGCCACCCTGCAAGCCCTATTGCTTGTCTCAGGATTAGGCAAGGATGGTGCACTGAAAGCAAAGTCCACGTGAAGCAAACCGAAAACCGGCGCGCACGCTAGAAGTCAAGTCGGAAGGCCACACGGCAGGCGCAGACAACCAGCGGCAGCATGAGGAGAAACCAGCCCGCTCGGCTTGGCAAAACAGAAGCAACAACGGCGACGGCTACGGGCAGAGGCGTGGCACAGGAGGAGGACGTGGCGGCCTTGAGAACTATGGCCCCAACGGCGGGTATAAGCCCATAGCGCAGCAGAAGGCGGAGAGCAGGTGTTCATACTGCGGAAAGTTTGGTCATTGGTGGAAGGAGTGTCGGCAGCGACTCGCGGACGCAAAAGATGACGCTCCTCTGCCCCCGAACAGGCTTGCAGCCACCAGCAGTAACTTAGAAAGCAGCCCGACAGCAGCACCCGCAGCAGCGGAAAACAAGCGACGGCAGTAGAGGCGGGGACTCTGCTGTCGGTGAAAGGAGGGACACCCCGAGGCAGAAGCCGATGGTGGCGTGCAGCTGAGCGACCACGTGGCAGCAGTACGAGCATCAGATAGCGAGGGATGTGCTCCATCCAAGGGGAAGAGCACCAGCGTGGAAGGTGACAGTGGTGCAGGAACCAAGGGGAAGGGCGAGGACGAGGAAGAGGTGAGGCAGAAGTCGAGCAAAACAAAAGGAGACTTGGCGGAGGCAGAGGCGGAAGGAGGAGCGCAGGATGGAGCAGACGGCAGCGGCGGAGATGTGCAGTTGATCCCAGCGGCAATCCTTCCACCGGCAGTGCAGAAAGAGAACAGCAGCGCAGCAATCATCACAAGTGCAAGCGACGGCAACGGCACAGTAGCGGACGAGGGCAGCGAGAAGCCGCAACCGGAACCGACGTCACGTGCCCCCGGACGACCCGCAGTAGCGGCGAAGAGGCGACGACAGCGTGAAGAAGCGGACACGGCACACGTTCATGGCATCCTGACCAGCGAGCTGCGTGAGAGGCGCAAGGAGCGGGCCAAGGTGTTGAGGCTGATCGTCAAGCAGTTACTCGATGCGCTACCGAAGGATGCCGGTGATGCTGTACGCCGCAGTGATCGCGTACGAGGTCTGCAGACAGCAGTGGCGGCTGTCAAGCGAGCATTGGTGCCGACAGCACGGCAGCGGACAAGTCTAGATGCAGTGCAGGAGCGAACGACCGTGTGGAAGACGCCATGATGTCCGAGAAAAGCAAGGCGAAGGAAGTGACCAGCCCAGAGATGGGCGAGAACGACCTGAAGGCTTGCGTGGAGCATTACCAGGCAGTGTGCCCGAAGGATTTGTTGGAGGAGGGAAGCTTGCCGACATGCGAGCAGCACGGAAACGTGCCATGAAGGAAGTGAAGGCGTACAGCTGGCGAGGAGGAAAATGCGGCTGCAGTGGATACGAAGGCACGCAGGGGTCGGCAGAACAAGCAGAAGCACGTGACAAGAAGCGGACGAAGCCGGATAGGGTGGAGCACAAGTATAAGTACGAGCAGCACGGTAGTTATGGAGACGTGGAGCTAGTGCCAGACAATAACGGCAAGACGCTACGTGCACCACACCTCCGGGTTGCAGGGAGCGGTAGCCCACGCTGTCTACCCACGGCATTGCTGACATTGACTAAGAAGCGTGTGCAAGATGGTCGGCTGGACAGTTGCTCGCAATACAGCGTAGCGGGTGAAGACTTATGCCGGTGCGGCCGATGCATCAGCAGGAACGCCCCAGTCGATGTGGTGATAGTATTCGGCGGCGCCAGAAGCAAGGTGTTGGGAGTGTGGAGGTTCATGGGAACTACGAAGTACCAGCAGCGAAATGTGGTGGATGCTTTACTGGTTGAAGTGCAGGGCGACGAGCTACTTGTCGGTGAAGATTGGATGGTTGCGCACCAAGTCAAGATGGATTTCGCACCCAGAGAGCTTAAGTACTACGAGGAGAGCGGGCAGAAGGTTGTTTGGCCATTCACGTGCCATGGCGTGTCGCCACTGAAGCAGTCACCGGAGCAAGCAAGGGAAGCAGTCGTGCGCTTATCGAAGACAGAGAAGCTGGCCACGAACACTCGCAGCATACTCAGAGTGAGCGTCAATGCTGAAGAAGGAACCACAGGCATCTTTGTGCCCAAGCCGCACGCCAACAGACAGTTGATGATGGCCCCTACAGTGGACGTAGTGCGAGACGGCAAGGTGCGCATTGCAGTGCTGAATGTAGAAGGTAAGCGGGAGAAGTTACCTGCTCGTGAAGCCCTGGGAACCTGGATTCCTACGGAGAGCAGCATGCAGATTCTAGCGTTGAATGGCGAGTTGGAGAGAAGTCGTGTAGCTGAGTGGATAGCTTCATTGCGGAAATTACGAGACGCCGCTCGAAGACGAGGAGAAGCTGGATATTGGTGAAATGGAGACTGAGGATCGAAACCTCGTGATTGCAGTGCTACGGCGATATTCAGGGAATAGTCAACAAGAAGAAAGGCTGCCCGCCGCTCGCCAACGTGGGTGTCGAACACGACATCAACACCGAGAATGCTGCACCGATCATGCTGGGACGGCGTCGACATGCTGCCTCTGGAAATGCGTTGATTGACACCGAAGTGGATGAGATGTTGGAGCAAGACGTAATTGAACCGGGTGCAGGAGCATGGGGATTTCCCTGTAGTGATCGTGAAGAAGAAGGACGGATCGGTGAGGTTCTGCATCGATTACAGAGCCCTCAATGCAGTCACCGTGAGGGACGTGCACCCATTGTCGAGTAGATGAAACGTTGGAAGCTTTGCATGGCGCGCAACGATTTTCGAGCCTGGATTTGTATGCTGGCTATTGGCAATTGGCAGTGACGCAAGAAGACAAGGTGAAAACAGCTTTTAAGCCTAGGAGAGGCCTCTTTCAATTCAAGAGAATGCCGCTCGAGCTTTGCAATGCCCCGAGCACCATTCAGCGACTCATGGACTGCGTGTTAAGAGGACTGACGTGGATTTGCTGCTTAGTCTACCTAGATGATGTTGTGATTTTCACTAAAGGCACCGTAGCTCAGCATGTGGTGGAGTTAGCCGTGGTCCTGGAGCGACTATCAGAAGCAGGACTTAGCCTCAAAGCATCGAAGTGCTCCTTTGCAACCACCAAGATGGAGTATCTCGGACATGATTTGACTCCAGATGGCATTCAGCTTACAGACAGGTTGGTGAAGGCTGTCGTGAATTTCCCTACGCCTACAGACGACGCGCAAGTGCGGCGATTTGTGGCTTTAGTGGGCTACTATCGGCGATTTGTACCAGAATTTGGCGCTAAGATGTCGCCGTTGGCGAAACTCTTGCGGAAAGGAGCAGAATGGCAATGGAAAACTGAGCAGGACGAAGCATTTGCGTGGGCGAAAGCGTGTCTCAGTAGGAAACCTGTTCTTATCTACCCTGACTACAAGCTGCCCTTCAAGCTGACTACGGATGCATCGCGAGCAGGATTAGGAGCCGTATTATCGCAGGACCAGGGCAAAGGTGACCAGCCGGTCGCGTATGCATCGAAAGTCAACAGCACGACCGTGGCAAAGTACAGCATTTCTGAATTGGAGTGTTTGGCAATTGTGTGGGCAGTGCGGCTATTCCGCTTTCATTTATACGGTAGGAAATTCACTATTGTGACTGATCACGTGGCGTTGAAGTGGCTCATGACCACGAAAGAGCCAGCCGGCCGACTGCATCGGTGGGCATTGACGTTGCAGGAGTATGATTTCGATATCGTATACCGCCCTGGCCGAGAGAATCACGTGGCAGATGCTTTGTCAAGAGGACCAGTTGGCGATGGTGAGGAGGAGGATGAGGTGCAAGAGCAGGAAGCAGACGAATTGGAGATAGGACGCTTGCCTCAGAGTGCAGCAGCGGCTCAGTCACCGGAACAGAACACACAGGGAGCAGAGCAACGCATAACTCTTCATGAATTGTTAGCAGTGGTAACGACAGTCAGCAAAGAGAGACAGCAGCAACTATAACCTGTAGTTCTACGGCTGAGGCAGTGATCGCACAACTAGCAGACGAATTACGCCGCGCAGCTGAGATCCGACGAGTGGAGACAGCTGAATTAGGAGTGGTGCAGTTTACAGATGCTGACATTAAGCGAGAACAGGGACGCTCATCAATGGTGCAAAAGCTGAAACGTTTAAGTGTGTACCGGGGGCAGGCGAGTGATGGTGGACTCGGATGGGCTGGTTTGCCAAATGAGAATACTATTTCCTTATTTGTATTGAGCTCTCGGATTTAAAGAGGCGCATGATAGCATTTGGAGTGGACATTTACGTGGCCCGCAGACTAACCCTCGACTACGAGAACTGTACTGGTGGCCGCACATGAGCACCACCAAACGGCATTGGGTGTCAGCACGCCAAGATTGCGGTTCCCCCAAAGCGAGACCGAAAGCAGTAGTGCCGCCGTTGAGAAGTATTAAGACCGGGGATGTGTGTGATCGGTGGGCTCTTGACGTCGCTGGGCCTTTGCTCGAGACACTAAATGGCAAACGCTATGTAATTGAAGCTGTGGAACATGCTACGAGATACGCAGTAGCGGAAGCAGTGGAAGAGCATACAGCGAAGACAATTGCTCGCTTTATAATGGATCGTGTAGTGATGGTTTACGGGCCCATGAGAGAGCTGATGCTCGATAGCGCCCCTGAGTTCACTAGACAGACTACAACTGAGCTGCTAGAATTACTGCAAGCCAAGCAGGCTACTCCGGTGCCATACCGGCCTAATTTATTGGGTTTGGTGGAGAGGTTCCATCGACCTATGCAATCCCAGCTACAATTACCAACTACACTAAGCAATGTGATTCATGTCATCTGTGTAGATAACTACCACGATGACTGGGATGACTTCCTACCCAGCGCGCTCTACGCCTACGATTCAGCGAAGCAGGTTCCAACCTAACGAGCTAATGATGGGAAGGAAGCTCAGAACGCCGGCTGAATTGCTGCGGAAACGTAGATCGACGCGACCCTACAGTACGCTGAATGAGTACCTTGTAGTGCTGATCGAAGATCTCAAAAAGGCGCAAGAATTGGCTGCGTTAGCGTTGAAGAAGGAGCGGGCCAGGCAGACCATTTACTTCAACCAGAGGAAGCACCGAGCAGGAAAAGCATTTCGCAGAGGACAACTGGTGTGGGTATATCGACCAGCGCGTGGTCCTGGCATTACTAAGTTTGGTCATCGATGGCGTTGTCCTGCCAAGATCATCGAGGCGACAGACTACGATAATTTTCTAATTCGCATGCTGGAAACAGACGAGGAATTGGTGACAGATTGCAGCTTTTTACTGTCTTTTTACTATCCCACCCACCTGCTGGATCAAATGGCGGCAGCCATCGCAGGAGAATTACGGGAGGAAGCGATAGCAGCAGCAGATATAGATTCGGACGACGAGAGAGGAAATTCGACAAGAATAGCAGCGCCACCAAGCACTCAGGATAGGACGGTGACAAGAGAACCGGTAATAGCGGGCGAGAGCAGCACAAATCAGCAAGCAGATGCCGCTGACACAACGAGATCAGCACTGCAGCCAGCAGCCCCGACAAGACCAGCTGCCACTGTAGCAACTCTGCAGGTCGCAGCACGACCAACAGCTTC
This sequence comes from Phytophthora sansomeana, assembly GCA_032158285.1. NCBI lineage: Eukaryota > Oomycota > Peronosporomycetes > Peronosporales > Peronosporaceae > Phytophthora > Phytophthora sansomeana. The sequence goes on from JAPDHH010000200.1 coordinate 460,013, forward strand.
ACGAGGTGCACCCGGCAAGCGACGAGCAGTACAGCTGTAACGGGTCACACAAACTGGTGTGCGTTACATACCTGAGTGTGGTGCACACACGTAATGTGGCACACACAACTGGCACGTCGTCGACGTGCTCAGAGCCAACCAATCGTGGCTCATGCATTTTTGTAACTATAGGTGTCTTGTAGTTTGTATTGCAGACCAAACATAAAGCCCACCTATAAATATATTCAGTCTTAAAACTACCATATCTTGGTCAAGTGTACCCTTAGGCCGGGAACTGTGAACTGCTCGTTCACTGGGAGTTTGTATACTCCCACGCACACTTCCTCTGCGCAAGGTGCTGTGTGACCCCGTCACACCAGCAGCAAGAAGAGCAGGATGAGCATGAAGATGGCAACGACGGCGACCAACCCAAGCAGCACCCACGACGCAAGCGTGTACGGTTTCCGAGCCCTGGAGTTAGCAACCGAAGTGCCGACAGCGTCGCCAGCAGAACCAGAGCTCCGGCAAGGAGGACCCCATATCCCCAAAATCAGGACAGCAGAGACGAAGAGCAGCAGCACGGCACTGAAGCAGAACGAAGGCAGCCCCGTAGCAAACGAGACGAGCAGCATCCCCACGATGGAGATGAGCAGTCAGCCGAGCAAAGTAGTGATCAGGAACGGCAGCGCGGCAGCCGTGACGAAGACAACAGCGGACGTGGCAGCTATAACTCCGTTGGTGAGCCCCGACGTGCAGTATCAGCACGTGATGCAGTTGCTCCAGCAAGCGGCACAGCCGTACCAGCGCACGCAGCAGGCAACCAAGCACCTCCGAGCAGTGCAGCAACCGGAATCAGCGCAAGACAAGACGCAAACAAACAAACGCGACCCGTCAGTGCAGCGGAAAACGGTGAACGAGCAGCAGAAGAGACCCGCGACATCGGCGCGCGTGAACGACAAGATGGCCCGCTCGATGAAGAAGATGAAGAGCAATCTACGTGTTTGCCGGACGAGGACGACGGGATGCCGACAGCCTGGTCTCCCGAACGTCTCGCCTCGCCCAATTGCTCCCAAACGAAGTCGTCACCGAGCTCCGCAGACGACGATACCGCACACGTACCGGGTGGTACATACTGGAGTTTGAAGTGGCACCTCTGGGTGGTGGGCTTGACGGAAGACGAACCCCCGCTCGACTCTGGATCAACCAGGCAGACTACGAGCAGTTGTGGAGCGAAGGCCGACTGCGCACGAGTACCGACGGCAGCAGCAGCAAGTACAGCACCGGTCGTGAGCTAGACACGTACAACGCACTGCGGACAGCCAGGAGATAACAGAAGTGCAAGCGACAAGCACATAAGTGGCGAGGACAGTAGCGAGGACGACAGCTAGGACAGCAGCAGAATGGACGAGCGAAAACAAAAGACCGGAGCAGAGCAGCACGAATCGGGGACGATTCGGGGTCGAATCGTGCTTGCTGGTGCCCTGTGCTGCGGTGGGACGTCAAGGTCAGTTCGTACGCTGCGGGAAATTGCTGCCGAGGCGGTAGGGCTTACGCTCCGCGTTTGTCTGTTATATATATACATATATATATTCCTTACCCCCACCACCCCCACCACAGATGCCGCAACGACGGGCAAGTACACAATAGCGGATGCGCACCCACGAGGAACAAGATGGAGAGCCACGAACCCCATACAAGCAACTGGTCTGGATCTGCATGACCTGGAACGGCTGCGAGGCGCCACGATCTTTTGCTAAAAGGTCGCGGTTGCAATGAGAGAGGGCAAGAAGGACGCAATGCATGGGTAGGAGAAGTAGGCAGTTCTCGATTTGCAGTCTAGCAGGCAAGTGTTAGGGCAGCAGCTAGTGTGCCGGTTCAGGTTAAGAGAACTAAAGCAACAGCAGTCAACTGCCAACAGCAGGAAGTCGGTGGAGTGAGGTGAATCGCACAGGTGTGGAGAGAGACGGGTATCTGCAGCCCCGTAGAGTCGTAGGTATCTGCAGCCATCATAATCACGCACGGCTGCCAACGAGTTGGGTTCCAGCCCCGGTAGTTTAGCCCCCTGACCTCGTGCGTGGGCGACTTGGCATCGATCCTGTTGTCGACCACCTTACGGAGCGACGCATAGGAACTCAGCTGTGGTCGTCATACGTGTTTAGCTAGTGTAGGTGCATTTCTAGGGCGACTGCAGTTGTGGCCACCGGAACACCGTCCTTCGGCCGGAGGACAAGGACTGGCGGCGGCGTAACGTGGACACCACCCCATTGACGAACTACTGTTTGGCTCGAGACCCCGTCACAGCAGCAACAGCTGAGCGCACGACCAGAGACGAAGCAGGCGATGGTAAACCCCTAAACTTACTGCATTGTTAGTCGCCAGGTAAAGTTTCATGAGCTTCTGGTTTTTCATTGCTTTCCCCAGAGACTTGGATATTGCTGGGTTCTTGAATTCAGTAATAAGTTCAGGGTGTTCTTCCGGCAACTTTCTCGGCAAATACAAATTGCTCTTCGCCGTAAGCTTAAAGGCATCCATCGACTTCAAGTTGTCGAAGTATTTGTTTCCGCGGAAAATGACGACACTGTTCCCCTTTCTTCAGCGTCATTCGAAGTCTCCGGTGTCGTGCTGCCCTTGAGATGGCGACCGCTATTCAAGATCGCAGGTTCAAAGGGAGGCTCCAGGTTACGGGACTTTATAATATTTTCGTTGGCGAGACCTTGGACGGAAACCTCAACAGTACCGAGCAGCAAAACTGGAAAGTAACTGTACCACATCGAGCTTATTCAGTAGATGCCTTCGAAAGAGTTGTGAGTTTTTGACGGTCGATATCACAATGAGCTGCTTTCACCTTCCAGCTGAAATTCCCAGCCTACGACTTCCAGCGAAGATCAATGGATCAGGATACGCAGCCTGCAATAGGCAGTCGTGCAGTGAACTTTGTCATAATACATCGTAAGCAGGCTGGGCAACATGTTTATCATCATTGTACGTACGTAGATGTATAGCACGAAAATTACCATCAATCGGGCAGGCGTAAATATCGTGGTGTGCTGTACCAGTGCACGTATGCACATGTAAATAAATAATTGAGTCGCGATCCTGAATGTAAACACTTTTTATGGGAGTGAAGCGCTACACGCCCAAGCCGTGTTTTAAAAGAAATACGGGATAAAACTGCGGTTTGGTGCAGATCAGAAAAGTGATGGAACCCCATGGCCAGTAAGACCCAGTCACTGAATACAATGTCGATATATCTTAATGAGGCTATTCTCTAGACTCCCAAACGTGAAGACTGGAATTTCATTAGGATACGTTCGGGCATTAAATCTGTATCTCTCGAGTTGCTGCTTTCTTCGAGGCTACTACCATCAGTGGCTCGAATGAATAAACGAATGGATCCGGAAGTTCTTTTGAAAACGGTTCCTACATTGTGGTCGGCATGTGCGTCTACAACTTGTCAACTACAGTGTTGCGACAGTAGAAGTTTACAAGATGTCTTCCCCACCAAAAACCTCAAGATCCATAATTCAAGAAAACAGTCATAAGAGTCTGGAATTCCACCACATAACGTCAAAATGCGTAGTGTGTAGGATGTACATCTAGAGGCCCTTAATTGCTACCACCAGGAGCACTTTATGTCCTTCCATGGGTATTGATTTTGAATCTGGTAGATTTGATTTTTCAACCGACCACTCAAAATAATATGGGCTCGCTCTCCTACTTTTGCAGGTTTGGCGGTTACTCGTGGCTATATATGTACTATCTATGTAAATATAGGTGTATATTTGGAGTTATTGTAGTCTTAACGTACCCCACAATTGTAACCTGGGGTACGAAAGCGGAAAGACACCATCGCAGCATGACCGAACTGCACCAACGCCGCCGAAGGCGGGATAGGCCACTACCGAGCGAAGCGAGGTGCTCCCCCTCCGGGGAGGTAGAGGGGGGCATGGGGTTCATGTGCAAAGTGTGATTTGCGAGAGATACAGCCGGGCCACGCCCAGCTTTGAGTCCGCAGCGCGGGCTCCACGGCAGATGAATGGCTGTGAACACACGCACATAGTTAGCTTAAGCAGCAATGCACCACAGGGTTTTGACTGGCGGCTGGTTGCACTCCACTCCAGCATTTGCACCGCAAGCAACAGCCGCCAGCCTTTTTCCCGCCGGACTTGAGTCTCGCACCTAACAGTGTCAACGTGCCTTCCTCAGCGCATGGTTGTCACGACCCGCAGCACGCGGAGTCGTACATCGCGTAGCAGCAATTCACAGGTTATAAGTCCTGGAAGGGACGTGTCCGGCGCCGCCTCAGCAGAAGAGACGCCCCCCCCGAAGAAAGTTCGACTGAGACAAGAGCGTCGCCTCTCAACCGCGTTGAGACCCAACTCGGGCTCTTACTGGCCCATCTTGGTGGCGTGGTGCCCATGTTGGCCAACCAGCACCGCCCAGCTCGCACGCCAGTTGCAGAAGCGACGCCGCTTCCACAACGGCAGGTCATTCGAGAATTCGCCGCCGAGCCCCCAGAGCCCAGGACGCAGCGCGTCCTCACGCCATACGGGTCCCGCAGAGGAGATCCACCCGCAGAGCACTTCCCGCCGTACGACTGCTCCGCCGACGCCAGCGCGCGCCAGACCGAGCCACCAAGGACCCCGCCAAGACCCGCAGCAGCTGCTGCGGCCCGAGCCACTTCGTCGTCCGCGCCAGTGTCCGCGCCGTCCGCGACCGCGTACGGGCACCCGCCGACCGACTTCGCCGCCGACCCCATCGACAACGAGACCATGGCCGGCCAGCATCGTTGCACGCGATGCATGAACGCGAGCAACACGTCTCGCACAACGCCAGGCTCAACGACAACAACTATAAGACGTGGCGCACGGAGATGTGCACCATCTTCGACGCGTCCAACCTGCTCCCCCCGCTGCTCGAGGACGAGCGCATGACGGACCAGCGCAACGAAGCCCAGCGCCGGTGCTTCACGCAGCGCCTTCGCGTGGCCCAACGTGAAATTGTCATGGCTCTCAGCGAAGAACGGCAGGGTAGATTCTCAAGCATCATCGAGCGTGCGGGCCCGATCCTGTTGTGGCGTATGCTGGCTGAGCATTTTGACAGCCACCCCGGTGTGAACGTGGAGTTTTTGAAACGTGACATGCTGAATCGACGCTTGCAACGCGACGAGCGGCTGGACGCGTACATAAAGGACATCGATGACTTCAAGAACCGCCTTCGACGGGCGGACCAGCAACTACCCGAGGCCGAAGCGGTGTCTATCCTGTTGTCGAATACTGTGGGCGTGTACGCCGAGGTGGTGAACGAACATGAGGTGCGCCTTGCCCGCGGCGAGGCCATCACATGGGAGCAAGCTGTCGAGCGCCTACGACTAGCTGAGCACGCCCGTCAAGAAAGGGGTCGCCAACAAGGACGCAGTGGACGTGCAGTCCAACATGAAATTGCATTCGTTGGCAGCCGCGATCGAGAAGGAGGACGTCGCAGCACGAGTTCTGCGAGACGCAATCGCAGCAACCACCGTGGTCGGACGCGCAGTCCGAGCCGCAACAGCAATCACCGTGGTCGGACCCGCAGTCCGAGCCGCAGCTTCTCGCCCCGCGGGCGGAACAAGAGGCAGAAAAATTCGTCGAGAGAGGGCCTCGCCGCACGCAAGGCCAAGTCGAAGTGCAACGCGTGTGGACGCCAAGGACATTGGCGAGGAGACCCAGAGTGCTCCGAGCGAGGCAGCAACCAGGACAACAACGACCGCCAGCCGCCGCGCAGCATGGTGGCCGTCGTGATGGTGAAGAGCAAGTCGGCAGCGCCGACCACCACCACCACCAAGAGTGCAGCAGTGCTTGCCGTGCACAGCAGCACGTACGCGCAGCGCGCGTCGCCTGACATGATTGAATGGGTTCTGGACAATGGTGCACAGGCCAGTGTCACCAACGACTTGTCGTTACTCACGGAGCTGTACGAAGACGTCGCGTCAGAGCTCATCCTTGGAAACGGATCGGTGGAGCATGCTGACGTGGGTACAGCGTGCCTGCGTGTGGTGAACCAGCATACCGGAAAGGAAGAAGACCGCCTACTCGAGGAGGTGAGCTACACCAAGAACGCGCCGCACAACCTGATCTCGCAGACGTACATGCAGTTCAAGGGTGGGTTCAAGGTTTCCCACTCTGATGACCAACTGATCGCGTGGCTGACCAAGGACACGTTGAAGCTGCGCTTCGACTACGTGCGCGGGCTGTACCGCATGTGGACGCCGCGTGTGGCCAAGTCCGTGCTGAGCGTCAAAGCGAACCAAGTGAAGAACTCCATGGCGTTGCTGCACAACCGCCTCGGTCATGCCAACATGGAAGCTATAAAGGAGATGGCAGGCAAGAAGTATAAGTTCGGCTTCAAAATTCAGCACCAGAGTTTTTCCCCTTATGAGTGCGTTCCGTGTATTGAGTCGAAGACTCAGCGCATGAGCTACAAGCGAGGGCCAACTCGTACTACCAAGAAACTGGAGAAACTATGTGTCGACCTCTGCAGCGTCGGAGTGGACACTGTGTCAAAAGCTAATCAGTTCTTGCTGGTTGTGGATGAAGCAACAAGATTCAAGTGGGGCTATCTACTGACGACCAAGGACGAGTCTACGGAGCACATCAAGACTCTCGTTCTCAAGCTAGCCGCCAAGTTTCCGAAGCTGTCCGTCAAAACGCTGTTCTCGGACGGAGGAGGAGAATTCATCAACGACGAACTGACTGCCTTCTGCGAAGGACAAGGAATTGAGCCGCGCTCTTCCAACCCGTACAGCCCCCAAGAAAATGCAATAGTTGAGCGAGCCAACCAGACAGTGATGCGCATGGTGCGGTCGATGCTGCACGCCACGCAGCTGCCGCCATCACTATGGGGTGAAGCGTTCCTGCATACCATCGAGACGCTGAACTTCACGCCGACGGCTGCACTCAAGGACAAGAAGACACCCTACGAAGCGCTGCACGGACGGCGTCCGAATCTCAGCAAGCTACGAACGTGGGGATGCCTCGTGCACATGCACATTCCTAGCGACTTGCGTCAGCGCAAGGAGAAGCTCTCGTCGCGCACGCAGCTGTGCCTCCTACTTGGCTACAGCAGTAGCACAAATGGCTACAAACTTTTGAACCTACGAACTGGCTCAGTGACCCCGTGCCGTGGCGGCAACATGAAGGCACACGAGCAGTACACCGTGGACAACGTCTACGTCGAAAAGCTGTTGCTCAACACCTACGACTACGGCGACCACCAGCTACCAGAGAAGATCCAGATCGTGCCGATCAAGACGACGATGCAGACTTACCTGGAGCTACCCAAGGAGATTGTCGTGCAGCGTGCGGCCCAGTTAGCGAAGCTGGCCATGGTTGGAGAAAGTTCTGCTTCAGTGGGAGCGTCCACCAAGCAGACAGCGGTCGAGCCAGCGGCTCCCGTGAGCAACAACCGTCAGCCTACCAAGGCAACACGAGCAGGAAAGCCTGCGAATTCAGTGGGAGCACGCAAGAAACGACAGCGTCGGCGAGTCGCCGATAACGACGAAAACTGGGAGCCAGCGACAGCGTCGCAGCCAGCCCGGTTAGCAGCAGCGCTGCAACCTCGCGACCCAAGCGGGACCGGAAGAAGTCCACCCGCCTGAAGGACTACGTGGTAACGAACGTGATTGATGCCAGCTTCGACGACGTGCCGATACCGACAAGTCATAAGCAAGCAGCGAGGAGCAAGAAGTGGTCAGACTGGAAGGTGGCAATGCAAGCCGAGTTGGACTCGCAGCAGCAACATGAAACTTGGACACTTGTGCCGCGCACAGAAGCGAAGGGCAAGCGTGATATCTCGTGCAAGTGGGTGTTTGCGTTGAAGCGAGACGCAGCTGGTCGCATCAAGCGCTACAAGTCCAGGCTGGTCATTCGTGGATTTCTACAGCGCATGGGGATAGACTACAACGAAACCTACGCACCTGTCATCAGATTCGAGACAATCCGATGCGCCATCCTGTTCGCATTAGAGCGTGGATGGGAGATTTTGCAGTTCGACGTCAAGACCGCGTTCCTGTACGGCGATCTCGACGAAGAAGTCTACATGGAGCAGCCACCTGGCTTCGGTGAAGACTCGTCGCACTACGTTTGCAGGCTCAAAAAGAGTCTCTACGGTCTACGCCAGGCGACGCGCGTTTGGAATCAGACCCTACACAAATTTCTGACCAAGGTTGGACTCGAGCGCCTCGATTCCGACTACGGTCTCTACGCCAGAAAAGTGGGAGATGAAGTGGCATTACTGCTTACAGTCTATGTTGACGACCTTCTTCTACTTGGCCCGAGTGACCTGTGTATCAAGGTCGCGCAGCAGCTCGCTGTTGAGTACGAGATGACCGCCTTCGGACCAGTCAAGTATCTACTTGGTGTTACTTGACTGGTTGACCGCCAGCGGCGGCATGCCATATTCTGCCAGCAGCAGTACGTGGGTGAAGTTCTGAAGCGATTTCATATGGAGGAGTGCAACAGCGTTGCCACGCCGGAAGCGCTGCGCGCTGAGCCCTCCAAGACCGAGTCATTGCCCCCCGTACCGAGAGCTCGTCGGTGCACTTCAGTATCTGGTTTCGGCATCGAGACCGGACATTTCGCGTCACCTCAGCAAGTACCTGTCCTGCTTTGATCACACCCATTACGCAATGGCCAAACGCGTGCTGCGCTACCTGGCTGGTACTGCTAGCTACGGTCTGGTGATGGACATACAAGCTGTGAACGACGTCGAGCTGGTGTGCTACACTGATGCTGACTACGCGAACGACCCCGACGACCCCGACGATCGGAAGAGCGTGCGCGGGTTTGTGACGTTTGTGAACGGCAACATGATCTCGTATGGATCCAGAAAGCAAGAGATCAACGCACAGAGCACAACTGAAGCGGAGTATATTGCAATGAATGAAGGTACACGAGATCTACTATGGCTGATGGGCCTCTGCGGGGAACTCAGCTGGACGTCAGCGACGCCCGAGATTCGTGGCGACAACAAGTCGTGCATTTACCTGACTGCCAAGCCTGGCAAGCACAGCAAGACCAAGCACATTCAGAACAAGTTTCACCTGGTGCGCCACCTGGTTGAGGAGGAGCGACTCCGGACGAGCCACGTAGACACTAACGACATGATCGCCGACATCATGACCAAGCCACTGCCCACTGTGAAGTTCGAGCACTGCCACGATGGCATGAAGGTGCTTCGCATTGACCGCGTGCAGCAGTCATCATGATCCAGTGGGAGCTAGTCCTTGTTACTACCCGTAACCTCCAAGTTGCAGCGCGACTTGGACGGCACCCGGCGCCGCGCGCCACAAGCCAAGGACGTGAGCGAGACAGTGGTGTGATGAAGCAGCTCGACAGCGTCGAGCACCAGCAGCCTGTACTACATCATGGCGATCTCATTGAAGTCGAACTTCAACATGATCAAGTGGGCGTGTGATTTGCAAGAGATACAGCCGGGCCACGCCCAGCTTTGAGTCCGCAGCGCGGGCTCCACGGTAGATGAATGGCTGTGAACACACGCACATAGTTAGCTTAAGCAGCAATGCACCACAGGGTTTTGACTGGCGGCTGGTTGCACTCCACTCCAGCATTTGCACCGCAAGCAACAGCCGCCAGCCTTTTTCCCGCCGGACTTGAGTCCCGCACCGAACAGTGTCAACGTACCTTCCTCAGCGCATGGTTGTCACGACCCGCAGCACGCGGAGTCGTACATCGCGTAGCAGCAATTCACACAAAGGGTAGGGGGTTAGGGATCAGGGTGTAGTATCTTGTTGGAGCAATAAAAAAATGCGTGAACGATTCCTGGCGTTTAACGTCCGTGTGCGAAGCACGCGGCGTTAAACCCAGGCCGAAACTGCCTCGAACGATTGCTGGTGTGCAATGCCTAAACTCTGTGTACGTAGAACTGAGCCTTAAACTTGTCAAAGCGGCCTCAGAAGCGAACTACCTGTCTTAACCTGCACGAGTGACAGCTCGAAAATGAATTCAGACCCCTTCTTTTGATTTTGCGTCGGTCTCTTTTGCAGGGTCGATCGGTCACTAGTAACTGGGGTAACCATGCATAAGTGACTGCTCGAGACTATACTATTTATAGTAACAGGTTGAAAATGCAAAAGTACCACGTTCATAATCTCCACCCTCCTTCCATTCCAACACCACCCAAGGTGGTCAATGATATTAATTCCTCCATGTCGCTCGAGTAAATGTGCGCACAAACATGACCCAGAATATCCTCCTCTCGGGCGTTGTCCATCGTCGTATTGCTTGTGAATCTTGCTCAGGAGATCGTCAACATCGTCGACACCGTCGGGCGTTTTGATGTTGGAGTCATTTTTCATCTATTACCTTGAACCACACCTTCCACGACATTACCTTGGTGTTTAGGCCGTCAAGTCTCAAGACTCCACTGTCCAAGGCTTTCAGTTCATCCATTCATCCATCAGTTATTTTACAGAGCCGAGCTGGCCGATGGACTGTTTAGTAAAGGTAATTAATTAATTATCAGCCAGAAGCTGGCTGGGATGAATCGTGTTAATTTCGTGCCAGCCAGCTTCTGTCTGATAATTAATGCCTATATTAGATTGAATGAGAGGTTGACGGCTGTCTGCACACTCTGACCCATTCCACTGACAGACAAGAGCGTCGCAGTCTTGCAATAGATCGATGAGCTGTCCAACACTTTGTATGTCCTGCCAAGAAATCCTGTGCGACCATGCCAAAAATCACCGATGAAGTATTTGGCAAATGCCATTGCTTCAATTGTTGCCGACTTAGTCCGTTGGCACGGTTTGGAGCCTTGGATCTGCCGGCATTCTTGGCTGAAATTAGCTGCCTGCGTTTGAGCTCACGGGATGGTGCTGAACGTTTCGCTTTTCATCCTTTTTCAACCATTTTGAGTGTGTTTTTTTGCAACGAAGCACACGAGCACTCCATCATGCAAGAGAATACTCCTACTCAGCATCAATTGCTTCGACTTCATATTTTGCTCGGGGACGATGAAGATCAACTTGACGAATTGTACCAGTCGTTCCAAGCAGCCGACAGGGGTGGTCTAGGATCTCTGAAAAGTAATGCGTACGTGACCAATTGAACGTATGCAAGAACCCACCCTCAAAAAGTATTTTCTTAGCACTTTGTGTTTCCACAGTGAAGTCGAGGCCGTACTACGCAAATATGTGTCTCCAAAAGACTTCAAGAAAATGTAAGATCAAACATGTACATGTACAGTACAACTATATGAAGTCAATGCTTGCGAAGTGCTCACTGTCTGTGGTTTTTGCTCAGAAATGTCGATGGACTTGTAACACGGTTCTCCACCGATACAAAATTCTTCGACTACACAGCATTTTGTAAAACCATACAGAAGCCTCCTGTGCTTCAACCTGAAACGAGTCAATCTGGGCTACCGCAGTCTCCGTTTAAACGAAGATCTCGGAGTCCGACCAAGTTACAAAATCGAGAGCAAGCTCGTATGCGCATGGATAAACGGTTGGAATCCCAACGGCTTCTGATGGAGAGTGTGCGACACAAACTGATCCGCGGAATTCAAGGCGATGACCGTGACGGACTCCAAGGAATTCAAAATGCGCTGCACCGCTTGGATATCACTGGTGATGGTTATTTAGACGAACGCGTTTTCACAAAGAAGTTTGTTCAGCGTCTGAAAGTTCCCTTGACCCGGCCCGAAAGAGAGTTTTTACTCGAGCAATTGCGATCACAGAGCTTTACTGCAGGAGAAAACTTCCTTAACTACGAGCAGGTGAGTTTTGTATATTATCTAAATTACGCAACTGCGCTTGCTGGCGGCTAACATGTTGCAACAGCTTGGTCGTATTTGTAGTCTCAACAGCGATGACTCTCTGACCGAATCGGATACCGAGCCCGAAGGGACAAAGCCTCCATCTCCCACGAAAACCTCTCAACTAGGAGCGACTTTCTTGGCTGCCGAAAAGAGACTTCAAGAGTTTTTACGTACCCCTCTCGCCAGCCGTAACATTGGAGGCACCAAAAATTCAAGCCATGACACACCACGATGTTTATTCACCGGTGCTGAGAAGTTCTTGGAAATCAGCGAGATGGTAGATCAGGAAAATACGGGACTTCTACATGAAGACGGTAAGTTTACATCTTCCTATGGAGTACTTCGAATCCTAACTTGACAACTGCAGAGTTCTCGCGAATTTTATTCAAATGTGGGGTAAACATTGATCCGGATCTCCTGAACGAAATGTTGTCCCGATTTCCGAGATCAAGCGGCAAATACATCAACTATTCGGCTTTCCTTCGGTACGTAAAAAAATAGTTCAGAGATTTCAGTTCCACTGTAACTAACGTTTTTATTCTATACAGGCGATACGGACAGGATCCGCAGTGTTCCCGTGGACGTCGCGAGTTGAAGCAGCTACTTCTCGAGGTTTTGGCACGATTGACTGTCCCTGCGGCCGAGTGGCATCGATTTCTCCACGAACGATTCGAGAAATACGACAAGAAAATTCACGGCACGATTAAAGGCACGCTTCCTACTGAAGGTGCGGCATTTTGCACTTTTTACAAGTAACCTGCAGCTAACTTTTTCGTCCAGCATTTTTACGAGCTGTCCAAGGGCGCTCTGTCGTATTGAAGTTAACGACAGAGGAAGCGGCACAAGTCACGTCACTTTTCCATCGTGCGTCAACTAGCAGTACGTCATCTCATCTCCACTACAATGAGTTTCTATCGTACGTTTCTTTCCTTTCAACTTTCAATTCATTTTTGATACTTACTCGAAGTGTCAGGTTCGTTGACGAGTGGAATCGGATATCTCGCGCCAAAACCCCAGAAGTTGCCGTACCCAGCAGCCCTAAAGCGATGGGCCCTAATCTCCAGTCAACACCCGATCTCGACACTTCCGAAATGTCCGTGAGCGACTACCTCATGTTCCACGCCACAGCTCCCGAGCGGCGCAACTTCGAGACTGTCATGGAAACGCTGCAATCATTCCAGACCACTACAACACCTTCTTCCTTGCAACCCGTTGCAAATGGCATCCGCGTGCCGCTCGGTCAGAAACTCTGCGTCACCGTGCAATTCTCCATCGCCTGAGTCTGTTCCTCGACAGGAATCGCCTAAACCTCGCGGATACGAATTCCAAGACGGGAGAGGTGAAATCCAAATCACATAGTAAAGCCAATATAATCCGATGCAACCCTAGACTGTCGTCCATCCTCCTGGAAGAGAAGTGATTCCGCATTGAAGACGCAGTCATTCCGCAATTCGCAGCCACTTCCGCAATGGTGATCCAGGCCAAGAGCAAGTGCCAGCTACGCCTGGAGGCGCGCTCCAGCGCCTGCTGCCCGCCCGCGTCGTCGGAGCTGGCGGCCGAGCTGCAGTCCCGCATCGCGCGCGCCAACGAGATCCGCGCCGTGCACACGCGGCAACTGGCGGCGCGCGCGCGGGCGCGGGTGCAGCATGCGCAGGCCGTCGCCAGGGGATGCGCGCCAAGCGCCGCGAAGAGACGCGGCGCAGTCGCCAGTCGTCCGTGTCCAAGCTGGACGAGGCTGCGCGTCGCCGCCACGAGCAGCTGGAGCAGCTGCAGCTGCAGTGCAAGGCGCGCGCCGACCTCATCATGGAGAAGGTGGAGCTCGTGCGCGCCGACCAGAGCGACCGGGCGGACCGCGCGCGCCGGACGCTGGCCGATCAGCTGGATGACGCGGCGCGGCGTCGTCACGAACAGACGCAGCAGCGCGTGCGCCGCCTCAGCGCGCGCTGGCAGAGCGTCGAGAGCGTCAAGGACCGCGTGGCGCGGGTCAAGTTCATCCAGCGCTGGTTCCGCCGCCGCGTGGCGGGTCGCAAGACGGCGAAAGCGCTGCGAGAAGTGCAGAGCGACGTGCAGAAGGTGGTGACATGTTGGGGACAGATGCAGAAGGCCGGGTTCGAGGAGTGCATGGGCTTGTTGCAGCAACGACCAGTGGTGCAGGCTGCGCAGCGACTACTGAAAGTGCTCATGGCGGAAGAAACGTTAAAGAGTAATCACGGGAAATCGCCGACGCAGAAGAAAAAGGCAATTTCGACGTCCGGGGTTATGAGCTTCCGCGTGCTCATGATGGCGGGCATGATTGCGTGCCACCCGAACGAAATTATGGGCGCGGATATGTCCAAGCGACTGCATTATGCGGCCAGTGTGATTCTGCTGGATATGGAGAGTCTGGCGCACTGCTTGGCAGCGTCCGATGCGCTCCAGAACACGCAGGAATTGACCAAGTGCGTTTCCAGACTTTCTGCCAGGTTTGCTTTTTACACAGAGGCGTTTGCACGTTGGAAGGCACGAGATGCTGAGCGACTGGCTGATGAGCTGCTGGTGTCGTATCGAGAGTTGCTGCTGGTGCACCGAAAGTATGAATTGCAGGCGCAGGAGGCTCAGAATGGGGTGGATGGAGTGCATGAGTTGCTACGACAGACGCAGGGGCAGCTGATGCAGATGCAGAGAGCCTTGGAAAAGTTACTGGGCAGGGACGGAGCAAAGCAAAAGGTGCAGGAGCTGGAGCAGAGTTTGAAGCAAGGCGGAGACGGTGGTAATGCATCCGTTGGCGGTGAAGGAGTTTCTTCAGGTGCTAGTGGCGATAACAATGCTTCGTCTTCTGACAACGATGATACGGCGTCTTCCTCGCCACCGATGGATACCAGCGATGACGGTGACCAGGATAAAAAGGGAGACGACGATGATGAAATGCAGGGTGGCGATGATTTTGATAGTAAAAGCTCCAGCGCACCACCACCTAGTGTGAACCAGGCGCTTCTTGCGGATCGGAAGCTTGTGCACGAACTCATTTTAAACCCCCAGTTTCAAATTCCACGAGACAAGGACGTTGAAGCCTCTGCGGCGTCTGTAGCCTCTCAGCAGTCTGTTGCGGCAATGGCTGTTCGTGTGCGCGAAGCTATGACGAAGGCGTTCTGGGATCGCGTAATCGAGGCCAATGATATCGAGACGCTGCTTGCTCGCACGGAAGAGTTAAGATCGACCTTCCGAGATGCTCTTGGAGGCGGCAGTGGTGCTGGACTTGGATCTGGATTATCCGCGCTGGCAGATCAGGTGGATAGAGCACTGCAACCGAATCAGTTACGAGAACTCATGGAGGATCCAATGCGAAACGTGCATGCGATTCAAGCGCGATGCAACGGGGTGCTTGATGCCATTGAGCGAGCGGAGGCACCGGCTCGTGCGGAGACCACGCTCGCATTCCGATCCGATTGGGCCCAGCGCACAGCAGCAGGCGTGATGACACCAGTGCAGCTTCTGGTAGCATTTTTGGCGTTTGCTCTCGACAAGGTCGATGAACTACGGAGCGATGTTTTGAACGCCCACCTAGGGCTCCTGGGAGCTTACATGAAACGTCATGGCGTCGAGTACGAGCGGAAACAGCTTCAATCACGCTTGTCCGAGTCTGGGAGTGTGGAGGCATGTTTCCCGATGACAATGAAATGGCTAAGCATTGAGATGGAAACATATCTGGCGCGCGAGGATATTGATGAAGCTGAGCGCGACCGGCTTGCGCGGTATGATGGCGCGGCTTTTAACCGATTTGTTCGTTCAAGTATCTGGTCGTTGGTGGAGAAACACATTGACGGCACAGCCTCACGTGCTTGGCCTGAGACCTTTGAACTTGACGTTGCGCGTGTACGCACATGCCGTGATGCTGTGGATCGTATTGCTGTAGTGTCAAGTCTTCTGGCACTGGTGCAAGAATACGTTTCGCGGCGCCATTTGTCCTCCCCGCCAGGATTCTACGATGCTGTGGGAAAGCAGCTTAGTATTCTTTTGCGCTCGCCTGGCGTCTCGGGTGCGCAGCTTGCTGCTCAAGCAACTCAGGATGTGCGCCAGCTGGAGTCCTCGAGCAATGAAAACACCGACGAGGAATTGCAAGCATTGGAGAAACGTCTACTCGGGGCTTTCGCCGCTGATAATCCTGTTTTCAAGCTCTTCTCTTCTCGGTCTGCTCGCGCATTCGAGGCTGCACTGCTTTCGCAAGACAACAATACGGGCATCCTTCACCCTTCGTTGGCCCCATTTGCTGCGGAGATCACTGAAGCAACTACAGAGCTGCGGCGTCTGGCTCAGCACAACGAAAGAGTGTACGCATCGTTGTACAACAGCATCATCCAGCGCCTCGTGCCTACTGTATAGGCTGGTAGTTTTGGAGCTGCGTCGTCGCTGTTGGTTTTTGATCAGTAATGCGAAAAAAATATCTTGTTTGTGGTCCTGTCCTCTTCGTTCTAGCTAGGATGTCAAGCCGCCGCACTGGCCAGCCTAATTCGAGAGACGAGCACCTTGGACCGCCCCGGCACCCACACTCGCGTCCGTGCTGATGTTGTACAGCAGCTGCGCCAGCCAGCGGCTCGTGGTCGCGTCCTCCTTCAAACCTTCATCGAACGTGTGGTTTCGCAGTGCCTCGGGCAAACACTGACGCAGCGCCTCCTTCGCCCTACATCACAATCACAATCCCCGTCAGCACCACCACCACCACCATATAAAACCCCAATTAAACTCACCTCGGGTTGTCCGACAGACGCAAATAGCAGCGGATAATGTGCTTGAGCAGTCTGGGCGCCGGCGCCTCCACGAGCGTGGCCACCATCTTGCTGAGCACTGTACCCACAGCGTAAAACCGTTCGGGCGTGTGGCAAATGTACGTGAGCCCCATATCATCCAGCAAGATCTTCTGCACAATGAACGTGGCCACTGTCTTGGATAGTTCACTTCCAGCCTCCATAATACGGAGACACAGCGGGATGATCTCGGTCTGCAGCAAGAAGTTGATGACATCCGAGTCGTCGATCTACAATTACAGCAAACAAGATTAGTCATCTTCCTCAAAAGCTAACTCAACAAACTTTCTTATTTGAGGTACCTTGACCAATGCGCCAATGACGCCGAGACTCGTGAGGCGCAAGTACTCAAACGGGCGGTTCTTGCTCACCGTATTGAGAAATGGGTACAAGTACAGGGGGATATGCGCATTGAGGAAATGGGTCCTCGTCTCGGAATGGGAAGCCACGCACTGCAGCAGCGCCAGCGCGTTGCACACGCGGTTGGACGCGTGCGCCGTGAGCTGCGGGGGCGACAGCAGCGGGTAAATGGCCACGATCTCCTGCAGCAGCGCCGCCACCGTGCCGAACGAGTGCCAGAGGATGGGCGCCAGCTCGGGGAACTCCTCGCGCTTCTTGCTCAGCTCCAGCAGCGCGCTCTCCCGCTGCTCGGGCGACGACAGCTCCAGCACCAGCGCGTGCAACTGCTCCTGCGCGTCCATACTAATACTGACCCAAAGTATCGCGGAATGAGGAAGGCTGGGTCTAAAGTTGCGGCAATGTTGCTGGATTGAAAGTGCAACTTTGGGTTGCGCAACGTAAGCTGTTGCAACATTTGAGAACGGGGTAGTCAACAACTTTTGATGTTGAAGTGAAAGGCCTTGATTGATGGAGTAACTTCGGTGCTAACGTTAAGCTCATCCATTCGAGAAGTTACAGCACAAGGCAAGAGGATGGAGAAGTGTGACGTGTGGTTTGAGTTAAGGGATCGCCAGGGCGATCAACTTCTTGGAAGTGTAAACTGCGTTCAGTTGGCAAATACCGATACGATCGCCGCTTTCCAAGATGCGGTGCAGCAAGTATTTTGTCCATATACTCCAGCCCACATCCTTAAAGTTTACAATATCGAGGACGAGAAGCAGACGCTGCTTAGTGCGAGAATGGCGTTGGGTAACTATGGTCGAGAGTCTTCCCTTGTTGTGGTAGTGCCAGAGGTGTGGTTCCAGTTGGTTGATGAGAGTGGCAACCCGTTTCAAGACACCAGCGAAGATGCTGTGTATCTCAGCGAGAAAAGCACAATTCAGAAATTACGGGACTTGGTGAAGGACAAGTACCGTGACAGTCTACCTACTGCGGTTACAGCTTCACAACTGATCGTGTATAAGGATTGGGGAGGATATCGTAGTGATCCGAAACAGGGTCTTTTGCAAAGGGGTGATGAGGTTGGGGAGAATGGCAAAACGGTGGCAACTGCACTCATAGTGATGGTACCGCACCACACAAGAATCATTCAAAGGTGCGAGGATACACAGCGATTTCGGTCACAATTTGAGTCTCCTCTAATTCACTGGGTAGTGACAAAACGCCCTCAGCTGATCGTACAAGATGCTGACCAATGCATTGACTTGCCAGCAACTTGTACTGAAGGCACTGGAATTGGCCGCCCTGCCCAGTCCTTGGTCCTCTATCGACGACCACCACTAAGAGATCAATGGGCTGAGATACACAGGTGCTCAATCCAAACGTACGCGCTTTTGTGGATCACTGGTCCACCTGGAACTGGAAAATCGTGTGCAGCGCTCGCTTTCGCTTTTCGCACTGGATCGGTCGTGCTGGAATGTACTTTGGATTCATTGGTCACACCCCGAGGTCCTGTTTAATTGTGTTTACCTTCAGGGAAACAATAAATCTACATGCGTCATCCTACCGAAAGAAATGGATAAATGCTTGCCAGGAATCCTGAATTCGACACCGAGGAGAACAATCGTCTTTTTAGATGGATATGAGGAATCATCTGAAGCAGGAGAAGCTGCTTTGTTGATGTGCAGACGGTGGCGTGAGCGAGATGAAGTTAGCAATCGACTGGTCTGCGTTTGCTCGATGACGTCTTGTAATTATCGTCCAGATGAGCACCACGAGATTCCGAGGGTGGTGAGTTTTGAAGAGCACCCGTTTTAAACTCATTTATCACGAGTGTCGTGCCATGCACAAGCAAGTGGTTCGTCTAATGTGTCGACTGATGCTTCTGCCGTGGGCGATATGCAAACAACGCCACATACTTCCAACAAATACGTGGACAGCGAGATGAAGTTTGGGTTGACGTCGTGGAGTTTTGACGAGTACAACGCGGCGATCAACAACGATTTGTTCTTTTGCAGTGTGAAGAATGAATTTCCAGTTTGCCACCGACAAACAATCACAAAACAGGAGACGAGATTAATTTTGCTCCACGAAAAGTTTTTTGTGGTGGGTGGAAGTGCAAGACTAATGTTTAAATAATTTCACGACAGAGACAGCAGTGAGATGTTTGGACTTTGCACTCCAATTACCTGAGGTCACCGAACGATTGCTTGCTTTGTATTACACAAATTACGGTCTTGTTACTCGACTGGCGAGTGGCTACGTTTCGCGGAGACTTGCTGTTAGCATGTCTCCTACCGTACTCGCCGACTTCAAAAAGTTGTGTGGCATTAATCCATATATGGATGATCCTAGGCTTGAAGACTGGATTTTCGCTGCGTTAGCACACCAAGGGCTTGATTGGTTTTATTATTCAGAATTGACATTGAAACGTGGGCGATGGGGGAAGTCCTACGTCGTCTTCTTCGACCCTAAGAAGCGTATCAGTATTTCTCTGGCTGATTCAATATGGATAGCCCCAGTCCGCTTGTATCAGGGCGGATACGATGCTGTTTTCGTGGATAAAAGTACAAACTTGGTGCGGTTTATTCAAGTCCCGCAGGGTGAGGTGTGTGATTTTGATCCCTACTACTTTGCCGCGTTTTTGGTCAAACTAGTAGCAGGCATCCTACACCGCATTACGCTGGTGGAACTGTAGTTCGTAGTTCCAGTGGCTAATACTGCAAACGTTCATTGCTCCTGTCAGTAAAGAGGATTTCGAGAGAGATATCGTACAAGTTGCTTCGTCAGACCCGCGTGTCAACCGAGGTAGTCCACGTCGACCATTCGAAAATTGCAGGACTAAGGTCATGGTCATCGGTAGCAACAAAGAGATGCCTATTCATTGAGCTGTGGTTCAAATCGCACATCGTATATTTTGTTCACGTCGAGAATCACAGTGGTGCGCGGGTAATTCTGCGGGCTGACATCCTATCGATGCCACTTTCGTTAAGGAGTAAATTTGAAGCTGCACGTTGAACTGGAGAATTTTGCTAGAGACGGATAAACAAGAGGGAAGTTTGTTGCTCTACGGGTTTTGAAGCACATATCAGAAACAGTAAGATCAGTTGAAATGAAAGACGATTGTTTTAGCGCCATTACGTGAGCTCAGATACTATCTAGGACTCCGGAACAAGTAAAGATGTGAAGTGTTATGCAGAAGAAGAAGACTTTGTACGCGATTCAATACCGCCACCTACCTTGCTGAACAATTTTCAGAGTAAACTCGTGTTGTATCCGCGTTACTATAGACGGAAGCGTCGAGCTGAATCCGATACGCAAGAAACGGACAACTCACATTTGCAGTGAAGTGAAAACAATGAAGCAACGTTCGTGTAAGGCCAAAAGAACCTCATAACCTGGTAGCGAAGAAATTGGCGAGCTAATGCACAAGTAGGAAGTGCTACATTCTCATTTTCACCATAGCAGGCAAACCCCACCCCAGTACTCAATTTCTACACCTACACAACGTTCACTTCCGTTGAGTACTATGGATGTGTCAGACCACCCACCGTCTCAGTCAGAGCCCCAGTAGTTTCGCACGATGCATCTCGTGCTGGGTTTGTTACAACTTGCAAATGACGAGTCGCAGTTTGCCAAAGCTCCGTAACGGATGCGAAGGAAGGGATCGCACGAAACCCACGCCACTTCCCCTTTGGTTCTGCAAGACTCAGTCGTAGAATTAACTACCAGTTGCTTTTACCTGCAAGTTGAGGAAAAATGGCGCCGAAAGGTGCGCCGCCGAAGAAATCGGAGGCTCCACGCAGAGGTTCCTCCAGTTTCTTCGATCGTGTGCGACTCGCAATGCAAGACATGGCGGAAACAACAGACAATGTTACTGCAGACTCTACTGATGCAGTTGAGACTGTGGAGACGGAAGAAAGACAAGAGAGTAATGAAGTGCAGGAGAGTACTCTAATTGAAGAAAATGAAATTGGTCAAGTGGTTGAGACTCCGACTGATGACGTTCAAGATGAAGAGGGACAAGTTGTTAGTGAGGAGATTGACGTGACGGAAGAGGTTCAAGAGGCTGAGAGTTTGGGTGAAAGTGACGAGAAACTGCAGTCTGAGGTGGGTGATATGGAGGTGAAGACTTCGGAGGAAGAGCAGATTCCTGTTGTTGATGTTCCTGCCCCTACTCCTACTCCTGCTCCACCGACACCGGAACCGGTTGAAAGCAAACCAGCACCGACGTCCCCAAGAGCATCTGCTCTTTTTGGTCGACTGATGTCTGCGATGCGTACCGAATTGTCCCCACCGACGTCTCCACCGAAGCCTTCGACCTCGGATACCAAGACACCGAGTATTATGGAAGCAGTTTTGGCCAAGACCACGGAGATTTTCACGAAAGAAAGCGAGAAGGAGTCGAGCACCAATTCGGATTCTGCTGATGTTCCAGTTGCTGAGAATGTGAAAGTTCCTGGTATTGATACAAAGTACACGAACGACGAAAACACACAGCAGACGACGAATGAGCCAGTCGAAATTGTTGGGGAAGGGACGAGCGCTTGCAGTGTTGAAGAAATTGGTTCAATTGAAAGTGTTGAAGTGGTAGTCGAGGCTGTTAGCAAGACTACCACGACCGCTTCGGAAGTAACTAACGATCAGGACGCAGGAACTAGCTCCGAAGTGGAGTCAAGTTCGGAGAGAGTCGACACCGAAGATGACAGTACAGCGAAAAGTAGTGAAAATCATGACGTTCAAAGTGCTTCTACTCAGGAAGTCACAGAAACGTCTGCTCCTGCACCTGTCAGTTCACCACCACCACAAGAACCTGTGGCCAAACCTGTGGCGAGTCCACCGACCAGTTCATCTAGACTATTTGGCCGTTTAATGTCTGCGATGCGAACTGAATCTGCGGAGACCAAGCCTCCATCGGCGACTGCAACAACGACAAATGATCGTGAAAATGGCAACCGAGCATCCATCACCTCGTCCACTTTCAGTGCCGAACCAAGTTCACAGTCAACTTCGACGAGCTTTTTCGATCGATTTACTTCGACTGCGCGGCACGAACCACCAGCTCCAGCCACCACCGAACCAGTTTACATTCCTCATGCAGAAATAACGGTGGAGGACAACGATAACATGCGGGATACTGGCGTTGAAGATGAAAGTGGGGATTCAGTGGAAACCCAGCCAATTTCAGACTCACCACCCGATGAACCGCAGTCCGTTGTCAGCGATGATGCACAATTGGCAACTGAAATTGCTGCGATCGAAGAAATGGTCGAATTAACTCTCGATGTTGGTGCTGACGACCAAGACGAAGTGCGTGATACTGAGCCTTCGAATATCAACGAGACTGTAGCAGAACACCACACGTCCGAGCTATCCGTCACGAATGAAATCGAGCACTACGAAGAGGAATACCCCGTGGAATTTCGAGCTGCAATTCAACGAGCTGGTGCGGCCATGCTCAATGTCCTCCCCAACCAAGAGTCTGCTGGTATTTCAGTTGAGTGTTTCAGTGCAATTGAACGGATGAAGACCGACGGTGAAGTCATCAGTATGGAATTTGTGAAGGAGCTTGAGACGGCCGGAGTGTTGATGACTTGTGCTAGCAGTGCTGAAAACCAGACACTTAAAGCCTCTGAAGAAAATCTGGCAGAACTTCGAGCTGCCATCGCGGCTTGCTGTTCTGGTAAATTGGCGTGGGTAGCAAATTCGGAGTTGCTAGCGTTATGGTCCATTGTGCACACCTCCGTTAGTGGTGCAATTAGTGAAGCAGTTGGAGAGAAGGCAAATGTGGTGGAACCTTTCGACATTGCTAGAGCTGGAGAGCGAAAAGGATCAGTGCTGCTGAATCTGGCCGGAGTCGAGAATGAAAAAGATGAAGTCGAAGTAGACAACAGTTTGTTCGATGAACAACTCGCCCATGCCGCTCTCACACACGCAATGTCGGGCTTACAAGGATCACTTTTAGTGAGTCGTCAACGGTTGGCAACCACTCTTCAAGCCATGCGTGAAGGTCGAGCAGCTCTCGTGGGTGGGTGTTTGGCACTGGTTAACATTCCTCCGCTACTTCGACTGGAAATTGCTCGTGATTTCTTTCAAACGGCTGGCCTCTTCCTGTCAGGGATGTTCAAACCTACATTGAAATACTTCGAGGACTTTGATATGCCCGAGTATGTGTCGATGTTGGTCAAGGGACTGCGTGCAGCGTACACCATCGTCGCTGTTGATGTGTCCGCCTTCATCCAATGGATCTCCAAATCAAGTGACATTGGCGTATTCATCTCGATTGGGTTTCTCATGCTCATTCACATTTTCTTCATCGTTTGGCTGTACAAAATCACTCGCTACATGCCTCGAGGAGCAGATAATGTACGACACGGACATGAAGCTACTACGTGGGCGACACTTGCATCTACCAACAAACGGATGGCGATGCTCTCTTCACTTCTGATCACTGCAAGTCTAACGGCTTATCTCCCTCTGACCCAATTCTGCTTTACGGTGCTTGATATCGACGCTCACAAAGATGACAAAACGCCAAATAACCAAGGAACGGTAGCAGCCCACTTCATCGACAAACCGTATTGGGGTTTCGTCGTCTTCGAGGCGTTGGCTTTGCTCTTTACCTTTTCGATCCCACTACCATTTGTGCTAGTGTCGTCGATCCGCTCGAATCGGCCGCGAGGGTCACTGGAAAATGCCAAAGTCACGTACGATTTGGATGGTGAAGAAGTCCCATTCGAAGACAAAGTGTACGCTCGCCTCGTGGCAAGTGATCCGAGTCAACTCCGCTGTCCGTATCGTTCCTTGTACAATGGTTTTGAGCAACGTTGGAGCACGTACAAAGTTCTGCAATTGGTTGCTAAGGCTATACTGGCTGTGGTTGTCGTGGGTGCTGGTCGCAACGTGTCCACTGGAGGTATCGTTGTCTGCGGTGTCTACTTTGCAGTTGTGGTGCTCACGAGTTACAGTCGACCATTTATTGATCCTGTGAACGATCTGATGGAATCCAGTGCCAAGTTCACTGCTTTGGTCACTGCAGTGGGTGGCACTGCGGGAGCTTGGGCTCAGCAACACAACATCCATTCAAACTATCTCGAGGGGTTCCTAGCATTTGTGCTTTTCGTGCACTTTGTAAATCTCTGGGTCATGCTCACGGTGACTTTGCTGGGTGTCACCAATACGAGAACGTTAATCAAGAACACTTTGGGCTGGCTGTCGTTTAGCGACACAACTCGCATGATCGATGATGCCCGAGCGTACGATATTATTCCGAAATGGGACTTGAACAAGGAAGCGAAGCACCGCGTTTGGCAAGCGTTTTGGCGAGCAGTTCTCTATGATCTTTCCCACAACGACGTTGATGATTCTCAAACCTCAGACGACCAAATCAAGAATTCACCTGCTGCAGCTCGACTAATTAGCTTGGACCAGTCGGTTGTGACGGCAGGAATTCGTCGGGTTAGTTCTCACTGGCGAGGCAAACAGCAACGATACACGACACGATTGCGTCAAGTTGTACGGACGGCTCTGGAAGGTGTCGATGTGTACTGGAATGAATCAACTGGTGTTCGAGATGGTCACCTTGACTCGAAGTCTTGCTTTGGAAAAATGTACGTGGTCCCGTACCCGTTCCACTGCGTTATCGTGTATGACAACACTGACGACGAAGCGATTATTTGGGATGAGGTGGATGAGAGTGCTCCGAGAGATAGCAAGCTCCACAGCAACTTAGCAAAGCTCCTGTTCCTGAATTTCTCACCGAGTATCGTGGCAAAACGCGAGTTGCGACAGAAAATTCGTGTACTAGCAGAAGAGAAGACCCCAATTCGGTTCCCATTTTCTCGAGTGGAGAAGGCGGTGGTGACAGACTACTACATGTGGACCCCCTTTGAAGGTGGAAAACGCATGAAGATCCACTACAAAGCGGTGGTTGATTTCACCTGCCACTACACGTACGGACTTTTCAAAGTCAAAACTTCGGGTGATTCGGTCATCAAAGGCGGCGAAAAACGCGCTATGGCCGATGGATTTGTCGTCACGTTAACGTACAAGGATGGAAGAGGGTACGCTAGAACTCCGAGAACTGGAAAGCGAGTAGAAATTACGGGTCGCAAGGCCGTCTGCGATTCCGATCACATCGAACTCAATCCGGACATGGAGGAGAACAAGCATTTGAAGCAGATATTCGAGGAAACTCGACCGTTCTGGGAAGATGGCATCAAGAAGATGCGAGCGAGAGACCGTGAATACCGTCGGAAACTGATCGCAATTCACGCCGAAGCGAACGCCATCCTGAGTGACGATTTCTGGTATTTCGTGTACAACAACCAGTACCTTTCTCGCAAGGACCTTGAACAATATTTGACAACTCGCGAAGTAAACCCACTACTTCGTCAGCTTCCGCAGACTCACAAGGTGGCATTGGACGCGTTGTATCTGCGTCAGCGATTCATTACGCTAAGTCCTTCCCACAAGCTCTGGTACATTTTCTGGGACGACGTGTATGCTCGAAACAGTGAAATGACTCGCTTGATCCCGAAAGGAGAACCCAAACCTGGTCGTGCGTGTAGAGGCGACTTTGACCCGAACAGTGCGAGCTCTATTTGCTACAAGAAACTGAGTCGACCTGATCTTGAAGCTTGGTTAGCTGAACGTGGACTTTTGAGCAAGACGGGTATGTTCCACCCAGGTTTGCTCAACTTGCTCTACGACCAAATGAAGAAACTGGACGAAGGTGCTGATCTCCGAAACATCATGAAGGTGCGACCTGGAGGCAGGTCTTTCAAGAGACGATCGATGATCGCATCAATGGTCTGGCGTCCAAGTGCATAGCTTTGAGGTGGTGCCGATCGAAACTTAGTATTCATCTTGGATAATTTCTTGTCTGCATATTGAGGAATGGGTAGCACTATCTCTATAATACACATTTTGCTGATGCATTGAGCTAAGACACTATCCCATGAACTTGCAAAGATAGCGTTTATCTACTAGTTTTGTTTAGCCTTGAGGTTCTTGTCAGACTTCTTGTCAGACAACGAAATTAGTGTCGTAGTGCTGCAACCACCAAACCAACCTCAAGCTCTGCCTGGAATTCTTCGTCATGGCTTCGGTGGTGCCATTACCTCCCGACATCAGCGAATTACCATCCGAAGTGCTTGATATTTGCACCAGTGCTACCGAATCGCTCACCGATCCTCTAGAGTTGCAGAATTCCATCAAGAGAGCAGGCAAAGCACTGCTGGATGTCTTAGAGTCAACCAATATCTCGGTTGAATGTCGAGATGCATTGAATCACATGGCTGCATCGGGTCAAGCTCTCAACTTACAATTCATCGAGGAGATTAAAAACAGTAGTGCTCTTCTAGACTACGCGAAAATGCAGACTAACCCACTTCAGGGGCAAAAGGTGACAAAGTTGGTCGAGCTTCGTGACGCGATGGCTGGTTGTGCTACTGCTACTATGAGCTCTACGCCCGTAGTGGAATTGTTGTCGCTTTGGTCCGTTGTTCACGAATCCGTGATCACAGAAGCTGCAAACCTGGCAACTCAAATGGCAAAATGTACACCATCCGTACTGGAAGCAGTGGAAGATGCTGGTGAAAATGCTAAAGCTATAGGTAAACTCATCACGACAGCTTTCAATTCATCGACGGTCTTGGTATCTTCATTCAGCCAGGAACTTCGTGAAGCAGTTCAAAACCTCGCAGAAGCTGGTACACCAGTTGCAGATCATCTTGCTGATGAACTGCACCGACAAATTGGCATCATCCGAGAAGTTTTACCATCACAAGACTGGACGGAACTTCGGTCACGGTGCTCGGAGTCAATTACCACGCCGTGGCGGTCTCTAGGTGACGCTGCCGAGAAAGTATCTGGTCAAGCAGACAACGCTTTGGAACAAGTGAAGTTAACTGCAAAAGATGTTTTTGATTCACCATTTGCAAAGGCGATTGCAGCTCAAGGGTTTGCTGGTCTTGAAGGCGCTTTAGGCGAGAGTCGAGAAGTTGTAGAAGCAGCACTTGATGCAGCTCGGGATGGTGGAGTCGCTGCATTTGGTGCAATTGCAGCTTGTTTAGCGCGTTCTGGCCTTCCTCCTTTGCTACGAGTGGAGATCGCGCGTGACTTTTTCCAAACTGTTGGGCTCTTCTTCACGAGTTTGTACGTGTCGGTACTCGACTTCTTGGAGCAACATCACGTTGCTAGTGCGTTGAACAAATTTCTCAACGGGCTACAAGGAGTCTACGACATTATGGCTGTAAACGTGCTAGCTCTGGTAGAGGAAGCATCCCAGAATCAAGCACTTATGGCCGACATTGCTTTAGTGATACTGCTCTCAGCTATTGGAATTGTGTACGCGAGTTTCCTGTGGTTTGCGTTTTCAGGACGACATTTGCATCGTCGAGCAGATGAAGTTCGTCAAGGCCATGAAGCGACAACATGGGCTGCGTTGGCGACAAAACAGAAGATGAGAGTGAAGCTTTTCACCTACGTTATTACCGCTTGTCTTACGGTTTATCTTCCACTTACTCGACTTTGTCTGGACGTGATCGCAGCAGCTACAACTCCCATTACATCTGAAGATAACAGCAAAACTACGAGCGCTTCAGATCTAGTACTTGCACGCTTTCGAAATGATAAATCTTGGCCGGTTATCGTTGCAGCAGCTATCATTCTGCTGTTAACCTTCACGATTCCCCTTCCGTGGCTTCTAGTACGTGCAATTTCGGAGAACCGACCCACAGGATCACTTGAAAACCCGATGGTAACTTACGATCTGGACGGTGAAGAAGTCCCTTTTGATGATAAAGTGTACGCACGACTCGTAACTCGTGATCCGAGCCAACTTCGATGTCCGTATCGGTCTCTCTACGCTGGAATCGAACAACGCTGGAGTTACTACAAAGTCCTGCAGCTTCTTGTAAAACTCGCACTGGCACTTGTTATTGTACTGGCAGCTAGTGCCGATGGGATCCGAGGAATCATGACGTGTGCGATTTACGCGAGTGTTGTGGCAGTCTCAAGCTATGGAACTCCGTTCTGTGACCCACTAAATAACGTAATGGAGATCAGTGGGAAAATTTTGCTGTTATCTTCAGAAGTAATGGGAGTTGTAGCTGCTGCGATCACGTCCAGACAAAGTCGAGTAAGTGGAAGATAAGGTCGGTTCTCCGAAATTGCACGTACTAGAAGACACGGAAGGGGAATCGTGAAGGTTAACAGCAGAATGACAGCACCACCTGTGTAGGTGGTGGTGCACTTGCTGCGTTTATTGATATGAAACAAACCAAGTCTCGGCCGCTTGAAATCGTAACTCTAGTGGTTAGCATCGTACATATCGTAAACCTCTTTGTGATGCTGGTCGTGTTGCTACTTGGTATGCGTGGAGCTCGTCTCTTCATAAAGAATTTGCTAGGTTGGGTCACGTTTAGTGATACTTCACGAGGTCTTGAGGATGCACCAGCGAAAAACGTTTTACCACGGTGGGATGTTGACAAAGAAGTAAAACATCGAGTGTGGCAAGCTTTCTGGAGATCAATATTACTCGAACTTACACACAACGCCAACAAATCAAAGGGAAAGTGTTGGAGAACTTACGGTTGCTCATAGATTACAAACTTTGGAGCAGGCTGTGGTGGCGTCAGGAATTCATCGAGTTCGTTCTCACTGGCGTGGAGAAGAAAGTTCATACACTTCCAAACTCCGACAAGCTACGAAAGCAGCATTAGAAGGCGTCGATGTTTTCTGGGATGATGCGAGTGGAGCTCGTGACGGTCATCTCGATTCAAAGTCTTGCTTTGGGAAAATGTACGTGCTGTCGTATCCTTTTCACTGCGTCGTGGTGTACGACGATTCCAAGGATGAAGCAATTGTTCGAGATGAAGCAGAACCCAATCGTCCGTCAAAACTAGCGAAGCTGCTGTTTCTCAATTTCACACCAACGATTGTAGCAAAGCGAACTTTACGACAGAAACTACGAGTACTAAGTACCAAAGCGACAAGTATTCACTTTCCATTTACACGACAAGAGCAAGCAACTGTCGAAGATGGTACTGTGACCAAGACAGACTCGGAAGGGCATTCACACACTGAAACGCGCTATTCCACAGTCACTTTCACGTGTTACTACACTTGTGGTGTTCTCCATGTGGCTACGAAAGGAGACGCCACTAAACGCATTATGGCTGAAGGGTTTGACGTGAGCATGACGTACCGTGACGGCCACGGAGATGCAGTTGCACCGCACACTGGCAAAGTTCACCATATTGAAAATCGTGTGGCTGTCATGGGACCGGAACACGTTGGTCTCACTTCAGCCATGGAGGAGAGTGAACAACTAGAAATTATTTTCGAGCAAACCAAAGGCGTGTGGGAAGTGGGTGTACAGGAATTGAGAATGCAGCATCAAGAGTACAGAAGAAGTCTGGAGCAAACTCACGCAAAGGGAAATGCAACACTGAGTGACGCTTTCTGGTACTTTGTGTACAACAATCCGCAACTTTCTCGTCCAGAGCTTGAAGAGCACTTGAAACAGCGTGAAGATAATTTACATCTCAAAACACTGGGCGAAACTCACCAAAGCGCTTTGATTCACTTTACCTACGGATGAAGTTCATACAATCTCACCCTGCGGTCACCTTCTGGTTTGTTTTCTGGGATGATGTGTACGCTCGGAACGGAGAAATGAAGCGGCTTAGGAAATTTAAAAGTGAACTTGATCCTCGTCAGCCTGGTGCAATCTGCTACCACGTCATGAGACGTCATGATCTCGAATCCTGGCTACGAGAACGACAATTGCTTGGAAAGCGACGATTTTTCAGCCATAGACTGCTGGATTTGCTGTACTTTGAGATGGACAAGCGTGTAGAAACAGCAAACTAACATTATTATAGCAAGTACATTTTGTTTGATTTCAGCATTGGAGAAGGTTTCCATGCTCTTTTGATCCTTGGTATTGTGCTTCATCATGACGAATCAATTGCACGATGTGTAAGTGGCACCTTTCAAAGTAAATTCATGAGGTATTTGAGTGCATTTTCAATCGATTAGGACGATTTGTCCCTACTACCTGCCATTCAAGCCTCCCACGGCTTAGAAGTGCTGTTCCTCTTGGCTTTGGGTTTGTCGGCGTTCTTTTCCATTCCTTGGTAAAGTAGATCGAGCAGACCAGGATGGAAGAGGCTCCATCGTTTGAGCACTTTACGTTTGTGTAGCCAAATTTCCAGTTCGTTTCGCGCTTTCGGCCGATAGCAGATTGACTTCGGGCTGCGTGGGTCGAAGTATTTGGGCTCCAAGCACTTGAATTCAGAGTTGCGAGCATACACGTCATCCCAGAAGACGTACCAAACAGTGATCTGAGGATGCAGGAAAACCCACTTCTGCCTCAAATACAAAGCATCCAAAGCTTCTTTGCGTGTTGTGGCCAACTCTTTCAGTGCTGGGTTCTCTTCACATTCGAGGAGATAATGTTCAAGTTTGTCACGTGGAAGGTGTGCGTCATTGTACATAAAGAACCAGAAATCGTCACTCAGAGCTGCCGTTTGCTCGTCGTGGACTCTTGCGAGGCGTTGACGATACTCTCGATGTTTCTCCTGCAACTCCTTCAAACCATCTCCCCAGACGTCCCGCGTGTTGTCGAAAATTGTCCTCAGTATCTCACTTTCTTCCATGGTCGATTTGAGTCCAAGGTGATCGGCTTTCATCAGAGCTTTACGACATCCTCGAACTCGGTATCTGTAGCCTGTTTCGGGCATTTCGACTTCACCTCGACCGTCCTCGTACTTGATGGTAACATTGAAACCATCCGCCATCTCCCTCTTGGCATTACCACGACTAGCAAACAAAGCTTTGACAGGGTCAGGCACAATTCGGCGAACCGACTTGGCCCAGCCGCGTTTCATCAATTTGATCGCTCGACTCGATATCAAGCTGAGTGCCCATCGCTTCACTGTCGATAGCCCTCTGCGATTGAATTGCCGCTCTACCCACCGTCTGAAAACCTTCATCGCTCCACTTTTATTCACTCGAATCAGCACACCAGTTTTATCGCTGCTAGTCTGCACGCGAATGATCCCGTACGTGTACTTGCACTCGAATTTGTAGTAGCCAGGCATCGAAAAGATAGGCACAAATCCCCATTTCCAATGCTGCACTTTGGGACCAAGGAAAGCTTTCTCAGTGCGTGTAAATGGCAACTCGATCGGGGTTTGATCATCACTCAAAACCCGCAATTTCTGCCTCAGCTCGTGTTTTGCCATAACCTCCGGCGAGAAGTTTAGAAAAAGCAACTTCGCAAGGTTCGTGTGGCTCGATAGCGGTGAATTCTCGTCGCAGTCGTCCGTAATAATGGCTTCGTCTTGTGCATCATCGTACACGACAACACATTGGAAAGGGTATGGGACAACGTACATTTTTCCAAAGCAGGTGACGGAGTCGAGGTGGCCGTCTCGAGCTCCGAACGGGTTGTTCCAGTACACATCAACTCCTTCTAAGGCTTCACGCGCCAGCTTTTGAAGTTGGGCGCTCTTTTCCGTACCAGTGCGACTTGACACGATGCAAACCTGAAGCAACGACAGCTTCTTCAAGCGATGACAAGCGCGTTGCACCCGACACTTTTCCTACTCCTTTCTTACTTTTCCGTTTACGTTTCTCCGACTGTGGATCATTTTCACCGCTGACGGCAAGTTCGAGCAGCAGAGCACGCCAAAATGCCTGCCAGACACGATGTTTGGCCTCTTTTTCAAGGTTCCAGTTCGGAATAACATGTCGGGCACGTGCATCCACGAGAGCGCGTGATGTATCGCTAAATTAAAGCAACATTCGCTTAATGAGTCCGCGAGCTCCGTGGACACCAAGAAGCAACACCGTCAGCATGACTAAAATGTTGGTACCGTGGATAACTACCACAAAACCCATGAAAATATTAACTGCGTGCGACGTCGTGCTTGAAACAACTTTGTGCTGTGCAACGTACGCTACTGTTGTTGCACCCACTGCCGTTGACAAGGCTGTGAGCTTGGAGAAAACTCCATCCAGTCGTCAAAGGGGTTAATAAAAGGCTGACTGTACTTTGAGAGCTCCACAACCAAGAAGTAGAAAGCGCTGATCAATGTGCCACCGACTTGTATAGACTTTCCTGCAGAGACGACGATGATGGCCATCAAAATCTTTTGCCACCATTTGCATCACCTTATACGTGCTCCAATTTCGTTCAAAGCCAGCATACAGTGATCGGTATGGACACCCTAGCTGACTAAGATCACTTGATACGAGTTCAGTGTACACTTTGTCGTCAAACTTGACGCTCTCTCCATCTAAATCGTAGGTGACGTCTTCATTTTCCAGTGAACCGCTCGGTTGGTTTTTCTTGATCGACCAAACAAGCAGAAATGGTAGGGATAATGTGAAGGTGAAGAGAAGTAAGATGGCTTCGAGTGGGAAGAAGAACCAAAAGGGTCCATCGCGGTATTGAGATGCAAAACGAACAGAGTTCATTGCGAGTGCTTCGTTCGGGTCATTCGTCACAACTAGCACATCGAACGACATTTGAGTGAGCGGCAAGTACACGGTCAGGCAAATGGTGATGAAAATCGTGGCGAACTTGGTCGTCCAAGCGTTTTGCGTTGCGAAAATCGCCCAAGTTGTTGCTTCATGGCCGTGACGAACTTTATCCGCAGTTCGAGGCATGGTCCACCAAAGTCTGAAGACTACTGCGATGAAACTCCAGTGCAAAAGTAAGATGCTACTTAGCAGCAACGCCACCGAAATCTTCGACAACAAAGCTTCGTTGATTGTCAAATACGCCATAAGTTGAGAAATGTCCATGGCCAACCAGTTGTACACATCTCGCAACCACGCAATGCCGATGTAGATCCAGTACGGCACATGCTGCGCTTTCAAAACTTCTAGTACGCGTCCGTACATGCCAGAAAAGAAAAGACCTGCGATCTGGAAGAAATCGCGTACGATCTCAAGTCGCAGCAGTGGAGGAAGTGTAAAAGTTGCAAAACAACTACCAAGAAGTACAACTCGTCCTTCTCGAAGCAAGACATCGCGCCCCTCTCGTATCATTTGCAGTGCGTCGTCGACACTTTGACGACTTAACGCCATGGTGCTTTGCATCCCAACAAGTCCATTTTGCGCGATTCGTTGAGCGATTTCCTTCACTTTGAGTTCGTCTACAAGGTCGGTATCTCCACCAGCTTCAGCATCCTGTTCTGCTGCTACCTGAATTCTTGACAAGCGCAATGAACTCGCCGAGTACTTTGATTTCTGTCCGAGATAGTGCACTTCGTTTTTTGCCACGGTCTCCGCCATTTCTGCAGTGATTTCACTGCTAACCGAGGTGTGGACCAAGGCCCAAAGTGCCAGTAGCTCTTGTGGATGCGTCATTTCCAAGGTAGAAAGCGTACAAGAAGTCACCGCTGCTCGCAGTTCAGCTAATTGTTCTTCGGATGCTGCGTGATCTTGATACACGTCGGGCGGTTTGGCACAGAACTCGATCGCTTTTGTGGATTGTAGCTCCATGATGAACTTCAAACCGAGTATCTGTCCTGATGCTGCCATTTCTTCGATAGCTTCGTAGCACTCTGGAGATAAGCGAGGTACTGGTACTCCTCGTAAAACACCCTCGAGCACACGCAGTTCCTCAACAAACTCCGGATCAAGTGGCTGCCCTGTTTGGTTTAGTTTTTCCACTGCTTCGTAGCATTTCTCGCTCATCTTGGTGATCGGAAGCATGCTGAGAACGTCTTTCAAAGCTTTACCGACACGTTTACGAGAGTTTTCGAGGGTCTTTAAATTTTGATTGCCAACACCAAGTGTAGATACAATCATTTCATCGATCGAGGGAAGCAATGGGCGTACAACCGCCTTGCTGTTAGCTCTAGAAAGCTTGGATTTGGTCGTGTCATGATCCTCAACTTCAATCTCCAAATGTTCGACAGTCAAGCCACAGTCAAGCCACAATCTAACACGTATTCAGTACTCGAATCGGCTTCATCGTCACCAATTTTGGCGTTTGTCGGATCCAGAACTCGAGAGAATGTCGGCACAGCATCAGGAACAATGTCAACCTCAGCAACATCATCATTCGCCACGTTTTCTTGCTTGGTGTTGTCGTCGTCGTCTTCTTCGTTCCAGTTTGCACGTAGACTAGAGTCTTCACAATGTTTATTCATATTGGAGAATACTGTATTACCCTTAAGTTCTTGAGCTGGTGTAGTTTGCTCAGCTTCCGACCCCGAGATTTCGACTTCCATCGTATCAACTGATTGAACTGCTGAATTAGCATTCTCACTTTCACTCTTCTCACAACTGCTCCCTCCATCTTCACCAACTGAAACTTCATCGAGTCGAGCATTGGTCTTCTCGTTATTCACTCCATCAGTATCCATCTCCTTACCTTTCTCAGAGTTCAGGCCTTTAAACATTTGGGCATGACCTCCTTGATCTTGGCCGTGGTGAAAATTGTTTTGGTCGGTACCAAACGTGAACGATGCGCGTCCTCCACGAATCGATGCGAGCAAGTCTGACGCAGCATCAAAAACACTTTGTCGTCGTGGAGAAGAACCAAAAGGTAAAGCGCTATTTCGCCTAGGCGAACTCATAGCTTTGGAGAGCTCCTCTTTCCAGCCAGCTCTGTATTCTGCTGGTACACGGCCAAGCACTCAAATCGTGAAGTGGTTAGAACTTTGACGTGAAAGTTCGTCCGTTTCGACAGCGGTGGTTCTTGTCTACTTCCGGCTGTGGACGGTGATCCAAGCGAAACCAAATTCAGCAACGCTATACTGAAGTGCAGTGCAGCTTGCACATGATATACTGATAGAGTTAGCAAACGTAGGCATTTGTGGTAACTCCGTACTACTTCAAATGCTTGTTTTCTTGCTAAAAGAATGAACAGCAGACGCTTTCTTTGAGAGATGACACAAAACCGTGTCAATTTGGTTCTCATCCAGAGAGGTCGAGGTGTGTAAGGCTAAACGAACTGGAATACATCCCATCAACGTAATTCAGGAAGGTTGCGCGGCCAGCAATGAGGAAAAACACTTTTTCAACTGGCATCAATGGAAGCAGAACAACCTCGCAGAATTGTATTAACCGTTTTCCCCGGATCATGTCAGTATCGTTGTTCTCAACGTCCTGGCCAAACTCGAACGAAGTGTCGATTTCATCCAACACGATGAGCAGTGGCCCCACTTCCATCGTTAAATTATCAAGCACAATACTGGAGGAACTCAAAAGTGCTTCTGGGGCCAAAGAGCGAGGCCTGTTGCCGCGTTTGTCGAAGAACTGGCAGATATGACGCACCAGATTATCATCAGCTTTCATACCGTCAAAGCCACCGTCTTCACCCTGGATGTCCGTACTGGTTAGCAAAGCACGGATTGTATGACAGCTGCGAATAACATCCTCGAAGTCGCCCTTCCTTTTCTGAGCCTTAGGTAAACTTTCCCATTTTTGTCTGCATCTCCGAATGTACTCATCGGCGAACGTTGATTCCTCAAGGTCGAAGCCTTGGTCCACGAGAGGAATCGACCACTTCAACCCACCTATTTCTCCACGATAAAACTTGTTTTTGTGGCAAATTAAAAGCTTCTCTATCGCCCGTTCAAGAATCGTGACCAAGTGGTTAGCGTATTTGACGCAATGTGAAGGTTCATCTTCCTTTGGCCAATTCCACTCGGTACTAGTGTTGGGCTTGCCTCGCTTCGCCGGGCTTCTGAACTCTTCCACATTGAATTTCTTCTCGTTTGCTGGACGCTTGTTCAGCTTTGGTATCACCACAATGAGCGCATTCGCCAACGTGTTGCCATTCTCCCCAATATCACCATCTGCTTGTAATAACCCCTGCTTTGGTTTGCTAGTGAATGCCTCCCAGTTCGTGTATACCTGCAACTGCGAAGCCTCCACGCTCACGAGGAGACTTTCGCGATATTTCATCTTCACCGCGCCCTGAAGTTGTTCAACGCTGTTTCTCTCGCTCAGCAAGACATAGGCCCCGTTGGCCCCTCTAGACGGGTCACCACTTAAATCTACCAGCTTGAACCAAACTTTTGACACTCTTACGACAAATGAATTATCTCCTCCACAGTCACCTAGCACCTTTCTCGGGTTAAGAAGCGGCAGAGTCCCATTCTCACTCGTGTAAACGTTGAAAGTGCTGCGTTGAACACCTGCGCAATAGTTTTCCTGCACCACATCTCGGAAATCCGGGACCGTCGACAAATTCGTCAGTTTGACACGGTCCGACACTACGACGTTGCCCTGAAGATCCTTCAACTCAAACCACACGTCACTCCTTGCCATAATCTTCTTTTACTCTGGGACGCCAATTGTAAACTGTTTACGATGTCCATTTCCATCCATGAGGATTCAGCAAATCAGTTTACCGAAGACTTTTCTCGGCCTCACGGAACGTTGACTCGAGTTTGAACCAAACTGTCGGTGAGACGCGGAGCTGAAATTGATAGTTTTTGACCACTCCAAACTAAAATTTTCTCTCGCCTGCTGTTCTACGAAAGTTTCTGATGACGAACAGAATTTGGTATCAATTGGTTGATGCAGCCACTCGTGGCCCATTTGCAGGTACTGCAGCGACGTCCATACGTCGTGTTGACGATATCGAGTATATTCAGGATTTCCGTGAAAAACTCTATGAGCGAGACCAGACCCACCGTCACAGACTTCTCGATCATGTCAGTCCTGATCAACTCAAGATTTACAAGAGTTTAAAAGAGTGCAAGACGGATAGCTTTCTGGATTCTTCAACCCAAATGAGTGGTCTGGGTGGGGACGAGATGCACGCACTCATTGTGCAGGTGCCATCTCCACCTCTGAATTTCACGAGGATATCGACTACTCGATAGCCACACAGGAAAAGCATTTTACAGCCACACAGCCATTTTCTACGAAGACAAACCAGGTCGACTCCTGGTGAAGGAAGACTCGAGTGCACCATCAACGGAAGAGTATTTAGCAGTCGATGAGTCCACAACAGAGAATATCCCGAGAATAACAGTGGAGAACGAAGGTTCTGAGAGGGGTATTCAAGTAGATCGGACTGGTGGGGCTGATCAGTCAGATGAACGTCGGACTGGTGGGGCTGATGAGGATACAAGTGATAGTCCGACTGGTGGGGCTGAAACTAAACGAGGTCGGACCAAATGTGGCACCTCGGAAGGAAAGAAGCGAGGTCGGACCAAAAGTGGCACCTCTGATAGCACCTCTGATAGTAATGCGCCCAATGAGCCTCAGAGGAAGAAATTGTGCTATGCTGAGCTGAGGAAACGAAGACACTCAAGCTCTGAAAAAGTGGATAAAGCCATAAGCGGCAGTGAGCAGGGTCCGAGACCGGCTGCTAGAGATCCACTACAGCAAGATGAGAGACTTGGTGATGAAGCACCAGACACTGTGAGGCGGCTTTCTACTCCGGTTATTTCGCCTTGTGAGATAACGACCACAGGCCCGGAGATGCCGAGCTCACGTGGTGATTCCAGGGCAGGACGTTTAACCACCCCTACCAGAAGACGAGTCCCACGTGAAATCCTGGCTTCGGAAAGTGGAGAAAATGAGAGCCATCCATTAACACGGAGTGGACGTATCTCCAAACCGCCACGGTGGCTTGGTGACTTTGTTCATCTAGGGTATGCAGACTGCAACCAAGAAGGTGTTGTTAACTCTGCATCTACTGAGTGGAATAAAGCTCGTGAGGAGCTGCAAAAAGCAATGGCACAGGAAAGAGCGCTTGCATGGTGGGCTGACTATTGTTGCCTGACCATGAGTGTTATCACTGCATGAAGAAAATACGTGTGGATAATGCGAAAGAGCTAAAGAAGATGGAGAATATTTGCAGAACAAAGTTTGGCATTAAGTGCTCCTCCACAATAAAACACACATCGGAACAAAATGGCGTGGCAGAACTGATGATCAGAACGGTAACAGAGAGAATGAGATGTCTACTCACTCATTTTGAGTTACCTCAGCAGTTATCGAGACTTTCTTAGCTAGTCACACACCTGAAAATCCACATGACCCCCCCAAACTATGAGCAGCTGGAGCATACGCTGGAGGTGGCATATGATAGACGAAGCGTTCAAAAGACTGAGGACAAAAGTGGTGACGCTGAAGAAAAAGCTTACTTTGATGGAGGTGGTCGTGGTAGAGGACGTGGTCGCGGCTCAGACAGAGGCCGAGGTCGAGGTCGAAACCGAGGTCGTGGAAGCAGTCGTGGTCGTGGTCGCGGACGAAGTTTTGGAGAACGTGGAGGTCGAGGACACGGACGTGGCGAGCAGCAGAGTGGACTGGGAATCTGCTATCACTGTGGCGAAGAAGGCCATCATGTTCGAAGCTGCCCACATCTAGGTAAAAGACCTCCGGCAGACGTAAACGACTCAAGTCAGCAGTCAAAGCGAATTAGATCAGCTTCTGCACCACAAGCAAAGCGTACTGGTGGAAATCACAGCGATGATAACGCGTACGTTGTTTCCAGTTTTTGTTTCATTCCTAAGGACGTGGAGAAATTAGCCTACGATCGATGGTATTTGGATACTGGCGCAACAAGTCACATAACAAACCAGAAAGTTGATTTCACTTCTTTTACGCCGTTGAGTTCTGCAATTCGAGTAGGCGGAAAGAACTGGGTTGCTGTAGCTGGAATAGGAGGTGTGCAGATGGACCTGGAGACATCGCAAGGAAGAAAAGCACTTCTTCTTCGAGACGTTCGCTATGTTCCAGATCTACAATGCAGTTTGTTCTCAGTTCAACAACAACTAAGAAAAACTTTACCTTCTGAAGAACGCGTGAAAGTGAATCTAGGTGATGATGAGGTTGATGAGATGATGTATCAATCTGGTGTTGCGACTGCGAGAGTTGATGAAACGCGTCTCTATCAGGTACCCGTGTGCAGTTCGTTGGCGAGTGCAATGATGATGAGTGCAGAAGACAAACAAACAGATTTGTGGCATAAACGACTTGGATATTCGGGTAAAAATGTTTTCAACGCGTTGTTTCGCCATACGCGTTGGCCGTTGCCCCACATTGACCTGCGTATTCCTGAAAACTTCGGATGTGAATCATGTGTGAAAGGAAAACTGACGCGAAAAAGTTTTCATTCGCAAAGTCAAGTATCGACGGATGAGTGGCTTATCGGCGAGTATGCACATATTGATGTATGGGGACCGTATGCAGAGGCTTCGTATTCCGGCAACAAGAGATACTTTGCTCTCTTCGTCGATGAAGCGAGCCGATTTACAACGTTGTTCCTGATGGAAGCACGATCGGAAGTGTATGAGAAGTTCGGCCTTTACTACGAAAACGTGAAGACTCAGCTGAATGTTACAAAGAAGATAAGAAGACTCATCTTCAGTTCGATGGAGATAACTTTGAAGTGTGGCTGAATCGGATCACACTCAAGCTTCAACGAAAGGACCTCTGGGAGTATTGTGAAAAGGAGATTGCTGAACCTGAAGAGTCCAAGGGCGATGAACACTCCAAATGGTTGAAGGAGTCAAGACGTGCGATGAAGTACTTGTTCGATGGCATGACAGACAAGATGGTGAAAACAGTCAATTACGAGCCGACCCCATATCGAGTGATGATGCGACTAAAGCAACGCTATATCGGCAAGACCTACTTCAAGTACGTTGAAGAAATGACAAAACTACGTCGTTTGCAACTGGATGTGAACGGGAATATGGTTGACCATTTGAGTGAGGTTCGTCGATTGATGAATCGCATTGCTCAGTTGGGAGAACCTTTGCCTGATTACCAGTTACCTGCTCTGCTGATTGGATCATGGGCAGAAGCTGCTGTGACCGCCGTGTTTTGCTTGAACATTGTACCGAACTCAAGAAAGAGGATGGAGATCCCGCACGAGTGTGGTATCGAGAAACGCCGCCGTATTCTCAGCTCCGTACGTTCGGTTGTGCGGTTTTATCATACATTGATTTAGTGGAGAGACGGAAGATGGATGCAAAAGCTCGAGAGGCTGTATTTGTTGGCTATAATCGTGAGATTCACTCTGAATACCCATCGGTTCTTCAGAACTTTCATGTTCTTCTTTCGTGGTACTAACTCCCATGTTCCGTTTTCAATTAACGAACGGTACTCTTTATCTGCAGCACTTTTCCACTGCATGAATTGCTCACTTTCTTGTGCTTCTTTCATGGAATTTGGTCAAGGCCTTGATCTCTGCCATTGTTGTGTCGTTCACTATGAGCTCCCACTAGCGTCTTGGGCTCATAACTTGTTGCGGACAGCAACAAATACACAGAGTAGAAGCTAAAGTGTTGGCAACAACTTACTCAACAGGCAGCAAGATGCTCCTGTGCGGCACAGTGTATTTCTCGAAGTGGGCGTTTGTCTTCTCTTCATTTCTGTCTGTCTCAACTGGAGTTGGACTATACTATTTGCACTGGCACTTCGTTAGCCTGGACTATAAAGTGTGAACCAGTATTCCGCAACAGAATCAAAAACTAGGATGCTAGACCGCTTCCATTCACCTTGGCGTTGCAAAAATGAGAGATCATAAGACGTCCATTTCACACCTGCGAATTTCAGTGTTGAAAAAGAACCACGCCTCAAGAAAATAGCCATCTACAGATGGATTTCCACCACATAACGTCGAGATTCTCTGTAGACAGCGGGGCCCCTTAATAATCGCAAGGTTTCTCGCTATGTAGCTGCTCACCAAACAAGTTTCGGATTCAGCCACTATTGTGCTGTCACGGCAATTATGGTAGCAAGCAAGCAAGCAAGCGGTTTATAGCACTTGAGGACGTGTCACCAGTTAGGCCAAGGGACAATGACTCGATGTCATTAACTTGTCTGATTTCGATGTCCAAGGCCTCTTTAGCTCTGTGGAGATGGAAGAAGGTGACATTACAAACCACCCTGACGAGCAGGAGGAAAAGATGAAATCCCGTGAATTGGTTGACGAAATGAAATTTGAACTGGAATCGTGGCGATTCGAGGACTACACCGAGGCAGTCCTATATGACGTCTTCTTTCAAGGCGTAAAACACAAGCCGAACATCAGCCTAGCGCTTCCACCAGCTAAAGAATACTTTGCTTCCACGAGCCGAAATCGTTTCGTCACTTCTTCACTTGCATCCATCGATTCAGAAACACCGAACATCAGCCTAGCGCTTCCACCAGCTAAAGAATACTTTGCTTCCACGAGCCGAA
Organism: Phytophthora sansomeana; assembly: GCA_032158285.1. Taxonomy (NCBI): domain Eukaryota; phylum Oomycota; class Peronosporomycetes; order Peronosporales; family Peronosporaceae; genus Phytophthora; species Phytophthora sansomeana. Next base: position 501,112 of record JAPDHH010000200.1, read on the forward strand.
ATCGTTTCGTCACTTCTTCACTTGCATCCATCGATTCATCATACCAAGGGAACTTGTGTTTTACGCCTTGAAAGAAGACGTCATATAAGACTGCCTCGGTGTAGTCCTCGAATCGCCACGATTCCAGTTCAAATTTCATTTCGTCAACCAATTCACGGGATTTCATCTTTTCCTCCTGCTCGTCAGGGTGGTTTGTCATGTCACCTTCTTCCATCTCCACATCATCTCCTGGCGAAAACTCATCGCACTCACTTTCTGTAGGAATCGGATCATAAAGTTCAGGTCGATAATCTTTAGCAAGCCCACCCATCGAGCAAACACAAACAGAGGTGGAGCATTTTGCGATCACTCCGGTGCCATTCTGTACAAATTTGACAGATTGTTTCTCCCACCGTGGAGGATTCTTCATATCCATTCAAAAAGACAATCGTTTTTCTGTCAGAAGGTGTCGAATTCAGAAGCTGTCTGAGCGGGATCTCCACCACCGACTCAGCAATGTTGCATGTTGTTTTCTCATTTCCACGCAGCCAAAAGCAACTGAGATACTTTCGCGGATTCGAGTGGCCGATCCAAATCACATCCCAGTGCAAGGGATCAACCGAATAAGCAAACGCTAAAGCAGCGGACGATTTTCCAGTTCCGGGCTGCCCAACGACCCAAAGCAATGCCTGGCTTTTGATGGAGCACCTATCCATCTCGTTCCATTGGTCTATCAGTTGTCGACGACAGTAGAGAACTAATGGTTCATTGCGATGACCAACTCCTGCATCTTTTAGAAGAGATTCCGACATCAGAATGACTTTGTCTGGAGCACCCACCAAAAGTCGAGGACGCTCGGCCGGTTCACTCCACGACACTTTATTCGTGGTAGTACCTTGCGAACGGAGAAGTTGAGCGATACAAAGCTCGGCTTGTGATAACAGGATACATGCAAGTGTATGGCATCGATTTTCTAGAAGTCTACTCCCCAGTTGTACGCTTGGAGACTCTGCGAATATTGTTGACATTGGCAGCCATTTGGGACTATGAGATGGACCAAATGGATGTCACCACAGCTTTCTTGAACGGACCTATTGACGTGGAGGTGTTCATGGAGCAGCCGGAAGGCTATGTGGCAGAAGGCCAAGAAGATTGGGTGTGCCTTTTGAAAAAGAGTCTCTATGGCTTGAAGCAATCACCGCGAGTGTGGTTTCGCTTGCTCAAGACTCATTTGGTGGAGCAAGGTTTTGGTCTGATGAAAGGCGAGCCATGTGTAGCAGTCAAGGTCATGGATGGATGGCTAGTGCTCATTGCTATCTACGTGGATGACCTCATTCTGTTCGCACTGACCAGAAACCTGATGAACCAGATGAAGCAAATGTTAACGAAGAGATTTGTTATGAAGGATCTTGGCAAGCTCCATTTCATTCTTGGATGGGAGATATTAAGAAATCGCGGTGAGAGAACGGTGTTTATTGCTCAGCGAAAGTATGCTATGAATGTGCTAATTCGATTCCAGATTAGTGAATGCAACGGGTGTAAGACACCAAGCACAGCAGATTTGAAACTCAGCAAAACGATGTGCCCGACGGACGCAGATGAAAAGAAGTTGATGAATCAAAAACCGTATCGAGAGGTGATTGGAAGTTTGATGTACCTGATGCTTGGTTCAAGACCAGATTTAGCGTATCTGGTGAGAGAATGTAGTCAATTCCTTGAAATCCGGGTGTATTGCACTGGCGTGCAGCTAAGCGTGGCTTACGTTATTTGAAGGAGACACTGGATTGGGGATTACGACTAGGAGGAATTGAGTTTGCTCAGAAAAAGTTGAACCAGCATCTTACAGCCTATGCGGATGCTGACTTTGCCAATCGAGTGGATGACCGCAAGTCAGTTGCCGGGTATCTGACTCAACTTTGCAATAGCAGTATTTCATGGAGCAGTCAGACGGAAAAGACAGTAGCTCTGCACACTACTGAAGCAGAGTACATGGCATTGAGACTACTCGTGCAAGAAGTGATTCATTTGCGTCAGATGTTGAAGGAGCTTCAAATGCAGCAAGATGAGGCGTCGGAAGTTTTTGTGGATAATGAGAGCGCCAAGAAGTTAGCGAAGAATCCGGAGTTTCACAACCGAACAAAGCATATCGACGTGCGGCACCATTTTGTTCGTGAACGAGTTGAACTGAAGGAGATTGAAGTACTTCGTGTTCCTGGATCTGATAACGTGGCAGATGCTTTCACCAAGCCGTTGCCGCGGGCAACGTTTGAGAAACATCGAACAGCTATGGGGCTGATGTCACGTGCCGACTTTGAAAAGTCAATGCGTTGAAGTGATGACCAGTAGGTAGGGCTGTTGCGGAATACTGGTTCACACTTTATAGTCCAGGCTAACGAAGTGCCAGTGCAAATAGTATAGTCCAACTCCAGTTGAGACAGACAGAAATGAAGAGAAGACAAACGCCCACTTCGAGAAATACACTGTGCCGCACAGGAGCATCTTGCTGCCTGCTGAGTAAGTTGTTGCCAACACTTTAGCTTCTACTCTGTGTATTTGTTGCTGTCCGCATCAGATTCGAACAAGACTTCAATCGACATTTCACTAAATGGAACAACTTGGCTGGCTCCGATCCAGTGGAATCAAGGTGGTTATGACGCCATTTTCATTGACATAGACAAAAAGGTGATCCAGTTTGTTCAAGTGACTCGAGCCGTGCATCATACCTACGACCACACCTTTTTCGTCGAGTTCTTGACCAAACTTGCGGCACACGACGATTTCAGAGGCGTTCAACTTCTCCAAGTTGACGTTTATTTTGTTGTCCCGATGGAAAGGTTGCTAGTGTTTAAGCGCCCAGTTGACAGTGTAGGATTTCGTCGTAACGTTGTGGAGGCTACGTCCTCGGCTCCATCGATAGCAGAAGCTACTCGAAGCCACGGTAACCCAATGTTCGAGCGGTGTGCTTCGATGCTACGAGTTGTCGGAGTGGATTACAAGATGTCTTAACACCATTCGAGCCAAAGGCTCGGAAGTCATGTGAGATTGCGTTTTTGGAGGTGGATGTTGGTACTTGTATGTCACTTGGTACAACATCTCGAGAAATGGATCGTGTCGTTCTCGGTCGCAAAAAAAAAACGTTTCCAACTACTTCGGACTGAGGATCGGATTCAATCGTACAGTGTACGTAGCTACGATCTAAGTCCCACGTTTAGTTGCCTTACCACTACAGCTAAATTGTGAGTATGTTTATCCGGATCAAGCTCCATACGAATCATCATGATGATGGCAAATGTTGTGTTCTACCTACCTCTATTATTCATGTCCACCACACCACAACTCTCGTCCAGTTACAAACGTACCCCCAAAGCGTAACCCAACCATGTACGCCGGCGGAGGAGCGAACGAAGGCGACCACCACGGAGGCAACGCGCCCTTCTCGAGCGGCGCCGCAGAGGCCAACGACCTGGACGCGCTCGTGTTCGAGTTCGGCACGTCGCGCTGCAAATTCGGCTACGCGGGCGAGGACTTCCCGCGCGTTTTCGAGCGTCCTGTGGCCCACACGGAAGTGCAGGACGACGCGTCCGGCCGCAGGATCAACAGGACGGCGGCCCAAGTGGAGCGAGACCCGGAGAAATTGGCCCAATGGCTGTTCGACGCCAGCAGCTCCAGACTGCAGACGAGGCTCAGTGAGCACCCGCTGCTGCTCGTGGAGCGGCCGTTTACGCTGCCCGAGGAACTCTCGGACAGCGCAGGACCGACGCAGGACGAGCAGGACGCTGCAGGATCCAAGCAGGACATTCCCACTAAATCAGTACAAGCCAGCAGCGGCAAGAAGAGGGACCTGCGAGCAAGAGAGCAGATGGTGGAGGTGGTCATGGAGGAGCTGGGCGTGCCCGCTCTGTTCTGTGCCAAGAGCGCCGTCCTGGCCTGCTATGCCAATGCCAGGACGAGCGGCTTGGTGGTGGAGATGGGCGCCACGTACACCAGTGTCACCTCGGTGCACGAAGGGTATGCTTTTGCCTACCCCAAGAGTCAGGTGACGCTGTTCGGCGGTCATGACTTGGACGCCTTTTTGAGACAGAAGCTCGCGCCGCAAGTGGCAAAAAGTCGAGAGCAGATGGCGGCCGCGACGTCCGTGGAGACCGAGATCGCCAAGAGGAAGAAACAGACCTGGTCGTACGTGGTGGAAGCCAAGGAGAGCGGACTGTGTCGCGTGGCCGACGGACCTTTTGACGAAGCACAGAACGCGCAGCTGCCGCTCATCAACTATGAACTGCCGGACAAGACGGTGATCTCGATGGGCACGGAGCGGTTTAGTGTCGCGGAGCATTATTTCTTGGGAGAAACGGTGCCCAGTACTGCTACTGCTGTGACAGCAGGCCCAGATGCAACGACTGCTGCGAACGATGGGCCGGGTATGCGCCTGCCCGAGTTGATTTGCGAGACGGGTGGACTTACGACGGAGACTGAACTGCGTAAAGAGCTGTTCCAGAATATTGTGCTGTCAGGAGGCAGCTCGTGCTTTGAGAACATGCCAACGCGTATCGAACGCGAAGTAGTGACCACATTGAGCGGCACGCCGCTGCCGTTGACAGCATCAGGCAACTCGGGTGCGGCTGGCGGATTTACGAGCAGTTTGCGCGTCAAGGTTGTAGCGGCTCATGCGCAGGAGCGCCGTGTAGGCTCGTTCCTGGGTGGATCCATTTTGGCGTCGTTAGGTTCTTTTCACGAGATGTGGATGTCCAAGGCCGAGTACGCGGAGCATGGCGCTGCACTCATTCACAAGAAATGTCCGTAAGAATGTGACGAAGTTGGATCTCGCGTGTAGCCGTGGGTGTGGAGCCCACATCTGGGCTTGCGTGAATACGATAGCTTCACCGAGTAAAATACACGTACATGGCTGGTATTCGACAACCCCTTGCCGAGTCTGTCTGCTCGAGAGAACGTTGTCCAACTCCAGAGAAGAAAGTGCAGGAACGTCAGGGTCTCACTTGAAACACCAACGCTCGACGTCGCAGTTTGCTGGAGGTGAGTTATCAGGCAAACGACAACCAGCCAAGAAGCTGACGGTGCCCAAAAGCCCCAAGTTCTCGGTCATGTCGTGGCAAAAGAAGCGGGAAGGCAGCAGAGTAGGTCGATAGGCATCGGACGAGTGTGGCCATAGCTCAATGCACTGGATAAGTACCGTGAACAAGAATGTCTACTTGTGCTCCTCGTGGACGAAGGACTTTGTGTACTGTTCCAACGTCCGATGCCGTCTTGTATAGACCTCCAAGTTGCCGAGTGCGATGCATCAATGACTTCTGACGAATGTTTAGCGGCTATGGATAGGCCTCGTCTACTGCATGTCGGACCTGCATTCTCTTCAGCGTCTTGCAAGGCACCTCGAGGCAACCTGAGGAAGCGACGCTGCAGGCGCATTTTTAACACGCGGCTTTCGGCTGTGTTCTTCTTTCAGCACCAAGCACAACGACCCGCGGCACATCTTTCGTCATCCGAGTGCCGGGAACCAATGCGACGCAACACCACGGAACACGTCCGTCTTCTGGTCTAGACTGTGTACGCGACTTGAATGCGAGAATGGTGGAGGTCTGCGGGCACGTCCGGCGTCTGTCCACAACAAAAAACCACAGCGCAACTGGACGGTGACGCTTGAGGATAAGCTTAACTCTTACCCGTTTTCCTCTTTGGAGACTGTCACTCGCCCGATAGCGGCCTCCTGCACTACTGTAGTTTATTGCATTGCGGTGCTCCAATAGACCGTAACCCTGGGGATTGAGACTCCCAGTGGTAAGTTTCATGTATTATACCATGCGCTTCCTCTCCAGTGCATCACGAATAAAATATTCTTCTTGCAGTGTAGCACAAAAAATGTACAATACCCGATAGCGGTACATGTATCTCAGAGGCGCTGAGCTTGCTGGAAAGCGATGTCTCGGATTTCTAGTATGACGGCCGATTGCATTGCCGCTCTCGAGTCGAGAGTCTCGACTTTGGCCTCAACAAATTTCGTCCCGCAACGGTTCAGCTCTACGCCAGAGCCTCCTACTTTCGAGATCCTTGGCCTCCGATTGGCTGAATCCGCAAGCGTTATACGATTTGAGCGACTCAGCTGACCGAGAAACTACAGTAGCAGTTGAGAATTCACCTCCAAGTGACCAAGCTGCACATGACGATCGTTCGCAATCGCTACCGAGTGCTGCGCCAGCTGGCACAAACCACATACGGCGGCATCTTCCTGTGCGCCGACGAGTTCCTGCGCCCGAAACGCGTCGTGCTCAAGAGCGTCTCGCTGCTGCAGGCCATGAACCTCTTGGACTTGCGCAAACCGGAGCTGCAGGCGCCCGACGACCCGCGACAAGAGAAGGCGTTCGCCACTCTGCAGCGCTCCGAGGCGCGCCCCCACCCGCACATTGTCCAGTACTTGGACGACTTCGTTGAGGGCCACACGCTCTACTTTGTGCTCGAGCACTGTGCCGGAGACGACCTGTACAAGAGCGTGAACCGCGGCGAGAATCGGCGTCTGGACTGCGCTGACGCACTGCACGTGCTCAAGCAAGTGGCCTCGGCCGTGGCCTATTTGCACGGCAACGACATCGCCCACCGAGACGTGAGTCTCGAGAACGTGCTGCTCAGTCGCGGCGTGTACAAACTCGCAGACTTTGGGCTGTCCACGAGGGCAGACCAGTTGTGTGTACAGCGCGTGGGCAAGCCGTACTACATGGCGCCAGAGGTGGTGGCGCCCGGGGTCGTGTACGATCCCAAGGCCGCCGACGTGTGGTCGCTGGGCGTCGTGCTCTTCATCCTCTTGACGGGCTCGCCCATTGTGAACCTGGCCACGGAGGACGACTCGCGCTTCCTGGCGTTCAAGAGGGTCGGCGTGCGCGAACTGCTGGCGATTTGGCACATGACGCACTTAGTGAGCGAGGAAGCCATGCGACTGCTGGAGGGGATGCTGCAGTGCGACCCGAGCCAGCGCCTGACGATCGAGCAGGTGATGCAGCACGAGGCGTTCGAGAGGAGAGCCGCCGCGGCGTGAGACCAGCGCTGCCCGCAGACAGATAGCTAGTGTATATAAAATATATGAGATGAAGGTGGCAACGATTTCAGAGTCAACGATACCTTGAGCCCGTCAAACACTGGGCTAAACTGCGTGAACAAGTGCACGGTATGTAGCACAGGCAACACAGGCAACGAGTTTGCGATCAACAGCATGGGAGGCTTGAACGAGTCAGGCAGGAGAGGCCACATTGAGGATCGACTTTGAATGCAAACGGGTAAGAGTTATCCTCCGGCGTCACCGTCCAGTTGCGCTGTGGTTTTTTGTTGTGGACAGACGCCGGACGTGCCCGCAGACCTCCACCATTCTCGCATTCAAGTCGCGTACACAGTCTAGACCAGAAGACGGACGTGTTCCGTGGTGTTGCGTCGCATTGGTTCCCGGCACTCGGATGACGAAAGATGTGCCGCGGGTCGTTGTGCTTGGTGCTGAAAGAAGAACACAGCCGAAAGCCGCGTGTTAAAAATGCGCCTGCAGCGTCGCTTCCTCAGGTTGCCTCGAGGTGCCTTGCAAGACGCTGAAGAGAATGCAGGTCCGACATGCAGTAGACGAGGCCTATCCATAGCCGCTAAACATTCGTCAGAAGTCATTGATGCATCGCACTCGGCAACTTGGAGGTCGGGTACTTCTATACAAGACGGCATCGGACGTTGGAACAGTACACAAAGTCCTTCGTCCACGAGGAGCACAAGTAGACATTCTTGTTCACGGTACTTATCCAGTGCATTGAGCTATGGCCACACTCGTCCGATGCCTATCGACCTACTCTGCTGCCTTCCCGCTTCTTTTGCCACGACATGACCGAGAACTTGGGGCTTTTGGGCACCGTCAGCTTCTTGGCTGGTTGTCGTTTGCCTGATAACTCACCTCCAGCAAACTGCGACGTCGAGCGTTGGTGTTTCAAGTGAGACCCTGACGTTCCTGCACTTTCTTCTCTGGAGTCGGACGAATGCTGTTGTTCATTGTGATTCATGATCGCGAGCATGCTGTTCGCGGACTCGGCTAGGGATTGTCCAGTATTCGACCTCTGAGCTCGAATGAGCGAATTGATTGAGCCCACGTACGTGTTGTTCGTCCCAGAACTTCGAGCTGTATGGGACCCTGATGCAGTCGCAGGTCGTGGCTTCGACCGGGTCGGACCTGCAGACGAAACTCGTCGAGGCCTTACGACAGCAATGGCAGCGGTTGTGTGTTCATGTACCGTAGTTTTCTTGGCTTTCGTGAGGATCATTGCTGACCCTGGGCGGTTTGATCGTGGTACACCAGTGCAAATATCACTGTCGTGTCTGGGCGGAGAAGAAGATGACGAAGAAGACGACGATGGAGAGTGAGAAGACTCCGGGTTTCGACTTTGCTCGGGTTTCCAAGCTTGAGAGTGTCGGAATGATGTAGAGATGCCAGGTGTCGTGGCTGAAGTTGCAAGAGAAGCGATTAAAGCTTTCGATCGCTTTGTCAAAGCAATCGCAGCGGCGATCGCGTGTGATGCAGATGGACTTGCAACACCCACGCTATCCGATCCTGACTCGGTCTCGCGTGGAGCTTTTAGTGCACGACTTGGTCGAGTATAGCTCGTTCGAGATGATAAACTTGTTCGAGCGTACGGCTTCGGCCCTTCAACTGCTGTAGGCTCGCTCGCAAACTGATCTTTGCTTGCAACGACACAGGCAACAGGAGGCTCCTGTTGTAAGCTGCTAGGCATCGGCGTCTCGTCTTCAATTTTCGCTGCGTGCTTGACTGCTTCCTCTTCAGGCGGTGGAGATACTTTTGATGCCAAACTGTCCGATAGTAATGTCGCCTGAGCTGCTACTACTCGAACGTGCTCATGCTGATTCGAGACCCAAACGTTGGCTTCTTGTTGTTTCGGGACTGGAGGTTTGCTAACCGATCGAATTCGCTGTCGATTTGACCCAAATGCGACGGCATGCAGTTGTCGCTGCTTTGAAATTCGCTCACTTTCTTGGCTTTGTTCTTGGGCTTGACGTAAACTTGCGTGAATTTTGCTAATGCGAGCGCCTCCACCAGAAGAAATAGCCGACGGAGTAGTACTGGACGAAGGACTACTTGACGTGAGTACAGAACGGGGTTTCTCAGCTACAGGATGGTGGTCACGTGTATCACTACTTTCTCGAGAGTCCGAGTCAACAGAACTTGTTCGTGAGGTAAAGGTCTTCCGATGGTTGTCAACTTCCTTGACGATAAGTGCTCGAAGGTCCATCTTGGTCAAGTTTTTCAGGTCGAACGAGAAATCGGCTCGCATGGGCGGAGGAGGTTCTACCCCACCACTGCGATGTCGATATTTGCGCTCCATGTCTTGCAAGTATGGATGAGCAAGAGCGTCTTGAGCCGAAATGCGCTTGGCCGGATCAAACTCGAGCATTTGATCCAGTAAATCTACAGCAGAGTCGCTAGCATTTGGAAAAATTGAACGGAACGGAACCTTGGTCTTCTTCCCTAAGGATTGCAAGAATCGCTGCGCTTGAGAACTTTGGATCCGCGTTGTGGCTTCCGATGAAGGAGCTCCGATCACATCAAAAATTAGCGTGAGTTGATGCAGGAAGTTTTTCCCGGGAAAAAGAGCTTTGCGGCCAAGAATCTCTGCAAAAATGCAGCCTACAGACCACATATCCACGCTTTGGTCGTACAATCCGTCCGGTTGTAGCATCAATTCTGGTGCTCGATACCAGCGCGTGACAACATGTTCCGTCATTGGTGGACGATCTGGATCTCGAGCAGACGAAGACTTTAAGCTCGCTGCCGGGGCCGATCGTGGACGTTCCAAAGTGCTGCTTGAAGCAACGAAACCGCGAGGAATTTTGCGTGCTAGGCCAAAATCTGCAATCTTCAGCTGGCAAGTCTTGCTCAGCAACAAATTTCCTGGTTTCAGGTCTCGATGTAGCACGCCGTTGTCGTGGAGGTATTTAACACCGCGAAGAAGTTGATGCAAAAAATACTTTGCGTGAGAATCAGACAGTGGTTGGGAGCTCTGGATCACCCGGTGCATGTCAGTGTCCATTAAATCCATGACGATGTAGAGCTCGTCGTCCTTCACGTTAGCCGACAGATTGTGAATGGATATGACCTAAAAGACATCGTAGCTGTTAGATTTTTCATGATCATGGGAGTCGTGATAAACTCGGGAAATTGCCATACGTTTGGATGCTTGCCGAGGTGCTGCAATAGTAAAACTTCACGTAGCGTGTGTTTTGCATCTACCGTTCGCTTAGCCATTGGAGTCACCTTCTTGATGGCAACGCATTGACCTGTTTCACGGTCTTTCGCAGCACTGCAGATACAGTTTAGCACCTAACGAAAACAAACTCAAATGAACCAAATGCACGTACCATACAACTCCGTATGAGCCTTTGCCGAGGGGTTAAGGAATTGGTAGCGAGAGCTCACTTTAAACACGCTTCCGTACACTTTAAACCCGGTTGCACTTGAAGAATTCCCGTGTGAACTCAAGGCACTACTGGAAGATGCTGAATGTGCCATTCTGGAATTCCGTGATCAACAGCTAATTTCTAATTGTTTGCTTAGGGATGGATGGCCATTAACTCCACGAAGAAGTCTGCAGATGAGTAGTAGAAAACAATGGATGCTCAAGTTGTTCTCGAGGAAGGAGGTCTGCAGTGTCAAAGCTCCTACACGATGCAAATAGAATTCTGCGTATGTTGGTACTTGCGCTATTGATACTTCCTGAAGCTGGATGAGGTAAATGGCGCAAATACTAAAGTAGAGGAAAATGAACTTGTCATCCTCTTGCTGCTGGAGCCAAGAGCTCTTGCTGCTTGAGGTTGTTTTGTTGGTGCTCGAATATAACACATATTCTATCGCATTATACTGGTACCCGCCTACCTTTTACGCTATAACTGCAACACACTGGAGATTGGTGTTTACGAATTTGGGCATACCAGGTGATGCATGTTTGCGCCATTTTGGCTACTGCTCGCAGTTCAAACATATTTTTTTATTTTGTTAACGGGCATTCAGATCTCAAGCAAAATACCTGTCCGTGACGATTCAGCTCCTGAGCGCGCTGCACCACTCAATTAGATACTTTGATTCACCAAAATATAGCACCTAATGGTAGCATTGAAGATACCACCAACCAACCAAGAACAACCACGAATAAAAGTCTGCTACGTGACTGATCATCGAGATGAACGGTGCTAACATTATATTTTTCTTTTTGTACGAGGTATCAACTTCTGTGAATTGCATACTACCCCAATGAGTTGTGCATCGTACCATTTTGGTCTTGGTAACGGTCTTCACAGCCATCTTGTCCTGGCAAAGTTGAGTTGCACGTTTTGTTCTCCATGGTATCGCCAGCACCAGGCCCAAGACATGAGAGTGCATCATCGTGGTCACAACTTCTAAGAGCGTATTTCGTTCGAACCTTTTCTAATCTCCGACATTCTTGGGCTGCAACCCAAGTGAGCCATCGTGGGAAGTATTCCATCGAGCGTCTTCTGGCACTAGAAGAATACACACGAAGAACATCTTTGACACGAGTCTTACTGGTATGCGCAGGAACGCCACTTCCAATCGTGATTTTGGTTATTTCGCAGGAATCATTTCCTCTTGAAAACCCTGCTGCTGGATGGAGAGCCAACTGGGGATTTTGGATTCGAGTCTCGCTCTTAGGGGGGATGACATCTCTTGGGATTTTCTCTCAGCTGGGGATTGCAGGTGTCCAAATGTCTTCGAAGCAGCTTATAGTCCAATGCATCTTCATGGCGATAAGCTATACCGTGGTTTCTATCGTGGTCGCTGCATTATCCGTGTTTCCAATTCCTTTCATGGTAATTGCGATGTCATCACCGTTTCTCGTTCTGTTCGTGGGATCGATGCGTGTTACCCTGGGCGAGCGTGTTTTTCGCAGTCTATTAGAAAAACGATACGAGTTGCAGCGCTTTGCCAATACAGTCGCCGTCCAAGTGTTGATGGCAGTGATATACCCAGCGTACCAAGTGCTCTTCAATTCGGCGGCAGGCTCCCATTACGAACTTCCGGTCTTCTTGTTGCTACCCGTCATCAAGTTTGTGCTGAAACATCTTGTGGCATTCAGTTTGAAAGATTTACCTGAGCTCATCCCCCACAACATCATTTTTACTGTTCATTTCTTCAATGCACTGTACCTGGCAACGTGCATGCAGTCTGCTAGTTCGCTTTTTTCGGTTGCTGTAGTCATGACAATCGATTTTTCGGACACGGGGTTGACACTTCTGAGTATCTACCGGTCAACGACTCGCATAATGAAGCAGCTTCACCAAACTATTGGACCCACCGGCGCATCAACCACACTGCTTGAAGCAGCATTCCTATTATGCCACTATCATGACAAATTCACGAAAGAGGAACGTGATCACATTCAAGTACGCTCCATTGTTCAGCACAAGCTGTCGGCCAGTTCAAGAAGTATTGTCTCTCAATTTGATACAAGCGTACTTGGACCATCCTTTCGCCGGGTATCCAACACGCATTCAATGCCGACGATGAAAGCTGTGGTTAACGTTGGTACGGATTTATCTCGCTTTCGAGCGGTATTCAGTCAACAGTGGGGTGCAAAAATTAAACCTGTCTCGCCGATTCACGTGAAAAACTTGGTTCACACGGAGCATGTCCGTGATCTGCAAAGTGTGGCTTCTGTGCCGTCAGTGCTGCATCTAGCTACGCTTCGAAAGGCTCTTGCGACAATGTTTACCATCGAGTGCATGGTGCTGTCAGAGTACGTCGAGTTCATCATTCCTGCTACTGTACGGAAACTATGTTCTCATGATGGTGCGCCGCTCGAGTGCCAAGTATCACATGGAGATGGCTGGGATGACGTTCGACAACGTCGGATCAACAGTGCAAACAGTTTTCATCTATGGGATGTTAGAGCTAGGATCATTTGTTCTTCTTGTTGCACTGATGAAGATAAGTTGCGGGACTCAAGCGCTTTACCACCTCGCGTTTGTACTTGAAAACGAAGCGCTGTCTATCCAAAGTAAAATGATGGGCTGGATGCTCATGACGCTCGGTTTTCGAATTGTACATTTCGGTACGTTCATGCGATCTTGAAATCCTCAGAGATATCACCAAACTCACAGTTGTTGTACTGCTCGTGCTTGTAGGAGTTGACTTTACTTTCCATTTTTCTTGGATTCGCGACCAGAACAGTTAGCTTGGGCTGTACATGTACGTCTCAAAACTGGAATTGAATGCAAATGATAATTCCTACTTTGAGGACCTCTGACCGCAATACCAAGTTAGTTGCTGCGTAGTTGGTTGACCATTCTATCTGGAAATACCACAAAAACGTTTGATGCTAGAATTGGAATTGCCTTTTTCGACCACAGGTATACCACACCACGACTGACAAGTTGGAACAAGTCTTCAGGAGGAAGTACTCCGCCCATTTCTCCAAATCGTGAAAATCCATAGTCGACAGAGCGATAATGATTTCGAGTACGAACCGAACGCGAACGCGCAACTATTCGATTGTGGTAATAATGGCCAGCAAGCGAATGCAACCATGGGCGATCAAGCTCCAGAAAATATGGCTTGCCATGCAAATCAGCCACCGTGGGAAATACTCTGTTGAACGAATGATAGCGCTTGACGAATAAACTCGAACGACATCGATAATGCGAGTTCTGCTGGTGTGTATCAGCACCCCACTACCGATGATCTCGTTTGTTCTCTCAGCCGAAATGATACCGCTACAAAACCCCAGCGAGGGATGGCGCGCCAATTACGGGATCTGGATTCGAATTGCTATCCAAGCCGGTACTGTCGCCATGACTGCAGCAGGTCAAGCGGCACATATTTTTGACCGTGTACAATTTTCAATTTATCAGCTTGTCGTCCTTTTCTTGAGTGTAGCAGTAAGCTACTCGAGTACTGCGGTTGCTGTTGCTGCTGGCATCGGCTTCCCAATTCCTTTCATCGCAGTGACGTTGAGTGGTGCATTTTTCGTACTGCTAGGGTTTTGCTTTTTTATTGTTCTGGGCAAACACAAATCTCGAGAAATTCTGGCGCAGCGCAAAAACCTCATTTGTTTCCTCGGATTTCTCGCTGCTCAAGTGACTCTGGTGCTTGTGTATCCCTTTTATCAGATGCTGTTCCAATCGTCATTCGTGAATACCAACTACGAGCTCGCGGTGCTGCTTCTCCTCCCCGTCATCAAGAGTGTGATGAAAAACATCATTTCCTTCACCATTTCCCAGAATGGAAGACATGGTCCCTGAGGCTGTGATCTTCACCGTGGATTTTTTCAACGCAGTCTACTTGGCTACTAGTCTGCAGCACGCGACTTCTTCCATCACCGTCGCGACTATCATGGCGATCGACCTACTCCAGACAGGTATCGCTCTGCACGATCTCTATCGACGCACCGATGCCATTCTAAACCGTCTTCAAGTCATTGCTGGGATGCAAACTACCAACGGTAGCGTCCTGAACGCCGCCATGTCGTTGTGTCATTCTCCCGAAAAGTACAAGCAACAGAAGCACGCGTTCATCAGCCTCAAGTCTTGTCTGCATCACCGTCTTTCAGCGTCCAGTGTCGCGCTCATTGACCAACTCGAGAAACTCACACACCGTACAACGCCCACAGTAATTCCTTCGAGTCCTCGCCGGTTCTCGACGAAATTTAAAACTCTTTTCACGAGCTCCGTAGTCGTTCATCCGACCGAACTGGGACCATCAAAGAGCGATTCTGAGCCGCTCTCCGACGCTCTCAGTGAAACATTACGGATGCTGTTCACGACCGAGTGTATGGTATTGGCCGAGTATCTTGAATCGGTCATACCGGTTCTGTATGCAGTTTTCATGCTGGTCATGGTCCATCTCCCCACGGCTCAGTACCACTCTGAACTTGAAGGGATCGACGTAAACAACGTGAATACGCGGGTGCAGTCCATCCTCCTCTACGCGGTGTTGGAATTGACGTCTCTGTTAGCTTTGGCAGTGCTGCTGAATCGACGAGCAGGCTTCAAAGTGCTGCACCAATTGGCGTTCACTCTGGAAACGCAGCAGTCGCTTGTGCAGGGCAAATTGCTGCTCTGGATGCTCATGGTCATGGGCTTCCGTGTTGTTCACTTCGGGGCCGACTTCACCTTCCAGTTCAAGTGGCTACACTCGTAAACAAATGGCTACAGTACCTCTGATTAGAAATGGCTACACGGTAATGGTCGTCATCCTTTTTCATCCAATCGCATTCGACCTCGAAACCGTCTTCTGATTGGCTGATACTCTTGAAGCCATGTGCGTCACACGATTTTTCCGCTGTACGTCAGCATTGCACAAACATGAGCGCAATTCAAGAGCATTTATCTCCATTCCTCAACTCGCCACCACCAGCACCGAATCGACCGCTAGAATGGCGTCTCCACTCAAGCAGATCACCCCCGCCGACGTGGCCAGCTTCGCGTACGACCCGGTGGACCCCAGTGCTCTTAAAGACGCTACTGCCATTGTAAACGATGTACGCGAGAACGGCATAGTGGCACTGAAGAAGCACGCGCTGCGGCTGGGCGACGTGCCGACCGAGGACGCGCCGCTGCTCATCGGCCACTCGGAGCTGCAAAAGGCCTTCGAGACGCTTCCCCAGGACCAGCAAAATGTGCTGCAGCGCACGGCGCAGCGCATCCGCGTGTTCGCGCAGGCCCAGAGAGCGTCGATCGGCAACTTCCAGCAGAAAATCGACGGCGGGTTCGCCGGCCAAGACGTATGAAGAGCATTTTTCACCTGCTTACACTTGACGAGCAATGGGTACTAATTTTGGGCACTTGTTGTGAAAATGGGTACAATGTAGGTGTCGCCCATGAATGCGGCCGGATGCTACGCCCCTGGAGGCCGCTACCCGTTGCCTTCGTCCGTAATTATGACGGCAGTGACGGCTCGAGTGGCTGGCGTGAAGACGGTGGTCGTGTCGTCCCCCAGGCCGGCGCCTGCTACGTTGGCCGCGGCCTATTTGGCTGGAGCGGACTATTTCCTGGCTGCTGGCGGTGCGCAGTCCATTGCTGCCATGGCGTATGGCGTGGGAAGCGTCCCGCCCTGTGACATCATTGTGGGACCTGGGAACAAGTGGGTCACCGCCGCCAAGTCGCTCGTGTTTGGCAAATGTGCCATTGATATGTTGGCAGGACCCTCCGAGTGTCTCGTGATTGCAGATGAAAGTGCCGATGCTGCTACCATTGCAGCGGACTTGCTGGCTCAGGCAGAGCACGACACGGCGGCCGTGCCGATCCTCGTGACTACGAGCCAGAAGACCATCGACGCAGTGAACGAGCAGCTGACCAAGCAGTTGGAGACGCTGCCGTCCGCCCCGACGGCCAGCGTCAGTGTCCAGAACGGATTCGCAGTGCTGTGTCCGGACCTGGCGTCGTGTGTCAGTGTGTCGGACGTGCTGGCCCCGGAACATTTGGAGATCATTACGAGCAACGCGCGTGAAGTGGCAGACCAGGTGTCGAACTACGGAGGACTTTTTGTGGGAGGCCGCGCGGCCGAAGTCTTTGGCGACTACGGCGCCGGACCGAACCACGTGCTCCCGACTGGCGGAACTGCCAAGTACACGGGTGGGCTCTCTGTGCACACGTTCCTCCGGATCCGTACGTGGATGCGCATCGACGACGCACAGGAATCTCAGGCTCTGGTACAGGACTCTGCACTACTGGCGCGTATGGAAGGACTCGAGGGCCACGCACGCGCTGCCGAGAAACGCCTGCTTTAGACTCATGGGCTGAACGACGTGTGTGCATGCCCGCAACACCATCCACCACGACAAATACAGAAACTTAGTTGTATGTGTTGTGTTATGTCTCTGGTGCTGTTAGGTGTTGTGTGCTCTTCATCCCCACAAAGCGAAGACCTGAGCGAGGAGATCTCGAGGCGCTGCGATGACTTGATGGACAACTGCAGCTTCACGCGGGAGTAGGTGAGCTGCAATGGACGCCAGATTGATGCTGTAGTCTTGCCACAGGACCCAAGCCAAGAGTCCAAACATGACGATGAAGAAACAGCGGTCCAGCCACGCACTCTTGCTGCTGGCACTGTATCTGCTGGAAGAAGACTGCTCGTCCGTCGTGATGGCTTCTACTGCTTGGTCCTTAGCGCGCTGGATGAGCTGTTCAGCTTTTTCCTTCTCCATGCCAAGCAGTTCCTGGAGTTTCTGGACCTTCACGCGCTGTGCTGCCTGCTCAATTGCAGCGATCTGATGCTTCTTGTTCTCGCCAATTGCGTCGGCCAAACGAGTCTCTGTGGAGTATTCGTGATCACCATTTTTCGCTGATGTAGCTGGCTGGTGTTCGTTTTCGCGGTTATCCACACTGTTGGTGCTGTAGGTGAAAGGTTCACCGGGGTACAGAGTCAAGAAAGATACCACGATGAGTCCCAGCGCAATGCCGACAGCAACACTTTGGAGCTCGTCCATTGCCCTCGAAGAAGTAATTGCTTCTTACAGCGTCGCTTCACAACTGGCGGTTGTCTTGATCTGCAACAACCGTCCTGACTCGGAAGAATGGGCGTGTCATTTGATCCAAGCGAACTGGAAGCTGAAGTCAACGCCTATACGAGCAAGAATTTTGTTGGTGAATGCGACTAGTTTCAAGGCAACAAGAATCGTCGTACCAAAGTGCACCACTCGGAATGTCAGGGTCATAAGCATCCACACGATGACTTTAGTCTGGATGAGCATCGCTTGCGTCTCCAAGACAAAGGCGAGATGGTACAGTGCTCGAATACCACAATTGCGGTGAAGCATACCAATGAGGATGACAAACGAAATGTATTAAAAATTCACGATAAGTTAAATCATAATAAATTTTTAAATAAATATTTTGAATATTACCATAACAAATTCTATTATAAAATAAAGGAAGTAATATTTTGACTTTAACTGGATTTTTAATGGTTAATTAATTACAATATATAATTCGAGTTCCAGAAGCGCGTACACAAACACGCTCGTTACAGTGCTGCCTACGTTATCGACGGTAGCTCCGTGTGATATTTTGCACTTGGCAGGTGCACCATTGCCACAATAAAGCTCGCGTAGAAGAGGAATGACGGACTCCAAGTACTCGTTCAAAATGATGCATTCGATTGTGAACAGCACCTCGAGGCTTTCTTGAAGGATTTCCAAGTGGAGAACAGATGAGCTACAAGCTGGCTTTGTGATTGTATCCGCACGAATCTCCACTTGATGTTTACTTGCCACGAACATGGTGGATACTACCGGCAGTGGGTGGACGGTGGTATTTACGTGATGAGCAAAACTTCAATCCAGACTTTTTGCTCGCAGTTTTAGTTGATCATGTGAGTGCTTCAGACCAGGAATGTCAGTTATACTCGGAGATCGACCACTTCTTGGTCTTCCATCGAGACTATCAAGTAAGCTTCGGACCGAAGCGGATAGCTTATGCGGCAGGCATGAACGGATTTGGATACTTGTGCGAGCTAGTTGATCGAATTTCGTTCCGGAACACAGCAGAACGACCTTGCGGAGAACATCGTCACTTTTGTTGTCTACCCCCACTGCTTGATGCAATTTTGCTACAATTGTGGAAGTTTTTCGATTCAGTTTTTGAAGTTCTACTGCGGTTTGTACGAAATCCAGTAACATAATTATCACGACAGTGACGATTGAGGATGAACTCTGCATGCAGCTGGCAAGATACAGCGCGTTGAAGAAGTCGACCGTGAAGCTTATCCCCTCTGGCATCGTATCCTCTAAGTGGGTTATGGTTCGTAACAGAATATTTTTCAGGAAGAGTTTGAGGAACGGAAGGAGCAGAATCACAGGTATCTCGAAGTGACTATCGAGTGCCAAGTTGAAAATGACTTGATACACTGGGTAGACGATGGACATGAGAAGTTGAACGGATACAAAACAAATATGTCGGACCAACCGCTCATGATTCGACAACATCTTCCGAATCACGCGTTTTCCAGCAACAATACGAAATATGCTGACGAAGAGTAGAACGAAGACGAGGTTGAGCGAGATTCCCATGAAAGGAAGTGGGAACGCCCAAAACTTTGCAAATATCATTGAGGCGGCCGGATACAGTAGCCCTTGAGCGACAGAGATTGAAACAGTTTGTTGGACGGAGAATGCAGCGCCGCCGATGATGCATTCTGCTTGGACCACCATTCCAGTTGCTACCATTCCTCCGAGTATCCCAACTCGAATCCAAAACCCGAAATTTGATGCCCACCCGTCAGCTGGATCCTGCAACGGAATGCATTCTTGCAATCCAACCAACACGATCATGGGTAATGGCGTACACACACAGACCAGCACCACACGCAGTAACGATGTCTTGCGTGTATACTCTTCGAGCGATAGCATTCGTTCAACGGAATATTTGCCACCGCGGTGACTAAGCTGTATCGCATAGAAGCTGCTTTCAACTTTGCTATACGAGAACAGAGTCGCGACCAAATGTTTGTCTTGGTGTGGGGTGCAGTTTTCTCGTCGCTGGATTCAGAAAGCTCAGCTTGTTGCGGACTAGACAATGGATAGATCATTATCCAAACCAACAAGTGATGCGAACACTGCCTATCGCCAGAGTATACGAATATAGAGCAAGGACGATTAATCAGTGTGAGATGTGGAAGTGACGCGAAGGTATATTTGCTTGGGCGAAAATTACACCGAGCGTACCACTTTATAGCTATGGGATGAAGACTCGTACTTGTACATGTACTTGATCGACAACAGAGGCAGGTATATGACGTTCCTGACAACCGCATACGTGTCGAATTATTTATTGGCTTTTCATCCAGCCGAACTGGAATGTGAAGTCAGCTCCTACATTGCCACAAATAAAAAAACTGAGTGTTATACAATTCAACAAAAACACAAATGTTGACACGCATACCAAAATGCACCACACGGAAGCTTCAGCTCATGAGCACCCACGTCATCAACTTCACTTGTATCAGCAACATTTGGGTTTCCAGGACGAAAGCCAAGTGGTATAATGCTTGCATACGACAATTTCGCATCATCATAGCGATCAGGATCAGAAATGAAGCGAATTCGAGTACCGCATACACGAAAACGTTGACCAAAGTTTCCCCGACGTTGTCACGAGTGATACCGACTAAGTCCATGTGGTATTTTGCACTTGGAAGATAAACTACCAAAAGTATGAAGCTTCCGTAGAGCACAGGGATGATCGACTCGAGATATTCGGTCAGCAAAAGACACTCTGATTGAAAGAGAACGTCAAGCGTCTCGCCCAGAATTTCGTTGTGTCGGCTGTCAGAATTATCTAGCAGCTTTGAAGTTTTCTGTGGCTGATCAGGTTCGCTGTGAGTTGGTTTGACGACCGTAGTGAATATGGTGGCAGCGGGCTTAATTTTGGTGAGGTTGCAACGAAGGGAATTCCATGAAGAAGGCTTCGATTTCACAAAAGAGCGAGATCTCTTTATCGTAGCGTGGAATGGAGCTCGTAACTCGCTTAATCGAGGCATGCTAAACCGTGGTAGAGTGCGATCCCCATTACCTGGCACATTTTTCAACTTATTGAGTAAGTCTCGCCCTTCCAATGATAATTTGTGTGGGAGACAGGAGTCTAGAAGAATACTCCAACGCGTTTGGTGCTGAAATTTGTCTGTATCACGACAAAGTAACCCCACCACTGGCAATAGACTGTCATTGTTCTGAGTCTTGCCGCACGCTTCATGAAGACGGGACAAAATCGTATCAGTGTGCTGGTGCAGCCCTCTCAGAGAAAGCGCTGTTTGAGTCAAGTCGAGGGGCATCATAGTTGCTACCGTCGAGATGGAAGAGGTGTTCTGCATGCACGATGCCAAGTACAGAGAGTTGAAAAAGTCTACCGTGAAGATGACAGCCTCCGGGACCATGTCTTTCATGTGAGCTATGGGCAGCGAAACCAGGTTCTTCATGAAAAGCTTTATCACCGGGAGGAGAAGAATTACCGGGAGCTCGTAGTTTGTACCGGTGATGTGCTCAAATAGCACCCCGTACGCTGCGTAGCTCACGGCCATAATTGACTGCGAGCCGCTGAAGCTGACAAGTAGAACGAGTTCATCCCGGTGCGAGGCCAATTGTTTGAATACTTGGTTCCCGACAATTATGCGAAATATTGCGGCGAACAGCAGCACATACAGGCTGATAATTATGAGCACCATAAACGGAATTGGAAACACCCATAGAGCGGCAACAAGCATTCCAACAAACGGATAGCAGACTGCCTGGCCGACAAATAGCAGGACCAGTTGCCAGCTTGATACCACAATACCTGGAACCATGTGAATTGCAAACGCTGTCATCCCCACTGCTACGACACCTCCAAGAATGCCTGCACGGATCCAGAACCCGTAGTTTGCGCTCCAACCAGCTAATGGATCTTGAAGAGGTACACATTCCTGAAGAAGCAATAGAGCTGCCATGGGCAATGGAGTCCCTATGCAGACCATCAAGACTCGAGTAATGGATGTGTTTCTCGTATACTCTTCTAGCGCCAGTAGCCTTTCAATGGAGTATCTACCGCTATGGCTAAGTTGTAGCGAATCCCACAGACGTTGGAGCTTGGAGTCCCAAGTTGTTGACGAAGTTGACTGCAGTGAATTTTCCGTGGACGCGTCATTGGTGGCTACTGTGCTTGATACGGAGGCCATTATCTTATGAATTTCCGACTGAAAGAAAAGGTCTCGGAGTTCTGCGTAGTGGTGGAGACACTTCTAGAGATAAATGCAGCGCCACTGAGGACTCGGCTGAAAACGTTAACTAATTGTGGAAAAATGGGTTAATGCAAAGACTGGTGATGAAAATGCGTGTGGTTTAGAAACCGCATAGAGCTCCATAAACATATTTCGGTCTCGAAGCAAATCATACACCTTCTGAAGATGCTGAGGACAAAGAGATGACGAATTGGAAGAGGACGAGTGTTGACAAAAATTGGATTGTGTGAATGTTTTGTAGTGGTCTATCTACTCTGTAAGAAAATATGAGTGTCAAGTCTGCTTCCTAGTCTGAGTGCTCCAGTACCCACGCGAACTGGAATGTGAAGACGACTCCTGTTCATATGAATGATATAGTTAGTAAAATGACATGAGCTGCATCAGGTGGTGCAAATGCCTCACCGAAATGAACTACTCGGAAGCACAGAGTGATTAACGCCCAAACGATGAGTTTGCACTGGGCAACTTTCATTTGGGTCTCCAGAACGAACGCAAGTTGGTATAGTGCTTTCAAACCGCAGTTCTTCAGCATTACCAGCACCAACACCGCCAAGGACACAAACTCCAAAGACGCGTGTATACGAACACACTTTGAACTCTCGAATCCACGTTAGCGTCCGTGGTACCCTCCAACTCGATATGATACTGCGCACTCGGAAGGTTGACAAGCACTTTGACGTAGCAGCCATAGACCACCGGGATGATTGCTTCCAAATACTCCGTGAGCACAAGACACTCCGAGGTGAATAGCACCTCAAGGGCTTCACTGAGGGAGGTTGGTGCGTGTTCATCTAGTTTTACATCAGAAGGTTGAACTGTGGGTGTTGGTGTTTTCTTTGTTCTTGAAGGTTTAACCACCATTTGTACCGTTGAAATGGGTTGAATGGTTGATTGAGTTTTGGAGAAATACTTGTGAAGAAAACATCTTAGACCACTCCGTTGCAATGAAGACGATCGCTTTTTGATCACAATCATGCTAGAATCTGGAGATGTCACGTTGCTACGAACTTTGCTTTCTCGACGCTTTTCAAGATTTCCAAGCCAACCGGAATTGGGTGTTTGGAGGACGGAGTTCGACCGTAATCGAATTTCTTCGTTTAAGTGGGAGCTTAGCTTTTCTGGGCTCTCACACAGAATCTGTACCGCGTTCAACAGGATCAGCGTTTTCATTGAGCTTCCGGTTGATTCCTGTGCCATCTTCTTTGCAATGTTTTGCGTTCGACGATGCATACGATAAAGCTCCAGAATGGACTGAGAAATGTCGAGGGCTAGAATTGCCACTACTGCACTCCTTGACGACGCGCCTTGTACGCAAGTTACGAGGTAAAACGCGTTGAAGAAATCAACGCAGAAAATAACCTCTAGCGGAAGCATATCTTCCAGGTGCGGGATCGTAAGCGATAGACAAATTTTTCATGAGAAGTTTTATGATTGGTAGCAGTAGAATCACTGGAAGTTCATAGCTCGAATTTGCTGCCACCCCGAACAACACTTGATACGCTGGGTAGACGACAGATAGCAGCATCTGCACAGTGATGAAATTGAAGAATTGCATGCATTGGTGCTGTTGTCTGAGGATTCGACTGAACGCATCACGTCCAACGATAAGGCTCAAAGCTATAACGATTTCGGTGACGAAGAGCGTGTTGAGCAACAGTACAACAAATGGAACAGGAAATACCCAGAGCTCTGCGACGAGCATCCCAACAAAAGGAAAACTTGCTCCAACGACAATGTCGAGAACTCCAATTTGGACCATAGTGAGTGCCACCCCGTCGATCATGTGCATCGCGTGAATTGCAATCGATGCGCAGATTGTACCAGCCAAATTGCCGAAACGGATCCAAAAGCCATAATTTGCCTTCCAGCCTTCATGTGGATTCTGAAGTGGAACTAATTCTTGCAACAAGACAAGAGCAATAATCGGAAGTGGTGTAGCTATACAAACGAGCACAACTCGCCATAGTGAAGTCGATTTCGTGTAGTTGCTGAGCGCTAGCATCCTCTCGATCGAGTATTTACCTCCCCGACGACTTATCTGCAGCTTGGACCATGTTCGAGCTAGAATACCGAGACAACTCTCGGGATTGCTTGCTGTGGTCGCCATCTTGTGGGGATACAAATTCGTTTGGTGTTACATGTCTGGAGACGAAGTATTTTGAGAAACCTGTGTGACCTCGACTACTTCGCGAGCCTATACATATATCACCCGTAATCTAGATGACGCAGATTTCAATGCTTCTCTCAATCGTGTTCTTATAAAAACGATCCCAGCACAGGGCACATGCTAAGACTCAGTTTATAAAACAAAACGTTTTTCACTTTGTCAAAGTTTTTAGGAAATGTGCTGTTGGTTAAACGACGGGGGTTAGTCAATTCGTCATAGAATGCGTAAAACTTCGTTACTAGAGGCCGGTAGGGTGTGTGAGTTAACAGTATTTCGAACTATCCAGAATGCTGTGCTTATGTGTTTTTCCAAGCCAATGGCTCATTAGCAAAGAGACGAACGAAGTTGGTATCCTATGAATACCTGAATAATTGACCAAGCCAGCATAATTTGTGATGAAGCTAACCAACACATTTAAAAGTCCGTACCTTAGCTCACGATAGCCACAACTTTCTTAAAATACTCTGGCGAAATCTACACAGAGAGCAACACATTGACTCTAGAGTAGCTCAAAGATTTCGTTGCCAGATCACGATCCTACGTGTATCGATCGACCTATACCCACTTAAATTTGAAAGTAAAGTCGACTCCTACCAATTTGAAAGGTACAGCAAATAGTGAGCATCAAAGCATTAAAAATCAGCATTACAGGCGTCTTACCGAAATGGACCACCCGAAAGCACAGAGTGATAAATGCCCATGCGGGTAATTTACATTGAACCGGCATCATTTGGGTTTCCAGAACGAACGCGAGCTGGTATAGTGCTTTCAAACCGCAGTTCCTCCACATTACCAGCACCAACACCGCCAAGGACACAAACTCCAAAGACGCGTATACAAACACACTTTGAACTCTCGAATCCACGTTGGCGTCCGTGGTGCCCTCCAACTCGATATGATACTGTGCACTCGGGAGGTTGACAAGCACTTTGACGTAGCAGCCATAGACCACTGGGATGATTGCTTCCAAATACTCCGTGAGCACAAGACACTCCGAGGTGAATAGTATCTCAAGAGCTTCACTGAGGGAGGTTGGTGTATGTTCAGCTGGGTTTTCATCAGAAGGTTGAACTGTGGGTGTTGGTGCTTGCTCTGTTCTTGGAGGTTTAACCACTACTGGAACAATCGAAATTGGCTGAATTGCTGACCGAACTCGTGAAGTACAAGTCTTTATCATTGTCTGGAGCACCGTTTGGTTCTGTAGTAATCTAGAGGTTATCATGCTGGAATCAGGGGATAGTTGAGTTAGTTCTGGCCGACTTTCTCGTCTTTTTTCAACGCTACCCAGCCAACTATTGCGTTGTGTCTGCAAAACCGAGTTTGACCGAAGTCGGATATCGTGAGGAAGGTGCGAGGCGAGATTGTCGCGATTCTCACAAAGTGTCTGCACCAATCTAAGTAGCATCGAGGTTTTGACGTTGCCTTGATTAATAGCTTGATTGATCTTCGATGCAATACTTCGTGTCCGACCGTGGAGACGATAGAGCTCAAGGATGGACTGGGAAATATCGAGAGCTAAAATCGTTATCACGGAAATGGTAGACGATGCGCTTTGTACACACGTAACGAGGTAAAAGGCGTTGAAAAAGTCAACGCAAAATATCACCTCCAACGGCAGCATATCTTCAAGATGAGGGATCGTGAGCGACAGGAAATGTTTCATTAGAAGCTTGATGACAGGTAATAGCAAGATTACTGGCAGCTCCCATCTCAAGCTGGAGGCGGCATTGAAAAGCACTTGATACGCAGGATAGATCAGGGACAGCAGCATCTGAACCGAGATAAAGTTCATATAATGCTGGCACTGCAGCTTTTGCTCCAGTATCTGCTTGAACCGTTCACGACCAACAATCAATCGAAAAACAACAATAATTTCTGCCATGAAAAGGGTGTTCGTCAAAAGCGCAATGAATGGGACCGGATAGACCCAGAGCTCTGCAAGTAGCATGCCGACAAAAGGGAAACTGGTACCCACGATTGTGGCAAGCAAAGCCACCTGCAGCCCTGATAAAGAAACCCCGTTAATCATGTTCATCGCCTGCATTGTCATGGAGCCCGCGATAATCCCCGCAAGCATACCATCACGAATCCAGAACCCATAGTTTGCCTTCCATCCGTCTTGTGGGTTCTGAAGTGGAACCAATTCTTGCAGAATAATGAGCGATACCATAGGAATCGGTGTCGCTATGCAAACGAGAAGAACGTGGAGAAGAGAAGTTGTTTTCGTGTACTCGCTCAGCGCTAGCATTCGTTCAACGGAATATTTGCCTCCCCGGTGACTTATCTGAAGTCGGGACCATCTTCGTGCCAGAGCAGTAAAGCAAGTTGAGGGCGTATTCCGTCTAATTGCCATTTTTCCTTCTTGCTGAAAATCGTGGCCTGTTCTGACGTCTTGTGGCGGTGTAAATGCAACGTCCAGGTCCATTCTCTATTTCCAGCAGACTAGTATATGGTTAAATACGCATGTCAAATATAGTATAACCCACTCAAATGATCTGGTACCAACCACTTGCCTATCATTAAATGATAAAAAAATCACAATTTTTGTGAGCTACGAAAATTCAAGATAACTACAGAGGACGCGTGCTCCCAGTCCAGGGCTGAAAAGCTACAAGCAAGTTGAGCATGTTGAATGATTTAAACCTAAAAACTTAGATCTCGCTACATTTCCTTTTTTTCGGCAATGTTGCAAAAGTAGTGTTGTGCATTTCGGAGAAGAAATACACGAACCCGCCCCATAAACGAAAGCTTATCAGCTAGTTGTGCATCCAGTTAAATTGAAAGCTGAAATCCATGCCTGTGCATTCAATAATTTTCAAAACAAAGTGAGTACGTAGGAAATCCAGATAAAACATCAGTGTACTGACCGAAATGGATCACTTGGAATGATAGTGTCAGCAACGTCCAAATCGCAAGGTGCCTATGGACTAATGACATTTAAGTTTCCAGCACAAGCGCGAGGTGGTACAGCACTCCGAACCGACAAGTACGCTTCATTACCCACACTAGTACAAGAAGTGACAGTGAAGCGTATGAAAAAATACGGCGAAGAATGTGCTCAACAGTGTCACGAGTGACTCCCACCAGCTCCTTTTGGTATTTCACGCTTTCCAAGTGTACCATCACAGCAGCGTAACTTGCATACAAAACAACGATCATCGATTCGACATACTCGGTTAGAACTAAGCACTCCGTGGTAAAAAACGCTTCCAATGCATCATTGAGGACTGTTGGGTCTTGGTCCTCAGCGAAATTGCGATACGGTGACATTTCTGCCCTTCGTTTCCCCCAAAATTTATCCAAGGTAACATTTCTGGGCTTTTTCACCAGGGCTCCATGGCTTGACGCCGATCTCAATGCTTTTGCAACCGCACCGGGAGGACTGGTTGCCAGAGATAAATCCCCCGATGAGACCTTATCGAGTTTGTTCAGAAGTATTCTACCCCGAAAAGAAAGCTGGCGAATGAGACCTGATCTAACTCGAATAAAGCTCCACACTTGCTCGTTAAAAGGTGCAGGGGTTTCGCAAAGTGCACAAACTGCTCCGAGTAAACTTTTGTCAAGCTTGCCGGTTGTCCAGTTAAGACGCTGCTGTAATTTGGATGTTCGATCGTAGAGATGGTGCAGCTCATGCAGAGTTTGGACCAGGTTTATAGCCATCAGGACTATCACATTAGTCGTTGATGATACGTTTGCATGCAAGTCGCGACAAAAGAGCGTTGAAAAAGCTGACAGTGAAAATGACAGCTTCCGGTATGATATCTGGCGTGTGCTCGACAGTTGGGCTAGCAGGTTTTTCATCATTATCTTGGGAATGGGTAGAAGCAACAGTGATAGTAGTTCGAATGCTGCTCCGCTTGCAGCTTAAAATTTTAAGTATTTGGTGCGCTGGGTATAGCACCGACAGAAGTATTTGAGCGGATGCAAAGGTATCTAGCTCCATCAAAACCATCTCGGTGAACAATGATCTGCCTCCACGTATGTTCACCCCATATCAGTCGAAAAAGCGCTGTGAACAGCATTAAGAAAAGTGGATTGAGGGTGAAGTTCATAAAGGGAACGGCGAAGACCCAAAGTGCTGCCACGGCCATCGCACAGGCTGAAGAGGCCACTCCCACGCTTCTCACCAGTAAAGCTAGTTTTCTTGGAGCAATCGTTACTCCTTTAATGAAATGAGATGCATGTATCGCCATCGAGAAAGCAATCGTCCCCCCAAAACCCACAATTTTCGTACCATATCACTAGATCTCGAAGCGGAATAATCCCTTGTACGAACCCAATCACAACGATGGGTAATGGAGTACCGAGGCAAACAATAAGTACGCGTGTTGGGTCAGTATTTCTCGTGTATTCATCAAGTGCCAGAACACGCTCCGTCGAATACTTGCGACCACTGCGACTCATCTGAATTTTAGCCCACAGTCGACATCCCGTCGTAAAATTTTCGCTGAAAGCATGATGCGGAATCATCACAATACCCGTGACCATGCCAGCAGACTTCGGTTTTGGTTGAAACACTTCAAAATCACAGTCTTCAACCTCTAGGGCTGAAAAGGGATTTGAGTCAGCGAAGGACGGTCCTATGCGCTTGAAACCTGTCTCGAGGTGCTTCGTCATATCGACGTCTTGGCTTGATTCATCCTGAGAGCTACAAACAGATTTCCATTCTTCCTCACGGAGGTAGGCAGGGAGGATAACGGCGCATTTTCTCTTTGGGTTACATCGTGCATCTCATATGCTCTCGCGCTTGAAGTACTGGGTAAATCGGGGGCTCAGCGAGCATGTTAGCACCCGGAGAAGAGCTTATAGCTCCATTGTTTTCGACCAACGCACCGGTCGTCGCCGTCTTGTTAATCGTGTTCTTAGTTTGCTCACTTAACCAGTTGTCGAGATCGTAGCCAAACGGCAGGACAACCGCGTAGCGCGACTGGCGATACGTAGTTGGTCTTCCAGGGGGTGGTGATGACCTCTTTCCACGCACAACGTAACAATTGCGACCATACACCAGTTGATGGGTCACCTAGTGGTGCACTACGAGGCACGGCGGCGCGCTCTCCGACCCGAAATAATAGCGCCAGGTTGGCGTCACCACTTGAGCCTCAAGATTCACATCCCGAGGGGTCAGAAAAAGCGGAGGTGCCCCGAGAGCACAAAGAGCCATGAAGAGCACGTTGCAAAATTTGACTAAGACTTGTATAGGTTTGTGCACTTGTGGCGTAATTTGAAATGGAGCCCCATGGACACTACTTTCAGTCGCTGGAAGTGGTAGATCAGGTTTTCGCGTCGACAATTAAATCAGCGCTTTCGTCTCAAGTTTTGAGTCTCTCCCAAGGAGGTAATAAGGCAGGAACACTAAACTCTGCTAAAGAGAGGGACTGCGAATTAAGTATATTGAAGAACACGAACGATATCCACCATTTACTTATTACAGAAGGTTGGGTGTACTAAGGTTTATAGCATCTTCGGAGCAGTTTTCAATTCATTCATTGGCATTGAAAGGTAAAGTCGACACCAAAGTGCACAACTCGATACGACAGTGTAACGAGTACCCAGGTTATCAGTTTCGTCTGTACCAGCGGCATGTGAGTTTCCAGCACAAACGCAAGTTGATAAAGCGCTTTCAAGCGACAACTGCGTTGTAAGATTGCAACCAGAGCTGCAAAAGATAGAAACTCCAACAGTGCGTAGACAAACCCCGTTTTATGGTGGAATTGACATTTTCGATCGTGATGCCATCCAACTCGGTATGGTATTTAGCATTCGGAAGCTGAACCATCATCAACATGTAGCTTCCGTACAATAGAGGGATAGTGGCCTCTAAATACTCGGTCAAAAGAAGGCATTCAGACGTGAAAAGTATCTTGAGACTGTTGTGAAGTAGGTACTGAGACGCAAAGTTTGAATTCACTTTTGCGGTGCTGGAGTATGGGACATTATACAATTTAGAGGCCGAGCAACTTGACCAATGCTTGTAGCCTCACTATTACGTGCTGGTTCAATTTTTCCTGGTGTCGCCGCGTGAAAATTCTCAACAGGCTTGGACTTGATCGACTCTCTATCGTTCTCCTTCATTGACTTGTTGAAATCGCTGAGCAAAGCACTTCCCTTTGCAGACAATTGATGTGGGATGCATGAGTGCACTCGAATCCTCCCACGAATCTGCATCTTCAGCTTCCGAGGATTTTGATATAACTCGCGGGCAGCGCTGAGCAAACTATCGATGCGATTTGTATTTGCCAAAGCTCGATAATGCTCCTCCATGATGTGACAACTCGTTCGTTCGAGTCGCAGCAGCGCAAATGCTGTTTGCAAAAGATCAATTACCAGGATGATAGTTACGGTCGTGCTAGAGGTCCCAAAAAATATTTGCGATTCAATTAATAATTGATTTTTCATATTTTGATTTTTATTATTGGTAGCTAGCGGCTCCAATACAATACTATATTGGGTCAATTATTGGCAATAAATATATACTGAAGTAAAATGGTAGCAAATAAAAAAACAATGTTCAAGGCTTCTATAGCGACCAACATGACTATTTCAAATGTAAAATAGTATATTTTACTAACTAACTAAAGGCTAAGGAAGATCTAGTGGCACAATGGAGCAATTTTTACGTCAGGTGAGGGTCGAATACGTGTGCTCCAGAAGATACTACACTGTAGTACCGCAGCATACTGAAAAGTAATATTTTCCCAAATGCTATTAACCTCTGGGTGTAGTATCTGTGGGCGAGAATATTCGTCGTCAGCGTGCATTTCAATGATGTTGCTCCTCATGTAATGTTTAGGAGTATTCGCACTGCTCCGTATTATAATAATATCTATTTTGTGAGCACTCTAAGTATTGAGTTACGGCCCATGGCTTCGGTCACATTCCTGTTGCATTTGTTCCTAAGAATCTGCGGTCGTTCATTTATCTTAACGTTTATGTTGAATATTCTCGCCCACAGATACTACACCCAGAGGTTAATAGCATTTGGGAAAATATTACTTTTCAGTAATATTAATACTGCTACTATTTGAGTAGTAGTCATATTCATACCGTATACACTGGTATTCACTATGAGTATCAGAGTATCTCTCCCGAGGAGGTACTATAGTCATTTGGACAGTACTATTTTCCATAGGCCCTCAATAAGCAGCGCCTACCCTCATTCTGCAATTATAGTGGTTGGCTCTCGATCCACTCACAAGAAGATCGCCATTCTACAAAACGCGCCATACCATGGGGTGCACGGTTGCTGGTTGCCAAGAGGACGAAGCGCTCAAAACGGACCCTTGCGTAGTGTGCGGCAGGCAAGTCCACCACATCTGAACCATCGGTGTTTTCGAGGGCAACGAGTCTGCTCTATACGAGAGGTGATCGATGCTTGTTTCGTCTTTCGGTGCTTGCCTTTGCTAACTGTTGTGTCGATACAGGTTCTGTGGCCCAGCGTGTGTGAAGCAGGTGTACCCAATGAAGGCTTTCGCTCGACCGCCAAACCTGACACAACTTCGTCTATAGCGGCTTCGCTGGCTTCGAAGGGTCCCGCTGCAAACATTTGGGCAGGAAGCGATTCGGACTTCGTGCCCTCCCCTGATGATCACGACGACGAAGTGCGCTAGCGCTGTACAAAGCGCGTCAAGCTCGGCAAGCAAGCGAAGTTGAACTACGAACCTCTACTGGGAAACAGAACGCCAAGACCAGTACCGTCAAGACCAGTACTACAACTCCTTGGTCGCACCAGTCCAGTATCGCCAGTTTCGGATATTGGTGGACCTCTCTCCGTCCGACATGCAAGAAAGGCTGGAACGACTGACGGTGTTTGGGATTTGATTCACCACCTGGATGAGCCGCATCAAAAGCGGAACCCTTGGCAGACATTGCAGAAGGTGAGTGTAGCGCAATATGTGCTTGTTGTGCTGCGAAGAGATACAGGCTCGTGCCAGGACAACTCGCTACAGCTGGGAGGAAGCGCTATGAAACACGAAGAACGCCTCTAACACAAAAGACCACATCAAAGCCAAACACGAAGACCATACACTTGCAATACTAGCCGAGCAAAAGGTTGCCGACAAGGCGAAGGGTGAGATCGAAAAAGCGGAGGCAGAGGTGCGGGGTGTCTTGGAGTCAACCGGCGGTGATGATCATAATGCTGCTACTAGTTATACTACATCCGGGATCGATACGGAGGCATCTGTAACACCAGGCAAACCGTCGAAGCGATTCTGCAGCGGGGCTGCCGTAGCTCTTTGCTTAGAGGAAGCGTTAAGGTCCACGACCTTCGTTCTTATACCAAGAACCGGTGCGAGCCAAGGGTAATCCGTACCCTGCTCCTAGAGTCTTATAGGAACCTTAAACAAGGTATATAAACTCTACTGTGTGTTTTCCAAACTGAATGTATTAGTCTTAAGGGCGGCAGGGCCGCCCTGGTGCGAATGTCCTACCCTAACTATCGACCATACTAATACCTAATCAAATGCATACTCGTGGCTCTGAAGCCACATACTGACTCTTGTTATCTATCGAGTACTGAGAATTCCTTTCTGTTATCATGTGGTCACACCACTTAGTGTGACACACACCAATGTAGCTAGGTTACCTGTAACCCTCGTGTAACCCCGTTACAATCTCCCCCACCAAGATTCCGGACACGGCGAGTCGTATCCGGACAATGTGTTTTCTTTCAACCACAAACGGCCCGAGGCCATGGCGGAGGCGCTTACGCGCAGGGCGCTTCGCCTCACGCGTGCTACACGCATCGGCAAATGTTGCCATTTCGCGCCGACATGGTGCACATGCTTACGAAGCACATGACGCCGCTCATGTTGCGCCAGGGGCGCGATTCGAGCTTGTGGAGGGGCTCCAGACAGATCCATGATCTAAGAGCCGCACTTCCAGCGTCAATGACGGTCGGTATCGAAGCGCATAACCCCAACGGGGAGGCGCACAAGCTACTGGAGCTGGCGCGTACCGCGCATGCACTGACAGTGCGATCTAGGGGCATTGTGAGTCTTAGACTCGTCGTGGTGAACGCCACACGTGGTGTGACCATGGAGACGGTCTCCAGTGTAGCGGGGCTGCCAGACGCCGCGCGTCAGCTTCAGGAGCCGCTGACACAGCGCGTGACTCAGCGGAACAGCATTCCATTCCGCCCTTGGCGTCGATGCTTCATCGTGTCGGCGACAAGTCACACACAGGTGTGGGATACAGTGCTCTAAGAGCGCAATGGCTAACGCCGCATTAGTCCCCACAACAAAGGGGCGGACGAAGTCCAACAACAGTTGTTGTTCTTGCTGCATGGTGTGAGACTCGAACCCACAGCCATCAGCGCGTGCTCCACGAGCACTTACCACTCGGCCAAGCCGTGATATAAAGAGCAACAAGGACCAGGTCCTAGTGCCGCACATCAGCCTGCCGCTGTGGGGCTTGAACCCTCAATCACTATCGTGGGCTCGTCGAGCACTAACCCGGCTAATAAACCGGTGGTATCGATGATACTCATCATCATCATCACCTTTGTAATCAAGTTGCCTCCAGGCAAATGCCCAAGACGGGCGTCTTGTTTCCTTTGCTTCATTGAAGCCACAGCGAAACGCTTTAGCATAAGCTTGAGCATCTCGCTCGCTCTAACTGCATGAACAGCAGTAGCACTCCGTGCTAGCTGTCACAGCAGTCTAAGGCCAGAGCCTGAGCTCGGTCACTGACCCTTTAGCTCCCCCACTCAGTGGGAAGCACGGTTCAGCCGCGAACGTGGCCGGAGGCGTTTCAGACACTGCTGATCTAGTTGATCAAAAGCGTCTACGACGTCGGGGCAATCTTGCCGAAGAGGTACCTCAAACTCCCACGAGTTCTGCGAGTGAGGATATCCTCGCCACTTCACCAGATACTGGTACTGGCCCTTACGGCGGCGTCGTGCCAGTAGCCGTTCCACATGGTAGTGGAGTTCACCTTGCTCATCGAGCAGCGCCGGAGGCGGGCGAGCCGTGGCTGGGCTCTCAGCGGACGCCGAAGGGCTGTCGTCGCGACGACTCTGAGTTCCGCTCGAACTGTCAATGCCTTGGCGTTGTTGCACCCTTGGTGCCAGCTCGTCAGAGCCCACCATACTCGGGTCGTGGTAACGCTTGAGCAAGCCCACGTAGAACACGGGATGTGTTCGCATCTTCTTTGGAAGGTTGAGCGTGTACGCTAGGCCCTTCTTGGCCACGACCTTGAACGGTCCGATGAAGCGAGGACGCAGCTTCGTCTTGAAGACAGCAGACACTGCATGTGTTGGCAAGTTCTTTGCGTTTAATAAAACCAGGTCCCCGACCTCAAAGCTTTCAACATTGCCTCTGCCTCGTGCATCAGCTTGTTCCTTTTGCTTATCCTGGCTTTCAGCCATTGCGTCACGCACGTGTCGAAGGACACTAAGACGCGTTGACAGAAACTCGTCAAGCTGTTTGCGAACAGCAGTAGGGCTGACATCAGCAAGCCGTTCGGCTAATCCTCCCCCACTAAGCCCTGACCCACGGAGTGGTGGCGTCAACGGGACGCGTGGGTGTGCCAACCCGTTCACGTAGAACGGGGTGTAGCCTGTGGAGGCATGCACAGCATTATTCAATGCAAACTCAACGAGTGGAAGCATGGCGCTCCAACGCTTTGGCGTTTCAGCACAGATGCTACGGAGGATGTCCTCCACAACGCGATTCGCGCGTTCGGTTTGACCGTCGGTCTGCGGATGATCCGCTGTGGACATGTCCAGCTTGGTACCAAGCAGTTTAAAGACAGTTGTCCAAAACTTCCCTGTGAAGCGTGGGTCTCGATCCGAGACGATGTTGACGGAACACACGATCCACAAACAGCGTAGCTGTACCGACACTGTCGATAGTATCCGGCACTACCGCAAGATGTACCATCTTACTGAGACGGTCAACAAAGACCACGACGCCCGTATTGCCTGCCGAGTCCTTCGGCAGGCCAAACACAAAGTCCAAACTCATGGACTGCCAACATCCCGTGGGGACTGGCAAGCTCGCCAAAGGCGCAGCCGCATGCGGCGAGGGTTTCACCCGTTGACACGTCTCGCACGTACGCACATAAGTTCTTGCCCACTTATACAGCTTGGGCCACCAGTAGTGGTTGCTCACAGAGCCGTAGGTCTTCTCACGACCGAGGCGGATGATCGCCCAGCGGTGTATCATGTGCCTCGTAGAGGATGCGATACTTCAGGTCCTCGTCGTGAGGGACGACCACCCGTGGGGTGTCCGACAAGTCGGTACTGTAGTACAGCAAGCTATCCTCGATGGAGTACCGATGTATTCTCGCGCGCAATCGCGCCGACAATTTCTTGTCCGAGTCTTTAAACTCCTCGCTCCCTAGAGCCCGTAGCAGCGCTACACACATGTCATCCTGCGCATACGCAGCGCGGATCATGTCCGTCACGGACGAAGTCACCATCGTGACATGAGCAAGCTCATAGTCCGGTCTGCGCGATAGCGCATCAGCCAAAGCGTTCTGCTTTCCTGGCTTATACTTCACCTCGAAGTTATATTCTGCAAAGAATGAGAGCCACCGGGCCATCCTCTGTGAGAGGTGAGGCGACTGAGTCGCAGTGCGTAGAGACGCATGATCCGTATAGATCACAAACGGCTTGGAGCCGAGCAAGTCAACCCTGAATTTGACGAGAGCATACTTCATTGCAAGTAACTCTTTGTCATGAACTGGGTAGTCCTTCTCTGCAGCTTTCAGCTGGCGAGACTCAAAAGCCATCACTCGTTCTCGCCCCTCGGCGTCTGCTTGTAGCAGTGCACTGCCGATGGCAAAGTCCGAGGCGTCACAGACGACGCTGAATGGACGCTCAGGATCTGGCAACGCTAGTATGGGGGTATGGAGGAGGCTCTCCTTGACTTCGTCAAATGCCTCCTGAT
The DNA here is from genome assembly GCA_032158285.1 of Phytophthora sansomeana. Classification (NCBI taxonomy): domain Eukaryota; phylum Oomycota; class Peronosporomycetes; order Peronosporales; family Peronosporaceae; genus Phytophthora; species Phytophthora sansomeana. The sequence continues at coordinate 536,912 of JAPDHH010000200.1, forward strand.
GCTCGGTGTTCCAACACCAGTCCGCATCCTTCTTAAGGAGATTGGACAATGGCCTTGCCATCTCCGCGTAGTTCGCGCTATACTTGTACAAGTAATTGGCGAGGCCAAGTCACTTGCGTAAGTCCTTCTGGTTCTTTGGAACCGGCCAGTCAACAATGGCCTTGACCTTAGCGGGATCCGCACGAAGGCTACGCTTCCCAATGAAGCACCCTAGGAAGGGAATCTCTTCGGCTCCGAAGATGCACTTGTCCGCGTTGGCGTACAACTTGTTAGTGCGCATGCACTCGAGCACCGCTCGCAAATGGACAATGTGGTTCTCCACGTCCGTCTTACCGTGCTCCGCACGACTGTGGATGAAGATATCATCAAAGTATGTCTGTGCATACGCCCAATGGGGCCTCAACAACTGCGTCACCAGACGATTGAACGTTGCAGGCGCGTTCGAGAGCCCTTGGGGCATCACCAGCCACTCCCAGAGTATGCCGCTCGGAGTGCTGACTGCTGTCAGCGGGATATCGCTTGCTCGCATGAGCAACTGGTAGTAACCATCGACCAAGTCGAGCGCACTGTACATCGAACATCCAACCATGTTGTTCTGCAACACATCCTTCCTAGGAATAGGCGTTTGCGCCGGAATGGTGGCAGCGTTGAGCTTGTTGAAAGCATGAACGATACGCCACTTGCCATTAGGCTTTCTGAAACAGAATGTCGGCGTGGAATGCGGAGACTTGCTCTCGCGAACCACTCCCGCCTCGTGCTTCGCACGGAAGAACGCGTCAATGACGTCACACTATTCCTTTGGCAAAGGCCACTGCCTAGTGACGCAGTATTTGGTTCCGGGAACCAGGTCAATCTCATGACGCACGCCTCGATCAGGAGGTAAGCCTGAAGGCGGGTCTTTTGAGACCACATCTTGGTATTCCTTTACCAAAGGATAGAACGGATCCGAGGGATCTTGTAGGATCGCTGATCCACTCCGCGCATTGAGCGCCTTCTTCGTGTCCTCCAGGACAGCTTCATCAAGAAGCGACGGGGAGTTAATCTCCTCTTCTGGTCGAATTATGACCACCTCGGCGAGGTCCCCTGCCCGCAGGTCGCCAAACTCGGCGAGGGACATCTCGTCCAGCTCTAACAGAGCACTTAAGTTGGGAATGGGGTCGAGGCTGATGTCGCCCTCTACCTCCCCCGTCACTCCATCCACAAGAGTGTATAGCTGTTCGCTATCGTCTGACACAGACACTCCTTGTGAGAAGGATGACGCTTGGCGTCTAGCCGCTTGAACTCTGCGGCGTTGCCTCCTCTTCATAGAGGTAGTGCGTCTCGAAGAGACAATCGCACTCACGCCCAGGGCGTCGTCAGGCGTGTCCACCTCGTCTTGCTCTGACAGAGCCTCGATGTCCGCATCGACATCCGATGATGTACTGCTATACTCGCAGCCTTCATCCAGTGGTTGATGTGCCCCTCCACACGCATTAGGGCCGCGCCCAAAATGCCTCGGTTGAGAACCGACTACGCCGTTATCGGCACACAGCAGTACATCGTCGTTCCGACAGACACCTCTCAATGGGTTACGTGCCACTCCACGCGCATCATGACGGCCGCGCCCGGGATGCCTCGACGTACTGTCGACCATGCTAACAGCATGCAGCGATGACTCATCGCTCAGTGGGTTACGTGCCACTCCACGTTCAGCCCGCGAGCATTGCTCGGGACTCGTGTCCATTACACCATCGGTGTCCACTAGCTCGGACATGCCGATGTCCAGCACATTGACCGACTCGGTCCAGTGCTCGCGCCAATAGCGCTTCTGCTTCTTAGCGGAGGTGGGTCCATGACTCACCAAAAGCTCCGCTAGGAGAAGAGCGCGTTGCGCCTAAGGTCTTCGACCTCCAATCGATCCATGGTTCGTGGCGTTCGAGCCACGCCATGCCAAGGATGAGGTCGTACCTCGAATCCAGGTCCAAGACCAAACAGCGTTCCACGCTATCGAAGTCCAGGAACTTCACGCCCAGGTCCACAGGGACCTTGGGCACCGTGACACGGGTCCCCGTCGCTAAGCGAACAGTGACAATGTCACGCCCACGCGCTTCCAGCGCCTCAACATATTGCTGACTTCCATCCATCGTGGAGCGTCGAGCATAATTGCCCGACGCCCCCGAATCGATGAGTATCGTCCACGGCTTAACAAAGCCCTTCACGGTCGCAACAACGACCAGCAAGCCCGGCTTGCATACACGTTCCGTGTTAAAGAGCACGGAGCTCTTCGGGGCAAAGCCCTGCTGACCTCTACCTCCTTCCTGAGGCACAACAGAACTTAGTTCTTCCCCAGTAGGCCGCCCCGCGCCTACTGGGACTTGGCGTTTTCCCGCCCCGATCCACTTGCGTGGTTGGGAGCAGGTTTTCGGCTTGATGAAGCCTGACGCCCACGGCGTAGCGGGCACCCCGCACGTAAGTGACTTGTGTCACCACAGGTGAAGCATCGGCGGATGCCCCTGTGCTGCTCAGCAGCTTGGAGCTCGGCCACCTCATCCTCAGCATAGCTGAGATCCATAGGCTCCGGTCCGCTCGACGAGCTGTTGAGGTGTGGGTACCACCCAAGTCTAGCAGACTTAAAGTTGAACTCGGCATTTAATGCCACCTGCACAGCCTCTTCAAACGAGGTGGGGTGCACCCGGAAGACTTCCGTCCTGGCGACGCCAGTGCGGAGTCCCTCCATGAAAATGGTCACCGTGACCGCCTCGGGAAGAGGATCCGCGGCCATGCCAGCGATTAGAGTTCGCAACTCCTGGACAAAGTCCAACAACTCCTTCTTCCCTCGTCGGGTAGCAAGGAAGCGTGAGCGCACGCGGTAAGCTTGGTTAGGCGGCGAGAAGACTTGCATAAGCTGTCGCTTCAAGTCATTCCACGCCGGGAAGGCTGCGTCCACCGACGTACTGCACGTTAGTGCCCACTCCCTAGCTCGCCCAGCGAGCTTGGAGACCGCGAAGCCCACGCGTTGTTGCTCCGTCTTGAGCACGGCCGCACTCATGGCCATCTCGATCTCTCTGACCCAGAGCAGGAGATTCTCCCCTTCCTTTCCTTCAAAGGCCTTCACACTCAATATGGGTGGTTTCGGTCGATCCGACCTCTCCGAGCTCGTGGTTCGCGTCGCAGACGCCACCGACTCGGCCATCCTTTGTTGGATGTGCTCTGACAGAGCATTCTCGTACTTCGAGAACACCTCCAGACGCGCATTGATCGCGTCGGGGCCTTGCGCAGCGAGATGCTGCACGCCCTCAGGGCCAAGCAGGGACATCAGCTTATTAAGCCCGTCCTGTTGACGCTGAGTCAAGTTACCAAACTGGTCCATCCTCACAGAGGATTCAGTCGTTCCGACTCAGGTGTAGGATTGACTACAGCGCTACCAAGTGCAGCGGGGCTGCCGTAGCTCTTTGCTTAGAGGAAGCGTTAAGGTCCACGACCTTCGTTCTTATACCAAGAACCGGTGCGAGCCAAGGGTAATCCGTACCCTGCTCCTAGAGTCTTATAGGAACCTTAAACAAGGTATATAAACTCTACTGTGTGTTTTCCAAACTGAATGTATTAGTCTTAAGGGCGGCAGGGCCGCCCTGGTGCGAGTGTCCTACCCTAACTATCGACCATACTAATACCTAATCAAATGCATACTCGTCGCTCTGAAGCCACGTACTGACTCTTGTTATCTATCGAGTACTGAGAACTCCTTTCTGTTATCATGTGGTCACACCACTTAGAGTGACACACACCAATGTAGCCAGGTTACCTGTAACCCTCGTGTAACCCCGTTACAGATTCTTCCGTCCGAACGAGAAGCTGCTAAACGTGCTGATCTCCATGTGGCTAACCAACCAGGGGCCGTACACATTGTGCAAGTCCGAAGATTTCCTGGAAAGTGATGTACGCGGCGACGGGAGACCCCTCGTAAGGCTCTTTATACTCGAGGACTAGATTTCGTTAGAGGGAGCACCGACAGATATTTGCCACGATGGCCAAGACGAGCAAAATTGCGTTGAGCCAAGACTACGGATCGCGGAACAGCAGTATGAATAGCCAAGATATGTCTCCATTTCCATCACCTGCGTCGACCGGATGGGATGAAGGAGATGAACTGCTGCTTGGTGCACCCATTCGCCTCAATCAAACCGGGAGGAAGTGAAGGAGCACGAGATAGAGGCAAGGGCCGATCGAGTGCTTAACGAGTGGCTTGAGCTGGAGATGGACTGGTTGGAAATTATGTATATCCACAAACCAAAGGGTAAGTACTGGGCTTTACTGGGGCTATACAAGCACGTAGACATCTTGCAGTGGTTTCGGGACGAGGGGGAGGAGCGTTTTCCGTCTATTGCTCTTCTGGCACAGATTCACCTGGGCAAGGTCTCTTCTTCTGCACTCCAAGAGCGTGTCTTTTCAAGTGGGGGCATTGTGATGGGACCACTTCGCACGACTACCGACAACAGGCGCGCCGAAAAGCACCTTCTGCTTAAACACAACCGAAACGAGATAGTGATGATGAAGCAAGACGCTCGGGAGGCGACGGAGCCGCTCGAGACGTAACGCACGAGGAAATGTAGCCGCTTTGTGCTGAGTATTTCTTTGAGTATTCCCAATAGTAGTAGTCATACTCATACTCATACTCAATGGGCGGTATCTACATTAGTATGAGTATGCCTGCCCTCGAGGAGGTCGGATATGCCCGGGAATACTCATACCCACTTTTGATCGGTACTATTAACCTCTGACTACACCTTTGCCCGCTCATTATCAGTTAAACGCCAAACAAAATTAGCACCACTAATTTGTTTAACCTCGATGTGCCAAATTGACGACTTTGTAATAATCAAACTTGGCATATCCCCAAACAAAGTTGTCCTTTTCAAAGGCGCGCCAAAATCACTGGTTGCTGTGTTCAGGCGGCAACGCTGAGCCTCTGGCCCGCTCCGAAGTCTTCCACTCTGCAATTTGCCACGAAGCCCGAAGATGCCCTCCCCCATCAAGCACCACACCCCTGAAGAATGTAACCGCGTCCTGGACGCATACCAGTCCGGCGATGACTGGCGTGCAGTCGCCTGCCACAATGGCTTCCCCCGAGCCACAGCCGAATATTTGATATCCCATGGACGCACAGAGGGCCTACAGCGGGGTGGTGCCCGTGCCACCAAAGTGACGCCCGAGATCGAGGCGGCGCTCGAGGTCTGAGTGCTGCTCATACACTCTACGCACGCTGAAGGCCCTCGTGTTGGACGACTTCAACGTAACGCTATCTGAGAGCACTATCTCCAGCCATCTGCTTGACATGCTGTACACGGTCAAGCAGGTGCGTGTCGAGCCCACCACGTGCAATAGTGAGACCAACAAGGAGAAAAGGAAGGCGTTCGCTGAGGCACTGCTTAACCACCTTGATCAAGGTGACTTGGTTGTGTACTTCGACGAGACGAACTACAACTTGCACACCAAGCGCACGCGTGGTCGCGCCAAGAAGGGCAAGCGTGCAATTGAAAAGCTGCCTCCTTCAGAGGGCGCTAACTTGCAAATTCAATGCGCAGTGTCATCGGCCTTTGGCGTGGTCGCGTACCGCACCCATCGTGGCAGCATTAAGATGCAAACCAACGCGGACTTCGTTGAGGAGTTGTACCACGTCATCAAGGCCTCCGACGTGTACAAGGAGGAGTACCCCAACAAGAAGGTGGTCGTCGTGTTCGATAATGCCCCTGCCCATTCTCAGACCGAATCGCTCGTACCAGCGCACGATGACCTTGTGTTGCTGCCACTGGGATCGTACAGCCCCATGTGCAACCCGATTGAAAACTGCTTCAGTTCTCTGAAGGCCCACATCAAGGAATATTTGGCCGTGATGCGAGACCAGATGAACGACCCTCTACCCAATACCAGCGATGGCGTGCCCGTGTCCAAGACGGAGGCGCGGATGCAACTACTCGAGCGCGCGGAGCTCATGTCTCGATGCCGAAGATCACTCAGAGGATGGTACAGAAAATGGAGTTCACGCCGCCAAGTTCGTCAATGCGGCGGAGCGCATGGAGGATATGGTTTACGGGGCGTAAGTACCGCTACTGCCAGAATTTGTTGTTGATTAGACAACTTTGGTTGAGATAGTGAGCAGATGGCCTTTGTTTTGGGCGTTCTACTTCTACCCAAAAAAATGTATCATCTTTGGCTGGGGTTTTACTTAACTATGAGCGGGCAAAGGTGTAGTACATGTACGGTACCCTCAATTATTATATTGCGGTAATTTTTATTATTGCTTGCCTCTAAATTGTAATTTTTATTATTGCATACAGTATTGAATTTTCGGACCACTGTGCTGCATGCAGGTTGCAACTTACAATGAATCGAAGAAATACCCTGAAAAAATGACCATGTCGTGGTCATTTTTTCACGTCTAGCATGTTGGAAACTGCCTCTTTCAAAACGATTTACATCCAACCACTCCTCTACGGTATGGTACATGTAAAATTGGAGCACAGAATTCATAAACACCCTCTGATTAATATTTATTCCGATGCTAAGCTTAATCGAATATCTTTCTTTCGGTCGTGCTCTGGTTCTCGTTTGAATCGAATCAGAACCACCAATTTCAGGTTGAAGGGCGTGGTTTCTTGATTCTTGCTCACTCCAAAACTCGACGTATCAACTGCCCCACCGCTTCGCTTTGAACCTCCCAGTGGCGGGTTGATAGATGAGTTGATACTTGTTGGTGTCGGGAAACACAGCCTTGGCCAACTTGTCCGAAAATCTTTTCCATATTGATTTCTTGGCCACAGCGGACACTGCTTCGGGGACTTTCTCTCCAAGTGGCGACACAAAGAAGATTCTCTCTTCGGAAGTAGAATCACTTTTCAAAGCGACGGGGGTGACAACGTGACGAAGTGAACTTGCCTCGGTACATGAAGCGAGAGCAACTACTGCGACCAGGAGGATTGTGAAGCCAATACGCATTTTATTTCATGGATTAATGCGTCGAGGTGCTTACGGTGGCTTGAGTGAATCAGGAAGTGCTGTTCAAGGGCACTACATGTACATGTACATGTACCGGTACGGTAACAATCAAAATCGTGATGACGATTATATTAGTGGCATGCAAGCACTTTACTTAGAGCCGACCGCCAGCTGGGCACACTGATTGATTTGACGCTAGATATACAGACTGTATTACAGTCGAAAGGCGAGCGTCATCAACACCCAAATTAACGTTGGTTGTTTTCCCTGGATGAATGGCATTTGGGTTTCAAGTACGAACGCAAGATGGTAAAGTCCACGCATGCCACAATTCCGTCGCATTATGATCAGAAGAACAACGAAAGAGGCGAACTTTGAGAATTGAGTTGAGGAAAACGCTTCGCACTGTCCCGCCAATGGTATCAGGTGTAACATTGTCCAGCTCAGTATGATACTTGGCACTTGATAGATTCACTCCAACGACCATGAAGCAGCCATACATCATGGGAATAATAAACTCCAAGTACTCCGCGAGAATCATACACTCGGAGGTAAAGAGTACTTCCAACGTACGCCGAGGTGCTTTTAGTTGAGAGCTCGACAAACCCCGTCCAGAGATTGGCTTCGAAGAGGATGTTCCTCTACTTAATTTTTGGGGCCTGGGTAGTGCATCAGCAGGGACAATTGCGACAGGTGAACGATGTTCACGTTTTATACAGCATTTGGAATCCGCGTTAGGTTTTGATGCTGTCGTCTGAATACTGTTGACGTTTCCGAATGTTTCGTTAAAATCTGCATAGCAAGTATGGAGGCACGACTCTACTTTGATATCCGGTGGTATATTTTTCCTTGACTCAAAACGCTCATAGAGAACTCGAACCATGACCAGCAAGTCAACGTTGCACTCTCACTGAGTGCCATACACTGTAGCCGAGCCTCAATTCCGCGTGTGGTACGATGCATTTCGTACAATTCAATCGCTGACTGGGCACAGTCAATTGCCTGATGGCAGCCACAGTACTGGTTGACGTTGCACTCTGCATACACGTCGAAATGTAGAGTGAATTGAAGAAATCGACCGTGAAAATGACCGACTCTGGCATCAGGTCTTCCAAATGGGAAACGGTTAATGTCAAAACCTTTTTCATAGCCAACTTGATCACGGGCAGCAACAAAAGCACCGGTAAAACTAAAACAGAAGCTGCTTTGTCGTCAAATAACACTTGATAAAGCGGATAAATCAGTGCCATGAGCAACTGGCAACTAACGAATTTCGTAAACTTCAAAACAAGTTGAGGTTTGCCCAAAATGTTATGCCAAATCCTCCTCCCTGTGATGGCTCGAAACCAAATATTAGCAGCATGACTAAAGCCATACTGCAAGAAATCCCCATAAAGGGAATTGGAAATGTCCAATGTGCAGCTATTGTCATCAACACCGCCACATAACAGAGTCCAACAATGCCGGCAAGCATATAACCATTTTTTTCTTTGACAGGATCACTGCATCCATCATATACGTGGCGTGAACGGCAATCCCATGAGTTACTACAGCGCCAAGAATGCCAGCTCGAATCCAGATACCGTAATTTGCTCGATATCCTTCTGCTGTATACTTTCTTGTAAAAGTACCAGAACAATCATTGGGAGAGGAGTGATGATACAAATTAGTAAACACGCGCCAGATAGATGTTTTTTAACGTATTCATCGAGCGCAATCATCTTTTCAATGGAGTACCTCCCCCCTGGTGACTTAACTGCAGCGAAAACCAAAAGGCGAACAACTTTCTGCGTCCAAATTGGCATCTGCCGGTGCGTGTGATTTCCAACATTACTTTCTGTCCCAGTTTCCGTTCGAGACACGATAGGACTTGGCGAGAATGGTCCGGTCACTTCGTGCGTCGTTGGAACAATCATCATCAACACTTCCTAGGAATGGACAAGCGATCAAAAATTGCAAAGGCCACAAGAGAAACTACTCGTATAGTTTGGAAGTTACTTCGGAACAATGCTAACTTGCTTTTTTTACGTGTAGGATAAACACTCAAAGCAACAGAAAACAAAGGAGGAAAATTTACCCATGCGTGCACTTCATCAACAATTTGCTAATGAAATATATTGCAGAACAGGAAAACCTCAGACAAAAGATTTTAGTTTCATGCTTTCCAGTTATTGCTGTTGTTGAATATCATGGTGGCTTTCCCGTTGCTGCAACAAAATGCCAAATTGCTGTGCTGCAGCAGCCAGTTAGTCCAGCTACGTCTTGAATGGAAGAGAAGAGAAGGAATCACAGCGTCGGGTCCCAAAAGAAAACAGATAAAGCTTCCGCCTTGGTTTGGGTTTAGGACATGGACTTGAGCACCATTAGGCCTTCAACCTTGGGACGTGGAGTTTGCTGTTCGCATACTCTAAGCCAACAAAGCGTCAGTCTCAATGCCTGCTAGCTCATTTCCGAATTTGCTGGTTCCAAACCACTCAAGACTGGAACAATGACTCCGCCAATCTGTACGACAAGCAATGGTGCCCCGATGCCTCGCTTCGGGTTGACGGCGTCTGCCACTGCTGGTTCGACTGGGCCTTTGCTCTTGCAAGACTTCGAGTTCATCGATCATTTGTCGCACTTTGATCGCGAACGCATCCCGGAGCGTGTCGTACATGCAAAAGGAGGTGGTGCTTTCGGGTACTTTGAGGTGACTCACCCTGAAATCACCAAGTACACTTGTGCCAAAATGTTCTCGGAAGTGGGCAAACGAACTCCCATTGCTGCTCGTTTCTCAATCGTGACAGCGGAATCGGGAAGTCCCGACACGATGCGCGACCCACGCGGGTTCGCTCTCAAGTTTTACACGGAAGAAGGTAATTGGGACCTCGTGTGCAACAACACGCCGATCTTTTTCATCCGAGACCCGATCCTCTTTCCGAGCTTCATTCACTCGCAAAAGCGTCTGCCAAGCTCGCACTTGAAAGATGCCAACATGGTTTGGGACTTTTTCTCGTTGCGTCCAGAGTCACTGCACCAACAAACGTGGTTGTTCTCGGATCGAGGGATTCCGGATGGGTATCGCTTCATGAACGGCTATGGTAGCAACACGTTTGCAAATGCCAATGCTGAAGGAGAAACTACGTACGTTAAGTACCATTTCAAGACGGACCAAGGCATTCGTAACATGCCGGTGGATGAAGCTGCGTTCTTGGCTGGAGCTGACCCAGACTACGCGAATCGCGATCTGTACGAAGCAATTGAAGGTGGCGAATTTCCGACGTGGACGCTGTACATCCAGACCATGACTCCGGAACAAGCCAAGAAACACAAGTTTCTCGCTTTCGACGTGACCAAAGTGTGGCCTCACGGTGACTTCCCCATGATCGAAGTTGGCCGTCTTGCGCTCAACAAGAACCCTCGCAATTATTTCGCAGAGGTTGAGCAACTCGCCTTTTCTCCGTCGCACATGGTACCTGGAATCGCTCCGTCGCCCGACAAAATGCTGCAAGGCCGATTGTACTCGTACCCTGATACTTTGCGTCACCGTTTGGGGAAAAACTACCAGCAAATTCCGGTCAATCGTCCTCTGAATGAACCACAAACGTACCAACGTGATGGCCACTTTGCTGTCAATGGAAATATGGGCGATGCACCGACGTATTTTCCAAACAGTTTCGGAGGACCCCAAGAACTCGAGTCACTGCGTTATAACACGTACGATGGGGAACATTCGGTGGTGGACAAGTATTCATCGGCGTACGATGACAATCTCTCGCAAGTCCAAGTTTTCTACCGCAAGGTGCTGGATGACGAAGGTCGTGAGAGATTGACGGACAACATCGCCACTTCACTTGTGAACGCCAAAATGCCCATCCAGGAACGCACGTTGAAGAATTTCAATGATGTGGACGAGCACTACGCACGTCGCGTGAAAGAGAAAATGGACCAGATGCGCATTGCCAAGGAATCGGTGTCGAAGTCCAAAAAACACATTACGGCTCCGCTGAATCCGCCACGCAAGGCTTTCACGCCGGTGGCGCCGTAAGTTTTTGCGGTTTCTCATGGATTTCAATCCAGACGATGCACGAAGTAGCAGATTTGATTCAGGAACAGACTATGGGGCTAGCTTCGAGTTGATTTTACGTATTTGAATAGCAAGGTGGTGACTTTGCATGGGACGATGTTTGCTATTCTTTGACTAAACTCTACCTTCCTTGGAATAGTTCTGCTAGTTTTTGATGTTTTTCACCTGATAGTGAGTGCTTCAAAGCATGCCTGGCGGTAGGAAAGAGACAATCAATCGAGACGAACGTCGAGCATGGGTAGGAGAACAACTTGAAGAACGCCAAAAGCAGCGTGAACGCGACCGAGAAGAACTACTTGCAGCATTAGAACTCGAAAACGAGAAACTATGGACACCATTTGCACATGAAGCGAAACAAACTGGAGAACTCAACATTGCTTGGAAAGAAGCTCGAGGGTTCTTCACTTGGGAGCGAGTACTGCCCTTCCGGGATTTGTTAGCTCTCCGAATTACTGGTCACGACTTGCGCGAGTTGCCCGAAAATTTACCTGCTGCTCTTCCGTCACTCGAAGTTCTTTCACTGATAGATGACAGTCTTGAACGAATACCTGATAGCATTGGGACATTGAGGAATTTGATGGAGCTAGACTTGACCAAGAATCGGCTGCGTGAGCTACCAGACTCACTAACAAGACTCCCAGGATTGAAGGTGCTCAACCTGTCCTGCAACAGGTTAGAGAAATTACCCGAAGACTTCGGTAAACTTGATAAACTTGACAAACTTTGGCTGGAGCGTAATGCACTGAAGCAGCTTCCGGTATCGATTGGGGGTTGTCGAAATGCTCGCTGTGCCAACTTCAGTGGCAACTTGTTAACCGAACTTCCCTGAAACAATTGGTGAGCTCACATCTCTGACGACGTTGTCTGTCAATCTGAACGAGCTAAACGAGTTCCCAGATGCTTTAGTGGGTCTTCCCAAGCTACGAGTTCTTCACGCTTCACGAAACCAAATCGCCAAACTACCTCGTAGCATCGGAGAAATGCAAGCGCTTCGAGAAATGCGGCTCGACTGGAACTCAATTCAAGAACTCCCTTTCTCCTTTCGTGCATTAACCAGCTTGAAAGTGCTTACTATGGAGCAAAACCCGTTGAAGTTGCCAACGAGTGACATCATCGCCCGTGGTGTTCCAGAGACGCTAAAATATATGGAGAAAGCTCTTGTCGAATTTCAGAGAAGCAGTAGACGTGAGGTGGTTGAAGCTCTTCAGCAAGTATTAGCATTCGCTGCCCAACTTATCAAGAATTCCGAAGGCAAAGAAGCTCCGATGGAGCCTTCTGGTGTTGCTGGCGAGAGAAAACTAACCGAGACTAGCGCTGACACCGATTTTCGCACCATTATGTCATTCTTCGAGCCAAATTGTGATCGTCTTGCGCCTGGGAGTAACAAGGAGTTGAAACTATATGGCGTAGTCTGGGAAAACTTCTACTCCGACTTGTTACCGGCCATCGAACGTCAACAAGAACTTGTGAACAATGAGCAGCCTCAACAAGACAAGTCGAGGGCTAAACAATCGACTTCTCCACCTCCATTTTCACAGAGATTTTCTCCAGAAGAGATCGAAGACGCACTGCTGAATTATGACGATGAGTTCGGTTTGGCTTGTGTCGCTGGAGCAGGAGATATACCAACTGTCCCTATCGAGCTTCGTCGGTGTGCGTGTCTTGATCCAGTTATTCTACGCGAACGTGGTCAACGTGTTCGGAAAGTTTGTTTGCCTCGAACTGTTCCCTACCGTTGTCAACGACCTGGACGATTGCTTCGAGCTCAGATGCTTACGAAGGAGCAAGTTCAAGACCAACTCGCAAGCATCTACTTACGCGCCAAAGTCGCTCGTCTTGTCCAGAAAACTCGACGTCGAGCCATTGAGTACATTAATTCCTCCTCCGGTGTCGCGCATTTCGAGCGTACATCACGGGTTCTTGCTCACGAAATGGTTCAAAGGCGTCGAAGACTGCGAAAACTTTACAAGAAGCACGAGAAATCGCAACGCCAGATCGATTCTCGTAGAGATAAACTTCGCCGCAAAATTGACGCTTTCCAACGAGCGAAAGAAGCTCGTTTGAAGACAACCCGCGACAAAGTTTTACGTCTTGAGAAAGACCGAGAATCTTTGCAGCGCGAGGTTGATGCTGCAATCGTGAAAGACAAAGCTGGAGCATTGGCGGCATCGAAGTCGAAAAAAGTGGCACGAACGGATGAGAAACTCTCAAAACTCCGAGCAGAGCTGGAAGAAGCCGAGTCGGAACTTGGTGGGCCGGAGAACGGGAAAATATACGAGCTTGAACTTGCCATTGAAGGGCTTGACATGGAAGAGAGAAAGCTGGCTACTGCCACGGAGAAAGCTCGAGCTCGTGAAATGGACGCTGAATTTGAAGAGGAAGACGAGCAAGAGAGTGAAAACTCAGAAGATGAAAATGACAAGGATGGTGATAATGACGATTCCGAAGGCTCTGGTGAAGAGAACGAAGATGACTCTGAAGAGGAAGAGGAATCCGAAGACGAAGAATCTCCCGAGACTGAGGCGTCCAAAGTGAGCTCCACAGCACCAACTGAGACGACAACCGAGTCCTTTTTCCAAATTGACATGCCCGATATGACCATCGACGACTATCGTAAGGCGGCGGTGAAAGCAGTCGATCAGGAGCTTGAAAAGCGAGCAATCGGTGATGGAGAGGACCCGAAAAATGAAAAGGTGAGCGTCACTGCCGTCTCGAAGAAACCCAATTTCATCATGCCACTGGATGTCCCCGAAGAGGAACTTCTCGAGCTCTTCCAGGCGCAAATACGGGATTCGTACGTGGAAATGCAGTGCACGAAAGTATCCAAGCAAGCCACGAAAGAGTTCCTCCAGATGCGAGCAGTTCTGCAGCGGTGGCGTGGACTTGGTACCCGAGCCATTTTTGACGCTTGGCATGAGGTGGCACGGGCAAGTCGCTTGGATGCCAACGCTGTCAAAGTTCGTCAGGAACGCAAAAAGCTGCTTGAACAGCAGAACCGAGAACTTGAAGAGCATCTTGCTCGCATTGAAGCTCGACGGTGGGTGCTTCGAACTGACATGTACACCGACGATATCTACTACGAGAACGAAACAACAGGTGAAACTCGATGGGAGCCGCCGCAATACTGGGCAGAGGAGCAGCAACAGCAACAAAAGGAACGACAAACAAGGAGTGGAGGCGTACCTTTGCTCAAACTACCCCCTATTTGAGTAACAGGGAAATAGGTGCTACACTTGAACTCTGAACAGCAAACAGTCAATCGAAGCACACCATGGATCATGCAGAACACCTGATATTGAAAGCATATCGGTCCATGGTACACCGTCGCTGGTCACTTTTTGCCTTTCTCGCCCTTCTTGTCTCCTCCTTTGCCTTTGCCATCCTTCTTGTCATCTGAATTCAGTGCATCTGCCGCAGCCTTGCGAATTTTGTCACGCGTGTCCTTCAGCCCCGTAATGACAGCCGTGAACGCTTTGAACTTTTCGTGATCATCCGCAAACGTGGCAGTCTGTCGCGAGAGAGCTCCCAAGAACTCTTCCTCTCGTAGAGATCGCTTCTCCAGACACTCGACTCGGCGTGGGGTCAGCGTACTTTGCACCGCACGAACAATGCTACCAGACGAATAACCTTCCGAGATGTGCGCCAATGTCGAGATATCCAACGGTCCTCGACTACGACGGTCCTGCACCTGTGGGCCATTTGAGGCCGACTTGGAGGACGAGAACGAGGCAGCGCCAAGTGCTGCAGCAGTTGCGGTCGACGAAAGTCCCAACGTAGCAGCATGAGCAGCAATCGTCGTGCGTAAGGCATGCTTCCATAGCAACACCCGTGACGCGTAGTCAGGATACGGGACGTGTAAGAACTTATCAAAGAAGTTGCGCAAGTCCTTGACCTCAGCGACACCCGGGTCGGCAGATGTGCCCACAACTAGCACGCGGTCTGAAGCATCGAGAGCAGATTTAATGTACAGCAAGAGATCCTTCTTGAACCGACCAGGCCCATCGGTATTTGCTGCAGACTTGCTCTTCTTGCCGCCACCACCTGCGAAAATCTGCTCGCAGTCATCGATGTAAATGATAATAGGCTGTAGCGTCACCGCCTTCGCAAGCACAAACGCCATATGAACGAGCTTCGTGGGGCCCGTCTTGCCCGCGAACTTGCCGACGAGATTGCTTGGTGACAGATTGAGCAAGAGTGCTCCCGTCTCATTTGCCAGAGCACTCACCAGCATTGTTTTTCCAGATCCACGGGGTCCATATAGCATGATCGAGCGCACTAGCGGAGTGCGAGCTCGAATGAACGGAGAACCCATGGGTAGAACACCATACTCTGTGAGTGACTGCCGTAGCTGCGCAGCCGATGGGTCTTGAGGCACCCAGTTCCCAAAACGATCACGACGTTCACAGTGTTGGTAGACAGTGCCCAGGAAGTTAAAGCTGCCGACGAAATCACGGACACGCACTCCAGGGCGTGGTGCATGAATAATTTGGTTCTCCACAAGAACACTCAGGAAGGAGTCGGGCGCTCGGCCTTTGAGCTCTGCAATTTTCTCACCGGGCAATGGCTTGCCCTTCTTGCCTTTGCCGTCCTTCTTACCTTTCTTGCCCTTCTTCCCTCCTTTTTTGCCTTTGCCCTTCTTCCCCTTTTTACCCTTCTTGCCTGCTGAAGCAGCCGCTTCGAGCTGTGCTTTGATGTTCACGAGTTGCAGCACTAACATTTCATCCACTTGCTGACGTACCTGAACCTCAACCGGTCCACGAACAACGTCCTTGGCGAGAGCTACATCATACTTCTGATAGAAGTTATCGAGCTCTTCACGCTCCAGCCACACCTTTTCGTACTGCGTGACACCACCTGCAAGCTTCTTGCACAGCTCGGAAGGGCCCGTGAGTGGAGGTGGTTTCTCAGGAGCCTCCTCTTCCTGCTCCTTGGCGTCCTTCCCTTTGCCCTTGGCTCCTTTACCGCCCTTCTTTTCTTCTTTCTTGCCCTTGCCTTTAGCTCCTTTCTTGTCAGCCGCAGCTTTCGCCTTGGCCTCTTCTTCCTCTTTAGCTTGGGCCTTGGCAATATCCTCAGGCGTTCCTTCACCATTTAAAGCAGCGTAAAAGCCTGTGAGGTCTTCTGGTAATTGTCCGGTGGCCATCACGTCCGTGATCCAGCGTCGGCGCTCTTCCAGCATTTTCTCCTTCATGAATGGTCCCTCTTCGTTTGTCACCACACCGTGCAATTCGATCAGCGCGCGTTCGTACTCTTCTTTGTTTTCAAGTTGCTCAGATCGGCGCTGAAGTTGTGCATCCGCAAGCTTCTTTTCAAGGGCCGAGCGATCGGTAGCAGGCGCCTTCATGCCAATGAAAACAAGCTCCGCGTCACGCTCGCGAGCTGCCGCTGCTCGAGACCAGAAGCCGCGAAACATGCGTTGAATATTAGCAGCCGCGATATCGGGATCCATTTCGGGAGCTCCTTGAGCTGCTTCGTACAGCTTCCGTTGGCGCTCTTCTTCGCGTAATTCCTGAACAAGAAGTCCACGCTGTCGACCTTGACGTCCACGTTCATTTCGTTGGATCACTGCGATCGCCTCGTCGAGCGACAAGACTCCACCTCCGCCCGCAATAGCAGCTTGAGCAACCTTGATTGCATCCAGCGGAATGGCATCAACGCCATGTTTCAGCTTCATGTAGCCTTTGGCAAGCCGCTCGCGTCGCATTAGGTCCTCTTGCTGGTCGTCTAGAAATGACTGGGGCACTGGAATCTCGAGTGTCTCTGGTGGGAGTTTAAGATCAACCAGGATGTCGTCTAGATTGACGTATTCCCATGGAAAGCTGCGCTCAGGTTGCGTCATGACGTCTGGATTCGGAGGGTTCCACTTGACAAGCAAATGCTTGAGCTCAACGACTCGGGTAGCCACCACCTCAATCACCTGCTTCACGTCGATGCGTTTCTGCGGATGCACCATTTGATCATAGCACACCGACAACCGCGACAGGATCTGAATGTACTTAATGTAGAGACACGCGTAGTGCTGGAATGCTTCCACGATCGTCGCTTGGGGCGGCTACAAACGATAATGCACGAAGCAATGAGTATCACAGACTCAACACTACTCAGGGTTGACAGAAGACGCACCGGCTCATTCGCTGCTCCATCCGGACCGTCCCCAAGCGTATGATCCTCAATGTGGACCTGCTCGTTCAGCTCCGACATCGCCTCCTGCCATAGTTGATCATACGTACTACCACAGCACAGTGTCATTCACCATTCTCAAGTGGCATATCCAGAACACCAACTAACCTGCTCGCCATCCTGCCTTAGGAGCTTCCGCTATGATCGAAAAGTGGCGACGCTTGCTCCTTCACCGGCGGCGAGTCGCACCGTAACGCCACCAGAGGAATCCTGCGGTTAACCGACCGAACCATGCCGAAGTAAGGCAAAACGGCACCCGACCATTGCTTCCTCTGTAGTTTGTCCTTTTTGCTGTCATGGAAGTGTGAGTGCGTACGCCTTGACAACCAATAAACTACCCATCCGTCCCATCTTCCAACCTGTACCATCACAACAATGAGTAGCGCTTCAGCCTACCCCCGTGCCAACCGGTTCCGTAAAACTGCCAGTCAATCCATCCTGCTGCCACCTCCACTGCCTCTGATCAACTTGCCAGAAGAATCACGACTAGCTCGTACAGGTCTTCCAGGAGAAAGACCGATGAATCTCCCAGTACGCAGACACATTCCGAACCGAGTTGCAATTGCAACCTTGAAAGCCACTGCGGACGGTCAATCGGTCGATTTGACAATTTGCCACCACCAAAACCAGAACCAATTCTCTGTGAAAGTCGAACCTTGCTGGAATGTGAAGCGGAAGAGTACGAAGAACTCGAGGTGCTTGCACGTCTTCATGTGTACGAATACAACCAGCCCAACGTGTTTCGAGACAGCAGTGCACCCGATGATACACTCGTTTTCGACTCTCTGTTTGAAAGTGGCAACTTGCAGCGAGCAGAACGAATACTTCGCTAGACACCGAATGTGGTCTCGGCTTCTCTAACCCCCCAACAAGAGTACGAGATGTTGATCCATCCAGACGTCAAGAACGGAGCTTATCGCCAATGGTTTTACTTTGAGGTGCGCAATGGGAGACCTGGCGTCACGTATCGGTTCTCGCTGGTGAATCTCGCGAAAAGTGGTTCACTCTTCGGTCAAGGGTTGCAGCCCGTGGTGTACTCGGAGCAGGATGCAGCAACGAAGGGACTTGGCTGGAGGCATCGTGGCACTCATGTTCGTTACGACGTGGCTTTATCTCCCATGGCTCCTCCGGGCGCCAATGCTCTGACATTCCACTATGATTTTGAACACGACAATGACACCGTGTACTTCGCTTGCATCCAACCATACACGTACACAGGTAGGTCTTGCATGTATTGTTGTTCCCAACCAATAGGATCACCACCGTTGACCACACTTTGTGACATCATTCACAGATTTGATGGACTACTTGGAGGAATTGGAGCGTGATCCAATACGCTCGCAGATATGTCGTCGTACAGAACTTTGCCAGAGTCTGGCTGGGAATCCGTGCGATCTCATTTCCATCACATCTTCAGCCGAAGAAGGTATTCCACCTGACGATCGACGCAGTAAGTAACTCGCCAATTTGCCAGTAGTTGAAGAAGTACTCACATAGACGTTTCGCACACCTTCTGTAGTTATTGTGGTATCCGCGAGAGTGCATCCAGGCGAACCAAACAGCAGCTGGATGATGCAGGGAATGCTTGATTATCTTTCAGGCCCCAGTAGCGGAGCGATGGTACTTCGACGAAACTTTATCTTCAAAATGGTGCACGTGCCAGCCTGGGAGCAATCAAGTTGGCCTTGGGACGTAATCCCCAATGGGCAACGTCAACATCAATCACTCCTTTATTCTTTTATTTATACATGTTCTAACCGGTTCCAATGGCCCACGGTTACATCAAAAGCTATCCTACCGCCAAGATTCAAGACAGCTACGAGTAGGAATCTTCGTAGTTAACTTCATATAGTAACGAGGACTGGCGTAGCCCACCTCAAGGTCCGTAGTGAACCAGGATCCTCAGAGCTCTAACTGATTCAATCTCACTTTCTAATTTACCTACTTCGAGAACAACAGTTCTCCCAAGCCTCCTCCTCCTCGCCTACATGACTCTTCGAGCTCCCGCTGGGATCATCGCTCAAGTCGCTCTTCTTTTGTGCTCTTTCACCAGTTGTCACAGCTGGTAGCACTTGTTCAAGACCGGAGGATCCCATATCTTTCGCCAGTCGACACGTGGAAAGCCGCTTGCTGAGAGTGTCAAGGTTCTGCTGGAGCAGAGAAGAGGAGAAGAGGAGACTTGTGTCTTGAAGGTCAAAAAGAGTTATGCTTGAGTTACATGTCGGTCGGAAACTAGGACAGCTCTAGTGGTCATCCATCCATGGATCGATATATTATGTACGTACATAGTTTGTGTGCATGCCATTTATACACTTTGATTTGTCATCCTAAGTCTGTAACCGAGGATGTGTGTGGTTTATATGACCAACTGAAGCCGCTCACTCCAACAGAGAGTGTGCCGTCTCTACCCCCTCCACCTCTCTCCGGCTGTTCTACGTTGTGAAGGTGAGGGCCGTCTTGGAGGAGAGATGAAAGGAGCTTGAGCTGGAAGGAGGTAGATTCGATTGTGATTTGCGTACTCTACTTTGTCGGAGGCAAGGACACTTGCAGCCACTCACCTTGCAAGTGGATGCATGTGTGTGTACTACATAACTAACCATTAGATGTCGTGTTATTCCCAATGATATGTTGTCGGATATGGTCAACACAACTAGTCCTCAGTAGCCCAACTCTAACAGCCTCTCTGCGGTTGAGGTCAGCCATGGCCGTGGAGGGGTAACCAGACTTGCACATTATTTCTGACACCAATGGAACGTCCCTGTCTTCATCACAGAACCGTTAAGACTCCTTCGTCGCGTAGGTTTTATCGCAGATTGTCCTTTCATCAGACCAAAACCTTGCTCCACCAAATGAGTCTTGAGCAAGCGAAACCACACTCGCGGTGATTGCTTCAAGCCATAGAGACTCTTTTTCAAAAGGCACACCCAATCTTCTTGGCCTTCTGCCACATAGCCTTCTGGCTGCTCCATGAACACCTCCACGTCAATAGGTCCGTTCAAGAAAGCTGTGGTGACATCCATTTGGTCCATCTCATAGTCCCAAATGGCTGCCAATGTCAACAATATTCGCAGAGTCTCCAAGCGTACAACTGGGGAGTAGACTTCTAGATAATCGATGCCATACACTTGCATGTATCCTGTTATCGCAAGGCGAGCTTTGTATCGCTCAACTTCTCCGTTCGCAAGGTACTACCACGAATGAAGTGTCGTGGAGTGAACCGGCCGAGCGTCCTCGACTTTTGGTGGGTGCTCAAGACAAAGTCATTCTGATGTCGGAATCTCTTCTAAAAGATACAGGAGTTGGTCATCGCAATGAACCATTAGTTCTCTACTGTCGTCGACAACTGATAGACCAATGGAACGAGATGGATAGGTGCTCCATCAAAAGCCAGGCATTGCTTTGGGTCGTTGGGCAGCCCGGAACTGGAAAATCGTCCGCTGCTTTAGCGTTTGCTTATTCGGTTGATCCCTTGCACTGGGATGTGATTTGGATCGGCCACTCGAATCCGCGAAAGTATCTCAGTTGCTTTTGGCTGCGTGGAAATGAGAAAACAACATGCAACATTGCTGAGTCGGTGGTGGAGATCCCGATCAGACAGCTTCTGAATTCGACACCTTCTGACAGAAAAACGATTGTCTTTTTGGATGGATATGAAGAATCCTCCACGGTGGGAGAAACAATCTGTCAAATCTGTACAGAATGGCACCGGAGTGATCGCAAAATGCACCACCTTGTTTGTGTTTGCTCGATGGGTGGGCTTGCTAAAGATTATCGACCTGAACTTTATGATCCGATTCCTACAGAAAGTGAGTGCGATGAGTTTTCGCCAGGAGATGATGTGGAGATGGAAGAAGGTGACATTACAAACCACCCTGACGAGCAGGAGGAAAAGATGAAATCCCGTGAATTGGTTGACGAAATGAAATTTGAACTGGAATCGTGGCGATTCGAGGACTACACCGAGGCAGTCCTATATGACGTCTTCTTTCAAGGCGTAAAACACAAGTTCCCTTGGTATGATGAATCGATGGATGCAAGTGAAGAAGTGACGAAACGATTTCGGCTCGTGGAAGCAAAGTACTCTTTAGCTGGTGGAAGCGCTAGGCTGATGTTCGGTGTTACTGCGGACAGAGCTAAAGAGGCCTTGGACATCGAAATCAGACAAGTTAATGACATCGAGTCATTGTCCCTTGGCCTAACTGGTGACACGTCCTCAAGTGCTATAAACCGCTTGCTTGCTTGCTTGCTACCATAATTGCCGTGACAGCACAATAGTGGCTGAATCCGAAACTTGTTTGGTGAGCAGCTACATAGCGAGAAACCTTGCGATTATTAAGGGGCCCCGCTGTCTACAGAGAATCTCGACGTTATGTGGTGGAAATCCATCTGTAGATGGCTATTTTCTTGAGGCGGGGTTCTTTTCAACACTGAAATTCGCAGGTGTGAAATGGACGTCTTATGATCTCTCATTTTTGCAACGCCAAGGTGAATGGAAGCAGTCTAGCATCCTAGTTTTTGATTCTGTTGCGGAATACTGGTTCACACTTTATAGTCCAGGCCAACGAAGTGCCAGTGCAAGTAGTATAGTCCAACTCCAGTTGAGACAGACAGAAATGAAGAGAAGACAAACGCCCACTTCGAGAAATACACTGTGCCGCACAGGAGCATCTTGCTGCCTGTTGAGTAAGTTGTTGCCAACACTTTAGCTTCTACTCTGTGTATTTGTTGCTGTCCGCAACAGGTTATGAGCCCAAGACGCTAGTGGGAGCTCATAGTGAACGACACAACAATGGCAGAGATCAAGGCCTTGACCAAATTCCATGAAAGAAGCACAAGAAAGTGAGCAATTCATGCAGTGGAAAAGTGCTGCAGATAAAGAGTACCGTTCGTTAATTGAAAACGGAATATGGGAGTTAGTACCACGAAAGAAGAACATGAAAGTTCTGAAGAACCTATGGGTATTCAGAGTGAATCTCACGATTATAGCCAACAAATACAGCCTCTCGAGCTTTTGCATCCATCTTCCGTCTCTCCACTAAATCAATGTATGATAAAACCGCACAACCGAACGTACGGAGCTGAGAATACGGCGGCGTTTCTCGATACCACACTCGTGCGGGATCTCCATCCTCTTTCTTGAGTTCGGTACAATGTTCAAGCAAAACACGGCGGTCACAGCAGCTTCTGCCCATGATCCAATCAGCAGAGCAGGTAACTGGTAATCAGGCAAAGGTTCTCCCAACTGAGCAATGCGATTCATCAATCGACGAACCTCACTCAAATGGTCAACCATATTCCCGTTCACATCCAGTTGCAAACGACGTAGTTTTGTCATTTCTTCAACGTACTTGAAGTAGGTCTTGCCGATATAGCGTTGCTTTAGTCGCATCATCACTCGATATGGGGTCGGCTCGTAATTGACTGTTTTCACCATCTTGTCTGTCATGCCATCGAACAAGTACTCCATCGCACGTCTTGACTCCTTCAACCATTTGGAGTGTTCATCGCCCTTGGACTCTTCAGGTTCAGCAATCTCCTTTTCACAATACTCCCAGAGGTCCTTCCGTTGAAGCTTGAGTGTGATCCGATTCAGCCACACTTCAAAGTTATCTCCATCGAACTGAAGATGAGTCTTCTTATCTTCTTTGTAACATTCAGCTGAGTCTTCACGTTTTCGTAGTAAAGGCCGAACTTCTCATACACTTCCGATCGTGCTTCCATCAGGAACAACGTTGTAAATCGGCTCGCTTCATCGACGAAGAGAGCAAAGTATCTCTTGTTGCCGGAATACGAAGCCTCTGCATACGGTCCCCATACACCAATATGTGCATACTCGCCGATAAGCCACTCATCCGTCGATACTTGACTTTGCGAATGAAAACTTTTTCGCGTCAGTTTTCCTTTCACACATGATTCACATCCGAAGTTTTCAGGAATACGCAGGTCAATGTGGGGCAACGGCCAACGCGTATGGTGAAACAACGCGTTGAAAACATTTTTACCCGAATATCCAAGTCGTTTATGCCACAAATCTGTTTGTTTGTCTTCTGCACTCATCATCATTGCACTCGCCAACGAACTGCACACGGGTACCTGATAGAGACGCGTTTCATCAACTCTCGCAGTCGCAACACCAGATTGATACATCATCTCATCAACCTCATCATCACCTAGATTCACTTTCACGCGTTCTTCTGAGGTCATCCACGTAGATAGCAATGAACACTAGCCATCCATCCATGACCTTGACTGCTACACATGGAAGTTTTTCTTAGTTGTTGTTGAACTGAGAACAAACTGCATTGTAGATCTGGAACATAGCGAACGTCTCGAAGAAGAAGTGCTTTTCTTCCTTGCGATGTCTCCAGGTCCATCTGCACATCTCCTATTCCAGCTACAGCAACCCAGTTCTTTCCGCCTACTCGAATTGCAGAACTCAACGGCGTAAAAGAAGTGAAATCAACTTTCTGGTTTGTTATGTGACTTGTTGCGCCAGTATCCAAATACCATCGATCGTAGGCTAATTTCTCCACGTCCTTAGGAATGAAACAAAAACTGGAAACAACGTACGCGTTATCAGAGGTGGCAAGTAATTCGGTTCGACAAAATAGGACAAACACACACCCAAATGCAGTGAGCACAGACGCATCATGTGTGCCACACAGATAAGAATCTGGGCATCCCGCGCCTGGTCCCGCCCCCTAACAAACGACCTCACTTCCAAACTTTCATCCAAGGGCGCAACACCACAACACCAAGGGCGCGGCGTGCCACAGCCAGCACGAGGTCGGCTCGGCGGCGCCCGCGCGCAGCACCACGACATGAAGCGCGGCGTGCCATGGTCAGAACGAGGCTGGCTCGGCGGCGCCCGCCGACACCTTCAGCTTGTGCAGGGCATGTTGATGGAGCTCCGCCCTTGTACCGCCCTAGCTGATGGCTTGAAGGTGTTGGTTGGGTTGACGCTGTGGCTGGCACGTACTAAGGGTTTGACTCAAGTGTAAATCGATAGGCTTTTATTTAACTTATGTAATGTATGCATCTGCACTTGATCGTGTCTGTTAGTCTTCCTTTGCTTCTGCTTCAATGTAGGCGCGTTCTACCTTGCGTCGTTTACGTTGCCTGTACTTCTTTAGTTCTCCGGAAGGAAGGTTGGACGCAGGTTCCCATGTAGGCTCCCATGAGGTCAGGAACAGCACCTTTCCGTTGACGCGCTGGTCATCGAGAATGGTTCGCATTTGAAATGTGGGTTTACCTTTTAGGTCGACACCACTAGGTAAGACCCACTCAGACTCGCCAGAGTCAGCACCATGCTGAGCAGCCTCGATGAGACGGGCCTTAGTGATGCGTGCTTGGGGGACGGCATCGAGCAGCAGCTTGATTGCGACCGCCACGTCAGTGGTTTTGCCCTTTTGAATAAGACCCCAGGTCTTAAGATACCGGGCGGCCACCTCATCTAGGCGACCCCACCCGCGCTCTTGAAGGTGCCGCTTGCACCAGTCGGAAAAGGCAGGGGCCGTGGTGGGCAGAGGGCTGCTTGGCGGTCGGTGGGTCTTGTCATCTCGAGTGCGGATTAGATAATATGCACGAAAAGAATAGGAAGAGCGCTAGTGGTTTCATTTTCATGCATTCGTTAATGGAGAATGGGGAAAAGTGAACCGGACCCCAATGTAACCAACATGGCATTATTGTTAGCAAGTACAGTCCCATCGAATCCCTGCCAAACACTACTCAGTACTAAGCGCATGTCCGTTCGTCCGTGGACGACCAGCTGCAACCCGCGAACTGGTAGTACGCGTTCGCCGGCGTCTCCTAACAACCGTGCGGTTGACAAGTGTCCGCTTGCCATTCAATCCTGTGTAGCTCTTGAGTTGCAACGCAAACATTAGATGAATGCAGATTGCAAACTTGAAAAATACTTGCATCCACATGTCATAGCTGCCACATCAACACTCCAACCGCCATCAGGTTGTCCCTTAACCTCCATTCGTGCGTAGTTGGCTCCTATTTGAGCCGACACAGGGGCTGTTTCTTGACTGCGCCCCAGCTCCGGTAGATACACTCGAACGCAACCTCGTGAAAGAACTCCCACCAAGTTCGGGTTGGGCGAAACAAGCAAGAACTCGATCGGGTGGGAGTCATGTCAATGAGAAGTTCACGCTGACGAAACTCCTTGACCCGCGCCTTCAGCTGCTGTGTTGCCTCAGGTACTTCTTTGAACGTTCTTGGAGTCACCGACTGGTGCCCACAACAATCCGCCAGCAGCTGTAGTAGCGCTCGAATCTTATGCTTCGTCCGGAGTGTGTAGTCACGCTTGATTAAGCGGTTGAATTGTTCTACGGGGTTGTTCGTCGTCGCGTATCCGCTTGGCGTATGGAAACACTGCCAGCGCCAAAACTCGCTCGACACGCATACGCTGTTGAAGAAGCTTCCAAAACCAGCCAATTCCGGTTCGCGTGACCATTTGGCTAACACGATCGCAACTTGTTCGTCATATACATCTTGACTTGAAGCAAAGTGAAGGTCGTAAATGTCTGCAACAACTCGTTCACACAAGTAATCTGGCACACTCTTCAACTTTTCGTGAACCTTCGCCATCACATGATAGAAACACATCATGTACTTGAAGTCCGAATCCACCCCGAAAACTTGGTCAACACCATTTTGCTGCGCAACTTCCATGTCACCAACATCGTACTTGAGCAGTAGTTGTTTTCCGGTTACATTGGTGAAAACCTTGCGGAGTGCCGCGAGCGCTTTCACATACAGCACCTCTAACCGCTGGGATGTGATGAACATTGCGACCAGGTGGAAAGATCGGCACCGGTCCGATACGCCGCACACAATAACAGGATACCCCACCTGGTTCAGCTTGCAAGTCGCGTCCATGTGAAACACGAAAGATCCCGGATCGCGATCCGCGTTGCGTAACAGTAGCTTGGTGGTTAGGCCAACCAAGAAAGGGTTTTCATCAGAACCATTTCCGACATCCGGCTTGCCGTGCGCGTCTCGCGCCCAGGCGAACGAAAACGGCTGGGTGTCGGATACCGTAGGGCCGAACGCCAATCGGTCGACCTGAGCCAAGATCTCGTCGTAGTCGTCATTTCGGTGCAGGTTCTTTTTCGTGAAATGACTCACAAACCACTGTACCTGGCGCAGCGTTGGCATCTCTGCCTCTGCCAGACCATAACGCCGAGCCATGCCCATTCGGATGCGAGCTGGCTTCAATCCTTGGGTTGCCATTTCACGCCCGTAGTCAACCAACTTGGTTGTTGACAACTTGGGCTTGCTCGGCTCCCTGACGAGCGTCTCATGGGCACCAGTCTCCATGATCGTTACTCGATTCAGTTCTTGACAGGTGAGCACCTTTCCCCGCCATGGACACGGTGCATATGGTGTTGCCGCCTTGCATGTTTCCGAGGAGCACTCCAACAACTGGTAGCGCATCCTGTGCGGTCTTGTCAGCGCGCACACGGTGCACGGCACCAGGTGGCTCGTGACGATGTAGAAAAATTTCATGTCTTCTAGGAGCAGCTGGGAGTCTTCGCGGGCCATGTCGCTGCAAATGGTGATCCAAGGAAGCGATGGGGGCACGTTGAGCCGTGCGGTTTAGTTCTTGTCTTGGTTAACGCGCTAAAGATTCGAGTATGAGGGTAGATGCACGACAGCAACTAGCTCCGATCTGGGTCGTATCTCTGATTCTATTTGTTGAAAGTGGTCATTGGCATGGACCACTATTCGCTGAAATTGGCTGGTGTGGACGCACCTGACTTTGGTGTGGCTGCACGTATCGTATTGTGCCACGCGTTTGAATAATGTGCACAATCATGGTTTTCGCGTGGGTCACGCATGATTAATGTGATGTTACATAATCTGTGTGCCAAACCGTTTTTTCGTGTGTTTATCCGGTTCTGTCATTCGGTTCTAACCGCCGCCACCGTCCAAAAGAGGGAATTCCTACAAAAAATGTTTTAAAATGGCACAATCGTTTAAGTATGTCTACATATAGCTGGAAGCATAGTGAATTGTAGGGACGCAACGGATGAAGATGAG
The DNA here is from genome assembly GCA_032158285.1 of Phytophthora sansomeana. Taxonomy (NCBI): domain Eukaryota; phylum Oomycota; class Peronosporomycetes; order Peronosporales; family Peronosporaceae; genus Phytophthora; species Phytophthora sansomeana. The sequence goes on from JAPDHH010000200.1 coordinate 564,177, forward strand.
GTTGCTTCTACCTTGTCAGCGATAGCGTAACTTGTCGTAGTTGTAACTTGTTCAAGCGATGAAGCATGTGTGGTGGTGGTTGCTTTTTATTTAGCTTCCTTAATACGCGATGAGGTGCATCCGTTGTTTGTGTGCTTTGTACATGTTGTGAAGGTGATGCAACGAGCCCCCTTAGACTCACTTTGCAAACTGCAAGCAAGTTCTGCGGTAAGTTGGTTTCATCCTAATTGAATGAGCAAGATTTCTAACCTTTTCAACTTGTGTGCTTTTGCTACGTAATGTTGCGAGTTGCACCGCACAAGTCCATCACTCTGACAAGTGTTGAGGACTCGCCAGCTTGAGGCATTCGTCGTCACCAAGGTATGCATGCTTGTTCCTTTTGTTTATTTTTGATATCATGTAGTGTATTAGTCGTCTTTGAGCATCGTGATACCCCCTGCATGGTGTTGTAGCTGCTGAGCTAGAGTTGTAGACCGAGAGGTTTGTAGCTCGAAAAGGCCTCACCGCTCAAACTGGCTTTTGTACCGATATGATTGATACATTACAGCTTGGTTTGAAATGACGCTAACATTTAATTACAACTGTGTGTTTAGATGCTTCGTTCTCTTGGACAGAGAATCATCTGCCAGAACCAGGAAGCGCAGCCATACCAAATGTCCTTTTGTTGGTCGTTCTTAGCGAACAACGCACTGCAGCACGCGATCTGTTGACCGCCGCTGCGATGAATCAGGTTCTTCGCAAGCTCGTCCTGATGAGGACAACGGCCATCTAGGTGATAGGGCTTATTATGCTCTGAAGCGCTTGAAGAAGCAAGCCTAGTAGGCGTAGACGTGATAGAAAGAAAGAAATGTACTCAATAATTGGTACAATGTATTTCGTTTCTTTTCTCGGTATTACTTGAGATTTGTATGTTTCGTCTCTAGAGTCAATAATTGGTAAATTTAATGTGTGGTTTGAAGTTGTTTCGAGGTTTCCGCAACAGCACTCTTATTTTCTAAAATTACTTCTGGGCTATTGCTGCTGCAGCGCAGAGTGCATTTCGAAGTTTTATGAAGGTTGGCTTTGCTAGTGACTTTGTTAAGATATCTGCTACCACTTCCTTCGTATTGCAGTAACGTATTCCGAATTGTTTTCGTTTGACTTTTTCTTTGACAAAGTGATACCGGATATTGCTTCTTCCATGTAGTTCGGAGTTGTAGGACAGTTTGGTGCAAAACGTGTGATGGCATGTGAACTTTCTTGTTTTAATTCTGTTTAACGGAGACGATGCGACTGAAGAGAAAACGTGGTCTTTGAAGGGGCGGCCAAATCGAGAAATGAGAAGGTTGCCGCCCTTCGCAGTTCAGGCAGTTTGGAGTGCAGCTCCCACAGACTGCCCTAGTCTGCTTTAAACTAAAGTTTGTATAGTTGGTAATTCCTATCCTAATGCATATTCCTAACTAAAGGAACAACTATTACACTCACCCACCCTCTAGAGTCGTCCGCGCGTGAAAATAGCCAGTCATTCGTAAATTTGCTCGGTGCCAAAGTGGTCCTGGTGTGCTTGACTAGCTCCAAAGTGCTGATGCTTCGAATGCCGCTTGGTACGACGGGAGGGGCTAGTCCCTCTTTGAGGTTCCCACCGGTAAGAACCATGGTCCAGCAAAGTTCCAAACAAGGGGTGCAACTGCCGCCGTTCCAAGGAAGAGCGGTGGCAGAGCCAGACTTCGACCACGTGACTAACCTCCTCGCTGCGGCTGGGTCCATCGACAAACCACCGCGAGCGCTTCAGGACAGTTGCCAGCTCGACGCGCTCGGTGGCATGACCGAGGAGGAGCTGTTCGAGTTCCTAGGCTCTCAGTCGCCCACGTCACTGTTGCACGGAGTCCCGTCGGTCTCCAAGACGGTTGGCCCAGTTTCCTGCCGCGTCGCGCTGCCGTCGCTGTCCGTTTCTGCGTCTTCGGTTCGCTCAGTATCGCCTCTGCTCTCGGCCTCGTCGTGTGATGCTCCGTCGCCTCCTAGCGGCTCGGACTCGGCTGAGTCGGTCGTTGAGACCGTTGTTACATCAGAGTCTCCTGTACCTTCAGCTGGTCCGGCGTCGCCTGCTGCGGGATCCGTTGCTGATGCCGAAGAATCTTCTCCATCGCTTGTGGGCGTTGACAAGTCTGCTTTGACGGGTGACATCGGTTAAGATGAACGTGACGATCCGTTTTCGGCCTTCAACTTGTTGCTGGATGCCGACGAAGTCACGGAGCGTTCGCAATTGCCTGCACCGCCAGAGCGCCATCCGTCGTCGCATGTTATCAACCGCTTCGATCCGAAGGCTCCGTACGATCCGGACAAGGATTGGCAAGTTCGTCGCCTCGTTGACCGCTACGGAGAACCTTCTCACGTGGCGTACTTGGTTGAATGGGAGACCAAGGAAATGCAGCTCATGTGGGAATGGCCGGAGAAGCTTCGTCACGTCTACTGGTGTATGAACCAGGTGAACGAATGGATTGAGTCGGGCAAGCGCGATTCGTTCACTGCGTACTTCCACAAGCGTTTCCGCGGAGCTGGGGCATCAGAAGCCAACTCGTATTTCCTGTTCGCGTTCCAAGCAGCTTGCTATGGACTTGTACGGGATGGTCTTGTGAACCGTGGACACTGGGATCGTTTTTGCCGAGAACAGAACAGTTCTTTTCTCAATGGCGTGTTGGCAAGGGACATCGACGCGTTTTTTTACTTTATTCGTGCGGAAAGAGTTCCTTTCGACTATGTGGAATTGTTCGCGAAGTGCCAGTCGTCCTCGATAACGACTCTGGCCGAGCTGGATTGCCAAGCTCGTCTGCTTCCGACTGGATATTACATCGTCCATGCGGCTCAAAACTTCGTCGATCGCTGCTTCACGCTTGTGGTGACGGGTCCCGAAGATCCAGAGATGTTGTACGACGACTACAACGAGGAGGCGAGCCCGCCGTGCAAGCTGGAAACACTGAAAACGCTTGGATGGATCAACCGTGTCTACGATATATATCGTGTCGCTCTGAAAGGTCCCAAACCGTCCAAGAAATCGAAGAATAAACGGTCGCGCATGAAACCGAAGCTTAGCCACAACTAGGGAAGGCAATGCATGTAGGCCTTGAGCCCCCTTTCATTGTTTCTCAGAAAAGTTTCTTTCTATGCCTCCACCGGCTACGTTCTATTCCCGGTGGCTAGTTCCCATTACGTTAGCTACACTCTATTTAACCGTATACTTTCTATTAACTCCCGCTATATTACATTATACCCGTTACTATTGATGTCGAAACGGGAGATGCTCAGTTGCAAGCAAGTACAACACGTTTGGGAATTAGACAAGAATTTATTATAGAAATTAACTTAATCTATTGTGCTCTCTAACAACACACTCTATTGTCTGTGTTCTCGGCGGAGCTGAGGAGGCGGTTCATTTTGCAATGCGCGCTCTCCGCCATCTCCGCTCCGCCGTCCGAGATGCAGCCGCCAGCATCCGGTGGCTGCATTTTCAACTCAACGACGCTCGTGGGACCATCCGGCGCCAGGCTCGCGAGATCGACATGCTCACGGTCTCGCTGCGCCGGATGCGCCAGAGCCGCGGGTCTCCGCCCCCATCCCCGTCTCCGTCGTCTTCGTCTTCGTCGTCAGAAGACGAGGAAATGTGGGGCCCACGCCCACGAACACTGGAATTCGTGGAGCGTTTCAACGACGACGTCATACACAGCGGCAATTTCAGCCAATCAGACTCGGAGTAAATATGATTGGTCGATAGTCAGAATTTCTTTCGTTTTCCAGTAATTTCGGTTCAGAAAGTTGCTAACGTTTAAAACGAAATTTTTTCTTGTTTCAGCAAATGTTCTATCTTCGTTTTTTTATTTCCACAACCCTATCTTCGGGTTAACGTTTAAATGACGGCTCTATTGAAACTTCGCTAGAATTAAACTCGGTTCTACTACTCGATACGTTCAGGAGAGCAACGTTCGCGTATGTTTCTTCGAGCATAGAGTGCGCGTGCAAAACACATATTCACATGATTGAATTGCTTGCTCTAGCTTGCGTCTTCGCTGGTGGAACTCCTACTCATTTCTCAATTCACTTCCAAGTGCACAAGCCCTGTCTACACGCTCTGCCGACACCCCAGCAACATTAAACGACTCTACCCATTCGAACCAACCCACTTGCTCCGCTCGGACCAGCACCTCACTGCACGTTTGCAAGTTGGTCCGAAAGTTTGGAGCGTTTGTGGCACAATGCGCTTATGTGGGGGTAGAAGAAAGAGTTCTCGACCTCGAGTTTCCTCCAGCCTAGTGAGCAGAGTGCGTCGAAGACTCAAGACGGCTAGCACACCAGCCACACCGATTACAAACGAACTCGCGCCTCGGACAAACCCGACAGATTTACCAGCCGCGTCGTCTAGCGATAGCGAGGACTTCGACAGTGAAATAATACCCCGGCGACAAATCTCCCACTTGGACCGCGGCACGGCCAGCAGCACGAGGCGGATAGTGACGCTCAACTGTCGGACAACGAGAGCGATTACTCATATGATGGCGAAAGCGAGGACCTCGAAGAATCTGGCAATTCTCCAAAATGGTGACGAGATGGTTCATCCAGTGACATTTACGACGAAGGCAGAAGCCCGAGCAGCTCTTGACGGTCTGGAAAACGCTCGCTTCAGCGTTTCGAGTAATGGCCGGTTCTCCACAAGGCTGTCATGCACGTCGCATGTTGACTGTACCGCTGAAGCTCGCATCAAACGAGAACGCAATGGACAATTTCGTCTTTTTCGAAGTGGAATGCACACCACTCGTGCGGCTGATGATACGTCCCAGCGAACGGGTATCCATAAGCCGCTTTTGTCAGAGGTGGATAATGTGCTGCTTGGTGGACAAGGACCGACTCAGTGCAGAATCACACTGGAGGAGAAATATCTGCGCAATGAAGAAATTCTAGCCTTGCTGCCGTCGGTCACCCAACTGAAAAATCGAGGACACAAACTCCGAAAACGAGGTGATTTTGACATTACAACGTTCGCGGACATAATGGAGTGGGCAGCACCGAGTATTTGCGTTACCAAGAATGCAGCGGGTCACACTAAGCTACATATGTAGGTAGATTTATATAGGTTTACATACAAAGTAGGTACAAAGGCATGCGGCTAGCGCGTGTTGTGTTCACTCTCTGATTGGCTGAAAAGGAGAAACGTTACAGCCAATCAGAAGATGACCTTCGTTTGAGTGGCTCACATGAGCCCAGGGCCTCCGCCCCGAACCTAAACTAAAACAGAGTCTATTTTCCCGAGAGTTAAGTCTGTCTTACTTATTGCGAGCTTCATCATCGCTACGCGTAAGCTAGTAACGGTAAAGACATAGCCCGTTACAAAGAACACATTTTTCAAGAGCATGAAGTATCGTGAGGAAAGTGACCCGCTCAGGATCAGCCACCAGCCGTTGGAGTATTAATACGAGTTACTGGTTCTGCACTGTTTCACAGACAAGTTGGTCAACGGAAAAACCTCCGTAGGAATTATCTTCACCTCGAGACGATTATTACGCGGGGAAGGCTGCCGAAGTTTGCGATCGCTAAAATGAGTTCTACGTGGGGAGTCTACCTGAGAATTTGGGCGGCTTGACAATTCCTGAACGATTCATGACCCAGCTCGCGAATTGTTTTGCAATGACGCGGGTGATGCGGGGTGGCAGACATCGATGCATCAGATCCCATTGCATCGCGTTTGATTGTGCGCCGGGGTCCCCGATTTCGTTGCTACCGCGCTCACTCGAAGATGTTGCAGCTTATCGTGTGATGATGGTTGGTGAGTTCACGGCGGCACAAGCTGAGCAAGTAAGAAAGCTTCACAGGATCAGGAATAAGAAGGTGCGGGACGTTTTAGCATTTTACAAGGCAAGCAACCACCTTTACGAGGGTATTATGCAGGACGAGTCTGCGCTAAGCCGTCAATACACGGATGATGGAGTAGAACTAGCGTTTGTTGAGCGTATTTCCGACCCTGGAGGCGTGCTAGATGATGCAATGAGCAGCGAGCAAGAAGGAATTCGCGGTGAATCGGGTGCGTGGCGTGTGGTCTGTGATGAGAATGAGAGCAGCGTGATAGAGCGGCGAATCGGGTTAGCAGACGATGGCAGCCTGTCATGGTGGGAGAGCACCCGGTAGCAGCGCGTGTAGATGCTGCTACTGAACGTGAGTTTGAAATTCGCAGATCAGACCATATCGCTAATGACATCTCTGGAGGGTTATTGGGCCGTATGTTTCCCCATTTATTTCCTTTTGGGCGTGGACACCCTGGAGAGTCACGGCAGATCGCGGTTTCAGTACAAGAATGCGTGAAGTACCATACGATGCTTAGTCGAGGACAGTTCGCAGAGTATGAGCTTTTCTCTTTGGTGGCCTTCGACCGCATTTCCCGTCGGAACATGTATGTACATAACTATTTCCGCTGTCAGCGCTTTCCTAACCTTCTCGATGGCTATGAAACCCTTAGTGGTGAGCAGCTTGGTCACGCACTACTGGAAATGAGCGGAGGCGTCAGGGTTGTTTGCCCTGGAGGCCAAAAAGTGACTGTGTTGCACAGAAATTTCTGAAGACAGTGGAAATCGGCACTAGGTCGGTATGGGGAAGCAACGCCGAGCGAACTCAATGCCGCTACAAGGCGTTCGCTTACCAGAAAAGGTTCGGTCCACCTGCTCTATTCGCCACCCTTACACCTAACACGGATAATTCACTTGTGTTAGCTCAGTACGCTGGAATTTCATCGCTTGACTCGCTCTTTGATACACTGGAAGCTCGGCTACCGAGCAACGCAAACCTACGTGAAGCCAGCCGGGGAAATGATTGTGCGTCGGCTCGGATTTTCATGCGGCATGTAGATGCCTTCATCCGGTACGCTCTGGGTTTTGACCCAGCTTCGAGGAATAAGTTATCTTTTCGCGGGTTGTTTGGTGACGTCACAGCGTATTTCGGCATGGTCGAAACTCAAGGACGCGGCACTCTGCATATACATTATCTCATCTGGTTAAACCATTGCCCCCAGAACTCATCGGCGGTGGAGCGGGTTTTGCTCTCACCTGAAGGAAATGCATTTCGTGACAAAGTGGCTTCTTACGCTGACAGATTGTGCGAAATGATATACCAATTTCGCTAGATGAATGCGGTTGCTCTAGCTGTGGTGCAGACTTCGCTGAGTTAGAGGGGATGCCAATACCTGACCTTGCGAGGAAGGATCCGCAGGAGCGGCGAAAACGGATAGAGCGGTCTAGATACAAGCCAGCAGAACCACTGTTGGTTAAGTGTCGTCAATGCAACGCTTAGTTTAGCTCGCAACATCTTCTACGCAATACTGCTGAAGTTTCGACCACATTACTGGCCTACGTGGGAGCGGCCTTTGTCCGCTAGTAAAATTGAAGTGCAATCGGTAGTGGAAGCCGTCTGCCGCCTTACAAAACGACACGCCGTGGACATCATTAGTGAGCGGGAATCAGCCCATGCCAGCTTTTGCAGTGAAGAGCAGAATCATGAAAGTGAACTTATGTCCCTGCAATTGCTCCATCAGGTGAATTACGATCGCGTGTCGCTATGCAACAGCGATGACGATCCGTTTAGAAACGACAGCCTTACTCGGCTATTGGAAATATCGCCTCCATCGTTATCAGATGGGCGAATGTCCCGCCAATCACTAGACTACGTGGTTTCTGCTCTAGCAACTTTGCTAAACCAACATTTTTGGAGTCACACATCAAGTTGTTTTAAACAGAGTAAAGCAACCTCGAATGACAGATTCTGCCGTTATCGTTTCCCGCGTCCTCGTGTGAGTAGTACCTCCTTCGGGGCAGAAGGTATAGAGTTGAAGCGAACACTGGGCCACGAATTCATGAACGGCTACAACTAGGAACTTATGGCGACTTTCAAATGTAACCACGACATCCAGTTCCTTCTGGGGGAGTAGAGTCACTGATAGAATTCACTGTTGCTGTAAGTACGTTACGAAGCACCAAAAACAAGTGGATTCGCAAGTGGCAGTGGCAGTGGCTGCTTTAAAACGTCGCCAAAATCGTGAAAGTATTGACAGCTGAGGGTGTCGATGGAGCGCATGATCGACTAGCGGTGGCTCGCAAACGAGTAGCTGCACTAGTATTTAATCTTACCAATCGGCAAGAAATCGCAGGACCACTAGCAGCTCTCTATCTCTATCGTGGATCCTGTTGTTATTCGAGCGCTCGGTGCGCGACGCTGCCTGTGGGGGACGTAATTCGGCAGTTGATGAAGTCAGAGGACTATTCGTGCACCCTGGTCAATGATGGTGATGACATGACAGCGTCCAATTTTCGACTACGTGGATGATTACATTTTTCGACCTCATACGTTGGAGAAGGTAAACATGTATGAGTTTGCTATGAAGTACTCCAGGAAAAAGCTTGAAAATGGAACAAATTCAAAGTTAAGCTTTATTGACGCTCACCCGCTGTTCGATACACATTGTCTCGGCAAAAGATACGAAGAAGTTGTTCCAGTGCTGCTTCACTTGAGAAGCGATGTAAATATGCAGTGCTTTCATTGGTACTCTTCAAACCTTTTCGTGGTTTGGAGACCCTGATCGGTGATTCTGAAGCCACCGAGGAGCAAGTGTGGGTAGATAGTTTTGAGCGATGGAAACCCCAGCGCAGCGAATTTGTCCGGACTATAATGGAAAACATGGACGATTATCATAGTGGGTTAGAAAAGGCTAAGTGCCAAAGCGAAATTCATACCACTGCTCGAGAAGCGAACGATGGTGAAGATTCTGACTGCAATTTGAGTGATGATAGCGACGAGCTCTTCCCCGCCGATCAAAACATTGATGACGATTCGTTCGAACGAGGTTTTGAAGAGGACGGAGCAGACAGAAACCTGCTATCTCACTTGTTGAATTTTGATCGTTTTGGAGAGATTGGCGCTAGATCCAGCCGCGTGTCCAACGTCACCGCTCCCTGAAAAGCGTATCTCTTCCATGATAGATGTTTTCAAGAATCGTGGCATACTCCAGAACGCCGCTGAGACGCTGGCGCGTGATGCAGTTTCCACCTGTCCACTCACCGGTTTATCCCCCATTGAAGTGATGAAAAAGTGGGTGAAGGGCTTGGACACTGACAATGCGCTGGCCCCTGTTGTATCTACATCTGGTAGGCCCAGGATGTACAAATCATCGAGCTTTTAGATGACTCACTTGGTGAAGTCAACACGGAGTGGCAGCCTTCAGCAAGGTTTTCTAGTGATCCTAAGCTACACAAGAGTTTTGCGACGATTTCAGACACCTCGAAAGCTTTTACATTAAACGAAAAACAGCACTATGCCTTCAAAGCGATCGGGGCAGCAATGCTATCTCGATGGCGGCGAGGGGAGACTCTTCATGAAGATGGACTTCCTCTTGCATCAGTATTGCGTGAAACCCAGCTGCTTATGTTTCTCGGTGGCGAAGGTGGCACGGGTAAGAGTCGCATTGTGGACGCTGTTCAAGCTCTTTGTGAAAGCTGGGAACGCCCGCAATGCCTTGTTAAAACTGCGCTCACAGGTAAGGCGGCCACGCTGATCGGAGGTCGGACACTAACGGGATTTCTGCTACAAATTAGGAAGAAGGGGGCGACCGATGCACTAGCAAACCTGGATTTGATTATAATTGATGAAGTATCCATGCTGAAGAAATTCCAGCTGACGCAGTTGGATAGATGCTGACGCAACGCAAAGCGAGTACCTGGCGTAGCGTTTGGTGGAGTTCACATTGCGTTAGTTGGTGATTCCTACAACTACCTCCTGTTGGAGGAGATCCAACCTACAAGGACCCGAAAGCAAGACCTTCGCCGGATGGAATTGCTGGGTTTCATTTGTGGTGCGAGTTTAAGACAGTTGTGATTTTGAAGGAGTGCGTTCGTTTTCGCAAAGACCCAGAGTGGGGCCAAGGTTGCCAACAATCCCGTCTCGGTATCTGGACCCCTGCGTTTGTTGACCTTATCAATTCTCGTGTACTGGCGAGCGAAAGTTCCCTCGATGATGCCGTTGCCGATGGAACGTTCGGTACGTTTGTAACTCCTGACAACTCAACTAGAATTGCGATCAACAATTTATTTATCTCGACTGCAGCTAAACTGCTACCGGACGGTGACTACCCTGTTCGTGTAGTAGCAAATTTTAAGAACAAGCTGTCAGCGCTCCGCCGGTCAGAAGTGAGAATGCTGATGTCTTTGCCTGATACCAAATACGGTCGGATGGTGCCGTATTTGGATCTCATACTTGGTATGCCAATCCAGGTCACCCAGAACATCCGGGCAGCCAAAATGGTAGCAAATGGCACCCTTGGCCGTTTGGAGGCTATCATCTATCACCCTAATACGACATTTAGATTGGTTTACGACAGTGCAGCTGATATGACAGTCAAAGTACCTAGTGTCGCTCCTCCAGCGGTTATTGTGCGCATTCAGCGCGGGCCGTCCGCGACAGCTCTGCTGGGATGTAGTGACACCGACGTTTACCAACTTTTTTCGACGCACAGGCTTATAGTTCTTGCAGCATTGCAGTGGCGGGTAGCATCAATTGCGTACCCCGATCACTGTCAGTCCGCAACCAACAATTCCCTCTTGTTTGCGCTGTTTCTTCAACTATTTACAATTTCCAAGGGGAGACTCATGATGGCATGGTGGTCTCCAAATGGAGGTCTAAGGGTGTCGTGGCCAATAAAAGAGAACAGCCCTACCTTTTGGTGTCGAGAGCCATCGTCGAGAGATGCCTTCGCGACACTTAAGCCACTAACCGCAGATATCATCGAGTGGGCCCATCCGTCTAAAGCTGCATTGGCTGAAGAGGCTCGTCTGGAGCGTCTTAGCTGCCGGACTATCGAGAAATTGAAGAAACCATAATTAATCATCAATAATATGTCCAGAGCCTTACTCTAAAGATATGAAATATACCCCCAATCGGGGCTCATCATTCTATCTACCACATGTGCGCCATCGCTAATCCAATGTTTGACACGCTAATGTCACACACGACTCTGTCAGTCGGCAGGCCCTCGAGTGCCTTACAGGCCCCAGTTCGTGTAGCACTGCCAATTCGTGTAGCACCACCAAAAGGGGTGTGGAGCAAGTAGAGGTCGGTATGCTCGAGTCCGAGCTTGCGGCCGAGACGCACTCCCTCGTCATAGTTTCATCGGTTGTGAGGGCGACAAATTTGCTGGTCACGAAGACTTGATCCTGGAGTCCCGCTTTACCAACATTAGACTCGTTGCGGTAGACGGCGATAGACGCTGGTTGTGTCGGCGTATCGGTAGCAAAGTTTGAGCAGTGAGTACTGCGTCGTACATCACCGACCTGGGTTCGCTCTGGTAAACACGCCCAGCACCACTTTGGGGATGGCGTGCATTTGCTGTCGACAAATGCGCCTATAGCTAGATGGGATATTTGCGGTGGCTTATAGAACGTAGTTTACTGCACGGGGAGCTCATCAACTTAGCACTGAGAGCGGTGCTTCTGGCCACCAGTCTGGCGTGGATAAGCTACCCGGCACGGCCGAGGACAGCTACCAACAAATTGGAGAGTAACTTTTTCTGCTCAACAAGGCATGGAAGACATCTTCAGGATCGCTGCACTGCACATCTGCTCATTGGCCACCGCTGGAAATCGACCTGCAATACGGACTCGATGGGGACCGTCATATCCGATGACGTGAGAAGCACTGCCCTACACACGCTCCGACGCCGGCAAGGAGCTCAAGCTGCTGCAACGTCGAGCTCATTCTGGATGCTGGTCTTCCTGCTCTTTTGTCGCCTTCGTTAATGTGGTGCTCGACGTAACAAACAGTACGTATATTGATTGCAGCTAGTTGATCGACAGGAATGAAAAGTACTTGACACGCATTGCTGATTGAACTCGCCTTTTACTTCTCCATAGTGCGGCCGGGAGCTTCGAGCTTCATGCAGTGAAAGCCGTTCCAGCGATGGCACCTCCATGCTGTAGAACTCAGCGTCAAACGTCGCAGAAGCGATCGTCGTCCTCCTTACTCCTCCATAGCGCGACTGGGAGCTTTGAATTTAAAGCAGTGAAAGCGGTTGATGTGCTTGCCCATCGACCGCGCCCCAGTGCTGCAGAACTCACAGTGCTAAACGTAGCAGAAGGGATCATCGTTGGGGACAGTATTGTCCACCATGTCCAGAACACGAGGGACGTGGCATGAGCGCGGTCGTAGTCAGGTACGTCCAGGTATGCTTGCAGGCAGAGGTTGTTCGAGCGATAGACGACAGGCGCATGAATAAAGTTGCCTCGAAAGAGGATGATATCTCCTTTGTTCAGCTCAATTAGCTTCCTGCTGGATCGAAAGGGGATCTGCTGGTTCCATCCAAAACCGTAGGTGAATGTCTCGTCCTCGGTGGCCACCATTATGCTCCCCGGCACCGAACACGGGTTCAGCACATCGTCTTCGGACTTGAACTCGCGTCGAGGAGGTTGGTCTGAGCCCCCCGCAACAATTTTGAGGAAACGCCAATCATTGGGGTGCGTAGTAGGGAAATAATGTTTTGTAGTGCCGCTTGTACTCGGTCGATAGACTCCGTGCAAGATCGTCAGGAAGTGCAGCCTGGATGCGGCCTTCTTCAACGTCGCGCACCGTGCTGTACCACACCAAGTCGTTGCTGTAGCGGGCCAGATTCCTCAACTCGTTCACCGTGGCCACGGGGACGGTTTCGCGGAAAACCGTGTAGCCTCTGCTAGCAAACTTTTGGGGCTGTTGCATGCTGCGGTTGTTGGGTAGGAAGGAAATTGGGAAATAAGCAACGAGAGAGTTGTTGAGCATAAGCGTTAAGTACTAAGGCGTTTCTACCTTACAGCGCCAGCAATGGCTCGTAATAAAAACTATGTACTTGTCACTTCGTAAGCATCACTGTCCTATATCTTAAGATATGCACCCAGTCAGCTCCGCTAGGCTTCCGGGGCTGATGCGAATCTCATCTCCTCTCGTCGGCAATGTCCTATAGTTTAGATATGCACCCCTGTCAAAGCTTGGCTAGGCTTCCAGCTCTGGTACGACAGCTTGGATACCGTGCGCCACTACAACACTGTCTCCTCATTAAAACTATGGGCCTTGCGGACCGAAACTTCCGTGGCGCGTGTGCCGCTCATAGCTCGGAAACGATGGTTGGGGCTTATCAAAGGATTCCATACCCTTCATGCGTCGATGTGCGGCTAGTAGCCGCTGGTGGTGGCGACGTGCAAGCTGGATGGAATCCGCCGTCTACCCGAAGCAGGCTAGGACATGTTAGACAGGGTACCGCTTCCAGCGACACCAGGAATGCATAGCAGCATACATCAAAGGCTCTGAGCCAGGGCACTCGCAGACTGCAATGTAGCAACTGCAGTGTCCTGTCGAGTTTATTAGAAGACTTACGGAGATGAGTGTGTTGCACAACTTCAAAAACGTTCCATCCATGCTTTTCATACAGCGGGCCATTATTTGAAAGATCAGACACTTGTAGAAGCACGCGCGCTATTCGCACACAGAGTTGCTGGAAACCATTGGGGCGGAACCCCTGCGTACGACGATGAATCCGAAGCACGACCTCCGGAGGTTCTCGACAGTCATTATCGCTTTCCTACAATGGTGAACAAGCGCGCATCTGCAGCACCTGGCAAGATGTCAAAAGCAACGAGCAAAGTGTCCAAGCGAGGGCGTATCCAGAACTTCAAACCTGCCCTGTCCTTTCTGTCCCCCACCGAACCAATCCCCGCAGCGCGCTCGCCAACATCCACGGTGTCATCGCCGCCGCAGCTATCACCGTCGCCTCAGCCTGTCCTGCCCACCCACGCTCCCCGGAAACCGACCAAGATGCTCACGAGGGGAAGCATGCAGACATACAAATCGGCACTATCCGATCAGACGGCCATCAACTCGACCCTCGCAGCCTGCACGCCAATATCTACGACGTCGCTGGACCAACCTATCCTGCCCATTCACGCTCCCAGCAAACCGACCGCCCTCGGTGTGCACGTCAACGACAACAATTTCGCCATACCAGCGGATGATGCAGTTGCTGGCATCGAGGGCTGAGACGAATGAACCAGCCACAACCGTCATTACTGCGGTGGAAGGTGAGAGCGGTTATGCTGCACCAACCTATTTTACTTGCTTACCTACCTCACACTTCTTAGATCTGCAGCAGTTCTTGCGAAGCAACGACCAAAACAGCAAGGTTGCTATTCGTATGAAATTGCTGTGAACATCGGACCACACTTACAACCACTGGAAGTTAGTCCGGTTCCACTTCGTTGATGTGGAAACGCCTGAGTCCATTGATGATATGCTGCGTGTACGTCAATGTGAGGGGATCATGATTGTTGCTTTGTTAATGGACTAACCACTTGTGTTGTAGCTGTTTCGTACCAACTACGAAGCCAATAGTCAAATGTTGACTCTCTGTTGCTTACAGCCACGATTTGGAACGTGCAGAGCGACTCGGCTGAGTTACCACCCCCGGGGTCCATCGTCTCTATCGAGGACTACAGCAGTCTTCAGCTTTTCCGCGAAACGCAGTGCCAGCTCACGGTCAAGTTGAAACAGCTCCGTTGGGACGGAAGTGACAAGTGATTCAGCTCAGGCTACCTAGCTGAGGGCGGTGCATATTATGGTAAGCTAACGCTAGCTGTGTGTACTGAGTAGTAAGACCATATCATAACGAAAATTGGATTTCACTTTGATGGCGCGCATTGTAACTGCTGGTCACGCGTTGCTTCGCACTTTGACGTAAGGTTTCTGAATCAATAGTAGTTTCACTGCTTCAACTGCGGGGCACCTTAAAAGCCCTCACACCTTCGCCTTCAGCGAGATCTTGAACACGTATCATTGCCCGACACTAAGTGTACCCATTTTGATGAATGTACCCATCCATATGCTTTTTTATAGGAACCCCACTATGGCATGATGCGGCTCATGGGAGAAAGCACCTTATCAGTCTGGAACTGGTGACGAACGAGCAAGCCGGCGAGAAAAGGTATAGTAGAACACAGTAGCGCATACAAACTGCGGATGCTCTCGCTCTAACGTATATTGTGCTAGCAATGACAAAGCGGCAGGGCTCCACCAACTACAGTGTGGGAGAAGCAGTGTGTCTCCGGTAAGTCGTGGGCGGCAAGATCCCCACGCAGAGAGCGGAGTGGGGAGCGGTCGCCAGAGCGTACAACTCCGCGAGAGATCCACGGTGGAGAACGCGCGACGCAACGAGTCTGAAGCGAAAGTTCAGGAACATGCGCTCGGCAGCGACTGTCGTGTGTGTGGGGGGCTACACCTCGAGATGGCACGCCTTGTTTCATCCAGGACAGGTTCAACAGGGGCGCAAGACAAGGAGGTCAGACTGGTTACGGCGCGACCTGCACAGCCGAGTCGACCGCCGCCGAAGGAGTCAGAACGGTGTGCAATTCGAAGAGGCCCAAGCTGGCTGTCAACGGTGCAGCAACCTACTTCGATCCTGCGCCATGCTCGCAGTACCAATAGGGGTACAACATGGCTGACGCAGCGCAACATCAACGTACTGGAGCGCACCGCGACCGAGCTTGTTGAGACCAAGAAGCGTCTACGTGACCAGCTTCGAGCTCATCGACGTGCTGCGCATCAGCACCGCAAAGTGTTGCAAGAGTGTATCAAGTCAATTTTCATTGAATCGATAGATGTGCAGCATCAACAGGTAACTTATAAAAGATGAACGTGTTGGGTCTGTTGGTTCACGTGAGGCGGTTGCTGAAATTCACAGTCGAAGGATTAGAATAGGTTGCACTGCAAGGTGTAAGCACGCGTTTGGTTGAAGAGGTTGTCCTGTTCTAAAGCAAATGGTACACTTCGTTGAAGTAGCTGTCCTATTTGAAAAAGAATGGTCTTGATGATGCGCCGCAGAAGCTTGCTCACTTTGCTGAGCGAGATGCCAGATCCCCACTTCGCAATTCGACTTGTGCGCGACTGACACCAGCCCGACTGCCTTCCGTACGTCGCTGATATCCAAAATTGTACGAGTTTCTATCTAACGCAAGTGCTGTGTGATTCAAAGATGTCCGGTAGAGGAAAAGGCGTTCAGGGACTGACAGCGGCGGTGCGAAACGCCACCGCAAGGTCATCCGTGACAATATATAGGGTATTACAAGGTCGGCTATCCGGCGTCTTGCACGTCGTGCAGGCATCATTCGCATTGCGGGGCTCGTATACAACGAAACCCGTGCTGTTCTACGAGTCTTTCTCGACAATCTCATTCGTGACGCAGTCACGTACACTGAGCACGGAAACAGGAAGACCGTCACGGGGATGGATGGCGTGTTTGCACTGAAGCGTCAAGGGCGCACACTTTATGGATTTGGAGGCTAGTCAAAGAAGCTCGAATCGACAAACACAAACACACACCGCATTAATACCATCGATAGCATGTATTAGATTTAGTGTTTATGGGCTCGATCTTGACCTTGCTACGAGCGTACATACACGGAGTCCGTCCAGGGGACACTCTTCTACGCAGATTCTTCACCAAGTGCTTGTCGAGTCGCGTTGAGCCACCCAGCTACTTCTTGCCACCCAGTAAGTGAGTGCGTCTTGTCCTTCTCCTACTGTTTCTTGCCCTCCAACTACGGCTTGTCGTCCCAGTCCGTCTCCATTTTCAGCGTCGATATCATCCGCGGGCAGAATGAGGAAACGTCGCATATGAATGGTTCTGCGCTCGGCACGTTCAGCGTCTACTGCAGCCCATAGTGCGTGACAGTAAGCGGCATCTGCTTCGTTCGATACATCACAAGTGCCAGTGCGCTCCCACCTGCTCCGCAGCCGCATGAGGTTGCTGAGTCCTTCCTCTGTCATTTCGTCAATCCCGCCATACGCTATCGCCGCCGCTAATTATCGCCCGAATGCAGCATTTTCACCCACAATAGCGATACGACGTATATCTTCTGGGGTCATAGCTTTGGGTGCCGATGAATAATGTGGTGGCTGGGGCATGCATTACGCTGGACTGACTAGTTCATTTGCTTTCAATCACTCCAAATGGCGAATGCGAAGAAATCAACGCGATTTGTACACTAACGTGTACCACATATGGAGGTTGTGTACCACATAATGGTTTAGTACACATAATGGTGCTCTCCACACAATTATGTACTCCACAAATATTGCTAATTTAACAGCAGTTCTTATTCTTAATCTTAACGAACTATGACATCCCCGGGCGTGCCCGCCCGGGCTAACCTTAGAGTGGGGGATGTTTTGTCACGATGGCTACAAAATACCGGTATTCGTAGTTCGTTAGAACTATCGTAGTGGCGTTCGGCTGTCACCAAAAAACCGATTTCGGCGGTATCATTAGCAAATGGCTCGATTTTCAGATACCGGTATTTTCGACAAGTAGGTGAAGTGCGCAATCATGTCCACGAGTGCCTAGGCTTCGCAACAGGCACCATTTCAGCAATATGGGGCAACTGGGAGCAGCACCACGACTTGAAGTTCCCGTCGGTATGAACGCCTTGCTTTTCTAACCGTTATATATCAGTGCTAATATTTCATTGGTCGAATTATGATATATGTTAGACGATAGGCAACAAACCACCTGGTAGACCGAGAAAGTACGGGGAGTCCTTGCATCCCTACGTTCGAGAGTTGGTCTCCGAGATGTACAAGACAGGCAAGCCGGTAGCAGCACCAAAGCTGGCCAAACGTCTCAATGAAGAGCATGGCATTGGAGTTTCGGTTCGTTCGCTACGTCGTATGCTTCGACGCATGGGTATGCGGTTTATTAAGGGGAAATCGCGCAATATTTTGGCGGAATCAACAGCAAATGTTGCGTTTTGGACGCAATATTTGAAGAAAAAGCTGGCAAACCTCAACCGCAGAAAATTTCCTTTACGACCTGAAGTGTTTCTTGACGAAACATTTTGTAATTTGCACCATGTCGCCAAGTTGTCGTGGGTTGATGAAGACAAGATAAGATTTACGAAGAGTGGCAAGGGCCCGAGGTGAGTTTGATTTTTTTCTCATGTTTTCTTTATATGTAAACTAATTAACTTTTGCATAAGATTTTGTATTGTAGCTGCAGGGGTGATTCGTCGAGAAAAAATGGAATTGTAGGTGAGCTCGTACAAGAGTCACTTGAAATCTGGCAATCAAATCTGAAGCGCAAGCACGATGACGATTACCACGGCAACTTCAACACAGAACAATTCGAAAAATGGTTTGCCAATCTGAGTGCGAGTTAGTCTCTCAATATGGGCCTTGTAATATTCACATGGATGGTGCCAGCACGAGTACTCTTAGCGAATAAGGTGGTTCGTTAGGTTAATTATAGCCAATCAAATCGATTAGGGTAGGTTGTGGAGCAACCGACACCTGGCCGACGTATCATGTCGGCAAGGGCTCCGAGATATGCACCGTGGCAATAGTTAGAACAAGTCAAACTGGTATGATCCCGCATATTGAGCTCGCTGCCGACATTTAATTGGGAATTTGTATCGAGACGTAGTGCGCTCCGAAAGCGTCGCTTTCCAATGCTCCACGAATTCAACCGAGTTTCCTGGACTTTCGCGACCTTTGTCTCTAAGTTAGATGAGCAACGCACAAGTAGGCTGTCGAATAAGTATTACGTAGTACATGTACATGTATGTGTACAAGTCTAAGGGGCGTACGCTGCGTACATGTAGCAGTGCAATCAAAGACGCAACAAGAAAGAAATATGCGCTAATAAAATATATGTTAAATAATATTATAATGCGGTGAGCCCCTATCCTTCCAGCAACAGCAACAGCAGCAGTGCCGGAGGAACGCTAGGTGTGGTGCGCACCGACGCGCTGAAACCGCTGCCGGTGTCCACGCACTTGAGCGCCAGCCGATGCCGCTTGCCATTGCTGCTGCTGTTGCGCGCATCGGCCGTGCTGCTGCTGACGGCGGTGGTCGGTCCCAGCTTCCTCCACTCGTAGACGCCTACTGCATGCTGACTCCGCTACGCCGCCGGAGCCACCACGCAGACCTTGGTCCCCGCCATCACCGCCAGTCGTGCGTGTGCTGCTGGTGCTGGTTCCGCTGCCGCCTCATGTGTGTGCTGCTGCTGCTGGTAGCGAGGGGACCCGCCTCCCCCGCTCGCGGCCGCCCCATGCACGCGCACGTCGCACCCGCTGATGTGTCGCCGCCGCCGCCTCTTGCGTGTGTGCTTCTCTGGACGGTGAGCCCCCCCCCCCACCGCTGCAGGCGCCCCACGCACGCCGCGCTCTCTCCCGCTGCTCTCGTCCTGCTGCTCGTGGGTCTCCTTCTGCTCGTCGGTCTCCTGCCCCGCCTACCCGCCGCGGCAGGCGCCCCATGCACGCGCGCGCCCGCTCCCGCTGCTCCCGTCCTGCTTTTCTTGCAATGAGTGAGTCTCCCTTCTGATGCTCTTTTCAGCCAATGAATGAATAAAGCGGTTTCATTGGCTGAAAAGAGGTTGTCGGTCGGTGTCGGTCGGTGTCGGCCGCTGTCAGCCCGGTCACGCTATGGGCGCACATCAAGGGCCAGATTGCCGATAACCCAGCGACAGATATGCCAGACCTTCGCCGAAAAATCGACTCCGGGTTCGAGTCTTTAGTGTCGGAAACGTGGACAAATGGAGCATGCCCAGAAGTACGAGCAAGCGTACCTTCAGCGAGCAGACGAATGCGAGCTCGTGTCAGATGACGATGAGAGTGAAAGATACACAGGCAATGAAAGTGAATGCGAGTGACTCGTAGACTTTTTTTATAACATTTCATATATTCCATTTCGTGAGTTTTTCTAACACCTCTCCAGTCATTTTAACAATCGGACTGTGACACCGGAACATGGTAAATTATGGTATTTTATCCCAAAGATGTGTACATCTTCAGCTGTTATCTCGATTTATCCAATCAAAATCAAACCGCCGCGCATGACATACGTGGCAGTCTCACAATTGCAAACAAAAATAGAGGGAGTGAAGGCTCACGGAAACAGCTAAAACGAAGGGGAAGGCCTCAAAATATGCGCAAACAGACAAAAAAACGGAATTTACGCCCGATTTTATCCCTTATACCTAAATGTCGTCATATGTTTTATCTCAGGAATATTCTGCCTCAAAGCCCGTCCAAGGTTTGGTGGCCGGGACCATAACTTGGATTCTGTAGATGAGCAATTAGCGAACTAACCTTCCACGTGAGAGACGATGCGCGCGTTTGTCTCGTCCGGGGCTGGCGGTCGCTATGCGTTTAGTTGCCGAAGCCGTTCGCGTGGGGTCATGCGTTCTGGTGGTCCTAGCGAGCTTTCAGGTGGGAGCATTGTTCTGTTATTTGTGTCGGTACTTCGTGTTGTTGCCGAAATTGAGGTCTTGGCAGCTTTAAGTTTGACGCCTCCGTTAATGGTATGTTTTTGTTTTTTATTTGCCAACCATTGATCAAAACGAAGAATGACGGGGGGAACCCTTTAGTTGCAATTTAAGCGAGCTGTGTGGTGCATATAGTGGCGCAAGTGCTCAGGATGCTCAAAGATGCCACCCGGACCAAGCTTAACGCCAACGCTTTCGAGATATTCTACGCTATCCGTATGAGCGAACACACATACTTGAGCTCAACTTCAATGTAGCCAACGTTTCAAAACGTTCATCGGGTACTACTTGCTTATACCACTGACTGCATGCAAGCTGTCGGTGGAGGCCTTTAAAAATAAAGAAACATTTACCAGAGCGGCTGGCCACGACTCCGATATTGATCTTGCTCACGGGGCGAGCATGTGTGGGCCAACTCAGGTCCGATGCCTGCCATAGCCATCGTGGTGTTATTGTTCTTTGCAGGGGGCACTAATAAAATAAAGTAGCATTCGGAAAGATACCTTTCACTGAAGCGTTGGCCTCCAATGTTCATTCAATTTGTATGGCGACTCTAATCGCTTTTCGCGCTATGGTGCGTGCGTCTTTGTGCAACATTGACTCCAACTATTGCATTGCCTAGGCGAGGAGCTCGATAAACTCGCACAGCAACCCCACGACCACATGCACCACTCGGACTTGATCTGTCAGGTAAACTGTTCTCGCAGCAAAGAGTTGAGAAGGCACGCCTTTCAAAGATACCACACGTCTTCAGGGGATGACCGTTGAACGGCATGGGCAAAGGAGGCGGGCTTTTTTATAAAAAAATGGGGACGTTGAATGACGTGCAGGCACCTTTTTTTAAGAAAGGAAACTTTGAAGCACCTTTATAGAGTAAGGAGAAGGTCCGGGTTGACGCCTTACAGACAATTGCTAAGCTACGCGTTGCCTTAAGCACAATGCGTACTTTATGTTTGCTCGACGGGTTTTAATGCTGTAGTGTTGGTACGCTACCGAACAAACCGATGCTCGTCTACTATAAGAGGCATTTACATAATTTTCAGCAATTCATATAAGTTTTTCAGACGCGTTTGTAATTGCTCGTGCTTCGTATTCCGTTGATAATCATAGTGAAAAAGGCGTGTTGTATCAACTTAAAGCTGCAAGTTGCTATGAAAATCGTTGATAAATCGTGTATCTATCGAAAACACGAAGCAGCTGCTGGGGCCAGCCAATTTGACGATGGCCGTACATTGACTAGAGGTTGAGCCCCCATAAATTTGAGGCCGAAGTATCATGCGTGAAGTGTGGGGCCAGACATACTGCTCATTATTGAATCGTCCGCCAACCGCAAAACCTCCAGTAAACAGTGGATGTTTGCTCGCCACAAGCTGATAAGTCAAGGCAAACTTGTCTTGTACCGCGCCGTCAAATAACCCATGGTGGACTATATGCGGTCGCTGTCTCGCGGTGACCAAAACTGCTGGATCCATGAAACCAAAAATCGTCAGTGCGGCGCCATCTCAATCCATCAATCTACGGCATAAATATGGGAAGTGGCCTTGCTAAAGTCAATTATTGCTCAATAAAATATTTTTTTGCTGGAACATAAATAAGGCGATATCATGCTATTAAACAGCGAATTTCATTTGGCTGTATTGTGTTCACACATAAACATCAAATTATGAACGGATACATGTTGAACAGACTATATACGTACAGCAAGAGCACGTGAAGTCTACGTAGTCGTACCACAAGCCAGTTACTACTCAATTCTATTGTTCGGGCAATGCCAGAAGTACAGCACAGTCGCAACCAGCGACTTCAAGCAAAGCGTGTCTTCACCAACGATTTCATGATCTAACAGCGCAGGGCAACAACCATATTCGTAGATAGCGCAGTGATATTCTCCCCAAAAGCACCGCAATCAGGCACCACTGCTCACCGTTTTACAGGCACCGCGCGATGCTGGGCGCGTACGCCCGTACAGCAGCTCGGGCACGCTACCTAATCAATACGCCATAACCACCACCGTCAATACAATCCCCAAACGCACCGCAATCAGGCGCCATTGCTCACCGTTTTGCAGGCACCGCGCGATACTGGGCGCGTCCGCCCGTACAGCAGCTCGCGGACGACACCTAACCAGCACGTAACATATAAATGTCCATATCCATTAATGTCAACACCAAAAAGAATTCGTAGCCAGCGCCGGCACGCTCACCGACGTTGCTGACTGTTGCTCGAGCGCCGCGGAATGCGAATCGCAGACTGAAGCGACATTCCTATAGTGCGGCGGGCGTCTTCATCAGGGCGCATCCCCGCCCAGGTCGTGTTTCGCCAGGAATGCCCCCACCCGTGGAAGCTTTCGTGTATTGCGTGAGTGTGATTGGCAGCGAAAAAAAGCGCGAAGAGCAACGACATGCTTTCCACGCTCTGCCGAGGCACCTTAAAAAAGAAGTCGCTGAAGCGTCGCTTTTGGTGGGTGCAGTTGGTGTCCCCCACATCATAATGTGTGAAGAACATCCTAATATATATATTACACCATTTTACACCATATACACGAAATTACACCTTTCCATAGAGCAGGGTAGGCGGCCATCTTGGCGAGTACGCTACCAGGTATTTTTCAGCAGCTGACAATTTCTTACCGGCAACCATTTGCGAAATGGCAGCCACCCAAAGAGATCAAGGGGCATCAAGAAGTATACATACACAGTTCTCTTTCTAATACTGCCGAAAGCAGCTAAATTGGGCTTCTGATTGCCATGAAACGATGGTTTATATTTATCAAAAATATATTACCATTTTCCGTCCAAGCCTTTTTGGCCGGGACAATACCCGCGTTACTCGTCAACGTAAAGCTGCAGGAGATTCTCAAGCTTACACCGAAGCCTTCGACAAAATTTGTTATGGAGATGAAGTTACTCTGGGTGTCGGACCACACATACCAGCGCTGGAACATTGCGCGGCTGCATTTTACGGATGCGGACACGCCTGGAACCCTCAAAGAGCTGCTCGCGGTATGTTGATGCAAATCTTTTCTTCGCTTTTATTTGCACGCCCCCTCGCTCACGTAAAATATGCAATTGCAGGAATTTCGAGACCCATACGTGGAGAACATGGACAACATCAACGCTGTGCTTCTCACAGCTACTATGTGGGATATGGTGTCGACGTCCGAAGAGCTTCCTCCCACGGGAACTATCGTTCGCATTGGTAACTACACAAAGTTGAAACTCTTCCGTGACGAGCAATGTCAAGTGACTCTGAAGCTTCGAGACGTCACGTGGAACCAGCAAACAAACTAAGCGGCAATGGTCGCTCAGCTAGTGGTTTACATTGTATGCAGATGTCGATAGCTTACGCATCGTCAAGACTCGCAAACTATGATACATATAATCAAATACATTTAGTGTGGCCAACGTATCTCCAAACCGACTGCTCAACGGTGCATTTCAGAATTTGCGCCCTGGACGACAACTCAGGTGAGTACCGCTTCATTGAAGCTTCTTCTTCTTCTGACCTACTCGTGCAGAGATGCCCAAGTCACAAGGGACAAGAAATTTCGACGTGGACGAGCAATTCAAGCTCGTACGGCTGGTCGGAGATCACTTACCACTTCGTCAAGCTGAATGGGACCGCATTGCAGATGAATACAACGACGATGTAGCAGCTACGAGGATGCGGACGGGGGTCAGCTTAATGCGCAAGTTCCTCAGCCTACTCCTAGCTTCTAAAAAGGAGAGGTGTGGTGGCTTGAGTTCTCTTGAACAACTCGCCATTGCTGTCGGTCGTCGAATTCGGAGCCAGACGAAGTCGCAGGAGAAACGGCGGTCTCGTTATCGATGTCATTCTGCCGACTTGCATGGCTCTGCCGAAGCCGAAAACTTGGATGTTACGCGTGCGTCTCCACCAGTGACTGCGAGGACATCCGTGGAGCAGTGCAGCAACAATCTGAATTGTGATTCATCAGAGCTCGACAATGGCACGTCAGAAGAGAATCCAGAAGACCGTGGCACCGGAACGTCAGACCTGCAGAATGGTGGCGATGATGTAGTCGACGAGAACGGTGTTCGTCATACGTGCAGAGAGGCACTCGGGCTGGCCCCTAAGCACTCTCGTGGTGAGATTATTATTCAGTTGTTTCTGTGGTTTCAATGCCGTGACACAGCGTCTCGATTCGATGTGGCAAGCTATCACCAGACGCGAGCAACAGACAATTAGCGATTGGCAAGAGCAACAAACACGTGAGCGTTGCGAAGCGATAGCGCGGCACAAAATGCTTTTGGGCTGCATTTCATCCCTCAGGAACATGTAAGCCAGTATTTTGAAATTGTTAATGAAGAGTTGCAAATCACTGCCGGGGTTGATGTTTGTTTTCCTTCATTAATCATACGTTGTTGTCGGAATGTTTGTACATGGTAGAAGAGAGCATGACGGCAAACTTCGCTGCTTCAAGCTCATCCCTGTCAAAACGTTTTGCCGATGCGTGAGTATTGCGTAGGGAAGCACATATACTTATCAACCAATGAATCATCGCTGGGCGTGTTTTTTACAAAAGGGGACAATAGGTATTGCCGCTGACCAATTAAAGGACACTTTAAGGGCACTTCGAATAGTAGACAGGTATCGCAACAACTGCACGTGAGTGCGGTGTCTTCACTAGCTCATTATTCATTTTCGTCTGTGCAGCCCAGGTTCGGCGGTTGAATCAATAGACACGGGGACCGAACCCCTTTGACTAATATATTCATGCTTGCTTGCTACAGATGTCGCCCAGCGGTGGGAAAACGATTCACGGCGTGCGCAAAGGGTCTTCCAAACGTCATGTTTTTATACTGAGTGACGATGTACAGGTTATCTCTCGAGCATCAATCCGCCGGCTTGCCCGTCGTGCAGGAGTCATTCGTATGTCTGAACTCGTGTATGAGGAGACTCGCGCAGTGCTCAAAGTGTTCGTTAGTAATCGCGTCCGAGATGCCGTCGTGTACATGCAATATTCCCACAGAAAAACGATGACAGCAAGTGATGTCCTCTATGCCCGCAAGCATCAAGGACGAACGTTGTACGGCTTTTCAGGTTGCAAAACGCACACACGAAGCAGAATACCGTGATGAACAACACAGTTTGTTTTACTGTTATTTCTACGTTTTGCACATATCAATGCTTCTGCTTCCTGGCCCGTCAAGCCTTAAGTATAATTGTGATCACAACGAAGAGGAAGGCGACACCATGGTGCGATGCGCTGGAACTGTTCACGACGTTTGGAGCGGCATCATTCAGCACATTTTCTGACGAACTACGTACTGTCCCGGGACCACCGGCCCGGGTAAGCAATTTTTACCCAACTTATACACCACTTTTCAGGCAGCCCGCCTGTCACTACCGAGGGTTGGAGGGTCGGGGGTCGGTGTTTTTGGCCACAACCCGTACACCACTCCCCGGCAGCCTTGCCTGTCACTACCGAGGGTCGGAGGTCGGTATTTTTGCCACACGACTCGTACACCACTTTTCGACGAGGTTCAGACTACACAACTCGTCCATCACGTTGTATGAGATTTTGTATGCGGGACCATTATCTCACTGCTGCTTCAAGATCACCACGTGCTCGGGGCGCAGCGTCTCCAAGAGCAGGCGTCCACAACCAGATCGCGAACAGCATGGCGTGATGCAACTACCGACCTGCCAAGCAGCTTCGATCTGCCCAGCTACGAAATACGAACCGGTGAGATGGGCTGTCCCCTTTTTAAATTGACAGTACGCCACTTATTTTTATTTTCAGGAAATGTACCTCAAATGGCAGCTGCGCACATGCAGGCTAGCTGGTGGCTCTTACAACGACAGCAGCAGAGGAGAGAAGAATTTGGTGGGATCAGCTGGCTCATTTTAAAGACAACAAGACAGGTACGCCAGGAATGTGTCTGTTTTTTATTTTGACACGACCCAACCTCTTGCGTGCTTGCTGCCGCAGGCTCCGATGAAGCTTTCATTTGCGAATTTGCTGGCGAGGAAGCATGCTGCACGCCACGAAGAAAAGGGCACGGCCGGCCGACGAAAGCGACCTCCTGAAGTTTCTGGACGACGCCCGACAGCGGGAAATTTGTCGGTGGCATGCAAAGCAGCGCCGCCTTCTTCGAACACCTCCAGTTGAACAGCGCGCAGATGTCGTCGCGGGTTGTGAGCAGCAGGGCGTTCGCTTGGAGAGTTTTACGACCATGAGAAGGGCATTCGGAGTTCAAGGAACACAACTAGGGAGTGGGCGGACGGCCTCGGACGAATTGGAGATGGAGGCTTGACAATTCCTGAACGATTCATGACCCAGCTCGCGAATTGTTTTGCAATGACGCGGGTGATGTGGGTTGGCAGACATCGATGCATCAGATCCCATTGCATCGCTTTTTATTGTACGCCAGGCCCTCCTGTTTCGTTGCTACCGCGTTCACAGGAAGATGTTGCTGCTTATCGTGTGGTGATGGTTGGTGAGTTCACGGCGGCGCAAGCTGAGCAAGTGAGCTGATCCTGTGAAGCTTGCTTGCCTTGTAAAATGCGAACACGTCCCTCACCTTGAGGGTGAAGGTGAGGGACGTGTTCGCATCTCTCGTAAAGGTGGTTGCTTGCCTTGTAAAATGCGAACACGTCCCTCACCTTGAGGGTGAAGGTGAGGGACGTGTTCGCATTTTACAAGGCAAGCAACCACCTTTACGAGAGTGTTATGCAGGACGAGTCTGCGCTAAGCCGTCAATACACGGATGATGGAGTAGAACTAGCGTTTGTTGAGCGTATTTCCGACCCTGGAGGCGTGCTAGATGATGCAATGAGCAGCGAGCAAGAAGGAATTCGCGGTGAATCGGGTGCGTGGCGTGTGGTCTGTGATGAGAATGAGAGCAGCGTGATAGAGCGGCGAATCGGGTTAGCAGACGATGGCAGCCTGTCATGGTGCGAGAGCACCCGGTAGCAGCGCGTGTAGATGCTGCTACTGAACGTGAGTTTGAAATTCGCAGATCAGACCATATCGCTAATGACATCTCTGGAGGGTTATTGGGCCGTATGTTTCCCCATATATTTCCTTTTGGGCGTGGACACCCTGGAGAGTCCCGGCAGATCGCGGTTTCAGTACAAGAATGCGTGAAGTACTATACGATGCTTAGTCGAGGACAGTTCGCAGAGTATGAGCTTTTCTCTTTGGTGGCCTTCGACCGCATTTCCCGTCGGAACATGTATGTACATAACTATTTCCGCTGTCAGCACTTTCCTAACCTTCTCGATGGCTATGAAACCCTTAGTGGTGAGCAGCTTGGTCACGCACACTGGAAATGAGTGGAGCCGTCAGGGTTGTTTGCCCTGGAGGCCAAAAAAGTGACTGTGTTGCACAGAAATTTCTGAAGACAGTGGAACTTGGCACTAGGTCGGTATGGGGAAGCAACGCCGAGCGAACTCAATGCCGCTACAAGGCGTTCGCTTACCAGCAAAAGTTCGGTCTACCTGCTCTATTCGTCACCCTTACACCTAACACAGATAATTCACTTGTGTTAGCTCAGTACGCAGGAATTTCATCGCTTGACTCGCTCTTTGATACACTGGAAGCTCGGCTACCGAGCAACGCAAACCTACGTGAAGCCAGCCGGGGAAATGATTGTGCATCGGCTCGGATTTTCATGCGGCATGTAGATGCCTTCATCCGGTACGCTCTGGGTTTTGACCCAGCTTCGAGGAATAAGTTATCTTTTCGCGGGTTGTTTGGTGACGTCACAGCGTATTTCGGCATGGTCGAAACTCAAGGACGCGGCACTCTGCATATACATTATCTCATCTGGTTAAACCATTGCCCCCAGAACTCATCGGCGGTGGAGCGGGTTTTGCTCTCACCTGAAGGAAATGCATTTCGTGACAAAGTGGCTTCTTACGCTGACAGATTGTGCGAAATGATATACCAATTTCGCTAGATGAATGCGGTTGCTCTAGCTGTGGTGCAGACTTCGCTGAGTTAGAGGGGATGCCAATACCTGACCTTGCGAGGAAGGATCCGCAGGAGCGGCGAAAACGGATAGAGCGGTCTAGATACAAGCCAGTAGAACCACTGTTGGTTAAGTGTATCAATGCAACGCTTGGTTTAGCTCGCAACATCTTCTACGCAATACGCTGCTGAAGTTTCGACCACATTACTGACCTACGTGGGAGCGGCCTTTGTCCGCTAGTGAAATTGAAGTGCAATCGGTAGTGGAAGCCGTCTGCCGCCTTACAAAACGACACGCCGTGGACATCATTAGTGAGCGGGAATCAGCCCATGCCAGCTTTTGCAGTGAAGAGCAGAATCATGAAAGTGAACTTATGTCCCTGCAATTGCTCCATCAGGTGAATTACGATCGCGTGTCGCTATGCAACAGCGATGACGATCCGTTTCGGAACGACAGCCTTACTCGGCTATTGGAAATATCGCCTCCATCGTTATCAGATGGGCGAATGTCCCGCCAATCACTAGACTACGTGGTTTCTGCTCTAGCAACTTTGCTAAACCAACATTTTTGGAGTCACACATCAAGTTGCTTTAAACGGAGTAAAGCAACCTCGAATGACAGATTCTGCCGTTATCGTTTCCCGCGTCCTCGTGTGAGTAGTACCTCCTTCGGGGCAGAAGGTATAGAGTTGAAGCGAACACTGGGCCACGAATTCATGAACGGCTACAACTATGAACTTATAGCGACTTTCAAATGTAACCATGACATTCAGTTTCTACTTGGGGGGTGGAGTCACTGATAGAATCCACTATTGCTGCAAGTACGTTACGAAGCACCAAAAACAAGTGGATTCGCAAGTGGCAGTGGCGGTAGGCGCCTTAAAACGTCGCCAACTACGAGAAAGTATTGACATGGCTGAGGGTGTTGACGGATCGCACGATCGGCTCGCAATGGCACGCAAACGAGTAGCCGCGCTTGTCTTTAATAGTACCAACCGCCAGGAAATCGCAGGACCGCTAGCGGCTCTCTATCTCTTTCGGGGATCCTGTTGTTATTCAAGCCCGCGGTGTGCGACGCTACCCGTGGGAGATGTCATTCGGCAGTTGATGAAGTCGGGGGACTATTCCTGCACCCTGGTCGATGATGGTGATGACATGGCAGCATGCAATTTTCGAGCGGTGTCGTATCAGGATGACTACATTTTCCGACCTCGAAAGCTGGAGAAGGTGAACATGTATGAGTTTGCCACGAAGTACTTCAGAAAAAAAAACACGAAAAGGCAACAAGTTCTATTTTATCTTTTATTGACGGGCACCCACTCTTCGATACGCACTGCCTCGGCAAAAGATACGAGGATGTTGTTCCTGTGCTCCAAGGCTTCAGGCTGCCGAGCTCTACAGACGACGCATCAGTTGAGAAGATATGTAAGTATGCAGTGCTTTCATTGGTACTCTTTAAGCCTTTTCGTGGATTGGAGTCTTTGATCGGCGATTCTGAAGCATCGGAGGAGCAAGCGTGGCTGGATGCTTTTGGGCAATGGAAGCCTCAGCGCAGCGAGTTTGTCCGGACCATAATGGACAACATGGACGATTATCATAGTGGACTAGACAAGGCTAAGTCCCAAAGCGAAGAAAATCTGGCCGCTAGAGAAGGAAATGATGCTGGAGATTCTGAGCGGTAATTTGAGTGATGATAGCGATGATCTATTCTCCACCGACGGGCGCATTGATGGTGGTGATGATACATAAGGACGCGTTTTAGAAGAGGATGAAGATGATAGACATTTGCTTCACATGTGGGAAATTGATGGAGCCACCGATATCGTGTTGGAGAGCTCGGCGCTAGATCCATCCTCTTGCCCAACCTCACCACTCCCTGACAAGCGCATTTCTCCCATGATTGCCATTTTCAAGAATCGTGGCATACTCGACAACACAGCTGAGAAGGTAGCTCGTGATGCAGTTGCCACCTGGCCAGCTACCAGCTTGCCGTCCGTTGAAATCATGAAAAAGTGAAGGACTCGGACACTGATAATGCGTTGGCCCCAGCTGCCCCGCAACCAGCTACGGCCCGCGATGCAGCGGTTATCGAGCTTCTTGACAACTCACTCGGTGAGGCCAACACGGAATGGCAACCATCAGCAAGCCTGGTTAGCGACCCAAAGCTGCGTAAGAATTTTGCGACTATTGCGGATGCCTCCAAGGTTTTTACACTAAACGAAACGCAACATTGTGCCTTCAAATCGATAGGAACAGCAATGCTATCACGATGGCGGCAGGGCGAGACCCTTCATGAAGATGGACTTCCTCTTGCAGAAGTTTTGCGTTAAACTCAGCTTCTTATGTTCCTCGGTGGCGAGGGTGGCACGGGCAAGAGTCGGATAGTGGCCGCTATTCAGGCACTTTGCGAAAGCTGGGGCCGCCCGCAATGCCTCGTTAAAACATGCGCTCACGGGTAAGGCAGCCACGCTGATCGGAGGGCGAACCCTAGCAGGTTTTTTGCTGCAAATTAGAAAGAAGAGGTCGTCTGACGCGCTAGGAAACCTCGATTTGATTATAATTGACGAAGTATCGATGGTGAAGAAATTCCAGCTTGCGTAGTTGGATAGACGTCTGCTCAATGGAAAAAGAGTACCAGATGTACCCTTCGGGGGAGTCCATATTGTGTTAGTTGGCGATTTTCTACAACTCCCAACTGTCGGAGGAGGTCCAATTTACAAAGACCCGTCCACGAAAGCGAGACCGTCGGCCGAGGAACTTGCTGGGTTTCATTTGTGGCGCGAGTTTAAGAGTGTAGTGATTCTGAAAGAATGCGTTCGCTTTCACAACGACCCTGAGTGGGGCCAAGGGTGCCAGCAAGCTCGTCTCGGTATTTGGACTCCAGAGTTTGTTAGTCTCATCAATTCTCGAGTCCTGGCGGACGAAAGCTCCCTAAGTGATACCATTGCCAACGGAACGTTTGGCACGATCGTAACTCCCGACAACTCGACTAATCTTTCAATCAACAATTTATTTATCTCGACCGCAGCTAAACTACTACCTAAAGGTGACTATCCGGTTCGTGTAGTAGCAAACGGGCTGCAAAATGGTAGCAAACGGAACTCTGGGGCGTTTGGAGGCGATAATATATCATCCTGGTACGACATTTCGACTCGTGCATGACAGTACCGCTGACATGACAGTCAAAGTTCCCAGTGTCTCTCCTCCAGCTGTTCTTGTACGCCTAGACCGCGGGTCGTCCGCGACATCTATGCTGGGATGTAGTGATTCCGACGTTTTCCCGCTACTTTTTTACGCTCAATCCTACAGTGCTTGCAGCATTGCGCTGGCAGGTAACGTCAATGGGGTTCCCTGATCGCTCTCCGTCCGCATCCAACAATTCCCTCTTGTTTGTGCTGTTTCATCAACCGTCTACAAGGTGCAAGGTGAGACTCTAGACTTCATGGTGGTCACTGAGTGGAGGTCAAAGGGTGTCCTGGCCAACAACAAGAGCAACCCTACCTGTTGGTCTCGCGAGTGCGTCGACGTCGAGAGATGCCTTTGTGACGCTTGCACCGCTGACCGCCGATGTCATTGAGTGGGCGCATCCGTCTAAAGCAGGACTGGCTGAGGAGGCCCGACTTGAGCGTCTTAGCTGCCAAACTATCGCGAAACTAAAGGAAACATAACTAATCTACAATAATATGCATTGTGACATACTAGGAAGATACTCCTTGCCACAGCGCTTGCTATGACGCCATGCCTAGGCACTAATTCTCCACAGGTGCGCTGAAGTTGTACTCGCTTATGCCTATCGTGCTATTTAAATGCAGGAACATGTAGAACACCAAAGAAACGTCCATATTGGCTGAGGGGTGAAGTTGCTTATTCGTTCATGAGTCTGGAATGACAGTGACTGGTTTGTGTTCTGCTGGAACAACGCTGGGCAAAGGTGGCTACGGTGATGCTATGCAAGTGATGCGTCGCTCCAAAACAACCACTGAAGTAGCAAATAAGCACAGCATATATTAAATGCCGAAAGTTAAACCTATACAAACGAAAATATACTTGACTGGCCGACTTTTCCTCCTACTCCTCCATTGCGTGGCTTGAAGCCTTGAACTTAGAGCAGTGAAAGCGGTTATGGTGCTTTCCCAGCGACGACGCCCCACTGCTGCAGAAATTGCAGCGCCAAACGTAGCAGAAAGGATCGTCATTCCTGTATGTGTCATCGACCATTTTCATAACGTGAGGGACGTGGCAGTGAACGCGCTCGTAGGAGGCACGTATGCTTGTAGGCAGAGGTTGTTCGAAGGATAGCCGACAGGAGCGTGGATGAAGTCACCGCGGAAAAGAAGAATATCTCCGTTGTTTTAGTTCAATGAGCTTCCTGCTGGTGCGAAATGGGACTTGCTGGTTCCACCCAAAGCCGTAGAAAAAAGTATTATCTTCTATGGCCACTATCATCGTTCCGGGCACCGAACACGGGTTCACGACATCAGCAGTTGACGTGAACTCGCGTCGAGGAGGTTGGTCCGAGCCTCCCGCGATCGCTTTGAGGAAGCGCCAATCAGCGGGTTGCGCTGTAGGGAAGAATGTTTTGTAGTGCCGCTTGAACCGGGTCGATAGACAGCGTGCAGTTTGGTCGGGGAGAGCTGCCTGGATGCGGCCTACTTCAACATCACGCGCCGTACTATACCACACTAAATCGTCACTGTAGCGCGCCATATCTCTCCACTCGTTCACCTCGGCCTCGGAGGCGGATTCGCGTAGAATAGCACGGCCTCTATTTGCAAATTTCTGGGGGACTTGCATGTTGCGGTTGTTGGGTAGCAAGGAAATTGAGATATAAGCAGTGAAAGTGTTGAGCATAAGCGTTATGCATATACCTTGTCAGTGGGGCTGCCCACAGGTCGGGTACCCACCTCACAGCTCGGCGCCCACAGATCCACAGCCAGCGCAGCCCGGCATGGCTCAAAATAAAAAAAATATGCGCCTCTCACTTCGTAAGCATCTCACTCTCTCATCTCACTATCCAATATTGCAAGATATGCACCCCGTCGAAGCTCAAGTTAGCTCTGTTACGCTTCCAGCGCTAGTGAATGTGGTGACAACAGCTTTTCAGATACAACAGTTACGTACACACTGTCCCCTCATTAAAAATATGGGCCTCGATGCCCAGATTTAAGCATCACACCCTCCTCCTAAACTTCCAGTGTTGCCTTTGGATACCGTACGCCACCGCATGCAGCGTCCCCTCATTAAAAATAAGGGTATCTCGCCTCCTGATCCTATCCAACGCTTTGTTGGTTACTAAAATGACCCAGCTTTTGGATAAGGTAGGTGCTGTCTCTTTGTTAGAAATACGGGCCTCGCGGCCGTGATTCGCGTGATTGTGCGTGGCTGCCGTTGTGGTGGAGGGCGTGGTCGTTCGCGTTGCTGACGACTACGAGTACGAAGGTTGGTAGCGCATTCTTGTCAAAGACGGGTTGTGGGTGTCGGTGACGGCTTCCAAAAGTGGACTCGTAGGTGACTAACTATGCCAAGCACGACACACCATATATAATCCGGGACATTTGCACCACAGCTGTAGATGCTATCGACCGACGGCTTGAATGGAGCCGAGCAATTCCAGTCTCTTGCCGTGCAGATTAGAATACCTAAGGAGATGAGATCACAACTTCAACATCTTTCCATCCATGCGTCGCATGCAGTGTGCTATTATCTGAAAGATCGGCCACTTATAAGCACACGCGTTATCTGTACTTGGTGCTTTTGGAAACGTCGGCGGTGAAACTTGTGCACACGACGCTGGGCTCCTTATACTTATGCACCGTTCCTGAGGATCTCGGCAGTCATTGTCCATTTTCAAAGATGGTCAACAAGCGCTCCGTTGCACCACCTGACACGTTGGCAAAGGCAACGACCAATGTGCCCAAGCGTCGGTGCAACCAGAAACTTAAACCTGTCCCGCCTGTTCAGGCTCCCATGGAACCGGCCTCGGCTGTGTGTGAGCTAACAACTATGACATCGTCGTGCCAACCTGTGCTGCCCATTTCGGCTCCAATCAAACCGACACCCTTGGGGTGCACGCCAACAACTACGACGTCACCGTACCAGCGGATGATGAAGGTGCTGGCGTCGAGGGCTGAGACGAACGAAACGACCGCAAACGTCATTACTTCGGTGGAAGGTGGGGGCTTTCATGCTGCGCTAGCCTATTGTACTTACTTACGGTTCGATTCTTAGATTTGAAGGAGTTCCTTGCGGAGTAACGGCCGCAACAGCAAAGTTGTCACTCGTATGAAATTGCTGTGGACATCGGATCACACTTACAATCAATGGCAGTTAGTCCGGCTTCACTTCGTCGATGCAGAAACGCCAGAGTCCGTCGGCGATATGCTGCGTGTACGCCAGTGTCACAGAGATTGTTGGTTTGTTTATCGACTAACTAGTTGTGCTGTAGGTGTTCCGTACCAACTACGAATCCAACCGTAGTGACGTCGACTCTCTTTTGCTTACGGATACGATTTGGAACACGCAAAGCGACTCAGCTCTACTTCCTCCCCCAGCTCGATTGTGCGCATCGAGGGCTACAGCCGTCTTCAGCTCTTCCGGGAGACGCAGTGCCAGCTCACAGTGAAGTTGAGGCATTTAAGTTGGGAGGGATGTGAGCATTGATCGCGTACCCTACGTTCTAGCTGCGGTGTATACAGGTAGTGCGGTAACATTGACTCTAGCTGTGATGTAGAGTGACTGGCAAGCCCATTCCGTAACAAAATAATGTATTTGCTTTGAAGACTTGCAACCGAACCACTTCCATTCATTGTACCCATTCACTTCACGTTTGGCACCCTAAGAAATAGGCAAAGAAAATATTTGACATTCGTAATCTGTTGCAACCAGCCCCAGCG
This sequence comes from Phytophthora sansomeana, assembly GCA_032158285.1. Taxonomy (NCBI): domain Eukaryota; phylum Oomycota; class Peronosporomycetes; order Peronosporales; family Peronosporaceae; genus Phytophthora; species Phytophthora sansomeana. The sequence continues at coordinate 599,338 of JAPDHH010000200.1, forward strand.
TTTAAAAAATATGCATTTTGCCTGTGCAACACCCGCCTACGTTCCTGTACAACCTGAAGTGAATAATATTCAGACTAATTCTGAACTTGCTGTAATCTCGGTGATTCAGAGTATTATCAGACTAATCATTGTAACCACTGTAATGTGTCCATATGCTTATACATAGGGACCAGCGTGTGGCATGATGCGGCTCATGGGAGAAGCACGTATCAGTCTGGAACCCGCGACGCAGGAGCAAGACGGCGAACATGTAATAGCGGCATATAGCTTATACCAAATGCGGTTGTTTTCGCGCTAACGTCTCATGCGCTAGCAATGACAAAGAGGCAGGGTCCCACCAACCACAGTGAAGGAGAAGCAGCGTGTCTCCGGAACGTCGTTGGCGACAACATCCCCACACAGAAAGCGGAGTGGCAAGCGATCGCTACAGCCTACAACGCCGCTAGAGAGCCGCAGTGGAAGACGCGCGACGCCACGAGCCTGAAAAGGAAATTCCGGAGTATGGGTTTCTCACGCACAGCAACTAGTGCGGTGGGGCCTCTGGACCTTGAGACGGATCGACTCACTTCGACCAGGGCGGATTCTACACGGAAGCACAGTACGGAGGTCAGACTGGGTGGATGTCGTCATGCAGAGAAAGAGCCTGAAAGGTGCGCCATTCGAACAAGTTCAAGCTGGCAGTCATCGACGCAGCAGCCTAGATCGATGTTGTTCCAAGCTTACGATACGGCTGGAGGCACACCATGGCTGTCGCAGCGCAATATCAATCTACTCGAGCGCACCGTGACCGAGCTTGCCGACACGAAGAAGCGTCTACGCGAGCAGCTTCGGGTGCATCGTCGTGCCGCGCGTCGGCACCGCAAAATATTGCAAGAGTGTATTACCTCCATTTCCGTGGAAATCAAAAGGTGTGCTGCAACAGCAGGTAACTCATCCAAATTTTAGCATGTTGGCTGTTGGCTCTGTTGATTCGCATGACACGGGTTGCTGTTTAATAGCCTTAAAGTAGTTGCTGCCGCAAGGAGATAGTGGCGCACGTTTTTTCCGAGCCATTCCCTGTTTGAAGCAACAAACTACGTCGTAACTTACGACGTAGAAAATCGATTCGTCGTAACTTACGACGTTGGTAACAGAGGGGTTAAGATGTAGTTAGTTACCTTTGCTACAGCAGCGAAGGCGTCCTGAGACGACGCTGTTGTTTACCTAGCAGATTATGCGCCGAGGATATTCTTCAGCGGACCCTCCTGAGCAATTACTCTAAACTTCAACTACCATCACTCGGACGACCTATCGAGTTGACTACTACCTTAACTACGGCATAACTGCATGTCCCTTGACACATATGGTCAGCGCGGTTCAGAATCGTGCTGACTTCAGTCCGGAGCCTGTCACCAACCTTGATATGGATCGGACTCCCAATACTCCCCCTCAACTCGATGGGGAGGCAACACCGCTTGCAGTGACGAGTTTCAGGAGCTGTGGCGTCGGCATTGGCTTCGTGAGAAAGTCTGCGAGCTGTTTCTCCGAAGCTACGTGCTCGATTGTGATGTGACCGGCGTCGATATGATCACGGACAAAATGCAGGCGTAGGTCGATATGCTTGGCTCGAGCGGAGTAGCCGTGATTGCACGCAATGCTTGTTGCTGCTTGGTTGTCGACCAACACGCGGATAGGCAAATGCACTTGAACTCCCAACTCGGACAGTAGTTGACGCAGCCACTGAAGCTCTTGCGCAGCGAGTGCAAGGGCTGTATACTCGGCTTCGGCAGTGGAGAGGGCAACGGCGTTCTGGCGCTTGCTCTTGAAAATTACCGGGCATATGTCGACAATCACGAGTACACCTGATGTTGAGCGGCGTGTTGCCAGATCTCCACCCCAGTTCGCATCGCAGTATTCCTTCATCGAAAGCGAGATTGCACTTCCGCGCTTGAACGCAAGTGCCATATGCTGCGTGCCTTTAAGGTAGCGAAGGACACGAATAGCAGCTTGCCAATGCATTTCCTGCGCCTTGTCCAAGTACTGTGACAGCACACCCACAGCCGCACAGATGTCTGGGCGCGACCCATTCGCAACGTAAAGCAGCGAGCCGATGACTTGACGGTACGGCTTGTTCGAGGCGAGTTGCGGGGCACCTTCTACAGGGCGGAGGTCCTGCCCGACGACACTTGGGTTGCGTACAGGATTGGCATCAGCTTGACCAAAGCGCTCAACCATACGACCAATGAACTGCGATTGCCGAAGTTGTAGCTCCCCCTGAACGCGGCTGTACTTGATCTCTATTCCCAGTACAAATCTTGCATCTCCGACGGCCTTCATTTTGAAGCGCTTAGCGAGGGAACGCTCGATCTCAACGGCTTCTGCTTCGACTGCACACCCCACTAACAAATCGTCAACGTACAGGACAACAAACACAGGTCCGTGTCGACCGGTCCGCACGAACAGGCATGTGTCGCTCTGGCACTGGGAGAACCCCATCTCGAGAAAAACAGCTCGAATCGTTTTGAACCACACCGCGGCCGCTTGTTTAAGACCATAGAGACTACGAAGTAGCTTGCACACCATGCCTTGTTCGGCGCGCACCCCCAAGGGAATTGCCATGTACACAACTCGTCCAAATCTCCATTCAGAGAAGCTGTCTCTACATCGAATTGCTTGATGAAATAACCAAGGTGGTTGCATACAGCAAAGAAAACTCGCAGCGTAGGAAGGCCAGCAACCGGCGAGTACGTCTCATGGTAGTCAATTCCAAACGTCTGTAGAAACCCCAGAGCAACAAGACGAGCCTTGTAGCGCACAATATCGCCTTGCTCGTTCCGCTTTAGAGCAAACACCCACTTTGAGCCGATTACCTTCATTCCAGGAGGGCGGCGAACAATGTCCCAGGTGTGGTTGCGAATATGTGACCGCAGCTCCGCACGAATGGCTTCCTTCCACTTCACTGCGTCTGGCGATGCCATCGCCTCGCGATAAGTCAGGGGGACATCCGTCGCGGACAGAGCGATTTCATAGTCATTGTCTAGCCGTGGGCGCTTTGGCTCGGGCTCGCCGTCACTAGAATTACCACTGTCTGGCGCTTCAGTTTCATTATCGCGTGACGAGACAGAAGGCAGTGCAAGCTGCATTTCAGATGCATTTCGGTGAGGAGGTGGTAACGCCGGAACTTGACGCCTAGGTAGCTCCACACTGGGAAGCAGTCTTGGTACCATTGCACGACCAATAGTAGGATCTCGTAGCGAGCCCCCATGAAACACCAGTTGACTCTCCCCCTCTTCCGAGTGTCAGTCCTCCACCCATAGACGACGTCTCCGGAATGCGTAAAGGGCCATTTTCCAGATCACAAGCTGCCTGTTCTCGCGATGGTTGTAGCATACCAGTCTCACTCAGCACCACAGCAGTTCCGCGCCTAAAATCACCGGCATCTGCAGTATCGTCGACGTCCATTGCAGTCGGTGGCTGGCTGTCTACTTGAACTCTATCTTCGACATTCATATCCACATCACCTCCACCAGAAGAACCAACAGGAGCAGAGAAGTTCACCGCACCGGCGGCCCCGTCATTGCCGTCACCATCGTCCAGCATCGTGACCATGGGCATATCGTCATGCACAGCAAGCGTCTGTACCGTGGAAGGTGGACGTTCATCTACGTTGATAGTGCGGGCAGTTGCAATACGTGATGCGTCAAAGTCCCAGACGCGATAAGCTTTGGTGTTTTCGGCGTACCCCAGCACCATGCACTTGTGGGCCTTGCTTTGCCATTTTGTCCGAAGAGACTTGTCCACGTACATGAACCCACGGGATCCAAATACACGAAGGTGGTCCAGCTTCGGCTGCTTCTTCCACATCACTTCGAACGGGCTAACATCATTACGTGCAGTGTTGGGTATGCGATTAGTGATGTACACGGCTGTCATCACAGCCTCGGCCCACCAGCACTTGTCGACTTGCTGGTAGTAGAGCATCGCGCGGGCACGTTCAACGATAGTGCGGCTCATCCGTTCGGCAAGCCCATTTTGTTGGGGCGTGGAGAGTGTGGTTGTCTGATGTACAATCCCGTGCTGCGCGCAGAACTTCTCGAAGTTCTTCCTCATGTACTCGCCGCCATTGTCAGTGCGTAGGCATTTTAACTTCGCACCCGTCTGTGTCTCGGCAAGTTGACGGTATTCCTCGAAGTGTTGGCGTGCCTCCGACTTGGCTTTCATTACGTAGGCCGAGACATGGCGAGAGAAGTCATCAACAAAAGTGACGACATAGCGAGCTCCACCCTTTGACTTTGGGGTCATGGGCCCCATCACGTCGCTGTGTACGAGTTCCAGCACAGCGTGAGTCTTCACTTGGCTTCCCGACCGATGGGAAAACGGAGCGGCAGACATCTTGCCGCAGGCGCAGCCCTCGCAAGCTCCATCCAGCACCTCACCTGACATTACGTCGGGAACACCATCGATCAAGCGCGACACTGCGCGCATGCGAGGCAATGATAGGTGCCCTAGACGCGCGTGCCACACTGAGGCATCCGCTTTAACCTCCGCGGATGCTGCGATCTCATCCACCTGCACGTCCTGCAGTACTTGAACATCCCAAACGTACATGGAGCCGGTTTTGTTCACGCGAGATACCATCTTGCCGCCGTGCTGAATGGCGCAACCAGTAGCATCAAAGATGGCCATCATGCCCTTGGCAGTTAAAGCAGGGATCGATAGCAGCTTACGATCCAGGTTCGGGACGTATAGGACCTGGCCTATCTTCACCACAACTCCGTTGCCTGCTGACACGCGCACTGAGCCGACACCACGAGCTGGCAAGCAGTGTCCATTTGCCACGCGGACATCCAGCGGCCCAGCAAGCTCCGAAAATTCGTAAAAATCACTCTGGTTATTGGACATGTGAGAGCTCGCCCCGCTATCCAGAATCCAGGATGATGTATGGCCCACCGTTGCAGCAAAAGCATACTCGCTTTGTTCGTCATCGTCGCGAGCACGGGGGCACTGAGCACGCTTATGTCCGTACTCCTTACACAAGAAGCACCTTCCGTTAAATGCATTGGCTCCGCCGCGCTTATCATGTCCTTGAGAGCCACCCCGCCCATTCTGGCGTCCACGCCACCTCTGGTGACGGCCACCACGCCCTTGGCCTTCGTCTTGACGGCCATTCCGACCTTGTCGGGCATTCCAACGCCCTCCACGCCCATGCACTTCATTGGTGGATGCGTTGAAAGCGTTTTCTCGCTTCTCGCGTTTCTGGATTGTTTCGTACTCTCGGCGGAGCATCTCTTTCGCCTCGAGGAGTGTCATGTTACCGTGCGCCTCAATTATCTTGACCATGCTGTCATACTCTTGTGGGAGGCTGCCCAACAAGATGACAAGGCGTTCGTCTTCTGCGACAACGTCACCAACAGCCGAACGACGCAAACACAGTTCGTCAAACTGCATCAGATGTTGCATGAGGTCGTCACCGGCACTCATTTCAAACACGTGGAGTCGCTTACGCAGCTGCACACGGTTATGCAGGTTCTGGCTAACGAAGAACCCGCGTAGCGTCTCCCATGCTTGGAGTGCAGATGTAGCCTCCCGTACCACGGACTGATAGGTCGGGCCGAGTAACTTGACGATCACGGCAAGCACTTTGAGGTCCGCGGCTTTCCACTCTACTGTTCCTTGCAGAGCGGCCTCATCGGGTCTGAGAACGATGTGGTTGAGAAGGTCCTTGCGAGCGAGGGTCATCCTGGCATTGAACTCCCAAAGGAATTAGTTGTCATCCCGAAGGATGTCGTTGGGACCAGCGATGTTTGGGCTCATAACCACTAGGAAGGAGACTTGTGCGACTTGAGATGTTTTGGAAAGTGAGTTTATTTAAGATGTAGTTAGTTACCTTTGCTACAGCAGCGAAGGCGTCCTGAGACGACGCTGTTGTTTACCTAGCAGATTATGCGCCGAGGATATTCTTCAGCGGACCCTCCTGAGCAATTACTCTAAACTTCAACTACCATCACTCGGACGACCTATCGAGTTGACTACTACCTTAGCTACGGCATAACTCCATGTCCCTTGCACACATATGGTCAGCGCGGTTCAGAATCGTGATGACTTCAGTCCGGAGCCTGTCACCAAACTTGACATGGATCGGACTCCCAATATTAATGCCTCTGGATCTTCGTTACGTCATGCATGTTTGCCATTGTGAACAGTACCTGTACCACCACTCGACTCACCCACAGCAGGGCACGAGGATTGAATTGACGCTGTGCAGGTTGCAAGAGCAGGTTTACTTGTAACGTGATAAACAAAATGGTTCCCTCACCAATCGTAATACATGTATGGTCGACAAACAAAGGCGATACAAGCTGAATTCCGATGGGATATCATTGTCGCTGCTGTATCAGCAGTGCGCAGAGGGCAGAATCGTTTTATCCACCAACTGAATCCGAAGGCGTATTCAGAAAAGAATTTGCTCGTTGGCCTTTCATCCTGTGACCTCGTATATACTGCCAATGTTTTGTATGAGAGCGGATACAAAGACTCGAATCTGGTTGCTGAAGCATTTATAAACGCAGCAAAATACGGAGCTACCGCTGTGATGCAGTTTTTTCTGGAAACCGGGCGAATTTCAGCAGAAGTCTTCGATAAAGCTTTCGAGACTGCAGCTAGTGAAACACAAACCGACGGCTTTAAATTATGCGTCTTGTGAAGCGTGCAAGCCCGAAAGCGATAGATCGAGCGTTCTACGAGAGTCACGGTGATCAAACCGTTGCACGAAAATGAGCACATTTCTGACAAGTTCGTTATGGCTGCTTTTTGAAAAACGTTTACAGGTTGGCATGAAAGCAATGCCCACCTCGTCTCGGGGCCGGATAAACTCGCCAATTTCAAGTTGTTGTTCAAGGAGCATTGCATCTCACCCGAGTTGATCGGTGAGGCAATTGCCGACTCAGCTAAATCCAATTGCTCCGACATTTTTATTATTTTGCGTGAAGATCCGCGTCTTCCATCTGAGGCGAGACGAAAAGTTTTTATGAATGGAATGCAGCATCACACGAGCACCGGGATCTGATGAGCTTTCTTTACGACGAAAAGGTCATGCACCAGAAAGGCTTCTGGAGACGATTTTGAATATGAAGACCTTTTCGCCAACAGGTATTGCTCATGATATTGTGGGGTATATGTGCAAAAAGGAATATAACCTCTTGGAATCAGGCAAAATGCCTTCGTACAGGCAGCTCAAAAGAGCCATCACAGCTCAACCATTGTGAAAATGGAGTTTGGACGCTGAAGATTTTGAAAGACGTACAAATTCTATCGTCGATTTATCCCACAAATCTCTGAGTGCCCGATATCATCAGTGACCAGCTTTTGGGTGGCAAGATAGTGTGCTGTAGCCATTAGCTGGAAAAGCAGCGCCTACAAAGTAACGATGATTTTTTGGGGACTGAATTTGAAGCTCAAGAAGTAATAGTAGGTAGCGCTTTGGACATTGACTATCACTGAAACGATCTCATGCCACGCAGAATATAGGGATGAACCTCAAACAATGATGTACTGTACCAATATATGGGTACTTTCGAAGGAATAATAGCATGATTCACAACTAACCGATGGCCAAGCGCGTCCGCGAGAGTCCGGATGCTGACGTCCCTAAACGTGTTCGCAGGTCCCCCACCGACGAAAAATCCAAGTGTGAAGACCAAGTTCCTCCTCCTGCAGCGGATGTTTCTCCCCTGTTCCCTCGACTTGAAGGAATTAAGTTCCCAGGGGCGATTCAAGCGCTTCCTCACGTGTTAAAACTCCTAAACACGCTTCTACTAAGTCCCAATGAAGCACTTCTAGAGGCAGTAAAAACGCACCAACAGAAGTGGGTGGGAGAACTCTTAGACAGATTCGACTGTGATCTGTCAGTCTCTTTGATCGAAGCTGCTTCAAAAGGATACACGGACATTGTCGACCTTTTACTGGACCAACTTCTCTTCGTGGGGAAGAATAAAGAGACTAAAATATTGGTGAAGGACGCGGTCGAGGCTGCCGCTGCAAACGGTCATCTTGAAATTGTGGTACTCCACCTTCGTTTGATGTTGGAATTATATTTTGAAGATCGATACTCGTCGTCGTCGTTTCAAGCTTTGCGCAGTATCATGGATGCTGCAGCGCGGAATGGGCAAGTGAACGTGGTGGAGTTCATGATAGAACAGCAATCGACGGTGGGTATTCTGCAAGCTATGAGATCTGGCCCCCAGTTGACACTTTGGCGCTCGCAATTGCAGGGAAGCATACTGAAGTGGTGAACATTTTGCTGGATGCCGATGATTTCCTCTGGAACTTAAGCAATGCGTTTAACGAAGCGGTGAAAACGGGGCAAACACAAATCGCCGACAAAATTTGTGATATTTTCCCTTACAGATTTCGCGGCGAGAACTTGTTCGCTGAAATGGCGTATTATGGGTATCTTGACGCAGTAGTGTATCTGTACAACCACGGGCATGATAACCACCGCCACGTTGGGAAGGCGTTCGCAAGCGCAGCGAGCACTGGAAAAATGGATGTGGTGAAATTTATGCTTGCTACTGGTCGCGTGTCCCGAGATGACTTTGACAAGGCATTCAAAAGAGCATCCTCCGGATGGAGGAATTTAAGCACCGTGGAGTTCTTGTACGGATTGAAACGTGTATCCCCACAGGGTATTAACAGAGCATTTGCAGCGGCTAACAGCTTGGAGGTAATCGAGTTCTTGATGAAGAATGAAAACATCTCAGATGAGGCTGTTCGCGCCGCTTTCAAGCGATTGACCTGTTGTCGCAGCGTATTCGAGGAGGACATTGTGAAATTCTTGTACACACAGAAGTGCATATCATCCGAGTTGATTGACATAGCTTTCGTGCGAGCAGCAAAAGTTAATAGTCACGACACTGTAAAGTGCTTGCTCCTCGATGATCGTTTATCAGCGGAAGCGAGAGGACAAGTCTTCGTGGACCTTGTTTCGGCGGGCAAAGATGACTTGGTAGAAGTTGTTCTGTTCAGTGAGCAACGTACACCCCCTGATGCACTCGTCAAAGGGTTTGTAGTTGCAGCTCACCGTGGGCGTGAAGCCATGTTGAAAAGGATCATGAATTTTCTGTCCGATGAAAGGCACGTCCCACGAGAATTTAAGCACAAGACCTTCTTGATAGTCGCAGCTCAGCACGGCCAGATGTCGGTGTTAAAGATTGTCTGCGAAAGTGAAGTGGGCGAGTGGCCGCTGGACGTTTTGAAAGAAGCACTTGACGTGGCAGGAGGAAACCACAAAATTGTGCATTTTATCCGGAAGCTAGTCTGTGATCAAGTCTTTCGGGAACGCCTTGAGGCTTGACATGCGGAATGGTTATCAACTCCAAGCCTAAGTTTCAGCAAGAGACGGATTGTTTTGCTTTTAAGTGTACGACTTCCAGTTTCCACCAGTGCATTTCACTTGAGGATGCGGCTATCGGCTTTGCCACGTTGTCTCGAGTAATACAATGTGGTGTGAACTCTCGAACTTTTGTAGAGAAACTTTTGTCTCTTCTCTTCCTGGTGTAAACACGCTACCTATACGTTTTGCTCGATACACAAATCATGAAGCATCGACTACATTATTCCGTCCGTCGACTTCACGACTTCACCTAGCCATATTCTTGCAACAAAATTTAGTAGCAGTACCCTCCCCTACCCTGCCGTGTTCTTAAGCGCGTCAAACGCGACGAATGATAGCAAGTAAAGCTGGTCAACAAAAGCAGTTTTATACCTGGCTACTACGAGTTTGTTGCGGTGACCGCGAACATACCCGTGCAGTAGTTGCGAGGTTGTCCTCGCTTAACTTTCTATTGCCGTGATAGAAATTTTTGCAGGTCACCTAGATTTGAGCTAACATAGTCTATAACCTCTACGGCGATGGAGATTGCATTCAATATCGAATTCAAATTCGTCTACCGTTGAGAGAACGTGCCTTGCGAACCGAACAAAAGCGAGTGGTGGTACCAGCGCCGTTTTTTTCGAGGAACATCAGCGAAACGAGTGATGCCCTAAACTGCCCTGACCCACAATTTAGAGGATATGATACTTTTACGTGGGCATTAACAACAGACATTGTAAGCTATTAGGACTTAGTAAGGAGTCCTTCTCGGACCTTCACTCCATCGACAGGTCCGACGCAAATTTATTCGTCGTCCTTAGTGGCATCGTCATTAACAGGTAGTGGATGCTCGTACACACTGCATAAATTAGCAGCTTTGCGCTGCGTAAGTGTAAGCAATTGAGAAGACGAGATGAGAGGCTTGTAGGTTAGAGAGTAAAACGCAAAGTGATTCATTCAATACACGTGCCAAGCACGAGGAGGAAAGAAAACCCCCTTTGACCTGCACCCAAAGGCAGAGCCGATTCCTATCTAACATAGGACACGACCAGGACATGAGTGACTACGAGAGAGGGTGAGTGACCTTGTCAGTCCTCAACTCTCATACTCCCCCGGAACTCATGCGTCCTGGTCTCCAACGCGAACACGCCGCGCTGGCAGGCCCGCATTTGCGACAGCCCCAACCACGTCCTCGACCCCAAGCAGCGCACGCAGCGTTGCAAATCGCTGCGGACCTAGCGCTTTGGTGAACATATCTGCTATGTTCTCTGTTGTGGGCACGTAGTTCAGAGAGAGCTCTCTGCTTTCAACGAGCTCGGCGATCTGGTGACTCAGCTTTGCAAATCGCTTCACACCCTCATAATTGCCAACATTTTTGCACACCTTCATTGTGCTCTGATTGTCGATGTGCAGCTCGGGGACCGAAGGCTCCATGCCGATCTCCTTGAGCAATTCCTGTGCCCAAAGTAGGTCCTCCATGCATCTACTTGCTGCAACCAACTCAGACTTGCACGTATCACTCGTGCCACTTCTCTGCTTTTGGCTTTTATACCCAAAACTGAAGCCATTCAGCTGAAGCACGCAGCCTGTTAGTGACTTACTCGTGTCGGGGCAATTCGCATGGTCTGCGTCACAGTATGCTCGCAGCTGGAGCTGCTTTGGTGGCACCGCACTTGATTTCCGGTACACCAATCCGAAACTCTTCGTACCCCGTAGGTACCGCAACACGCGCTTGGCGCTTGCGTAATTTTCTTCAGTGTATGAACCAGCGTGACGACTGAGACTCCGCACAGCATTTGCCTGGACGCGTACAGGTAACCAAGTACTGCAACTTGCCGACAATTTCCCGGTAGGGAATTGACGCATCGTTGATCTTGGTACTGTCACGCTCAAGCGGCTGCAACTTTTCGTTGTGCATCTGCGGAGAACCAACTTCACGTGACATGCTCATCTGAAATCGTTCCAAGAGCTGGTCGATGTAGGCCGCTTGTGACAAACAGAGAATCACACCAGGTTCGTAGTGGATCTCCATTGACAGCAAGTGCCGGACGCGACCCAGATCCTTCATAATGAACTTCTGTCGCAACGCCTCGACCACGTCATCGATGTCGCTAGGCTTGCCCACTACTACCATGTCGTCAACGTACACCGTGACCAAGATAATTCTTCCATCAACGTACTTCACGTACAGCCCAACGTCAAATGCACAGCGTCGAAATCCGATCTCAGTCAAGTGCGCGTGCAGCGTTGATACCAAATTCTCACTGCTTGCTTTAGCCCATATATTCCTTTCTTGAGCAAACACACGCGCCCCGTTCCGTCGTCAAAATATGCTGGCTGTTCCATGTAGATAATAACTCCGCGTAGCCAGCTATTCACGAAAGCTGTCCCCACATCGACGTGCCTGGCCTCCTGTACCAGAATCAACGCCAACAGAAGCACGAGAATAATCGTGATGAACCGTACCACTGGTGAATACGTGTCCCAATACTCGAGTCCGTACCGCTGCTTGAATCCGTGGATGACGAGCCTTGCCTTGTAGCGAAGAATGTTACCATTTTCATCCCGCCTGATGCGAAGAACCCACTTTGTTGTCAGTATCTTGATTTTCTTACCTTTTGACGATGGTGGTTTATCGACCATTACCCAGGTCCCGTTTTTCAGTAGTGATTCGTATTCTGCCTTCATGGCAGCAATCCATTCTTCCTTCTGCGGCGAATTCATCGCATCTTCAACAGAAGCTGGATCTCCAACTAGGGCTACGCAAAGGCTGAGATAGGAAAATCGTAAGTAAAATGGTACTTCAAAGCACGCACTTGAATATATAGCGCACAAATCCATCACATTGAGCACGGAAAATTATGTACCTGAATCCCGTCACTAAGTTTGCGGAGGAAACATTGCACCAGCCAGCTTTTGTAAGATAACACAACACTTACGACCGTGAACGCAGCAACCAGAACAAATTTCATATATTTTTTTAACTAAACACGATACTTGCGCATCTGCTGCGCCTGCTTCGCAGCCGCAGCATCTGCGCAAACATTCTTATTGCCATTTGATCTTTATTCAAAGCCTTTTTAGGCCATATTTCCACACCACGATGATCGGTGTGACCGGACCTGGGGAGGCAGCTTGGCACTGATACCCGAATCGGTATTACCGGTGCTACCGGACCACACGAATAAGCCTCCTGGGAGGCAGATAGGCACCAATACCCGAACTGGTATTACCGGACTACGGCGGATAGGCACCGATATCCAAATTGGTATACCGGACCACAGAATTAATCTGTGTTGGGCTGTGCTATACAGCAACTTCGTTGCTTCCTATCTCAGTATAAACTGTTCTTCAACCGAGAGCACGTAGCCTCCCAGCCGAACATTTGTCCTCTGCGCACGAGTTGACCTCCTGACTGGTTGTCCACCCGTATTTTGTTGTCGCTGTCTGCGCGTTTGTCTGCGTCCTCGTCGGGCCCCGCGTGCTGGTGCTCTGCGCTCTGGCACTCGAGTTCCCCCAGCAGCTCCCTCCATTGGGTCGTCGTCCACGTCTGATTCTTCACTGCTTGAAGACGATGCTCCCCCTAAATCAGTGCCGTCTCGTGTGTTCATTTCGGCGCCCGTTGGCAAATTATCATGCACCACTTGCACCGCGTTTTCTCGATCACATTCTTGTGCAACATACTCCACCGGAAGCGGCACGAAAGTTATCTGGTTGTAGTCATCTTGCTTACCGTTCAGCAATGAGTTGATGTACTTCTTGCTGACTGTGATATCCTCGCGAAAGTAGACATCCCGCGCCTCCACTATCTTGCCCGTTCTGAAATGCAGCAAACGGTATCCAGTCGTCAAGCGAGCAAACCCCAACAGTAACGCTGGTTCCGCCTTCAGGCTCAACTTGGTTTTCCGTTTCGCCACATGCACGAAGCCAATCGATCCACAGACACGAATTTTGCCCATGTCCGGTTTCTTGTCATGTAACTTCCCCGACGGCGTCTTGCCGTTGAGGGCACGCGTTGCGCTCATGTTGTCGATGTCCACAATGTACCGAAGAACCTCTGGCCACAGTCGATTCGGCAGGTCAGCTGCATGCATTACCGCACGCATCTTGTTCACCAGCACGCCGTTTAGTTTCTCAACGAGAGCATTTTCTTCAGGTGTGTACGGATGAGTCGGCACGAAACGAATCCTTCTCTTAGCCAGGAACAATTCGAGCTCCTTGTTAACTATTAGTATTGGTCTTGGGTTTGAAGAGGCAAATGCCGAAGTGAGTAGATTAGAATCCTTTAAACCTGTCCTTCTTGTCTTTCTACACCTCTACTCCCTGTTGTCCTCCTTGTTGTCCACTTGTGGGTGCTTGTGCAAACACCGTTTGCTCAGCTCGCGAACCACTCGATCCCATAACCCAATCATGGAACGGTTCATGGGTGAACCGTTCCACCGGTCACGCCTAACCGTGCAGAGCCGGTGTACTTAGCAACATTAACAAATTCACCGCCGCCATCGCTCGTGAATGTCTTGATCTGATGCCCCTGCGCCAGTAATTCTGTCATTAGCTTGATCGTGTTTGCGTTCGCGTCGCTCTTCTTCCTCAGTGGATAGCACCACTTGCACCGGGAGCCTTCATCTTGTATCAACTGGAAATAGCGATTACCTTCCAAACCGGGCAAGTACTTCCCCATATCGCAGGTGTCCGACGTCAGGCGCTCATAGTTGATCTTCGTACGCTTCTCTGCAGCACTTTTCTTGTATGACATCCTCCTCTGCTTTGCGGACGAGCATGTGAGACAAGTAAACTTCTCCTTGAAGAGTTTTCATGGGAATATCCATGCCCGAAACTGTGCCGTTGTCCATCATGTGCTTGATCGCGGCCACATTCAGGTGACCCAAGCGTTCATGCCAGGGCTCGCGTCTGCGTTTACAGTCATCATCGTCATCCCTTCGTCAACGGGGCCTTCATCCACAGTCTTCATCCAGTAGTGCGTACCCCGGCGACAACATTCGAGGCGTTCGGCTCCACGATCCAGATAGATTTTGCGCACAGCCTCGTTGACTGGGTTGGTCGTCATCATCCACCCGTTCTTCTCCATTATTCCGAGGCTGATCAGGTTCGTTGTTCCGTGTGGCGAGAACTCCACGTTATCTAATTCAACCTTAGCAATGCCGTCGTGCATGCCGCTCCGAGTTCGAACCAGCACGCTCCCACTCATCACTCCCTTTGTGCAGTCGCCTGTCTAAACTTTGAAGCTCGCTTTTGACTTCTTCTCACTCGTGAACGATTCGCGGGTCACATATACGTGTGTGCTGCTTCCGGAGTCGAGCATCCACTCACTTGAGTCGCTCGTGTACGCCTTCCTCTGCACCACCCCGATCATCTCGTCCCCGTCGTTCAATCACTGCATGTGTTCGATTACGCCAGAAACTTGAGGTTTGGCGTCACCAGGCCCTTGTGTCTTCTTGTTCTTCTTCTCTTCTCGCCCTTTCTTGTCAGGTGCCGCGCCGCCGCCTTGAACCTTATTTGGCCTGTTTTTTATAGTTGCAACAGTCACGCCGGAAATGACCAGCTTTCTTACAATAGTAGCATTTCTTGACGGGCTTCTTGCCGCCACCGCTGCTGCTTTGTGTGCGAGCCGCACCACTTGATCGCCCCCTTCCTGCACCGTTTCCACCACGAAGGTTAGTTATCTGCATTACTACACCTTGACTCCCTCCAGCTTGCTCAATCATTCGGTCACGTTCGTCTCGTACACGAAGAGCATTCGTCACTTGTTGGAGAGTCGGTGGGTTCCCCTGACGCGTTGGAAGGTCGAACTGCTCCAGCAGTTCTCGGTGCGTCATTGCGACGCCCATTAAGAGCAGACGTGCCATATCCCCATCCGACACCGCATGCTCAGTGCCCATGTTCCTTAGTTGTTGTCGCAGTTGAGTCATTTTGAGAATGTAATCCGCCATTGTCTGTTCTGGCTGATGCGAGCACTGGTACAACTGCCGGCGCAGCAGCATTGCGTATGAGAAATCGCGCTGCGTGTGATCTGCTACCAATGTGTCCCACATTTCCTTGGCTGTAGCCATGCCGCAGACCTTCGAGGCGTCATCGTTCTTACACCCACGGAGTCCTCGAAGGATCGTTGCCCTGGCCACTCTGTCATGTCTGTCGAATTCAGCTTGCACGGCTTGATCCGTAGCGTGGCGAGTAGTCGCCCCGGTGACAACTTCCCAGGCGTTTCGCTCATCCAGGAACAGCTCTAACTCGGCTTGATATAGCTCAAAGGAGCCCAGAAAGAGCGGGGCCTTGCTGCCACTACTTCAGCGTTGAGCCGCCCCGGCGCCACTGGCGTTGTTCCCGCCTCCACCAGCATTATTCCCAGCTCCACCTCCAGCTACTAGATCATTATTTCCGCTTCCAGCATTGGCTGTCGCCATGTCTTCTTGTTAGTATTTTTTTGGTCTTGCAATACACTCTAGTGAAGTCTTGGACTCATAACCTAGCAGCTTTGCGCTGCGTAAGTGTAAGCAATTGAGAAGACGAGATGAGAGGCTTGCAGGTTAGAGAGTAAAACGCAAAGTGATTCATTCAATACACGTGCCAAGCACGAGGAGGAAAGCAAACCCCCTTTGACCTGCACCCAAAGGCAGAGCCGATTCCTATCTAACATAGGACACGGCCAGGACATGAGTGACTACGAGAGAGAGTGAGTGACCTTGTCAGTCCTCAACTCCCATATGAATCGGCGCAAGGCACCGGAAACGATAATTTTGCTGAAAATTGTCTGTCGTGCCCTGCAAGTCGCGTTCTCGCCGTGGTGGAACTTGGTAAAAAATGATGTGATACTCCTAGAAGGCTGTCCGTCAAGGCACTGACTGATGCTCGTCTACTGGCGGCAAACGATCATGAAAGTGTTGAGGATAATTTCGATTGACCAGCTTCAAAGTTGTTTTGCGTATTTGATACAAATCTGCGCTGTGTGTATAAGCGAAGTGAAGCTTCACCTTGGCATGTACAGTATATGTTTCCAGCAGCTTGATTGCTGCATACCCGACGAGATAAATGTCGTCCTTTGAAATACGTGGGACTGTGATGAAGCAACCCTGGTGTAGTGGGGCGACGGTCTTCACGACCTGACCACGCACCGGGCTGGCGACCGAGGACGGTCCCAGCCGAGGCTGGTTTTGAATAAGACTCAGAGGTTGGTAGGCTCTAGAATGATAGCTACTTAGTGCAGTGTAGGTATCTGACGAGGGTCTTGCCGACCTCAATCTGGAATTTGCAGACTAGAATACAAGCAAGAGTCCTCCGGAAGCACCAGCTTCCCTAGTGAGTGTGTTCATTCGGATCCCACTACACCTGGGAAACACCAACAACAGTTCAAAGTTAATTCACGGTGTGAATAATAACGAGGTTGTGCTTCATCCGGCTGGAAGCTGACGAGCGACAGCCACTAGTCACACTAGCTGGCGACCCACTGCACCTGAACCGTGACTATCTGTAATCGTAATAATGCTAATCTGAAAGCAAAATATGCCCTGCCAGTGGATCCATTATGGCCACCATTCTACCAGCAAACTACAGAATTATCCTGGTAGTGCGACGTTTACGTTGTACGGACAGCCCAATAGGGATTAATTCGAGTATGTGGTTCACAAAAATAGTAGGTATCGGGCGGTATACAAAGATGAGTAGTGCTTCCTTATAAAATTTCAATTTTGTATAAATACCGTCCTTTAACTAATTTTCACAGGCTACTAGTTTAGAGATTAACTGCATAAATTCGCAGTTCGTAAGAACTGTGTATAGTATCGACGATTCATGTCACGCACGGCGTCTAACGGACAAAATACCGGTATTAGAGCTATTGTTGGGTGGGTCACATGCTTCTGGTGGACCACACCATACAAACAGCGCCGGAAAACTCGGTATTTTATGTGGACTACATGAACTACATGTTGGTGTGGACTACCGGTACTAACAAGCTGCAGCCTTCTCTTTTATAGCATAGCATGCCATTCATGCGCACTAGGCGGCGGCGGAGAAGCGTGGCGGGAATGCGACGCCGGCAATTGACGCAGAACTCCGGTGCACTAGCACAGCGCCGCTGCCGCCGCAGCAGCAGCAGCGTCAGCAGACCGGTGCCTCCTGCACGGCGCTCACCCATACTAGGGCGGCGGCGGCGGCTCCTTGGGAGATGGGCTGGTCCATTTTTCTCGAAGTGGACCAAGTGGTACGTTTCGCTTCTTCACTTCAACTTGAGTGGCTTCTTACTAGTTCCAAGTGTACTGGTCCATTTCGTTTTGAGTAGACCACGACATGGAGACTTTGTATGAGCTCTCGTGCCTGGTACGTTTCGCTTCTTGACTTCAACTTGGGTGGCTTCTTACTAATTTCAAGTGTACTGGTCCATTTTGTTTTGAGTAGACCACGACATGGACTCTCTGTATGAGCACGCGCAGCTTCAAGCCGAGCCGACCGCTCCGTGCTTATCTCTCATTTTTCCTTTTTGCGGCAGACCAGCAAGCTCCGGATCCAGCACAGGCGCCCCAGCATCAGCGTCGTCAGCAGCACGAACAGCGCGGAGCGACCCGCGCAGCACCGGATTCGCAGGACAAGAATCCCCAAATCAGTTACCTTCAGCACTTTTCGACCTCATCAGTGTCTCCGGCAGCACGTACAGCGCGGAACGGCCCGCGCAGCGTCGGTTTCGCAGGACGTGCAGCCCCAAATCAGCGACCAAACGATATGTTGGCACAAGCAGCAGAAATCAGCGGCCTGCAGCATGTTTCGACCTCACCAGCATCCAAAGCACAGCAAGCAGCACCAAGTAGCCAACCGTCAGCACGTTTTGGATTCTTCAGCGGCAGTACCAGCGCAAGCAGCACCAAGTCAGCGATCAGCAGCACATTTCAACTTTGCCTCACCGCGACCTACCCCGCGCAGCTTCAAGTGGACAACTTGCAACCAGTTTTGGACACTTTAGGCGCGGAGCACTTAATATACGCTGGTTTTTGTGTTACCCATTGAACGCTTTGCTCTATCCTTCATTGTTTCCATCCTCTTCTTAATTATATGTAAGATCCTGCTAATAACAACGCATCTGTATCATGTATGAAGCCCACATAAACGAAATTTATATAATTTTCATCAGGAAACCCAATCATATATGAAGCAACACAACAATAACTTCAAAATGTATGCAGTACAACGCTAACGCATTTGCTCCCGCTGGTGGGCTTGCCGCGCAGCTATGTGAACCACAGCGGGCCTGATCTCCTCGCATTTGTCCTGGTATTCACAGTGTCTCACGCAATCCACCGAACCAACGTGACACAACATGTTGCGAGTACTCGCAAAATCTTCGAAGTCCTTACCGTTCCGCTCCCCTACGGCAAGTCCTTGATACTGACAGCATGGTCAAAGACGTACTTACGCCGCTCATGTCTTGGCATGCGTCGATCAATCTGTAAGCAGTTACAGTGCAAACATGAATTAGACAATGAAATCGCCATCCTTGACAAAGCAGCGAGTACTGGTGTGGTCTTCAGCAAAGTGGTCGATAGTTTGCTCTGTGGCACAGCATGCAGAGTATGAGGCGAGCTTTAACTGGGCGTCATACCGCAAGCGCTCTTCACCTTGTAGCCTCTGCTGGAGCTGCTGCGCGTAGGTCTGCAGTTTTTAAAAATCATCTTGCGCCAGCATCCTGTTGTGCGAAGCCACGAGCTGTTCCGCTTTCAAATTCTGCTGCAGCTTGCCAATGAAGGTTGGCGCTTTTTTATCTTGCTTCTCGAGCTGTCGTATACGTCTGCCCAGCTGCTCCTTCTGAGCCAGCAATTCTTCCATCTCTCTTTTCCATGCAGTGCGGGAGATCTCGTCCGCGTTATCTTGTATATTATGTCATTTTTTCGCCAACTCGAGCAATTCCCACGGAGCGTCCTGCCGAGACGTTCTTCTGACTGTTCTTGGGCTGTCTTGTTCTGATCCACTTCTTGGCTTGCAATAGACACTTCACGCTCGACAAGCTCTCGGTTAAGGGCAACTACGCAGTCCTTGGAAGATGCGATAGCTTCAAATTTCTCATCCAGCTTGGATGCCCTTTCATCCAACTTGGTCGCTCTCTCATTTAACTTTGTCTCAAGCTCTTCTAGCTTGTTCATCTTCTTGGCAACAACGTCATATTGAAGTCTTGCAAGCTGTAGACCACAATTTTCTGCCTCTAGCGTGCTCAGCTTCTTCAACTTCTTGACCGCAGCACTGTCTTGAGGTCTTGAAAGCTTGAGACCGCCATTTTTAGCCTCTAGTGCCCCCAGCCTCTTTTTCTATCCACATTACCATCACACCTGTCGAATTCTTGGCCAGCCAACGCCGGATCGCGCTTCTCAGCCAATGCTCGTTTCAAAAGCGCGATCACTTCAGGCTCCTTGGCTCTCAGTTTTTCAGATTGCCCCAGGAACGAAGAAACGTTCTTGTTGTTTGATGCGCTTTCATAATCAATTTCTCCATTTCTGTTATGCGCGGCGTGATACCGATTCGCGAGCAGCTGTGTCTGCGAGAGGCTCAGCTGGTATAGTTGACACGCCATCCGTTTACCAATCTGGCGCTTTCCTTGTTTCCATCTTTTGAACATTGCAGGCAGGGCCTCCACAGCTTCCTCCATTTCGGCCACTGTCATTACCGCCTCCTCTTTTTCATCTGGCATGCTTGTTGCAGCCTCCGCCGCCCCGTTCTGCTTTTGACGCTTGCGGGGTCCCGCCCCAGCTTCTTCGGGCCCGTCACTTTCACCTTGTTCTAGCTGGAGCTTGGTCTTTCGCTTGCCTTGATCCGCACGACCATTTGCTTGCTTCGACTTGGGTGTAATCGCTACCTTCGCCTTCGCCTTGGGCTTTCTGCTCTTTCTAGTGGAGACTGGGGCCATAACTAGGAAGCAGTCAGCGAAGAAAATATGTAGGTATGAGACGGTGTTGAGTTTTGATGAAAATTCTTGTGTGAAAATGAGACCGCATCAAACAAAATAATATTAATGAACCTAAGTACGAATCGCGATTTAAGCACACCATCACAACGACGGGTGTCTCCTCTTTCGTTTGAGGCCCTTCACAGCCTCAGAAGTTAGAAACTCACCGAGTTACTAGTTGCCAAAAAAATATCTCCTTTTCCAGACAGAAATTGTGATTTTTTTACTGGCTATTCTGACGTAAAATTGCGCTGCGGAGCTAATGGTGTGGTCGGTTTCTTCAAATTCACAGTAGAACATGACGAAAGGTGACTTTTGTCGACAGATTCAGAATAGTGACATTTGAGGCGGTAAGTATCATTTTGTTTACTCGCGGGAGACAAGTATCATTTTGACCGAGTCTTCGGAGATGCTTCATTTTCGAGGCTTCTTAGGTGCCGAGGGAAGTTCTGCATCAGCGTCTATTCCTCGGCGGTCCTGGTTTGCCTTCGCATTAGCAGCCATGGCTGCCTGGTGCTCGAGGGTAAATAGCTGGCAAGGAGCGTGTAGTCTTCATGACTATAGTACTTCCTCACCACGCCGTCCTTGGTCTTCTGCATGCGCACCCGCACGGGAACCACCTCGCCGTAACCTCAGCAGCAAACTGCTTGAACCACTTCACGAGCCAGACTGCATCAATACTCGAGGCGTTCATGTTCAACTTGTTACCATGCTCTTTGGGACCAATGTTGCCATCACGCACACGCCGTTTGTAGCGCTGGACCGTGAGCGGCTGCACCCTAGCCAGCGAGCGAAGAAGGTACGGCAGACATGGCCCACAAATGGAAGATGGCCGTAATGAAACTTCTCCCGCGCACCCCGGTACCGCGTCGTCTAACGGCGGTATCCGTTTTGCATCAAAACGCCCACAAGCGTTAGGATACAGGTTGCTTTCTCGCCCCTGGTCATCTGCCCAACTCGAGCACCAGCGTCAGCCACTCCAACTCACGTGCTTTTCCTTCGAGACAGCGTCGCTCACACTAGTCTCCGGCGATCAGGTTAGCCACACACTGTTGAAGGTCGACGTCGACCAAATTGATACTTATGTCCTCTGCTTCCGAAATCACTCCCTACGCTCTCCTCCAGTGACCGTTTCGCTGTCTTCTGCAGCTCCTTCATCGTTACTCCAGTCCTCATCGTCACTGCCCCCAGCTTCTTCATCTTGTTCTGCGTCCCCACTCGCGTCTTCGCGTGCGTCCTCCCCTGGCTAGACGGCGGCTCCACGGATTCCGTTTCCTGTGCGAGTTGAATCCGGGCAGGCTGGGATTCCTGCGACTCCACACTGGACAGTACTGCACTGGGTAGCTCAGTTTGACCAGAATGCGCACTTGCGCACGGCTCTTCCTGGCTGGAAAACTCTTGAGAGGGCGAAGACGGGTGCGGGAGCTGGGGAAGCATGGCTGGTTGGAGACTGGTATCTTCTTGCTGGCACTTGAGGAAATGAGAGAGTTCGCTTTAGTGACAGTTTGGATTGTCAAATCACTTATCACCCGTTTTCTCAAAAACTCACGTAAGTACGAAAACGAATGGCCCAACTTTGGACACGATTATCTCGATAACTCTAAATGGCGCATTAGTATCATTTTGTTTGAAACGGTCTCAAATGATAACGGGCGTATCCAAAGCTGATCCTGGTATTGAAGGGCCTGTATCGAAATAGATATTATGTTTAATACATAATTTTTATTAGCTTTAAAAGTATATGCTATTGTGAAGGATGGAATCACCTACCGTATGAGCTTCATGTGAGCAAAGAGTACGTCGACCCAACATACCCCAGTGAACCAACTGGGCGCGGTAACAAGCGCACCGCCGTCGGAGAGGAGGATGAAGCCGAGCGTGCAGCGCGAGAGGCGCAGAACGCATCTGCGGACTTGTACTAGCGCGGACAATTTGGTAACTCACTCGGAATGAGCCGTATTTATAGAGCTTGTTTGTATATTCCTTTGACGAAACGCACCTGAATGTAGCTTCTAGAGGTGTCTAGCTTCTAGACGTGCGAGGGGCTTCAACACGCCAGGGCGGGCTGGTGCCAATCGTCGCTGAGTTCAGGTGGCTCATATCTTTTTGAATGGACCAATGTGTTCAGAAGGCTCACAATTTTATGGATGGACCATTGCATGCAGGTTAAGCATCTACGAAGACCACTTCGGCGCGAGGTTTCAGCCATGCTACCGGTCGTGGAAACGCTTCATTCTCCATTTTTCCGCACTGCAAGGAAGCTCCAACGGAATCGTTCGCAAATGACGCAGCTTGGAAAGCGTCACTATGACGATGTAACACGCTCCGATGAACCTGACGACGATGACCTGCTGGTGCACCTGGAAACATTATCGCCGCGAACAAGAAATGTTTAGCAAGCGTTGCAAGAAAAATCCCGATGCGGATACTGCTGTTCGAGATGGCAATAGTAACGTGGGTGATACAAGAACCGCCACAGAGATTTTTTTCGATATGGAGAGATTGTTTTTATCGACTGTACTCGGCTTCACAGACCAATACTACGCGTGGAGACAATGTGGACACCAATGGATGTGAAGATTTGTTGAAGTTTCTTGATGTTGAAAGAAAACGCGAGCTGAATAGACTGCTGCAGCGTCGATTTCAAGCTCGCCGTAGAGCAAAACGGCTGCTCGACGAACAAGTTGCAAGGAATACTTTCGCTGGTTGTGTGATGACCGCAGTTTCGAGTCGGTATACAGGCACAAAACGAAAAAAGAGTCCACAGAGCGCGGATGGCAAGTGCACGAATGACAAGTCCGGTACCGAAAGTCATGCGAATGACGAGCAGGGCTCACAACAATGCCACCAGTCAATAAGAGGTGGTTGTGCAAGGCTACGCGATGCCAGCCAGTGCCAGCAAGACCAATTGAGACAGCAACAGCACAGACGTCAACGGAGTGAAGCATGTACTGGCGCCAAGGGCTTTGACAACGGGCTTAGTAGTAAAGAGCGTGCGGATTGCTTAATGCGCCTTCGAAGCTCATTGGGACCTGAAGAGCTGGATGAATTGTGCGTGTACGGTGTATGATCGACTTGTTCTCCGACATAAGACGTGTCGAATTGAAGACAACAACTGGCGCTATATGGATAAGATGATGAGGACTCTTACGGTCTCGAGTAAAACCAAGTTTCCCGATGATCTTATCACTCAATATCGTGCCCCCGCTTTCGTGGTTGATCTAGAAGGAGTTCTGGTATCGCCACGCGGAATACATAGCTATATAGACGACATGTACTCTCTGCGGGTATGGTTTTCAGTTTGCAATGAGTGCAATACATCGATTGAAGAATGCAAGAAGCCAAAGTTTTCGATTGCGAATGGTTTTCTCATAGGAAGGCTAGATAATCAGTTTCGGGGTCTCACACTGATGGAGCGGTTCATGACTCAGCTCGTCAGTATTGTTGCACTTACCCGTGTGATGCGAGGTGGGCGTCACAGATGCATTAGGTCGCACTGCATCGCTTTTGATTCTTCACCAGGACCACCAATTCTACTGTTACCGCGATCAATTGCCGATGTGGCTTCGTTCCGAGTTGTTCTGGTGAAGGACTCTCTTCGCCAGCGACAGTCAACGCCACAATGCGTTTTGCACCATGCTGGAAAGCCATTCGAAGACCTCAAACCAGCAAAGCAATCGAAGACGGCATAGTCCTGCGAGCCTCAAAACGAGCAACCCGGAGCCCCGATCCACCAACAGCCATGGCACCAGTTGCCGCGAACATCGGAACCGTTGGCTCCGTATTGGCAAATGCAATCAATGTTGCGCCATCGGAGACGCTGACTCCGTATCAACGAATGCAAGTCATTTTGAGCGAGAGGGTCGTCATGGAGGAGCATGGCCCAACCGTGGTGGATACAGTTGAAGGTATACTCGAATCGGTTTCGTGTTTAGATGTCGAGTCGATGTGCGCTCTCTAAGTTACTCCTTCTTGTTTGTTTAGAATTGAAGACACACGTGCAAAGTAAAATGCCAACGACAGGAATTGTCATCCTAATGAAGCTGCTTTGGATTTCAGATCACACCTACGGGCAGTGGCAGCTAATACGGATGCACTACGTGGATGCTCGCTCGCCAGAGCCACTTGAGAAATTTGCTCAGTGTAGGTCCTTCTCTCTCTCTCTCTCTCTCTCTCTCTCTCTCTCTCTCTCTCTCTCTCTCTCTCTCTCTCTCTCTCTCTCTCTCTCTCTCTCTCTCTCTCTCTCTCTCTCTCTCTCTCTCTCTCTCTCTCTCTCTCTCTCTCTCTCTCTACAACAACTAACTGTTCAGCCGATCCGGGATCCGTATGAAGCGAACCGCCAAGACATCGATACCATCCTGCTGACGGTCACGCTGTGGAACGTGGAGAGCGGGTCCGAGGTCCTTCCACGGCCTGGTACTGTTGTTGACATTGAGGAGTATTCCAATTTGCAATTCTACCGTGACGCGCAGTGTCAACTCATGACCCGCCTGATTCAGCTCAACTGGCAGCGATCCGATTTGTAGGCAAGTTTCCGTGTATGATTGCACAATTGCGTAGTCGTTTTAATGGGTTCAATGAATCAAATGACGTGCCGTTCGGGCGACCTTCTAGCGTTTGTTCATTTTCAGATTAGCATCGTGACTAGCAAGCGGGAACAGGTGAGGGCAGACTTGCCTTTGTCCGCGGTGTTGCTAAACTAACGATTCCTGTGCGTAGATGACGAAACATCGAGGGTCCACGAACTACAGCAGTGGTGAAATGTACTGCTTGCTCAGCATCATCCGCAAGCATGTTCCGGTTGCAAGCGCCGAGTGGGAAGCTGTATCGGCCCTGTATAATGTCAAAAAAGAGCCACACTGGAAAGCAAGGAATGGCGACAGTCTGAAGCGGAAATTCCGGAGTATGTGCATTGCATCCAAGCAAGCAGGCACAGAGCTGGCCAGCGCGACAAAATGTGGTGCACGAGATGATGACCACGAAGAAGCGGGGCGAATCCAAGCAAGGCCAGTCATCCCAAGAAACAAACCAACCTTCTGGTAATCCCAAAGTTCCGTTGGATGCGTCACGGCAGGCGGAGGATCCATCGCCTGTCGGGGGGTTCCCCGTGCGAGATGGCGAGCGGCTGCTCCTGTGGCTGGGGCAATTTGTTGGTCTACAGGAAGCTTCTCGTGATGACACCGCAGTGACGACCACACACCAACTACGCAGACTGTTTTAAACAACGTAAGTCCGATCAGCGAGTGGCCCGACAGCGCCAATGATGAGATCCTGCAGAGTATGGCGTTGCTAAACGTCACCCTGAAACAACTTGTCCGTTCTGGCGCGAGGATTGGTGGTGCCCCCAGCCGACACTCTTAGGAGAATCACGATTTTGACTTGAAGGATCACGATAACAGGTAATCGATCTTCCCTTCATGAAAAATGAACCCACTGCTCGAAATCGAAAGATACCTTCCAGCATTGGTTGAAGCTACTGGTCCATAAAAAAAAATGGACCAGCCCATCTCACCTGTACGCCACACTGAACTGGAGCCTGCCATTCACCGATACGCGCCATGGCCGGTCGAGGCAAAGGGATCCGAGGGCTCGGAACGGGATGGACCAAGTGCCATGGCAAGATATTTCGCGATAATATTCAAGGGATTACCAGGCAGGCCATACGCAGGCTAGCTCGTCGCGCCGGTGTGATACGGATGTCTAAACTTGTTTATTATGAAGCACGAGCTGTGCTCCGGGTTTACCTATGCAATTTGATTCGAGACGCTGTGACATATGCCGAACATGCCAACAGAAAGACCGTCACCTGTATGGATGTCGTGTACTCACTCAAGCGCCAGGGGAAAATACTTTACGGCTTTGATAGCTAGTCTCCAACAAGGCAATCTCACTCGTAATACATCCGATAGGGCAATTGAGAGTTTCAGCAGCAACTACTCATATCAACCTCACATTGAATCTCACAAGTCAGCACACTAATAAAACTCACCACTATATTATACTCCACAAATTCTAACTACAACCTCTTGGCTGTGTGCAATCTATTTTCTTCATTGTTTATCGCAGCAAACCAGCAAAACTAGAACCATCAGAAACCAAAGCACCACAACCCAAAGCGGTGTTCTTACGAACTGCGGCTTACCCTCGGGCGTGCCAATGTACTACATGGGCACAACTCGCTCGTTGTAACGCGGAACCGTTGAGTTTCCTCCGAAAGCTTATCCGGTAGTTTCTGTACCGGTAATTTTTTAATAAACCCCTCTCCACATGCTATCCCAGCCTTTGCGCAGCCCTATTAGTTTAAAAGTGACTACAATACAAAATATCTCCGTTGGCCCATCAGACCACGGACCCCCTCAAGTAGCTGCCGTTGGGCACGTTGTTTGTCACCGGTTCATTCAAGGTGAACGGTGTGCTGCTACATATAACGAATTGTGTCCCTAAGGAGCTATCAGCCCAATTCTCGAGTTGTTGTTTGACTTGGTTCAATGAGGCTAAAAGAAGGATAAAATTACTGCGAGTTGGTGTACAACTCGTGACACAAGCTCGAAAAGTATAAATTCTTACTCTTGACAAAATTAATTAAGAAATGCTGTCGTTTACTCAAGACTGTGCAACACAAAGCTGCTTAAGGGGAATCCTTACCGTCAAATTCGGATTCAGTAAGACAAACGGATTCATTGCGACAGTCGTAAAAACATCAAAGTAACATGCAAAAAAATACAGCTTACAGTATTGCAATAAAGATGTCACCCCTTCTCATCAAATGCTCTTACTGTACTGATGGCAAAATTCAGATGCGAATGAACATGTATTGAGAGCTTTTAATCCACCAAGTCGTCTTGCACTAGCGGTGCATCCGTCACAATGGTAGCCACGCGGAAACGACCGTCTTGGTCACGGGGGCCTGTTGGTATTACACCCGCCCGCGCATATCCCTTCACAATTGTGTCGGGCTTGACAGCATCCCACGCCTCAACAACGAAGCGCGAGATGAGCGCCCTCTTCTCTGATGTCGAGGCCGAGAAGGGGTTGTCGAGGTGATGCTCGAGATAGATCCTCATAAAGGATATAATAACAAATGTAACAAGTTAAAAAAGGTAACAGAAGCCGTAAAAACAACATAAATGTACCGAAATGCGTCCATGAATGGCTTCATTACAGCCACGTCCATTGGTTGGAACAAACCTTGTGATGCCTGGTGACACGAACTGCACCTGCGTGTAGCACTGCTCGAGCGATTCCCTCACCGAGGCCATTTTGTGGACTTTAAGGCTATCCAAGATCAGCAGCCGGCATCCTTCGACGCTGGGCTTCCAAATCTATTAAATAATCAAAAGTTAGATCGTAAAACCTCATTTCCGAATACAAATGTTAAAACATACCCGTTCAATCCACTCCTTCAGCACCGCCTCGTTGCAAAATGCTTTCTTTTGAACGGTATGCTCAGCTCCAGGTGACCCAAATAAAGGTTCCAAACCTCCTGTGATACGGGTCCTCCTGGAACACCTGCGAACACGATCAGCGGAAGCAGTTTGATGCCTGTCGCTGATGCTGTAAGAAACACCGATGCTCTAAACCCGTTGATTTCACTACCTGTAACGCCAAAAGTGAATAAAACTGAGTAAAATCCCCACGAAATAATTAATACAATAATAGAATACCTTGCAGGACGTCGACGGTTGGGTTTCCCGTGAAGTCAACGGTTGTCTTGCCGGCCATATCGATGTATATGGCCGTTTGGTCCATGTTGAACACGGCGGCGAGCTTGCAATCACCGTGCTCCGCCGAGAGGATACCATCCTCTTCAATGACACGCTGAATTGACTGCGAAAATACGTTTGCAACAAGCTATATTCATAAAAACACAAATTTAGCTAAATTCAAGGTTGAATCAAACCGCTGAAACATTTACCTCCATGTCTGGTCGCTTCTTTCTAACCTTTGGGCGTGATCCGTCGAATTGACAGGCGATTACGCTTGAGAAAATGCCTCAGGAACGAGATGTTGCCGCCTCTGCTGCGTGCTTTGACGTGATCCGGGTCATAGCGAGCTAACATTAGCAGCAGGCACTCCATGGACACGCAGAGAAAGCGATTTTTTCGCATTTCAACAATCCAATCCAGAAGCCTTAGCAAGAATATTAGTATCAACGTGCCAAAACTCGATAAAATTAACTCAAAAACTTACTTTTTTTCGAGGGATGGGTTCCTGATGTACATCGTTTTACTGCGAGAAGTGTAGAACTTGGCAGGCGCGGCTGCTTTGATAGTTGCTTGTTGGCTTTTCCAGCGATACCACGTCGAGCGATGGACGCCGACGGCAGCTGCTGCAGCTATCGCGGTTAGCCCCTCGCAGCCAAGCGCCGTCAGCTTGACTTTATTTCTGTTTTTCAGACGACGTTTCATTGTCAAAGCAGAAGTGGGATGGATGGCATGGAGTTGCCAGCGCTAAGTGAATGGTGCAGCGCGATTTAGACTTTTTACCGCTGGTAAAAATATAGTCTTTTTATGAAATTTGTATAAGCATGTGTGCGGTTAAGTACGAAGAATATCGGAGAACGTTACCGGGGTTTCCGAACCGGGGGCAAACGGCGAGCCAGTCATTCGCCGTTCTGCCGCTCAGTGCTTAGAGCAGCTCCGAAGCCCAAGCTCCACGAAGAAGAAGCAGCCAGGCTGCCAGCGATATTATGACGGTCGTCGCCTCCAAGCCCAGCGTCCCCAACCGCAACCCTGCCCGCGCGTCATACGCCGGCCTCGGTGGACGGACTGTTCGCCTTGAGGCCCCCGACGAACTCTCCGGAACTTGGGCCGGGCCCGTGTACGCTACGTTGAGTCACGACCCCCAGCTCCGCACCGAGGCTCTGAGCCCCTTCTTCGATGATGCTGACGGTCTGAAGCGACCTGCCTGGCAGGCCCACCTGACTTTTCTTCTCCCCGGCGAGCGCCGGGAGGATCTCGAGCCTGCCCTTCGTGGGCACGTGGATGTGCCGTTCTGGATCCCGCATTGGCGTCTGACGCCGACCACTGAGGATCTGACCAGCGAGCTCCAGGAGCGCCCCTTGCTGTCCGTGTTTCGGTTTCTCCGCTTCACCGAGTATTTTGTGGCGACACCGCGCAGCGACACCAAGTTCAACCAAGCACACGTCTGACGTGTTCCTTTGTGGGCAAGTCCTCGCATACCAACCGGCCACGTCTATCGCCCTCGTGGACGACATCGACTTGCTCCAGGAGCCAGGGTGCAGTTATATTTGCATGGTCGCCATCCGCGCTTACACCGGCGAGTGCCACCAGGTGGTCGCTGTCCCGCTGATCGACGTCCGCCACCACGCCATCTCCAGGATCGAGTTCGTGCTGGGCTTTTACCACGGGATGCCGGCGACGCTGACGACTCTTCCCTTCGACACCGCCTGGCGGTCATTCTGTGCGCTGGCCTCCGATCAGGCTGCCGTACGCACCAATCTGGCGCAGGCGTTCCGCGCCCCTGGGGCAGTGGGCGGAGCCACGGTGGACTTGGGCACTAAACCCGTCGCGTACGTGACTCCGCGTGGCACCAAGACAGCTGTGGTTCCAGCGGCTTACGCGTGGAATGCAGTCCACCCGCCCAGGGCGTCCATGGACCACGAAGAGGGCACCGCGTCTCCAGACGTACTGACCATACACCGGTCGGACGAGGCCGACCTTCCGCTACTTACCCGGCCTGACACCGACCTGACGCCAGGCGACCAGTTCTCGCCGCCAGGACTCTCGCGTCCCCACGAATTCGCCTGGCGTTCAACCGCTGGCGACTGCTCCCGTGCCTGCTTTTCAAGGGCCAGGCCCTGCGCCCATCCAACCGTCGCCAGGCCAACCCGTGGCCGGGCTCTCGGGTGACGCACTCCTGCAGGCGCTACTCCTGGAGCAGCGCGCAACCAACAACGTCCTCCAGTCGCAAGTTTCGGCGTTGTCGGCTTCTGTGACGACCATCCAGGCAGCTGGCCGCTCCCTTGCCAGGCCCAGGGCCACGACCTCCGTTCACTCTTCCGGGCCGCCCTGATTCAGCGCCAGGCGCTGCCATCTCTGCCGCGCGGGAACAGCCCACCGTGGTCTTCCACTCCCGACAGGACCCTGACTCCGGTCCGAGGCCGACTTGACGATGATCCCGGGCGCCATCGCCTCCATTCTCCTGTGCGCTCGCGTTCGCCTCCGCGATCGGGCCGTGGCCCGCGGTCTGCGCACCACCGTCCGGCGTCCCGTGACCGTCGTTCCCGGTCGACCTTGCCGCCCCGTGGCGGCAGTTCCAGTTCTTCCCGGCACATTCGTTCGCGATCTCGTTCGCGTCGGCGCGACCATTCGGCTTCGGATCCCACGTCATGGCTCGCCCTCCCGACGGCGTCCCCATACCCGATCGCGCTCCAAGAGCCTCTTCAGGCGCCGCTCGCGCTCCGCCAGGCGGAGCCGTCGTTCGTTATCTCCAGCTCGGCCGTCCCAGGGACAACAGCCGACCGGCTACAACATGTTCCCGACCATCTCCCAGCGAGCTCGCCGTCCACCAAGCAGCACGTGTTGGCCCCCGATTCCAGGACCAAGATGCAGATACGCACGATGCCTGGTATCGCTTTGCTAACATGTCTCCGCACGATCGAGTCTGCTTCATGCTCCGCCAAGAGCGCTTTCGCCGGTCAGTATCGTGCCACCAAGGTGACGACGAAGATGATTTTCTCGGTTGACTTCTTCAGCCGACCCCTCGACTATTTCCTGTCTTCTGAGGCACCAGGTGCCTACCATCAGGACCGGAATGTGATCCACGAGGATTCTCAGGTGGAGTGGCTCTGAGCCACCACCCCCTACGGCCATCCTCCAGGGCGGACCAGCTGCACCAGGTGCTCTACACGATCCAAGATGCTGCGTCACTTTGGTATCCGTCCGACCTCGCTGCGGTATTCCGCGCAGTACATGGCGATGCCATCCAATCCCTCCAGCCTCACGCGCCATCCCAGTTGCTGTCTGCCATGTGCAACCTGTACCATGGCCATCTTCTCTGACCTCGTTCGATGACCTCCTACATGGCGAGGATCTCCGCTCGGCAGTTCCAAGAGCTCTGAGCTCTCTCCGCCGCGATTCTCCGGCCTATGAACGGTTCGTGTCCCGGGTCATGAATGCTGCAGTCATGCACTCGGTGTTCCAGCCGCCGTCCGGACTTTCCCGTGCTCGTGGCTCCAGGAGCCCCATCCGACGTGGCCGGGCGCCGCATCACGACCCTCGGCTGGCGAGGCCCCAGACCGCTACCACCTCCGCTACCGCCATCCCCAGCCACATCCGCGAGCAAGTACCGGTGGTTAACGGCAAGCAAGTGTGCGTCCGCTTCCAATCGGTTAAGGGATGTACCTTTCCGAGTTGCAAACGCCTCCATGAGCTCCACCGCCTTCCCCCAGGTCGTTCTGACGTGGATCACGGAAAATCACGTCAGCTTGAAGGCGGCGCACCCTCAGCGCGAGTGAAGATGTCGGGGCGGAGACACCATAGCGACCTGGTCGTCTACCTTTAACCCAACATTGGCGTTTTGTTTCCACCCGTGTCTTCTACCCTCGCGTCCGACGCATCCACCTCGATCGGATCGAGCCCTCCTGGTCACCCAGTCGACGCTGCTGTGAACAGTTCGGTGGCCTTTGGCTCACCTGGCGCGGACGCATCGGCGGCGCACGCCGGCCTGCGTGCCGTCTTAGTGCCTGGCACCTCGGCTTCATCGCCAGATGCTGTCTCGGACGTTCATAACGCCTCCAGTTCAGGTCCACCGGCATCGTCCGCTGGCCCGTGTGCTGTACCGGCGGCACCTCGACGCCAGATGGCAGAACTCTCCTACGCGTTCCGTACTAGTACCTGGCACCTCGACTTCATCATCGGATGCTGTCTTGGATGTTCAGAACGTCACCAGTTCCGGCCCATCGGCGTCGTACGCCGACCCACGGGGATGCTGTACCAGTGTCCGGCCCATGGCCGGCTTACCAGTTGGCGCTTTTCGTTCGTGATGGAGGCTTCCGGTCTCGCAGCAGTCGGTGTGCCTTTGCCTGGTGCGTCTGGTCCGGCGACAACCACCTCCTACATTGGCAGGCAACCACATTTCTAGACCCGCAGTCCAACAACGCCATGGAGGCGACAGGTCTTCTCTCGTGCTTACGCTGGATTCGGTCGGCCTTTTCGTTTGTCCGGGTGGATGTTTTTGGCGACTTCCGCGTGGTCATCTCCTAGGCACTCGGTCAATTTGCCTGCCGGGCGCCCCATCTTTCCCCAGTGATCGGTGCGATTCGGGCCCTGGGCTCCGTTGACACTCTCCTCTATCTTCACGCCATTCCCCGAGCTTCCAATACCGCCGCTGATGGGCTATGCAATTGGATCGTGGATTCGTTCCCCGCGGCGAACCTCACCTTGTCCGGTACCAGCTGGCCGTGTCTCCAGCCGTATGCCGCAGCTCAGAGCCCAGCAGCCCTTGTTCGCTTTTCGCCCACGGTGACACCGCTCTCAGATCGTTTGGCTCATGCGGTGGCGACCTGGTCGCTCGTCATGCATGACCTCCGCAGTGTGGCTCATGTTATTCAAGCGCGATTCGTCCCACTATCCGTCGATCGGCCTAGCCATCCTCCAGCCACACGTTCGCGACCACCTTGCCGCATTTTCACGTCGGCGGCATCGCTTCCGTTATGGTTCGACACCCCGTCCACACGGTCATGCACTTTTCGCGGTCGTTCTCGGTGTGTACCTCGTACGGTTTTCGACGCGCTGCGTTTGGCTGCTGGCTGCGTTGGCATCCCATTTCTGATTGACTCAGCATTTCTGGCAGCTGGACCCGGTCCCCATACCGTTCCAGACGTTGATCTTCGCATCCTGGATGCTTTGGTGGCAGACCCTCGATTCGGAATTCAGGGTACTCTCGCCCTCTTCCGCAGTCAGACCGCGACCGACCCTCGCCCCAACAAGGCTCTTCGCCCCTGGCTCTATCGTGCCCATTTGGCTTCGTACCCGGACATCGACCTCTTGTGCGCCATCGCACAGGATGGGCTTATCCCTCCCTGGACGGACCCATCGGCCCGGATCCGGGCCGATGGGTCCGACACCCGCCAATTACCCCGGTGCCCGCTCCGGTGCGGCTCTGGTGACCGACAAACTGCTTGCCGATTACTATAAGGGTCGGGCCATCATCGCGACTATGGCTGCCCTCGAACGTGACCCTACGTTTCACTCGAGCGCGTTTGCTTTGGTGCCGAAGCAGGGCAACCCCCTGCACTAGGATGGTAGGATCATCCACGACTTGTCGGCGCCAGACGGACAGTCCGTCAACACGAGGCAGACAGCCTCAGAGGCTTCTCCAGACGCGACCTGGGACCCGTTTGTCTCCATCGCGCGTCGCATTTGCGAGCTGCGTCGCCGGTACCCAGGGTACTCCGTTTACGCCATGATCGCAGATATCACTGAAGTCTTTCACCACGTGCCAGTGCACGCGGACCATGCCTCAGCTTTTGGGGGTCGTTTGCTACGCTCCTCTCATGGCATCGTATCCGGCATGGCCGTCTTCGGTTGGACATCTTCGCCGGGATTCTTCGCCGTCTTCGGGAAAGCTGTTAGCCACTATTTGCGCACCGGCCAGTCCATCGTGCTCGGGTATTTGGAACCCTTTTGGTCATTCCATTGGGTAGACGACGTGGTCCTCATTGAAGTCGACGTCGGCGACCGCCTTCAGAAGGCAGAGAAGCGTCTCAGAGACGGAATCAAGCTAGTGTTCGGCTCAGACGGCTGGCATGAAGGCAAGTTCACAACATGGTCGCGCGTCTTCCACGCAGTGGGAATCGACTGGAACATTCCCGACGAGTGCATCATAGTCCCACAGAGAAAGATCGACAAACTGCGAGCTGTCCTGACAGAGGCATTGGGGAAGACCTACCTGTCGAGGAAGCGGCTGGACAGCGTGATCGGCGTCCTTCGGCACGTGGTCAGCTTCATTCCAATCACGAAGCCATTTATCCAGCGTTCGACAGCGGTTCAGAACCGCTGCCGTAGTCGAGAGTGCAGGCGTTCCGGTGACAGAGTTCCTTCGGAAGGATCTACACTGGTGGAAGGCCCTTGTATTCCAGACTGAATTCCCGGGGATGCCGATGAACCTATTCGACCACACCAAGGCTTTCGATGAGGCTTGGGTGGTAGCCGATGTGAAGGGCGTGATCTGCATTACGAGTGTGAAGCTCCGGGAGCGCTTACTTCTAAATCGTCGGGACCAGGTCCGGGATTGCAACGAACTGGCGCATGCTTTGGCCAGCGCCACGGAGACGTGGGGGCCGAGCCTGTCCGTGGAAGGTGCCATGTTGTCATCCACGGCGAACGATGGATCACAGAATTGGTGAACAAGATGAACTGCAAGTCTAAGGACGGCCAGCAGGCCTTGCGACAGTGTGCCTTGAGCCAGGCTCGTTACCAGTTACACTTCACGACACACTCGATCCGACCAAGACTGGAGCAGACTCGGAAGTATGATATCCATCGGGACAGAGGTACTGACAACTATCGTGACGTGCATCAGATTACAACAGACGGCAGCGCGTCGAAGAGAAGCGAGACCAACTTAAGAGTGCTTCGGTCTCAGCCGGGACGCTTCGAAGCTACAGCAGGAACTTCAAGTTTTGGGAGTACTTCTGCAATGACTTCGGATTTCCAGTGTGGATTGACGAGATGCCCAGGGCCCAACAAGCACGGATGGTCGGACTGTTTGCGGCGTTGTGCGCTTCAGAAGGGCACAACAAGACAAAGGAAGGAAACAAGTTCCAGACCTTCGACGAGGAAGATGGCAGCAGTGGCATTCGCACACAAGGCAGTTCGGAACGCCAAGCTCGATTACCATGATCCGGAAGTTTGAGCTCATTGCTCAAGGATACAAGCGCGCCCATGGTGACGTGGACCGGAAGCAGCCAGTTACTACATCGATGTTGCTCAAGATGTACGAGCTCAGAGCCCAGCACGACCTAGAGAGTGATTTGCTATGGGGGTCCATCATTCTGGCATTCTTCTTTCTCGATCGAAGCTCAGAACTGTGGGGCCCAGTGGTCATCGACAAATCGACGGGGGCCACTCGGGTGCACTGTGTGAAGGCGGCCAACGTCATTTTACGAAACAAGCAAGGAACTCAGGTCGGACCTTAGGATCGAGAAGCAGCGTCAGTGGACGTGATCTTCGAGTCGCACAAGGGCGACCGCGTAGTCCAGGGCACGACAGTACGACACTACAAGTCCGAGCATGCACACCTGTGTCCCGTTGCAGCAGCAAGACTATGCCTCCGCGTTCGAGCACAATGGCTCTCTACAAGAAGGAAGCTGAGGCCGTACCTCACTTCAGTGTCGACAACACGGACGATCAAGAAGACACAAGTGGCCAATCTCATCAAAATGTCAGCTGCTGACATCGGTCTACCGCGTTCCGATTACTCCTCCCACTCGCTCCGGATAGGAGGGGCCTGTGCATTATTGGCGGCGGGCAAGAGTGAACTAGTCATTCGGCTCCTGGGTCGGTGGGCTAGCTGGTGCTTCACGGTCTACACCAGACTTCGACCTGGAATGATTCGCGACGCGGCAAGCTGCATGATCAAGGCCTCAGCCTGGGAGTGCTACGAGCAAGGCATCGTACCGAGCCGAACGCGCAGCACTCGGGAGGGGAACTCCAGGGAGTCTAACTCTCCAAGCTAATCAAGTCAACTTGCCCCTCGCAGTGAAGTCCCGAAGGAGGAAACTCACTTTTTACAACTGTCTTACTGAATCCGAATTTTACGGTAGGCTCGTACCTATGCCCATTTCAGTCGAGATAGTAAGTCCTTTCATTATTAATACCCCTTGAACTTGGAGTCGTGTGCCGCCATTGACGGCAGATTAATTTACAAATCTCTTACGCTTGCAAAGGGGGAAGAAGCAAGATGGCCACCTCGGGCCCCGACACCGCAGCTTCGTACGAATGGCTCCCGGAGGTTCCGTTTCCGGCAGAAATTCTAGCTCTGCCCCACGTTTTGAAGACAATTCACTCGCAGGCAATGGATCCCGATGACGCTTTCACGGAAGCGGCAGGAAATGGTGACTGGGAGACAATGCAGAACTTGATGGGGAGATTCGAGATTTACGACCCATCGGACGCTTTAATTGCTGCTGCTGCCAATTGCCATCGTGAACTGGTGGCGTTGATTGTGTGTTCATTCTTCGTGGAATTCGAGGAGGATGAAGAAAATCCCGTTTTTCAGATAGTGAGGTGGGCGGCGATCGCTGCTGCCCAAAAGGGTCACACACCCGTTGTGGAAGTGGTGTGCGGCATTTTCCCGTCAACTCTCATGATGGCCAGTGTTATGGTAGTCGGGGCTGGTCACGGACATGTCGACGTGGTGAAATATGTGGTCGACGCTGCAGAACAGTTCGGCAAGTTGAGTGTGTTCTCCTATCATGCTGGGGCTGAATCGCTGGCAGAAGCGATCCGTCATGAACATGAGAATGTTGTCGAATATTTGCTCAATGTGGGAGGAGAAGGTTGGGACTTGGCTCAAGTTTTCGCGGCGGCAATTGAGTCGGGTTTGATGCCTGTGGTTGAAAGAATTATCCAGCACTTCGAGCAAAAAGATGACGGAAAAGACTTGTTTGTGGAGCTCGTACGTGGAGGAAACGTTGATGCGATGAAGCATTTGTACGACAACGGACACGAAGATGGCGAATTGGTGGACAAAGCATTTGTTACTGCAGCGTCCGCTCAGCTCATTTACGTTCTGGAATTCCTGCTAGCTACCGACCACGTGTCGGCCGAAGCGTTTGACTCGGCCTTCGAGCGCGCGGCTGAAATCGGAATCGAACTGGTGTTCTTCCTGTCTAACAAAAAGCGAGCATCGTCCGCGGCCATCTATCGGGCTTTTGAGGCAGCCACTACTCTGGATGTAATTACCTTTCTGTACGAGAACGAGCGTATTCCTGACAGCTCGATTGCCGCAGCTATCCAGCGCTGTGGTAGCAACGAAAACGACGAGGATTCGGAAATTCTGGAATTTTTGGGTCGTGTTTAGTTGTTTCCAATTGAGGCAAGCTATCCAGACAAATAGACGCTTCCCATAACGAAGCGGTGCGAACGCAGATTTTGAACACGATGCGCAAAGTTGAAAGCCGCATGATATGGGTCATTTCCACAACTTCAGGCGGAAATGTTGGCTACCGCTTAAAGTTGGTAAAACAAAATTGTGACAATTGGAGAATATGCTTTTAGTTTCCTTTTGATTGCCTCTCTACAAATTCTGATAAAAAAACAGAATATTTTCATCTAACACTGCAAAAGGAGCACGATGATTTACATTAGTGTAGATTTCAGCAATGTCCAGAGTAAATATTAACAATGTATTCCCGCAAGTAGCGAGTTGTGTCAATGCAATAACCGAAAGTGTTATGGCCGTTGCTCGCTGTTAGATTCAGCAGCAACGTTGCGTGGGCTGTGTTCAGCCACAACACCTGCAGTGATAAGCTTGCGCTGAGTTTGCGTTGTTGCAGGTTTGATTTCATCATTTCGAAGAACGACACAACTCCGTCAGTCTCGTCATTCGGTTGCTGGTCAGAATCACTTGCGACGAATATATACTACAATACCTGAGTCGACTTTCTCCAGACATTACGCGAGCTAGACCAGCAATCTGCTGAGCAACAAGTCTGCCGGATGTACCGGTATCAAGGACTTCGTATGTTTTTTTCAATGAGTGGTGGTGCTACGGAAGAAAATACACGTCAGACTTTCTAAGACGAACCAAATTGAAGACAGTATCACCAAAGGCTGCCGCAAGAACCGTACATGTACCTCGATTGGGAGCTATGACGAATTGCATCCAGCCTATCAAGAACATGTGTACCCGCTTTTGAAGAGCAGTTGTGACGATGAACTATCCTGTGCGAGCGCCCTGCTCATACCTTGTGCTTGAACATTCAAGCACGCGCACTACCGTTCTGGCCGTCCGGCTACGACGACGAAACGAGCGCGTTGTGGATGAAGAAGGTCCGTCTGCATCCACATTGAAAGCTGTGAACTTTGGTTAGGAGGTTTATCAGTCTGGACAATATATCCTAATGCGCCGAGCTCTTCGTGAAAGACTATCCGTAGATATTCCATTCCCTACAGAATAGCTTTGGTTACTGTTGCCACGGTTGATATTATGGACACCTCGTATAGTGTTTTCATCGCAGCTTGTAACACCATTTTGTAGATTGGTCTCTGGCAGTAAAATAATCTAAGCTGAGAATACCTGTTCGATGCACGATGATGATGCGAGATATGGAGCTGGTACTGCTGCGGGAGGTACCTCTAACAGGAGGGGCCAAGGTGCGGTACTGGAGATGGTATTCATCGAACGCCTGCTCATGATTTACACAAAGACACACAAAGCCATTCCACCGAGTGAGTCTTTTGCACTTCCAGGAAGACTGCGACACCGAGTGCGTGAAAAGACCAACTGAGCTAGGAAAGACTGTGTCGGCATTGGAGTCATCACGTTCGCGGCGGCGCCTGAATCAACGTGCCCTTAACTTCAACGGAATCTAGCTTCAAGCACCCACACAAGTAGACGAGTTGGGTTTGCGGTTCTCGTTGTCTGCGGCGCGATTCGGACGTGTGGTGTCCACATCCTCGCTGACTGCCCTCCCCCCGTCTAACACAGGCATCAAAGGTCATGCAACTCATACGATGAAAGTGGCACAGCTTCCTCCGGCTGGTGTTCATGGAAGATTGGCATCAGATGGCTGCGCCGTCTTCAACGTGCCATGCATTGGTCACTGGCAGCTGAGGTGTTTCCGTCCAAACAAAGCACAACCATTTCGGACACCCTTAGAAATCTCGTTAGAAACACGATAGTTTTGTCCGGCGGAAGGGATCCATGGACACCTTGGTTGTCGTTGAAAGATATCATCATGTACTCGGCCGCCGCGTGAAGCATTTAAATATTGCTGCAGCAATCACGACGTTGGAACGAAAACTGAAGATGATGGATGAACTGTACTTAGTAGGAAATGAACTGGTATCTTGGAACTTCTAGCGTTGCGTTCTGTAGGCACGGGCCAAGATGTTCGTCATATCTCTTTCAGTGTTGGTGGACATATTATATACTCACGCTAAAGGAAAGGTAATGCATATACTAAAGAAGCTCTACTAATAAAAGCATTTCTAAGAAATTTATTTCTTAGTGTAAACTTGTGTGATTGGGCAAAATTAGACATTTCTAAAGCCGTTTCTAACGAGGTGTCCAAAGAGGGTTTCGTCTTTTGATGTTCTAAGAGCACTTGTGTCAGAGCAGTGCTCCATGGCAAGGTGCAACCTGCAAGAGCAGTGCATTGGCCACATCCTCATGAATTTCTTGCTGTCCGAGAGAAAGCAGTTGCAGACCATTAATCCGACCGCGGATCCTTGAGCTCACTTTGCAATTCGCCTCGGTCTGCACAGTCCAAGACCACCCTCCAGGATGTCCGTCCTGCTCCGTCTCGCCTTGTTGGCGCTCGCCGCAACGCTCTCGTCTACAACCACCCAAGCCGCCAATTCATACCCGATCATTCTCGTCAACGGGTTCTCCGGTTGGGGTCGGGACGAACTTTTGGGTTTCCGGTACTGGGGTGGCATCCAAGGTGACTTCCAAGACCAACTCACGGCTCAAGGCTACACGGTTTACACCGCTGCAGTGGGTCCGTTCGCCAGCAATTGGGATCGGGCTTGTGAGCTCTACGCCATCATCAAAGGCGGTCGTGTCGA
Organism: Phytophthora sansomeana; assembly: GCA_032158285.1. Lineage (NCBI taxonomy): Eukaryota > Oomycota > Peronosporomycetes > Peronosporales > Peronosporaceae > Phytophthora > Phytophthora sansomeana. The sequence continues at coordinate 639,389 of JAPDHH010000200.1, forward strand.
CTATGGCGCCAAGCACTCGGCCACGCACAACCACCTGCGCTACGGACGCAACTACACGGGCTTGTATCCGAAATGGGGCACCACCAACTCGGACGGATCGATCAACAAGGTGCACCTCATCGGCCACAGCATGGGTGGACAAACTGTTCGGATGCTCGCACAACTGCTCGAACAGGGCACCACCGGTGCTCCGATCCAGGAGGACCCGGCGTCGCACCCGTTGTTCAAAGGCGGCAAGAGCTGGGTGCACTCCATCACGACCATCGCGTCGCCCAACCAGGGAACCACGTTGGGCGACGGCTTCTCCACGATCGGAGACTCTGTCAAGGACTTGCTGGCCGGCGTCTTGAGCGTCGTGGGCATCCTTGGAGACAGCGCCAAGATGGTCTATGACGCCAAGCTCGATCAGTGGGGTATCACGAACAAACAGCCGGGCGAGTCGTTGCAAGCGTACCTCGACCGCGTGTTCTCCAGCAAGATCTTCGACCCGAGTTTCAAGGACGTGTGTCTGTGGAGTTTGTCCACTAAAGGTGCCAAGGAGGAAGCCACGTGGGTCAGGACGCTGAGTGACGTGTACTACTACAGCTACGCCACGGTGGACACGTACAACACGAGAGACTTGCTGCTGCGGAAGATTTCACTGCCGAACCTGCTCACGATGCTGCTACCGTTGGACCCCCTTGCTGTGTTTTTGGGAGGCCGCTACGCACCCGACAACCTCAAGTTGTCCACCGACTGGCAGCCGAATGACGGTGTTGTGAACACTATTTCAATGGGCTCGGACGGAGTTGGCGCCGCTGTCACCTTTGCCGGTTCGTCACAACTCGGCAAGTGGAACAAGATGTCCCAACTCAATCGGCTGGACCATCTCGCAGTGATCGGTGTGACCCTGCATACGCAGGTGCTGGATCTGTACGAAGGTCACGCAGCGCTGCTGGCTGCTCTCCCGAAAAGCTCCAGCTCTCGTCGGCTCGCAGACTCCACTGCAGCAGTGGCGAAACTCGACACGGCCATTTTGGAGCTCACTGCGGCGACGACAAGTGTGGAGACCAAGAGCGACTTGGAGAACCTGTGCGCGAGCCCTAAGAACTCGTACGCCCAGAGCTACTGCACCAAGATGCTCGAGTCCGCTTCGACGCGGCGTCTGCGCGGATAGGAGGCAACTTTTGGCAGGCTGTCGAATCGAACAGCCTTTAAATGTAAATGAACAATGTGGTAGTGAACAGCAACAGCTCATGGGTTAATGGCGCCTGTACCTAGACGCCATCCAAGTCAGATAGCCTGGTCTGTGGAAGATGTGAGCCTTTGATGAGAGCCAACGATCTCTAAAGACACCAAGTTGAAGTGAAAGGCGTCGGACCAGATATTCAGCTTCAACGTGGCGCCCGACAAACAGCCTCGAGAGTTTGGCGTGAGGCTAATGCAAGGCATCGGCCACGCAGTAAAACGTTGAGACTTTTCAGCTCCATCGGGACGCATATTCGCTGGTCTCCATCGTCGTCGCAGCCCACCTGCGTTTGACAGAAAACGGCTGGTGCTCAGTGCTCCACGCAGCAACGGGTCCCACTGCCCTCGCTGCTTCGCGCTCAAGGGTACTTTTCTCTCTCGCCTCGCAGCAGCAAGGGATGGTGATCATCGTCTTATGCACTGGTCGCCATCCTGTTGCAAAGCTCGAGCAGCGCTTAGAAATTTCATCTGTGAGTCTACCAGATACCAACGTCCACTTCATCACGCGCAGCCATCACCGCTGCGTTCTCACTGTCGAAAGCTCCTCTACAAGTCCTTCGTAACGTAGTGGCAGCACTTGGATGCTGCTAGAAATTGGATACAACCCTCTGGTCTCACCGAAAAGTGGCCGTAGGATTCCAGCGCCCATACATTTCGACCACGGTCAACGGCCACCAAGATGCGTGTTCGAGCTGACGGCCGTGCTTTGCGCGTCAAAGCTGTCTGCTGCATGAGCAGGTGGGGACGATGTGCTTATCATCGATCACCTCGCTTTGTCTTCACTATGACATCGGTCCTGAACCCTGTCACCTCGCCATCACCTGGGCGGCACCTTACGCCTTCCTAACCTTTCCCTGCGCTCGGAGAAAAGCCACGCATTGTAGCTCAAGTCGTCATGAAGCCATACGCCGTGACGCCGCTCATCTCCGTGGACAGGGGTGGGTGCAGGTGCCCACCGAGAGCGTTTGGCATCGGAACTTCCTGCTGCTTTTTCCAGAGGTGAGACTTCGGCCATTCTCAAATCTGCTGCCCGACTGCCAAGTGCCTGTCCAAGACGAGAAGGATGCAGACACTTTTCAACTTCGTCTTGCTGCTGCTCAGCGCAGCAGTCGCCACCGCCACCAACACGTACCCGGTGGTGCTGGTGCACGGCTTTGCCGGGTGGGGTCGCGACGAACTCCTCGGTTTCAAGTACTGGGGCGGCATCCAAGGGGACATCCAGGAGAAACTCGAGGCCGAGGGCTACACGGTGTACACGGCGTCGATCGGCCCCTTTTCAAGCAATTGGGACCGTGCTTGCGAGTTGTACGCGCAGATTAAAGGAGGTGTGACCGACTACGGTGCAGCCCACGCGAAAAACTATGACCACTCTCGCTACGGCAAGAACTACACGGGTCTGTACCCGCAGTGGGGTGAGAAGAACGACGCCGGCGAGATTAACAAGGTCCACCTTGTGGGTCACAGCATGGGTGGCCAGACCATCCGTATGCTGGCCCAGATGCTGGAGAAAGGCACCACCGGAGCTCCCGTTGAAGAGACCACGTACACCTCGCCCCTGTTTGAAGGTGGTCACGAATGGGTCCACTCTATCACGACGATCTCGACACCAAACCAAGGCACGACGCTGGCTGACGGATTCTCGCAGATTGGAGACACGATCAAGGACCTGCTTGTGTCGGTCATCAACGTGGTCGGCATTTTCAGCGATTCGGTGGACCTGATCTACGACGCTCAACTGGATCAGTGGGGCATCACGGCCAAGCAGGACGACGAGACCCTGCAGGCCTACTTGGACCGTGTGTTCTCCAGCAGCATCTTCGACTCTGGTTTCAAGGATGTGTCTATCTGGAGTCTGTCGGTGGCTGGTGCCAGGGAGGAGAGCACGTGGGTCGAGACCCTGGACGACATCTACTACTACAGCTACGCCACCAAGGACACGTACTCGACGTACAACCTGAAGCTGCAGAAAATCTCGTACCCCAACATCCTCACGATGCTTTTGCCGCTGGATGTGCTTTCGATCTTCCTCGGAAGTCGCTACGCCCCAGACACGCTTGGATTGACGACCGACTGGCAGCCAAATGATGGCGCCGTTAACACGATCTCCATGAGCCAGGACTACGACGGAGACCTTGTCGAGTTCGACGGCTCGACGGTCATCGGCAAGTGGAACCAGATGACCCAACTTACCGGTTTGGACCACTTGGCCGTGACCGGAGTCACGCTACTTTACCAGATCTACGACATTTACGAGGCACACGCTGAGCTGCTCTACAGTCTGCCGACGGATACTAGCTCTCGTCGTCTTGTGGTTATGGCCAACAGCACCGTCACTGCCAAGTTAGACAGCGCCATTTCGAACCTCAACGCTGCTACTGCTAGCCTGCAGACCCAGGGAGACCTCGAGGCTCTGTGTGAGGACCCCATCAACACCTACGCCGAAAACTACTGTGCCAACATGCTCAATGCTACGTTGGTGAACGACACGATTGCAACGGCCAATGCCACCGTGGAAGCTGCCACAAACACGTCCATCAACACTGATGTGAGCTCTACGCGAATGCTCCGTGGATAAAATGAAGTAAAACTCGACTAGTACCAGTGCCGTACGAAGTGATGACTCTCAAAATCATTCACGTACCAGTAAGAAATACACCACCGTTCAGTGTTCACGTCAATGAGATCTCAGTACGTGGTATTCATTTGCAATTGAGAAGCTGCTAATGAGCCAATGAGTTCATCATTGTGCTGGTCAAGTAGACGAGTGCTCTGCAGCGGGGCGATAAGATATACATTGTGCAGCTTGTACGTTTCAAACGAAGTAAAGCGAAAATAATATATTGTGTAAATTATTTTTCTGGTCTGTGGTAATCTCTCTTCGACGTTTGATGAAAGAAAAGAAAACTCAGCGCTAGACTGCGCCTTTCATTGACTCGCTGACGAGCTCTGTGATCTCGCACTTGTTGACTTTACCTCCCAATCTGCAACCCACTTGATCATCGCTTTAGCACGCATGCCTCGCTTTGGGTCAAAAAGCTGGTCACAGATTATCTTGCTGATGAAGTTTCTGATGGTGCAGTTGGTTGCAATCTCATATGCCTCTTTCAGCACAGCAAGCGGCCACTCTCGAGGAGCATTTTCTTTCAGTAGCCGTAACGTTGTCAAACTTCTGTTCTTGACTGCAAACACCAACGTTTGGTTCCGAGCTTCACACGGCACGTAGTCCTCAGCAAATAATTGAGGGGCAATGAACTCCATGAGAGATTCCTTTCCATCGACAGCAGCAAGCTCAAACGCTGTGAGAATCGCCTCTGGAGAAACATATTGCTTGTCGAACAGGTTCTTCACCGACGCGAGATTTCCACACTCGGCAGCTCTCACAAAAGCCTCTGCGATTTTTTTCGAAGAAATGCGAGCGTCACCGCGGAGACAATCGGCAACAGCTCGACAGTTCCTTCTGCAAGCGATCATGTACGCCTCGCCAAACGTATCGGAAGGAATACATCTTTTCTTGAACAGAAGTTTCACGATGTTGATCGAATCTTTGGTGTAAGCGTAAGTATTTCTGCCGCAACCAGACGCTTTTTTGAAAGCAGCGGCAATCGAACTGTCAGGGATACGCTCGTTCTCGAATAAACGCCGGATCACAGCAAAGCTACCCGCCGTCTCAAAGACTTTGTGAATGGCTGGTGGGGAAATCCGCCCCGTGTTGTAGAGGAACAGTACGGTCGCAAAGGCATTTTTCGCAAGCATCCTCGATGGCTTTGTCCAGCGTTTGCTGCTCAATTGTTGCAGCACGAAACAAGAATTCGACGACAGCAGTCTGATTATGTTGTGCTGCAGTCCCGAACGCCGTGTTCATCAACTTGGTCTTCTTTTGAAACGATGGGAAGAGGTATTTCACGGTTGGTAGATGCCCGCCACGTGCCAAAAAAACTTCTTCGGGTTTGCATACGCTGAGAACGCTCGTTTGGCGTATCCAATCTGTTTCGTGTCCACTGCGCCGGCAAAAGCCTCGACGAGATCCCATTCAAACGTCTCAAGAGCAAACAAAAACTCCACCATCTCCGTCTTTTTCCTACGAATCGCGAGCGACAGCGCCATAGACCCCGTTGGAAGTTTGCGAATGTGGCTGTGATAGTTTTCCTCCGTTGCACGACTCACTATTAGTCTCACAATACCCAACTGTCCGTTCCCTGCAGCGTTACAAAGGGCAGTCTCCAGGCTTAGAAATTGCTTGTTCGCCAGAAGAGGTTCTGTTTCCTTGAACAACAACAGGAACGTCTCACTGTGGCCGTTTCCAGCAGCCAGCATTGTAGCTTTTACCACGGCCTTTACTTCTTCACTTTGAAGTTTTTGTGTTGGATATTTTAGAGTTGGCAGCAATAATTGCACGCAGTCTGTGTGGCCATTGGTAGCTGCAGCTTCCAGAGCGTGGGCTGCTGCTTCTTTTGACTTGATTTTAGTTAAAAGGGACTGGAGCCACGACGGTTGACCCGTTGCAGCGGCTTCTTTCAGGGCTTCGTCAAGGGGCATGAGCATCGTGTCAATTACCTTGAGAACGTGCGGTAAAGCGTCGATTGAAGCCGGAAACTGCGCGTCTTTCAGTCGCTCGTAGTGGTGGCCACTTGGAGCTTCATCTGGAGACGTCCGAGGGCGCTTCTGGGCGGCTGAAGAGTCGCTGGGACGCGATTCTTGCGGCCGTTTACCGACCATGTTGCTTGTCAACGGAAAGTTGGTAAAGTGAACCGCTAAAGTCCGTTTTTTTAAGGTCACTTGCAAGTTTTGCATTTCACCTTGTAAAACTGTTTGCAGAAAAGTTTTTCTATCTCAGTTTCCCAATTGCATGGACAAAAGTTCTACAATGTATCGACTTCCAGTCAATTACTGGCAGTCATATGTTCACGGCGTTATTTCATTGATTTTAATACGCACAAGAAGGAAACTACAAACTTTTAGTGCTGGCGTCAATCAAATTATCGATAGTTATTTCCTCACACACCCAGTTTTTGAAGTGGTTGAGCGTGCAGAATCGATTTCGATGAGTTTGGTCTCAGTTGAATTGTTTTTCCGAGCTTTGTGACAGCAAACCGGCGCAGTAGTTGTCTTGGTATTCGTTCTTGGTCTCTTGACACAGCTTTTCCAAATCCTCCGTCGTTTGGATGCTTGATCGCGCCCAAACGAGGGTAGAAATGGAGTTGTTCACTGATTCGTGAATGTCTTTGCTGTAGACAACACTTCGAGCCTCCGTATCGACGGGCAAACTCGCCAGCAATTTAGCCAATGACACGTAAATGTCGGTGATCTCCCGGAAGAGCGAAAATCCTGTGATATCCATGTGATCTAAGCCTGTGAGCTGCTCCATTTGATGCCATTTACCGATTTCAGATGTGCCACTGAAAGTCAGAAGCTCGCCCAAGCCATCATGACTCATAGAAATGGTATTGACAACGCCATCGTTGGGTTGCCAATCAACGCTGAGGTTGAGATTGTCTAGAGCATAGCGGCTACCGATGAACACTGCCAGTGCGTCGAAAGCAGGATTCATGGTCAAGGGGTTCGGCAGCGCAATCTTCTTGAGCTTGAAATTCACTGCTGAAAACGTGTCTTTTGTGGCATAACTGTAGTAGTAGACGTCCTCTAGTGTCGACACCCACGCGTTCTCTTCCATCACGCCGGCATGAGATAGACTCCACAGACAAGTGTCTTTGAAAGACGGATCGAATAATTTGCTAGAAAACACCCGATCGATGTATTCACCGATTGTCTCGCCATAAGCTCGGGCTGAAATATTTCACTGATCAAGCTGAGCATCATGAATTGCTTTCGTGGCGTCTCCACCGACCCCAGCGACGCTAAGTACTCCAGTGATAGCGTCTTTGATCCCGTCCCCGATCACCGAAAAACCGTCCGCTAGTGTCGTTCCTTGATTTGGCGATGCGATAGTCGTGACCGAGTGCACCCAACTTTTGCCACCTTCGAACAATGTGCTGGATGTTGCGTCCTCCTCATCAGGAGCTCCAATCGCGCCTTTCTCGAGCATTTGGGTCAGCATCCGAACGGTTTGACCACCCATACTATGGCCAACGAGGTGAATCTTGTTCACACTACCATCTTCATTGACTTCTCCCCATTGAGGGTAGAGTGCAGTGTAGTTGCGTCCATACCGAGCATGTCCATGAGCAGTAGAATGCTTTTCACCATAATCTACGACACCTTGATTTGATAAAACAGTTCACAAGCACGATCCCAGTTACTTGAAAAGGGTCCGATGGACTCTGTGTAGACTGTGTAGCCTTCCTTTTTGAGGTCTTCTTGAAAATCTCCTTGGAGACCACCCCAGTACTTGAACCCGAATAATTCATCGCGTCCCCAACCACCGAAGCCGTGAACTAATACGATCGGATACGAATTATCAGCAAGTACAGCGAATGGTGAAGTTGCGATTAGAAGGAGAAAAGCGAAGACCCTCGACATCGTGCTGATGAACTTCTCTTCTTGAGCAAAATCGAAAGTGATGGAAGAGAGGTGCTAAGACCTCACCCCACATCCGCATGTCAGAGTGTCGTCGTTTCGACAGGCAACTGTACACCCTAGCGAAATACAGAAACAAGCAAGTTGGCCGCGTTTTGCCAGTTGAGCAGGATACCGGGATCTGCTAAAAGACCGCGTTAGTCACAGGACGTTGAGCTTGAAGCTTGAATTTGCTGTCGCGAATCGCACCCACAGCGGGTAACGAGACTGTGATTTTTTTCTTTGCAGCAGGTGGTCTCACTCGACAATATGTAATCCAATCTTGACTGCCTTAATCGCCCGATGGTGTTTGCACTTGTACCGCAGCTTCGGGCCTTCTTGCTTAGTATGTGTGCAATTCAACGTTTGATAAGTAAGTTGCTTGCTAGCGGTAACACATTATTGTGGACTCCAGCTGCCTACCAGGAAGTACACAAGTAAGCATTGTTCTACACATCGTGCTTGGCTCTTCCAATACTTTGACCACCGCTCGTATATTTACGTGATGACAACCATCCGCAGCCATTGGAAATGGCGTGTCAAATCGCAGGCACTAAAGAAGCGCAACGGCGGCGGTCATCTCGTCACCCCGGCACATTTGCTGCGTCATTTAACGGATGCAATGAGCATAAAATATTTTGATTTGGATAGTGGCTCTGGGTAGCTGGAAGTTGTGTAGGCTTCCACTTACAGATGTTTGCAAGTCAAAAACAGCAGCACTTGCTTATAGAAGAACACAATATTAATCAGATAGAACAGATAAAATGAAAACGTGTTTGTAAATGACCTAACTGTCAGTAGCACCCACAGCCATAGTCGAGACCAAGTTGATACTCAACAACACAAGGAGCATAGATCTCTTATCACTTATCGCCGCGACACACCAACTCGTTAACCACATGACCACAACAGCACCCTACCGTTGCATTTTCATAGTCTTCACGGAATATTTGGTCACAGATCATCTTGCGAACCCAGTTCCGTGTGTTCTCATCTCGTGCGGCATTCAGCGCTTTCTTCAAAATATTCAGAGGCCAGTCTCCGGTCTTTTCCAAAGCATTAAGAGCTAGAGAAACCCTTTGGTCATTTCCGACGACGTGTAGGAGAGCTTGGTGCCTAAACTCTCTAGGGACACGCGATTCAACGCATATATACTCCATAAGTTTGCCTCCAACGAGGTTGAACGCATGTTTTGACGATGATACTGCTTGAAAGGCCTTCAAGGTGCCTTCCGGGGAAATTTGCCTCTCCTCATATAACCATCTCAGCACAAATCTATTGCCATTGCGTGCTGCGCTCACGAAAGCTACATCGATTGCCTCCGGTGAGATTCGCGAATCGTAACGCAGGGTTTCAAACAAAGTTGTGTAGTCCTCCTTTACCACTACAGTGAACGCTCTACTGAGAACTTCAGACGGGATGGAGTCCTGCTTCTGATCATACAGGAACTTGAAGATATCAACGCGATCCACACGTGCAGCACGCTCAAAAGCTGCAAATATTGACTTATCAGAGACAGCTTCGTTCTCGTACAGATACTTGATCAGCGAAAACTGTCTAGTTCTTTCAAATACCGGGTCAACGGAGGCAGAAGATGCTCGCTTCTTATCACACAGAAAAACTGTCATTCCGCTGTTTGCATCCAAATTCCAAGCCGAACTTGCTGCTGTCTCAAAAGCCTTGTCAAATATCTCTGATGAAATGCGTCCAGTATCCAGCAAGAAAGCCACTACATCGGTGTTTCCTCGCTCTGCTGAGTGCACAAACGCAGCATCCACCCAAGTCAAGTCGTTTGGCCAGTTATCATACAGGTACATGATAGCACCTGCGTATCCATCCGTAGCTAGCTTCACCGCCAGCTTGTCTACCTCGCCGCTTGTCGAAAAAGTCGAGAATATTCTCTCTGCTAGCAATTGCTGGTTCCGGTCGACTGCTGTTGCAAACGCTTGAGCCAGATTCCAGGTAATCGCAACTTGGTTCATCAGAAACTGCACCACATTGTCGTTCCCTCCAACAATCGCTTGAAACAGAGCATCATCTTGATCAAAAGGAGCAAACTTGTCCGCGTACTGTCTTGTCTCTCTACTGCATCCTCCATAACGAATTCCACCACATTAAGATGCCCATTAGCTGTCGCTGCATTGAGAATAAACTTCATCGAGTGGAACAAATAAGGCACACAGTATTTGTTTTCGGGGCCAATGCACTCCGGTGCAAGTAACTTGACAATACCAAGATTCCCCTTCTCGGCGGCTGCAATGACAGCTTTTTCCACAATTCGATGGGGACGTCGATTGTTGCTTTCTCGAAGGAGGACTTCATACAGAAGTACCTCAACAATTTCAGTGAATCCATTAGCAGCAGCAGCCACAAGAGCACCCGAAGCTCCTTGGTCCGACACCTCCCAGTCCAATCTGTCCAAAATGCCCTCCAGCCAGTCAATTTCTCCTCTTTTGGCTGTCTCAGTGAGAGCTTCTTCCAGTGGCATGAGGAATGCATCCATGAGGTTTAAAACGTGTGGCAATGCCGTAATTTGGGCGGGAAAACGCGCATCTTTGAGTCTTTCACTCTGGTTCGTCGCGTGGACTGTTGGTGCTGGTTGATTTGTTCCCTCTACAGCAGTTCGGGCGCTCTTGGTGGGGTCAAGGGGCTTGGTATCATGCACTCTCTTGGCCATTTTTTCGACTGAAGACTTTTTCCCACCTTGTGCGTAAAATACGCGATAATATATTACGATGTCAAATTTCAAGTAATAACGCAGCCGTGTAACATGTAGAATTGTAGGATTTCAAGCGAATGTATTTTATTTAAGGCGCTGTTTCACCAAACGCAAGTAAGTACTTCGAAGTAACTACTTGTAGTTAGTCAAAACTACCAGAAAAAATCCTCGTTTCAATGGCAGCATTCGCTCTCGATCACGTGTCCACCAGCGCAAACCATTTTGCCGCTCAAAAGCTGGTCGCACAGTATATCACGTACGTATTTAGTTATCGACTCGTTCCGCACACCCTCGAGTGCCTCTTTCAAGACCTTCAGCGGCCAAACCCCATTTTCACAACGGTTGAGCTGTTTTAGAATCCATTTACTGCCCTTCCGAGCTGCACGCACGAACGTGTTGTGCCTGATTCCAGGAAGTGTGCGTTCCTTGTTGCACAAATGTTTAACAATATCTTGAGCGATCTCTGTTGGCGAGTGCGTGTAGATATTCATAAGCGTCTCCAGAAGCATTTCCGGCGAAATGATCTTCACATCGTGCAGAGATTGCATTAGATCCAAATGCCTGTATGTTGCTGCATTCACAAAAGCTTTTCCTCTCGCCTCAGATGAAAGACGCGGATCTTCACGCACAGCATCGAAAATATCGGAGCAATTGCATTTAGCTGCCTCGGCAAATGCCTCACCGATCAATTCGGCTGAGATGCATTTCTCTTTGAACAACAACTTGAAGATGGCGAGCTGATCCGATTCCGGAACAAGGTGGACATCGTGTTTGACCTTGCATGTAAATGCTTTCCGGAAAGCAGCAATAACGAACTCGTCAGAAATATGCTCGTTTTCGTTCAACAGTTCGATCACTGTGACTCTCGTAGCCAACGCGAATGCTCGATCAATGGCTGTTGGACTTGCACGCTTCATCCGGTACAGGAATTTGAACCCATCGACCTGCTTGTCAGAAGCAGCAGCAGTCTCGAAGGCTTTATCGAAGACTTTTGCTGAGATTCGTCCGGTTTCCAGTAGGAACGCCATCGCATCGGTAGCTCCATGCTTTGCTGCTTGTACTAGGGCTTCAGCAATCACTTCCAAGTCGTTATATCCATTCTCATACAAATACTTGGCAGTCTTTATGTGGTCCCTCCTCGCCAAGTCGACGAACAAATTCTCTTCTGCGTACGTCTTCGGGTACAGTTGGTAAATTCGATCCACCAGCTTTTTCTGTTTCATGTACGCCGCCATTATAGCAGCGTCGGAGAGTTTCCACCAGAAATCATCTGTAAAAGATAATAGCAGTTCCGCTACGTCGTAATGCTGCTCAAGAATCGCCATGGAGACCGCGTCACAACCAGTGTACGATCGAAATGCCCACGTGTACTCGAGCTCCTGAGCATGTCTTGCCATATACTCGACCACATCGAAATGTCCATTGGCTGAAGCTTCATTGAATGCTGGCAGCAACGCCTTGAATGACTTTTGTTTGGAAGTTCTCGTATACTGCGTATCGATCATCTCCGACATGATAAACTGAAGAACAAGAAGGTGACCATTTCTAGCAGCGACCTTTGCTGCTTCCTGGAGACAGTTGAGGCGTTCTTGGCTCAAGTCGCCCTTCTCGGGATTGACAATGTCACAGAGGTAATCTACCAGTGCTAAGTGCCCATTTGTAGCAGCAGCTACGAGAGGTCTCTCTCCTTCGCAGTTGTAGCTGCGGAGTATCTTGGTCAACCAAACGAAGTTCCCAGTTTTTGCTGCTTCTTCAGCAGCTTCTTGTGGGGTCAGGAGCAGAGTATTAAGTTGACTCATAACATGAGGTAACGCTGTGATGGACGCTGGGAGGTGGACGCCTTGGAGTTTTTCATACGCAATTTCTTCTTCTTGAACTTTCCAGCACTTGCTCTCGCTGTCTGCGTCTTGGGTTGCGTCGGTCCTGGCGTGCTTGGGGCTACCTGGGGCCTGGATATCTGTGCTCTCCTGCCCCCTCTTCATCTTTCGACCCATGCTTAGACAAACGCTTGGGATTGTGGGCATAAAATTCACAATATACGGTACTGTACGTACCAGGGATGAAACGACATGAACGTTGGCACGGAATCGCATTGGGATTCTGGGAATGGCATTGAAAACAACAAAATATCCATTTCAATAATACGACGATAGACTTCGCTCACCAATTCAGAAGCATCTGACGCAGAACTTAAACCAACGTAAAATGATTTCACGTTGCTTTAACTAACCATGTCACTGAAATTTCACTGAAATGGTTAGTGAAAGTTTTGAATTCAGAAGACGCCAAGTACTTGAGCCGCAACATGTCCTTGACCTTGGCTGCCCGCAGGCATGAGGCGCTGCCATGCTCATGTGCTTCATCCACGTTTCGGCTAATGAAAATGAATCCTGTTGCCGCACCCGCATCCACAAATTGCTCGTCCGCTGAAAAGCAGTTTGCACGTGATCGTCCGAACATAGTTCTTGACTTTCTTGTCCGTCGCCACTTGTAGAGCCTCCTCCAGCACACCAAGCGGCCAGTAACCATCTTCGCATTCGTTCAGTATTTTCATAACACCTTTCAAAACGCGTTGGGCAGCACACACGAAAGTATTTAGCCTGATTGTTCTGTGCACATGATCTTCCGCACACCGATATCCAGAGCAGCATTCCAACGTGTCATATGTAGCAAGAATTTGTTTGACAATCTTGTGACCGCACTTAGTCGAGTTGGTGTGTGACTTTTGAAACAGAAGTTGGTGTGTGACTTTGGAACAGGACCATGGCAGCAGATCCAGACACGGTCGGCCTTGACAGCCAAGTGAAAGCCGCCAAAGTCAATGTCACCGGCGAGAAGACTTTGATGATGTACAGTCGTGGAATAAGTCGCTACATAGTGTGGCATTGTGTACGAGATGATGATTTTGAGGGCAATCATGGGGGGCTTAAGACACTTACTTGTTAAGATAGATAGCGTGCTGAGATTTACGGACGCGAACCCGCAACACCTCCCTACCAATTACGACTTGATATTAACTGTGAGCGTTCAGCAGGCGCGTACAATGCTCAAAGTGTGACGGAGTGTCTTCCAAACAGCGATGTCACTCCGAAAAATCGCCAACGGCGCAAGGATCAGCTCAAATGGCCCACTGCTGTGAATGAAATTCGTGAGAATCGGCGTACGGCGAGCCAAACCACATAGATTAGCATCAGTGACGCGAGTATTATCAGTAAAAAAATGCATGCAGATCCAGTTTATTTAACACCAACGAGTAGGCTTGGTATGCCATTGAGGGTGTACGCGGTCTAAATTCACAGCTTCTTCATATGACCTTACATCGAAATTCTGGTACGCTTCTTCTCCTTCAGCTCGCAGCATTTCTCGTTAGTGCAGCAGTACCAAAGTGTGATCCGGTATTAAGTTTTGTGTTTCACGGTAGTGTTTTGTGTGCGTCTCGCGCCAACAAATTCGTAAGGCCTTCGGGTGTGCCCCAAAATAAAAGGGATTTGTATCGAGAAGTCGCCAGGGGCAAAACGAATTCGTGCGCGCACAGACGCACAGAAAACGCATAGTCTTGATACAAAAGTGGTGTCAGACGCCAACAAATTCAAGAGAATCATAAATGTAAATGCCTCGAGCAAAATGTCAGGCGAAATCCGGTTGACGTCGTACAGTGCCTTCATTCGGCCCAAATAACCCTGCAATGCAGCGACCACAAACGTTTCGCGTATTGTTTCCGACGAAACACTCAACCACGCAAAGATCATCCCGTTTGACAGCAGGTCCAAAAACTGCCGTGAAAACTTCGGGCGGGACGCACTCGAACTTGCAGATGAAATCCAATATCTCGCCAGAATGCGTCTGCGATGTTTGCCAAATTCGTTCTTGAAAGCAGCGATGATGGAGGAGGATTCTATGCATCCACTTCCGTACGCAAGGCCCATCACAGCATAATCTGTCGTCGTTGCGAATACTTCGTTGAGCATCTCCGTGGGCACACAGCACTGGCCGTACAGGAATCTTGTGATCTCAAATTTGCCTGAGCTGGTAGCTACAGTTTTGAACGCCCTGTCAAACGCAGGAGATAAAATACGCCCCGTTTCCGGCAGACACGTTATGGCGCTCACATTACCATGAACCGCAGCGCTCACGAACCCTTCGTTCACCAAGTTTGAATCGTTGTAGCCACTTTCGACTAGATACTTGACGCCATCTAGTCGTCCACTACGCGCGAGCTCAACCAACAAATTCCCTCCCGGGAAAATAGGCGTAAATCCTTTCGGTGAGAGTTCGGTTCTCTTTAAAAATGGCCGTAAGAAAAGCTACGGCCAAGTCCCAGTTGAACTGTTTCAAAGGGAGCAGGAACTCGACAACCTCTATATGTCCGTAGAGAATCGCATATGAAAGTGCATCGCCAGTATTCATCGAAGCAAAATAATGAGCGTACTGAGCGTAGATGGCATGCTCAACCATGAACTTCACCACGTCCAAGTGCCCCTTTGCAGCTGCTACATCAAGGACCGGATGCATCAAGAGATACTTTTCCTTAGCTCCACCATGAGAACCTTGGATATGACGAGTCATTCCCAGTATATATGGGATTAACCACTGCACAATATCGCGTTACCCTCTCTCGGCAGCTGCCGTCTGCACATCGTCGCGTACTTGTCGAGTTGGTACGACTCGAAGCATCAATTGTACCACAATTTCCAGTTGGTTGTTTGTAACGGCGACAACGAGGCAATTGCTCAGCAGGGAGTTCAGCATGGTCCCAAATGGATTAAATAGCTCTAAGAACCACGTCACGTGACCTGTACGAGCTGCCTCCAGCGCCGCTTACAATGACATGACGAACGTATTGCTTTTATTCAAAATGTGTGGCAACGCCAGGATTTCGGCCGGGAAGTGGACGTCCACGAGTTTTGCATACACCTTCTGGTCTTCGTCTTCTAGGCGAGCGCGCTTGGCGTCAGGTACTGAGCGTGAGAGATTTCGCGTTTCGTCGAGTTAGAGTTCATTGGAGAAAGTGTTGTGAATGAAACGAGATCCAGTTGACACCTGGCGGGAAATTTCAAGTGCGAAGTGGCATCATTACCTAAAACGATTAATACTATAAAAGCACTAGTTCCTGTCCAATTTTGTTTATAATTTTTCGTTGCAATGCAAAGCAGCACATTTATATTCATTTGGGGTTGCCATGCTGGAGTTTTCATAGTATGAGCGTGGTATCTACGAATGAATTGCCGTTCGTACAATTATTTTTGTGCTTGTTTTCACATTGGGCTGTTACGTAACTTGGGTGTGTGTTTTTTTTAGTGTTGCGTTTGTTAAGTAGTTGACATGAGAGTAGCTGCATGAATGCATGATATAAGCAGGAATCTTCGTGGATATAAGGTTTGGAGTTTCGAGTGTGGGAAATAATGTTCTAGTGGTAGTTTTTCAACGTAGATACCACGGCAAAACTAGTCCTGTGAGTTAGAATTTCAAGTAAACAGACACTACAAATGCGCTCGATACACATGGAACGGCAGCAACTTTTTCCTCCAAAATGCGGAGATTGGATACAATGGCACCACACTGCATGTGCTGAAAACGCGTTTAAATGAGTCATCGTAAGTGCTCGACCATATTCGCACAAAGTCGCTTTATGGTAACTATAGAAATGCGTCCTGCCATCCTTATTATGACTTTGAATAGAAAAAAGAGAGGTTGGACTATGACGGAGGTGCTAATGAATTCACTTGGTACAGAAGAATTTCTGCGTCGTGATACCTCGTCTAGGTGCTTGACGCAGACACAAACGTTTTTTTGCCGAGATGCGCAAGGTTCATTTACACGCTGCAGAATTCAGCGACCGACGCTCTCCAACGGCTGCAAAGGGGTGCCTTGAAAACTTGGAGCCATTCAATTGTGGCGATAGGTTACCGGAGGCCTTCGTCTAGGGTTGGACATTTCTGCTTTCTCACTCTTCACCAGACGTCGTTGCTTCAGCAGCAATGAAGATTAGTACTTTGCTCTGCTCGAGTCCGGAAAGTCAGGAAGAAGAACTGACAACTGCAGCAGCACCACCAGTCGAGGTACTACAACCTGCAGTCTTAAGTTCTTCGCAAGAACCGAGTGGACTGAATTTGCAGCTGGTCCCAGATAACCAACGCAAACGGACCCACCGATTGAGTGCCGCTCAGAAACAGCAACGACGCCAGAACGAAGCCTACCGGTCCCGAGTGTACAACTTGACGCTGGACACCAACGAGCTTCGACAGCAAATCCAGCAATTGACGGAGCATCGTGACCTGCATATCACTTATATGCTGCTACATGGGCAGCATTTTCAAGCTGACGTGCTCAAGTTGTCGTGGGCACTGCTGGATGGTTTGCAAGCTGGCAAGTTTGGGCTCAGCCCAAGTACAGGCGGCATCGCTATCCCCAACACTCTCGCTACCCGAGAAAACTCGGACCTAAGTGGTGATGTGCACCAGTTTGTCTTGCAACAAGGACGCTCTACTTTTGGCAATCGGACATTCGAAGTGAAATCGATTCGAGTGCTGGCGGTGGTTGACGGTGCGTCCACAGGTGAAATGCGGGTGAGATCAGACGCGTGTGTGGAGCTGCTGGGGGTTGCGTCGTGGAAGTGGTTGCTGGAATGAAAGGCCGAATCATTCGAGACACCCTAGCGCTTATGTTTCCGCATGTGCTGGATAACGAAGCGCTCGTTTCGATGGCAATTGGGCGAAGTATTTCGTTTACGTCACGATTGCTGCTTTACTTTAATGCCCAGCGAAGATTGGTCCACCAAGTTGCACAGGCGGATGTTGTGGGCGCTCTCAATGCGTTACTCCTTGATGAACGAGACATTGCTGGAGATGGGGCTCATGAGGATGCAGCTTGAGATGAAGGAGCCTAGACGGACTAACTGATAGGCATGGACGACATCAAGCAATCTTTAGAACGACGTGAGAGTGTCCTGATAATTTTTTGGTATTATTCAACACATACCCGCGTCGCAATTCATGTTATCGCTGTGAAAACTTCAACTGAAAACTTGTTTGTAGATGCAGACAACCTCGCTCAATTTCAAACCCATTTAGGAGCTGACCCCACGCTATGACACGCTTTGGTCCTTTGGCGGAGGACAAACATCTAAAAAGGCTTGATAGTTCAAAGTACCCGAGGACGAGAAGCCAAACTTTTACTTGTCTCCGGACCACACCAACTCGTTAACTACATGGCCACATCCACACCCCACCTTATACTCTGCGGGATTCCACCGAATATTTGGTCGCAGATCATCTTGCGAATCCAGTTCCTTGTGTTGTCATCTCTTGCGGTATCAAGCGCCTTCTTCAAAATATCCAAAGGCCAATCTCCGGTCTTGTTTAAAGCCCCTTGAACCATAACAAGCGTTCGACCTTCTCCGACGCCGTACAGGAGAGCTTCGTACTTGAACTCTCGAGGCACACGCGATTCGCACAAATAACGCACGAGTTCGCCTCCAACGCGGCTAAACCCACGTTCACATGAGGAAACTGCTTGAAAAGCTTTCAATATGACTTCGGGAGAAATCGGCCTCTTCTCATACAGTGACTCCAGCATAAGCCTATCACCATTGCGAGCTACACTCACGAAAGTCGCATCGACCGCTTTCGGCGATATTTGCCTCTCTTCACATAATGCTCGCAGTACAATTCTGTCACGATTGTGCGCTGCGCTCACGAAAGCCGCGTCGATCGCGTCCGAAGAAATTCGGTGGTTGTGACGCAAGCATTCAAAGAACTTGGCTAGCCTGTGTTCCACCACTGTCCTAAACACTCTACTGAGCACTTCGGACGGAATCGAGTCACTCTTTTCATCATATAGGAACGTAAAGATTTCGAAAACACCCATCCGGGTAGCATGCTCAAAAGCCACAAAAATGGCCTTGTCGGAGACGCCTTCATTTTCGTACAGGTACTTGATCAGTGGAAAATACCTTGCTCTTTCAAATACCAGGACGACCAATGTTGGAGATGCTCGCTTCTTCCCACACAGAAAAAATGCCGTTTCAATGTTCCAGTCCCCACACCAATCCGGGCTCGCTGCTACCTCAAGAGCCAAGTCAAACACTTCCGATGAAATGCATCCAGTATCCAACAAGAAGGACACAATCTTGGTTTCTCCACACTGAGCCGCGCTCACAAACGCAGAGCCCACCCACACCAAGTCATTTGGCCAGTTATTATACAGATACTTGATAGCATCTGCGTGTCTACCCATAGCCAGGTCTGACCCCAGCTTGTTTACCGTGCCGCTTGCCGTACTTTTCCGGAATATCTTTTCTGCTAGCGATTTCTGGTTCCTATCGACTGCTGCCGTAAAAGCTTGACTCAAATTTCATTTAATGACATCTTGATCCATCAGAACGTGCACCATTTTCTCGTTCCCTCCATCGATCGCTTGAAACAGTGCATCGCCACTTCCAAAAGATTCGACTATTTCTGCGTAACCTTTCTCTTTTGCGTCTTTGACGACGAATTCCACAATGTTAAACTGCCCCCCGCCTACTGCCGCCTCCAGAACAAACTTCATGGGGAAGTACAACCGAGCCACAGGGTGGATATGGTACGGTTCCAGGGCTTTCGGTACAAGTAACTAGACAACTTCAAGATGTCCGTTCTTAGCTGCAGCATTTGCAGCTTTCTGGACAATTTTATGGGGATCGTCTCTTCTTTCTGATGGTAGGACGTGGTACAGCAGAAACTCCGTGACTTGGTAGTGGCCATTAGCAGCAGCAGCCTCAAGAGCATCGGAAACTCCCTGATCTGATACCACCTAGCCCAATCTGAAAATTATATTGTCCACCCAATCCTTTTTCCCTCTTTTGGCTGCCTCAGTGAGAGCTTCTTCCAGTGGCATGAGGAATGTGTCAATAAGGCTTAAAACGTGCGACAGAGACGTAATTTGGGCGGGAAAAACGCGCATCTTTGAGCCTTTCACTCTGGAGCGACGCGTGGACTATTGGAGATGGCTGGTCCGTCCCCTCTGGGGCAGTTCGAGCTCTCTTGGAGGGGTCGAGGGGCTTGGTGTCATGCGCTCTCTTGGCCATTTCATCGACTGACGATTTGAAAAGCAAAAAAAGTTTTTCTTTTTTACGTAAACTTCACGAAAATAGATTACGAACATACATGGGTACATATGCTCGTCATGGTTGATCACAATAATTGATTGAGCTCTGCTGCACGTATATTTCTTTTACCCATCAAGGGTTCACGCACGGAAGTGTTGTGCAGAAGGCATCGGGGCACTGCAGCAACTTGTTTTGGTCTTGCAACACTTGAAGTCTTGGTCGTGCAAGTTCGACTGATTAATTAGGCTTGAGATTCAATGCTCCTTGAACAACAACTTGAGATGGCGAGTCCGGGGCCAGGTGAGCATTGAGATTTTCGCTTACATAAAAATATATTTCGGAAAGCAGCAATGATAAATTCGCCAGAAATACGCTCGGTTAATAGCTGTCGGACTTGCATGAAGTACAGGAATCTGAAACTATCAGCTTGCTTTTCAGAAGCAGCAATCACGAAGGCTTTATCAAATACCTCGCTTCAACTCGCTCAGAATTGCTGCGCGTACTAAAGCTGCAGCAGCCACGTACAAATCGTCGTACAAATACCTGACAGTCTCTACCCGGTCACTCGATGCCAAACCCAAGAACGAATCCTTTTTTCGGATGCAGTTGGCAATTCACATGTCAATCCACGAAGTGTTCTGTTGCATGTGCCCCGCCACTGTAGCAGCGCATCCAGAAGTCACCCAGTACAAGAACGCATCGCACAGCAGAGTACATGTACGATTGAAATATCTGGGTTCACAAATGATCACTGAATGGGGCTCGGTAAGATGTCGTTACCATTGTAAGCTACACGTGAACCTCAAGACTCTGTTCGTCGTGATCCCTGCTTTCGCAGCTCTAGCAGCTCCTTCTGCACCCTAGCCATTTCACAAATACGGTCCTCATTGATGGAGATCCGCTTCTCCAGTACGGACAGCGTCCGTGTGACGATCTCCAGCTGGCCCACAATGTGTTGCAACGTGTTATTCATATCCATTGAGTACCGTTCTCCCGTCACACGATTTGTCGGTGTTCCGCCTCGGTTGGTAGGCGACCTTGCCTCGCTACCAGGTGACCTCGGCGCCTGCAGTGGCGTCGGAGGTGGTGGCAGAGGAGAAGACACCGACATCGACGATCCACTGGATAGCGGAGACTTCTTCGGCGAAATCATTGGTCGTGCTTCATACTTCGACGCTGAATACGGGTGTCGTGGTTTTTGCTGAGGTGTCGGTACCGGCGTCGTAGTAGGCGTTGGCGGAGGCGACCCCATCGGCACCTCCCCACCCGATACTCGAGCACGACTGTCCTCGTCCTCACCACTAGAGCTCCTTGTCTTCCCCTCCTTCTTGTCACTGCTCCGTCGTTCCAGTACCGCTTTCTCCATATTCACTTTGGGCATTTGTCGATCCACCTGCAGACACTTGTCCAAATCTGCGTCCCACACCAACACACACGAGTCCACCGCTCCGGAAGCCAGCAACCTGCAGTCCTGCGAGAACTCTCCACAATTCACGGCGCCATCATGTCCCTGCAGCGTGTACAGCACCTGTCCCTCCCTCACATCCCACAACTTGATGGAATTATCGTGCGACGTCGAGAGCAAATAGTTGCCCGTCGGGTGGAACGCCACCCACGTGGCACTGGCATCGTGCGCCTTGTAGTGGTGCACGAGTCGGCCCGCCCTCGTATCCCACAAATTGACGCTTTTATCATAACTACATGACGCTACCGTATTGCCATTGTCCGTCGGGTGGAACGCCACGCAGTTCACAATACCGGCGTGCTCGTAAAAAGTGTTTAAACACCTTTTGGTCTCCGAGTCCCATAACTTGACCGTTTTGTCGTCGCTGCCCGACGCAATGCGTCTGGTATCAGCACTGAACCTGGCGCTCCTGACCCAGTTGCTGTGGCCTGTCAAACTGCAGCGGAAGCGACGGGAGGGCAGCGTCCAGACCTTGAGCGACATGTCGTCGCTTGCCGTCAATAATTCACGTCCAGAGCTCGAGAAACTCACGCTGCGCACAGCTCCAGCGTGTGCCTTGATGGTGACAGAGTCTCCCCTTACAGTGGGCGTCCAGAGGCGCACAGTGCGGTCTTGAGAGGCCGAAGCGAGGACGTCTCCGGCGGGTGAGAAGCTCACGGCGTGGACGGGACCGGAATGGTCTTGGAAGCGGAAGGCGCGCAGCTGCGGCTTGAAGTTCCACACCATCACGAGGCCATCGAGGGAAGAAGACGCCACCTGCTGCCCATTCGGGTGTACGCTCACGCCCGTGACGGCCGATTTGTGGCCACGGAACGTGCGCTCTAAGGACGGATTCTGCATTTTAGGAGTTTGGGAAATGTATGGGCACTTTGTATGGAAAGAGATGGCTACATTATTGAAGGAGGGTTTGGGTGCTTTTATGGAAGATTTTGGGACTTATACGTTGAATCGACTAAATGTATTACCACAACAAGAGGCAGATTCAGGAGTGTCAATGAGTTGTTCGAGAAGGAGGCGAGTTTCGAAACCAGACAGCTTGGCACGTTGTCGAGACGAATAGTAGGATCTGCTTGGTGACCACAATTGAATTCAGGCTTGAGTACGCCAACATTTCTTGCAGCGAGAAAGGTTACAGGTGGCAGCCGAAAGCTGTGGATCGAGCTTACATACACCTTTGTTTCGTGAAGACCAGAGCTGGCAAGTGACCAAGTCAGGAAAAAACTGGATAAAGTATTTTAGTGCGCTAGTCATGTTTCAGTGACGGAATAAAGCTACAAACGAATGCTTCAAAGGGTTGAAAAGATAACGCAAAATCCATTGCTGTTATCGGCCACGCCTACGAGCTAATCCAGTTCATGCTTTCTCTTTTGCCAACCTTGATAGTCAGTCGAATCTCTCCTCGCGGCTTCCAAAAACGGTGCGTCCTCAATACTCCCACCCTCTACAGCCAAAGCACCTCAATCGAGGTGTAACGCATTGAAAGCGCCCACAACATCCGCCTGTGCAACTTGGTGGACCAATCTTCGCTGGGCATTAAAGTAAAGCAGCAATCGTGACGTAAACGAAATACTTCGCCCAATTGCCATCGAAACGAGCGCTTCGTTATCCAGCACATGCGGAAACATAAGCGCTAGGGTGTCTCGAATGATTCGGCCTTTCATTCCAGCAACCACTTCCACGACGCAACCCCCAGCAGCTCCACACACGCGTCTGATCTCACCCGCATTTTCACCTGTGGACGCACCGTCAACCACCGCCAGCACTCGAATCGATTTCACTTCGAATGTCCGATTGCCAAAAGTAGAGCGTCCTTGTTGCAAGACAAACTGGTGCACATCACCACTTAGGTCCGAGTTTTCTCGGGTAGCGAGAGTGTTGGGGATAGCGATGCCGCCTGTACTTGGGCTGAGCCCAAACTTGCCAGCTTGCAAACCATCCAGCAGTGCCCACGACAACTTGAGCACGTCAGCTTGAAAATGCTGCCCATGTAGCAGCATATAAGTGATATGCAGGTCACGATGCTCCGTCAATTGCTGGATTTGCTGTCGAAGCTCGTTGGTGTCCAGCGTCAAGTTGTACACTCGGGACCGGTAGGCTTCGTTCTGGCGTCGTTGCTGTTTCTGAGCGGCACTCAATCGGTGGGTCCGTTTGCGTTGGTTATCTGGGACCAGCTGCAAATTCAGTCCACTCGGTTCTTGCGAAGAACTTAAGACTGCAGGTTGTAGTACCTCGACTGGTGGTGCTGCTGCAGTTGTCAGTTCTTCTTCCTGACTTTCCGGACTCGAGCAGAGCAAAGTACTAATCTTCATTGCTGCTGAAGCAACGACGTCTGGTGAAGAGTGAGAAAGCAGAAATGTCCAACCCTAGACGAAGGCCTCCGGTAACCTATCGCCACAATTGAATGGCTCCAAGTTTTCAAGGCACCCCTTTGCAGCCGTTGGAGAGCGTCGGTCGCGGAATTCTGCAGCGTGTAAGTGAACCTTGCGCATGTCGGCAAAAAAACGTTTGTGTCTGCGTCAAGCACGCCTGCGACGAGGGGTATGGCGACGCTGAAATTCTTCAGGGAAATTACTAGATCGTAACTTCATTGGCACCTCTGCGATAGTTCTAACATCCTTATTATCTTGTATCCACAACAATTGTATCGCAGTACCCAAACCACCAGAGCTAGATCTTCACTAGTTGCTCAACAACTGTTATGCAGCGAAACATGGTCGAGAAGCTTCACTGAGCCACTTGGTGTTGCAATCTTGCGTTTTTTCTGCCGCATATTTTCTGGTGACTCATTTCATAAATGCGTAGTGCTTGTTACCCAACCGCCAGTTTCGATACTGTCGTGCGTTATCTGCAATGTATCTGTCGCCAACACGTTTCTCAATCTCTATCGTTAGACCTTAAGCGGCGAAGTTATCTGTCCCCAATCAACTGCATGTCCTCAGTACCTTCATCAGTGCGTACGGAAAACTGTAGATGCTGCAATTAAAAAAATGATTGCAGTATCTTTTTTTGCCTGGCATCGAAATACTTCAAGTAGTACCATAATACATCACTTCGTACAGAACATAAAACAAGAATTCACCGCATACAAGCGTGTCATCTGCTTACACGGAACCATGCTTTCTTCGTTTTGTCACCGTCCACACTCAAGATAAGAAGTCGGTATCCATTTCATGATAGTGATGAAGTCAATACCAACTTGGTAATATTACCAATTTCTCCTTTTAGAGCCCACCAGCAATTGAAGGTACGTAGATACGTTGATGCCAAAAACACACAGCTCCGGTGAATCGCTAGGCATTGCCACTCTCGTGATATTTTGTGATAACTGGGTGAGCTGTGAGATCGCTTCAATCGCGTCGCCACATCTCTACAAATGAATCTAAACGGTCAGAGAGGAAATTCCGCGTGGTTTTCATCCTGCCGGATTCGATAGCCTCTTTCAGACTGCCTGTACAAGTTTACTTCTTGACTGGGCCAAATAGCCCGCCGTCATTATCCCAATCGGAATCTGAGTCCGAGTACGGGTCTGATTCTGCCGCTCTCATGCGAGCGGCAGCATTGGGAATTGGTGGGTGAACAGCGGGTGGTGGAGTACTTCCTGCTGGTGGCCCAAACAGTGAGCCTGAAGGTGCTGCAGCTGGTGCAGGTACCGGGGCAGGAGTACTTGAGACGGCAGGCGCTGGCGCTGCAGCCATAACAGGTTTTGCTGGAGCAGGCTTTGACGTTGCAGCGCCAAAGAGTCCACCGTCATCATCACTCCAGTCATCACTATCGTCGTCAGAGGAAATCTGCCGCTTAATCAAAGGTCGGGTGGGGGTACTGTAGTAGCCACTGCCGGCGTAGGTGCTACGATAGGAGCCGGTGTAGGTACTACGGTAGGAGCTGGTGTTGGGGTCGGCGCAGATCGCGCGGGTGGTGCTCCAAACAGACCTCCATCATCAGAGTCACTTGAATCGCTGAGTACTCGAGGCTGGGCTTGAGCTGGAGGGGCTGTTATAGGCGCAGCAACGACAGGCTTGGGCGGTTGCGAGATTCCAAAAAGGCCTCCATCGTCGTCGTCACTATCACTATCGCTGGCATTGCGCGTTACCACAGGGGAAGGTCTTGACGTAACAGCTTGAGGTGGTTTCGCAACAACCGGCGGAGTGGCGACAGAATTGCTTGGCTTGCTTGCACCAAAAAGACCCCCACCATCACTGTCATCACTTTCGTCACTATCACCTTCACCAAAAAGCCGTCCTTGCTGTGCGCGTTGTGCTGGCTGCGGGCGAGGAGCCAACACTGGAGGCACCACGGTTGCTGGGGGAGTAGATGCTGGCTTCGCACCAAAAAGACCTCCATCATCGTCATCATCATCATCATCACTGCTATCAGAATACGTTGGGCGTTGGGGTGGTAGGATCGCGGCAGGGGGCACGCTTGCGGGTTTTGCAACTGATGCAGCTGTCTTTGCTGGTGCGGCTCCAAAAAGCCCACCATTGTCCTCATCATCACTACTATCGTCTGATAGATCGAGACGCCGAGACTGTTGTGGAGGTGGCAGCACCGATACACCCGTAGGAGCCTTCGTGGATCCTGATGGGCGGCCAAATAGGCCACTTGTCGTGGACTCATTGTCGCTGTCGCTGGAAAAGAAACTTTTTTCGACTCAAGCGCGTTCGACTCTCTCGAGGTCGTTTGGCCTGTAGGGGGTAAACGGAAGCCCTGGGGTGATGCTTGTGGCACAGGAGTTTTCGGTTCTTTGGTGGCGCCAAATAATCCTCCTTCTTCGTCCGAAGATGATGAGCCAAACGAATCTGATCGTCGTGGGGTGAGACGTGTGCTACTGTTATGACGCTTCGGAGTACTGGCGGTAGAAGATTCTACAGCAAACAGCGACGGCCGCTGCACCGGTGCTTCGTCAGTGGCGAACACGCGCGGTTTCGCTGCGGGGGCTGAGCCGAACAAACCGGCATCGCTCTCTTCGTCAGAGCTATCAAAGAACTGGTCTTTTCGTGCAGGGGTCGGCGCAGCAAAAGGTGGCGGTGCTTCCTGCTCACGACGACTCGCCGAGCTTTGCTTGCGACTGGGGGTCTTTTTACTCTCGCCGTCACTTTCGCTGGACCAGTCACTGTCATCACTCTCTTCATCAAACACCGGGCGCCGCCGAGAACTTCGCGAAGAGGACACTCTCGGTAGCGGCGGAGCAGATTCCGGCACTGATGGGCGTCCGAACAGTCCACTCGTGTCACTCTCGTCTGAGTCCGCTCGTCGTCGAGGCGGCTCGACAGTCGGTGGGCGGCCAAACAGTCCGCTCGTATCACTCTCATCTGAATCAGCACGTCGTCTTGGCGGAGGCGCCGCAACCGAGGACCCATCGGACTCCTCAGAGCTCGACCGATAGCGAGAGCGCGAGTGCGACGAACGCCTTTTGCTCCTCGACTTCGGAGACGCGTCGGAATCCGACGCCGAGTCGGACTCTGAATCCGAACTGCTGTACGACGAGGCGTAGCTCGAGTCGCTGTCACTGTCCGAGTAATCTTCCGGCGCAGCGCCCAACCCGAGCGTCTCGTCCTCCAGGAACTCCCTCGTCCCGATGATAAAAGGCAGCGGACGTTCATTGTAGATATCCAACACGGTATCGAACTGGGACGACGCGTCGCTCTTGTCGTCCTCCTCTTCGTCCATCATCACAAAGAGCTTCATGGCTTCCATACCCATATCTAAAGCTGACCTGTACTTGTTCACAATAGACTCGGCTGCGGCCTTGGCACCTCCGTCTTTGCCTTCCGTCGTCGCATTAGAAATAGAAACGTCCGTGGCACTAGTCGATTCCTTCTCCTTCTCACTCTCCGTCTTGTCCCCATTGACTTGGGCCGTTTCTATCCCAAAGAAATCCTCCTGCTCTTCATCGTACACGCGGTTCTCAATGAACTGGTTGTTCGAGAGCATTAGAAACTGGTTGAACGTGTTCTTCAGCCGCACGTGGGCCGAGTCCGCCTCCGCTGCGATGTCCCGCACGCTGTCTTCCAGGTCTTTGGTGCGGGCGAAGAGGTCGGTCGAGTATTTCTTTAGAAACGCGTGGAGCTCGTGGTCCGAATGCAACGTCCAATTAGAAACGTCCGCTGCCAGGTCATTTAGCGTCTTGGCTTCGGCCGCTTTGGGCGCTGGGAGCGGCTCTTCCTCTTCCTGAACGGGTTCTTCGTCTTCTACGGGCGGAGGGGGCGGGGGCACCACCGCCAACGCGCTCTCGAACGCAGGCGCGGCCTCCAGAGCCAGCATGGACGCCATGGGTCTGATTACTCCTTTAGTTGTGAGATTGAAGAGGGGAAATAGTGTGCACCACATAGAGAAGGTGTGGTACACACACTGCCTTGTTGAAGCCGTTAGTTAGGTCAGTTGGCAAGTTGCCTTTTTGTAGCCATGGAGCCAAGACGTCCCAAGCATAAGCAGGCGCCGCCGCTCGAGGTCTCGTCCAGGGAATTGTTGAAAGCGTTGAGTGACTATAAGACGTATGTGTGTCCTAGTGAAGACGCTGAGCGAGCGGCGTTTCCGAACGGTAGGGAGGACGCCAAGCCCCGAGTGATCCACACGCACATGTCCATGGTCTTTTTGCTGCCGGAGCGCGTGTACAAGGTGAAGAAACCCGTGGACTTTGGCTTTGCAGACTTCTCGACGCTGTTCAAGCGCTTCCAGGCCTGTTTCGCAGAGGTGCAGCTCAACAAACGACTCGCGCCGGACGTGTACGTTGGGGTCGTCCCCGTGTCCATGAAGAGAGAGACGAGGGAGATTTGTGTGCGCTGCGACGACTTCTGGACGTCTGAGAAGAGCATCAACTTGGACTGGTGGCTCAACGACCAGTTTGGGGAGATTGTCGAGTGGGCCGTGCACATGGTGCGACTGCCCGACGACTGTACGCTGCTGCATCGCATGGATCACGGCGAACTGACAGAGAGTGTGCTGGATCAAGTGGCGGACAAACTCGTTGAGTTCCATGCGGATGCTCGTCGCGGACCGAAGATTGACCACTTCGGGAGAGAACCAGTGATCCGGCACAATATTGATGAGAACTTCCACCAAACTGCTGCACACACGGGCATGGCAGTTAGTGAACCGGTGTATCGCCGAGTGAAGGAGCTGTCGTACTCGTGGCTGAAGAAACTCAAGCATACTTTCGCGTCGCGCGTGGAGAACGGATATATTTGTGATACGCATGGGGACCTGCGACTTGAACACGTCTACAGAGTGCCTCGTTCAGCCAAAGACGCCAAGTTTGTCATCTTGGACTGCATCGAGTTCAACGAGCAGTTCCGATTTGGAGATCCATTGTCTGACGTAGCGTTCCTGTCGATGGACATTTGGAGCAAAGGTCGTCCTGATCTCGCTCGCTTTCTGCAGCACCAGTATCTCCTCAAGGCAGTGCAAAATTCACCTGAAAATGCTGACCTTTTTGTCTTTTACACCGCGTACCGAGCCGTTGTGCGAGCCAAGGTTTGTGGATTTCGAGTGATGGACCCCACGCTATCGGCTGTGACTCGAGTCGAGGAAATTCAACGTGCTCATTGCTACTGGTTGGTGGCCTTGGAACTTCTGAGTCCGCCACCGCTGCGTCCGTGTTTGATTCTTGTTGGAGGTCTCCCAGGAAGTGGCAAGTCAAATTTGGCAAAGATGCTGGCAGAATCGGATGACACGTTGGTGTGGCTGCGCTCGGATGCTATTCGCAAGGAACTCGCCGAACAATTTGCTACCGAGAAGGCAAGTAATGACAGCGGTGATGATTCTGCTGCGAAAGGTGAAGGTAGCTTTGAAGAAGGACTCTACTCTCCCGAAATGACCCAGCGCACATACGACGAGATTTTGAAGCTAAGCAAGAAACATTTACGTAAAGGAGAACGAGTTGTTGTCGACGCCACTTTCCGAGATCCCATCCAGCGTCAGAGATTTATTGCCGCCGCTCGAACGGAAGGCTCGCTATTTGCTCTTATCATGTGCGAATGCGATCGGGAGATCATCAAAGGACGTATGCTAGCTCGGAAGAACGATATCTCCGATGCAACGTGGGAAGTGTACGAGTCCATGGAGAAAACGTGGCATTTTCCTGAGCGCAATACGATGGTCGAGTGCAGCGTCGTGAACACGGAGAAGGAAAAGGAGTTGACTCTGCGGCGTGCTCAATTATTTTTGCGCAAGATTGGTCTGCTATGAGTTGGGATTGTCAGTAGCACCGACACGGGTAGCGAGAAATTGGTAAGCAATGTTACTGTGCTGCATCAATCCGAACGCTCACGAACTTTTCAAATTGCGGTTACTGCTGTTGATGAAATCTGGACACGACTTTTGTATTTCCGCACACGTTTCGTAGGTACACGGAGGGCTTTGGATTCGTTGGGGAGTATTCCTACGGTAGTATTACGATGGCTGTTGGGTGGTTCGCACTGGTGATGGGGCCACCATTGTCGGCGGCGGCACCTGTCGCTGTTTACACACGCACGGCTGCTCTGCGCGGCCACCGCAGTAACAACATGTCTTGGTGAGCACTTTGGATCCGAATGTAGTTCTCCAATGCGGCGGCCACGTCGTCTCGATCGACGGGCGTGCACAAAGACGCACGTAAAACATCGCCAGCCTCGGGTAAAGTCCATCAAGCTGCAGGCCACACCGCACAGCGTACGCGATGTTGGTGAAGAGCGTAAAGTCGCACAGGTACGGCATCCCCGGGTCCACGAGGAACTGGTGTCCGTCCAAATATGCTTCCCACAGACTCAGCTCGTTCTCCACGGACGCCCACTTGGCGTTCACAACAGCGGGATTCCTCTTGTCCTGCGGGAAGCGACGCAAGTAAACCACCAGGTCGCCCACAACAGACAAAATCTCGTTGGCTTCATGTAGTCGGGACTGGGCCACTGCATAAAGCGCAGGCGAGCCCGGCATACACGGCGCCATGGGGTACCTCTTCTCTAGATACTCAAGAATGGCGCCAGACTCATACACAATAGTGCGGTACTGGGTCGGGGTCTGCGTCATGAGCTTAGAGATGCCCATGGCCGCCTCCGCCACTTTACTCTTGGGCGTCAGGTCCTTCTCGTCCTCATTTTCTCGTGGTGGCGGCAGTTCCACGGGCTCCACCAGCACAGGGATGCGCATTCGGGGGTTCAACGCTCGGAAGAAGGGCGACTTGAGCACGCCACTGGAGAAACTCACACACACGCTACGGTACGGTAACTTCTTCTCCTCCAGCGCGATGAGGATCCGCCAGGCTGCAGAGAGAAACGACACAAAATGAGCAACTTCTCAGAAGACGATTGGCGCAAAGTCCTCACCCTGCGGACTGCCGGAGCCCCAGTACACCACGCGCTCGTGCGGCAGCGGCGCCAGACGTAGCATCTCCTCCTCGCTGGCCACCAACCGGTTCGGGTCCGACTCGGGCGGCGCTTGCTGCTGCATCCTGTGACGTCTTCTCCCTGTGGCTTCCTCGCTCGGCTGGCGCGCAACGTCAATTGGGAAAAAAATGCGTAGGATGGGTGTGTACCTGTGGGAATTAATTGGATGCAGAGCCGGACCAGATGTTTTACAATATATCGGTTTTAGCCAATTAGAGACGGGTTTTGGATCGCGTTTGCTGCATTTTAGCCAACCAACGAATCGGAAGGTGTCGCTCTGGCACAATACCTCTAATAATTAATGTATGTTGACCGTAAGTATTTCTTATGAATTCAAGCGGCCACGCCGCGTAGACTCTCATCGCTGGCATGGCTCCCACGTCTTCATTGCGTGAACCCCACCACGGAAAAGTTACCTCAAGCTGCGATTTTTGAGCTGAAGTTTTCGTCCGTGTGCGCCACACCACGCATTTCATGTCCACCACACCACAGTGGTGTTTCGCACACCCTCTTCCGCCGAAAGTTCAACGTCGTCCATTCACCAAGAGCTGCGAAGGGATCCCAAGACGAAGACGAAGACCGACGCCCATGGCCAAGACGAAGGCGAGTTACGACGCAGACGATTGGCTCGTGGTGAGCGACGACGAGAGCCACGCGCAGCCGCAGGACGGAGAGAAACCTCCTCCTGGTCGTCTTGAAGCGACACGGAATCAGATTCTGCACAGCGCCAGGCCCGACGAACAACACGCCACCAGCTCCGATCTCGAGCTGGAATCAGACTCGAGTCAGACTCCGCCAAAGCAGCAGCACTGGAACCTCTTCCAGGTAGAAACTAGGGTTTAAATGCGTGCTGGTTGTCGTTGCGATCATTGACTAGGGTTTCTCTGTGTGTGCTGAAGCTGCTGGTGTGGCATAATGGGCTGAAACAGCCAATTGAGCTCGTGGACGAGCACCACAAGCCCCTGGTGGTGGCTGTACACGAGAGCTGCCCCAAGAGGGAACTTGCAGGAAAAGGTCCACGAGATGGTCCTCACACAGCCGCAGCTCCGTGGAGTGTTCTCACAGGTGACGAGAGAGAACATTTGTGACGTGGTTCAAGTGTGTGAGCGCTGGGACGAGCAAATGTCGTGGGTGCCTCTTGAGAGAAATAAAGGTTGAAGAAGACGTGCAGAAAGCTGATGAGGTGGAGCAGTCTGGTGGTGACACTTCCAGTAGTGTGGTGAGACTGCAGCTTACGTCGCAGGTGGAAGCAATTTGACAACCAAGAATGGGACCAGCTACTGGTGGAGACGAGATTTGAGGTCCCCCGCGGCGGTGAGCTGACGGACTGGCGCCGTGGTAGGTTTTACAGCGACATCCAGGAGGTTGCCTGGCGCTTCACTCTCCAGATCGGTCAATTGGTTGATGCATTAGATACCGACAAACGTTGGTATGAATCGCGCATCGTGGATATGGACGCTGTGTACGTGAAAGTGCACTATCGTGGTTGGACTTCCAAGTGGGACGAGTGGCTACGCCGCACGTCGGGGCGCCTCGCTCCGCTGCATACCAAAGTACCTAACTGGCGAGCCTTTCATGTCAGCGATGAAATTCTGGTCGGTTCTGCGGTTCCTGGGAAGAAGTACCCTGAGTGGCGGAACGCTTGTGTGACAGCTTGCGATAAGGAAGACAACTTGCTTCAAATTGAAGTGGAAGTTGATGGCAAGAAGAAGTGGATGGATGCGCAGGACGAGCTCATTTGCCCAAAGGGTACACACAAAGCCGCAAATGACGGTAAAAAAGCGGGTTCGGAAGTGCTAGCGGCACCTGCATCCTTGCTTTTCAACTACTTCGAGCGTCCCGATGAGTTGCCACCCTCTCCTCCCGGCGAAGGAGACGGCACTAAAAATGAAGTCGAGTCTTTGCGAGAAGCCACGCATGCTATGCACGTAGCAGCTAGTGATGCGGATGGCGACGAGTGGTGTGTGGTTGGTGATGATTGCGAAGAAAATGTTGAGACAGCAGCGACCACAGAGGATAACAACAAAGTGGACGCAACGGTTAAACCAGAAACCGAAGAGGCTGAGGCTGAAATGAGTGATGCGAGTAGTGTCTCTGCTAATTCTTCGGGTCGTGGTGATAGTAGGAATGAACAGCCTACACAGAGCATAGTACCGCCTACGGTTGGTCAAATCATTGCAACAACGACAGAGGTAATGGATGGTCGAATCGACACGACCATCAGCGAGGAGGATGCTTGGCGCTACCAACTTCAGATTGATCAGCTAATCGATGCTCGTGACACGGATAACGCTTGGTGGGTTTAGAATCACAGCTAATGCATCTGAATTTTCTCGGTTCACCCTAACAGTTTCAAAACGTGCCATGTAGGTATGAATCACGGGTGGTGGCCCTAAGCTCAACGCTGGTGAAGCTACACTATCGTGGTTGGACATCCAAATGGGACGAATGGATCGAGCGTACGTCAAGTCGAATTGCGCCGCTGCACACCAAAGTGCGGAACTGGCGCGACTTCAAGGTTGGCAACACACTGATGGTGGGCCAGAATGTCGCCACGAAGAAATACCCCGAGTGGCGCAACGCCGTTGTTACGGCTTGCGAAGCGTGTGAGGTGGACAGTCGACTTCGGATCGAGGTGGACGTTGACGGAACCAAACAGTGGATGGATGCCCAGGACGAAATGCTGTGTCCCCCACGCACTCACAAGGCAGTGAACTCCTCGATGCTGAAGCACATAGCGCCGCTATTCTAAGGCAACTAAGAGGCTGGTGGATTACATGTCAACGCGCAACCATCAGTGAAAGTAGTGGATGGATCTTTGTGCTGGTAATATGCATTTGCCATTGCTTATATTGCGAACTCTTGGTGAATGAGAAAAAGAAGTTGACAGTACATTCCAAAACAAGAAATTTTGTTTGTTTCAGGATAAAAAAACAAATCTTGTCGCCAGGGCTGTGCAGTACTGGCACTTTTTCCAAACTACTGGCGGTTGTAGGATGATGCGGAGCTTAAAGCTGCTGCAGTACTTCGTAACTCGATTCACAACTTCTTGACTACTTGAGGAGAACTAGGGTAACCCTACTCTGGCCCACTAAAGCATCGACAAATGAATTTAACCTCACTTTTTATGCTAGCATTTGATTTGCTGAAATAAATTTTAGACCTCGTGATTGGTCAAAAGGTTTGACGGACGAGGTGTCAGAGAGTTATGCTGTGCATACAAGTGTTGCCCATCGTATCCGGAATATAAAATTCGTTTAATATCGCTCAAAATTGCGAACGTTTCGCAAAAAAAAACCTAAAGCCATTCAAAATCGGTGATTGAAAATGAACTCGTATTTTCGCGTTTTCAGGTGTTTTTGAATGCCAATCATATCACCCGATAGAGCAGAATCTCAGCTTTAATTTAAGGTCTGGCACCCCCAACTACAATTTTTTCTAAATTTTTAATCCTCCGAAAACCGAAGTGTCGATTCTTAACCCTTCAACCCCATCATGTTGGACCCACCAACATAACGGGTAACAACCATGACAGGACCAACGATTGTCGGTACGTTTGTTGTCGATTCGACATTCGCTGTCTAACATCTTGACGACCGGCGGGGAGGTGGATCCTGAGCTGGTGGTGGCCCGCCGAACGGAGGAGGTCCTTGGTACTCGTTGACGCGGCCAACAGGCTTCAAGTAATCGTAGCGGTTGCGGTAGCCTTTTATGCGCTTGGCTATTTCCTTTCTCTCCTTCACAAATTGTGCACTGCACACAAACACCTTCTATAGAAGCCGCTTCATGTCGCCTTGCCTGGCGAAGCGCTTCTTGCACTTGGGCAGGTCTTGGAGTATCGTGGTATTTTCGTCCACCCTGTGTCACATTCCCTCTTCTCCTCTAACACTACCTCCTGGTAGCGGCCCCTACACCTGTGCATTGGCGCGTTTATTTTACTCACACTTCACTTCAAGAAAGTATTGGTCAACATTCAATACAAACGCCAAGTCAAAATTGCAATATGTTGGAGCTCCAGCATGCGTAGAGACACTGCAACTAGGGTTAGCCAATTGATACAGAAACGAATTTATAAATAACACGGCATTTTCCCATCCATTGTGTGGCTAATTGATTGCTAAAATCGCCCATCTGATTGCTGAACCTTGCAGAAACCAGTCTGAAATACATCCTTTATCGGTTTCGATTGCTTCGTTTTGCTTGCTGACGCTGACGATATCGATTAGTCAAGTCCTGCACATACTGCAGGTTTTCGTCTGGTTCCCACGTCACCTTGGATTGACCGAGCCACTTCATATTATACTGCTTGTTTCCTTTCTTGATCCGGAAACCGACAATATCCCCGACCCGTTCGCCTTTGTATCCATCTGGTAGCTGAAATTTGAAAATGGGTTGGTCTTGTTGGGTGCTCACAATGTATGGCTTTAATGATGTGCAGAACCGAGCTTGAGTAGGCAACTCAAGACGACAGTATTAATGGGAAACCTTCGCAGCGACATCAAATGGACCAATTCAACGCGGTCCCAATTTCTTCATAGTTGTTCCGGCGTG
This sequence comes from Phytophthora sansomeana, assembly GCA_032158285.1. NCBI lineage: Eukaryota > Oomycota > Peronosporomycetes > Peronosporales > Peronosporaceae > Phytophthora > Phytophthora sansomeana. The sequence goes on from JAPDHH010000200.1 coordinate 674,308, forward strand.
ATAGCTGGCAAAATGGATTCGTTGACAACAAGACTCGATCTCCAATCATAAACTCTTGAATAAGTCTACTGCAGTCATATATTCGACTCATTCGATCTTGTGCTGTCTGTAGTTGTCTCCGTACTCGAGCAAACAGATCCTTTTGTTTCCCCAATAAAGTTTCCGCTAATCTTGACGTCGCTCCATCATCTCCTTCTGTCCTGTTATAGCTTGTTAGTGTTGCTGGTTGATAACCTAGGTCTGCACAGAAAGGTGAAAATCGAACCTTGATAGCGGGAGTGATATGAGAACTCCGCTAATGATGTTTACTCATCCCAGTTATTGCTGCTACTGTTACCGAGCGCTATTAAATAATTCTCAATCGAATTCATACCTGAAAGTATCTCTTGTGGTAGACCATGCAGGGGAAGGATTCGATTCCGGTGCAGCCGAGCTGTTTCAAAAGTCTATGCTATCGTAGGAGTCGGGATAAAGTGGGTCCACTTTGTCAGCCGATAAATCGCGACCATGATCTCGTAATCTGCTAGTACCAGTCGAATTCCTTCATTAAAGCCTTTCGCGATCCCTTTGGCTAAAGTCTACTATACAAGCCTAAGTTATTTGAATCTTTAAGGGCACATTTTCTGCCCTTTAAGGAATTCATCGTACTTGCATTGGACTATCTCTTGTAACAAATCATTCAAGAATGCTATGCTAATGTAATCCGTCAAGTGAATTTAACTTGATTTAATTATGCTTGAATGATTACATATAATACATTATTGTCACGGTCCAATTCCTATTGAAATTTGGTTAAAATGGCACAAAAATCGCCCTTAAAGGGGGTATTTTCATACCGTGTTTTGAAAAAATCTACTTCAATACAATATTCTCTAAGTTTTCGTCGTGGAAGACAAGATGGTGGCTTCTGCTGGAATAATGTTTTGTGTCTCGTGAGAATAGGATACATAGGATGCTGACGATAATCATTAATTTCAACTTGTTGCTGGGATTCATCACTTTCTTTTTGTGTTTTCGGCCGGACAACGAAGATACACTCGATGTTTGTTGGCTTGTTCAGCATTCTCCGAATTTTTTTGATAAATATACTTCGTAGTACCGGTGATTGCCGGCAAATAGCCTTTGGCGGGAAGGTCATTCGTAGTTTGCTTGTCATGCTTTGTCGAAATGGGATCCCGCTGGCCACCAATCGTCACATCAGGGGTTTTGGTATGAAGTTGTTTACACCATGTTCTTTTTCCTGGACATCTTCACTTTTTCCGACTTACCCTGCGTGATATTGGTCGTAGGTTGAACTCTCAACTCAACCCAGTCGTCATTTTAAGCCAAGGAATGCCCAGTAGAAGGTCTTGGTCTTCGAGAACTTCAATCACCAGGAAGTCATTGGTATACGGTGGAAAGGTTTTCATGTACACAGTCATGTCAATCGTTTTCACTGGGATCTCCATAGTCCTGCATGTTCGCCAGCGCTTTTTCGCTGGAGTCGTCGTGATAACACGATCTTGAACTCCATTCACTTCACAGAACCTTGGGCTAACTCCATCGATTGTAGCGCCAGTATCGATGAAAGTCGACTTCATGATGCAATGCCCTCAGTTGAACACTGTACAGTACTCTTAGTATGTAGTAAACAAAAGTCGATACACCTTCTCTCTCGTGTTTCCGTTTCTTTACGATCACGAATTTCAACGTCGCCAAATGCAACTGATAGACCATAAAATAGGTCGAGCTTCACTTCGCCCACCAGAGTGCTCGGCCTCCAATAGCATGGCTAGTTTGACTGCCGTTCTGTCAGCGATAATGCTTGGTGCTCGTCGCCAACATCTAGCGACTCTAAGAGCGTAAAACTTCCGATGCAAGTCTTGCTTACGCTGCACATTTCGTGGCTTATTTTCTGGATGCTCGACCCAGCATTCATCCTCGCTGTGAATCCCACATTTGAAATGCTGACAAAGTGTGCCACGAGGTGACCCTGCTCCAGGGTTGTTGTTTCGGCACCAGCCCCAACAAGCTGCCGATCCCCCCTCCCTCAAGCATGACTTGTGAGTGGAGCATGCTGCATAGTCGCTCGAAAATGACACTATCAGTAGCTTTTGTGAAAAGATCGGCAACTTGCTGCTGAGTTGGGAAGTAATCGACGTGGTTCGTATTCTTCGCGATAGCATCTACTTGATGTTAAATGGCGAGTACACTGGGGCGATACTGCGTTCTCCATCGACTTAATAGCCGACTGATTGTCGACGCGAAGCAAAATGGATGTATCTTCAGGTAGTAGCTGCAGCTCGCCCAAATCTTGACGAATTCCAATGCAATCAGCACATGGGGCGCTATATTCAGCCTCCATAGTGGGCAATGCAACCGTGGTCCGTTCCCGGGAGTCCCAGGAAAATTGTCATCGAATTTATTTGGAGTACTGCACCACTTGCTGATTTTGTTGTACTGGAGTCACCAGTCCAGTTTGCGCCGGAATAAACTACATCATGTAGTTGAGCTCATGGACCACTCCCGAATTTGTACAATAGAGACCGACGCTCGTAGTACCTTTCAGATGTGGCGAAGTGGTCCTGCGAAAATTGCTGATCGCTGGGGTCCTCTTGCACACCGCGCCCGAACTGCCGACTAACGGAGGGGGTACTCCGATCTTCAGTGAAGTTGTGTGGTTCACCTTGTGTACCCGTCGGTGGGCATTTCGCTCTTCGGATGATCTCTTGTGGAGACGCGGTAGCTTGATCTCAGGCTGTTGGTGGACAGCGGGAGGTTGGTGGCGGTAACGGGGATACTTCTGCTCGTTACGCCGGGGTTATGTCGAGTTGTCGATCTTGAGGGTCGAGATCGGTGACTCTTCGGCCGATGTCGATCTAGGCCGTGTGGTGGGGTCTTGCGGTCGGCGCACCGCCTTCCTTCCTTGTTCCTTTCCGTACTTGTCGCTTCCTATAGCGAGGGGATTGATTGAGAAGTCGACGGTCGCCTTGGCCAAGTAAATCCTTGGCGGCCGAGCCTCGATCAGGTGTAATACTCCGGTAGCTTGTCGTCGGGTGGGCCAATAGTCGTTCCCGTGCCCGGTATACTGAAGCGAAGACCACTTGACCAGAAGGAAGCAAATTCAACTCTGTTTACTGTGTTAGCTTTTCCTTCTTCGTGTCCTACGGCTCCTAGTGTGCTGCCACGTGTGTGGCTCTCGCTCACTTACTGCTAAGTACGATTACTCTACCTAAGTGCGATTACGCCACAAGATCGACTCACGCCTCTCCGAACTGATGCACCGTGGGTACAATCGACTTTGACAGGGACTTGAAGACTTGCCCGTGTTGTCACTCTTGGGCGGTGTCACTCGGGTCATTCAGCCTTGATCGCAACGGCGGAGATCGAAAGTGACCACGCGAGCATCGCGGGGAGATTTCCTTCTTGCCACTTTCCCACACAGATATCGCAGTACAAGTTTGACCCCACACCAGTGTGTCGCTGTCGGGCGCGCCACGAACCAAACAGTTCACTGACATGATAATGTCATGGTGGGGACAGTGAGACAACCAAAGCAAACTCCCAATCGCTTCGCGTACCGTGTCGGTAAATGGCTCAAAAGGTTGCGGCAGTTGACTTCAATTGGTGTCACTGCTTGGGACGACACTGTTCCCTCTCAAACTTTTGTAGGCGTTCCTCAATCGTTTGCTGCTGGAGGAGGAAAATGCTAGTTGGGGTTCGTTTGACCCAAATGCCAAGGCATTTTTGAGCTTCACCAAAGTTCTTGATGTCGAAGCGCTCAGCAAGTCGAGACATCTATTCTGACATTTTATCATCCTGGATCGCCATTAGAACGTCGTCGATGTAAAGCCGAGAACGCACAAATATCCTCTGCCAAATAAAACTAGACGCTGTTTGTGTGGGAGGTAGAACTTGTAGAGGAATACATGCAAAAAATACGTGTATTTATTTGAGATTTATATTTTTTATTTTCCGAACTGATGCATTGAAACATGCACGGTTGTGTCGCTTTCGTTATACCAGAATTCCCATAGCATGTGGGTCAATGGTTAGCACCTAACAAAGCGGGCGTGTTTGGTCGTATCGATTCGATCTACATACAATCGCCCACGTTGACTTCAACATGATGTTGTGTACATACTTATGTGGTCTGATGTATTGATTATGTTCAATACATCCATTTGTGTCGTGCACTCGTTAAATGTTACACGAACGTCGACCCAGCGGTCTTCAAATTAATCCTCGTTGGGCTTCCGGATAGCTAGCTTACGCTACCTCCCTCCCAGTATAAATGCATGGGTACACTCTGCTGCGAAAGGAACTTCCTGCTATCAGGAACGCGTCAATCATGTCGTTCCACTGCTTGTCACTGTTTCAACCCGTACAAACCCTTGAGAAGCAGCCACGAGTGGTTGCCGTCTGTTCCAGCGGTTCCAATTAGCGGCTTCAGGTAAATTGGCCTGTCCAAATGTGACTTCAGGTACGCGTTTGGCACGTCGCCTTGTAGAAGTTGCTGCCAGTATGACAATAAGACGAAGACTGGAAATCTTGAGTACTGGAAAAAAATGTTACGTCAAAATCGACTCCAAATTTTTGCGTGAAACACTAGGCGACGAGCCGGGCTTTAAAGCGTTCTAGCTCGCCAAAAGGTTTTGCACCTTTGTGCGTTTGGACGATTTCTCAAGTGCCGTGTGCTTGGAGATCAACAAGTTCTTTGTCCATCGCTTCTTTCCACCGCTGTCAGTACTTGCTGCGCATGGCTTCCATTGACAGTATGTGGTTCTTTGATGTGGTCGGGTGCGTGAATGGTAAGCAGTACGTAATCTGATCCCACAAACGTGTCGATGTACGACTGCGAATGTTGAAATTCAGCGGATTTCCCGTGCCTGCGACGTCTAAATACACGTCGCAGTACGACGGCATGTATTCCACGACCAAAAACGTTTGGAACATCTTCACTGTCACTGGATTCGTTATCACTGCAGTGCACCGATTCATGTTCATCTTCTTCAGAAATTGCTGTCTGGCGGAGTCCTGGGAGTATCATCTTGACCTTCATGAAGTCTCTGGAAGAACTTCTGTTGTCTCGGGCTCCTGGATATCCAATTGCCAACGATTTGAATACCAGATCTAGTGATGATGCGCTTCGTACGTGGCAAAAAAAGAGCAAATACCCCTTCTGCGCGGGTGACACTCCGTCGACTATCGCTTTCTCTGCTCTCTTCGCGACACTTCTGACAGTCTTGCGTTGAATGTGCACAGTGAACTTGGATCCAAACCTGAGAATGTGTGAATCACGTGATGGTTTACCAGTTAAAACTTTTCAACGGGAACTTGTAGCCAGCATTGGAACGTGTCGAAACGCGGTTCCTAATGTACGGTGTATCGCTGAGGCAGTGATGATGCCCTAGCTGAGTTCATCAGAGTGTGCTGAATTCTCTCGGCTTTACCGCTGGACGCAGATGTGTTGGGTTGAGTGTTCAGGAGACGAATGCCATTTTCACTCGATTTTCACTCGGAATACTCTTTAAACTTCACATTGCGAAATTCTCCCCAGCATCGGTTTTTAGAACTTCAATTTTCAAGTCGAATTGTCGTTGGAGCTTCTTAGAGAAGCTGAAAAAATGGTCGAAGACTTCCGAACTTTGCATGCAGAAGGAAGGCTTCGTTGTAATTGGAGACGTGATCAACAATGGTGAGGGTGTGGCGGTGGCTACTACGATCGGGTCGCAGATCTGTTTTCAGGTCCATGCAGTTGACAGCTCCGAATTCATCGGTTAGGGCTGAGGCCGAGGTGTCCGCTATGGACTGTATGTTGTGTGGAGGTGTTTACCCCAAAGCCCTCCTCGCTCATGAGTCACAGCTACAATGGACCCAACGTGGAGTGAAAGATGCACGTATCCGAGCAATTGAAACTTAATCCTCCGTGTCGTAACTGAATCAGTGACAGTTAATTTCTGCCAAGTGACTCACAAAAGAAGACATTTGTCAAGAGGATGCTTCGTCGCTCACCGTCCACCGTAGATTCTAGGAGGCAGCTAACTTTCATTGTAGCCGTCACGGTTGATGCGTTAGCGACTTGGATAGTCAAGTTTACAGGCTCAGTACCGAACAGCAAGCGTCGGTCGATACACATGTGATGCGTAGCTCCAGAATCCAACATCTATTCAGCACGAGGTCGGTTAATCTCGGTTTCGTCTGTAGCAACGTACAAAAGGTACGCTTCTAATCGTCACTAGGTGTTGCAGTGTGGTAGTCACAACTGTATTGTGGGCTTGTCCCTGGTTTAAAAAAACACACTTCCATGTGTTTGAACTGCGGGCACGCAGGCCCGCGGCGACTTTCCTCATTACACACATAGCACATAAGTTTGGGAGCTGGCTTGGCGGACGCAACGATAGCCTGACTTTGGCGTTTTGTGGTTCCTGTTTCTGGAATATCGGATTGGTTTGCTGTTCGGGATTATGATCAGCCGGCCTTCCAACCATCTTGTCACGCTGCTTAGTTGAGGTTGTGGGCTGTCTCAGTTGGCTATGTTTACGACCATCACCACGTAGGTCGACTAAGAGCCTCAACATGCGGCCGGCCTCCTGCAGGCAATTCTTGTTGGAGCGGTCGATTTGGGTTATTAATGTACTCGAAAGACCCGAGCAAGTGTTTGAGCAAATCGTTTCCAACAACAGCAGACTGTGATCACCAGGCATGAGACGGGTCACATACTTCAAGTTGTCCAGTTAGTCGGACTACGAGTCTTGTGTTACCAGATATTAGAATCTTACAAAGTTTACTTGCAATCAAATTTAGCACAAGCTTCACCTTGAAGTCGTTGTAGTTCACGCGAGCCAAAAAATTGCAAATCAAGAAGATAATGGTGCCATTTTCAACTACAGACTTGGTTTGGAACTCAGTCAAGCGGCACCCATTATCTTCTTGATTTGCAAAATCTTTGGCTCGTGAGCTTCTTGACACTTCGCCTCCCACCTGGTTAGTGCATTCTTGTACTGGTTTTGCAAGTACATACGCTATTTTTGGATGCGAACTGAGGCGAGGCGGGTGAACGCCTTTGTCGTCCAGGGTGTTTAATTGCGTGCCGGAACGGGGGAATAGACCCCGAACAGTGACACACAACAGATACAAACTTCTTCTGGAAGCACAAGTATTTATTTTGTAAGGCTCCACCTGTGATCAGACTCCGTTCGGAAGAAAACTTCCAAACGAAGTTGGCGTGTGACCTTGTATAATCCCTTTCGGTGTCGCTTGCCTTCGGAAGCTTGCGGCATCACCTGGCGAGTTGTTGTCTAGACTCTCAATCAAACAGCAGAACAAAGAGCGCGTACGTTTACTTCCGAAACACAGCGTATTACAGCTGGGGTTAGACCACGAGTAAAAGTCTTCCCAGAGATAACCTAACAAATACAGAGATTTATACACGATATACAGCCACTATTTATTCTTTAGGACCCTAGAGTGGTGGGTCCCGTACACTAGTCTTTGTGTGTTTCGTATGGAACACTGGTCAGTTCCAAACGCACCCTATTCGCGCACCACTTCCAAAAAGAGAAGTTGTTCCAACTGGAATAAAATCAATATCCAAACGAGGTTTGTGTTAACGAGCGCAATTTCGCAACTTTCGGGGTATCGCGCATGCATTTCCGCCTTCAATGGCAGCGTGTTGACCATTTTTGCATACACCAGAATGCATGTCCAGTCGAAATTGGCACACGCCAGGGTCGCTCTGATGGTGCGCAGTTCTGATGCACAAGGTGAAGGCCCAGCTCTTCCTTGAAGAGCAAGCATCTGGCCTGCGCAGAGTTCTCCCTTAGGAGAAGCCTCGCGGTTGGAGCGCGGCCAGGCAAGGAGCCTTCACGCTCTGAGTGTGGGGGCACGCGCCAGGAAGACCTGTTCCGGTTGGCGCCCCCCGCGCCCCCGCCAAGAATGCGAAGGGGGCCGACCACCCACACTCACAGTCTGCCCCCGCCTCGCCCGACCGCTCTCTCCGCAGCTTGCTGGCCGTGTGCGCATTCCATTTCGATTTGGTGTACGCATGCATTCTGTTATACTTGATTTTTGTATATAATATGGGGTGATTTAATGTGTCGCGGAAAAACGGAAAGTCATGGGAGGATTATGCTGCTGCGGAAAGACGGACCCCCGACAGCTTCCAACACTATTGGGGCGACCTTCGCAAGCCACCACGCTACACTAAGTGCCGTCAGGCTGGCGGCGGTTCCGTTATAGTGTGGGCTGCTTTCAGCGCCCGTGGCAAGTCTCCACTGGTCGTGCTAACAGGGAGGCAGAACTCAGATGACTACGTGTACACTGTGTCTGAGTATCTCCCCCTTCGCACGCCTCAACTATGGTACTGACTATATCTACCAACAAGATAACGCTAGAATCCATGTCTCACATCGCACGAAGGAGTTCTTTGAGGAGCAAGATGTATATTTACTTGATTGGCCCTCGAAGTCGCCGATCTCAATCCTACTAAGAATCTATGGTCATTTATGAGTAGGAAGGTGTATGCTAATGGCAGACAGTTCAATAGCGTGCCTAAGTTGAAGGCAGCGCTTTTTAAGGCATGGGATGATATCCCTATTGCCATGTTGCAGTCTCTTATCGAGTCAATGCCACGCCGCTGTGTCGAAGTACTAGACAAGAAGGGTAACAAGACTCACTACTGATTTGGACATGCATTCTGTGTATACTTGATTTCTGTATATAGTATGTGGGTGCTTTAATGTGTCGTGAAGGCAAAAGCGGAAAGTTGTATGGGAGGTACCCAGCAGGTTGCGAAATTGCGCTCGTTAACGCAAACCTCGCATTTCTATTAACAACAGAAACAACATATCTAAATAGTGCGGGGTAACTCGAAAAATTGACAGAGTTATAGTCCCAAACGATCCCGGGTGATCCATTGTGTCGCGGAGTGTATCACACAGCAGTCTTCCAATCAAAATCCTAGGGGTGACCACTAACAACCTCCTCGAATCGCCGAAAAACGATATGGGAGTCCCCAAACGGTTACCTCGAACTGGAATATGAAACAGTACGGGTGAGTTCCAGGTGCGCGCCACAAGAATACCAACTAACATGGCCTCCACCTAGTTCGCACAAACTTGGCCTTCACCTTTGTGAGAGCTCCACGGCGGTATTCGCGGTCGCGCTGTGTCCAAACGCAGGTGTCGCCGCTGAGGGTCCACCGGACAGATCTCGCTTCCGAAACAGACTTGGCCCAGTTCGACGAATACGCACCTACGGGCCAACTGAACGGGATTCCGGTAGGCACTTGAGCACTTCCTGGCAAAACGAACGCTCTGTTAGTTATTCTCTGCTATAAATCCCTCTGAAACGACTTCTACATGGTATCCCTTTGGAAGGAGGCGCATTTGTCTTGGTTTCACTATAGACTCGTGGCGTAATGTTGGTCAGGCTCACATAAGCGGTACCCAGGCGACCCTCAGTGCATTGCACATCCTGGTCGGTTGTCTTGGTCGGTCGGAAATGTATTGTTCGTAGTATACTGAAAAAAAATGGAAGGTCCATTGTGGGTACGGACCGTGTACTCAGTATCCTGGACCTTCGTCTGGATCCACGAATCTTCGTATGGAAGGCGAAACCCTCATTTGGAGAATGGTCCACAGGCGAGCTCAGCACATCACTTGGCGCCAGTATGGACTTGGTGGATCCTCATCTGGAGAGTCTTCCTCTTGGACTGTCACTTGGGCTCTGGGGCCACTTGAAATGTACACATGTCGACTCACGTCCGACTTAGGCTTGGACGCAATACAGTCTCTTTTGGGGTCCGTTTGTATCAGAGGTCCGAAAAAATAATTGCGATGCAATTAATAATTGGGTTTTCCAATTGTAATTTTTATTATTGGGGGTTGACGATTCCAATTCAATATTTTATTAGCCCAATTATTGGCAATAAATATTACCAAAGTGACCTCGGTAGGAGTGTCAAGCTCAACCAACAAATCCTGCCGATCTGACATCATAGTACAACCTCGGTGACATCAGAAACGTCGTTCTGCACTCCATTTTCACGTCATGCCAAAACCACTGGTCAGGGGCTCTAGCGACAAGCAAGGCCCGTGCTTTCCAAAGTTTTTTTTCAGCTCACAAATACTTCTTCACGCAACTACAATGGTCTCCAACAAGCAACTCGCCGCGTTATTCTACGCATCACTCGGCCAAGGTCAGTTTCGCTGCAACCTCTGTGGCAACAACCGGAAACAAGCCGGAGGGACAGGGTACTCGAACCTCATGGCCCATCTGGATGGAAAGCATCTGGGGTACGATGCTCAGTACACTGAGGCGCGGACCAGCAACGACCTCCCTTTGCACAGCTTCGGCTTTGTGGCCGAGGAAACCAGCCATCTGTTTCAATGGATCCAGTGGATTATCATGCGGAGCATGCCTGTTCACGAAGTCGAAGACGCGCTCACGAGAGCTATGAGCAAGCTGCGGCCTGTCACAGTCAAGGCTGTACAAAAGTGCATGGAAGGCATCGCGATAAAGGTCGGCCGAGTGCTGGAGAATGGAGCTTGGAACGATCTTCGGTCTGATGTTTGACGGCTGGTCGCATGCAGGTGTGCATTACGTCGCACTCTTCGCTGTTTTTGAGGCAGCTGGCGAGCTGCGCGTACCGTTGCTGGGGCTGCCTCCCCTCGCCGATGGAACGCAAACGGCTGACGCCCACGTACAGTTGTTCGAGAACATCCTTGACGTCTACAATAAGACCCTAGACATGGTGGGGTTTATGGTCGGCGACAACTGCAACACCAACCGGTCGATTGCGGCTAAGATTGGTGTGCCTCTCGTGGGATGCGCCAGCCGCAGATTTAATCTCGCCGTCAACAAGTTCCTGGAGCCACATGAAGACCTGCTGTCCGAAGTTAACACCCTTATGGTGGAGTTGCGCCAGGAAACAACTTAGCAGAGCTCAAGAAGCACACTGATCTCCTGCCTGTCAAACGAAACGTCACTCGCTGGTCTTCAACGTTCACGATGGTGCAACGCTACATCAGGATTCGTGGAGAGATCAAGAAGGTTGATTCGGTGGAGGAGCAGATCCCAGCAGGTGCGAAGCACAAAAAGCTTGTCGCATTGTTCGAGCATCTGAAGAAATTCGACAGCGTTTGCAAGCGGCTGCAGCGTGACTCCACCGATATGGCAGAGGTGCGCCTAATGTTTGACGCTTTAATCGTGGAGTGTCCTGAACACTTGAAAGTTACAGCCAAGATCGTCCACACGCCTGCGTTTGAAACAGGTGTTGTTAAGGTAATCTCTGGATCAGTGCTCTCATCAATGGAAGAAACAGCACTCAAGTGCTTTGAGATGGAGGCAAGAAGCGCGAGGAAATAGAAGAAGACTATGCCTCGCAACTTCTTCGTGGGCGGGGAAAGAAGCGCAGCACTTCCAAGAGCTCAACGTGTTACACTCCTCTCGCAAAAATGGTTCACTACACTATAGGGAAAACACTATTCGGTTCGTAGAGCAAAGTAAATCGTAGTTGTGTAGAGGCATCCTTCATCTGTACAATGCATGCTTTGCTAACGATTTAGCTCAAATAATGTAGAAGCACTTTGCATAGCACCCTCCGCCGCATACACCATAAACCCTGTTAAAATTGATCACAATAACTCGAGAAAATGGCTCAGCAAAAATACTTTACTATTGTGAGTGTGTCTACGGCTCTTGCCAAAAATAAATCGATAGAAATTACTATTAGATTGTTTTTAGAATTGCGTCCATACTTTTTTTAGTGTGCGACGACTCTTGCCTAAAATTAAATCAATAACAATGCTTTTAAATCACTTCCTATTTAGCCAGAATGCCTCGCAAAACCAAGCGCAACAAGCAAATTGCCGCCATAGCCGAACCAAGCGCCTTAAAAGTGGTCAAGTCGCGCGGTGCGAAACGTTAACACACCTGGCCCAAGAAGCTCGCGGGAAAGCTTGGTGTTGTCCCCCGATGCAGATACAAGAACACCACACTGATGTCGAAGACGACAGCTTCGACTTCGAAGAGGGGCCTGATATTTTTGTGGTTGATATTGTATACGCCAAGAAAAATAATCAAGCAGGAGAAGAATTCTTTTTAGTTAGTTGGGTGGGGTACGAGAGCCTAACGTGGCAACCAGCTGGCGACTTGCCGCAAAATTTGATTGCGGAATCAACCAGAATGAGCTCGGCATGACTTGGCCGGTTGATAATAGACGAACCTTCCCTGTTGGAGTTCCTACTGGACAGCGAGCTAATGGAAGAAAAGTGCGACGTAGTTAAGAATTGTCATCAATATAATTGAATTGCGGCAATTTTTATTATTGTGTGTGGCAAAATTAGCATTTTTATTATTGGGGAGCGGTGCAGACAATTCAGTATAGAATTGAATTTTCGGATCTCTGGTTTGTATCAGATTACACGGGTGGATGGCTGCGACAGGTGCTGTACAATTTTTTGTACAGTCACCTCGCGACAGAACACGCCCCCCAAATGGTCTTAAAACTTGCGTTTAGCATTGCTTTTTTGTAGTCAGGAAGAGGGTTAAACTCTCCGAAATGGCGTTTTCCTTTAGGCGTACTTGCCAATCGGGGGGATGCTATTGAAGCTTGTCTTGATGCAGGTGACTCAGCAGCATCCCGAACCGCTTGTTCGATAGCATATCATAATCGTCCACCTTTATACGCAGTGTTTATTTTTAACAATATATTGCAATAAAGTTAACAACAAACCTTGGCAAGGATGAACTCGAACAAAGCTGGGTGGAGGCTAAGCACTCCACGTAGGTGATTGGTCATGCCTTTTGGCGTTTGGATCTAGGAATGCCGGTACAGTTTCAGCTTCATGTAGTTGCTTACGAAAACCTAAGACTAACATACAACGTTAGTCAAATTAAGTATTAACTATAATATATTTATAGTACGTTGCAGCTTCTCGAACACTTTTCGTGCGCGCTGGTTGCGCTGGTGAGTGACGTGTTTGGCACGGTTTTTCGCCCAATACCTCCTTCTGATTTGGCTTCGCCTCTCGGGGACCTTGATGCTCTTCTACCTCTTTACGTACTTGGGCATGTTGGAGCATGATATGTCCTTTTCGCATTTGCTGCAGTGCTGCGTGGCCGCGCTCCCATACGGTGCCTTGGGAGCCTTGGCCGCCATTTTGAAAGTGTGAGCTTGACATTCCAATAATTCGGTGTGATGGATTGAAAAATAATTAATCAGAGTGTCCTCTGATTGACTTTTAATATTTTTGTTCGGTCTTGTTTGGGGATTGCACGAGGGAAAGAAGTACAGTTCATGGAGCTTTACTATATACATAAATTTTGCAAATAAATTATGAAATATAGCAATATACTCCGAAAAATCGCCAAAACACATCCAAACTTTCACATTCCATTTCAAAATTGCATCACCGCCGAAGTAACAAACGCAAAATATCCCCACAAGACATCGAGGGCATTTAAAATAAAGGTGAAATACGATACTTTTGATTTTGTATAGCCTACCTTGTCTTTCATTTTGACAATGGCATTCACTTGCTAGCCCTGTTCTCACCAGTTTTGCCACACCGCATCTGTTTGATGCTACGTAAACAGCGTTATCTGCCACACAAGTGTTACGGCATTATCTCTGTGCTCTTGTGTGCAGTTAGTTGAAGGTATACGATATGTCAACAAACTAAGCAAAAGGATGTAACTGGCTATAAGAGGGCTCGTCTCCGGTGTTCAGTCAAATACACGATGTCAACAATGATAAACCCAGTAATGTGTAGGTAGAACTGGCATGTGACCATTTCATTTTCCAACTTGACGATAACATTCAACACACCACCAAGGTGTAGTCGAATCGCCCTGTGTCCCTAACGGCACCCATAGAGGAGCATACGACATCGGGAGCACGAGTTTCGGCAACAATTCGCTCAAGAGCAGGCGGTTGTAACAGTACTGGAGCAGGTGCGGTATCAGCGGCGGATTGTGACTATTCAGGAAGCTCTGTTGTCTTGGGGGAGGGCGCGCAAAACGAGAATCGCCGTCCCCCCAGTGGTCAAGCGAATGGAAACTTCCACAGTCACTCTACATCTGCCTCTTTGTATGTGCATACTAAATCTAAGTTTGATGTAGCCTACTCCTCACTGGCTATAATACCGCACCCTTTTCAACCAATCCGATATACTCATCCTCCCTCTGGCGTGCGCATCCCTTCCGACCTGTCATTCCCGATAAAGCGCTGAAGTCCAGAGGTGCCATCGCCCACAGGATTCGTCTGACCCCGCGTCGCCCACGCCTTCCTTGCGTTGGCCTGGTGGATCTGGCTGGGATAGGTCCTTCTGGGTGATGGCTGTGCCTCCTGCGTCTGATGCTGCTGCTGCTAGCGCCGCCTCCACGACTGCTTCGCCCGGCTCGCTTTCTGTACGGCCTTTGGTGCCTCCAAGCGACTCATCGGATGCTCCGCCGCGCTCCATGGCTTCGCCGTCGTCGTCCGACCACATAGCTTCGGACGACGCGTTTCTGGACAGCATCCTCGATTGGGGCCTGATTATCATTCTCGAACGTCGGCTCGTGCGCCTGCTCCGCCGCCTGTTGTTGCTTTCGTCGCTCCCGCTGCTGTGGTCGAGCCTGCTCCTGTTGTCGCTGCTCCTGTGCTCGTTGCTGTCGCTCCCGACCCTGTAGGGCCTCCATCGTTTCCTGTACGACCTCTATCGTCTCTGCACGGCCTCCGTCGTCTCCTGTTCGGACTCCCGCTTCACCTGTACGGGCTCCTGCCTCTATGAACCCAACAGACGTTGCAAGAGATGCCCCCGCTCCGACTGCTACGGCTCCAAGTGTGCGTACACCGGATGCCAGCCAAGTTGAGGCGTCATCGGCCGCATGCCCTGCTGCATCTTCGTCTTCGAACTCAATTGCTCCATCGAAGTCGCTCCAACAGCCAATTTACGAGATCACTGTTGAAAGCTCGTCTGGAGATAAGGACTGTGGTGCGCCAGGTGATGATGATGCTGAAGCCTTGGTCCCAAGCTGCTCCTGCTCCTGGTACAGACTTGTCCGGTGATGATGAAGAAAAGGAGGACGAACAACGCCCGAAGCGAACGCGTCTTCGCCGTGGCGAATGAGACATTGCATTGGCATCCTCCGCTGCCTTCTCCGCCGGACAGGCACCCAACCACGCGCCACTGGAACCACTACGACCTCAATGCTGAGTGGAATTACGACGACTTGGCTGGTATCATGCGGTTACTGGATGCTCAGGGTGAAGCACCGCGTCGTTGCTACCTTGTTCAGTGGAAGGGCAAACCGTTGCAGATAAGCTGAGTCTGGATGAAGTTGCTTGATGACGATTCGACGCGACCCATGATGGAGAAAGTCGGACAATGGAAGGCCGATAGTGGTACCGAGACTTTCATGGAATGGAATCGTGTTCTTTACAGTGCTTCGGAAGCTGGTACTTGCTTCATGGATGCATTCTGTTTGGCATTGTATTTCCTTGGTCAGCCCAATCTGGTTACGATGGAGATGTGGGATGCGTTTGAAGCTACGCGTCCAGCGTCCATTGCGTATGGTGTTTCACGCAATGACGTCACGGATTTCTTCAAAGAGCTTCAACGTGAGAGCGTGCTACTGAATTACGACGTGATGCTCCCCAACACTCTTCATGAATCCAGTGCCAATGTGGCTACACTCCAACGTGTCTTCACCAACTTGGAGCTTTGTGCGTACATGGTGAGCGCTAGCCAAGACGATATTGGTCACTGTTTCGTCGTAGTCAAAACTAGGCTTGAGCGATCG
Organism: Phytophthora sansomeana; assembly: GCA_032158285.1. Taxonomy (NCBI): domain Eukaryota; phylum Oomycota; class Peronosporomycetes; order Peronosporales; family Peronosporaceae; genus Phytophthora; species Phytophthora sansomeana. Next base: position 690,076 of record JAPDHH010000200.1, read on the forward strand.
GCTTGTCGTGCTTGATGGATACTTAGCTGATAAAGACCCACGAATGGAAGCGCGTCCTCTCAGTTACTACCAGTGGATCGAGAACGTGAAGTGGTTGAGTCGTGTCGAGCTACCACGGCAAGCGTCGATGGAAGACTCAGCGGAAACAGAAGAAGCGCATGAAGCAGCAGTAGCTACAACTTAAGGGGATGTAGTACGGGAATACATGTAGGTCTTTTGAGCCCCCCTTAAGATTTCTTCACTCATCTCTTCCTCCGTTTCTTGCGCCTTTCAGTTTCAAACTCGGCGATGAGATCTGGAACTTGTGACAAATTCGCAACTGGTTCCCATGTTGGTTCCTCTTCACCCACGCCACAAGGAATTGGGTCCGTCGCTTGTGCGTACGCTTCTTCAACAAGCGCTTGACGATCTGTCCGATACTTCCGTCAGCTAGTACAACCTTGTTCGGCCGAGCCAAGCGTTTCGGCTCGTTGTACGGCTTCAGAAAACCAGTATTCAAAACAGGGTGAAGTTTGTTACCCGCTTGAACGTTAAGTTCGTAAGCGTATGTTGTGAATCTTCCGCACAACTGAGTACGGTCCAATCCACATTTGGTCCGAACTTAGTGGAAGCTGACAGACCTGTGTGCTTGGGATCCATGAGCTTGGTACTTAAGTACACACGATCGCCGACTTCAAAAACTTGTTCATTCACGGTTCCGGTCGTACACGTCGCGTAGTCGTTCTTGCGTTACGGCTAGTGTTTCGCGGCACCGCGGAAGAATAGCTTCTTGGTGTTCATGAAACTCTACGCCACGTCGCCTCTTGGGAACCTTTTCAAGTTGTTCTGCTGCCAGACGTAATGGGTTCAATGGAATATACCCAATATCAGCATCGAACGGAGCGAGCTTGGTGCTGGAGTTAACCGTCGAATTGAAAGCAAACTCAGAATTTGACAAGTGCACGTCCCAATCGTCTTGTCGTGGACTCACGAAACATCGAAGGTACTCCTCGAGCGTACGGTTAATGCGTTCTGTTTGGCCGTCGCCTTGCGCTCGGTGCGCTACCGTCATGCTCAGCTTCGTAATGGACTTGGACACGTGTTTCCAAAACGCGGAAACGAACTTCCGGTCTCGATCGGCTACGATGTTCGTTGGCATGTCGTGAAGTTACCAAGTGTTGTCGATGAAGAGACGGGCAACGCCTTCGGCTGTTATCCTTCTTCGTAGTCCGCACAAAATGACATCTTTTGGTCAGTCGGTCAACGACGACCCAGATTGAGTCAACTTCACGCTTAGTCCGTGATGAAGTCCATAGAGATGGATCTCCATCGCTCGTCTGGAATACTCAATGGTTCGAGTAAGCCAGGGGGCTTTGACAGCCGCGGTTTGTTTCGGCGACAAGGCTCACAGTCAGCATTATAGTTTTGAATCGACTTCAACATCTTGGTTCAGTATCATGTCGAGCTAGGGTCAAGTACGTTCGCTCAGCACCAGGGTGACCTCCGTAATTGGTGTCGTGACATTCACCGATTATCATTTGCCTCAACTTTACGTCGTTGGGGACTGCGATCCGAGGAACGTCATCGTCCAGAGGCTGAAACCACAGCAAATCACTTGCTTCCGAATAATATCGGTACAGCTTGTGGTGCTGGCGTTGTGATTTCGACTTCGGATTGCTGGAACAACGCTTGATGGCAGCCAGGATCGTTTGAACGTCTCGGTCTTTGACATACGCAAGCTTGATCTTCTTGATTAGCTCCGAGTCCGTGGATACTTCACTGATTGCCAAGCTGAACGAACTCTCAAGTCATGAAAATATTTCGTCTCGGCTTGCAGATCGGGCCTTCGACTCAATGCATCAGCGATACCGTTCTTTGCACCAATGAGGTACGAGAAAGATGGCTGGTACTCAGCCAGAATATCGTACCATCGCGCTAGTCGGGGGTTCGCCATCTTCTGAGTGAACAGTCCTTCAAGGCTTCTGTGATCTGTCTCGACGATCGGTGGTTTATCGAAGCAGTAAATCCGGAAAGCCGCTAGTGCATGCACGATGGCTAGCAGTTCCTGCTGCTGCGTTGGATAGTTAAGCTCTGCAGATTTCATTTTTCGACTAGTGTACGCTATGGGTCGCTCAACTCCGTCGACAATCTGGAACAGTACTCCACCGACAGCGAGCTTGCTGGCATCTGTACGGAGATGCATGGGCTGGCTGAGGTCTGGTAGGTGCAATACTGGTGGATTACACAGTCTTCGCTTCAGCTTCTTGAAGTTCTTTATCTGCTACTGTTCGAATTGGAGCTTCGCATTCCGCTTGGTCTTCTTCTTCGACACCGTAAACATCGTTGCGGTCAGTGATGCGTAGTCCGGACAAAATCGCTGTACGTAACTAGTCAAACTAAGGAAGCTGTGAAGCTCCTCTTAAGTTCGTGAAATTGGCCAATCTTTGATGGTTTGCACCTTGTCCGGGTCCATCCGCACACCGTTGTGTCGCACGAAGTCACCGAGACATGGAATCTCATCAGCGCAGAAGACACACTTTGCCAACTTGGCATGCATGTCTTGCGCAGTTCTTTCAAGTGGTCTTCAATGCTATGAGACTTTGTGAAGGTGTAGATGTCGTCGTTCGTGTGCTCCAAGCCACGAAAAAGCTTCGCGGTAAGTCGATGCTGAAACGGTGCTGTGACTGTTGGAGGCAAATCTGAGACCCCAATCGAAGGAACGGGCACGATTCGTCTCACGCAGGAAGACACCAAGGTGATACCCGCACCATCCAACTTGACAATGTCTTGTACGCTCCGAAACTCAAATTCAACCTCCTGTCAGTCCCGAATGCTGTTCGCAACGACTTCAAGGTCACTTTTGATACGAAAAAGTGCACCCTCTTTTACGCGAGTCGCTACAAGTTCTTCGCCCGATTCTCGACTCATGCCGACGTCTACCAATTTAAGGCAGCTCCTGTCACGGAAACCACCTCAACCGACGCGGAAGCCCGTCTTACTGCTACCGGTACGCATGATGCATTCCTACTTTGGCACAAACGCCTTGGTCACCCTAACTTCCGTCTCATGCAGGACATGACTAAAACCGCGGTTCTCCAGGACCTTCGCCTTCCTACAAGTGAGAAGAACTACTTTGTAGTTCATGCATATACGCCAAATCACATCGAACGCCATTCAATAAAAACCCAGTTGAACGTGCGAAAACCCCTCTTGCAAAAGTCCGGTAGGCCCCTTCCCAGTCCCTTCACTATCGGGATGGCAATACTTCGTGACCTTCATCGATGACTACTCCCGCTATATGTACCTTTACATCATTCGCACTAAATCGGAGCTCCATGAATGTTATGAACGGTTCCGACAAAGTGCCATCGCATTATTCCGCACTGCCATCGGATCTCTCGTATATTGAACGAATCATTTTGATCCAGAAATTCAACTCCTTCAATCCGACAATGCCAAAGAATATGAAAAACTTGGCCGCAACATTTCTCGCGACTTTGGTACACACCTCCAATTTACCAACTTAACTAAATGGAGTTGCTGAGTGCCGCATGCGCACGATTCTTGAGCGCACTCGAGTATTCCTTATTGACGGGTCTTTACCCCAACAGCTCTGGGGCGAGTGCGTTACCCATGCCTGCACTCTCATCAATATGACACCGAGTGATGCCACTGGCAACCAAACCCCGTATGAACGGTGGTACCAACACAAACCTCCCACTCAATTTCTCAAAGTATTTGGTAGCAGTGCCTACGCTCACATTCCTCCTGCTCATCAATAAATTAGACCAACGAGCACTCCAATGAATGCACCTCGGACTTCCTCGCAACAAAAAGGTTTTCGCCTAATGGACATTAAACCACTAAAAATTGTGTACAGTCGCGACGTCATTTTCAAGGAAGATGAATTTCAACACTCGCTAACATTGATCCCACAGAGGCCACGATCACACCGTCCTAATACTGGCGATATCTGCCTCCTTCCACTCATTCGGGATATGTTAGGCCACCACCTTCAGCAAGCTCATATCAATACTACCTCCACCCTATCAAAACGCCCAGCAGACGACATACCTGCCGTTGATACACCGTCGAACACGACCAAACGTGCTCACCTCCCTGACTCGGAACCTACCCACGTATATCTCAACGCCCCAGCCGACCTACCTCCACTTGACCAAAACCAGTATACCTTTCTTGCTGTCCACCATGTGACTGAACTGAAGTGCTTTCGGGAGGCGATACACTCATATCATATCATGCCCATGCGTGGCGCCAAGCAGCTGAATCAGAATACAAAGCTCTTATTGACAATGGCACCTGGAAACTGGTTCCACCCCCTCGTGGGCGCTCGGTTCTTGCCTGCCGGTGGGTATTCGCTGTCAAATATAATGGTAACGGACACATTGATCGATTTCAAGCTCGACTAGTCGTAAAACGTTTCTTACAGCGCTATGGCATCGACTACGAAGAGATTTTCTCCCCGGTAATCCGGATGGAGGTTCTACGATTACTTCTCACCATAGCGGGTCTACCTGACTACGCGATTCATCAGAGGGACGTGAAAAGCGCCTTCTCAACGGTTTCAACGACGTTGAATTCTATATGCGTCAACGCGAAGGATGCGAAGTCCCCGGAAAGGAGAATTTCGTCTGCAAGCTTATCAAAAGCTTATATGACCTTAAACAAGCTCCTCGGGTGTGGTATCACACGCTCTGCACCTTCCTCGAAAATCTGGGATTCTGCCGAATGATTAAAGATCGGTGTGTTTTCAGGAAAATGTATCCGTCTGGACCGTGCTACACAGCTGTCTATGTAGATGACCTACTGGTCATTGCTCCAACGCCTACCCTCCTAGCTCATATCAAATCCGCCCTTAAACAACGTTTTAAGATGTCCGACTTGGGGGAGGCTAAGTACCTACTCGGCGGGTCAATTGAACGCAATGATTCCCAAAGAACTATCTTCATTCATCAGAAGAAATACGCATACAATATCCTGGACCGATTTAATCAACTATCCTCACATCCAGTCGCTATCCCATGCGATCCTAGCATCAAGCTCAGTAAAGACATGTGCCCTCAAAATGAAATTGAAAAGACAGAAATGAAAACCATTCCATACCGAGAAGCGGTAGGAAGCTATATGTGTTTAGTAATGGGTACTCGTCCGGATCTGGCATTCTTTATCCGGGAGTAAGTCAATATCTCGAAAATCCGGGTAAATAGCACTGGACAGCAATTCAGAGAGGCCTCCGCTACCTTAACGGTACGCGAGGACACGGTATTTTACTTGGTGGAACCCCTAACGTATCAACACGCAATCTAGGATGTCTCTTTACAACTTACCCAGATGCTGACTACGCTAATTGCCTCGACACGAGACGCTCCGTCGGTGGCTATATTACCATACTAGGACGGAGTCCTATTTCATGGCTTTCTCGAAAACACCACACAGAAGTTCTGTCAACTACCGAGGCAGAATATGTAGCGCTTTGCCACTGTCTACAGGAGACGATATTCCTCCGACTACTACTTACCGAACTAGGTATCAACACACAGAAGTACATAACCATAATGGAAGATAATCAAAGTTGTATTAAAATAACAAACACCTAAAACTCCACGGAAGATCCAAACACGTAGAAATTCGTTTTCATTCTGTTCAAGAAAAAGTCGAACGCCAGGAATTCTCTATTCAACACTGTTCTACTACGGATATAACTGTCGATATCTTTACAAAAGCACTAGCAAAAGATCAGTTTCTTTATCTACGAAAACGATTAGGCGTACAACATATGAGAGGCTAAAATCCCTCATTCTCAGAAAAGTCCTTAGTACATCGCACTAAATACGATGTAGCCATTCCTACTTCCTAGCCGTACTGTTCTTGGATCAATCCCCAACACTTACTTCACAAAAGCGTCTACTTGGCGCATAAACAACCTCGCGGAAGTGCAGTCATCTCCAAACGTTGCCTCACGCAACTCAGACTTACTTGGAGTCCTTGCCTCCAATACATCGAACAGTGTTTCAACAGAGCAAATTCCAGTATAGTGGGCCATCGCAAAGGAACTATCGGCATTTGATGTCAGGGAAACAAATATGGATGGCTGCCCGAAACCAGTCTGGTAGGCGAACGCTTTTCTTCTACACTGGGATCTTTCTGCATTGCTCCCCCACACTGAACTCTTCACCAACTCGACTGTCTTCAGAAGGCTACCCGTTACACGACCCATTTGATCGCGTTGGGGATGGCATCCTTGGCGTCGTCGTTCATCGAGAAGCAACGCTTTTCCAAGTTGCTCAATTTTAATATTTTCATACCCTCTGTATATGTCGGGAAAACGCTGGTAACGAATAGAGTTCTGGTTGTACATATTTTGCATCGAGATGCGATCGAACGAAACCAAAGTAAATAGTTCATCTTCGGCAAAATGCCGTGTACTTAGGCTTATGTAGTACTTGACGCACTCTTTCATCGAAACGGCAATACGTCGGTGTTCGCCAGGGTGACCGCGACCGAACGGGAAAATATGCAGAAACAAACGCGCGAATAGATCACCTGAATCATCACTAGCTATATGAGTTGACCGCCGAATCATGAACTCTCGTTCGGTCACTGCACTCGTAAGCGGATGTTTGGAAGCAAGAACTGAAGTTGCATCGTCGGTCAGTGTCACGCGCGCTCCACGACCGTTCATCAGCTTCGGAAGCTACATGCCATGCGTCGAATTGCCCTCGAATATTTTCTTGCTCAGAGTCCATTGCACCAGTGTAGTGTGCATTTTTGTCTTCGGCGTGCTCCACGAGATCAATGACATTGTCCAAATAGGTAGTGTTTAACGCTGCTGCGTGTGGTTGCACGAGATCGTATAAGCGATTCCAACTCCTCTAAAATTCAAACACACCTCGAACTATCTCGTTGCGAATGCGATGCATTTTTTAACTCTTCGAACTTGAGTTTCCGTAAAATCGCCGACCATGACAACCTTGTACGTTTCCACCTGGTCAAGTGAACGAGGCAACAAAGTCGCCGGAGGTCCAGGCGTGCTATCAAATGCAACGCAATGAGAACGAACGCAACGGTGGCGCCCGCCGCGCATTACTCGAGCCATGGCACCAATGCAGACAAGTTGAGTCACGAGCCGCTCTGGTATCGTTAGCTGCCGAAATTGCTCCGGCAATCGCCACACATAGAATTCATTCGCAATTGCAAACTTAGGTAGCTTGTTGGCGTCTATACAATCATTGGATTGCTTACAAACAGACATCCATGCAGCCGCGCGCCCACTATCATCAATGTAGCTGTGTACGCCTCTAGGCGATAGCAGCAAATCTCTCAGCTCTCTCAAAGCAGCAGGTACACGATACCCACCAACGAGAAGCTTCGGTAAATCCCTCTCGCATCCACATAAGTGGTTGTGGAGCTTGTGAACAAAATCCACGTCCAATTTCTTCCGCCTCACACTGTGTTGTCTTAGGTCCAATCGATCGCACACTAAGCAAGCCCATTCATCCAGCCCTTCAGCTCCCTATGCAGATTGAAGCCCCAGCAGACATCTACCTCGCTCTCCATCATCAATTGGACGTAAGTTCCAAGTGTTATCTCCACGTTTGTTCATCAAGTCATGAAAAGCAACGTCCTTCTCCAAAAATTTGGGTAATTTTGATTTCAGTCGATTCTCGCGTCATTGCTCCTTTCGATACGCCACATCAAAATGCTGTAGTAGATCATCTTCATCCGTCTCTACTTCGCGGACACGTTTTTCTCTCTGCCTAGGTATCTAGAGCACAACCGCAAAATCAGAGCAATCCACACTGAAGATCCCGCTGAAGCTGTTCAAGTCCACAGCGAACTTCCAGTTAGATTACATTGCAAATCATTACACCCATGACAAGCGCACCTTTCTTCTTCCGTATCGCGCGATGCGTCCCATTCGAGGCGTGCCAAGTCGGCCTGCCTATTGTGGCAATCCACCCGCAGATACTTGGGTGAGCTTTCGGGGTACCCGCAATCACAAAGATTGCAATCGCTCGGAACGTACCGCTTGCCGCTTGCAGCTCCTGCGTTCTGAACGCTCAGGTGAGGTGGTCGATTTGCTTGGGTGGTATTTGTGTCATATCCACACGCATACATTTGAGTGAGATGATATCCATCACGAGCATTTCAATCACCACATGCTCACCTTTCTTCTCTCGCATGTGCTGCGTAGCAAGTCAAGTGGGGCTACTACTTCAAGCTCCTATTGCGATAGCTTGCGCTGAGAATTCACCGCACGGGTTAGCTTTCAGAGTACGCACACTAGCAAACGGCAACAACCTCAACGAACCTGATTCTTCTTTCCACAGTCACGTTCAGCTGGGCCAGTGGGGAGGTGGTGCCCGAGCTCCTGCACACATGCACGCATGCATTCGCGCGCCACAACCACTCGAGTGAGATCCCAAAGCCATCGGCGCGCCAACCACCTCGAGCGTACCTTTCTTCTTATCTCTCTCTCAGGTTGCACAACTAGCCGAGCAGGGGTAGATGTAGCTCCTGCAACCGCGATCCAGCGTGCGCACCCAGCTATACAGGTTACTATCGCTTCGTAGACCCATTGCCACTACCCGGAGAATGAGGAACGTACCTTCTTGTTGTTGTACCCACAGCTTGTGGCCTAGACCGCGAAAACAAAAATGAGCGCTTGCCTAGCAGCAGCAGTAGCTGCGCGCGGCGCGATGCGCCGCGCAAGCATACATCTCATTGTGCCCTAATTAAAAAAGGGGACACCTCCACGAAAGTGTTCTGCGCCTTCCCAATATTTGAATGACTTGGTCCGGGGTGATTATTTTTGTGGTTGAAGTGTCCTCTTTTGTTAACTAGGGGACATCCAGCAAACGTGTGCGCACGCCGAGCGCTTCGTATGGCACGGGTGCTTGCAAACGCCGAGGGGGCGAATTCTTTTGTGGTTGCAGTTGGGGGGAGGACACACTACGTTAGTGTATACCGATCTGGAGGGGGCGGCCTTTCCGAGCCATTTCCTGTTTGTACGGGTGGGAAACCGGTTGGAAAAAGGTTTGGCGCGGTGAGCTCGAGCCATTCGCTGTTTGAAGCGTCATATCGGGGCTAAAACCGGTGGAACATTTTGGGGCACCTCTCCAGCACGTGCAACGATAGTTCTTACGAACTACGAAATCCTGTTTGGGCTGGCTATTCCGCACTTCTTTGTTTCCTATCTCACTATTATGACAAGTACTTGTCATCATCGAAATCGCTGACATTGCTGTAGGAGGTGGTATCCTCTTGAAACTACCACCAGTCTTCGCCGACAGGCTGGCGACGTGCTGGGGTGTTGGAGCTTCATTTTCCGTGGCCATCCGAAAACCAGGGTGCCGCACTCTGTCTTTATCATCAATTCCCTTGTGGGTGCAGATGCACGACCGGCAAAACACATTCCGGCAGACGAGCAAACATACGGGTCCATGTCCTTGATAGCTGTGATATGACGAATACACCCGTAGTCGACAGTCCAGGTGAAATCAGGGGTGGATACAGTGGCGGCGAGGCTCACGTGCTCAACAATGTCGCCAGTAACGGTGGTGATACCATAATCATTGTGTTTGTTATTCTTGCGCTGTTGGAAGTCGACGCTGTTGCGATCATCGGACACCACATTACCAAATCGGTCAAATAACTCAACCTTGCCATCGAATTGGCGTTTGCGCCCGTTCTGGTTGGTGTAACTGCGATGGTATCCACGCTGGTTGTGATTGCTAGAGTTTCCGTTCAGACGCCCAGGGTTTTGGAATCCACGCTGGAAATTGGGTTGGTTGCCACGGTTTGACGTGGGGACAACAAAGTTCTCAGGGAGAACAATATCCCCCTTGGCGCGTCCAGCAAGAAGATCACGTTGAAGAACTTGACATTCGCGAAGAGTGTGATTATTCCGGGCACAGTAGTGGCAGTTTTGCTTGAGGACACCAGGGCCGCGGGTGGGTTGGCGTCTGAATCAATGACTTTCAGATCCGTTTTAGCGCTGGTTTCTGCACTCTCCGGGGAGCCTTTGTGAACAGTGTACTGTAAATCAGTGTGTGGAATCGCCGGTATATAGAGAAGTGAGTTTACTGCCCTAAGCTTACCTGCTCCGTGTCCTTGGCGTCTGCTTGCCTCCCGCCAGAGCTTTCCCCATCTTGGGAGTGGCGGCCGAACCGGTCCTCCGAACCGAGGTCCTTCCTGTGGTCCACGCGGATCACGGCGCTCGTCTAACATGTACTTGGTCTTTGCAAGTTCATCCCGGACCTTTGCTCAATGTTGTGGTGCAGTTCGGCATACGGGATGAACTTCCGCGTACCTTTCCAGATCTGGAGGTCGTTCCGTCAGGAGGTTGGCATCGCGTGGTAGAGATAGATGGATTGTTGCTCATTACTCAGACTGTTGTTGGTCGCGATCGAAGAGGCATGGTGTGCTCGCTCCATCTTCACGAGAACATCGTGAGATCCGTGCCTTCCTCGTACTTCAGTTCCATGAGAAAGCTTTGGATGTAGTACGGATTACCATGGAGGGACTTGTCCTCGTAGCGCTCACGGATGGTGGCGAAGATCTCGTAGGCAGTACGCTTGTCTTTGAAAAGGAGGATATGAATGTTGTCAAGCGTGCTCAAGAGGTACATCTTGGCACGAGCCTCTCTGCGGCGGAGATCACTCTTGTTCGGCTTCAGTCGGCGTTTGGAGGCGGCGCGAGTATTGTCTTCCTTCCGTTGTTCGGTGAACGACAGAGTCGCAGGCGGTTCAGCAAAGTCGGCGAGAGAGTCGGCTGGCGAAGCTGGAGTTTAGGAGTCGGGTTCCGGTCGGTCGCGGTTCAGTTCGTCGTCGTCGTCAGGAAATTGCATCACCATGTCGTCGCCCTCGGTGTCTGAGAGTCGGTCGTAGTTTGGTTTCATGACAAAACCGAGAAGAAGCTTGCCGTCCAGTGTGGCAACGACTCGTGTCTTTCAGATGATGTAGTTGGCGCCATTGAGGAGAGGTTGGTCTTCGTCAGCTGAGGTTTGTGTTGGGCTCATGGCCTGTGAACGGAGGTGACGTGAGGATGTTGAGTGTAGAGTCCAAATGAAGAAGTGGCATTTAGATAAGAGCAAGATCGAGCGGTGGCTGTGGAATCTCCGCGACCACCAGTTCTACGTGAGATTCGATATAGGAGTTGTTACAAACTCCAGTATTATATATTCTAGTGCTTAAGTAAATAGCTATAGGCGAGGACTGCTATTGTGACAATAGGCATAGCAGATGTAAGGGAACGTTTCGGGGCAGCTTAAGCTGCGACCACTTACACTGATGCCTGCACCTCCACGGAAGCTCCTCCGACGCCGACGGCACCTATGCTGACACCTTCACCGACGCCACCCCTGAGATCAACCTCAAGTTAAGAAGGCCCCGGCTCTACAGACATGGACGCGGAATCCTCCGATGGGGATGTGGTCAAAATAATACTATTAATTTGGCGTGAAAACTTATTTACAAAGGCTGAAAATTGTTCAACGGACTGTTGAAAGAAGGGGCAGTGAAGCAAATGCAAAAGAGAATGCATCTCGTGGGAGCCTTGATATCATTTGCGATAGACAATCGCCAACAAATTTCGAGTCGGTTGAAATTACTGATGCGTTAGTAATTTCTGATCCAGAAGAAATTATGCAACGGCAAAACGTTGACTGTGATTTTCAAATACACATACGGCTTGGTCAATGAACGTTAGCTTTCTCATTCCTTGGATCGCAGATCCGGAATGCAACCCGAATACTAGTATATACCATGAGGTAGCTTCAAATACAGTAATGCAGTCCGAAAGCTACATTGCGCCAAACATATTAACATAATCCGGCGCTATACACAGAGGCAAGGTCGCCGTTTCATATCTTTCGTGATACTTCAAATATATTTCTGACTTAGATCGTGTAACGGGGTTAACAAGGAGCTAGAGAAGGAGTAGTCGACTTGGCACGAATGTGAAAGGAGTAGAATCGAGCTTGAAAGTTAGAACAGCAGTGCTGGAAGAACTGCTTGCCAAGATGACTGGTAGGGACAATATTGCTCTACTGCCTACTATGACTATCGTGAAATGTACAAGAGCATATTCAAGAGGTAATGCCTAGTGAGAGTGGCCTAAAAGTCTAGGACCTTTTACAACCAAATAATTTGTCTGTTCTCATCGCTTAGAAACTCGTTCAAATAGTGGAATGAGGATAAAATCACTCGTATTCCTAGCGATTATTACGCTGACGGTTTTTCATACCAATTCAACAATGTGCAGACGGAGGCAAAGGGATATGGTCAGCTCGGAAGAAAGTATTGCAGGTGACTGAGGGAGTTAGGGTTGCGGTGATCGAGCATAATTTGCCTACCATATTTTCAACGCTGTACAAACTTGTCACCTCGGTGTGTGTTTTATCTGATTCGCCGGCCGGCACAGAAACCCCTTCACATCGATGCACAAAATTAAATCGCACCTGAAACAAGTGAAACTTAGGCATGGCCAGCTTTCCAACTTACTGTTGCTCACTTTGGAACATTATCTACCACGTTCAACCGGCAAAGACGCAGTTACTGAGCTGTTTAGTACAATGACAGAGAGTCTAATAACTTTGTATGGTGCGACGTAAAATAAACTTACATCAAGTATGCCCCCCACCCGCCAGCCCCAAGTTTAAGGTCAGGTTACGCCCCTGGTCCTATCCGCACCTGTTTTCTGTATTGAATACTGCACATATGTCAAATATGCCTTCTATATATTGTTCTAATATGCACCTTTTAGCCAATCCGCTAGACTTACCCTCTGTATGGTGACGTGCTCTAATCCAACACTGACTACCGTATTTAGTATCGCTCAGTCTATTTTGTGGGGAAATTGATCGCGCCATCAAGACAAAATTTGGTTTGGAACAATTAGTCACGTGCAGGCCGCACTCTTCCAGCGGCGCTTGTTGTCCGCTTCGACTCGTCTCAACTAGGGTTTGCGCAAACTCTTTTGGGTACTGCTTAATAATCGCTTGGGGATGGGGATACGTTGCTCCACACGCCAGACACCATCGATAACCAGTGATAGTTGACAACGGACCATCGCCTTCCTTGCATAGTATCTTGGTTTCAGATCCACCTGAGAATTTGCTAGTCGCACGGTTTCGCCCCAAGAGAGATGAAGTAACCATTGTCAGGGTGTTTTTCTTTTCTTGAACCGGTGCTGCTTCCGTGGTGCTTATTCTGCCACTGCTCATTTTCAATCAACTCGATTGAGCTCTTTTCTTTCACATTCAGTGAGATGACCTGAACATTTATAAAGAAAAAATGTCTTCTTACGCCCAAGTCAATCCAATTGCTGAGTGCTTGGCTCAGTCAGGTATTATGAAAAATGCGCCGATCCATCCATCCTTTTGGACAACTTCAGTAGCAAACACCCGGAACCTTATATTTTTCACCTCGAATCGAATAACTACGGCCTGCGGTGGTCACGAACATCATAGAGGGTGTATGTGGGCACTGGCCCAACCAGATATTCTTACCACCATTGTCCCACCTTTGCCACTACGAACAACATCTGCGCACTTGACCTGAGACTCGCCACCAAAACCCCAAGGGTTTACGAAATCAATCAGGAAATGGGCTTCGTCAATATTTTCGACGCAGTTTTCGTCAAATGGTCACGAAGATTATTGGTGATGCTTACACACTACAGCTACCTACTCCTGTCCGCTTACATCCTACCATCTACGACGGTTGGCTACGACATTACATTATGGCCACAATTTCTAGCCATTCTCCTACTGCGGTGTGTAGTCCGAAGCCCCTCGATGATACGCACGACGACGAATCTCCTGATTGTCGCGCTCCAGCTACTCCAGGCACTGCTTCAAGCGATGCTGACGCTGTGCCTTCGCAGCGTCCTCCCGGCGATCGGTTTAACGCGACGGTCTCAGCTCCTCTCGTCGACCGGGCAGGTAACGTCCGCCATATCATCGAGTTGATCCTCCGCCACGATGATATTCGCGCCTCTCCCAGCGAAGTCGCGGCGTTCGTTACCGTGACGGCAAAATTCCTCCTCACCGTGAATAATTTGTGCGGCGACTGGGTCCAATAGCGATAGATGGGTATCTCGTTCCATCCTGCTAGCCGACTGTGTGGCAGCGTACGAGGCAAGCCTCTTAGTGGTGGAAGGTCCTCCACGGGGCGCGATCTCGAACCGCGTCTAGCGCCTTGCAAGCACATGTAATCTTGAAGTGCTCGCTGATATTTCGGGATCACATTGCGTTCGCCATCGGATAACGGTGTCTCGGCAGTCAGACTCCTCCATTCAGCATCACCGGGTCGCGACATTCCATGATCGCGACAGCGTACACAGCCTTCCCAATGATGGACGAAGCAGCAGTCCCGATCGCCGTCTCACGACAAGTCGCAGATCCTCAACGTTAGAGCGCCGAGCGACATGCGTTCATGTATCGCTTCGCGAGACTCCAATGTTCACACAATCACGTCTCCAAATTCGGTGTTCCACCGCGTCACGAACGCAGTCCAAGCTCGACCAATCGACTTCGTGGCCATGGGGACGGTCACCGTGACGGGTTTGCTTCTCGTGGCTCTCCAGCGGTGAAAGAGCTCCTTAATTTCCGCCTCGCTCCGGCCCTCCTTGACACTTCTACAGTCGTAGAGCGCCCACCTTTCGAGCTCTTCTGTAACGGTGGTGATCTGGTCTGGATCGACGCGGTGCCGGTAGCCGCGTCGATGCTGCCGCCCTTCCCTTGCGCTCTCCGAGTCCGATTGCAGAATGCCGAGCGCTCGCGTTGCCGCGAGTGCCTTCAAGATTTTTCCATGCCCGTGTTTCTCACTTTCAAGAGGGTTAATGTGACGGGCCATCTTCACATGGTCGCAATCGCGATATCACGATGGTCAATCAGCTAGTTAGTTTAGTTGGCTGCGACGGTCTCTCTGTCGACCGTCGCCCCAATCCATACAGAGTTGATTTACCACCCTACTTCCCAGTCGCGAGTGTACGTCGGTTGTTCAGCGTTATTAAGCGCGAACCATAAGCAAGAAGGAGCTCCACGAAGCATAGGACATCGCATAGCTGCGGATAACGTCTTCGAGAACGCGATTAACGCATTGTGTTTGGACATCAGCTTCCAGGTGTGCCGCTGTAGACATCGGCCGCCACGTACCGAGTGACCGGAATAGTCCGGTCCAGAAGGCAGCAGTGAAGCGACGATCTCGATCAGAGACGATACAGATCGACATGCCATGGTGACGATAGACTGTCGTCGCCCTGCGGTTTGGACGGCGTTGATTGATCCTGCTACCGGAGCAAGATGTACCATCTTGCTGAATCTATAGACGAGGGTGAGAATAACAGTGCGACCGGGATCACGCGGCAGCCCAAAAATGAAGTCCATACTCACGGACGTCCCCGCATCTCGAGCGACGGAAAGTGGACGAAATGGAGCCTGCTTGGATGGGGCAGGCTTAACGCGCTGGCACGCATCTCAGGAGCGTATCCATTTCCGCACCGGTACATGTGGGACCAGAAGAAATCTCAAGACAGTGCCGCGAAGGTTTTGTCGCGGCCAAGGTGACCGCCGCTTGGTGCATCGTGGAACTCTTGTAGGATTCGAACGCGGAGATCATCGTCGATCGGATGCGTGGGACGTCATCGATGTCCACCTGATAGGTCAGCAAGGTACTTCCGTATTGTAGTGATATATGTGAGAGCGGGTTCGCGACGACAACTGGTGCCTTGCTTTGTCTGACGGCGCCTTCAGATACTGGATCATCACGGAACACGCTTCATCGGACTCGTAGGCGACGGCAATAACACCATGGAGTGGGCTGATCGCTGCAACCGTCTTTGGCGATACATACGGCGCAATCGGCATCGTCCTCATTATCACCAATAACGTGGCGACCAGTGTGCGTACGGGGATTGTAGTCCGGCCGAGGCGAGAGCGAGTCGGCGAGGATGTTGACCTTGCTAGACTTGTAGTGCACGCCGAAATTGAACTCTGATAACAGCGAGAGCCAGCGAGCCCTGCGTTGAGACGGTGGGGACTCTTCGTCGTCGTCTGCAGCGAGGTGCGATCCGTTTAAACAGCCAATGTATGTTCACCTAGTAAATGCACGGGAATTTGACGAGTGCGTAGCGCATTGCCAGCAGTTCCTTATCATGGTCTGCGGGTAATTATTCTCCGCAGATTTGAGATAACGCGACTGGTAACTCACCACACGTTTGTGTCCCTCATCGGCGCGCTGCAATCAGGGCACAACCGATCGCGTAGTAGCTGGCATCACGCAACACGTGGAAAGGCTTCGTGTGGTTAGCTAGCATCAGGACCGGGGTGGAGGACAAACTGTGTTTGACCGCGTCGAAGGCGACTAGGTGCTCAACTATGTGGCGTCGGTTTTGAGTAGCTGCGATAGCGGGCGAATGGTCGATGCGAAGTTTTTCGAGTAACGATAAAGGTATGTGGCGAGTCCGAGCAACTGACGAAGTTGCTTCTGGTCCTGTGGTGGCGGCCAACCACAAATCGCTTCCACCATCTCGGGGTCAGCAAGGATACCTTCCATTCTGACATAGCTCCCGAGTGGATCTCAGGAGCACAAAGATACCCTTCTAAGCTAGCGTAGAGCTTGTTTTCTCGCACTACTTGGAACACCTGCCGAAGGCCGAAGGTGTTGGTGATGAACATCGACGTTGTTTTGACGTGCTCGACACTACTGTGGATAAAGACATCATAGAAGTAGCATGGCGCGAAGTCGCGGAATGGACGGGGCAGATTGGAAACCATTCGGTTGAAGGTAGCGGGGGATTCTTGAGCCGTTGCGGCATCACAAGCCATTCCCACACCATACCACTGGGTGTGCTGACAGCAGTCAACGGCACATAAGCCTCCTTGACACAAAAGGTTGGACTAGAGTGTGGGGACACACTTTCACGGACGTGGTCAACGCGACGTCGATTCTCGAAAAAGTAGTCGATAGTGTCGACTTGGTCGCGTGGGAGTGGTCACTGTCTCGTCACGCAGTACTTGGCACCAGGCGTGAGGTCAATCGCATGTCGAACACCGTGGTCAGGTGGCAGCATGGCAGGGACCTTGTCTGGGAAGATGTCGATAAACTCCCAGACGAGTCGATGTGACCACTGCGAGCGCCACAGTGATTTCAGGATTAATTTTGCAGGTTTGTACCAGTTCTTCTCGCTTCAGATCGCGAAGAAAGTGTTTCTTTGAGAGACCTGGAATCTGCGTGATAGACGCAGCATCAGAAGGAGGACGCATCGCGTGGGCGCGCGATATTGGGAGTGTGTTGTCAAACAGGTTAGTAGTACGTACAGCCCCACAAGGATTAATTCGAGCCGGGAAAAAGTGTGTTGTACACCACTCAAAGATATGCAAATTCCAAGTATAACCACTTGTAAAATGTTCAGTTTACATAATTATTAAGACAGGTACCAAAAGAAGAAGGTTTGCTTTCATAACTAATATATGTTAGTGCTAAATCAGTACATGATATGATCACTCTATAGAGGGATATGTGGTGATTCACGTTTAAGCTGTTTTTTCGCTTCCGAATTGGTCCTTATGTTTTTTCGGGAGTGCATTCCTCATGCGCATTTCCAAACGAATATTACCAACATAAGGTCCCAATGTCACCCACTTGTCAGCGTGCCTTAGCACTACCAGCCCAATCCTCTAGTGGATGATGTCACCACTTTCGCTCATTAAGGCTGAGATCACTTCAGTCCCAGGCAATATCGAGCACTGGGAGACTGAACGAGGCTGGCGCCCCGACCGCAGAGGCGAACAAGTCGTGGAGCGCTATCCACAGCGGACGGAGCGAGGCCACGCTCGATCAAGTCCACAGGTTGGTAGATCTGCTCGGAAGGGACGGATCCTGTGTGTGGGAAACTCGATTCGACCGCGTCAATTGTGTCAAGGAGGCCCCGCTCGAACGCATGCTGGAGCTCACTTTGACCGCGGGCGGGGGACGATGCTCAACCACGTATATATCTGCATCGGGGAGCTCCCGCTTGACCACACACGGGAGCCCACTCTTGACCGCCTGTAGGAGACCAAGCTCAACCACTCTGTTGTCCAAGAGCCGCTGCTTATTGAAACGTGGGGACGCATCCGCTACCACGTTAAAGGTATCCTGAGACTCCAGTTCAGAGCCAGCACAGGTTGCACGTTCACAAGCCACACAGGAAGGGCCATATCTCTCCTCATGTGTGGTCGAGGTCATGGAGTCGGAGTCCATCGCAGCAACATGCGGCCAATTGTTAGGGCATTCCGCTCAGGAACGCCAAGACCGCGGCGCTTGGTAGCCGCCGTGGCTTGCCGCCGCGGACTTCACCATCATGTGACCTAACCCTCACGGACGGTCGTATTTGCTGGTAGAAGTGGTCGGCGCGAACAACGTCGTTCGTCGCGCCAGAATCCAGCAGCACGCTTAGAGGTAGCGGTGCTCCCGCAACATGGAGACTGATTACGATCAGTCTTTAGTCACTATATTTGAGGTGATGGCGAAACTGTGTGCATGCAGCACGTTAGCACCAAGTGGAGGTTCTGCTACCAGAGAACCACCTCTCCGTTCACGACCGGTAGGCGCGGGACTCCTACTGGTTGCCGACGTTTTTTGGATGGCCGCCGACGTCATTCTCAACTCCTGCGTTCGTGGTCATGGGTGCTAGAGCACGGCAGACAGATGCGCGTTATCCGAGTTTACCGGAACGAAAACACTTCATCGGACGGGGGCCACGCGTAGAAGCACGTGGCTGTCTTGGCGTCCCACGACGCCTGTAGTTTGTACACAGGTGGTGAGAGTCGCCTAATCCCCCGCATTAAGAGGGTGAAATCCGGTGAGGTAGCCAAATCAATTCCCAGAAAATGACGGTGATACCACCGAACACTTGCCACTTCAGCTTAATCGTCCCAAACTTGTTGCTTTGGTGCGGCGATTCCAGCCAAATCCCCAACAGTAGACTGCAAAGCAGCCTAATTTCTTGTTGCGTGCTTTTTCCGGGCCAATCGAGACTCCTCAATCGTTCGGAGAACGCACACCACTACTGCCAATAGGACTTGAACCTGTTCGAGGTTGAAGAAGCGACAGCATGTCCGCTGATGATGTCGCCCATGTGCTCCAACTGTTGCTGAATGACGGATGAACTCCATGAACGAGACAAGTTAGTCCATGTCGGGAAAAATGAGTGGCTCGTGCTCCAGGCACTGGAACCAGCGTTTGCCATCGTATTTTGTTCGCCAGGAATGTGCTTTACTGAACATGAAAAGGGATATCGAAACTCAGCCAGCGAATTGAGTCTGTTGTACGTGCGGGCGACTGGGTGACAAGATGATCGTTTCGTTGGTTGAATTTTACGCGATGAAGTATTGTAGCTAAGATTCAATCACACAAAGACCAGAATCTGATGCGTCCATGAACACGTTCCGATCTGGGGGTTAGAGATGCGCCAAGTGCTCTACTGGAATATAGTGACGTCGATCTCCATCGCCTCGGGTTCCGGTTCTAGAGCCGCGGGTCGAGAAATGTCAAAAGCGTGAGATGCAGTCATGCTGTAGTATTCGCGTAACGCGGTTGCGAAGGCTTCCTCCAAGGTGGATGGAGTCTTCCTCATCAAATAAAAGCGTTGGTAACCAACGTTCATAGCGGAGACGAAGACACGACCTTAGGTCGCCATGTCAATAGGGCGTGTCGTGATGCACAATACGAGGTGACGGGGCATCTGTATTTACTCGAGCATGGACATGGTGCCTTGCTTCAGCGACAGAAAAGTGGAGCGATGAACGGACTCTTCTTGAGGCAGTTCGAACGCGAGGCGCAAGTCAGCCTTCATATTACCCATCGTCGGGAAGCACGAGCCGTCGGCGACGAGTTTGTCGAGTGCCCACTCTTTAGCCTTCCCCGCCAACTTGGACAGGAGAAAATGGCTGCCTGCGAGCTCGGTAGACAATTGCCGAGCTTCCACTGCAATATCCACTTCACAGAACTATCGGTTCAGGTGGAGACGACCGACGCCTTCCCCACTATAGGCAGAACCATCGAGTTTGACGATGTCGGACTTGTTCTTGGTCGGCGTGGGAGTTGACACTCGCTGATGAAGATCAGCTAGTTCACGCGCCATGAACGCTTGGGCAGCCAAACGCTGCTGCTCCTCCGTACCTGCAGTCAGCAAGGTCTTGATGACACCAGAACCGGACACCGCTGCGAGGCAGTGTAGCGCCTTTTCCACTCGAATCAAAGGCAGGTGCGAAAAAAAACTAACATGTTCGTGAGACATGCTGGATACCGGGGACACGTCGCTCATCGACGTGTCGTTCATCTTGGTCGTTGGAAGGATTACAAAGTGCTACCAAATATAACAGGCTAGAAGCCACTGTTACCGACGTACACTCGCGACAGGGAAGTAGGGAGGTAAATCAAATCTGAATGTATTGGGGCGACGGTCGATAGTAAGACCGTCGCCGCCAACTAAACTAACTAGCTCTGATTGACCATCCTGGTAGTACGATTGCGACCATGTAATGGAGGCCCGTCACATTAACGGCACATGTTTTTACCTTTCAAAAAATCACGGTACATGCATTGGACTATCTCTTGTAACACATCATTGAAGATGCTTTTTGATGCAATCAGTCTAGTGAATATCGTATTTAGATATGATTACAAATACTACAGTATTTACTATGTTGACTAGATGGTCCAATTCTTATTAAACTATCGTTAATGGGCGCAAAAAGCGCCCTTAAATGTGGGGGTCATACCGTATTAAAAATATTCTTAAAGGGCGAAAAATGCGTCCCTGCACCGCGAAGGGGGTAATCTATCAGTGAGTGACTAGCTACGACTCCTTACTTAGTACACGCTCTTGGTTTTGATTCGCAAAAAAAATATGAGTTTCGTATGGCGCCCTCGCTGTGATAATGATTGGTACCGTTTTTTTTAGCCTGTCGACTTTGTATGTCGTTGTCTGTGTGCGAAATGCGAGTTGGTGAAGCAAAAACATTATATCAGTACATCATTACAAATATAATTAAGCGGTACATCAATTTCCTTAACAGATTGATTCATCTGTAGCGACGCACCAATTCATGTAAGTGCGCGTGTTTGTCTATTTGCAATTTATATGGAAACCATATTCCAACGCGTAGACGCCAAGCTGCAGGTTGAGAGCTTTCGACACGTTGCTGAGCCTTCCACGTCTGCTTGCGGCAAGTTGGCATGGGCAATTGAGGTAGAGATCACCCCGGAGGCAACTCTCGGCTAGCACTAGGGTCATGACCATCGATGTTATTACACAGGGATTACGCGCCAGCCATCTAAGCGCTTGTACTGCTCGACCTGACCTTCCGCTTCCTAGGTTGCCACAATATTGGGCTATCACATACATATGGGTGATGCCATCGACGGATCATCGACTAGCATGGCAGTTAGCATAGTCTGCACCTGAGTATGCAGCGAGGTAGTGTTTTGACTCATTCCGCTCTTGGTTTTAGCTTCACCTAGAGTGCGGGGTTCGCAAAGTGGGAGTAGTTTTGTTGGGGTTAAGATCCCGCATAAGGCTTACGATATATGTTTTTTGTGTATCTTTTGCGGCGAGCAACAGCATCTGTTGCAAAGACGTTGTCACTAATTACCTTAACGACCGGCGCGGTTATCATTTTTGGCTTATTTGGAAATTCGTCGTCTATTGATTTCAAGCTGTCGATTCCTCGGGGAGGGGGTTGTGCGCGCTTTAACGTAAATTGGAAAGCAAGATATATTGCAGATGGACAAAGTCCTGACTGATGCCTTCTTCCTAGCTTCCTAGTGTTCTCTTCTTGTCGTCAAGTTTAAACTCGCCTTCAACTTGCGCTACAACCAGCCTTATCTATCCCCTACAAGCATATGAATGAATAATTTCAAGCCTCGATTTCGCAGTTTGATCGAGCTTGATATCGTGCTGCTTCCCCGCTGCACCATCACGTGGGTCAACTACACTCAGCTTACCGCTGGCGTGAGTATAGCCACTAACATATAGGTCGGCTGCTCATTTCGTCTGGATCCGGGACAACACTTGCAGCGTGTCAATTGCTTTCTTCAACTGGGGAACGAAATCCATTGGTCGCACGATATGGAAAACTATTCGTTGATTCTTCTTCTGATCTTATGCCTTCGCCTTGAGCTAGTCTCTCACGGTCACGAATGTGTGCATAGTCTCCTCGGATACCAAAACTATACAAATCACTTCTCGAATCGTACCTCAACGAGTATCCGCCTGGAAGAATCCAGTGCACCCGTGTCTTCAAGCAACTGCAATCACAGGAAGCTACGCCTCAACTGCCGGTGTTTCTTGAACGTACCAGCTTTTGGCAGTTTTTCCTCTGACTTGTCGAGCCTTGGCAACCTGGCGATAAGATCTTTTACTGCCACATGGATGACATGCCAAATACAATCCACACAAAAAATGCACGGGAATAGTTCACTTGCACGTGGAGCCAAAGCAACTGAATTTTCGATGGATTGTCGGCCACAAATGAAGCAATCGTCGTCAGAATTTGTTGCTTCGATCACAAGCTTGATATCAGCGGAAGAAACGAAGGTACATAGGATATGGATCGGGTGTATGCCATTGCAGATGGTACACCTCCTCGCCGCAGATATAAATATAATTAACCACACTCTTGCCGTTAACGTCGGCCCAGCCATGGTTGCGGGAGTATCCACTTCTCCTGTACTGGGCACATCATCTCCAACTTCAACTCTCTGTACGCGCTGTTGAATAGACCAGTTGGAAATACCCGTGTGGATTGCTCAACAGCACCAGTGTTCAAGATGGCTAGCTCTTTCGCCAATGCCGCAAGGCTGGTCTTGTTGTACACCGAGATGGTAGCAAGCTGCATGGATTGCCTCCATGAAGCAGCGTCCAGTCTCCGACGCGGTAGATAAACCGAGGTGGTTATCCAAATAACGGTAAAAACGTTCCCGGACGCCCGTCAGCAATCCACTTGCCGATTCGGTCCGTCAGATAGTCGTACCCACCAAGCTCCTCCTCCCAAACCCAGGAGAGTTGCAGTTTGGGTGTCTTCCAGTTGACAAAATAGGTCCGGTTGGGAGGGTTGCCATTTCGACCCATGAAGTACGCAAAAGGATAGTTCCGGCTACTGTCCCAACGCGCATCCGGATCGTAATGGTTGATGTGACGATTGCCAGGCTGGTGCTGAGGATGGCGTGGAAGCGGAACACCGTGGACCACGACGAGCTGAGTCTCAGGTTGCGCAACAGAAGCCTCTGAAGACCTCACCACAGACGGTTCCACAAGCACGACTTCACCGGACGAAGTACCCGCAACGGCAATACCAGACGTCCCCGGCACTTTATGCCCCTTGGACCGCAGTCGACGCAACGCTGCAGCGTTATCTTCGTCAGCGTTTAAGCCGGGAAAACGACATCGAACGAAGAATTTGAAGCAGCAGGATCATCGATGTTGCAAAGCGAAGGCGCAGCAGGAACAAGTGGCGGTGCAGGCGATTCAGGATGCAGCGAAATGATTGCAGTGTCGACACAACAGCGAGCTCATCGTTGCCAGTGAGGAGACCACGGCTTAGTCAGGAGCATATTCCGCTCGAGCAAAGGAGGCAGCCGTCTGCGAGTCGACCCCGCGCGAAACGCTGGGAGCTCCGTGGCCGTTGTCGATGATCATGAAGGGATTTAGGATCCCATGGTCAAAGTCGAAGTCCGCCGGGGGCGGCGGTGCGTGCAGCAGAGCTGAGGCTCCCGAAGAAGCCTGGACGAGCGGCGACGCAGCGTAGGGCGCCTCAACAGGTCGGTCGAAAGTATCGTCGCCGGAGATGGCGGTGGAGGCCTTCCTTGGGCCTCGCCAAGTACGTCTAGTTGCACGGACGTTTCCCGTGGCGCTGACAGACTCATCGAGCCCCGCACGTTAACCACCACACAGCGGTCGACGAGTCGCCCCACGAACCGCCATAGAGTAGTTCCTGTTGCGCCGTACACGGTTAATCCAGAAACGGCTGGCCCGTACAAGCGCCGGGGCCAGGATAAGTACAAATAGGCGGATAAGTACGGACGGTGACCCATTCGTTTGTGTCAAATCTGAACATTGTTAGGCTTGCCTGAGTGAGATCTCCACATGGGCTATTTGGTTTGTGGTTGGCGGGCTTGCATGGGACTGGTACAGGCGAGTTCACTGTCCAGTCTTGACTCCGAGCTTGGTTCGATGAGCGAAAAACAGGACGCACTTCTTGGCATTTGGGAATTTTATTTTGAAGTCATCTTCGCCTGCTTGGCGAAAGGAGAGTAGATTGAAGTCCAGCCCAGGGTTCCACGCCATCAAAAACACTATGAACTGGCCGCTGCTGTTGATCTGGGGGACATACAGCATATATTTTGTTCATTCGTGGGACGTATGTCGACGGGTGGAGCCGGAGACGAGTAAAGGAGAGAATACTTGAGTAGAAGAGCTAAAGAAGTTATGATTGATAGTTTACTGAGGCGAAGTTCCACTGGTAGGCTGCCACGTAGAGATAGATACATATCTATGTACGCTAACAATCTAGAGTTGGTCATATAGTCATTTAAATAGTTTGTGTGGACCACCAGGAGGAGGCCAAACCGTCACATTGACAGCCTCTCTGGGTTGGCTCCAAGTCGGCACGTGTAGTATGTCGACGCAGCGATGGGTGTTTCAACCAAATCCTATAGTCTTGGCGTCGCCGGGGAAGTTACATGGCTTCCCTGAGTGGCATCCCTAGCAACAAGGCGGCTTGCACCCGCGCATCGCCCCTCTTCCCATGCAGGACGAGGTGTAGTTTCAAAGAACGAGGCGGCATGCTTCACAAATAGTTTTTTGCTTATTTATTTATTTTGGAATAGGTTGATATGTCCCAAACAGTAAATGAATTGTGAATGTACATGTCTTTTTGAAACGGCGCTGTTGAAGATGTTCTTGCTTACATTGCTCTCATATCGAAAGCTCTTGTCGAGTGAGTTTAAGTTATTGTAGCAATCTCATTAAATAAAGTGCATGTTTAGTTTCATTTCATTATGTTGTCAGTGTTGGCATTGGTATCGCATATTTGCGAGGTAGCATGGCAGTTGCTAGTTTAGCGATAGCTGTGTGGGGTTGCCGCCAAGCAAGACTCATTCTTCAAACGACCAACTCCGTCCAGCTTCGTTATCAGATCAAGGTAAACTTCTTGCATTGTATTTAAGCGAATTTCTGCTGATCGTAGACAAGTCGACCGCTAGTGCCAAACACATGAGCTGAGGTCTTTGTACGGCCCTGTAGACTAACATGGGCGCAGAGCTTGTATCCGTATCTTGTAAAAGCCCTCAGTGTGTGTGGTCCAGTGTGTTGGTTTGATTGCATCATATGGGATTGTATTGTTTTACGAGCTGTTGTTAACGTTTCAACACTTTGTGTGGCAGATGCCTCTCCAGTCTACTGTGTGCCAGAATCCTTTTTTATCGTGCTTCTTTCTGCGGCATGTTGTCAGAGAACAGTGCTCTACACTACATTTCCTTACCAGGGTCGCAATGAACCCGATCCTCAAGAAACTCAAGGCTGAGCAGCCCAACGGGGTCATGGTAGTGAGGGTGACGGTGTTTATACTATGCACGCGATGCATCAATATCTACAAAAGCGAGCGAAGCAGCTGGTGCACATAAACAAGGTTCAATTGTAAAAAGCCAAGGTTATGGAGCGTATCATAAGGTGCAAGCAGCCAGCCCTTATCGTTATCGGGCGCCGACTAGGGCAACAAGAGGGTACATGGTACTGTATTCCCAGGGCCAAAGTCGGTAACATGATTTTTTTATTGAGTCCGACAATTATTTGTATTTTCCTAATGCTAAGGAGAAGTTGTACTTATATTTCGAGCATGTTGATGATGTGTATGTCATCGAGGCTATTAATAACTAAGTTAGTACCCAGTTATTGGTACAATACAATTATATTCGTTTTCTCATAGTGTATGTAATGCCATCTTTTGATTAAGATTGTATTGGTTTATTTTTGCCGGAATATAATTTTATTTCCGTAAGTTATTTCTTACGTTGCTGTTGGGGCATTTCTTATTTTGTAGTTTTATGAAGTTTGGCTTTGCAAGTGGCTTAGTAAACATATCTGCTACCATTTCCTTGGTGCTACAGTATATAATTTCGAATTATTTTGCTCAGCCTTTTCTTGTGCGAAAACATACCGAACATGAATGTGTTTGCTCCGGTGTTGGAGAGAGTTTTGTTGGCTAGCTTTATACAACTATGCTTGTCCTCATAGAGTGTAAGAGCATGGCAGCTTTGGTGTTCAAATTCTACAAGTAGTAGGTTAAGGAAGATGACTTCCTGCATGCAGTGGCATAAAGCCATGCATTCAGATTCTGTTATGGATAGCACCACTGTGGGTTGCTTTCTGGACTGCCAAGAAATGGAACTTCCACACATGTACGTGATATATCCTCCTATGGATATCCATGTGGCGGGACAATTAGCATATTGAGCGTCTGAGAATGCTGTGGGATAGTGCTGTGTGTTGTATGCATCTAGATGTTGTGTTCCTCCGATGGTAATACCCAAGTTACCAGGGATGGCAAAAATCAACTTTTTTTAACGAGTAGGGGTGGGTAATTACATTTTTACGGGTGGAGAGTTAAATTGGGGTGGACATTCCATATTGAGGTAAAATCCAAACGACTGGCCCTCGTCAAAGTTTTGGTCATTGTTGGCTGCTGCTTGTTGCTTTCAGAATGTACCCGATCTCTCTCATTGTTGCTTTTGCACTACATTCCCCAACCCCCACGTCTCAAGACCAGCCCTCTCCCTCAGCTCTCTCCATGGAGTCATCTGCTCCGCCTTCAACCCCCAAGATGCTGCCCCAGCTCCAGCTGCAGTGAAGCCGTCTCAGCATTCAGCAAGTTGCCAGAACGGTCTTTGCGGCTAACTGCTCGAGTGCGGCTGCCGAGCGGAACTTTTTGGCGCACAAGTTTGTTCATTCTCAAACTCGTTACCGGCTCGGTGACGCGTCCGTGCAGAAGCTAGTCTTCTTGTTCTTCAACGCGAAGAACATTGATGAGGAAGAGACCGACTTCTACGATCTCTTGGACGACATGATGGCACCTAACTCGGACGAAGAAGACAACAACAACCACGACAGCGACTACGAGTACTACTGATTGGCAAGGTTTCGGGCTGCTGCGGCGGCGACGACATGCGCGTAGGGTGGTAAGTTAGGGTAGAATAGCAACCTGTTTGCTAGGATATGGTTTCTTTGAATATACACCTATCTCCCCCCTAACAAAAGCGCTTAAGGACTCTTTTGGATGCTATTTCTAATGCCTTATAGTTTTCATTCGAGCCGATACTTCTGAATTGTAATCGGGCAGTTTGGTGCTAATTGTCTCTTGCTATTAGACTACCCGCTTGAAACTTTGCTACATGCGTTCTAGAGCTCGGAATCATTTCTCGCGCGAGCTTGAAGTTGCCTAGGCTGCAGGGTATCTTTTACCCGAACCTGCTCTGATGAGTATGTTTCCTTTATATCGTATGGATGAAGTTACTGTATGTCGCCCAAAGGATACTTTAAGCTAAGATTTAGCGATAAGAATAACGTCTAGCATACAAAAGTCTTGTGAGCATACGAAGTTACCCTCGATCAAATTATGGAGGTCAGTTTAGATAATGATCCTAACAAAGATATTTTGGGAAATCGGATATATATTAGTTTAAACAGTTTCTATCAATAGCAACTCAGTGAAACCTCGGCTGGGAGCTGCGTGAGGGCCATTACCACTTCTGCAGGCAATGCACCAAGTCGACTCAGGGATGGCCCCACGCAGCGAGCGCCAACGCCTGCCAAACGGCAGATTTTGGCGCCAAGGCGACCCAGCCGAGGCCGACGCGTCATCATCCGATGAAGCGTCGGATCATGATGCACCGCCGCTGATTGCCCGAGACAATGCGACCACCGAAGCTACAGAACGGGCATATACGGTTCGCTGTATTTGGGCGAAAAGGCGCATCAACAGCGTTGAATTCTACCTTGTCCAATGGGAGGGCTTCGAGGAGCTTACGTGGGAGCCTTCCGAGAACCTGCCGTGGCAGATGAACGCCGAGTTCGAAGCGGCGCACAGGGACTCGGTGTGGGACTACCTGTCCACACGTGGAAGGCGAAGGCCACAACGACGCGAGAGGCCTACACGCACCAGCGCGTGTGTGCGGAGTGAGTAAAGCTTCTTTGGTCATCGACATTCAACTTAATATGTCTAACTATTGCTTATTCGTAGCCCGCGCTCGTGTGGACAGGCAGCTACAGTAGAGTGCAGCGAAGGTAGCAGTCCAAGCTCAAATGAATGAAAAATCTGCAAATTCCATGTTTGCATCTTGGGTGGGTGGGTACCCAAAAAATCCATTATTCCAAAAATCAAAAATCCGCGTTTGCCATCCCTGCAAGTTACGCGTACCGTTTAGGTATCTAAGGCCCCTCTTCACCGCATTCCAGTGTTGTTTGCCTGGGTTGGCAAGGAACTGGTTTACCTCTCACACGAAGTATGCGAGATCGGGTTTGGTTTCCATCATCAAATACATAAAGCTACCGACTGCCTCTCTGTACGGAATCGATTTCATCTCATCGTGTCCCACAGGAGTTTGTAGGCACATATCAAGTGAGAGTTTGACACTCAGATCCGTTGGTGTTCCAACTGGAAAGGAATTGAGATGCGAGAAGCAGTCCAGAATTTTGTAGTGCATTTCTTTTGGTGGAGAAAAATGGATCGATTGCTACAATCGCGAACGATAGACCACCCTAAAAAGTATTGGGCTTCGCCCAGATCGGATATTTTGAATCACTGTTCAAGTGCGTCCTTGAATTGTTGGATGGTGGTGGGTGTAATGAGGAGGAGGTCATCAACGTACACAAGAATGTAGCATGTATGACCGTCAATTTCACCGATCAACGCGCACTGATTTTTGGTCATTTTACAGAAATGGAGTGAGATAAGAAAGGCGCATAGAGTTAAGTACCATATACGGGGAGCTTGCTTTAGTTCATATAGGCTCTTCAAGAGTTTGCAGACAAGTTGTTCTTTTCCAGGGTAAGTGAACCCTTCAGGTTGTTCCATGTAGATTTCCTCATCAAGATACCCATTCAGAAAAAGCGGTTTTCACATTCATTTGTTGAATTTCCATGTCGCTCGGGGCTGCGATTGTAAGCAGGAGTCGTAGGACTTCCATACGAACGACCGGTATGAATATTTCGTCATAGTCGATTCCGTATCTCAGGAGAAAACTCTTAATGACTAAACGAGCTTTGTAGGGATCAATACCTCCATCGCTTTTGCATTTGACAACGAATACCCGACGGCATTGTAATGCTTGTCGACCTTTCGGTAGTATGGTGAGTACCTAAGTTTTATTGTCCATGAGAGATTTGTACTCGGATCGTGTAGCTTGTTTCCATTGAGGGACATCGGGTAGGTGCATTGCTGCCTTATATCTATTTGGTTCCGAGGAATACCTGATAACCATGAGTGTATAGCGAACTGTGCGATTGTTTTCGCGTTCTTGGTTGGTCTAGAGGATTACCAAGTAATATATTG
Organism: Phytophthora sansomeana; assembly: GCA_032158285.1. Classification (NCBI taxonomy): domain Eukaryota; phylum Oomycota; class Peronosporomycetes; order Peronosporales; family Peronosporaceae; genus Phytophthora; species Phytophthora sansomeana. The sequence continues at coordinate 719,672 of JAPDHH010000200.1, forward strand.
GGTAGATCCGTGGTTGTGGTTACTGGTGGAATTTTGACTTTTTTAGTTGCTGGTTCTGTATCTTCGGCTGTGAATGCAAGTGCATTGCGCTTTCGCATTTCTACCATCGAAGGTAAACGATAAGGTTGTGGTAGTGTGGCTGTAGGGTCAGTATATGGACTGGGCATGTCGGTGATGTACAGGGAATCGAGAAAACTGCGGTTTCCGTCTTAGAAGATTCTTGGAGAGAGGCCAGCATCGGTAGTGGTGCCGAGGCTTTGAGGGCCTTCTCAGCTCGCGTCTCCCTGGACTCCGGTGTACTTTTTTTAGGATGTAGCGATTGCGTGTTAGCAAATTCAGGGCCTTGGTCTCAATATGCCGCTTCAGGTCTTCGTACTGAATACATTTCTGGCTGCCTTTCCTGACTGCCAATTCTGACTTCCCAGTTGGTAGGGAATGGTACAGGTGGAGTGATTTATGCTCATCGCTCAGCACACTGATCGTGGCTTCCGCGGCTGCTTTCATGGCGGCTTTCAAGCCAATGATGAAAGCCATGAGATTGGCGCCTTCATCGTATATGAGGGTCATCAGGTAGGACTTGATATAGTACGGGTCGCCGTAGATAGCAGCACCTTCGTACTTGCTACAGAGCGTCTAAAAAATCTCATACGCCGTAGTCTTGTCCTTGACCATGAGGATGTGTTGGTCACGATGGTCTTGATGAGAAAGGCTATAACCCTTGCATTCTCTAGCCGTAGTTTCTTTGAGCTCAGCTTCTGGCTCTTGGCCTTCCGCTCTCGACCCACGTTAGTTCTTCGCGCTTTTTAGTTGCGTAACACTGGATGGCGGGTGGTTGTACCTGCCCTATTTCTACGTCGCTGTCGTCTCCTGTGGTGGCTAGACTCACTCGATGAGGAGCCCTCCATATCATCGGTCATGGGTGCTCCAGCTGCGTCAATGGCATCTTTCATGTATTTCATGTCGGAAAAGCTGGGTTAAATTATCCATCAGACTCGAAGTCCAAGTCTCTCGCGTAGTCGGCTTGCGCGACGAAGCCGGTCAGGTTCTTATCTTCCAGGGCAGCGGTGACGCGTGTCTTCTAGATGATGAAGTTCCTGCCATTGAGGCGAGTAAAATCACGGTCGGCGACGGCGGAGGCTTGCGTAGGGCCCATAACCTGTCGCGGGGTGGAGCCAGAGGTGAGTAAACGAGAGAATACTTGAGTAGAAGGGAGTTAAAGAAGTTATGATCGATAGTTTACTGAGGCGAAGTGTCACTGGTAGGCTGCCATGTAGAGATAGATACATATCTATCTATGTACGCTAACACACTAGAGTTGGTCATATAGTCATTTAAATAGTTTGTGTGGGCCACCAGGAGGAGGCCAAACCGTCACATTAACCACGTAAAGGGCATTTTCAATCCGAATGCCGCGCGTGCTGCCAGCAGGCAGAGAGACCTGTTGAACAACGGTCCCAACACCCAAAACTTTTGTATGGTGACCGTTGGTAACCGTGAGTTCTCCTTCGTCGAACAGGTTAATATGAACAAACTTGGCCATATCGTTGCAGATGTGGTGGTCGTGCCACTATCGATCTCCCATGTGCGTGGGATCCTTTTCCTCGTCGACACACCACACTCCATGGGGACTGAAAATGCGACCGCATCTTTGGCAACTGGTGAAAAGAGGAAGAACGACTAGAGCGATGGTCCCAGCGGGAGCTCGAAGAGTCGTGTAGGCGAGGAGGAGGAGGCTTGGGAGAACTGTTGTTCTCGAAGTAGGTAAATTGGAAAGTGAGATTGAATTGGTTAGGGTTCTGAGAATCCTGGTTCACTACGGACCTTAAGGTGGGCTACTCCAGTCTTCATTACTATATGAAGTTAATGAAGATTCCTACTCGTAGCTGTCTTGAATCTTGGCGGTAGGATAGCTTTTAATGGAACTGTAACATGTATAAATGAAAGCAAGAATAAAAGAGTGATTTATGTTGACGTTGCCCATTGGGATTACGTCCCAAGGCCAACTTGATTGCTCCCAGGCTGGCACGTGCCGGCCAGGCGGGGCGCTCCAAACGCTTTCAACGACGCACCAGTGTCATGGCCAACGAGGGTCATGACGCTGGTGCGTCGTTACATCCTCCCGGACTTGACTTCTCGTTGTCGCTTCTTGACGTCGGCGAGGAGAACCTTCCAGTGCGACACATGATGGATATCCTTCTCGCGTTCCCATGTAGCTTCATGTTCGGGCAAGCCATGCCACTTGACGAGCCATTCGGGTATGCGATTGAATTGGCGTTTTCGAGGGAGATTCTCTACAATGGGAAGAGTTTCACCAGTGTCGTCATCAACAATGAGTCGGGAAGCCTTTGGAATTGGACGCGTCTGGAATCGAGTCGGATTCTCGACATAGTGGCTCAGAACATCTACATTGAACGTAGGATTCAGACGCTTCATGCTTTACAGGAGTTTCAGTTTTGCCACATTGGGGTTGACCATTTTGATGATTTCATATGGTCCAACCTTGCGAGCAGCGAGCTTCGCTCTATTGCCTTCCATGTCTTTGGTCACATGTCCTGACGAAATATGACGAGAATCCAGCATAACGGCCTCCAACCTTAAACGTCACATATGATCTCTTCTTGTCATAGTATTTATTTTGACGTTCTTGGGCTTGAAGAAGTCGTTCCTTAGCTATGTCAATGGTCTGTTGATGTTTCGTACTGAAACTGCTTAGCATACTCGACAATACCGTTTTCCACTTGAGCCATGATACGGTGATTGTCGAAGGGATTCAATGGGTTGCGTTCCTTGCGACCGGTATCAACCACGAGGGGGGCATACCTGTAGACGCGCTAACGAGAGTTGAGTGGGCATACTCAATCGTTCCCAGGTTGTCCGACCAGTCACGTCCGTGTGACGATATCATGCAGCGTAGAGCCTCTTCCAGAATCAAATTCGGTTTGTCCGTCGGCTTGAACACGATAGGAAGTTGATATAAGCAGACGAATCCCCTCAACTTGGCCAAGGATGACCAGAACTTTGAGACGAACTTGGAATCTCGATCGCAGATGATGATCGATGGTAAACTGTGGTGGCGAACAACGCAATCGAAAAAGTGGTACGTTGAGTTTTGGGCATCATCGGTAACGTTGGATGCGCGATACTTTGGACGCTTGGATAGCTTATCAGCAACAGTCATGATAACATCAAAACCGTTGGAATTCGGTAACCGAGTGATAAAGACTATTGAAACAACCGACATCATTCATCTCGAATAGCAATGGGAATGATTTTTCCATTGTTGCGTGTATTGCTGTGTTTCCATCGACTGCATGTTTCACAACTCTGCACGTAGTCAAGTACGTCTTGGTCCAATGGGAGCCAGTGGTACCATTGCGAAATGCGAAGGTACGTTCGATGAGCTCCATGATGGGCAGCAATGTTCGAATCATGAAAACAAGAGATGATCGATGTTCGAAGGTAATTTCCACGAGTGTACGGAACACACACATGCATCATCGAGTCTGCTTTTCGGAAAAGAATACCTTCTTGCTTGACTATGGGTTCTTCTGGCTTCTTGAACTTTTCCTCGTAAGCGGGGCATTGGATATCCTTCAGCAAACCGGATCAACCGAGCGAACTCCAATTTTGAGTCTGCTGCGTCACGCTAGTCTTCAACAGCGGTTTCAGTGGCTGCAACAGTACGCGGATCGTACATAGGTAGTTGCATATACGCGTGAGCTACGCTTGGATTTTGACGAATCTGAAAGTCAACTGGCAGATCCTCCTTCGAAATTGAGTGCGTGAGGGCGGTTGTTCTAAATATTGGTTGCTCCAGTGATAATCGTGGACAACACGTCGATCGGACAAGTTGCGGACTGCGCGTTTTTAGCAACGAGTTGTGCAGTTATGCAATGTCACGTTGTTCATCGATACGTCCGAAGGTTGGCGCGATAAAGCGTCAGGAACAGCATTGAAATGAGATTTGACGTGGTGTGGTTGAAACGTGAGCTGTGCGAAGAATGTTTGAAAGCGAGGCAACTTAGGAGATACTTTCGGGTGGTGTAAGGTTGTCCGTGAATATGTCAAATTCGCGACGATACAGATGATGACGCCATTTTTCCAATGCTAGCTTGATATTGAGAAGTTCCTTTTCATGCGTCGGCCAGTTGATCTCACGAGGTCCTCATTTCTTGGAGAAGTAGGCAATAGGATGATCTTGACCTGGATGCACTTGTGAGAGAACATCATCCTCACAGTAGCCAGAGGCATCTGTTGTCACGATAAAGCGTTTCTCGCGACCAGGTAACCGTAGAACAGGTGGTTCTTTCCCACGACATGTTCCTTCTTGACGAGGGGACCAAGTGGCAACGCTAGCTTGGCGTAGTCATGGATGAAGCGGTGATAGTAGCCTGCAAGGCCCTAAAAGCTTTGCAATTGCTTTTGGTTCAACAGGATTGGCCACTTCGCGATGGTTTCAGTCTTGTGGTTGCCGACTGCAAGTCCTTTGGTCGAAATCGCATGACCAAGGAATTTGACTTCAGACTGGCCAAAGTGACGCATCGACAAATGACAGAACAGTTTCTCACGGGGGAGAACTTCAACGAGCGTACGAAGATGCTCAATTTGTTCTCCCAAACTGGCGGAAACAACACAAATGTCGTCGAGATAGACAACAAGAAAGAGCACTTCTAGAGGCAGTAAAAACGCACCAACAGAAGTGGGTGGAAGAACTCTTAGACAGATTCGACTGTGATCTGTCAGTCTCTTTGATCGAAGCTGCTTCAAAAGGATACACGGACATTGTCGACCTTTTACTGGACCAACTTCTCTTTGTGGGGAAGAATAAAGAGACTAAAATATTCGTGAAGGACGCGGTCGAGGCTGCAGCTGCAAACGGTCATCTTGAAATTGTGGTACTCCACCTTCGTTTGATGTTGGAATTATATTTTGAAGATCGATACTCGTCGTCGTCGTTTCAAGCTTTGCGCAGTATCATGGATGCTGCAGCGCGGAATGGGCAAATGAACGTGGTGGAGTTCATGATAGAACATGCAATCGACGGTGGGTATTCTGCAAGCTATGAGATCTGGCCCCCAGTTGACACTTTGGCGCTCGCAATTGCAGGGAAGCATACTGAAGTGGTGAACATTTTGCTGGATGCCGATGATTTCCTCTGGAACTTAAGCAATGCGTTTAACGAAGCGGTGAAAACGGGGCAAACACAAATCGCCGACAAAATTTGTGATATTTTCCCTTACAGATTTCGCGGCGAGAACTTGTTCGCTGAAATGGCGTATTATGGGTATCTTGACGCAGTAGTGTATCTGTACAACCACGGGCATGATAACCACCGCCACGTTGGGAAGGCGTTCGCCGTCGGTTTGTGTTTCACTAGCTGCAGTCTCGAAAGCTTTATCGAAGACTTCTGCTGAAATTCGCCCGGTTTCCAGAAAAAACTGCATCACAGCGGTAGCTCCGTATTTTGTAAATGCTTCAGCAACCAGATTCGAGTCTTTGTATCCGCTCTCATACAAAACATTGGCAGTATATACGAGGTCACAGGATGAAAGGCCAACGAGCAAATTCTTTTCTGAATACGCCTTCGGATTCAGTTGGTGGATAAAACGTTTCTGCCCTCTGCGCACTGCTGATACAGCAGCGACAATGATATCCCATCGGAATTCAGCTTGTATCGTCTTTGTTTGTCGACCATACATGTATTACGATTGGTGAGGGAACCATTTTGTTTACCACGTTACAAGTAAACCTGCTCTTGCAACCTGCACAGCGTCAATTCAATCCTCGTGCCCTGCTGTGGGTGAGTCGAGTGGTGGTACAGGTACTGTTCACAATAGCAAACAAACATGCATGACGTGACGAAGATCCAGAGGCATTAATATTGGGAGTCCGATCCATGTCAAGGTTGGTGACAGGCTCCGGACTGAAGTCAGCACGATTCTGAACCGCGCTGACCACATGTGTGCAAGGGACATGCAGTTATGCCGTAGCTAAGGTAGTAGTCAACTCGATAGGTCGTCCGAGTGATGGTAGTTGAAGTTTAGAGTGATTGCTCAGGAGGGTCCGCTGAAGAATATCCTCGGCGCATAATCTGCTAGGTAAACAACAGCGTCGTCTCAGGACGCCTTCGCTGCTGTCGCAAAGGTAACTAACTACATCTTAAATAAACTCACTTTCCAAAACATCTCAAGTCGCACAAGTCTCCTTCCTAGTGGTTATGAGCCCAAACATCGCTGGTCCCAACGACATCCTTCGGGATGACAACTACTTCCTTTGGGAGTTCAATGCCAGGATGACCCTCGCTCGCAAGGACCTTCTCAACCACATCGGTCTCAGACCCGATGAGGCCGCTCTGCAAGGAACAGCAGAGTGGAAAGCCGCGGACCTCAAAGCGCTTGCCGTGCTCGCCAAGTTACTCGGCCCGACCTATCAGTCCATGGTACGGGAGGCTACATCTGCACTCCAAGCATGGGAGGCGCTACGCGGGTTCTTCGTTAGCCAGAACCTGCATAACCGTGTGCAGCTGCGTAAGCGACTCCACGAGTTTGAAATGAGTGCCGGTGACGACCTCATGCAGCATCTGATGCAGTTTGACGAACTGTGTTTGAGTCTTTCGGCTGTTGGTGACGTTGTCGCAGAAGACGAACGCCTTGTCATCTTGTTGGGCAGCCTCCCACAAGAGTATGACAGCATGGTCAAGATAATTGAGGCGCACGGTAACATGACACTCCTCGAGGCGAAAGAGATGCTCCGCCGAGAGTACGAAACAATCCAGAAACGCGAGAAGCGAGAAAACGCTTTCAACGCATCCACCAATGAAGTGCATGGGCGTGGAGGGCGTTGGAATGCCCGACAAGGTCGGAATGGCCGTCAAGACGAAGGCCAAGGGCGTGATGGCCGTCACCAGAGGTGGCGTGGACGCCAGAATGGGCGGAGTGGCTCTCAAGGACATGATAAGCGCGGCGGAGCCAATGCATTTAACGGAAGGTGCTTCTTGTGTAAGGAGTACGGACATAAGCGTGCTCAGTGCCCCCGCGCTCGCGACGATGACGAACAAAGCGAGTATGCTTTTGCTGCAACGGTGGGCCATACGTCATCCTGGATTCTGGATAGCAGGGCGAGCTCTCACATGTCCAATAACCGGAGTGATTTTTACGAATTTTCGGAGCTTGCTGGGCCGCTGGATGTCCGCGTGGCAAATGGACACTGCTTGCCAGCTCGTGGTGTCGGCTCAGTGCGCGTGTCAGCAGGCAACGGAGTTGTGGTGAAGATAGGCCAGGTCCTATACGTCCCGAACCTGGATCGTAAGCTGCTATCGATCCCTGCTTTAACTGCCAAGGGCATGATGGTCATCTTTGATGCTACTGGTTGCGCCATTCAGCACGGCGGCAAGATGGTATCTCGCGGGAACAAAACCGGCTCCATGTACGTTTGGGATGTTCAAGTACTGCACGACGTGCAGGTGGATGAGATCGCAGCATCCGCGGAGGTTAAAGCGGATGCCTCAGTGTGGCACGCGCGTCTAGGGCACCTATCATTGCCTCGCATGCGCGCAGTTTCGCGCTTGATCGATGGTGTTCCCGACGTAATGTCAGGTGAGGTGCTTGCGAGGGCTGCGCCTGCGGCAAGATGTCTGCCGCTCCGTTTTCCCATCGGTCGGGAAGCCAAGTGAAGACTCACGCTGTGCTGGAACTCGTACACAGCGACGTGATTGGGCCCATGACCCCAAAGTCAAAGGATGGAGCTCGCTATGTCGTCACTTTTGTTGATGAGTTCTCTCGCCATGTCTCGGCCTACGTAATGAAAGCCAAGTCGGAGGCACTCCAACACTTCGAGGAATACCGTCAACTTGCCGAGACACAGACGGGTGCGAAGTTAAAATGCCTACGCACTGACAATGGCGGCGAGTACATGAGCAAGAACTTCGAGAAGTTCTGCGCGCAGCACGGGATTGTACATCAGACAACCACACCCTACACGCCCCAACAAAATGGGCTTGCCGAACGGATGAGCCGCACTATCGTTGAAAGTGCCCGCGCGATGCTCTACTACCAGCAAGTCGACAAGTGCTGGTGGGCCGAGGCTGTGATGACAGCCGTGTACATCACTAATCGCATACCCAACACTGCACGTAGTGATGTTAGCCCGTTCGAAGTGATGTGGAAGAAGCAGCCGAAGCTGGACCACCTTCGTGTATTTGGATCCCGTGGGTTCATGTACGTGGACAAGTCTCTACGGACAAAATGGCAAAGCAAGGCCCACAAGTGCATGGTGCTGGGGTACGCCGAAAACACTAAAGCTTATCGCGTCTGGGACTTTGACGCATCCCGTATTGCAACTGCCCGCACTATCAACGTAGATGAGCGTTCACCTTCCACGGTACAGACGCTTGCTGTGCATGACGATATGCCCATGGTCACGATGCTGGACGATGGTGATGGCAATGACGGGGCCGCCGGTGCGGTGAACTTCTCTGCTCCTGTTGGTTCTTCTGGTGGAGGTGATGTGGATATGAATGTCGAAGATAGAGTTCAAGTAGACAGCCAGCCACCGACTGCAATGGACGTCGACGATACTGCATATGCCGGTGATTTTGGGCCCGGAACTGCTGTGGTGCTGAGTGAGACTGGTATGCTACAACCATCGCGAGAACAGGAAGCTTGTGATCTGGAAAATGGCCCTTTACGCATTCCGGAGACGTCGTCTATGGGTGGAGGACTGACACTCGGAAGAGGGGGAGAGTCAACTGGTGTTTCATGGGGGCTCGCTACGAGATCCTACTATTGGTCGTGCAATGGTACCAAGACTGCTTCCGAGTGTGGAGCTACCTAGGTGTCAAGTTCCGGCGTTACCACCTCCTCACCGAAATGCATCTGAAATGCAGCTTGCACTGCCTTCTGTCTCGTCACGCGATAATGAAACTGAAGCGCCAGACAGTGGTAATTCTAGTGACGGCGAGCCCGAGCCAAAGCGCCCACGGCTAGACAATGACTATGAAATCGCTCTGTCCGCGACGGATGTCCCCCTGACTTATCGCGAGGCGATGGCATCGCCGGACGCAGTGAAGTGGAAGGAAGCCATTCGTGCGGAGCTGCGGTCACATATTCGCAACCACACCTGGGACATTGTTCGCCGCCCTCCTGGAATGAAGGTAATCGGCTCAAAGTGGGTGTTTGCTCTAAAGCGGAACAAGCAAGGCGATATTGTGCGCTACAAGGCTCGTCTTGTTGCTCTGGGGTTTCTACAGACGTTTGGAATTGACTACCATGAGACGTACTCGCCGGTTGCTGGCCTTCCTACGCTGCGAGTTTTCTTTGCTGTATGCAACCACCTTGGTTATTTCATCAAGCAATTCGATGTAGAGACAGCTTTTCTGAATGGAGACTTGGACGAGATTGTGTACATGGCAATTCCCTTGGGGGTGCGCGCCGAACAAGGCATGGTGTGCAAGCTACTTCGTAGTCTCTATGGTCTTAAACAAGCGGCCGCGGTGTGGTTCAAAACGATTCGAGCTGTTTTTCTCGAGATGGGGTTCTCCCAGTGCCAGAGCGACACATGCCTGTTCGTGCGGACCGGTCGACACGGACCGTGTTTGTTGTCCTGTACGTTGACGATTTGTTAGTGGGGTGTGCAGTCGAAGCAGAAGCCGTTGAGATCGAGCGTTCCCTCGCTAAGCGCTTCAAAATGAAGACCGTCGGAGATGCAAGATTTGTACTGGGAATAGAGATCAAGTACAGCCGCGTTCAGGGGGAGCTACAACTTCGGCAATCGCAATTCATTGGTCGTATGGTTGAGCGCTTTGGTCAAGCTGATGCCAATCCTGTACGCAACCCAAGTGTCGTCGGGCAGGACCTCCGCCCTGTAGAAGGTGCCCCGCAACCCGCCTCGAACAAGCCGTACCGTCAAGTCATCGGCGCGCTGCTTTACGTTGCGAATGGGTCGCGCCCAGACATCTGTGCGGCTGTGGGTGTGCTGTCACAGTACTTGGACAAGGCGCAGGAAATGCATTGACAAGCTGCTATTCGTGTCCTTCGCTACCTTAAAGGCACGCAGCATATGGCACTTGCGTTCAAGCGCGGAAGTGCAATCTCGCTTTCGATGAAGGAATACTGCGATGCGAACTGGGGTGGAGATCTGGCAACACGCCGCTCAACATCAGGTGTACTCGTGATTGTCGACAGATGCCCGGTAATTTTCAAGAGCAAGCGCCAGAACGCCGTTGCCCTCTCCACTGCCGAAGCCGAGTATACAGCCCTTGCACTCGCTGCGCAAGAGCTTCAGTGGCTGCGTCAACTACTGTCCGAGTTGGGAGTTCACGTGCATTTGCCTATCCGCGTGTTGGTCGACAACCAAGCAGCAATAAGCATTGCGTGCAATCACGGCTACTCCGCTCGAGCCAAGCATATCGACCTACGCCTGCATTTTGTCCGTGATCATATCGACGCCGGTCACATCACAATCGAGCACGTTGCTTCGGAGAAACAGCTCGCAGACTTTCTCACGAAGCCAATGCCGACGCCACAGCTCCTAAAACTCGTCACTGCAAGCGGTGTTGCCTCCCCATCGAGTTGAGGGGGAGTATTGGGAGTCCGATCCATGTCAAGGTTGGTGACAGGCTCCGGACTGAAGTCAGCACGATTCTGAACCACGCTGACCACATGTGTGCAAGGGACATGCAGTTATGCCGTAGCTAAGGTAGTAGTCAACTCGATAGGTCGTCCGAGTGATGGTAGTTGAAGTTTAGAGTGATTGCTCAGGAGGGTCCGCTGAAGAATATCCTCGGCGCATAATCTGCTAGGTAAACAACAGCGTCGTCTCAGGACGCCTTCGCTGCTGTCGCAAAGGTAACTAACTACATCTTAACCCCTCTGTTACCAACGTCGTAAGTTACGACGAATCGATTTTCTACGTCGTAAGTTACGACGTAGTTTGTTGCTTCAAACAGGGAATGGCTCGGAAAAAACGTTCCAATACTTTAAGCAAGCTTATTTCTGGCCGAAAAAAGTATAAGCTCGAGAGGTTAAATCAGAACATGCACAAAGAATGCTCTGAACATACACAAAACGGACCTCAACTGGCACAAAAAGTTCTTTGCGGCAATTAGGAGTAGTGATTGGCTGCGTTTTTGCTGATTTCACAGTGATGTGCTGAACAAAACCATGACTTTACCTGATTCTTGTTCTTTTTGTGTGATTTCCCAATTTTCGTGATCCGACATCTGCCGATTGGTCCTGATGTCTCCTCAACCAAAGTCGTAAGTTTGGTGATAGCTCTCAATCGACTGCGCACGAACGTCGTAAGTGACGGCAAAAGACCCTCAAAATTTATACATGACACCGCTTGTGTCCACGTGTATCTAGTTATGGAAAGGACCTAGCAATATAAAATCCTAGTGACATTCTTCGTCGTAACTTACGACGTTAGTTAGCGCGTTCAGCGATCCAATGTCCGGTAACAGAGGGGTTAAATAAACTCACTTTCCAAAACATCCCAAGTCGCACAAGTCTCCTTCCTAGTATTAATTTTTTCCTTCAAGTACAGTAAACTCTGGACCAGGCAAAATTCTACCCACAAAAAATCGAACGGTGCTATTGCGCGAAAGTTCACAACGACATCGCTACATGTACGGTGCAGTCATGTGCCTTACTAACGGCACTTCCTGATTTACTGAAGCCATCACAAGCACATCGACTCATCAATCCAAGAAATTCAAGATGCGTATTGGTTTCGCATTTCTTCTGGTTGCAGTGTTGACTCTCGCGTGTACTGAGGCGAGTTCACTCCGTCGAGGTGATACCACCGTCTCCTCGAAAGACGATACCACATCTGGGGAGAGGATCTTCATTGTTCGGTCACCGTTCAGCGAAAAACTTCCTCAAGCACTGCCCGTTGAGAGCTCAAAATGGCAAAAGTTTGAAGAATTTTGTCAAGGCTGTGCTTCCTTGGCACCAGCAACTATCGCCTTGTGTATGAGAATGAAAGGTGGAAAGCGAAGTCGTACTTCAAGTAGTGGTCGAGGTGTCGAGTTGGGGTGTTATGGAGCGAGCAAGGACAAGAAGCCACGTACGATACATGTAGTATTCAAAAGTGAACCTTCTGTCGAGCTTGTTCGAGTCTTGCGGTTGTTTAACTCTGCTGCAAATATTATCGACTGGTACCTGAACAAACTTGTGTTATTCAAGTCCTCAATTGCGGTTTTGTCGTGTACATGTAACAAAGTGTCAACCAGAGGGCATTTCGTTTTGCTCTTCAACCATCTTCGACGATGTAAGATTTAACTGGGTTCCCAACTAATTAATCAAAATGCTCCAAGCTTGGCCGCCCTTCCTCCTTTCAGTTTGGGAATCCTGTCATCATAAGTGTATCCGCATATTGCTCGTCGGTTGAAATGCAGTTCCAGCACCGCGTCTTCCAATAGTTTTTTCAAATGTGTGGTAAATTCTGCTGATTGTTTTCCTAGATCATTCTAAAAAAACGCATAAACGGCGTTTTAACACGAGCTATTTTTTAGTTTAAACATATAAGCAGTCAATCCTGATTTAATCCATCAACTTTGACATGCAGTTGGTCTCGGCTGGCGTCTGCGGGGGGACCTGCGCCTCGTTCGCCGCGCCATTACCTCCCAATGCGACCTAAACGCACTTGACCAGGACGGCAACTCGGCGTTGATGCAGGCCGCGACTCACAACCACGTGGAAATCATGACTTTACTGCTTTCAAGTGGGGCGAACGTGGACTTGAAGCGCGAGGACGGCAGCACGGCGCTACACTTGGCAATCGCCAGTCAACACGTTCGAGCTGCTAAACTCCTTCTGGACTTCGACGCAGACGCAGGGGTGGGCAATAACAACGGGGTGACGCCCCTGCTATTGGCGGCTGAAAACGGTCTCTCTAAATTAATATCGTTGCTGGTCAAGACTTCCCCGCAGACCATCCACTCGGTATCAAAAGATGGTGCCAATACCCTTGCTATTGCGGCTCAAAACGGTCTTTAGAAGCTGTTAAAACGCTTTTACAGGGTGGAATTCCAGTGGACTTGTCAAGTGGAAAAGGGTGGACGCCACTACTTTTTGCGGCTGCAAAAGGTCAAACGGAGGTGGTTAAACTGTTGCTGGAGAAGGGGGCGATGCCTAATAAAATAGCAAAGGATGGGAATACAGCGTTGACTATCGCTGCGGAGGCGGGACAGGTGGAAACAATTCGAGAGTTGATAAATTTTGGTGCCAAGGTGAATCGAAGGGGGGGTCCTGAGGTGGCGGCGTTGGCGGCTGCAGCTCAAAATGGGCATGTAGAAGTGATCAAGTTGCTGTTGCAGAATTATGCCGATGTCGATGCGCATGATGCCGATTGGGACTCGGCATTGCATGAAGCAGTGTATAGTGGGCACTTGGAAGCGGTAAAAGCTCTTTTAGAAGCAGGTGCGACTGTGAACAGTCAAAATCGGAGCGGCTGGACGCCGCTGATGGGTGCAGCACACCGCAATATTGTGGAGATTATCAAACTTTTGGTTTGGAAAGGAGCCGCACTTAGGTTGAAAGCAATTGATGGACGGACTGCGCTACATATCGCTGCTGAAGAGGGTCATACGGAAGTGATTCGGTTACTGCTGAGTCGCGGTGCGATGGTTGACCCGGTTGAGACACTATGCGAACGGACACCACTTATGATGGCAGCCTACCGAGGGCACAAGGATGCTGTCCAGCTTTTGCTTGAGAATAATGCAAACTTGATGGCCGTCGATTATTTGGAGCAGACACCGCTGGAAGTTGCCCTCTCCAATAGCAAAATCGATGTAGCTGCCCTGCTCGTCTACAGCGAGCCTAATTTTCAAAAAGGGCGACGTAGTTCAGCTCTGCCTCCCGCAAAGCGACAGCGCGCAGCTAATACCAGCCCCAGTTAAAAAAAACTGAGCCTGCGGTGAATTTTAAGATAACTTTCTCAACTGAGTCACTTGTTCCACCGCTACAGATTCAAAACCCAGATGAAAGCTCCAGCGATGAACAGCAGAAGCGTGACCATTAATGCAATTTACGCATCCAGTAGTTCATTTTACTACTGCAGGCGTAGAGAAACTTGCGAGATGAATTAGGGCTTGTTTAGCGCATCCGCTGTCTCGATCCGTCGGATTGCCCATTTCGCTGGATCGAACCCATCCAGCGGATCGATATATCCGCTGTAATTGCTGCTGAACACGACAAGTGGAATTCGCTATCCCTATTGTGGGGTGGGCAAGCACATACTTGAGGAGGGCAAGAACGAATAGTGCTTCAGAAATCCATACTTTCAACGTGGTAGTAAAAAACTGCTGTGCTTTCGATCAAAGTTTCGTAAAACATCAGCTATCCGGGCAGAGCGACAAACCAAGTTAGTGCGGCAGGGTGTTTTGCTTGCGATATGTATTATAAATGCAAAAATCACGGTTCTTGACCGTTTCATCCCGTAGCTAAAGTTTAAAAACAAGAACTAAATCGGTCATTAGCACGCCATCATCAATGCACAAGTCCACAAGGGGCCGGCTTCCACAGCCAAACTCCGTCTCCAGATCGTGGCCACCAGTGCGCTCAACTTGGTTGTCAAATCCGTACAACAACACACGCTTTCGTGAAGGTAAGCCGTCAAGAAGTTCGGCAACATTGGTATCCACATCGACACCCGAGCTAGTAAACACCAGGTGCGCCATACTTTTCTCTGGGACCATCTTCAGCATCGTCTCCATAGAATTCTTCGTGAGAGGCTGCGTAGTGCACTCAACTGAAATCTGGGGACTGATAATGAGTTGACCCTGACACCCCCTCGAGATATTACCAACGTTCATGGAAGACTTCATCAGATACTCGGGCCATGCCATGTCAACCATGACCAAAAAGGGAACCACCAACTCCGGGTACGCGAACTCAAGACACTGCCGTGATCCACTGGAATCCGATATTCCAAGCTCGAAGAGTAAATGCTGTAGAAAATCTTTAAGCTGAATTCCACCAACCCGTTTCGGTGGCTCGCTACTACGATAGCCCCATGAACCAACGTCTCCAGATGTTCAATATTTGTCAAAGACAGTTGAGACCCAAAGAATCTCAACATCGGGGTTGCATTCCGTACTGCGTATTGAAATACGTCACGGAACGACATTGGTCTTCAGTCCGCATCCTCGAACGGGTGAAATCGCTAACCACCAGTTAAGCAAAGGTAGAGTAACGTGTCTTCTTTAGGAGTTGGGAAAACTGAACTGCATTCCCACAGATCGGACGAATTCTTGATCAAACGCCCACACAACGAATCCGTGCATTTTTTGGCTCTGCGCTTTCCTGAATTCTTGGTGCCTCCCCTCGATTTCCTCTTTCTTTGAGTTACTGAATCGCATCGTAACTGGAAGACTTGATTTTCCACTAAGCGAGTAAAGTGACCATGTAGCAGTCGGCATCTGTCATCATGTATATATCTTGAAGAAATAAATAAGCAAACTTGGCCAGGGTGAAACAGCCTCGGCGCCTTAAGCTTCGCGAATTGACGGGCTAGTGTCTCAGTCATAGTGTCCATGTAGGTGGGCAGCACATTCACGTCCAGCAAAGGGTATTTTTTCACGTACTCCAGCATTAACGTTGAAGAAAGTAGGCCGACTGTGCAGCGCAGTCTCCTTCAGCACTTGTGGTATATTCCCATCCAACGGGCCGCAGAATGAGTGATGTCGTGGAAACACAACACACCAGAGTGGAGTATCACAATCCGTGAAACGAGGTCGGTCTCCACAACTTGTCTAGTAGTTCCAGCTCTGGAACTCACAATCAGTGGCAAATGGAAGGAGCGGATGATATTTCGCATGAACAAGAGATACGAAGTTAAGAAATCGCTTTTCGGTCTCTCCACGAACGGAAATGCATCCAGGAAAACGACCAACTGCTTCCCATTTCTTTGACGGACTTCAATTGCTTCATACACGACACTGCGCGTCCGTGGCTCCGCCATCGTACGTCTTCCAGTCAGAATAGCCCAAAGAAATTCATACGTGTACAAACTAGTTTTTGCTACAATGTCCGGCATCCCGGCGCTGCGAACATTCCGCAGATCGCGCTCCACACAGTAGCCGAATGTAGACGATCGAGCTGAGAAGGCAGTATAGACGGATTGGGTCCACTCCATTGGCATGTTTTTCTCGTACACGATGTAAATGACTTCCAATTCCTCACGAGCCATCAAAGTAAACGCCATCTGAGTCTTCCCGGAACCAGTTGATCCTTCCAACGAGATGATGGGCTCACCATAGGTCGCATTTTCCACTTGATGAATTGTGGCGACAAGTTGATTTACTATTGCCGAATTCGCTAACCTCTCTCGCCACGCTCGGTGCGTTGTCGTATGATGCTGAAACTCATCTCCCTCCTTCACAATTAACGCAGGTTTCCAAAGCTGCGAGACAGGTTCTGTTTGCAACCAACTATGCGGAGCCGCCACCAACACGTGAATACGATTCGCCTCGAACGTTTTCAACACATTTCCAACCGTGTCCATTGGGCTCACGCTCCAGCCATACGAAGCTGTCAATGTATCGAGGTCTGGAAACCTTATTTGCAGATCTTCCACTTCTGGGTCATTGAAAGTCAGCCAGCGACTGCTTTTCTTGGCTAGAAAGAGCCGTAGCATGAACGGCGGAGCCATCGGAACTTCGCTGAACCATTTTTCCACGATAGCCTCTTTCAGTTTCTTCATAAGGCTGCTCGTGCGGATTGTTACCGAGAACGGGTCATGGTTAAGTTCTAGAAGTAAGCACCCGACATCTATTTCTTGATCCACGGACAGATCTCGGACTTCAGGCTGCGAAGATTGGTCAAGTTCTGTCAACAGCACGTGAATGCCAACACCGTTGATCAGATTCCATAGTCCTTCATGGGGATGATAAGCTGCTGCAGGTGCCAACTCATATCTTGTCGGACCCCCTCCATCAACAAATTAACTTCTGGAGACGAAAATTCCATCCATTGACCACTGTCGTTTCTGGCAAGATAAACGAGTAGTGCCTTATCTGCAAATGTGAAAGACTCTTTTTTGAATGCGCTCACAAGGTCTCCGATTGTGTTTGTCGCGATCTGAAGACGGAGTTTGACTCTGAAAGTCAGTGGCCTCGTACACTGATGAAGACGCGCCAGGAGAACTCTTGTTTTGAATCTCTCAGAATGTGTTCTAGCTGCTCACATCTTAATAAGCAAAGCGAGTAGCCCACTAACCGGTTAATAATTAAAAAAAAATTGTTTCCTCAGGCTCACTGGACAGCGAACTCTTTTATCTAGATTCTTTTATTTCGTAACGCCATTGCGTTGCAGCTGTACTTGTTCTCATGACACCTAAGCCCCGGAATGGTAGAGCAAAATGAACTAAGCCTGCCTCAGAAGAGAGTCCAGGGAGTGGAATCTGAATAGCTGCATCACCCTCCAACGCATTTCCCGATGCAAAACCATTACCAACTTCGCCACTGGCACTGGGAGGAAGTACTCGTTTACCTTCTAATGGTTCCAAGAAAATAATTGAGTCGGAGTCTGCATGAGCGTCTGAACTACCACAAGTGCAAACACGGCATCTTTCTAAAAGACCCTCGAGTGCCTCGTCAGCCAAGCACAACAAGCCAAGATCCGTCTTGTCATTTATGAGCTCTCTCTGCGAGATACGCGCAGCGTACAAACCAGCCAAACTGTTTTCTGCGGTACCAGGGAAGCAATCAATCTGCAAAACTTGCTCAGTCAGGTTGGCAGTCATGACGACTCGAGTGTTCAACATTGGTGGTGCTATCTCGATGCTCCCGACTGAGCAAGGGGCTGTTATTTCTTCGTGGGTGTGTTCGTCATCAATTGGCGGGCAAAAGCTGCGCCGAAACACAGACAATGGAATGTGGTCATCTCTTCCTTTGGTGATACATGTACCGCTCTAGTGAGACCACAATTGCTAACTTGTGAGATGAAAGTGACGGTATCAGTGGCAAGTTTTGGTCACTGCGCAGCAATGTATCTGAGCCAAAATCCGTGCCGAAGGAGCAAATCTATCATAGCTATTTATCGGGGGAGTTGAAAACGCACTAGACTGCGAGTCGGATTCACATTGTAGAGCGTACCAGAAAACAACGCACATCTGCGGACCATGGTCGGGGTTCTCATCTTCCATCACAACCAAGTTTCTTGCCGTGCCATTTGTAGAGCTTGTAATGACCGTCAAGTTAAACGCATTTCTCATGAATCGTAACACATTAATGTCATGAATCGTAACACATTAATGCGAGGGATCGTCTTTATATATCACAGGCGACTTTTTTCATCTCAAAAAAAAATTATTAATTAGCTGAGTTCGG
Source organism: Phytophthora sansomeana (assembly GCA_032158285.1). Lineage (NCBI taxonomy): Eukaryota > Oomycota > Peronosporomycetes > Peronosporales > Peronosporaceae > Phytophthora > Phytophthora sansomeana. The sequence goes on from JAPDHH010000200.1 coordinate 738,003, forward strand.
TTTTAGTGCTAAGTTCGTTGTCGCTTTGATTAAGTTCGTTTTTTGGATTTCGCTTGCGAGCACGAATCTGCTCTCGATTATTATCGGCGTAGCTCTTTTGGCAGGACAAGCGCGCTTCGCGTGTGCGCTGGTAGTAGCGCTTCTGCGCTGCATTAATGCGCTCCTTGTTAGCTTGGTATTGCCCAGCCGAGTATGCCATCTTTCTAACTTTATACTAGTAGTATTTGTCAGAAAGAAACAATTGTTGAGGTGTGAATAATATTTTTTAACGCAATCACACATGCAGCAGCTTCATAACTACGATGAAATCAAGCGCCATCAGAATGAGCACTGCTTGAACGAGAGCTACCTGAGAACTCATCTTCATCCTTCACTTCCAACTCTTCCGGACTGAATATGCCTCCAATCATTACAAGGGCTGCCATCTCCTTCAAATCGTTCACTTGAACATCACTACAAAAATCGTGTGGGAGAATAACGTAAGGATGTCCTTTGCTAGTCTTCGGAACCACGCCATCGTGAATACGACCGTTTGTGCGCGAATTGAGAGTCCGGAGGGTCTTCCATTTACTATCACTGAAGAAAGCGGGCAAATCCTTTTGCTTTATCTTTCCGCCACGGCTCGAGCGATGGGACCACGACTTATTGTCGATAGCGCGAAAGACATCTCCAATGGTGGGAGAGGTATACCAACATTCGAAGTCGTATAAGTTGGCGAGTTTCTGCGCTAGCGCATCCAAGAACTTGCGACACGAAGCCTCGGTGCTCATTCCCTTGTATCGCCGTTGTTTCATGACAGATGCAGCTTGCTGCCGATCCGGAAGCACTACCAGCACGTGGATTTCATCGGTGGATGGCGGCCGCATCCTCCAACACTTTCTCGAGGCCAGACTCTCCTTGCAGCTTCTTGTCTTCTTGCGTTAGAGATTTGACGAGAGCAGTCTTCTCCCCTTCTTCAGCTGCTTCACATCTTCAGTGAGGCTTGACAGCCACGCGCCGCCCTCCGCCTTCGCCAGGAAGAGCTGCAGGTTCGGATATGGACCAGTGATAATGCCATCACTACCAGCCTTGACTATTTCCTTCAACTTGCTCACTTTCACGCCATCATCGATCTCCACTTCGAACGAATCTCCCTCCTGACCAACGATCGCGCACTGTAGTGAAAGCTTCACCATGTTTCCTCGAGCCGGCGGATTCTGGAATGAGGTACATGTAGGAGGAGGGGAGAGAATTTCCGTTCGTATTTAAGCGGAAATGAAGGTGTGTCACATAGAGTGCCAACCAATGGTGAGAGGCCACGTCGCCACGTAGTTAGAATTAGGGGTGTCAACCAGGTTTTTTTTTTACAGGCCTTTTTACTTAATTTAAGTGGAAAACCCTGTAAAAATGTAAAAAATCGTTTAAAAACGTAATAAATAGTGGAGATATCTCAGGCACTCGTCCCGGCAATCGTACCTATCTGCGTACAGTAGTAAAGGCAAATACGAAGATAGCTACGATTGCTGGACGTTGCCGAGCAGGACATGGTGGATCAGCCTATGCGGCAGTGCTCAGCGCTGTGTATTTCCTACCGATCTTCAGCGTGCGCGGTGCGACGGTTGTGACGCATTTCTACTTTCTAAAGCTTTGCTTGGTTGTGGAGAATCAACACAAAGTGTCATAAGCTTTTAAACTTAAAAGCAGAGTCTGCAACGGCATTGTGCCATAGTTCGAGCGGAGCTTCATGCCAGCTCCAACCAGCGCCGATAAGGAGGAGCTACCACAACATCAGCAGAACAGAAGAAGGCATGCGCGGAGGTATGCTCTACTCGGAGCCCACGAAAGGACCCTAGCGCTTGTCAACGAGGCCTGAAACTGCGCGGAGTTGACTGTCATAAGGCCGTGTCGCTTAAGTACGTTTGACCGTAATATGAGGAGGATATGGCTGTCGGTTTGCCAGTGGAAACCGAGCCGTGTCGTGTCGTGCTCGAACTTCGGACAGAGAACTGTTCCGCCTTCGAATCGTCTAACTTCAACCATAATTTTTTCGTTAAAAGTAAAATATATCCGTAAAAATGTTTTTAATCGTATAGAAAACCCTTTCTACGTAAAAATGTAACGCTGGTGTCAACGTTTCGAGTTGGAGTACAACCCGCTCCTACCCCTGAATGGCGTTACCGCAACCATAATACAACGTCACAACATGCTTTAGAGCAACCTTATCACCCTAAGAGCAACCATATCGTCCCAAATATTAACCCTACACCTATACCACAACCCTAATACCGTATGAGGACGGATGTCATTTACAGTAAAATCTTCAACTTTGAGGTACTTGGCAGGAAATCTATCGCCCGAGCCTCACCCCTTAAAACCCTGAGAACGGTGACACGACCCTAAGCCGAGTATATGTGGCCATGCTAGGTCCTTAGTTTAAACCCGTGTGCTCCGCACACGGAGTTTAAACCGCAGGCATCGTTTCGGCTTTGCCGAGATATTAGAATTCCCCCTTAAGATTATTGAAATTTAAGGTTGCTGGAACCACTCCCCCTACCCCTTCATCGATTTGCCCAAAGCCAGTCCAACCCTTTCCAAACACATATGCATATTAAATATGCAAATTTTGTGGTTCACACAGTTATTTATGTGGCCCAAAAGGACAAACAACGTGCCTCTCTCGGTACCTTGTTTCTTAGGGCTCTATAATATTGTGGGTTTCACTAATTCTGCCGCGATAATTATGTCGTAATTCTATTGCTAGCCCAAACGGGCACGCCCGGGGGATGTCACAGTTCGTAAGAACTCATTATAAAAATAAAACTCGTTATTATACGAACTGGGACTGTTATGTTAAGCCGCTTACAAAACGCTTAACTTAAGCGTTTTGTAACCGATCGGTGTGGTACACATTATAATTATGTGGCACACATTTCAATTTTTTGTTGCTATTTCCTTCAGTGATTCAGTGAGTGATAGGATCAACAGTGAGTGAGAGCAAGTGACAAAGTGACCACCGCACAATGCAAGCCTCGGCCACCACATTACTCATTGACACGCCAAGCTATGGCCCCTGAGGCTGCACGTCGTCATGCTATTGCGGGTGAGACTACTGCATTTGAGCAGTATGTAGCGGAGGAGATAGCGTATGACGAGAGTGGCGAATTGACGCACCAAGCGGCCAACAACCTCGTGCGGTTGAGAAGTAGGTGGGAGCGCAGTTGTCGTGTAGCTGACGAAGTAGATGCCGCTTATTGTATACCTAGATGACACAGACAGCGACGGTGAAGGTAGTGTAACAAGTCAGGGAGCAGCGGGGGGGGGGGGGGGCAAGAACAAACCGAAGCGCAAGACGTGGCCGGGCATGTTGAAGAAGTGGCTGCGTATGCAGACCAGCTTGGTGTAGCCGAGGACAAGATGGACGAGTCGGCGTCTCGCCGTTAGAGTGGTGGACGTGAGCTGAACGAGGGGATCGAGGAAAAAGAGTGCAAGCGTCCACCTCGTAAGAATCGCGAGACATGATATGGCAAACGTTACGGCATGGTCTTAGTGTGTGTATGCTCGTAGCTACCTATAGAGACGAGAAGGTCAAGCTACATACAGGGTTTTGATGAAATTAGCGTGGTTTCTCTTCTTGTAAAGTCGATTCGAGCTTCTTTGACTAGCCCCCAAATCCGTACAGCGTGCGACCTTGACGCTTCAGTGCGAGCAAGACGTCCATCGCAGTGACGGTCTTTCGTTTCCCGTGCTCTGTCTTCGTGACGGCGCACGGATAACGTTTCCCAGGAAGACTCGCAAGACAGCACGAGTTTCGTGGTATACGAGACCTGAAATGCGAATTATGCCAGCACGACGTGCAAGGCGCCGGATAGCCGGTCTAGTAATCCCTTGAATACTATCACGGTTAATACTGTTGTGGCGTTTTGCACCGCCACAGCCACGTCCGTGAGCACCTTTGCCTCTGCCTGACATACTTGAATCGTAAAGCACTTCAGTTAGATAAACACACATGTAATTAAGGGTTAGATGTTGTTGACTTACGGGCGGAGAACCGACTTGGTGTCAGCCGCAGCACAAGTGAAATCACGAAGTGTGGATCCTGCATCTCGCCCCTCAAGGTGGCAGAAGTGCGCAAGGCATCATCCAAACCATTCTTTTTTAAATGGGACAGCTACTTCAACAAAGTGCACGTTTCGATTTACAATAGGACAGCTACTTCACCCAAACATCAAAACTTATGCGTCTTGCCATCTCCTTGCAGCAGCAACTCTTTCAAGGGCTTCAAACAGCAGTCCGTGTCATGTGAATCAACATAGCCAACATGCTAATCAGTATCAGCATTATTTTTTACAGTGTTAGTATTCGACTATAGATAGCTCCACAAACCAAGCAAATACAGGCAAGAAATGTAAAACTGCGTGGAGAATTTCTGCATGTCGTTGCTTTTTAAACTCTCAGTTAGCTACTACCAGCATTCCAAACCATCCTGTTTACGAACTTCTACCTGTTTCCTCTGAAAGAATAAACTCCGAAGAGGAACTGCTTTCGGCACCTTCGTCTGTACGCGTCGCAGCACCAGTTGTTGAAACATCTTCACATGCTTCGCAGTCTTCCGTGTCTGGAAAAGCCTCGGTGGCTTCGCACTCCTCACCCTCTGGCGATGAAATCTCGATAATCTCTGGTTCTGGTGCTTTCACGTCTTCATCCGTTGATGCCTCGGGTGTTTTCATTCTCTTCGCCGCGGATGCGCGTCGTTAGGATCTGGATTGCGCTTTAGTGACGCCTCAGACGAATTCACCGGTGGCATGCGGCGAGTAGTAGTAGTCGCAGCAGGCGGTGAAAGTGTTGCTGGTGGTCGTGGTTGCCGCAGTGCTTCAACTAGTTGGTCTTGTGCACGGTGGCGTCCCGCCCGCTCGTTAGCGAACGACTGACGCAAAGACTCCTCGCCCATGTTATCTGCCTGCTCTGCTAATATTCGTGCTTGGCGAAGACTCTCTCTTGCTGTTATTACGCGCCGAACAGCAGCCTGCACAGACTCACTCCTCCCTGCTCGAAGGAGATTTTCATACGTTTCTACTGCCTGGTTGAAGGCACGCACTTCGCCCTGAATTGAGCGCTGGCGGCGATCCTTTTCCGGGCCCATCTTCCCCTACTACTACCACCACCTCACGCCTCCAATTTCCTAGTGAAGTCTCGGCGCCACCATAGCAACTTAATTGAACATGATGTGCGGGGTCAGAACTTATCAATCGGAAATTTCACTCCGTGGCACTCGATGGCTAAAGACTTACTTAGTCTGACGGGTGGACAACATGATATACCAGTCTTTATTCTTGAGGCAGGCATAAGAGCTCGCTACAGAACACAATACAGCATGTCATTTTGTTAAAACCAAAATGCCGGCTTCCGATAATACCTTGCAGCTTCCGATAATTGCTTTAACATGCGCACGAAGAGACTCGAAGAGATTAAGTAGGCGCCACTATCTCCTTGCGGCAGCAACTACTTTAAGGCTATTAAACAGCAACCCGTGTCATGCGAATCAACAGAGCCAACAGCCAACATGCTAAAATTTGGATGAGTTACCTGCTGTTGCAGCACACCTTTTGATTTCCACGGAAATGGAGGTAATACACTGTTGCAATATTTTGCAGTGCCGACGCGCGGTACGACGATGTACCCGAAGCTGCTCGCGTAGACGCTTCTTCGTGTCAGCAAGCTCGGTCGCGGTGCGCTCGAGTAGATTGATATTGCGCTGCGACAGCAATGGTGTGCCTCCAGCCGTATCGTAAGCTTGGAACAACATCGATCTAGGCTGCGTCGATGACTGCCAGCTTGAACTTGTTCGAATGGCGCACCTTTCAGACTCTTTCTCTGCATGACGACATCCACCCAGTCTGACCTCCGTACTGTGCTTCCGTGTAGAATCCGCCCTGGTCGAAGTGAGTCGATCCGTCTCAAGGTCCAGAGGCCCCACCGCACTAGTTGCTGTGCGTGAGAAACCCATACTCCGGAATTTCCTTTTCAGGCTCGTGGCGTCGCGCGTCTTCCACTGCGGCTCTCTAGCGGCGTTGTAGGATGTAGCGATCGCTTGCCACTCCGCTTTCTGTGTGGGGATGTTGTCGCCAACGACGTTCCGGAGACACGCTGCTTCTCCTTCACTGTAGTTGGTGGGACCCTGCCTCTTTGTCATTGCTAGCGCATGAGACGTTAGCGCGAAAGCAACCGCATTTGGTATAAGCTATATGCCGCTATTACCTGTTCGCCGTCTTGCTCCTGCGTCGCGGGTTCCAGACTGATACGTGCTTCTCCCATGAGCCGCATCATGCCACACGCTGGTCCCTATGTATAAGCATATGGACACCTTACAGTGGTTACAATGATTAGTCTGATAATACTCTGAATCACCGAGATTACAGCAAGTTCAGAATTAGTCTGAATATTATTCACTTCAGGTTGTACAGGAACGTAGGCGGGTGTTGCACAGGCAAAATGCATATTTTTTAAACGCTGGGGCTGATTGCAACAGATTATGAATGTCAAATATTTTCTTTGCCTATTTCTTAGGGTGCCAAACGTGAAGTGAATGGGTACAATGAATGGAAGTGGTTCGGTTGCAAGTCTTCAAAGCAAAATACATTATTTTGTTACGGAATTGGCTTGCCAGTCACTCTACATCACAGCTAGAGTCAATGTTACCGCACTACTTGTATACACCGCAGCTAGAACGTAGGGTACGCGATCAATGCTCACATCCCTCCCAACTTAAATGCCTCAACTTCACTGTGAGCTGGCACTGCGTCTCCCGGAAGAGCTGAAGACTGCTGTAGCCCTCGATGCGCACAATCGAGCTGGGGGAGGAAGTAGAGCTGAGTCGCTTTGCGTGTTCCAAATCGTATCCGTAAGCAAAAGAGAGTCGACGTCACTACGGTTGGATTCGTAGTTGGTACGGAACACCTACAGCACAACTAGTTCGTCGATAAAGAAACCAACAATCTCTGTGACACTGGCGTACACGCAGCATATCGTCGACGGACTCTGGCGTTTCTGCATCGACGAAGTGAAGCCGGACTAACTGCCATTGATTGTAAGTGTGATCCGATGTCCACAGCAATTTCATACGAGTGACAACTTTGCTGGTGCGGCCGTTACTCCGCAGGAACTCCTTCAAATCTAAGAATCGAACCGTAAGTAAGTACAATAGGCTAGCGCAGCATGAAAGCCCCCACCTTCCACCGAAGTAATGGCGTTTGTGGTCGTTTCGTTCGTCTCAGCCCTCGACGCCAGCACCTTCATCATCGGCTGGTACGGTGACGTCGTAGTTGTTGGCGTGCACCCCAAGGGTGTCGGTTTGATTGGAGCCGAAATGGGCAGCACAGGTTGGCACGACGATGTCATAGTTGTTAACTCACACACAGCCGAGGCCGGTTCCATGGGAGCCTGAACAGGCGGGACATGTTTAAGTTTCTGGTTGCACCGACGCTTGGGCACATTGATCGTTGCCTTTGCCAACGTGTCAGGTGGTGCAGCGGAGCGCTTGTTGATCATCTTTGAAAATGGACAATGACTGCCGAGATCCTCAGGAACGGTGCATAAGTATAAGGAGCCCAGCGTCGTGTGCACAAGTTTCACCGCCGACGTTTCCAAAAGCACCAAGTACAGATAGCGCGTGTGCTTATAAGTGGCCGATCTTTCAGATAATAGCACACTGCATGCGACGCATGGATGGAAAGATGTTGAAGTTGTGATATCATCTCCTTAGGTATTCTAATCTGCACGGCACGAGACTGCAATTGCTCGGCTCCATTCAAGCCGTCGGTCGATAGCATCTACAGCTGTGGTGCAAATGACCCGGATTATATATGGTGTGTCGTGCTTGGCATAGTTAGTCACCTACGAGTCCACTTTTGGAAGCCGTCACCGACACCCACAACCCGTCTTTGACAAGAATGCGCTACCAACCTTCGTACTCGTAGTCGTCAGCAACGCGAACGACCACGCCCTCCACCACAACGGCAGCCACACACAATCACGCGAATCACGGCCGCGAGGCCCGTATTTCTAACAAAGAGACAGCACCTACCTTATCCAAAAGCTGGGTCATTTTAGTAACCAACAAAGCGTAGGATAGGATCAGGAGGCGAGATACCCTTATTTTTAATGAGGGGACGCTGCATGCGATGGCGTACGGTATCCAAAGGCAACACTGGAAGTTTAGGAGGAGGGTGTGATGCTTAAATCTGGGCATCGAGGCCCATATTTTTAATGAGGGGACAGTGTGTACGTAACCGTTGTATCTGAAAAGCTGTTGTCACCACATTCACTAGCGCTGGAAGCGTAACAGAGCTGACTTGAGCTTCGACGGGGTGCATATCTTGCAATACTGGACAGTGAGATGAGAGAGTGAGATGCTTACGAAGTGAGAGGCGCATATATTTTTTTATTTTGAGCCATGCCGGGATGCGCTGGCTGTGGATCTGTGGGCGCCGAGCTGTGAGGAGGGTACCCGACCTGTGGGCAGCCCCACTGACAAGGCATATGCATAACGCTTATGCTCAACACTTTCACTGCTTATATCTCAATTTCCTTGCTATCCAACAACCGCAACATGCAAGTCCCCCAGAAATTTGCAAATAGAGGCCGTGCTATTCTACGCGAATCCGCCTCCGAGGCCGAGGTGAACGAGTGGAGAGATATGGCGCGCTACAGTGACGATTTGGTGTGGTATAGTACGGCGCGTGATGTTGAAGTAGGCCGCATCCAGGCAGCTCTCCCCGACCAAACTGCACGCTGTCTATCGACCCGGTTCAAGCGGCACTACAAAACATTCTTCCCTACAGCGCAACCCGCTGATTGGCACTTCCTCAAAGCGATCGCGAGAGGCTCGGACCAACCTCCTCGACGCGAGTTCACGTCAACTGCTGATGTCGTGAACCCGTGTTCGGTGCCCGGAACGATGATAGTGGCCATAGAAGATAATACTTTTTCTACGGCTTTGGGTGGAACCAGCAAGTCCCATTTCGCACCAGCAGGAATCTCATTGAACTAAAACAACGGAGATATTCTTCTTTTCCGCGGTGACTTCATCCACGCTCCTGTCGGCTATCCTTCGAACAACCTCTGCCTACAAGCATACCTTGACGTGCCTCCTACGAGCGCGTTCACTGCCACGTCCGTCACGTTATGAAAATGGTCGATGACACATACAAGAATGACGATCCTTTCTGCTACGTTTGGCGCTGCAATTCTGCAGCAGTGGGGGCGTCGTCGCTGGGAAAGCACCATAACCGCTTTCACTGCTTTAAGTTCAAGGCTTCAAGCCACGCAATGGAGGAGTAGGAGGAAAAGTCGGCCAGTCAAGTATATTTTCGTTTGTATAGGTTTAACTTTCGGCATTTAATATATGTTGTGCTTATTTGCTACTTCAGTGGTTGTTTTGGAGCGACGCAGCACTTGCATAGCATCACCGTAGCCACCTTTGCCCAGCGTTGTTCCAGCAGAACACAAACCAGTCAGTGTCATTCCAGACTCATGAACGAATAAGCAACTCCACCCCTCAGCCAATATGGACGTTACTTTGGTGTTCTACATGTTCCTGTATTTTAATAGCACGATAGGCATGAGCGAGTACAACTTCAGCGCACCTGTGGAGAATTAGTGTTAGGCATGGCGTCATAGCAAGCGCTGTGGCAAGGAGTATCTTCCTAGTATGTCACAATGCATATTATTGTAGATTAGTTATGTTTCCTTTAGTTTCGCGATAGTTTGGCAGCTAAGACGCTCAAGTCGGGCCTCCTCAGCCAGTCCTGCTTTAGACGGATGCGCCCACTCAATGACATCGGCGGTCAGCGGTGCAAGCGTCACGAAGGCATCTCTCGACGTCGACGCACTCGCGAGACCAACAGGTAGGGTTGCTCTTTTTGTTGGCCAGGACACCCTTTGACCTCCACTCAGTGACCACCATGAAGTCTAGAGTCTCACCTTGCACCTTGTAGACGGTTGATGAAACAGCACAAACAAGAGAGAATTGTTGGATGCGGACGGAGAGCGATCAGGGAACCCCATTGACGTTACCTGCCAGCGCAATGCTGCAAGCACTGTAGGATTGAGCGTCAAAAATAGCGGGAAAACGTCGGAATCACTGCATCCCAGCATAGATGTCGCGGACGACCCGCGGTCTAGGCGTACAAGAACAGCTGGAGGAGAGACACTGGGAACTTTGACTGTCATGTCAGCGGTACTGTCATGCACGAGTCGAAATGTCGTACCAGGATGATATATTATCGCCTCCAAACGCCCCAGAGCTCCGTTTGCTACCATTTTGCAGCCCGGACGTTTGCTTGGATTGGCATGTCACCACGGCGCCAACCATATTTTGGGAAGAGCCATAGTCACTTCTAGCTTAAAGTTTGCTACTACACGTAGTTCGGAGTAGTAGTTTAGCTGCGGTCGAGATAAATAAATTGTTGATTGAAAGTCTAGTCGAGTTGTCGGGAGTTACGAACGTGCCAAACGTTCCGTTGGCAATGGCATCACTTAGAGAACTTTCGTCCACCAGAACGCGAGAATTGATTAGACTAACAAACTCTGGAGTCCAAATACCGAGACGGGCTTGCTGGCACCCTTAGCCCCACTCAGGGTCGTTATGAAAGCGAACGCATTCTTTTAAAATCACTACACCCTTAAACTCGCGCCACAAATGAAATCCAGCAAGTTCGTCGGCCGACGGTCTCGCTTTTGTGGACGGGTCTTTGTAAATTGGATCTCCTCCGACAGGTGGGAGTTGTAAAACCGCCAACTAACACAATGTGGACTCCCCGAAGGGTATATCTGGTACTCTTTTTCCATTGCGCAGACGTCTATCCAACTGCGCAAGCTGGAATTTCTTCATCATCGATACTTCGTAAATTATAATCAAATCGAGGTTTCTGTAACGGGGTTACACGTAACCTGGCTGCATTGGTGTGTGTCACACTAAGTGGTGTGACCACATGATAACAGAAAGGAGTTCTCAGTACTCGATAGATAACAAGAGTCAGTACGTGGCTTCAGAGCCACGAGTATGCATTTGATTAGGTATTAGTATGGTCGATAGTTAGGGTAGGACATTCGCACCAGGGCGGCCCAGCCGCCCTTAAGACTAATACATCCAGTTTGGAAAACACACAGTAGAGCTTATATACCTTGCTTAAGGTTCCTATAAGACTCTAGGAGCCGGGTACGGATTACCCTTGGCTCGCACCTGTTCTTGGTCTAAGAACGAAGGTCGTGGACGTTAACGCTTCCTCTAAGCAAAGAGCTACGGCAGCCCCGCTGCACTTGGTAGCACATGTAGTCAATCCTACACCTGAGTCGGAACGACGGAATCCTCTGTGAGGATGGACCAGTTTGGTAACTTGACTCAGAGTCAACAGGACGGGCTTAATAAGCTGATGTCCCTGCTTGGCCCTGAGGGCGTGCAGCATCTTGCTGCGCAAGGCCCCGACGCGATCAATGCGCGTCTGGAGGCGTTCTCGAAGTACGAGAATGCTCTGTTAGAGCACATCCAACAAAGGATGGCCTAGTCGGTGGCGTCTGCGACGTGTACCCCGAGCTCGGAGAGGTCGGATCGACCGAAACCACTCATACTGAGTGTGAAGGCCTTTGAAGGAAAGGAAGGAGAGAACCTCCTGCTCTGGATCAGAGATATCAAGATGGCCATGGGTGCGGCCATGCTCAAGACAGAGCAACAACGCGTGGGCTTCGCGGTCTCCAAGCTCGCTGGGCGAGCTAGAGAATGGGCACTAACGCGCAGTACGTCTGTGGACGCAACCTTCCCGGCGTGGGATAACTTGAAGCGACAGCTTATGCAAGTCTTCTCGCCGCCTAACCAGGCCTACCACGTGCGCTCACACTTCCTTGCTACCCGACAAGGAAGAAAGAGTTGATGGACTTTGTCCAGGAGTTGCGAACTCTAATCGCAGGCATGGCCGCGGATCCTCTTCCCGAGGCGGTCACGGTGACCATCTTCATGGAGGGACTCCGCACTGGCGTCGCCAGGACGGAAGTCTTCCGGTGCACCCCACCTCGTTTGAGGAGGGTGTGAAGGTGGCATTGAATGCCGAGTTCAACTTTAAGTCTGCTAGACTTGGGTGGTACCCACACCACAACAGCTCGTCGAGCGGGCCGGAGCCTATGGATCTTAGCTATGCTGAGGATGAGGAGGCCGAGCTCCGAGCTGCTGAGCTGCACAAGGGCATCCGTCGATGCTTCACCTGTGGTGACACAAGTCACTTGCGTGTGGGTTGCCCGCTACGCCTTGGGCGTCAGGCTTCGTCAAGACGAAACCTGCTCGCGCTACGCAGGATCGGGACGGTCTACTGGGGAAGAACTGAGTTTTGTTGAGCCTCAGGAATGAGGTAGAGGTCAGCAGGGCTTCACCCCGAAGAGATCCGTGCTCTTTAACACGGAACGTGTATGCAAGCCGGGCTTGCTGGTCGTTGTTGCGACCGTGAATGGCTTTAATAAGCCGTGGACGATACTCATCGATTCGGGGGCGTCGGGCAATATGCTCGACGCTCCACAATGGACGGAAGTCAGCAATATGCTGAGGCGCTGGAAGCGCGTGGGCGTGACATCGTCACTGTTCGCTTAGCGACGGGGACGCGTGTCACGGTGCCCAAGGTCTCTGTGGACCGGGGCGTGAAGTTCCTGGACTTCGATAGCGTGGAACGCTGTTTGGTCTTGGACCTGGATTCGAGGTACGTCCTCATCCTTGGCATGGCGTGGCTCGAGCGCCACGAACCATGGATCGATTGGAGGTCGAAGACCTTAGGCGCAACGCGCCTCTCCTAGCGGAGCTTTGGCGAGTCATGAACCCACCTCCGCTAAGAAGCAGAAGCGCTATTGGCGCGAGCACTGGACCGAGTCGGTCAATGTGCTGGACATCGGCATGTCCGGGTTAGTCGACACCGATGGTGTAGTGGACACGAGTCCCGAGCAATGCTCACGGGCTGACGTGGAGTGGCACGTAACCCACTGAGCGATGAGTCATCGCTGCATGCTGCTAGCATGGTCGGCAATACGCCGAGGCATCCGGGGCACGGCCCTCCTGATGCGCGTGGAGCGGCGCTTAATCCGCTGAGCGTGTCCGTCGGAACGACGATGTACTGCTGTGTGCCGATACCGGCGTAGTCGGTTCTCAACCGAGGCATTCTGGGCGCGGCCCTAATGCGTGTGGAGTGGCACATCAACCACTGGATGAAGACTGCGGGTATAGCAGTACATCATCGGACGTCGATGCAGACATCGAGGCTCTGTCAGAGCAAGACGAGGTGGACACGCCTGATGACGCCCTGGGCGTGGGTGCGATTGTCTCTTCGAGACGCACTACCTCTATGAAGAGGAGGCAACGCCGCAGAGTTCAAGCGGCTAGACGCCAAGCGTCATCCTTCGCACAAGGAGTCGCTGTGCCAGACGATAGCGAACAGCTATACACTCTTGTGGATGGAGTGACGGGGGAGGTAGAGGGCGACATCAGCCTCGACCCCATTCCCAACTTAAGTGCTCTGTTGGAGCTGGACGAGATGTCCCCGCCGAGTTTGGCGACGGCCTGCGGGCAGGGGACCATAATTCGACCAGAAGATGAGATTAACTCCTCGTCGCTTCTTGATGAAGCTGTCCTGGAGGACACGAAGAAGGCGCTCAATGCGCGGAGTGGATCAGCGATCCTACAAGATCCCTCGGATCCGTTCTATCCTTTTGGTAAAGGAATACCAAGATATGGTATCAAAAGACCGGCCTTCAGGCTTACCTCCTGATCGAGGCGTGCGTCATGAGATTGACCTGGTTCCCGGAACCAAACAATACTGCGTCACTAGTGCAGTGGCCTTTGCCAAAGCGAACAGTGTGACGTCATTGACGCGTTCTTTTCCGTGCGAAGCACGAGGCGGGAATGGTTCGCGAGAAGCAAGTCTCCGCATTCCACGCCGACATTCTTGTGTCAGAAAGCCTAATGGCAAGTGGCGTATCGGTCATGCTTTCAACAAGCTCAACGCTGCCACCATTCCGGCGCAAACGCGTATTCTTAGGAAGGATGTGTTGCAGAACAACATGGTTGGATGTACGATGTACAGTGCGCTCGACTTGGTCGATGGTTACTACCAGTTGCTCATGCGAGCAAGCGATATCCCGCTGACAGCAGTCAGCACTCCGAGCGGCATGCTCTGGGAGTGGCTGGTGATGCCCCAAGTGGCTCTCGGAACGCGCCTGCAACGTTCAATCGTCTGGTGACGCAGTTGTTCAGGCCCCATCGGGCGTATGCACAGACATACTTTGATGATATCTTCATCCACAGTCGTGCGGGAGCACGGTAAGACGGACGTGGAGAACCACATTGTCCATTTGCGAGCGGTTCTCGAGTGCATGCGCACTAACAAGTTGTACGCCAACGCGGACAAGTGCATCTTCGGAGCCGAAGAGATTCCCTTCCTAGGGTGCTTCATTGGCTGAAGCGTGGCCTTCGTGCGGATCCCGCTACGGTCAAGGCCATTGTTGACTGGCCGGTTCCAAAGAACCAGAAGGACTTACGCAAAGTGGCTTGGCCTCGCCAATTACTTCGGGCACAAGTAGTAGGGGCGCGAACTACGCGGAGATGGCAAGGCCATTGGTCCAATCTCCTTAAGAAGGATGCGGACCTGGTGTTGGAACACCGAGCATCAGGAGGCATTTGACGGGGAAGTCAAGGAGAGCCTCCTCCATGCTCCCCATACTGGCGTTGCCAGATCCTGAGCGTCCATTTAGCGTCGTCTGTGACGCTTCGGACTTTGCCATCGGCAGTGCACTGCTACAAGCAGACGCCGAGGGGCGAGGATCGAGTGATCGCTTTTGAGTCTCGCCAGCTGAAAGCTGCAGAAAAGAACTATCCAGTTCATGACAAAGAGCTACTTGCAATGAAGTATGCTCTCGTCAAATTCAGGGTTCACCTGCTAGGCTCCAAGCCGTTTGTGATCTATCTATACGGATCATGCGTCTCTACGCACTGCGACTCAGTCGCCTCACCTCTCGCAGAGGATGGCCCGGTGGCTCTCATTCTTTGCAGAATATAACTTCGAGGTGAAGTATAAGCCAGGAAAGCAGAACGCTTTGGCTGATGCGCTATCGCGCAGACCGGACTATGAGCTTGCTCATGTCACGATGGTGACTTCGTCCGTGACGGACATGATCCGCGCTGCATATGCGCAGGATGACATGTGTGTAGCGCTGCTACGGGCTCTAGGGAGCGAGGAGTTTAAAGACTCGGACAAGAAATTGTCGGCGCGATTGCGCGCGAGAATACATCAGTATTCCAGATCACAGATACCACGAAAATGGCCGGTGATATGAAGCCCTGTTCATATACTCAACTCCACAAACCTTCGGAGTAAACAACCAGAACTTCCATTTGTTCTCATCGATGCACGCATCCGGATCTTTCTTCTTCAAGCCTTGTATTTCTCAGAAAGGCACAATAGACCGGGATGCAAAAGCCAATAGATTGTCACACTAGTATTTGCTATAGTCTATCAGCAAATAAAAGGCAATTGTATTCATGATATGTTACGTTTTCGCCGTAATATACGGCATCTGAAGTATGTAACTGGTTTAAAAATGAGTGGCTGAGTATGTAGGTGAGTAATACGTAAGTAATGGCCGTCATTGTCATTAGTGATTTTTTGAGTAATGAGAGCTACCCCAAACGCTCGAATCTTTGGTGAAGTGAAATTGCATTCTATACCAAAATCTGCGTATGTAGGATAGAAAAGGGCTTACTCAGATACAGATCTAACTCAAAAGTCGTACCCAAGAGTATCTCCAGCGAGGGGTGCCCAATAGGGGTCCAATAGGGGTTAGAACTCAATTTTTGTGATAAATTTCGGTTTCCAGTCTTCCAATCTCCAGCGCAGAACTCACTTTGGGGCAACTCCAAATAAATTACGGCAGCGACCTCAAATCTCAGCGCTTTGGGTCCGAAGTTTAAAGTATTTTTGGTTTTAGACACAAACTTGAAGTTTGTGGTCTTCCACTGTGACCAAACCTTATTTGCATTTGAATTTAATTTGAATTTATTACGGTTATGTCGGCCGCCTACTCCCAGTGCCGCGCTCAGCAGCAGCACTGCATACGAGACCGTTGTCAAACGAGACCCGCGGCGTCGGCCCAAAACCTTATTTGCAACTAACAATTTTCTTTCAATTCCCAGCTTGCTCCGCATTGAAGATGCTCTAAGCAGTTGAAAATTTTAACTTTGTACCTAAAGTTACCGCTCCTGTAGCTCAGTTGGTTAGAGCGGTGGTCTTATGAGCCGCAGGTCGAGGGTTCGAGCCCCTCCTGGAGCAACTTTTCGCGTCACCCCGCCAACCCTTGGGTTACGACGGCAAGGACTTGTTCTAGTGCGCAGACTGCACTGCAATTCGTGACTTGTTGCCACTCGTACACTCAGCGCTATGTTGTTATGTACACCCACGTTTTGTCACGTAACTGTCTCAATCTTGCGAGTTGAGTGGTGCTGTTTAGATATGATGTAGGTAGGTATCGTAAAACAGCGCTTGAGACATGTTTTAACGAGCGAAAAAAGCAATTTAAAGATGGGCTAGTATACAAATTACCGTTTTGGCTATTGCGTCCATTGATAAGAACATTAACGCTCCAGTGCATGCTACCTTTACAATCAGAATGACTGCATGGGTCGACTTACGTTGACATCACGGCAGCCAGACGCATGACTGAAGCTGCCTCTGGCAAGGTTGTGATTGATCACTACGCCTACTACTAATGGACGTCTGCCAAAAACGTCTTTGTTGCCAGATAAACATATTTACGAAACTTAATATTTGCTCAGACAAAAAACACGTCTGAGAAAACGAACAGTGGCTATGCACTCTAATTGTTCAAGTGTATTACTTTGATCTTGGTATTTGACAATTTATTTAGAGAAGCACGATATACCGGGTTTACAGACAACGACGGTGAAACTCGACCCCCCGTCGACATGCATTATCCATAGAGTTGTAGAAAGGCCATTAAGACAGACAAACTCGACCCCCTCTGCGGTCTCAGCCGCGACTGGTAAAAACTAAAATCGATTGATTAAACCCAAATCAAATACAAGCAAAACGAACGATCTCACCTCTTCCTCACGATGCACGTCCTTCATGAAAGTGATCAAGCCTTGTCCAAACGTGACCTTGCAAATCGCTCCCCGACCCTTTGTAGTTCGGCTTGTATAAGGCCCTTTGAACTCGAATAGAATTTTTGCCTTTTTTGCGCCATCGTTCAGCGTCCCCAATGGAATATTAAGCGCCCGAGCGGTGGGCTTACATCCCTCAAGTGCAACCCGCTCGAGCGCTTCTCGCCTCTGTTTGTATTTAGGAGAGCCCTAATTGGCTAAAATTGACGAATATATATTTTTTTATATTTAAGAATAAAGTTGCTGTGCAGGGGGGGTATTGCCAATCTTGTCTATACTTGGATAAGTGGAGCGATTGATAAATCGATCAATACAAAATCCAAGTAGTTACCAATCGCTCATCGTACTTAGTAGTGCACTTGGCTTCATCTTTACCCATGTAAAACTCGTACTTAGAATGCGTGCTTACAGTAATCAAGTGCCTTGGGCGATTGGTGGGGCGATTAACCGGGAGAAACTATCGAGCGAAAAAATAATCTTCGCTCGACAAGAGAAAGCGCCATGTTGAAGACATGTAAAGTACTCGTCAGTTTCAGTCAATCAATCCACAAGCATCATCTTCGTCAGTGCTGGACATGTTTGCAGTTGGGGTTTTGAGGCATACTACAACAGAGCTACTTCTAGTGATGTCAGCGTTGGCACCCTGGGCTCGACTGAGGCGTGTCGCTGAGGGACGAAAGGGCTGCCAGCGCTTGGCGAAATAGATACTGGAAGGGAACTATATCGAATTGCGGCGATTTACGTTTGAATTAGTTACGGAAAGATTTAATCGAGCGATGTCAGACCAGCAAACCCCCAAGCCCGTGAAGGCAAATATGGTCCTTCGAAGTCAAACAACTCTGGCGCCGATATCATTGCTCGTGTCAAGTTGTCTGGAGACAATGGCTGTAGTGAGCCTATTGCAGGCAATAGTCCGTCCGATGTCTCGCTAAAATGTGTGGGTGCTGCTAGCAATAAAAACGGAGGGGGTGACACTGGGTGGTTGCGATCAACACGTTCGCTGAGGATGGGGCCTCGCGCTGTGCTGTGGATGCCTTGGTTCTGTTGATGACTGCGATGTGATTTCCTTGCTCGCGTTCTGATCGTTGCAGGCTCCTCTATCCTGGCCTCCATAACTCGAGCATCGAAGCGACGAATGAACCAATGCTTGTCAAAATGACTAGGCGACAACTTCAAGGTAGAGTTGGACTCAATTATGCCCATAAGCTCATGAAGACATGGTCTTCCATGAACCGTACGAAAGGAACCGGAGCAAACTGATCTTGGTAAACGGTTAAAGACAACCTTTTTAGCCTCTTTCCACAACGCCTCCGTCGCATTTAAGGCCCAAATCGTGATGATGCGCACAATGGAGGAATATCTGTTTCACTGCAGTTTGTGTGGAGTTATTGTTGCGTTCCGCTCGATCAGCAAGCTGTGCGATCTGAATGTGGACTGCCACCACGGCAAAGGTGTCTGGAAAACCGTGTACAGATCACCTCTACAGTTTTGCAGCCATCGTTTGCATTTGGCGTGCGATCCTTCAACAGCAGAAGTGGTTTGATAGCCATAATGCATTAGTCCAGCACCTGACAATGGAAGTTTTGTACTTCCACAAGTGGCGGTCCAGATAGCTAGCGAGAACTGCGCTCATCTTTTCGATTTCAGCTCGTGCTGAGTCAAAATCCTCCTCAGTCTCTGCGTTGACAGCTGCATAGTACAATGCCATGAACTTGTTCGTGTCAGACGTGTTTTCATATTGATCTTGGCCGGGTGCTGGGTTTTCAACGGCTATTTGGCCGAAGACCTGTCGAGTTCTACTGAGAACGTTGCGGTTCATATGCCAGAGGCATATCAGAACAGGTTTTTTCGGGAAAACTCCAGCAAGCGCGTTAAGACAAGCCAAATCGCGATCGGAGACGAAAATGGTGGGGCGTGCTATACAATGTTGCCGGAGAAACTCATCCAATGTCGAAAGAGCCCAAACAAAGTCGTTCTCGGTCTCACCTGGGAGCCAACACTGCGCTACCGGGAGAGCAGTATTCATTCCCGTCATAGCAATTATGTTCAGAAGCGGTAAGTTGTATCGGTTGGTCTTATACGTGCAATCCAGTACGAGAACGTCGGTATGATTCTTGTACAGCGCAGTAGTATCTGGGTGGACCCAGAACAAATTCAGGATTCGGTTTGTCTTTGGGTCTACGGTGTGTCGGTAAAAGAAATTGTGGCGGCGCAATTCATCAAACAGAGCCTCCATGGGTGTACGCGTAGCCAGGTCCTCGTTACGGGCGGCTTGTCTAGCATTGGCGAGGTCTTTAGGTGTGATCAGTGAGCTTGGGTCAGCTGATATAATGGACGCGTGCATGTTGGCTACATGAATTCCAGCCGATGTTTGGGCCCGCACTAAATCTTGGATACTAACCACCGGCGCGCGAGTAGTGGACTTCTTTGATCGGCTACGATGCTTAGAATGAATGCGTACGTCGATGGAGGGTAGATGATTGTGTCGACGACTGCCCTTCTTGTGGTGTACTACCGCCCACCGCTCTCCCGGTTTCGACTTGTCGACTGCGCACAACTTCATCTTCATTGGACACCCGCTACGTTTCGAACCTCTCATTGTTCTTACCCGCTCGGACTCGATCAGATGCCCGGTGTTCTTAGGTTTTCCAGCACGATCACATTCATAATACTGCGTGTACAAGACCTTCCCTGGAAGATAGGCACCAGTAGTTTTCGAGACATTGAATCCATTCTCTGGCGTCCAGGCATGGAGAGCTGTTTCAGCTGCGTCGAAGTTGAGGTAAATGCATTCTGGCGGAGGCGGAATGTCGTACATTTCCGAAGCGTCGGAACGAAGAACGGGGGCAGTGGCTGAAGGGTGCATGGCTTGAGTTTCAAGTAGGTCGAAGGTTGAGTTTCAGGAAGGTCGAAGGAGACGATGTGAGCTGCCAGTACGGTCCTATAGGAGATAAGACCGAGCTAAGTATGCGAGGACGAAAATGATTGACTGCTATATATCCAAGGGTTCGTCGTCTTCAACATGGCGCTTTCTCTTGTCGAGCGAAGATTATTTTTTTGCTCGATAGTTTCTCTCGATTAACCGTTTCGCGAGCCCCTTGGCTAAAGTATAGTATACAAGCCTAAGTTATTTAAGTCTTTAAAGGCACATTTTTCGCTCTTTAATGAATTCACTGTACTTGCATTGGACTATCTCTTGTAACAAATCATTGAAGATGCAATGTTGATGTAATCCGTCTAGTGAATATAACTTGATTAAAGTATGCATAAATGATTACAGATACTACAGTATTTGCTATGTTAGACTAGACGGTCCAATTCCTATTGAACTTTGGTTAAAGGGCACAAAAAGCGCCCTTAAAGGGGGTGTTTTCCAACCGTGTTTTGAAAAAAGGCTTAAAGGGCGAAAAATGCGCCCCTGCACCACGAAAGGGTTAACCAATCGCCCAATCCAATTTGGAGTAGAACACACAATATGGGGGGGTCGAGTTTCGGCTCAGTCTCACGTCGACAAAACCTTTGGATATATGAGACCCCGACAAACAAAGTGGATTCTAACGCGCCATTTGGAGTTATCGAGATAATCGCCTTCGAAGTTTGTGAAGCAAAAACCGGACATAAACGAATTTTCACAGGAGGGCCAGTTTTCTCTCCAGGTTTTTTTGCAAGTGTATCGACTGAGCCACAGAGGCAGAAGGTAACGCTTGCGCCTCCTGCCAGCGCATAAGGGGCTAGCGACGCGCCGAGCGATGATGGTACGGTGGCAGTGCGTCTATTGAACACGCCGACGAAGTTCTGAAGCTGTTTCGTTGTGCAAAGAGGAAGAGGCTGCTCTAAGTCAGTCGGAGTCGGACAGCGAATACAGTCGTACCTAACTGAAATGCAGCTGGCTTTATAGTAAAACCAAGTGAAGCCGGCGATTGGTTTTACGATATTTACATGTGGCCAAAATTAAATTCAACTTCGAACCCAAAAATAACATTGAAGGAGTACGAATTAGCGCTCATCGATAGCAGCAATCAATTCAACACGCAAAACTAATTCTAGGTAGCGAGAAATATTTGTTTGAAAAAGTTCATCCTTTGGTGCGATACTTTTTTCGCGAGTGCGAGAAGAGTGCGATGATCCTCTAGTTTTGAAAACTGGAAGACCAATTGCACCTCAAAAGGAAGAGGAGACGCTCCTCTTTCGAATGGAGCCCTCAAATCGCGATTCGTACTTAGGTTCGTTAGAATCTAAGTGTTTTCGGGGTTTCATATATTTAGATGCATATTCCTTAATGAGTATCACGGTTGGGCTAGTATCGGTCCAGACCCGAGTCAACACCAAATTTAGGACCAAACCGAAATATCTGTTTGTTTTTTACGAATCCAAGGCGCCACCAAAAGTCACCAACATGGGGGCGGCACTCAGGCGTGTCAATTCGCTCTTGTGCGGCAGCAGTCTCTGCGAGCGTCGCAAACGACGTGTCCAGTTCGCATGAGATTGATGTGCAGACTGAGATTGACCAAAGTGAACGTGCCACTATACAAACGACACTCGACACACGCCCAAGCAACACGAAGCGAAAGTATGAAGGATACCAGAAAGAATTCATCCAGTGGTGTACTTCTCGAGATTTTCCTGATCGCGACACTGTCACTTGTGGGAAGCTCCACCTATTTCTCTCTAGTACGGTGATCGGACGGAAGTCCAAGAAGAACAACGAAAAAATAATCGGCGGGCCCACGTCTGTGGGTATGTAAATGCACTGGTAGATCTCTACAGTCAACAAGTCACGCTTCGTACGAACTCAAATCCACACCCATGAACCACCACGGTGAAACAGCTTATCAAGAATGTTCAAGCCAAAAGTACTGAAACCAGAAAGAAAAACTATGAAGATCGAGGAATTGGGTCTTTGCTCGATGGCTACTCATCTGAGCTGCAGTTCCAGCGCATTTGTGACGCTTTCCTAGCTCTCGATGATATTCGTGGACGTGCTGCTTTTCTTCTTTCCCACTTTGGACTTTTACGAGGTGAAAACGTTCGTGACTTAGAAATTGCAGACATGTTTTCTCAGAAGTTGGATGGAGAGGGATATCAAGATTATACTGCACTCGAGTTGTTAATTCAACGCGGAAAGACGAACACATTTGGTATGATGCAGCATGTAGGATATATGCGGAACAAGGATGTGCACATTTGCCCTGTTGGATCCGTGGCACTCTATCTGTTTCAGCTCTTTCACGTCGCTCGTGAACCATTTCCTTCTTTTACTAAGTCGCAAGATTGGTATGACATCAAACTGCTGCGAGGACGGCAGCGAACGAAATCAATCACGTACGAAACTCACAAGAAGGGCTACGAAGCTGTGTTTAAACATCTTGGACTCACATTTAATAAGAAAACCCACATAAATCGACAACAGGGGGTACGACAGCTAGAGTGTGCAGATGTTGACATTTCACAAACTCGCCGGCACGGAAGATGGGGAATGGACACCTGTGAAGCGGTCTACTCAGCACCACTTGCGCGAGAAGCCATGCGTGCTCTATCTGGTCATCCTCCTAAAGCTCGTTTTTATTTTCTTGAACGTGCGACTGTCGAACCACCCTTGGATTTGCAGCGACTTGTGTTTCCTGAAGTCGAAAAGTGGCAACAAAAAATTTCAGAAGGCGCTTGTGAGTCCAATTTGGCTGCTCCTGGTTTTCTCGACTTACTGGTGTACCTTCGTGTTGTTCTTCTACAAGACTGCGCAGTTTTATTTGACCAACTTCCTGCTCGAATACGTGACCACCCTGTGTTCGGAGAAAGCTTTCGCCGGTTTCGGGCACAGGCTCTTGTATAGACTGCAAATTCCGAAGCTCCTGTGGAAATGCAACTTCGAGTTGCTATGCCCTTACTCTCAGAACATCTGTCTACTCAACACGCAGCTATCATACAAACGTTAGAGACTCGTCATCTAGAAATGTCAAGAATTGACTTGACTATGGAAAAGATAAGTCGAGGCACTTATGGATCAGTACTCGTCTGCTATTGGCTAAAATATGAAATGGAGATCGTTGGCAGTAATTCTAGTTTGGATCAGGAGGACCTACGTGTTGGAGCCTGCGTCGAGGCCTGCGGCGATAAGACGGCCCCGTGTGCTGCATCAGGCAGGTATTATAACCCAGTTACCATCCTCTATTACTTCAACGTTCTACAATACTAACGAGTGTTGTGTGTCTATCAAGGCGGGCTACAGACACAGCTAGACTTCTGCGTGGTGGGTGAGTGCATTTTGGAGATTACGCGGAGGCTGTGTGATTAACTTGACACGAGTTTCGTGTTTTACGGCGCAGTGGGTCTTGTGGAGAATTGGCTGGGAAAGTGCGTGGAGGACTGGCTGGATGGCTGGGGCGGAGGACTGGCTGCAGGACTGGCTGCAGGACTGTTGGGTCGACTGACCGGAAGAGCGCACGGTGGGTTGCTAGCTGGGGCATCTGCTGCAGGAGGTGGAGCATTTGACCGAGACTTTGTTTGCTCAGGCGCAGAAGTACTTGAAGGTGATGGTGCTCGTCGACGTTTTCGAGTCTTGAACGGGAAAATTCGAGTGCGCGTGTCGCTCGCTTCGCGGACAAGCCTTAACACGGTGGTGAGTTTGAGTTCGCTTTCTCGTCGCTTACGTTTGTTGGGTTTTAACCTCAACGCCTTATACCCAATGTTGAACAGCTCAATTGCATGGGCTTCGTCTCGTATAGTCTGCAATGGTGCGCCCGTTTTCTCTTTAATGCCGTCAACTATGTGCCTCATCATTATTGACCATTCTGACATAGTTGATTTCTTTTTTGGTGTATCTAGATCATCTGAAGTAATTCCTTTAAAAGGAGGGTAGTCACGTCTAACATCTCCAAACCACCAAAGCCGCCATGCTCCAAGAGGGTCGATGCTTGGGAAATCAAATTCTTTCGGGACTTTGTGAAATTTTCCGCCCCAAGTAAAAAATCGCGGCGACGAATTTGGTGGTCGGGTTTGCATTGGAGCTGCAGCTGGAGACCGTTGAAGGCCAACTTCTACCAGAAGCGATTTAATCTCCCCCGGCGTAGTTCTCTTGTTATATTACCAGCTGCCACTCCCTTTTTTCCAGTACGTGCTCCATTCTCTTTTCCAGCATGTCGGGAAGAGTGCTAATTATATTTTGTTGCTGGTCTAGCTTCTTGAAAAGCGCGATGTGGGGTGGTATTCCAGTGGGCTCCATCCAACTAGATTCTCCAACTTCCAGCTCCGAACACAGATCGTGAAGAATGTCAGGGTTGGTAAATATATATGTTGAGAGCAGTAGATGATTGTTAGGCAAATTTTGGATCAGAAACGAAGCGTGATGTACCAGTGATGCTAAACAGTGTCGCAAAATGCTGCTTAAATTGTTTTCGAAAGCGAGACCCGGAAACATTTTTTCCACACTCGACTTAACAATATCACCAGAATTGTTGCGAAAGTGAGGTGGTAGTGCTGCAAATTTTGAGTCGTTTACAGGTAGACCTGCGACAACGCGTCCTAAGTATTGATCTCCAGCTGCTTCGTATCGAAAATACCTGTCTTGGACGCCTCCGAGAGACCAGCCACACCGAAGGCAGATAGACGGACCACCAGTACTCCCACCACAGGCAAAAGTCGCGACACATTTTCTCAAAGAATGCGTTCCATAAATTTTATCAACTCCATCTTTCACGAGGAGACTACCCAATGCCTTGCCAAATCTAACCTTTGGGTCCGAACCAGGAAACAGTGGTCCTGGTTGCATGCGAGGATTGCACGACAGGTAAACTCCAAGTGCAGTCACCCAGCACGTCGATGGACTAAACGCATTCGCATACAAATGCCTAGGGTCTCGTGGCCCAGAACCATCTTGATTTGTTTTTGTCTTGAAAAATAAAGCTCCAACACTATCGTCTTTATCCAAAAAATGGTGAGTCTGGAGAGTCTGCACGGAAGCAGATCTGCACATAAGGTTCCACTGCGTAGTGAAAAAGAGGTGCGAAAACCCACTATCGTTTCGACTTAGTGTTGACCTACACAGTTCCTTGTAAATCGAGTACGTTAAAGGTTTCTTGCCTGAGTTTTTGGGCAAACTCGTTTGAAATTGATCTGCTTCAAGTCGTTTTATACCCGAGAAAAACTGCTTCATGTCATCTCCATACTCCACAGGCAATGCAACACGTTTTAACCGATAGAAATCTCTTATAGCGCTGCGGTATCCACTAAGTGACTGACTTTGCTCGGATCCTCTTGTACACCAGGAACTTCTCAAAAATGGCTGGCGTAAACTCTGCAAGGTTCAAGTCATTGCTGCAGTCAAAAAATCTAGCCGTATTGGGGTCTTCTTGCGATAGCTCTTCTCGTATCCACTTCTTGATTCCATATATGTTTCCAGTATACTTCTTTCTAGTTTCCGACGAAATACACGCGTTTCTCATGGCGGCGACATCAGCTGTTGGTACCCTGGAGCCTTGTAAGGCTATGGCAGCCACGTTTTGGGCGGTCGCAGCTGGAGCGTCTTGTGATCTTCTAGCAGTCATGTTGCCTTCCTTCGTTTTGAGCAGTGATGTAGAAATAAGAGAACACAGAATTTCAACCAATTACAGAGGAGGCTTGCGGTAAGTGGCCAGCGCTTATGTCTTCGCGGGCACATTCAATCCTTGGCTGGGCATAGTGAATCTCAGATAGCGAGAGTCAAGACATACACCAATTCCGGACAATATAAGCCGATCTACTTATGTTTTGACGGACAATCCCATATATAAATTACGTAAGTAGGAGAATGCTTGCAGAGACCAATAGCAATCTTATCTCGTTGATGCGTGGGGGAATGGCTTTCCGCCTGACGCCGGTTGAAAGTCTCAACATGAACGCCAATACAACTGAACCTGCAGGAGCCGAGCAAACAGTCACTGAGGGTGATTCAAGTAACACTAACAGCAGTGATGTTCCGCAATACTCAATGAGCAGAAATGTCTACACCGTTCGGGAGCTATGTGTAGAATGGCACGTTGGGTTATCCAATCATCCTTCAGTCGAAGACCTGGAAAAACAATACGGACCAAAGTGGCGAGCGTCATCAAAAGAGGCGAAATTTTACTCTAGAAGGCTCTGTGTGATCAAATACGTACGCTCTCTGATTAGTCGGAGATTGCCCTTGAAAGAGCAGACAAACAGCGAGGGAAACGAAGCATTGACGCATTCTCGAAGTACTTTAGCAGCAAGAAACCATACTGAGTATTGAGTTAGATAACGACAAATTAATATAGCATCACTTACATCACAGCTCGATACCAGTGCTCGCTCTGCTGCGGGATAACGCGCTCTCGGGGTCGGACTGGGCGCGCGTGTCGGGCTGCAGCAGCGAAAAGCCGGAGTGCAAGAGGTCGGCGTCTTCGTCGTTGCCGCGGCGCGTGCCTGGCCACCGCACGAGCGCCAGCGCGGCATCCCAGGCTAAGCTCTCGGCCACTATGCGGCGACTTGAGGTGTGGACCAGCTAAGGTCGCCTCCGTGAGTCGCGCGATACGCATGCAGATCCAGCAGTATTTCTTGTCCACGGCCGCGAGGCAGCACGTCGCGTTCTGTTGTGCTGCGAAATGGGAGAAACTCTGCCACTGCATTCGCCAATGAGAGCGCGCGGTATCTGGGTCAGTGACCCAACCGATGGTATCCGCAGATACCACGCCAAAAACGTCTGGAATTTTCAGGTCACAGGTCCAAGGGTCCTGACCCAGTCTCGACTTTATCTTTTTTACTTAAGGATAAATATTGTGAATAAGTGATAAGACGGTCACGCCCACATAAATATTTAGTCCATTCAATAGGATTTTTTTTAATTACAGTTGCTTCATTGGACGTCTGCCAAAATGATGTACAGACAACGACGGTCTGGCAAGAAGTCGGTAGTATAATGGCAAGGGGGCGTAGAGAAAGGTATAGCTATGTAGTGGTCACACGGCACGAGCTTCGTGCCGAAAAATTGCCTCTTGTCGGAGCTGAAGAGAGCACCTCCATACAAATAAGTTGTGAATTGTGCGAATCCGTCTCTTTCAATCAATCTGTTAACTAAATGATTCTACAAATTTCGACGAATTGATGTGACACCTGTTTTTTGTGTTTCTATGGGCAGTTCGGCCGACACAATGATATGACATAAAATAAGTTTCCCCCAATCACATGCTACATACGTTTTCACTGGAAGAAACGTGCCAGCATTTATTGTGTCATTACGCACAATAGTGACATGCTCGACAGACACAATGCTTACAGACGCTCTCCCACGCTTTAACGACTCTTGCCTCGACGATCTTTCGCTTTTCAGAAGTTGGGGCCTACATTAGAGCAAGCAGGCGCTTCGCAGCGCGAGGTGACTGTTTGCATGAATGCAGGATAGATCGTAAGATAACGCCACTGCTCGTAGGTGTTTTTGTTTAACCCACGACGCCGACGTCGAGTGGCTGCAGCTAGGATTGCACTGACAAAATGGAGAATACGTTCGATGAAGAGCACAGAGAGGCCACTGAAAGCGAAGGTATTGAGATGCGTCATCACTCTCCGCGTCACCCTGCGTGGAGGGAGTTTGTAGTCATCGTGGCTAGGTAGGCTCGTCCGAAGAAGCAGCATCCAGATGTCGAATGCTAGCATTGCCACAAGGTGCTGCGCCATACCCAGCCCAATAAAAAACTTGGTTCATCAGCTTGTCTGTCCGTGTCCAGTTGTCTCAGTGAGTATTCGCGCAGAGTATTTATCGTTGCTTGGTAAACGAGTTCGCGACGTATCTGTGGATGTGGCTTGCCAGCCATTTTAGCGATCACAAACCGATAAGCAAAACTGAGGAAATGGAGTTTCACGGGCCATTCCTGCAGCTTTTTACTCTGCTGGAATTCCATTCTGCGTCATCGAAAATCCGGACGTTCGTAAAGTACTATCTCTGTATCGACCGGGCATGCCAGTCCCTACCCGCCAAGAAATTGCCACTACGCTGCTTGATGAGGAGTATGCGGAGTAGTGGGGGAGCGTTAAAGTGGTGCTGCGAGGTGAAAAGTAGTCGCTGTGGTGTACGATGGGTGGTCAGATCCAAGCAGTGCAAGTATCGTGAACTTTTCAGTCGTTTCGCCATTTATACGTCCATTTTTTGTGTTCTGATCGTACTCGAGATGACCAACACACTGGGGAAGACATGACAGCCGTTTGACGAAAGTTATTTCCGGAGTTGAATCCGTTGCTGGGAAAAGGACCCGAGAGAGCTGGTAAGAGCCCCGCTGCAGGTCCCCACCGAAGCGTTTAGACGTAATTCCCGCATTTATAGCGGTGCTTATTGTTTGTTGCAACGTTTCAACTGCTTTGGTAATACAGATCCTCAGATCCGATATACTAGCGAGAAGACAAATAGGATTATAATCACTGTTAACCCCCCCCCCCCGGCACGAGAGCAAACCTCATACACACGGACTATTTTTCACATGCTTGATATCAAGCATGTCAGAGAAGTGACTTAACAAGAAGTTTTTATAGGCAAGAAAAGGAACACCTTCCGTATGTTCATGCAGAGAACCGTGCATCGATCTGGTTATGTGACCGTATGCTGCTTATCAAGCTGCTGAACGAATAGCAAAGGTGGCATGCATGATGTCGAGCGATACGAATTGGCCCTTTTACTAGACGGGACTTTTGATGCATGCAAAGAGACTACGAAAGCAAGTTTGTGCATTGCGTCTCCAACTCAAATGTTTTCAATTCATGGTCTGTTAGACGATTACTCACTCGGCTACATGGTTTCTGTCCTCCTACTCCGGCATAGCACCAACTCTCTCCTCTTCAGAAACAGTCTGATCACGCTCACGCCCAACGTGGGCGGCAGCTTCCACACCACCACTAGCATCGTCAGCGCCGACCACCGTGCTTTCGCCACCACTGGCCGCTTCGCCGATGTCCTCTTCACCGCCTTCCTCTTCATTGTCCTCGGTGTGCTTCTTCGCGGGGGCTCTCATCTGGATACCACGGCTACAGCGCGGTTGCGGACGTTCTGTTCCATTGTTCCAGAGCTGGTGCCAGATCGCGTAGCAAGTGGAGCTGTTGTTGGGGTAGTGCCCCGGTCGCACCTTATCACACAGGTACACGCTACACAGTACACGTTAGCCATTAGCAATACGTAAACCAAGAGCGCACGCACCGTTTAGAGCCCTTGCTGCATCCCGGGCAAAAGAACCGAGTCACCTGCCTCTTAGTGCTGACGGTCTTTCGCAACGTGCAGACCTTGCACTGACGTTGGCGCCTCTTGCGGATTCCGTTCACCTCTACCCACTCTTCGTCCATGTCAAGCTTGTGCTCACCACTGGATGCGTTTCCTCGAGCTGGTGTCACTGGTCCAGGCGAGTACATCTAGACACAACATATATATATTAGACCAGTCTAAAGCGCATACAAATAGAGTACTTACCGTATTTGCAAATTCAGCCGCACCGACGCCCAGTAGTTGCGCATGTAACTGCGAAATGAAACTGGCATGGTCGGCTGGGGGATCGCCTCGCATCTTGGAAACTTCGCGCTGAATGATATAGCAGTTGACTATCGCCATATCAATTAGACCCAAAGCTAGACTCTTGTAGTACTTGCGGAATCGCAGAGACATCTGCAGCGAGTAGCGCTGCAGGCGAAGCTGGTCGTGCACGTCAACCCCTCCCATCCACCGATGGTATGCTTTCATAGCTGCAGGGCAGGGTATGGTTATCTTTTGTCCTTGCGTACATGCCAGCCGACGTTCTGCACAGGCAATACTGAGTTAATTTGCGTGCATATACGCTGTTGTCTGCTTCCTACTTACCGCAGGTTTCCATTGTGTAACTGCATCCAGTCGCCAACATGTACACGATAGTGTTGTCGAACCAAACCATCGCAGACAGCTGCGGTACTGCCTTAGACACCACGATCTGTGTGGTGCCCCGGGGGACATGCTTAGGGCGCTTCTTCTTCGGCTGTTTGATCGACGGAGGAAATCCTTTCTTTCTCGTTTGAATCGTGCCGACCGTATACACGTTCCTCTCCAATAGCTCAAGCGCACTCTGCACCGACGTGTAGAAGCGATCGGTTACAACAGCATGGAAAATGCCGTCTTGCTTTGCAGGTAGCACCGCATTCATATTCCGAAGCGTTGCTGCTGGACCAGAGCTATCATCCGCCGGTTCGACGGCGGCGTCAGCTTCATATCTTTTCCCACAAAAAATCTCAAGTCTTCACACGCAGTATATCCAGCATGCGAAACGCGACAGCATGCGCGATATAAGAGGAGACACAAGATAATTCATCATAGTTACCAACACCACAAACATTATATCAAGCATGTCAGACTTGTAGTTCCAAAAAGTCTGCCACGCATGGCAGACGAACGCACCTGAGGCAGTATGCATTTCGGGCGCAGCACGTCATAAACAACTTCGTTCCCCACCGATGCGGCTTATCCTTCATGAACTGGCGCATGGGGTTATACCGGCTTCGAGATGGCACCATCGCTTCGTCAAACGAAAACACAGGAGGTGTTTTGTATCCACTGAGAAAAGTTCGCTGCAACGTATCCACAATCGGCCGCACCTTCCAAGCCTTGTCTGTATCAGCTTCCGGCGCAGCGTTGTCCGAGAAGTGGAGAAACCGCATCACTCTCTCAAATCGATCTCGCTTCATGACGCGATTGAACGTCCCGCTCGGTACAACCCCCACGGACGTTGTAGCCCGGTGATCAGAGACTCGCCGTGTATGCGGGCACAGCATTCTACCTAACAGCAAGCCCAGACACTGAAGGATCTCATAAACCTTGATTCTTGGGTGGTGGCGTCTCTCATTAGCCACAATCTCCTCTAGCGTGCGACGATTATCTTCACCCTGTGAGCGAAACTTTTGCCTCCATTCGCTCCATCAATGCAGATTCATAGTACCGGTTGGTATCTCTTTCAACACCCAGCCAAAATGTCCTAGGCAAAAAGTAGAGGAACAGCTCCAACGGAGAATCCGCACACTCCATGACGTCGTCAGAAGGACCGTACATTCCGTCATACAAGCCGGGAAAATTATCACCAGTGGCTGGAAATTTGGACGGATCTACACACAGCATTATCAAGCATCAATTAGTATTCATCAAGCATAATATCCAGCATCAATTCATACATACCCGATTCCCATCCGTCATGCCTCATGCGTTTCAGCGCCTTTGAATCATTAGCCAACTTGAGCAAGTCTTGCCCTTCGATAGTACGCCAATTGTCGATCACGTCCTTCCAGCGTGCACGCTCCTCCTTGCTTTGCCGCCGCGCACGTGGTCGAGAAGTCGGTCGGGTGGCAGGCGGAGTATTAGGTGTGTCGGGTTCCTCCATGCTTCCGGCGACTTCGACGGAACTTTCATCGCTGGGGTCGTACTCAGTCTCGCTGGCGCCATCCAAACTACCATCGCCTTCACCCATTTCTTCATACCATTCTGCAGAACCAGCGTCCGAATCTTCGTACTCGAATTCTAAGGCCGCGCCATCTGAGTCAGCGTTATCTTGGTGTTCCACAAGAGAGACGGCGTCGGCAATTGGCTGCGTTACAGCAGACATATCGAGCAATCTGCATACATGTTTGATAACATACAGCATGTGGTTAATGGTCATTATGGTCGTACATGATATCCAGCATGTAACATAATACCTGGCAGCTGAAGTTCGAGGTTGCGTCCGCCGTGGAGATGATCCAGGCGTAAGGCGTGTTTCCAGAGTTGTGTCTACATTGATTTGAGGTTCCGCTGTGTGCCCCTGTCTTTCCTTCAAGGCGACGCATCAAAGCCTCGCTGTCGCGCCGAGTTACTCGGCGGGGAGGCATCTTTCTCCTCTGTGGCCTTTTCGAGAATGATCGGAAGTGACACGAAGTGCTCTCGAAAATTTGGCTGTGACACACTGCCGTCATAAACGATGACCGAGTATTTACTATGGAGATTTTGGATGTTGTGGATGCAGTGGCCTGGCTGTACCCGTGCGACATGGAGTGACGTGTGGGATAGGGGTTGATTCCTGGAAGGAAATCACGCCTGAATGCAAATGGGCCCAAACTGGCCAGAAATACGGATCCTGGATGTGCATATCCAGGATTCCATGAAGTATTACGTCTGCGTATGGAGTTTCCCTTACGATGAGTGCCTAAAGCCTGGCGGAAAGTGCCTCTGGAGAACGTATCCCAGGGTGCATCTCATCTTGCTGTATTTCAGAGCGACTTACGACTTTGAATCCAGAATAACACCACCCCCACTACCCATGATCGTGCGCTGGAAGCCCATTAGCCACTACACACCGATTATTATGGAGATTTGATCACGACTACGAAGTGTGCGAAGTGGAATCCAGAATACAAGTGCAGAAAACCAGAATTACAAGACATGTCGTCAGGATACCAAAACCTGTCGTCACAATTTACATGTTCCTGGATTACACCTGTGAAAACTGTGGAGCCCACAAGCATTTCGCCACTTCCAATCGTGAACTCAAGTGTCTACAACACCAAGTCACCTGAAACTGCTCAAGTGTCCTGAATATCAAGTGAATTCAGAGACCAAGAAAGCCAGCGTCATCAAGTGAAACGCAACGTCGTCATCAAGTGAAACGCAAGTTGAACTACAGCCAAAGCGTCGAATCAACATGTTGAGTCGACACTTTTGGAGAGATTTCGAATGAAGCTGTACCCAGTATCAAGACCATACTCAAGAGAAGACATTTGCACCAAGACATAGTTAAACCAAGATATTTTGACCTGATTTGTACCCAGAAGGCAAGAGAGATAGTCTAGCCTTTAAACTGATAACAGAGTTTGTTTTTCCCCGTAGCGCGCAAGTGGAATCGGCCTAGCTTGCCGAAGATACGTTCCGGGAGTTCCGAGACTGCGACCGCGACACACTAAGGGCACTTCGACCAGGACGGGTCGTCTGTGGCAACTCCACCTTACTCAAGTCCAAATTAGGTGGTGACCAGAGGCGCTCCGAGCGGACTGGGTTGACCCACCTATTCCATATCCTAGTTGGGTCGCTGGTTTACTGGTGTTTTGCCCATTTCATATTACGATTAAGGTTCTGGGTGACTGATTAGCGGTTGTCCCCTGAAACTTGTAGTACTAACTGCTGTGTGGATCAATTGACTACGAATTCTGATTGTTTCCCCTGAATTCAGGGGTGGTGCGCGTATTGTACGAGTATTCAGGTTGGCTAGGCGCCTGAATTTAAGACTCGGTTGAGCCTAGATTAGCGACCCACCGTCCGAGGGTCGAAAAGAATAAGTGACGGCTAGTTGTAGTGTATATACTCTGTATTTGTTGGTTTACTTTGGGTTCTCAGGTACATATTGGGAAAGTGTATTTCTGGGACCCGAATTCTGAGTACCGAATTCTGGAGCACTGACATTCTGGATTTGTGATATCCAGAAGTGTTGGTAATTTGGGAGTCGGTATTCAAAGGGGTTACATTCAGGTTGATTTCAACTTGGATTCGCTAACCTGCCTTGTGTCGTTCTGGTTACATCCTGTGGTGGACGTATATCCAGTACTACTTCTGAGGCAACACAGTTCAAGAACACCGGTGAAGTGCCGTTCCGTCGAAGATAAACGAGCTGATAGGGATACACAAGGTACTCACGCCACCAAGAATCCAGGAATCTCTCGCTTTGCGGCGGATATTTCTGGAGGACTTGTCGACCCTCAGTCTTACACTCTATTCCAGAGTGTAATTCTGGGTCACGCTATACACCCCTGGGCAGTAAAAGTTCAACCGACTTCGCCACAGAAGGATCTCCCATCCACCACTCATTTACAGGGAAAAGGTGAGGACTGTTTTTGTATCCTACCCGAACTTTCTTGTACCCCAAGACTTGTGTATCCCTGTGCATTCCGGACTAAATCGACCCAAACGCCCATGTTATGAAATTTTCACATGCTGGAAAAGGAAGCATGTGAAAACCCTAGACCTTAAGCACATGCTTCCTTATCAAGCCTTAGTGCCGGGGGTTAAGCTCTACGTTCCACGCGTGGTACAGTTTTTATATTTTCGTATGTTTGTTCTTATTAGCGTTTCAGAATCAGTCTTGCTCGAATACATTCACTAAACAAAATCCTTTTCCCGCCAATCGAACCCATTCAAATCTGCTTCTCCGCTTTTCCAGAAAAATCGTCTTAACCCCTTAGTTCCCGTATGTTGTACCGTTCAACTTAAGAGGTGTATACCCTAATTGAGTTCCGTCGCAGCATCTTTGCTATGTTGGACCTCCAACATAAGGCACTGCTGTACTTGGAATTTGTATGCATCAACTGTCCATTTCCGGTTATACTGAAGTCAATATAGATTTGTGTGTGGAAAACGTTCAAATGCACAGGCTTAGGTTTTGCACGAAGGGATTCGGTTGATCCAGATAAAAAAGGAGCTTGTCACCCACTACGGAACGAGTGGCCTGCGGCCACCAATGAGCTCATTTCCCAAAACGACGACTCGGAGAGAGATGTCTCGGCCGCCAGGAAAGCCACCAGGGCGGCACGTGCCTGACCAGCGGCTTGGTCTCGAAGCACTGCTGAGCGAGCGACACATGCGGAGGATTCGACGGGCAGAGGGGAAGACTGGCGATGAGGCGGTGGGCAGGGAGAAGAAACAGACCAGAAAGAAGGCGTCTAAACTCACGACGCCGGCGATGGAGATTGTGCAGTCTAAGGGGAGCGCACCGACACGAATTATGGAGGGCAGCAGGGGCGTGGGGGTCACGGAGGCTAAAGACACGACTATTCACGAGACGTCCGAAGCGAAGTCAACGGCGTCTAGCGTGACTTCAACCCAACAGGCGGAGCCGGAAGAAGCAGTGGTTGATGTGGTGTCCGATATTGTTGCATCGGTCGCCGTTGCAGAGGCAACGACCTCAACGCAGCCTCGAGCCCCCGCGAGCTCCACAACTCCCAGCAGCACGAGTCTCCAGCTTTCAGCGGAACCCGTGCCGAGCAAACGGCGCCGTGCCATTTTTCAAGAGGAGAGCGATGACGACAACGAGGTGGGTTTGTCAAAATTATCCTACATAACCAACTACATCACAACAGATGTACAACATACGACTAACATAAGCCTTTGAATTCTTTGACGCTAAGGAATCGGCGAGCGACGAAAGTACGAGTGATAATGACGCTGCAGATGCTTGCTACGCGCCAGCCTCTTGCGTAGTAGACGCAGACCCGAATATGACGGATCGAGGTGCCGATATGTCTACCGCCCTCAACTCGGACGAGGATTCCGAACTGTGTGACGAGCCAGAAGATGAAGAAGACGATATAACGACTGACATAAGATTTATTTGATGTTAGACACTTCCAAGTTTGGACCCGACCCGACGTACGAAGACCTGTACGCAGGCCCCTTTGGACCAAGTCCAAGTGTGCTCAGTGTAGCAGATGAACCTCTAGCGCTATTATTCTACTTCCTGCCCCCGCAGTTATGGCGTCAGATTGCAGTGGAGAGCAACCGATACCATGCTCAGTCGATCCCACTTCGCGCACGCGCGATAAGGCTTCAACAGCGCCGCAATGGGTCAGAAGTCGAAGAGCTCGGTGATATTCGACGGCGGTTGTCGAGCGTTCCTGATATTGAGGCGTCAGAGATACTGCGAGTCGTGGCGCTACTGATGGCTCGCATGCTGGAGCCAATTCGCAAGGGGATAGCAGCACACTGGTCGACGAAGACTCCCGGCGCTCTGCCTAAAAATAGGTTTGGTTTGTTCTTACCCAAGAACAGATTCTTTCACGTGATGGGATACATGCACTTCTCCAACAATAAATCGCCCCAGGCCAAGCTTGACAGATCGTGGAAAATTCGACCAGTGGTCGATGTATTGCAGAGGACGTTTGCGCGCGGATACAAGGCCACTCCAGTCATTAGCTTCGACGAAGCGACTCTACCTTCGAGATCTCGATACAACCCCATGCGCCAGTTCAATAAGGACAAGCCTCATAGGTGGGGTACGAAGGTCTTCGTTGCAGCGTGCGGCAAGACAGCGTATTGCATGAGGTGCGTGGGCTATCAACCAATGCAAGCTTCGGCTTGCCAATTTTTTTGGCTGAAGTGCTTATGTTGGATTTCGTCCAACATAAGAATATCCACGAATTACTTCTACAACATAAGGCAACTTATTCTAATCGACGTTGTTTGTGTTGTTTCGCAGGTTGGAGGTATACTGTGGAGCCAAGACGCATCTCCAAACACCGGTGCCCAAAGACAACAACTCAGGAGAGGCTGCCGTTCTTCGCAACATGAATGCTTTGTTACCACCGTCGCCAACAGCTCCATGGCGTCTTGTTGTCACGGATAGATTTTATACGTCAGTGAAGTTGACTTTGGAGCTACTCCACCGTCGTATGTACCTGACGGGCACAATTCAGACCGACCGGTCAGGGTACGCGGAGGGCGTGATCACGGCAAAAAAGTACAAAACGAAAAACAAACGGAAAATCTTGGTTCCCCCCAAGGAACGATCAAGTTGGCAGAAAACAAGCAATTCCCTTTGATCACTGCAGCCATGTGGATGGATCGGAACCCTGTCCACATGCTATCAAGCGGAGGCAGCCGACAGCTTGGTACAGTCAGTAAGTACAGTCAATGTATTGGCATGGCGGTGACTAGCGCTGATACTAATATGTTTGTACTATTTGAATCTAGTGCGGCATATCGATGGTGAAATGCTGCTCCAGAGCTGGTCCGTGACTACCACCGCTGGATGGGCGGTGTTGACGTTCACGACCAGCTCCGCATGCAGCGCTACAGTATCCAGTTGTGCTACAAGACTTTGTTTCTTGGGCTTCTCGACATGGCGCTTGTGAACGCGTTTATCGTGTTCCGCTACAACAGAAAAATCAACAACAAGAGCCCGCCAAAGCACTACGCCTTTTTGAAGAGCTGATGGAGCAGCTACTTGCGGTCGACACAGCCGAAGCTTTCTCCGAAATCGAGGTATGTTGCCAGGGCAACATAAGATCAATCAGTGATGATCCTATCCAACATAACGCTTACTAATGTTGTCGATGTATTTTTGTTTGCAGCAAGCGACTTCGGCACAGGAACGGACTGAACTTTCGCCACTTAGATCTGGATCCAGATTGCAGCCAACAGAAGAAGTAGCTCCAAATGAAGATGGTCATCGTTTGGAGGAAAACCCCGACGTGGTCGACGGCGAGCAGGGCGTCAAGCGGCGCCAGCGCTCGTGCAAGGTGTGTGCTGTGTTCAAGGTGAAGCCCAGAAAATTTACCAAGTACTTCTGTCCAGAGTGCTCTACGGGGAATCGGCGGTACGTGTTCCAATATATTCGAGAGCGTGTTCAAACTTTGACTGTTGCTTTGATTGTGCAGCAAATATCTGTGCAACGTCGTTCGTGAAGGCAGAGATAAAACATGCTTCCAGATCTGGTATTCCGACTGGTCCGGCGGAAACGATATCCCACGTCATTTACTGCTGGAACACAGAGTCCGTGACCGGGCGCCGCCGTCGCGTCCTGGTAAGAAACGACGTCGTAGAGCGCCGGCGGGGAATGATGCAGCTTCAAGTGCTGGTGGCGGCGCGAGCACCGGTGAAGGCGAGAGTGGTGGGAGTGAGAGTGGCGATTCTGCAAGTGAGTGAGGAGGGCGAAATGACAACGAGTAGGCAACAGCGGGTCGTTGACCGTTTCTAAGGTTTGCAATCAATCAAGTGTGGCTTTTGCAATCTTCTTATTGGCCACTTCTACAGCTGACCTGCACGTCCAGCATGTGAAACACTCCAAAGATGAGACTACCCGATAAACAGTGCATTCCTTATGTTGATGTTGCAGCATACGCTCCCAGCATGGATCAATAAATTCTACATAAGAGAGTCTTAAGTTGGATATGCGTTCATTCTACCCGCAACACATCATCAATACTCTGCTAAAAAGCGTACTTAAGGATGATATATACAAATATCAAGCTACTCTTATGTTGGACATCCAACAGAACGGAAAAAATATACCCCCGGGTTGAAGCTCGGGAACTAAGGGGTTAAGAGATACCGATATGCGCAAACCCAGGTTAGGCTGACCTTATTAGAAGGCGGTAGTGATCGAAAGATGTGGAGCGACGCCGTAGATAGCCAAAATGCCCAAAGAAGGCAATATTTTTATGAAACGTACGTAACGTTGAGCCTCCCTGTCGACAGAGTAGCACTCGCGGCGCGGAGACTGCCCTACAGTAGTGTGGTGCTTACAGAGCGCAGTCGCATAATCACTATTTTATTGCATTTAGTGTTTTGCAGCCCATTTTGGTTAAATTTATAGTTAAAATTTATTAATTCAAATATTTGCAGTCCCAATTTGGTAGGAAAAAGTTCAAGAAGGGAATGGAAACTTGAATATTAAAACCAGCGGCTTATCTCTGAAACAAGCCTTCCATTCGGAGGTGTTTTGCTTTTAAAAGTGGACAGAAATTTTATCAAAAGTAAACTTAGGCAATCCCAAAATTTCCCACTTTTTTCAAGTTCGACCCCCTAAAGTAAGCCTGTTGGATCTTTCCAAACCTTGCTTAACTAACACATCAAGGATACAAGGAGACTAGATGGTTCTGTCACTTAAGCAGGTGTCATGGAGTCCGTATTCGCCCCCAAGCATGCAAATAGAAATTGTGTATTCGACGGCAAAATGCATTATACCACGGGTATCCCGGTCAATGTGATTTAAATACCATATTTCAGTGAATAGCTGCTCCAATTACAAGAGGCCCTTACGTACGCCCGAAGTGTTGATGTCCCACCAGTTGTGCTGCT
Organism: Phytophthora sansomeana; assembly: GCA_032158285.1. Taxonomy (NCBI): domain Eukaryota; phylum Oomycota; class Peronosporomycetes; order Peronosporales; family Peronosporaceae; genus Phytophthora; species Phytophthora sansomeana. The sequence continues at coordinate 776,984 of JAPDHH010000200.1, forward strand.
AGTTGTTGGCGTCAATGAAAACCACTGGTGTGGGGTCATTGCTGGTTCTCAGGAAAAGGCAGTGATTGTCTTCGACCCTAAACACTGCAGAGATCGTCTTGACGTAATTTACCAGGTAGCTCAAAGGAAGATTACCCCTCATCTCCCAGCAAACAAGTATCGCTACAAGACGTTCAAGCAAATAGATAACTACAATGGTGGTGTTTGCGTTCTTGTGTTATATGAGGAGTTTCTTTAGGGCAACTTGGCCGGTTGCAGTAGCCATAATATCCGCGAGCCCATGCAATTTTACCGCTACAGATACCTGAACAAAGCGCTTAGCACCTTTAGTGAGTAGAATAACCAGATAATGAAGAGTTATTGGAATATCCCAAGCATCCCACGAGCTGATGGGCACGCGAGCAGGAAAGATGATGGTGAGCTTGCACGCTCCCGAAGGGGAGCAGTGAGTCTGAGGTTTTATTGCTCTCCCTCTTAAGTACGAGAGCTGCGAGCTATTAGCGACTACTCGACCTCCGAGCTCGTTCCACGTGGATAGCCAGAGGTGCTTGCTCGCACTTGATCACACAAAGTAAACTGTAGTGACAACCAGTCGGCCGGATCCGGCGGGGTGCACCAAGAAGCGGGAGTCGCCGTGTAGCAAGAGAAGTCGTCGCAGCCGTCGTCATTCAGCAAGAGGGCCGCGTCGCCGCGTAGCAAGAGAAGCCGTCGCAGCCGGCGTTGTTCAGCAAGAGGGCGGAGTCGCCGCGCAGCAGGAGAAGGCGGAGAAGTTCACCAAAGGCTGAGTCGCCCCGCATCGAAGCGTGCGCCGTTCACTATGGGGGCGGAGCCGCCGTGCATCAGGGGACGTCGGCAAAGTTGCTGTAGACTTCGGCGCTGCGGTTAAGGAGGCCAAATTTTAATATGGTTTGTGTCAGGCCACCGGCAGCGGTCCGAGAGGCTATTCAAGCTTTTCAGGTACCTGAAGGATTCTTGTTGCGTCCACCATTGGAGTCGGAGACTTCTTTTATCTACGAGTGGGGCGTTCGCGTTGAGTATGAAGAAGATGGAAATACATATTTGAGCTGGATTTATCTTGCTGACGAGAGCTGTCGGACATCAGGAAGGAAGATATTCTTGTTGTCAGCAGGGCGGACGTCTAGAGCTGCGAAGCATCTACGAGTGACTCATGGCGTTATATCAGAGAAGACATCAGCTGAAGTCGACCTCAAACGCCGAAGAGACGAACTTATGGAGAAGCCACGCTCGTCATCGCTGTATAAGAACAATCCTAGGCGTCTGAATTTGCTGTTGGAGACACTAAGTATCGTGAATAATAACCTGCCATTGTGCTCGGGAGAATACGAAGTGTCGATGGTCAAGGAAGCGCTCGTTGTATAGGAAGAAATGCGGACATCAATCAATGCAGATCGAGTAGCTCGTTCAATTATTGACCTGTACAGCTTCATGTCATCCCCTTGTTCTTTCATGACGGCATTTGCTTGGTGCACACCCCTCAAAAACCACTTCGAATATTGTCGATTTCCTGCCTGACAACAGCTTCGAACTGCTCACTGTGCTCGGACTGGTTTCGCACGAGTGCATGAAGCTGCATCTCAAAGTGTTGTCGGGTCTCCTGAAGGCCTGGGCGGAACTGAATCAAACTAGCTTGCTGACGATCGGCAAGCTGTTCCATTCCGACTTGCGTGGACTCTTGAGCTGCTTGGAGAGCTTCCGCGTGTGTAGCAGCTTGGTGATCTTGCTGCAACTGAAGATTAGCGTAGTCCGGCGCTAGCGCTTCTGTTCCCGACCAAAACTCGTTGTCAATCATGCCAATTTGTTGTTCGTATGTAGCACCACTTTCGTGTGTTGCTATCTCCAAGCCTACACCTTCATTGGAGTACTGCTCTACGTTGGATGGCGGGACAGTAAGCGCCCGCTCTTCGTTAGCTTGCTGGCCCACTTCCATTGCTGCCTTCCACTGCGATCTCGTCATCACCGTAGTTACGTCACACGCTGCGCTACGCCTCAGCCCTCTTAGTGAACGACAACAGCTGCGACGGCTTCTCCTGCGCGGCGACTCCCAGCGACTCGGACACCTGCTGCGCGGCGACTCCGCCTTCTCCTGCTGTGCCCGGCGACTCGGACTCCTCGGCGACCCCAGCGTGTTCGCTGGCTTTTTGACTGCTGCTGGCTCTTTGTGCCCAACTGATTTAGTGTCCAATCACTGATCAGAGCTCCCCCTTCAAACTCGTTACGATGGCGAGCTAAGAAAACCTCAAGAGCGAGCTCTTGGCGATTTTTGAGCTCGCCTGTTTTCTGGCGAGCTGAGCTCCCGCCGAGCTCGTGGGATGCTTGGAATATCCGTGCACTATGTGACAGATTTTGGGTGTGCTGTCTATGCACCGCCATTGCGATCGTTGATGGTGGTCATGCGCCACAGCTACTCGAACACCTGAAAATCGTGATGACTGCCTTCTATAAGTAGTTTTTTGCGCTGCATGGTGCAGGGGTCGTGAAGTATTGTTCCGATCCAACTCACGGGACTGTCGTCTTTGCCGTGAACGTCTCATAAGCTCGGATTCTGAAATCGTCTGCACAGTAGAAAAATCGACGCGCGCATTGGTGAAAATAACCCATTACCGTTGAGCGATAAAGGCATGAGGCGGTTGTGGGATACTGTCTTGCAGTTCCTGATGTTATTGCAGAGGCTACAGATCCTGCGGGTCTTTGAAACTGACTGCTGCGTACGCTTGCCGCCGCCAACACATCTACACTGCGCTACATTATGCCAGAGAGAACTGTTGGCGCAGAAGACAAGAGCTTGCACATGCACTCGACAAGGACCAGTTAGACTTATATTTTAGTACAGAATGACTTGCTTTATTGGCGGTGCGTGCTAATGAAACTAACTGCTGGTGCCTTGGTGCTCTGTTATGAGGTCTGCACTCACTTGAGAACTTGCCTCCTGAGGAGCAAGTGCAGAACTCATCCAGGAGCAACACTGCTACCTGTCGCTGGCTGGGCCTCGGCACTTACGTGTCTTACTTCTATTCTACCTCTATCGCCACTTAGCAACTGGGAGCTGTCACCATGACAGTGACGCGCAGTCAAAGTGAGCAGATGAGCAACCCGAGCTTATCACAGCGGTAAAAGTACAGCTAAGACATCTATAATTCATGACCGCCGTTTATGCGAACCTGATGTTGCGTTATACCAACTGTTCGCACTTGGATTAGAGACATTCAGCTTCTATTATTGATATAGCCTGTCGTCTGGCGTCAGCCACGCCAACAGCAGACAAAGCCCCTGCATGCACTAAGGACGACCTGCGCTCAATACTTAATGGTCTGAACTATGCGATTGAGGGGGGCGAGTACCAAGACGCAGCTTCCCGGGTGGTCATGTAGTATGCATTCGGAAGGTCGTCCCGACCTTACCAATATTCTGATGGCCAACCTTTCGATGTCAGCAGAAAGTGTGCTTTTAATTCGTCTGATCCGCGCAAAGACATCGGAAGAACAATGTTTATCCCTTTTTCCGAACAAGGATTCATTCATAACCTGTCCCGTAAATGCAATTGCGATGGCGCTAGCGACGCAGATGTTTTCTGTTTCTTCTCTTTTTAACCTCCCTTTGACGTCACTCGGTGACAAGAAGGACGACGCCAAGCATCTCGAGGACACTCGCAGCAGCGCCATAGCAAGATGAGGAGTGGGCTATTATCAGCCAATCAGAGCGCGGTGGGTCCTTAAGTTGCTTTATCAAGACTCGACAATTACGCCTAGCGAGACGCCACTTACTGGCATACTACTGCAATGTGGTGATGACGACGAAAACGCGGAATCGGGAACAAGAACTACAAGAAGTCGAGGTCCTGCCCCGCTCAAGTTACATGGTTATGTGAATCGGGACGTGAAAAAAGCCGTTGCTCATCAAAAGAAGGCAGACATCACGGCCAACTTATCATCTCATTCTTTTCGTGGTGGTGGTGCTCAACACACCAATGATAGCTCGACATTGACTGCTACAAGCAAAGCGTTTACACTCATGGCCAAAAGTTTACGAACATCCCAACTTTTGCTTATAACTCCGTTTCTACTGCGAGTTGGGACCTGTGCTTTGGATATGTTGTGTGGGATACGGTAGGTACTAGCGGATGTGGGCTAACGTTGCGGATTTCAAAGTCTGCGGGGTACCTCTAATACCAAAATCGTTTTACCAGTCGGACAACATATACGAACGTTGGCACTGACTAGCATCCCAAACAAATTCCTATATTAAGTGGTGGTCACAGGAATGATGGTAACTAGTAGTGGGTTTTCTTTCCCTTCTTCTCGATCACCTCGATGCACCTGCGCGGCATGGAGTCGATCAGCTTCGCCATTGTTTCATCGGAGATGATGTCCCACGCCAAATGCAGCGCTTCAGTTAGCTCTTTCACATTGCCGAACTGCCGGCCATTGCTGTAAACGTCCGAGACATAATTGCCCACAATTTTCCGAATGGGTTTAGATCTGGGGAGCGTGCAGACCAATCCGTCACCTGTACGCTCTGTTCCTAAAAAAAAAGCCGTGGTCTCCCGAGACGTGTGGATCGCAGCATTATCTTGCTGAAAGATAAAGTCCACGCCATAGTGCAAATGAGCGAAGGGAAGCAAGTACTCAGACATCGTATATATGTAGTATGCGGATGCTTGCTTCTCTACGAGCACAGCAAGCTTGGTTTTACCAGCGGCACTAAAGCCACCCCACACCATGACAGAACCACCACCAATTTGCCGCCGGTTGGTTTGGCGAGGCGGATGGCGCAGATCTCTCCAGTAGTGCTGGCGGGCTGTCCAGGTTCCACTTTTTTTCGTCGGAGAAGATAATCTGCGTTCAGTCTTCCGGCCGCATGGCCATCTCTTTCGCCCAGTCGACCCGGGCAGCCTTGTGCACCGCTGACAATTGTAGTGTATTCTCCATCTTGGAGTAGACTAGCCAGTCTACTGCCGAGATGGAGCGGCGGACGGTGCGTGTCGAGCACGTAAGTGCGAGTTGATCCTTAAGCTGGGACGCAGATAGGTCTTCCTTGGCCGCGGTGCGTACACCCAAAATGGATTTATTCGATGACCATCAGTTTTGCACATACGTGTTAAGCATACTTAAATCATATGAGTTCATTAATTTTCGTACACATTAGTATAAAATTTATCAAACTATTGAATGGTTTTTGGGTGTACGCACCGCGGCCAAGGGAGACCTATCTGCGTCCCAGCTTAAGGATCAATACGTATTGGTTAAGTCAGGCTATCAACAGTAGAAGGTGACGTTGAAGCCATGCATGTTAAATGCAGTTGAAAACCGACCGAGAGGCGACGGCCGAGAAACGATTAGAGTACGAAGTTGTTAAACAAATGCACGTATGTAGATTACTTGTCGCGAAGGCGGCGTATAATAGCATTTTCTACAACTCCTGCACACTGTCGACGCTAGCATTTCACGCTCACGGGTGGACACTCTGACCATCACCTTCTCAAGTGTTCTGGCCGCACTCGGTGGTGACATTAGGGCCTCTCGTGGTGGTGATGCCTCCCGATATCTTTTCGAGCTTGGTTCGCCCGTAGTAATCACGCCGTCACGAATTTTGCACAAACTCCACTTCCGCGTTCGCCGCGCTCATGTCCCGCTTTGGCTATCACCACAATAAAATGTTGGCTAGCCTGCGGTATTGTTAAACACATCAATAGGTTAGTGGCGTAAGCTTATGCTTGTTCAAAAGGTTAGTGATGCAAGCTCAACCCGTCCGAAGCCACACCAGCGAGGGTTTGCCTTGAAGGGTGGGATGGCTGCCATACCACCGAACAGGTAGCTCTCACACCGCACGTGAATCCAGCTAGTTTAGCGTTGCGGCAGCAGAGGTTCCGTGGATAGTGAGTGGCTGCCGCAGCCACAAAAAAGCCGAACTGACAGGTCACCTCGCGAACAAATGATAGGATTTTTTGTTTTGATTAAAACCTCGGAATCTGAACTATCGCTGAAATGGGCACTCTCAAACAAAATTTATTCATGCACAGTGGTACCAGCCCAAATATTCTGGCTAAATCTGGCAGTTGTGGGCATGAAATGTCCCCATTGCGCTCCTGCGAACGTATATTTTTTTTAGAATAGCTCTGACTACCGATTATGATTGGATAGAAATACTATTTTTGGAAAATATACATTGGTTGAAATTAAAGTCACGTAGACCTGGATACCCAAAAAGTGCTGTCAGGCGGATACGGGTACTCAGAATGACCTGGGAAAGATGATCGGTCGGGTGGGTAACTCGAACTCGTCCATTTGTGAGACTTCGCTGAGACGTACGTGACAAAGAGACCGGACTCCGCTACCGAGTCCTTATATCAGAGCCCCCAGTTTCGTGAATGAAAACGAAGATATAGAGTTCTAGGAGACTGGGCAGCTGGTGTTTTCGGCTGCCCGTAGCCACCCGTTTACTGTCGATACAGTTTCGGGTGACCGTATTGTGGGTTCAACTCGATAATTTTAGGGGCGATCGGTCGAACCGATTGGGCCCAATTGCCCCGCCAATTGCGCGAGACAATATAAATGCTTCTAGGCTCCTGACCAAGTACGATATTGAATAATACATGATGTGCCAGGCCACACCGGTCGATTTGATGAATGACTGGGTTTATGTATGGGATCGATTTGTTGAATCGGCCATGATTTTTAAATTCGACCGGAATTCACAGTACCAGTCCGTGGTTAGTAGGTCGTCTGCGACTTTGATTGGAAATACATTTTCCTGCAACATTTATGAATGTGGTACAAATGTTACCTCAGGTTGCGCATACGCTCACGTAGTACCGTGGAATTAATCCGTTGAGGCTGTCCCATCCCTCATTCTATTCGGTATTCCCAGTATAACCGAACCATACCCGAACGGGTATGTTAACCGTTTGCGATCTCTGACTGTAACTTACATCGAAAGTCGGAAACAGAACGCCCTGAAAAACCGGAAGCGGGGCGAACTCAGGTTCCATAGCACCTATCCAGTATGTTTCCAACGTTCTCGACGGCAGAATATAAAACGCGCTGTGTGACAACCACGTTAGTCCATCCGTGACACTAACGCGGGTGTCACACAGCGCGTTTTATATTCTGCAGCGCGCCCCAGCAACGGTATTTGATGCTCTTTAACCCTTTCGCGAGAAGCTGTATTAGCCTTTACTTAACTATAGTATACAAGGTCAAGTCAAAACACCCTTAAAGGGCGCAAAATTCGCCCTTTAACGACTCTACGGTACTACTACAAATCTTCTTCAAATCCTTTTTTCGTTTATGTTATGTACTTGAATGAGTTCATAGGTGCGGAGTCGTTACCGCAACTGTAAACTGCGACATTGTACGGTCGCTTTAACGACTTTAAGGTTGTTTTATCAGAATTCCAAAAAAATCATTGAAATATAAAATTGAAAAATACGACCTTCAGTGTTAGGTACGAATATGTACAATAAAGCTTCCCATAAATACGATTTCAGATAAGTACGATCACTCTGAGCCTCTCATTTCTCATTCCAGAAATTGCGTTTGTCTAGCAGACACGCGGCAGCCGCGGCCAACAAGCTTCGCGCACGCAACAGAAGGAGGAGCGGGGGAGAACATGAATCGAGGGGTAGATAATGCCAAATCTGGTACGTTATTCATAAGGTGCTTTGAGTAACTACGGCGGTTTGTTTGATCGATCTTGTTTGCGCATGCCAGTGCCTCGACAGAGAAGGCCAAAATTGAGAGACATATACGCAGCTATTGGTATTGAGGATGACGGTGACTACAGTGACGACAGCGCGGACGAGGATTTCATCGCCGACGAGGAAGATGATGATGAAGAGGAGGGTGATTTCTGCGTATTAGGGTCCGATACCGATCGCCCTCCAGCAGCCAGTACGGATTTGTGGAATTGGATTTATATTGTGCGATTGATACTAATGAAAACGGATGTGTGATGTGCCTTCCGCAGCGCCAACACACCTTAAGAAGAACAACAAGACAAAGCAGACAGACATGACGCAAGCAGAAACCGGTAAGGTTGTAAAATGTTATATATGGTTGCTCTACGACGTAAAGTCGTTTTAGCTGTAAATGGTTGCGTAATGATTGATGCATCTACTAATGTTATTTGACGTTGAATTTTGCAGGTGACGTATCAAAAATGGATGCGACGAGAACTCAACATTCTCCACATTTGATGCAGTCATCCCCGTTGAGCAGTCCATCTAAAAAAAGAAAGGTGGGAGATACGAGCAAGTTTACGGACGATATCAGTGGGGACACGAAGGCTGCAATTCCAGCAAATTCTTCAACAGAATATACGCCAAGAATTCGAAGCAGCAAGCACCTGAATGAGATCAATGCGATGGACGACAGTGAAGATGAGATTGTGAATATCGTCCCTCCGTTCGCCCCAAATACATCATTTTCGTCTTGGGACGAATTCGACAAACATTTCAAGATTTACATGCGGAAGTACAACTTACAGTTCCGCGTGCGCAGCTCCGAAACAACGGTGAAATCAAACATGTACGGTTGTGATGCTCTTGGCTTAGATGATCCGTTTCACGACTAATAATACTATTTTGGCAGGAGATGTGAAGATCAATTGCCTACGGAATTTAAGTATACTCACAGGATATATCGATGTACTCACGGAGTCTCGCAGAAATCGAGGTCGAAAGGACATCGTAACCGAAAGCAGCGATACTGCAAGTGCAAGGCACGATTAACGCCTTACGTGAGGCATGTAGCGGGCACAAAATACGACATCGTGATTCACAACCAGGTACAGGATACTATTGTACTTTGGTTACGTTATTAATGCGGTACTAACTTCGTTTACTGCAATCAGAATCACACCCATTCACATTCAACGACGACTACACAAGCTTCGGCGTACCTGACAACGAGTACGCTTCCACTGGACGACGAAGATATAGAGGATGTCAAAACGCTGGCGGACGCACGGGTATCTTCAACTCACATCACCAACTTCCTGAACGAGCGCATTGGTTGGTGAACTGTGTGTGCTACAAACTACCCGCATTTACAAATTGGTTTTGTGTATTGTTCGTGTATTTACAGGCTGTAAAGTGACCCCGCAGCAAACAAGAAACCTGATCCGTAGTATTATGGGTCAAGATTCTGCCCAAGATAGGCTGAAGGACATGCTCCATGCTCTTCGACAGCTTGACGGCAGTGACGTACTCGTAATTCAAGATCAAATGGATGTCACGTGTGGCGCTGTAACGCTAACAAAGGTTCAAAAGATGATGTTTGAGCGGTGGGGCGAGAACTTAACGATGGACTTCACCCATGGCACAAATAATATCGGGTATCATTTGGGTGCATTCAACACAGCAGTGGTATTATTATGTTTATCCATTCTTAGAGCAACCCTATTAATTTATAGCAACCTTGTGCTGTCATTAATGTGTAGGGAGCTTGGTCGTCACTACATGCACAGGGAGGATTCCCTGTCGTATATTTCATTTGCCTGAACGAGTACGCAGTCACGATAAAACGTATCCTGGAATATTTCAAGGACAAGAATCCAATGTGGGAACACGTCAAGACTGTGGTGATCGACAAAGACTTCGTCGAATGGAAGGTCCTCCATGAGTGTTTTCCCAATGCGCGCATTTTACTCTGCCAATTCCATGCCATTTCCTACTGGAAAAATGTAATGAAACGTCCTGGATATCGAATCAAGAGTGCAGAGAGTGAAGATCTTCTCATCCTGATGACGAAGCTGTTGTACTGGTACGTTGTCATGTACACATACTCTGTATCAACGGTATGATCTAATTGTTTATCGTAATTACCAGTCGCACACAGGATGCCTATGAATCCGGCTACGCCACATTCAAGGAATACTGCAAACGTAACAAGAAACAAGCATTCTTCGCCTACTTTGAGAAAAACTGGAACTCGTGCCGCACTGTGTGGTCCAATTACGCTCGTGGAAAGCACTTTACTGCGGGCAATACGACTACTAATCGGATTGAGTCCAACTGGAAATACTTGAAAATGCTGCTTGGACACAAGACAAGAATCGACCAGACAATTGCTGGTTTACTTCAGCACCAAATGATCATTGCACGCCAGATCATCACGGAAATCGGGAAGCAGCATGCATCGTCTCGATTGCCCAAGACAGTTCCTGCGTTCTTGAGGGCTGTAGCTAGAAGAACCGCTGCCCATGTATTTGACAAGGTGAAATAACAATGGGAGAAATTCGTGAATCGTGAGGAAACTACAACGTGCGAGCGGGATTCACCTGTGTCGAAATGGAAAGTATATTACGCGCACCAGTCCTACGAGTGTGATTATGTAGATTGGGCATGCACTTGCCTGTTTTACACCAGCCATCACTTGCCGTGCTGTCATCTAATGCATGTAGCAAACAAAGGCCATGGCTTCGCGATATTGCCTGGCATGTCAATTCACGAACGGTGGAGCACATTTGAAGCGTTGGACGTCAAAGAAGAGATTGCGTCTGCTATCGACGCACTCCAGCCTATTGTGAACGTGTCGAAGTTAAAGTTGCCGAAGTCCAAATCAAGGTTGCCGGAAGAAATTGTCGACAGCTCAGTGGAATTCAATGGGAAACAAGCAATTCGGCTAGCGTCTGAGTCTGCGAAAGAAGTTGCTTTCGTTCGGCTTCGTCGGAATGAACGTGCAAACCGAGTTGTGCTTACTTCTGCGGAAAAGTATTCGTACGCTAAGGCCATGCTGGAACCTCTGATGCAGCACCTCTCCGAGTTGTCCAGTATAGACTTCTTCCAAGAACAAAAAGCGTGGAAGGACACCATTGATAGCGGATTGCGTGGGGGGAGAAGCGATACATCCATTAATGAAGAGAGCTGCGAGGATGGCGGCAACGAGCCTGAAGATGATTTCGTTCTAGACCCTGCTGACGCAATGGCGACTGCTAGTATTATGGAGGCGCTGGAGAATGCCGATCGTGTCATGGATATCACGGATGAAAGTAGCGATAACGAAGATGTTCCGCCAACTCAGCCAGCACGTGAAGAAGTGGATGAACTAGCTACTACGGGTGATCATCAACACACTGGAGTCTCACCTGATTTGGCGAAGACTTCCGAGAAGGGTGAAAAAGGCTGCGTTAGCCAGCCCGACACACCTGTAGCTCTGGCTTCGGCGGCTCCTCGTCAAGTCGATATTATCAATGTTCCAAAGCCGAAGAAGCAAGGTAGATCACGTTCCAACCCCAAACTGCTACGCCAAACAAAGCTTGGTGCAACACGTCTGGCCGTGCACAAATATCCAAGCGACCTCACTGTACAGCTTGACCAATTCGTTATCTGGGCACGTAACACCCCAAATGTTAAGGTTGTTGCAGACATGATTGAAAAATGTCCCGTTCAGTTCGAGGACGCGTACCTCAGGTCACGTACAATTGAATGTGGGTGGGAGGCTATGAGACCAGCGACGTACATGCACCCATTTGTCACCCCAGCAGACCTCACGTGATCACTGGAGGCTGCAATCAAAACAGCCAAAACTGAGCAGCGCGAACCGGACCCACTCGATGACAACATCAAGAATCAAGGAGTCGTGCTTGACATTGTGGCATCTATCGATCCCAAGTTGTGGAAGATGAGCGGGTAAGGTTGCTGTGTTGATATGGTTGCTTTAATATGGTTGCTTTACTATGGTTGCACTAACTGAGTACTGCTCTGATACACAGGCGATATGTGGGTGCTTTAAGTACTTTTTCGCTATTAAAATGAGGGCGCGTTCGTGGTTTGACGACCGGAAATGGCTGGAACAAGATTGGAGAAAGATTGTATCGGATGTGGACTTATTTGGAGAAGAGACCGGAACTGCTGGCCTATCTGGTAACGCAGTATGTGATCGGCACCGGATCGTTGCAAACGAGGTCATCTCAAAGTTCGCGTCCAGCCGATTGAGTTCTCAATTTGGGACGCAGAGTCGTAAGGGTCTTATTTCTTTTGAAAACGTTGTGGGTGGAGTATGTAGAGGATGGTTGAACGACAGCCCAATAGATTTCTGCATGGAATCTTTGGTTGATGTGGAAAAGCAATGCTACGTGCTGTCATCACTGACAGGGGCCGTTGGGTGGCCAAAGACGCCGACCAGACCTATTGCCTCTACCAAGTTCATCACTCACCCAGTCAACTTGAAACGAAATCACTGGGGGCCCATTATCCTCCGTCTAAACTACGTCAAAACCACGGACAAGTTGCGAGTGCAAGCCTACTTTTACGAGCCGCTTATTGATGATGGGTACCGCGAGGACATGGAGATCATGTGGGAAGGTATTGTAAACGACAAAAATGAGACTGTGAAAGAAGGCCTCCGTAGATTCGTCGAGAGATGATGTCAAGCTTCGGCGCCGAATACCAAGCTATCGCTGGGACCAATTGAGTGGATTGACACCCCCCAACAGCCTGACTTTTCAAGCTGCCGAGTCTTCGTGGTAGCCCAGGCTTATGCTTACGTCACTAACAATCTTCGATTCCAGCTTAACAACGTGACCAAGAATGACGTCCTGGTGATGCGGCTACGAATGCTGTGGGTGATCATGTGCAAATCTCGCGAACTTCGAATGTCTCGTGCCACGGCTGATACGGTGAAAGGCATTCACGAAGCGCTAGTCAGTCAACTTAAGCAGTAAGTCGAAACTGTATTCACTAGTAATACAGACACTCAAGTTTGCTACCCATTCGATCGCGCAACAGCCATCTCTAGTAGTACTCCAAAGCGAAACCCCTTGGTCCTGACCGACACCAATGCTGCCCACCTCCGAAGCCAAGGCGTAGCTGCTCTCCTCGCTGTCTTCAATTTGAGCTAATAGCTCCATCTGGACTCTCAAGATCTGTTCTAGATTTGCGCCAATCTTCTCCAAGTTGTTCCTCATGTCCACGAGCTCGGTAATTCGTGCGCGCACCAGCTCACGTGCCAGCGTACTTCCGTCCATCGTCGTCGTCGTGCTGCAAGATCTTTGACGAAAATTACCAAGTGCCTGAAATGTGTACCACACATAATTGTGTAATCAAAGTTTTAATGAGTGGTTTACACTACGTGGTGTGGAGTACATATGTCTATATATAGACAACGGGAATTTATGACGACGCTGCTTCTCGTCATTTAAAATAAAATACTTGGAAACATATGGTTTTGTGGTTGCTTTAGACGCAACAGGTTGTAACAAGTGCTGTCGTACGATCGTAATACGGTTGCGGTAACGCCTCTCTCATAGGCGATGCAAATCGTACGTAGTTGACTAAAAGGTCGCAAAATTCGCCCTTTTACATGGGTACCCTTCGTACTTACTTGTAAAATGTGGAAAAGGGCGAAAAATGCGCCCTTGCACCGCGAAAGGGTTAAGCGTGATTAAGTTGCCATTCTCATCGCGATAAACACTGCGGCGGCAAATTTCTTCTTGGTATAAGGCATGGAAGCCCTTGACTTCCGACTTAAACAAGGCGATGTGGTTACGCAATGGCGACTAAGGGATCAGTCTCAACACTTTTCATGCCAGTGTGCTCGACAACTTGTATCTCTGTCTGACGGTGCGCTGGTGCGTTGTCGATGACAATCACGATTGTGTTGCCTGCATAGCACAAGCGAAACACCTTAAAATCCTTCACTTTTGTATATCACTTCCACAACCACAGCGTAGCAATCCATTTGAATGCCCCCTCGCTGAAGTCGATAGCGTGACAACTATTGGTAGCTGCGATGTCGGTCCAGCCATTTTTTGCCGGGTCAAGCTGCGCGAGTCTTTGGAGATGCTACCAGACTTAGGTTGTATTACTCGTCAGTAAGAGTGAGGTGCTCAGCGTTGAAACGTCGGAACGAGTCATGATGACTGCTAGGATGAGAGATAGTGACGTGGAAGCCCCAAGGAGTTTGCCGGTGCTCGACAACAAAGCGATTGGACGAAGAGAGCGCGAGGAATCGGCTCAGCGACGATGGAAGGGCTCAATGCATACGTCGATGCAAAACGAAGAAGCCAGATGAGATGGTGGACGCATCGTTCCTACATGTGCAGTGACGTTGCAAGGAGAATGTGGGTTGTACAGATGAGCACGAAGGAGTGGCATGCTGTAGCGCGCAGCCCTGTAGCTCTACGAATCTAGCAATTTGAATGTCTCTTGCACTTCAAGTACTCACTTGGTCTTCTCATCGGTCGGCAGGCAGCACATACGCTTATACAGGTAAATATTGCTTTAATATGAGGCTAGTATAACTTTGGAATCGAATGGATATTGCTTGAGTGATCTGGATCTGACAAGTAATTCCTGGATATTGCTTTGGCTTTTTCACTTCAAGTACTCACTTGGGCTTCTCATCGGTGGGCAGGTACTCCCTCGCGCAATTCTGAAGCTGCAATACCAACCCCATGATTCAATTAACCGTACATTGGGTTTGGAGGGTTGCCCCTTTCAAAGGAAGCAAATCACAACGGCCGGACATCCCTGCATAGCAAGTCCCTGGTTGCGCTGGCAGTAGAAGTTGTTGTTCATTTCGTCGTGGTAAACGATGCAGTTCCTTTGTGCGGATGCTTCAGCATTTTGTCTGCGAAGCTCTGGCCTTTGCTTATCGCAATTGCAGGCCGATGGCGTAATACGAGTTTGTTTCACGGTGCAAGTTCCGCAAAATTCGAGAGGCTGCATTGTTGCGACGTAGTTCCCCAAGAAGCGGCTATAGGCTCCGAAAAAAAAAACGATCTTAACTGACGACAAGTAGTTTGGAAGTTCATTTGAGACAATAGAGTTTAAAGGTATCGACCTAACTTTGAAATAATATGAACAAGACTGACTTTTTATATGGAAGGACGTGATTGCATCGATAGCTCCAACGACGATGAGGTGCGGCGAGTTCCCCATCGGCCGGTACCTTGTCTCCGTTGGCGCTGCCGTTCGAATCATCGCTGACCGCGACGCTCGGTTATCGTGTCGGGTTCAAGGACCTTTGCCGGAGAAGCTATCGGAGCGCTACTGCGGTTAAGCCACCAACGAGGGTAATATTGTTCTGGTCGTAAACTGTTGCCGTTCAAGGTTGTGGCGTGGATCTGGTGCGCGCAAGGCATTCCTTGTCTTCTGCAATATGCTCCCGAGTTTGGACAGACAAGGAGCTTCGTTGGTAGTCGAATCTATTCAGTTTAATTCGACCACGTCGTATATCGGCAATCTGACTCGGTTCAGCACTCGCGTTTCTTCAATGGCTTTTGTCGCCCATTACTTATTAGCGCATTGTATTCACCAATGTCGTAGTCGATTCTGAATTGTTAACTAACTAGTCACTCCAGCTTGTCAAGCTATGCGTCACTAAAGAACACTTGCGCGGCGGGGGGGGGGGGTATCGTTCATATTCATCATGATTTGCAGGTGGGTTAGTACCCACTCATAATATGACTTCTCTTTGCGGCGGATGAAGGCGAGGCCAATATGTATGGTTGTGTTCATACCAGTAACTCCTATGACGTTCAAAGCGAGAGTCCACATCGGTTTGTCCGATACGTGCAGTCCTCTGCACGACATCGTAGTTTTCACGGAACACTGCAACAGCAAGGACGAACGCAAAGAAGAATGCGTTATTTTCTTGCTTTCATCTTGGGCGCACTCCACGTGACACTCGTTGCCTTGAAGAATCTCCAACAGAAAATCAATTCGTGTGCGGTATCCAATAGTGCCGAAATCCCCGATGCGCACAAGAATCTGCTCCGTCGGGCAGTTACATACCCGCGAAGCTGAATTCACTCGACGCCTAACAGCACCAGAAACATAAATCCGACGCACTCGATGGCGGTCACATCCCAACACGACCCGCCTTCGATTCCTGCCCGATCATTTGATAAGACTTCGCGGCAAGTGCGTATCCGTAGTCCCTTGCAACTGATTTAACACGCGCTTTACGATCCCGCATCTTCAAATGCAGACTCTGGGAGGCAAGGTAGCATCCATATTCGGGGGTTTGACACCATTTTGTACCAACGGAGGCCTTCTTGCTGCTCGAGTCCTTCTTGTTGCCGTGGAGAGAGGTCGGCGTTGAGCTCTCTGCTGTCGAGGCAGATGCCATTTTCAGGTCATCCAAGACCCCCAGAACTGCAAAAGCAACATCATGTCGTGCTGTGCGCTCACCGCCGGAGCCTACCACCACATGCGATACAAGCTGCTGCAGTACGAATTGTCTACCTGTAGCGACCAGACATGCTCCTGGCGCGACAAGGTTCTCGTTTGGTTAACACAGAGTGTGCCTACATCTACGAACTAGACCAGCACTAATCTGACTCCCTGTCCCTAAAGAGCACGAACCTTTCGAGTGAACAAAATAAATTTGCCGCGAGCTGGCGAAGCAGAGGCTGCGCCCCCTGCAGCTACAAAATACCACAAACAGGAAATTTGACCTACCTGTGTGTGATTGGACAAACTCCAAAAGTTTTGCAACTAGTATTCGCGAACCGAGTTTGATAATCACAACCGAGTTGGCGATTTGAGGCAATTGGCCCACGAGCGAGCGTTTACAGGGAACAAGAACGAGACACTACGTTCTGCGTATGGATGCCACTTATAAATTGAATATCTGTGATTATCCAGTCATTGTGGTCGGTATTTCTGACAGCGGGCAGATCTTCCATCTCTTCGTGTTTTTATTGTTTCTCGGCGCGTGCATACTATGAAGTCACCCTCGTTTCTCTCAGTTGCACCTACACGTTCCTCACCCACAAGCGGTTGGTACCTTGGCAAGTAATGGGCGGTGCCAAACAAGCCCAGAAAAACGCGGTTTCACGGTGTCTCACAGCAAATATTTGATGTACTTTTTTCGTGCCATGACTAAACACACTTGCAGAACTTCAGTTTAAACCGGTTGCCGTACCGGTCGGCAAAGTGTTTGACCTTGATCATCAGCGGAAGCACCTCCTCGGTGTCCACATGGATAGGGCAATCGGGGTTCTCCGTATGAGCGATGCGGGGGATGATGGAGTTGAGATAGCCCTTCCGATCCTCCCCAGACGAAAGCTCGCGAGAAGTACTCTATGGTGTCCCCTGCGTGAAGGGATTCGAGGGGGGGGGTCGCTGAAGAACTCGATCTGGGCGGCGGAATTGCGTTCCCCTTTAAGTCACCTTTGTGCAACATGTCTGAATCTGGGTTGTTCATCGCGAAACAATGCCGCCAGTCATATCGTACACCCGAGCTCTGCCCGATTCTGCATCGTCGGTAGCCTGGGCACTGGGCTTCCCGAAAACAGCCCTGTCCATGCCTTATTGTACTCATTTTGCTTTGTTTGTCAGATTGGTTCATGTAGCGTTTATGTTTTCTCCTAAGCAAGAGACTCCGGCGAATACCATATCCTAGTGATGGGAGTTCTGGGATATGGAGATTAACTGGTTCAAGCGCGCGATGTAAAACCAAAGTGGAATTGGGTTGACCAAACACGTAGTCTGTGGCTTCGCTGAATATATCCTGTTCAACGAACTCAGCGATAGTGGCTAGTGAACTTCCGGCGATGTAGGTGTTGCATCTAGACTGACGAAAACGGCAGTGGGTCCATGTTCGTTCCACACACGGCAAGGTGTGAGACGAACATGGACCCACCGCCCTGCCGCAGCACCAGTCCCTTCGTGTCAATCGTAGATTGCAGGACCTGCGACGCGATCAACCACGCATCGCTGATGCCGACAACGGACGCGCGCTCGGCATCATTGACAGCACGTTTTCGGGTATTCTAAAAAAGGTAGCGGGGATTCCCTTCTCTCGAACAAGCTACTAAGACCGACGACTTCGAGAAGCTTTACATGGGCCAGTTCGACCTGCCGATCGAGTCGATGGACGCTGCGCTGTTCTCGATCACCGACATTGGCGTGGTCAGGAAGATCATCACTAAGGCCAAGGCCGGCGTGCGTTGTCCCGTGCGGGTGGACTCTCGGCAGGCGCTCGCTCCCTTCGAGCGACCCCTCATCTGAGCGATGCTCGAAGCTCCCATCGAGTTGTACGTGCCACGCAAAGTGAGCGACATCGATAACGCTTCACTGAACCTTTGTCAGTGTAATTCTGGGCAGGCCCAAACTGCCGCGGACTGACACTAAACTTGTTCATAGTAAACTCTATATATTGTATGCGTACGCTGAACACAGGAGAAAGCTGGAAATTGAGCGCGGACAAAGTGCCTCTCAGCACCTAGATAGATTACACTATAACATATTTTGACGGCTCATACTGACCAGTGCACCTTGTGCACGGTGTACGATACGAAGCAAGCATCTTGTGTGCTCAATCCAGGAAGCGGCACACTAGCGTTCTCTAGCTGGCTATCACGTCTAAGCGTAGTGCCATACCATAAAATCTCCGACCTCCGACCTGCTCCGACCTGTACCGAAACTAGGGTTCATCATATCAAGTGAACTGTTAAAACAAATATATTAGTTTATAACGTATGCTGTGGGCCACACATTAGATGTTGTGGGTCACACATTAGATGTTCTGGGTCACACTCTTCATTTTCACATAGGCCGGCGGCGTGGTGGCGTGGGCGGAGTTGCGGGATGTGAAGAGCGGCAACAGGCATGTGGACGAGAGCGGCAGCAGGCGGTGAGCGGCGCGGATGAGTTTGGAGGCTTGCCCGTTTGGGCGTCACATCACGCTCTCATGGGCCCCACCAGCCCAACCAAAAGCGAAGCCGCCGGCGCCAGAACCCTGCTGACCACTCGGGTGCAAGGACTGGCTGTTTGAAGCGCCCACAGATGCGTCAAAATGTTTTACAAGTTTTAACGCACAGCAAAGGTCACGTATCGAATAGAATTGATTCAGACTCAAACGTTTGCACTCAATACTGCCTTATTACCTTGGATCAGCAAAATGTTGACCTCTTTCCTAAACGACGATGTGCTGAAGCGAGCCGACCTTGGAATCGTGCAGATCTTCTATACATCACAAAGGCGCAGCTCATTCCCTTTCATGAACTCATCTGTTACTCGTTTCATGCAGTAGATAGATAAAACACCACAGTCTTCGGAGTTCTTTTGCATCGGAGTTGTATTAACGCCACGGACGCTAAATTCGTTCGGTTTCCTGTCAGGATACTTCAACTTCATTTCTTCATCGAAGTAGCCGCACAAAACCTTTTGTACAGTTTCAGCCTTTGTGATACCGTACGAGTCAACGTGAACCATGCAACGCTTTAGATGTTCGGCAGCGAGAACTGGATTTTGAACTACTGCAAACATCCAGTGTGATCCCATACAAATTGGGATAATGAGCTGGTCATATTCCTCATACGGAAACGAAGCTGTGATCCCACAAATCGTTGGGTGAGCTTCCGAAATATTCCGACCCATCTTCTTAAATGAGGAAAATATGTTTCCAAATACATTCGCATTCAAAACATAATTCTTCCGTACGCAGGAATGTGCTCCCTAATGCAGTATGTAATAACCACGTCATTGAGCCACCTTTCACAGTCCAACGTCTCGATATCCTTTTCCTGAACGACGAGGCGCATTTGCTTTCTGCCTGGTGCAAAGGATGTAGTCTGTGTCTCGCACACAATTTGAGACGCAACAACAAATTCCGCGCTATCATCTACTTCATCATCGTGAACAACTTGTTCATGTTTACAATTTCCTTTTCAAATTCACGAGTCTTGAGTGTGGGGCGGGATTGACCTCGAAGCCGTTGTCGATTCGAGCGTGAAGCTGTTTTTTTGGGGCCCAGCCGAGCAAAGTTGTTCGGGTTACATTCAGCTGACGTAACGCTTCCGAAGTACTCCAGCCTTCTACCTCCATGAGCGCTAGGGCCTCCACTTTCTGCAAGTCGGAGAACGGTCGTGCATATTTCATCTGCGCGTTTTAAACTGTGTAAGAGGCGACTTGAATAGGTCAAGCGACATCTGTACGGGTTACACGTCACCTGTACGAGTTACACGACACCACTTATAGGTTACATGGCGCGTACCCAGGTTACAGGACACCATTTGTATGGGTTGTACGGGTTACACGACACACGAGACAGCGTCAAACAAACAAATACTAATCAACCTACGTACGAATCACGATTTAGGGCACGGATCGATAGAGCGGCGTTTAATCTTCCTTTTGAGACCACCCAGGGCTTCTAGAAATTTTTACTGGCAGAGTTACGAGCCTTAAAAAACTTGGGTCCCTCCAAAAACAATTCTATTTTATGGTAAAACGGCGGAGCCATTGGTGACATCCGTTTCGCAAAATTCGGATCGGATCAAAGATCAAAAAGTCGGGTTTCTTTTTTGATTCACTTCAGTGACATCCATCCCATTAGTATCATTTTGATGTGCTCCAGGAGAAAATTATCATTTTGATGTCACTGCTCTAACGGAGAGTTGTGGACACTAAACCACTGCTGCCTGTGTTCGCCGCGTCTTCTGTCTCTTGTTGCAGGGTGCTGATACCTATAAAGCAGGCAGTTAAACACCCTGGACGATAAAGGCGTTCATCCGCCTCGCCTCAGGAGGCTGGAGAGGATGTCCACCCACCATTCATCACGAGGCCTCATCCCCCCTCCGCTTACCTCGCACAGCTAAACTGGCGCGGGCCTGCACCAGCGTCTCCTTATGGGGGGGCTGGCTGAGGATACAACAGAAGCGGGGAATCATTCAGAAGGCAGGTGATTGCCCTCAGATGACCAACAGCAAGTCCTACGGCGGCGGCAAGAGGCGCAAACAGCTACAAGTGACCTCAGCTGCTTTAGAAAGTCGCCTCTGGGCATGGATGCAGAAGGTAGAGGCGCAAAATATCTGCTTTTTATTGTCTTCAATGGCGTAGATGAGAGGAGCTGCAACAGCTACGGATCCGACACAGGGGTAGAAGATATTATCATTCGTGCCTCGCAGTTAAACATTTGATTTAGATTCACTGTACAAAAACATAGCAAATTTAATGATAGGGTCGGACCACGATACCGGAAGTGAGAGAATTTTCTGTAGCGATACCTGCCCCAATTGATGCAGTCATCCTGGAGATTTGGCGTAGGTGTGCAAACTACGGCATCATGTTGAAGATGCTGGCGAGCCCGCTGGAGCACCTGGAGGCCGAGATCCTGCGCAAGACGATCAAGGACCTAAGCACGAATGAGGAGTAGATGAACCCGGTTATGCTGGCTCGCTCGGAGGCGGAAATCGCGCTGCTGAAATCGCGCTGCTGAAAAAGGCGTTCCAGGAGTAGAACGGTGGCGACCTGGCGAAGCGTCCGAGCGGCGAGCTGAGCTGCGACCTGAAGAGGTGATACCGCTTGCCATGCGCGGCGAGGTGGCCGACTCCAGAGTTTCTGTGCGCGCAGGCTGCCGTGGGCGCGGGTCTGCTTTGCAAGGCTGGCGACGGCCGCGTGGACACGGACGAGATGTCATGGCTTCACACTATGTGCTGAGCCTGCGGAGCATGTGCGCAGCATCAACAGCGCCTACGCGGCGAAGTACAAAACGAGCCTCGTGGGCGTGATACGGCCGAGCTCTGTGGCGACGCTACGCGTGCGTTGCTGTTGGTATAGTTCGGTGGCATTGCGTTGACGGCGTTGAGTGGACTTGCGGAGGGGTTGACGAAGAGGAGTGCACAGTAGAGTTCACACAAGTTGGCTGCTGTGGCTTACGGGGCCGTTGTCACCAGTCATCGCTCTGATTGCTCTTGGCGAAGGCGTCGGCAAGTATCAGTGGAACAAGGCGGCGTACTTAAGTGCGTGCAATCAACCACTCGCATAAAAATCGGATATTGAGCTCGTCGTGGGGAATGCCGAGCAGTTTTCAGGTCCACGGCGTGCTGCAAGGTTTGGGGACGCAATTCAATTGTACTGCCATAGTGTACGCAAGTCGGTCCGTGGTGGCGCCTCCAGACTCCAAGCGGGGCCACACGAAGGCGGTACAGTGCTGCTACAAACTATAGACGCACTCAAGTTTCGGTTGTTAGATGGGCAAAATGTAAAGTCAGCGAGCGCTGCTTGGCCATAAAGCCCTCGATACTAAGCCAAATCGATGCCAACAGAGCGTTTTTGGATAGTGTCGGTATTGCAAGCAGGAACGAAAAAATTACGTTGGGGGAGTGTTCTAAACTATAGACGCACTTTTTAAATCCGCTACTTGTCGATGGGGCCACCGTTTTTCAGTACAACCTGGGCCATACGTGTTGGCATGTTGTCAACCAGGTCACGTTGGTAGCTTTGTTGAATTTCCTGCCAGCTACGGATGATTTGAGCCTTCAATTCCGCCTTGGAGTCGTACTGGCGCCCGCCTTGATACACAGACCACGCCAATTGCCCCCACACGTTCTCGATAGGGTTCAAATCGGGACTCTTGGCAGGCCACTTGAGTTTCTTGATGCCCAAAGCTTCAATATGGGCCTTAGTAAACTTTGATTCATGAATTGAAGCGTTATCCTGTTGAAAAACAGGCTTACGGATACCATGATTTTGACGGAGGTTTTCGATAAACGGAACCAGGTAGTTGTCAAGCGTGCGCGTGTAGCACGCAGAGTCTTGTCTCCCCTCCAGAAACGCGATGTCCGTTTTGCCGTGTGCGCTCATGCCAGCTCACACCATCACGCTGCCTCCCCCACTCGCCCGCTTGGGGTACAACTCGGTGTCAGCCCTGACGTCGTGCCAGTAGTACTGGTAGCCGTCAGGGCCATCCAAATTAAACTTCTTTTTCATCACTAAAGATAAAACGCTCCCACATGCGCGTCTTGCTCAAATATTTTGCAGCAAATGCTGCACGTGCGACCTTGTGGTGAGGCTTGATGGCCGGAGAGGGTTTCCTCTTGATCCACTTTGCGGCACGAGACGAGCTCAACAGCCTGCGCACCGTACTTGGCTTGAGAACGCTGTCGAGCGCCTCAGCAATCCGTATGGACGTGAATCGTTTGACTGTAGCAAGCCGAAAAACCCGTCTAGCTATCCGTTGGGTGACTTTTGCCGGCCTGCCGACCTTCTTCGAGGGTGACGACTTCTTTGGGGGGCTCAGGAGGTTGCGAACAGCATGGTCACTGCGCCCGATGGACCTCGCGATGTAGCGGTAACTCCTTCCTTCCGAATGGAGCGCCTTGACCTTGCCGATCTCTTCTGGGGTTGGTTTGGTTCCCCGAGGCATCGTTTTGAGTTGCGTCGGTTTTCAAATTGCGCCCTTCGCCGTCGATTTTGGCGCGCTTTTCATGGGACCCAATTTTAGCCAATAAGAACAAGTACACGAAGCAGAAAACGATTTTTAAAAGAGTGCGTCTATAGTTTAGAACACTCCCCCAACGTAATTTTTCGTTCCTGCTTGCAATACCGACACTATCCAAAAACGCTCTGTTGGCATCGATTTGGCTTAGTATCGAGGGCTTTATGGCCAAGCAGCGCTCGCTGACTTTACATTTTGCCCATCTAACAACCGAAACTTGAGTGCGTCTATAGTTTGTAGCAGCACTGTAGGAGCTGGTTTCGGTAAAACGACGTTGCGACTGGTGTCCTTGCATGGAGATTGCGGGGCACTTCGATGTGGATGCCAAGTTTTTCTGCAGCTTGTAGATGGCGAATGGGCGGGGAAGTGCAGCACCATTTAAGCTACGCGTCATGACCTATAACGTGTGGTTACAGCCGAGTTTATTGCCGTCGTTCAACGAGAAGATTTCCTCTTGGGCATCGCAGCGCGCTTCAGCCATTCCGAGATTTCTCGCACCACTTGATGTCGATGTGGTGCTTTTTTGCAATGCATTTTGCAGCACTGTACGAGAGAAATTGGTGTCTGGAATGAAGCCGCAAGGATTTATTTATGAGACCAAAGTCGTGGGAGAGATGCCTCTCTTCTCGGCACCAAGAAGGCGATGGATGGTGGCTGCTTCGCCATGAGCATGCACTCTCTAACCAACTGCGAGGATATCACTTTCGGCAGCGTCGCGTCTGGTGAAGACTTATACGCCGCCAACGGCGTCGTGTACTTCCAGATCCGAATGTCCGTCGCAAGCAATGCCGGTGTCGGCACAGCCCAGACTGTCCACGTCGTCGGGCACACCTGCAGGCATGAGAGACCTCAATTGTCGTTGCGACTCGAAACTGCCAGCTTATCTTATGCGTGAATTCGTGGACACGATGTTCTTTCCGAAGCACGAGCAGGCGCTCTTCGCTGGAGACATGAACGTCAACAAGCATGACGGCGCGCAAGCTTCCAACGACAAGTACACGGCGATGCTGGAACTGCTGGGTGTCCATGTACATGACCAGTCCCCATCTACAGCTTCAACCCTCTCACGAACAATCTCGCAGTCGACGGTCCGAGCTCCAGAGGCGTCACGGAGCGTCTATACTACACCAGGGTCGAGCGAAGTCACTCCAATTCCATCTAACCCTGGTGCACGCTGTGCTGGTGCTGGTGAGCCAGCTCGTGGAGCAGTTCGAGACAACGCGCAAGGGCGGCAGCAAGATCGCCTACGGGCTCAGTGCTTGAGTGGTGGAGTACTATCACCTGATTGTGCGCCTTCGCATCGTGTACATGTGTTTGTGCCGCAAGAAGCTGCGTAGGCGTATACTGTGAGTGGTGAGCGGCGAGTGCTGCGAGTTTCTGCTGTCGTTCGATGCGGAATTCGGCGCCGCGGGATCGGCAAGCGCTGGTGCGAATTGGGCGAGAGCTGTTGTGAGTGGCTCAAGCGTCTCACTGAAAGGTGCTGTGGTGAACAGTTCTCTCTTGCTGCGGTGAGCAGTGCAGCATTTCACGTAAATGCGTCGGTGCTGTTTGATGAAGGAATCGGTGCACGGCAAGAATTGCGAACAACATGTATTACGGGTGTGTTTCTGATGAAATGGATGGGAAACGAAACCAGCTGAAATGGTGAAATCACTCCGATAGCTTGGAAGTAGCTTCGTTGAACGTTAAGAAGGACTGCATCTCGGAGACTGCAGAAACAGCATCGTCGCCAAGCCGAGCACGTCGAATGCTCACGGTGTTCCCGGCTGCTGAAAACGGTTGCTCGCTTCGAACTGAAGTTGCCATAACGGCAAGGAAATCGCGGGCCATCATCTTGATTCGCGGAAAGCCTTGAAGGCTTCGCATCCACTAGCAGACGTCAGCGGTTTTGGTTTTGGTGGACATGGTTTGGTCGCGGTAGCTGATCCACCGATCCAGCTCCGACGAGAATGATTCACCAACACGTGTCGCTGGTTCATCCACGCCGAAGTTGTCGTCTATCAGTTGATACAATGCTTCACCAAGCTCAGCGTCTTGCTCTTCCTGTTAATTTACTTGTGGAGCTTTCGCCCGCTGCTGCAGCTCGAATGCAGCTTGATACTCAGCTTCGTACTCTTCGCAAAGCATTTACTTGATGGCGCTCATGTCGGCCACGAATTTCGTCAGCAGCAACTTCGCTCGGGGGTCCAGCACTGCAGCGATCTTCGCCTGGCGGCTATTTACAACATCATCGTATTCATCGAACTTTCTCTTGAACGCTGTCGCGAAGTCTACAGTGTATTGCGACGTGGCATCGCGAATGGCTTTGCTGGTGTGCATCGAGATCAGCTTATACACAACAACAGCCATGCCAAAGGTTGGGTAGTTTTTGCCTGACAGCATGGTTGTGGCTGCCTTCACTGACGTCAGGAAGTCACGAAATTCTTGCAGTGCTGACCACGTGTGTTCACCGATCTCGGCAGCGAGACGGCTATCAGGGCCAATCGAGAAGTCGAGGTAGTCTTCGTGGCGGTCTCGGATACGCCGCAGCAGTTCTTCAATCGGTTTTTAGCTTCATGGTGCCCACCACCATTCTCCACGTGCTATTCCAGCGCGTAACACAGTCTAGTTCAGGTTTGCCGAAGGGCACGTTCAGCGCAGAGCAGACATTTGAAGAGCTTCTTCCAGAGAAAAGGAGAATCAGCTAGTTTTCTAAGAATATCTCGAATTGTTCCAATGCTTTTGTCAACATACGAGCACTCCGTTAAACCTTCTTTCACCGCAAGTTGGAGTATGTGCGCCAAGCATCGAACTTGAAAGACATTCCGGAGCTCCGAAGACTGCTCAATTGACTCGGGTGGCATATGTGTAGCGGAGGATGGCATTGTTGCCTGGAGATGTTCTTGACGTTGGTTGGGAAGTTTTTCGTTGGTAGACTTGACCATGGTCTTGTTGTTTTTGGCGTTGTCGGTGGTGACCGCCCACAACGAAGACAAATGCATGCCATCCATCGCTGTTACCACTTCGAGCAAGTGACCCGCTAGTCGTACGCCACTATGAGGATTTTCTACCCTTTTAAATTCCAGGATAACGGCACGTAAGTTCCAGTCTTCATCGATCCAATGCATTGTTACCACCATGTAACCGCGATTCGCTGCAGACGTCCACATGTCAATCGTGAGACTTGTTCGAGAAGACGCAACATCGGAAACCAACGTTTTCCGGACCAGCTCCTTTTCCATCTTCCACGTTTTGATCACATGACTCCGAATTGTTTGGCGAACGGGAACTTTGTATGTTGGCTCTAACGTCGAGCAAAAGTAAATGAATTTGGGCTGTTCGACAACGGAAAAAGGTAGCGCATTCTCGACGATCCAATCAACGAGGGCACTGTCAGCATCGGCCTTAAGAAAATCTCCTTGAATCTGCTGCTTGACATTTCGACTAAAATCATGGCATAATGAATCCGTTTGCCTAGAGCTCACCGTTACACCAATATACTCACGGGGATGATACTTTTCGCATTGTTGTGTGTGCTTTAGAGTTCCACACCTGTGTTTACCGGCCTGCATACAGCATCTACATGTGTAGGCTCCGTTTAAAGTTTCTTCGATGAAGTCCCAAATGTCGGAGCGCTTCCGACGCCTCTGTTCGCTTGATGTTGTTGCTGAATCAGCTAAGTCTGTCAAATTATTGTCGGCGACAGTTTCCATTTCACCTCCAGCGGCATCCTGTCGGCCTGCGTCGTCCATCCTGCCTGCTCGGTTTGGAGACTGAGAAAGCGAAAAGGGGGATTTTCCTATCCGGATCCGGTTAAACGGTACAAAACGACTCAAACTGACTCGATTCGATCGGATTGGATCGATCGACTCCGAGTGAGTCGAAATCGGTCGATTGCCTTGTTGCGGAAGGTAGCTTGTCTCTAACAGTTAATAAAACACCCTCAAAATAAATTATTAAGTATAACAAGTTAATATATACCAAGTATAACAAGTTGTGAAAACTGACAAAATCGATCTGTGCAAATCCGACTCGACTTGAATCGATCGATTGCCGACTGGATCGCATGCAAATCCGACCGATCCGGAGCAGCCAATCGAAACGATTAATTTTTTCACAACTCTAGTAGTGGTTTTTAGTTCATGAAGAAGTCGTTTCCGCGCGATACATGGACAGTTGAGTTCGATGCAGCGGAATCCTTCGCCGCATCAACAATTTGATCCATCGTCCAGAGATCGTTGCGAGCCACGTGCTTTCTAATGTGCCCAAAACTCCGGTCGCATGAGTTTTTTGTGTGGCCTTTCACAAAAAACTTGTAATCGATGCGCTCAAACGTCCCCATCTGCACCTGGGCAAGCATGGACTTGATCACCAAGTTGTTCTTGTTCTGCCCTGAGCAGTTATCCGCATACACAACCAGCCTTTTCTTCCCTGCTGGGATTAGGACCGTGCGAATGAAATGCTGAAGCATGGAGTTGATCTGATCCGACCCCTTGCCACTGACGGTCTCGTCATACACGTAGTTTGTCTGAATGCGATCGTTCTCGTAATAAATGCTGAATACGCTGACATTTATCAGGGAACAAAAGTACCACTGTGACGGCGTCGTAGAGACTGATGGTACAGTGAGATTTTGAGAGAAATCCGTCACAGCGACCGAGGTGGCGTTCGCGGTGTCTGAAGATCTCATCGCTGCCTTGTCTGCTTTGTACTCCTGTCTATAGAATTCACAGTAAATCGAAAGGATATCGGTCTCCATATATAAAACGAAATGATACTTGTGTCCAAGTGCCATCGTACCGCATCCGCCGCGCAGATTCAGTGTGCTCTCCCATTTCCTCAGTTTCCGCAGCAGTCGGACCGCTCTTAAGCCGCGACTGGTAGATGGCACACACATCGCAAACGTTGGATCTCACAGGGCAGTGCTTGGTCAAGAGCTTCCGCATTGTGGATCTAGCAGGTTCACGCACGCGCAATCGAATCTGCTCAACATAAGTGTGGATTTCGTCGTACAGCGTGTCCCAAGTGAAATTTGCTGGAAGCATCGTGTAGTCCTCTCTGCTGTACTACTTTGCCACTTTCCCGCCCACGGTCTTCTGCAGGCGAACACGCACAGGCACGACTTCACCCACCTCGTCGGCAAAGGACCGTAACCACTTGATAAGCCATTTCAAGTCCACTTTGGCAGCGTGCGCATTCATGCTGTTCCCGTGGGCTTTCGCAGCGATGTTTCCGTCGCGGACTCTGCGTTTGTAGCGCTGAATCGTGAGCGGTGTAAAATCAAGACACCGAGAAAAGGAAGATATGCACACGTGACCGACGAATGGCAGGTAGAAGTGGAATTTCTCGCGAGTTACAGTTCCGCGACGGCGCTCGACCGTATCCGTCTGCATTAACACGCCAAGCATCATGTAAATGCTGGTCACCCGTTCCGCACGCGTCATTTGCGACAGTGAGCACAGCAATAACTCCAGTTCATTCGTTTTGCCTTGCAAACAGCGTCGCACGCATTCATCACCTTGAATGAGAGCTGTCACCTTCTGTGGTAGATCAACTTCATTCAAATGGATACTTATGCCCACATCTTCCACGACGGAGCTTTCTGCGCTCTCCACTAGCAGCTCATCCTCCTGCTCAGATTCATCGCTCCAATCTTTATCGTCACTGTCGTCCGACTCGTCGCCATCATCGTCTCCGGCGGAGTTGTCTCCATCAGCCTCGTCACAGTGACTGTTGCCTGCGGCTGCATGCGTGGTGTTCTCGTTATCAACGAGGTTGCCATCGTTGTCCTTCTCACCAGTGTTGGAGACACTCGGATGCATCCCAGACGCGCTGGCTTGCCCGCAGGAGAGGCTGGGGCGATCAGAGGTGGCCTCAACGCAGTCGCTCTCGCTTTTGTCCGCACCGGCGCCGGCGCGGCTAGAATTCTCGTCATCCTGGTCTTCAGCCGAAGATTCGAGGCAGTCTTGAGCGAGCTGGATATCGTCAGTAGTTGTTGCCGTAGCAATCTCACTTAGTGGCAACGGGGTCAAAGTCAGAGAGCTTATGACTGGCATGCACGGCGAGGGGGGGCTTGGAGGAGGGGTGGCGAACTGAGGCACGGGCATGATCGGGTGAGAGTCTCTTTCTGAATGAGCTCTGCAGGGACGAATTTCACTTGTGTGACAGCTTGGATTTTCAAACACAAATCGCGTCGTTTCTCGAAACTTGACACAAGTGCGAAAATGAACCTCGCAACTTTAGAAGTGATTATCTCGATAACTCTAAATGGTTGATTTGTATCATTGTGTCAGCCGCTGTCTCACATGTGGATTAGACGTCGCCCATTGTGTAGTATACCAGTACTGCCATTGGGTGTTTATCATCGCGTTTGTGGTGCTGAAACAGTGGGCGCATTCTCGCAGTACGGACGTGTACAAAATCCCCGATATTGCAACGGTAACTAACGTTTGTGGATTACGGTGTTGCAGCTACTGGTTGAAGGAGGTCCTGTATATCTGGATCTTGGACAGCACCAGCATTAACCAGACGTTGGTAGCGCGCGATCATGACGTTTAGTTCTCCACCAGCGTGGAGGTCATGGAGGTGCTTTCGGACAGCGGTGGAACCACGTGGCATGATCTTGCGCTCACGAAGGTAGGTAATTACCGCCATCTCCGCATGCTTTCCCCTCGTCAAAACTTGCTCACGATAGTCGCATGCGCTTGGATTGAGGACGAAGCCGTCCTCCAGAAATAGTTTCAGGTATCCGACGAGCTGCCTTGCGCTTGATCGTTGTCGTTTGGATGCAGCGGCAAGAAAACGGGGTTCATGAGCGTTCCAAGCGTACCATGTCGTGTGCAGGTAGGTTGCAGAAGTCCGTCGACGCTTGGTTGGCTTGATTGGGTCGGGTTCGGGATCGTTCTGGCGTTTGCTGCTTGTATGGGCTGTACAGCACCCGCTACTTTCGCTTCCAGGAGATCCATGCGTTCATCCTTGCCTCTTAACAAGCAGAACTAACTGATCAAGGATACGGCGTTGGTGATCAATGACATCGCATTCTTGCCTTGACTGCTGGAACGAGGTGGGATCTCTTTCTTCCTTGTTTTCTGGCAGGCGTGTCTTCGTAGCAATATTCTGAGCAGCCAGGTGGGACGCCCAAGCCAATAAGTCCGCGCGTGACGACCCTGCCAGCACCACGCACTCTTCGATGCGTTTCACTGCTGGTCCATCAGGATGAAGCTGCTTTAGCCGAGGGTAATGCAGCAAAAGGTAAGCTGTTAGTACGTCCAGAACACTGTGGCTCACGTTGTATTGGGCTCGTTCTAGTTTCAGGCAGGTCGCGAAGAGATACTGCTGGACAGCTGCGAGTTTTACCTGTGTGTGCGCACCAAAGGACTTCAAGTCCTTCAAAGGTACCTTCGCTTCTGTGCTGTATCCGCTGAGGACCTTGCTTACCTTGTGATCCTCGCGGTTTGTATTGAAGATGTAGTTGAACCCCTTGCTTGTTGTACTCATGTTCCAGGCGCCACGGTCAAAAATCCAGCGATGCGTGAGGCCGTCACATCCGTTGACGTGCTGTGCTCCGCCTCGACGAAAGGAGTGCGAAGAGAGGGCGACCTCGATACCAGCGGCGACAGCGATCCGGTCAAGTACTCTGTTGACGTGGGAGTAAATGGTGGGCGTCTTCCCAGCCACGACAGATCCTGCCGCCGCAGCAGCCGCAGCGCCAAGTGCAGCGTAGTCGTCAGGATGGTCGAGTACCTCCAGAGGCGTCGCGGGTGACAAGGAGACAGAAGCTTGGACAGGAAGCGGCGGCAGATTGTCCAGCAAGTCGACACACGGAGCGGCTTGCACCAAGAGCGCCAGAGCCATAGCGTACACCGGGCACGTGATAACGTCTTCGTCGGGAAACAGCGACAACCCTTGCTCCTCAGAAGTCTTGAGCTGGATGAAGCGCACGAATAGGATGTCTGCGGCGTCGATGGTGAGGTTCTGCTTCTGGATGAGCGAGAAGTCGGAAGCACGTCCAAACAATACCACAGCATGCATAGTAGCGCTGCATCTTGATATTCGCTTGATGTAGTCGCATTCTGATACAAATATAGTATCATTTTACATAAATCTGCCTTCGTGCATGGTGACGTCTTGCTCACTACCTTGCCGTCTCTTTTCATACAAAACTTCTCTAACATCTTCCCCATACTTAGCAACTTTGCCTCGACAATGTGGCGCTGTGTGGGGAAGAGCTCGAAAAGCCACATTTTGGTCTGCCTATAGTACTGCATGGCAGTATTGCGGGCAAGCTGTTTACCCTTCTTGCCTTCGTTAAAGGCAAGATACATACCAAACACATCTAATACAGACACAAAGCACTTTCCACTATCACCTCTCTCGATGCAACTCCTGACATATCAAAATCTACAGACTCACTCTTGACAAAGGCCTTGAACGCTGCGATGGAGGTTGCCTTAGCTCGTTTTGTGTTTCCAGGCTTAAGCTCGTCCAGTCCCATCCTGTCGGATGTATTGCAAATATGCAAGTGATACGTTCGTTACTTAGTTTTTGAATAGGCATACACATATTTCTGGCATCCTTCCGACCCGATACGTCGGAACGACTGGTTTAGATGACCCATCTACCCCTACGCTATTCTATTGGTGAAATACAAATCGTGATGCATTACCATTGGACAAAATAAATTTAAATGCTGTAAGAGGCTGTTCAGGAGCATACAAAACTTAAGTAAGGTCGGATAAGTGATCATATTCATCCATAGCAACATAAACACATAAGTACAGTGTACCGGACAAATAGTCACGACAGGGCGTCGATGTACTGATGGGGTTCGCTCTCCGACTGCAGTGCTTGCGGAGGTGCAAATTCCAAGTGACTATGAGAGTCGGCCGCACAACCGGCCAATCACACCATCGCGCTCCTAAAGGTGTATTGAGGACATACAGACACCCCATACTCCTATACTAAACGTAATATACTCGCACAGCGCCTTCAACCAGCATTTTCGTCGACGTATACAGTCCTCATCACTGTTCTCTAACTGCAGCTTGTGGCGCTTGACGAAGCAAA
Organism: Phytophthora sansomeana; assembly: GCA_032158285.1. Lineage (NCBI taxonomy): Eukaryota > Oomycota > Peronosporomycetes > Peronosporales > Peronosporaceae > Phytophthora > Phytophthora sansomeana. Next base: position 809,218 of record JAPDHH010000200.1, read on the forward strand.
GTCTTGCGCCTCACAAGCCTGTGCGCAGAATAGAGATTGGTACGGTCGTCGTCGGTGATCTGGGCAGTGGCACACCGGGGTACTGAATACCAACGGGACCAATATCTCACATCTTGGTTACTCTAGCACGACAGTTTTAGGGCCTGGTTGTAATAGTGGGTTATTGAAACTGATTTCATTTGATTAGCTAAGGGCCGTTCTTAACGAGATCTCCGGGTTATGATATTGGACAGGGGTCGGGCAGACTAGGAGCATGAGCTCATATGCGTTCTTAGGGCGTGGTTGCGTTAATGGTGTCTGGTGTCGACAAAGTGTGTGAAAAACATGCAAACGTCTTTGATTTGATTGGCTAAAAACATTCCATTGGTGTCGACCCGAGACACTACTCTTTCAGTCGTGTCTGGGGTCGACACCAATGAAAAAGAAAGGTCAGTGACCGAAGTTCCCCAGAGTGTGGTACATTTTGGAGGGAATTTTGCCCAAATTTTGGAGGTGAGTGAACCGCTCATACAAATCCAAGACACTTGCATAATTTGCGTAGAACACTCCTCCAGATTTGGTGGGTCACATCATAAGTTACCACTAAATTTTCATAATGAAGCCAAGTCTTGGAGATTCTCTGATTTGAGATGTAACACCAATACGGGTGGCCGAACCAACTCAATCGTGTCAGGGGAGGTACCAGCAAAGACACTTAACACCAGACACCATTAACGCATCCACGCCCTTAACGGGATTGTGATCCAGATACGCGACGGCCCACCAGTCGGGAGTTTTGCGATTCAATCTTCTCACTTTCCACCTCTCCAGATGGAGCAACCGTCGTCTTCAGCAGCAAGCAGCAAGCAGCAAGTGGACAGCCCGCCAGAAGGCAGACAGCAAGCGGCCAGTGCCGGTTCCAACGGCTGATGCAAGGACTGGAATATGGACCAGTTAAAGCTCGAGTGCACTGCAAGAAAGCTGTCGGTAGCCAAGAATACTGAAAAGGAAGATCGGGTGGCCATTTTAAACGCGTACGGCGAGTCCAAGGGTGAGATCGCTTTGTTGTTCGATAAGCAAAGACTAGGCAAACGAAACAGCAAGACTGAAGACTCTGAAGAAGCACGCCTCAGCCGCCACTGTGTGTTTCGTCTCGTTAACGTTCTGTTCTCGTCAGATTTCTTTCAGAGATTTCCTCTGATCCTAAATATGCTCCATCGCGACTTGAAGCATGATGTGTCCGTTCTTCACTTTAATTGCAGCGACAGAGTCTACCTCATCCACCATGTGGTGGTAGCTGCAATTGCCTAGTGCATTCTATTCGTTTAGCGCTTCACACTCATTCGATACCACCGCTTGAATTGACCATCGAGCAGCGGATGTTCTCGATGCGGAATCCATTCCAATCGCTTGCGAGGTACCACTTTTGCTCTACGCTTTCGAAGTTAGCCACTCCGGTGACGAGTAACACGATAGCAGTGACTTTCATCCCAGGACAGTGCAGAGGCAACCGTGCCGAGTTCGGAGTGTGAGTTTTGCCAGGGATCACGGGATCAGACCCGAAGCAACATGTGTATTCTGAGCAACCGAACACAGCAAAGGTTGCAGGATCATCCTTCGCTCATAACCCCGTTAAGAACGGCCCTAAATACGTTTTCTTGGTGTCGACCCCGACAGTACTCCCGGTAAGGTTGGCAACAGGGGAAAATACAAGTCAGAGACTAAAGTGTGGTACACTTTGGGGTGGGCGAGCTGCTCATATTAATCCAACACACTTTCAAAATTAGCGCAAAACATTTGGCGGGCCACGTCACAAACCGACGTTAAACTTTCCTTAATCAAATTAAGTGTGAAAATATCGGCGTTTAGGGAAGAACACCAAGACTAATGCCTAAACAAACATCGTGTCTCTGAGATTATCTTCAAAAATACCCGACACCAAACACGAATGACGAAACCAGGCCCATAGCAAGCATGAATTAATAGCCAATCAAAACTGAGTTGCACTCCGGCTCCTAGCATTTGAGATGTTGATTTAATTTAGACTTTTCGGCTTTTATTTCGGCCGCCAGAATGGATTGTCGTTGTTTCGTAGCCGGTATCTGCGAGTTTGTATGCAATCGTAGGAAAAATCGCCGTTGATTTTACTGCTATACAAAATAGTGGGGGGGGGGGCAGAATGACCTAAAATTTGTATTCAGGCCGTATGAGGCCCAATAGTGTTTGTTTTGTAGCCAAAAAATCCTACACGAAAACAGCGTCCTGGGATTGGTCACAGTTAGGATCCATCAAACGGGCGCAACACGACGCTGTTCCTACGTTCTGACTCTCAGGACAAGGCTCGGGGTGCATACTGCTCGCAATAAAGAGGCTCTCTGTGGTGCCACCGCACAGTGGCCCGGCCCTCACGGTGTATTGGACGGCATTCAGGATCGGCGTATATCGACAGGTGCCGCTACATCCAAGATGACTGCACGGAGTACTTCCAGCGAGAAAGCTGCTTCTCATACACGCTCAAGTATTCAGTCAAGGACAGACACTTCTGTCCCTGTGCAGGTTGCTGCGTCCACAGCGATGGGCACGCCTGATTCGCCCCGGTAGTTGATTTGAGTGAATTAGCGGGTGGTGCGAGGTTGACTGGAGCTCCTGTGGTGGCGAGAGTGATTGTTTCAAACGCAGTGACAGCACAAGATGTGCGTGATGCGTGTATAGCTCCAAGAACACAGCACGCTTACGCAGGTAGTCTCAGAGCAATATCTCGCTGGATTGTATCAACTAAAAGCAACGAGGCGAGCAGCTACTTTGATAGGTGTGGACAAATTAATCTCGATCGTTTTACAGCGCGTGATTTTGAAGAGTTTTTAGTGGAGAAGCGGAAATCTGTCGGGATCAGCACTCTTAATGGATATCGGAGCGCTGTTAAAGACATTTATCGACGAAAGCAAATACCTCTCCCCACATCATACGAGAAGAGTATGTCGACGTTCTTTTCCGGATTAAAACGGCTCCAAGCCTCGGAGCATCAAGCTGGTGCCCCCGTGAGTCCGGCAAGGACCCACTGCCATATTCTATCTACCAGGATCTTTGTAAATCAACTTTACTGAAGGAAGACGGGGGCTTCTCTCATTTTTTTTGACTACGCAATGGAATCTTATGTCTCGATCTGAATCTGTTCAAACTATTTGCACCGAGCACTTGAGTGCTCATGACGACAGCGTTGGGTGCGTAATGCACAAGTCCAAGACGAATCAAGAGGGTAGTGGACCCAAAGACCCACGCCACATCTACGCAAACCCTTTTAATCCTGCAACGTGTTGGATAACAGCCCTGGCAATTTATTTAGCTTGCCGACCCACACAACAGCCAGGACCCCTTTTTCTTGGATCCCAGCAAAAAGCACGATTTGGCACAGCATTAAGACAGCTTATGGTTGAGCGATCCGGTATTAACCACTACGGGACAAATTCTATTCGCAAAGGCGTCGCAACATTCGCCTGCAGTGGCACGACTGGCGGGCCATCCATCGCTAGTATGTGTCTAAGAGTTGGTTGGTCTTTAGGAGGGGTGCAGGATCGATACATACGGTATGAATCAGCGGGTGACCAGTATCTTGGCCGGGTTGTTGCTGGTCTTCCACTTAGTTCTGCAGATTTTGCGGTCCTTCCACCGCATTTTGAGAACAATCAAGACTCTATCCTGTGCAAATGTGTGGCTGAGATGTTTCCTGCGTTAAAAAAGGATAGTCCGCTTCAAGACATTCTCAAACTCTGCATTGGCTCTCTGGTATTTCACGTTAATTATCTTCGAGCTACGTTGCCTACTTCGCACCCTCTACTATCAACATTTTTATTTCGACACGATGACTACTTGGAGCAACTCCTGTCAAAACTGGTAGTGGATACATCGTCTTGGATGATTCCAACGGGCATTCCCCGCATGTTGAGCTTTATAAGCAACTAAAATCAATGAAACCCGCCATTGACAACTTGCCGCCGGTTCTTTTGGAACGGATTGGCCACTTAATTGAAGAAAAAGGAGTAGCTGCTGGAAACATCACTAAAGCGCAGCTCGAATCAACGATAGAGAGGCTGCTAGTGAGAGCTGGAATGGCGCGTCCCCATCCACCAACAAATTGTCCTGATGATAATACGAGGGACACGCAACCTGTGCACTACTATGACGGAAAATACCACTTGCTTCCGAAGTCTTTTGAATTTCCGAAAAGCGGGACCGTTTGGAGCTTGGAAGTTGTGGTGGTTTGGAGACAACCACATGAAATACCCGCCATTTAAAAGCATTAGATCCCATGACCTACCGAGCAACCGCCAGCACAAAATGTTCTCAGACTGGGGTGTACTAATACGGCACATCAAACGATCAGCAGAGGCGGCTGGGTCAGCTGTACGACCCGATATGTCTGAACAAGAGGCGGCAGAGGTTTTTCGCGTTGGGATGGCTCACTTACAGCTTGCAACTACATCAAAAAAGCGTCGGGTTGGAGATCTATCCGTCACAACAGTCCTTCGGCTACTTCGGGAGGCTCAGCAATGCAAAGAGCAAACCACTTCAACGTCAACAGCCAAACGGCAGCGCCTAGCGTAATTTCATCCAATCATATTGCGTAGCACCATTTTCCTACAGATAAGTGATTGATATTTTTATATTCGTTTTCACCTATGGTTTTGCTCTGATCGCTTCAGACGCTAGAGCTCTTCTTGACTTTTGTAAGCAATACTCAAATCAAGTCAAAGCCAGCTCAGTGACGTCACTGCGGCGTGTCATCTGCTCCCTCTCTACGATTGGCCGAAATCCATACAGGACCTGCCATTGGTTCAAATTCGTTGTTGCACACAGGTTGGATTGCTGCGCTCGTCACATCGCCCACTTCGGACCTCGCCCGCTTGCAGATCACCTCGCCTGACACACACCATGGAGAGCCTCAGCACCCCGAGCGCGGAACAGCAGCTCCGTTCCTTCATGGCGCTCCCGGCGGACGATGAGATGGCGCAGCTGATCCTGGAGGTTTCTATCGTGCTCAATGATCCGCAGTGTGCAGCCAGCCAGATCCACTAACGAATGGACGTTGCACTTGCAGGAGCTTTCATTCTCGAGGCGCTCGTTCACGGGCGTGGCGGCGGAGATCGCCAACTCGCCATCGAGCAAATCGGCGGCGGGGCTCAACTCGATCTCCGAGGACGAAGAGGAGGAGGAGGAGCAATAGACGACTGCCGGACGCCGAGACGATCAACGCAGAGAGAATCAACGCGGCGCGGGAGCGACTGCATCGCGCAGGTTTCGCGCCCGCGCACCCGGCGTGCATGTATGTAAGGAGGGCACGGCACTGCAGGGTAGTAGAGGACAAGCGCGATATTTATTGGAACATGGAGTCTATTGGAAGCTTTTCTGGTGGTGGCGGAGGTGCGGTGGTGTGGTGGAGTTCTGGCGGTGGCGGCTCCTGGCCATTGCGTTGCTCTTGTGAAGCACCACCGTCGGCAACCACCGCGTCATACCGGCAGGGGCAACCTACGTCATGGCATCCTTGCGGATGAGCAATGGATCCGCTTGCACCAGTCGTCCACTAAAAACCGTTAAAAACTGAGGATGGTGTTCATTGCTGGGAGGAGCTCGTTCTAAAAAACTGTAGAGCTCAGGAGGCGGCCTCTGCGCGCAGCATCTTGCTGGAGAGGTCGTTGCTTTGGACCCAGGCCGCGACGTCCGCCGGCGTGGGCGGGGAGGTCTCCTCGTCGGCCTGCAGCGCCGGCAGCTTGGCCACGATCTGCTCGGGGCTTAGCGGACCCAGCACTGTGTTCTTCACGAGCACGATGGCGTTGACAAAGTCGCCCCGCGCGCCCTTGGTCACGAAGCGGTGCTCGACGTAGAACGCTCGCTTGTTCCAGCAGAGCAGGCGCGACTCCATCGTGTACGCCTCGCCGAAGGACAGCTCGCGCCGGTAGCGCACGGTCTGCGAGCCCACCACGAGGTTCCCGCGTGCTGCCGTCACCACCTTCCACACGCCATTGTGCTGCACGAGTCATATACATAGAGAGAGCACAAGTTAGTGCAAGATATATAAGACACACAACACAACAGCGACGACTCTCGCAGCAGCCGACGATCGCTGGTACCTGCCACAGATCGCGGCGTCCAAAGCCGCACTCGCGCAGGAAGCGCGCGTTGTTGCAGTGGCCATTGCGGTCAATGTCCATGAGCCAGATGCGTCCCTGGACCTTGCTTGTGGCGAACAAGTGGCGACGAGGGCCTCGCACCGCGGGCGTGAGCGAGTTGAGCCCCATGCGCAGGAAGTACCACAAGTCGCAGGAGGCGAAGCCCGAGAGCGCGCCCACGCTCAACGCCGTGACGCCGCTGGCTCCGCCCACCAAGTAAGTCAACGCTGACACGACCGAGGGCGGCAACGCTAGCAGCATAAACGCCAGCACCTTCCGAGACAGCACCATCGCAGCGCACAACTGGATGTGTGCCGGGCTCCTGAAGCCCGGCCCGGCAACAAATGATTGACAAAAGTGTAGCCATTTCGATTTATGGTGTTATGTACACAAAACAGTCCAGCTCTTCCCATTCATTGGCTGTTAATGCCCTTCAGCTAGTTCCAATTTAATCCGTCAATAACCAACATGGAGGCGCAGGCTCGCGCGCTGGAGGAGGAGGTGCGGCAGGTATGCGAGCTGGAGCAGAGCAAGCACACGGCGCTACTGAAGCAGCGACTGTACAGTCGTGTGGGCCAGTTCCTCATGGGCAGCATGAACATGCGCCACTGGTGGTGCGGCTACTCTCCGCTCATGATCTTCATGATGCGCGTGCTGGAGCTTTATCCGTCGTCCGAGAGCGTCTGCGTCTTCTACCAGCGGATGGCGCAACAATTGGGCAGTTGCAGTAAATGGTGGAGATTTTGTATAGTCATTATGACAGTTTTAGCGAAAGGAGAACTCACTTTTGATGCCTTCTCCAGTGTGGATATCTACCACTCGTCCATGCCGAGCGTCCACGTGGAGCTGGAGTTCGAGTTCACGCCCGAATCTATCAAAGCTTTTTTCGTCAAGCTCCAAGGGCTGGATGTGGACCGGATTCAGCGCCAGCTCAACGATAAGTCTATGGGAATGGCCAGTGCTGCTCAAGAGACGTCGCAGGCTATGGCTCTTACGCTCTATGAAGTGCTCAGTCAACGTCGACTGCTGTCGGACTTTCGTGTACTGAGAGTACTATCGAAGGTGCGTGTGAATTTTTCCTTGTGTGTATTATTCGAGGATACTGGCCTGAGCTGTTGTTTTTGATTGCGTTTTTAGTGGGTTTCTACGCGGTTTGCTGATGTGTCATCCAACCCCAGTCTGGAGAGCCTTCGTGGGTGCTCTGGGATTTATCAGCTGTTGGTAACACCAGACTCCACAGTGAGGTGCGTAGTGTCTTTTGAGTTTTATCCAGATCAACTATATTCATGCTTATAACTGATGGTTGCCTGATCTCTAGAGAATGGGCCCAAAAGATGGTCAAACACTTTGGTAACATCCAGCTAACCGGTGATAATGGTTGAAGACCAGTATTTTATCGATGTCCTGGAAGAATGGATGTATATTTTGGAAAGTCAAGCATTCAACAAATCTGTGCTATCGTTGGACCTGAGATCAACGGAAGACCTTCAAAACGTGAGCATTTACGCTTCTTAGCAGAATTATGGTGCAAGCGCAGAAATCTTACTTTATGTGTGGTTATGTCACAGTTTTTGGAGCCGACAAATTGCATTAAAACGCCAACCAGGAAGATGCTGTGGTCGGCACTTGACCATGTGATGCAGGTAAGCCACAATACCAAGTATACGAGGAGGGTTATCACGAAGAACAGTATATTTACGACGTGCCCGTGTTCATTGTGTGCATAGCAAATGGATGTAAACAATCTTGAGGTGTTGCTCGACTCGTTTGACACGATTCCGGATGTCGTTTTCAACTACCTGCAAGAAGCGGACCCTGCTGGAGATCAAACAGTTACTTTGGTGGTACGCAATTGATAGAGGTTTGCATCTTTATGTGTTTTTTATTAATTGTGCATCCTCGTTCCTTGATCATGTAGGTTTCAAAGTGTTTCGCCGTTCTATTACGCTGCCTTGGGCACCGATTTTGGAATCACTGTGTGAACTCCCCCAAAGTGGTGCTTGATTTGGTGATGCAATATTGCAGTATATCCTCTTGGCGTGTATTTGTGACAAAACAATTTGTTGAGCTTTTACCAGCGCTACTTATGGCAATGCGTCCACCTCAAGTTTCCAGTATTGCGGTACGTTGTGCTTTGTGAATTATTTGATGCTCATGGACGTAAGAATCTAAAGCATGTTTGTCATCAGTCGAACCAAGAAAAGTTGGAATTTTACTTGAAGACGCGCACGGAGATTTTGCGATTTTTGATTGTCGAAGATCTCCGCCCGAAGCATTTTGACGCGATTGCAATTGTTTCGTCGTCAAGAGCTGCATTTACAATTCTAAGTGACTGCTATGAGCACCGTATGCCTACATCAGTGAAGAATAGCCGGAGCGGGGCTGGCCGAGATGAAGGAGCGCTGTCAGAATCGATTTCGGTCGACTATTCCGTTTCGGAAAGTGCGTTTTGGTGGCCGTGTGGAGGAGGAGCCAACGACGACTTGGGGCAGCTGTGGATGAATCATTTGTTTGACATTGTTGTAAAGCCCAACAATGTTGAATCTCTCGTTGACTTGGCAGCAGAGACAACAGCGCTTGTATTAAGCAAACACTTGCAGCTTGCTCGTGACATAATATACACAAACGTTGCGGCGAAGAAGGGTGAAAGCTCCACAGCGACAGAAGACGTTACGAAGGGGAAGCCGGTCATCACACAGTTGCTGAAGAAATTGTGCTCGTGGAATGCGATTACGACGATACCGCTTCAAGTGCATGGAGCTCTATTTGAGTCGATTGGAGGTGTTTCAGAGTTGTTGAATTGCGTTGCTGGGCAGACCAGCCCCAGTGAACAGCTTCAACAATTCGCTGAAATTTTGCGAAACTACGAAATGCAAACTCAGCAGTATCTCCTGCGCATGTGCGACGAAGTGCTCGTCAAAGGCCTGGCCAACCCTTTTGGCTTTCCAGTGGTGTCGCAGCACGTTAGTGCTTGCTATCTCAGTCCAACAAGCAATGTCGATCAACAGTTGAAAAGGTTTGTATAATACGCTCTCGATGTTGAAAAACTATTGGCATGTATTGCAAATGCTAATCCGACAAACTGAAACTGTATGTGTTCCTGTAGATTAATCGGGCAATATGCAGCTGACAAAAAGCGACCAGCTCAAATACCCTCCCCGCTGGAGGCTCTTCTCATTTCTGTTCACCGAAATGCCGAGGCATTTTTGCGTGGCCAACTTTCGATGCTTCAGTCGATGCGGCTTTACGGATTTTCGCAGGCAGTTTGCTTGCCTGCCGTAAAGAAGCTTGTGTTTGTGTGGTCCCGCGTATTTCTAATGTTGGGTGATGACCTGGCAAAGACTTTTCAGAAAGCGTCGAATACAAAAGCTGAGACTACGCAGACTCATCAAGGTCACCGATACCGGCACCGCAGCAGCGCATTTGCTAAAACTGCCCAATCTGATTAATGACTTCTTGATCGCCCTCTTGGCTGGCTTGTTCGACCCAAAGGCACAACGCACAGTGGAGATCACTGAAGCCACTCGAGTGCAGTGCCTGGACTTTGGAATCTCATTCTGGAAATTTTGGGTATCCGTACTGAAAGACCCAAGTGTTTCAAGCAAGCGAGTAATAGCGCTTATTACCCCACTGGTTGAGTGCATCGCTTGGGGGTCATCATCTGAAAACAAACGCGCAGCAGAATTGTTGATGACTGTCTTAGGTTGTCTGCTAAAAGGAAATACTCGCTTAGATGAAGATACTCTGAGTATGATCGACAGCATCAAGGGCGAAGCAGCGTCTATTGAGTCCAAGCAGTCTACTGACTTTGGACGCATGACTAAAAAGTTCCGGCAGCTAGGCCACACTTCCTCGTTTTTTACAAACCGCTCGACAGAAGCAAGTGGTATGCAGAACTTTGTGGACTTAACTTCAAGGTCAAAGTCGAAGCTACCACCTAGGACGAAAACATCCGCGGGTTTGTTTAGCTCTACTACTCGCCCAATGAGTGGAAAAGCTGCTGCAAGAGCTCAAGCCCGTGCACTTGTGGATTTAACTGGGGTTGAAGAAGTATCCAACGAAGCTGCGGCCCGTAAACTCCACAGCTTCTACTCTGAAGAAGAGTATCGCGCACCCTCCAAACGTGAACCTTCTCCAAAGGGACAGACACCAACGCCCAAGGCAGCATTCAACATGGCTCATGTCATTAAGGGGATATCGCACTCTCACCCAGGCTCAAACAAGATCATACGAGTGGAGCGACAGGGCAATGAAAGTGCAGCGAAGCAACCAGAAGAGGGGGAAGAAGAGGAAGAAGAGGATACAGATTTCCGTTTTGCCGCGCTCTTTCATCGGATCAAGACGACTCGAAAGCCGATCGCAGTCTGCTCACTGTTGCCATTTTACCGACAGTTGATACAAGTATGTATGCCTGTACTTCTGTCCGGTGAGTACCAAAAAGAACGATCCGACAAAGAGTTGGAAGCACCAGGTTTGAGTTTCAAGAAAAATGCTGACTACGTGCGTGCGTTCCTGCCACTGATGTTGGAGGAATGTAATAATGAAGTTCAAGAGGGGCTTCGAAAATGTGCTTACAGCAATGGAGGTCATCTGCTGCGCTATGAATCAGAAAAACCACGAGAAGGAATGCGATGTATTAGCTTCAGCATCGTTCAGAAAGATGAGGGTTTACTTGCAAGCTCCCAGCCAAAGTTTAGGGGAAAGGGACGGCCAAACAGAGGGTTCAACGAGAAACTCTTCCGGAATGGAGATGTAGTGCTGCTGCAGGTTGCTGTTGGTAGTCAAGCCCAGGCCGGTTTCATGGGAAAACGAGAGTTCGTGGGGGTCATTTTGATCAGCGAGATGGGGAAGGGGCGTAGACAAACATCGTCAACGAAAAAGAGCAGCAAAAGTGAAGAAGAGGAATCGGTGAAGGTGCTCTTTCTAAACGATGGAGAGCTGGATAATGCTACTGCAAGTGTGCGATCATTCTCTACAGAAGTGTTGGCAGCAAGCGCAATCGCTGACTCAGAGTGGAAGGTTAACCCGCTTTGTAACTTGGTCACATCGGCGCGTGAGTACATCGCCCTCCGGTCTGTTGATTTGCTCCCTGAGCATTTGAGAACAGCTATTCTAACTCCCGAGGCGTACAAGTCCACACAATCAGAGCTCATACTCATCACGTCGGTGCTGGATGTGTTGCGAGCAGATAAATCAAGCGAAGGATATGCAAAAGTTGTAAAGCTCCTCAAACGCCTGGACAAGATGGACGTGATGCTTACAGATTTAAGGGTGAGTCTTGTTGTGTGAACTGTTGGATCAATTCGTTTACTAACTCCTTTTGTTCAGTCCACAAGCATAGGAAAAGCAGTGAACAAGCTCCGCAAGCACGAAGACGCAGACGTGAAAGCCCTGTCCGCGAAGCTGAAAGAGAAATGGACAAGCCTCATGGATAAAAAAGACACTTTGGAGCGTCCACCTCGGTTTTTGGCACCCGAGCTGTGGGATGCTATCAAACCTCAGTACAACTCGTCCCAGCTGCAATCTATCCACAGCGTGCTGAATAACTACAATATGGGTGTGTTCCTGCTCCAGGGACCTCCAGGAACGGGTAAGACAAAAACGATTATGGGCCTCCTTAGTGGGCTACTAGCACTGCGACTACCCGTTACAGCAGTGATGCCGATGGCGAGTCCGAAAACCAGTACAAATGCTCAAGCGAAGGGAGGTTTTAACAACTTCGAGACTGCACGGTCTCGAGGGGTGAATAGTGGGCAAACGGGTGGACAATCAGCTCGTAATGGGGCTGAACCAGCATTCTCATTGAGTGGGGTTACTTCGGCACTTGGTAGTATTCTTCGTCGCTCCTCGGATTCCACTACAGCTGCTACAAACCGAACTACGATTCAATCTCTCAAGAATTCTGGTTCATCACGCAGTCGACTGGAAAGCAAGTTGTCATCACGGACATCACATCAACCAGGATCAAGCCTGGTGGTGAAACGACGTGTTATCTCGAGAGCAGCATCAGAGCGATCGGCAAGCCGAATGAACAACATTCTGCTTTGTGCACCGTCTAATGGTGCTGTGAACGAGCTCGTGCTGCGAATTGTTACAGACGGGCTGATGGATAGCACAGGACAGGTCACGAAAGTCCGAGCCCCAAGTGTGCACCCAGAAGCCCTGTCGGAGGAGTGGATTTCAATTGTACGCCTGGGAAACGCTGGAGAGGACGCACCAGAGATTGTAAATTCGGTTTGCTTGCCTCACATCATCAGGCGAGAAATGGCGATTCACCCAAAAGCGATTCAGCTGCACTCACTGCAAGACACACAACGACAGTTGCGCAGCTCTATCCGTGATTTTCACAACAAAGAAGAGGACCCTAATGGCCCCAAGAAGGATCGAAAGGCGCTAGCCAAGATGCACCAACAGCTAACGGAATGCTCCGGTAAGATCAGACGATTGCGAGATGAAGTGACCGCGATTCGGGGCAAAATGACGGAAACCATATTATCCAAGGCGAGCATCATTGCTTGTACACTGTCAAAGGCTGGAAGTGGTGATTTCTCTGAGTTGAAGCACGGATTTGATGCGCTCATTATCGATGAAGCAGCACAAGCAGTAGAGTTGAGTACTCTTGTCCCGATTCGGGAGCGGGTCGCTCGAGTTGTGTTGGTTGGTGATCCAAAGCAACTGCCTGCTACAGTTAAAAGCGTTGTCGCGGCAAATGCTCGGTATGACCGTTCGCTGTTCGAACGGATAGCAGAAAGTGGGGTCGCACCTTCAATGCTTCGAGTGCAGTATCGAATGCATCCGTTCCTGCGCGATTTCCCATCTAAAAGGTTTTACGGAGGAATGCTGACCGACGGACCCAGCGTTATGGAGCGTGTTCAGAAGGTATGCCCTGGCGTATATGCACATACGAGCTTTCAGCCTTTCCTGCTGTACGATGTTGACAACTCGAGGGAGGAAGACATGAACGGATCAAAGTACAATCGCGTCGAGGCAGCGTTTTGCGTTAGCATGTGCCAAAATATGTTCGAGACCTGCGCCGATGTGCGCAAGAATAAGTGGAGCGTCGGCTTTGTGTCTCCTTACAAGGAACAAGTGCGTGTACTTCGTCAAGAAATCACCCGTTCGGGGATCCCAGCGAGCGTATCCATCGAAGTGAACACGGTCGACGGATTCCAAGGCCGAGAGAAAGATGTGATTGTATTTTCGTGTGTTCGATCCTCTCGCCGGGGAGGTATTGGTTTCTTGCGTGATATTCGACGATTGAATGTGGCCATCACGCGTGCGAGATTTTGCCTGTACGTGGTTGGCAACGTAAATACACTGGTACGTGATGAAACATGGGCAGCTCTAGTTAAGAGCGCCCGTGATCGTAAGTTGATCATTCGTACTGAGGGCGAGCCATTCCCTACTGTGGTCAAGAGGCTAGAAAGCGACAGGTATAGCGATTTAGCGGAACACTACAAAATGATGCACGAGAAAGCGTCGCTGAAGTCTACGCCCACTGCGAAGCAAGCAAAGGATAAATCTGAAAGAACGTCGGCTGAGGTTTCGAAGCCAAACACCCCGAAAGACGACGGGAGTGTGAAGGTGGAGACAAGCAGTAACGGAACACGCAGTGCACTTCAGGACGATCAGAAGATGTCTGACCCCGTTAAGTCGTCTTCAGAGCCTGTAGCACCTGAATTGAAGGCGGAATCTTCTCGGGATCAGACTGAGAGCGAACAAGTAGTGAAACAACTGGGTGATAGCCACAAACGGCCGGCGGATGGTTCGGATGCAGGTATTGCGAAGAAACCACGTACCTCTACGACTGTGACTCCTTCTCTATCGGACTTGCAAGGCCAGTATGAGATCAGAAGCTTTCGGGATAGAAGTAGCTCATCCACAGCGGATTCACGTCGGCGAGACGAGTTTCGTTCGCATGAAAGAGCTTCTGATCATCGTAGGAGGGAGCATACAGACTCTTCTAGAAGAGAAGTCCGGCATGAGGAGCCTAGCAGATCTCGCGACAACAAGGGCTCATTTAATCGAGAAAAAGGCAGTCGAAGAGATTTGGATCGCCAGGATGCCCGGTACCGCAGCGACGATCGGCGTGATCGTGATCGTCATCATGATAACCGGAACAGATATGGCCCAGTACAGCCAAGAAGCACATCTCACTCTCGACCCGCTCCGCTTGCGACTAAACCTCCACAGTCCATTTCAGAAAAGGAGTTCTGCCAGGCGAATGAACCTCCGCCTCCCTCCAAGGCCGATCGGATGCGTTCCATCACTCCAAGAACGAGTGGCAAGCGACCGTACCAGGATCCTCCAGCACACCCTGACCGTCAACGGAACCGTGATCATTCTTCCTATAGACCAGGTGACCGTGGTTCATCCGAGAGGACTAGCTACCGTACCGTCACGAAAGAGCCCAGCACCAGCCGCAGCAGCACAAAATCGCCCAGAAGTGCCAACGTGCTGGGCAACATCCTAGGCAGCGCGTCAAAGCTGGCGAGCGCAACTTCGCGCGTGAACGACAAGTCCAGCTCGCGCACGTCCGAGTTCTCGTAAGGCTAGTTGCGTAAGAGTTTACATTATCTCGCCACACCTCGTAGCAAAACGTGACGTTGGTTTTGATGGTTAATGGTTCATAGCACCAGACGCAGCAATGCGGCGCCAACCGCCATAATGGTACCGGCAAAACCCACCGCGTACTGCAGCATCCGCTTCTCCACTTTCTCCATGGACAGTCGAAGCTCATTCAGCGTCTCGTCCTCCGCTTGCTTCTGCAGTAGAAACTTCTTCTCGAGCTCGGCGATCTCCATGCGGATCTTGTCAAAGTCGATCTTCTCCAGCATGCGAATGTCCTGCTTCAGTGTATTGAAGTCACGCTCCAGTAGCTCTCGCGAGTGGCGCTGCGCAATATCTGTTCATCCCAGAGTTATCATCGTCAATCGAGCCACCGTCCATTGATCAAGACAGCAGCGCAGCCTACCGAACTTGAGCGTCGAGTTAAAGACGCGCTCCGACAGCTCGGCCTTGAGCTCCACGTGCTCGGATTTCGTTGCCAACTGGGGACAATACTGGACACTAAGTACACAATCCAGAGCAATAGAGAGGACACCATTGCAAGCACTTACAATACGAGACTGAGCCTCCAACGAGTCGGCCATGGCGTCCTTCATGACGAGCAAAATGGCCTCCGACTGATCCACCGAGAAGCCTGTGAAATGCAAACTCAGGACTCAGTACAGAGCAATGACACCCCACAACGATCAGCTGCAATCACACCTTTCTCCTGCAGACTCTTGACGACATGGTGCGTGTCAAAATGCAGCGGTGTGTCGCTGCTGCTGGTGGAGAAGCAGCGACGGCCAATTGCCAGCTGCGTCGTCGGTCTTCTGCTTGCTGCTCCGTACGGTGCAGGAAATTGCTGGGTGTGTGTTGTATTCGCAAGCGCTTGGAGCTGCTGAGGCAGCAGTGCAAGCGCTCGCGTCCGCGGCGCAAGGGCGACAACTCCAGCTCGAGCGAGCATGTTGCGTTCTGAGCTTTGATTTTGATGCAGAAATTGTTTGCGCAAAAGACCACCACAAGAATGTGTGCAGCTGTCTACATGGACGATACGATCTGTCAGTTTGAAGCATTTTCTAGATCAGTTGAGCAGGAACAGCTACGAGTTGACTCGAGCGGATAGTAGTCTCTCATTTTGTCATTGGTCTTCATTGTCTGTCACTCATAAGGCAATGTCTGTCCCTGGTGAAGCGAGCAGGTTGCTCTGGCTGCCCTGGTAGAAGTCCGTCGCAGCAGTACAAGGTGCAGGCTTGGCGTTCCCTCGCGTCTTTGCCCGAGCCCAGCCTAACCGACTCACGCCCCGCTCACTTCGCCACAGAAATGGCTTAATGGTAGCCAGACACCTCCTGGAAGTGGCCGCCGGGGTTGAACTTGAGCAGGAAGTTGGGCGCCTCCTTCTCGAGCTTGGAGGGCTCCACGTCCAGCTCGCGCAGGCCGGGCAGGTCCGACGTCTTGACCTCGTTCAAGCTGAGACGCGTGGCCCAGTCCTGCGTGAACTTGGGGTCCGGGAACTGCTCGCAGAACTTGCCGATGGCCTGCGCCACGGGGAGCGGCAGGTTGATCAGGCTCGGGTTGCGCTTGGTGATGTCGAACAGGTAGTCCGCCAGCTCCTTGTACGTGAACTCCTCGTCGCCGACGAACTCGAAGGTCTTGCCCTGGATGGTCTCGTCCTGCGTGATGTGGTAGATGGCCTTGGCCACGTCGTTCACGAACACGGGCTGGACAACGGCGTCGCCGTTGTTCACCACGGGCACGCCGCCATAGTCGAGGCGGTTGCCCATCCAGACCAGAAGTCGGTCCTCGGGGCCGAACATGTTGGACGGCCGCACGATGTTGGCCTCCGGGAAGGCCTTGCGGACTGCCACTTCACCGCGGAACTTGGAGGCAGCCCACTCGGAGGGCGAGTTGGGCTGAGCCAGCAGCGACGACACGTGCACCAGACGAGGGACACCGGCCTCCTTGGCGGCCTCGGCAATAGTGCGGGCCACGTCCACGTGCACGTCATCGTACGAGTAGTTGATCCACCACGGGAGGATGTGCTTGGTCTGGTAGTGCTTGCCAATGAGGTTAATGACGATGTCCGAGCCCTCAACAGCCTCCAAGATGGAGTCGTGGTCGCGCGGGTGGAAAGGTTGCTGCGCTACGTTGCCCAGGTCGGCCGACACGCGCAGGTGCGCCACCTCCGAGTCGTCTCCACGGTACGGCAGCACGTATCCGTTTCCGTTGAGGCCTGCAGGAGCATACAAAGTCAGAGATCAAAGAGGCACTCGGACGCACCGCCGGAACGCAACGACAGGGAACGCACCCAAGTGCGCGCACACGTAGCGACCCAGGAAGCCCGTGGAGCCGAATACCGTGGCCGTGATGCCGTTGCCGCGCACGCGACCCACCGGGTGGCGGAGCGCCGCCTTGGCCACAGGAGAGAGCGCCGACATGAAGCCTACCGAGCCGATACTTGCCAGTTGTTGGGCCCCCTTGACCGCACAAATATCTGCGGCTGGCACGTTTGATCGGACTTAAACGGATGTATTATGTGTATTGAACACCATATTGTATGACACGAGGGTTAGTGAAAGCAAGACTTAAGTGCGGAAATGATTAGCGCATGTAGTCGAGGCGGCCACGCTATCGTCAAAGGCTTTGAAACCAGTAGGGTGAAGGAAGCCTCGCTGCTTGCTGTAAGCTTGTCATTTAGTGTGGAACAGCATCCAGAGCGACGCAGCATTTATGTACGTGCACGCACTGCTTTCAGCATTCCAACTCGAAAGTATATACCCTGTACAAATCGAATGTGAGAGGCGTTCGACATTCCATATCATACGTGTTTAATCAACCTCTGATATTTGATACAGGCGAAGCTGGTACGAAAATATTTGTGCGTCTTTTTTAGCCCAAACGTGACCAGGTTTACTGCAGTTTGGTTCCCCCCAGCAGCAGCAGCAGCGTCATCCGCCGCCATGAAGCTCGTGGTCAAGAAGGAGCAGGCGTACGCGTCACTAGACATGGAGTCGCCGCACGTGGCGCCCATCCGACGCAGCAACTCGAACCTCTCCAACGTGCAGCTGTCCCCTTCGGCGGCCTCCACCATCTCCATGAGCTCGGAACGCAGCGGCACCTTCGGCAGCCAGGGAAGACACAACAGCGACGAGAACGTGCGGCCCTTCTACAACAACGTGGCCAACGACATCTTGGCGGCGCTAGACGGACCGGTTCGGCAGCTCGCGTTCGAGACCAAGGGCGCGCTGCTGGCGACGGGGTGCGTGCATCGATCGTAGTGCTGATGGAACTCGTGTCTTAGCGCTCATTTCTCCCTTGTCTTCGTGTGTTTACGGCAGGTTTGCAGCGACGTGCTACTTATTAGCTTGGTTCCAGGCAGTGTTGATCCCGTTCTTCCTCGCCATCTTCTTGATGTGAGTTGACGCCGCTTCCTAGGAGAATGATTGTTGTAGTTGACTGGATCACTTTTTTCTCATGCAGGTACCTCGTGGACCCGCTGGTGGAAATCATTGACGTGTCGCCCAAGTATTTCCTCTGCATTTGCACATCGCGTGGGCGCCATGCCCGGAGGAAGTCGCGCGGTTGCTCGCGTGCGTTCGCTTCGCTCGTCGCCGTTAGCTTGGTGTGTGTGTTCTTCGGACTGCTTGGCTACATTACTGTGCTGTCAGTCCATGCGCTGGACGCTAGCGCTTACCAAACGGGTTACAACCGTCTTGTAACGGGTGTTGAGCACATCCTCGAGCAGATCGGACTGCCAGTCAACATCACGACGACGCTGCACGACAACGTGGACAAGCTGGCGCGGATTGTGGTGACGGAAACCATGGACTTGCTCTCCGTTATGTTCGTGACGCTGATTTACCTCACGTATTTCCTGTGCACGCGTACGCGCGCAAGCGATGCTGGAGGCGTTTGGTCCAAGATCGACCACGACATCCAGCGATTCGTAACTTTGAAGTGCTTCCTCTCACTATTTGTGGCCTTGCTTGTCACGATTGTGTATGTTTCGCTGAACGTCGGGCTGGCTATCGTATGGGGAATGCTAACGTTCATCCTAAATTGGATCCCCAATGTCGGAGCTATGATCGCGTCAGTTGCCCCCATTTGCATCATCGCAATCACACCTTCCGATCTGATGAACCCTATGGAGAAATTTCTAGCCATGGTGCTCCCCATGTGCTTTCACATGTTTGTTGGCAACTTCGTGGAGCCCAAAGTGTTTGGCCGGAAACTCGAGATTGACCCGGTGGTGGTTATCCTGTCGCTTTCAGCGTGGGGTCTTTTGTGGGGAGTTGTCGGCATGATGCTGTCAGTACCGCTCACTGCTGCGTTTAAAATTATGCTGAGCCACCTGAAGCTGTGGCCTGAGTTCGTGGCTTTGGTAGAAGGAACATACTTCACTCGGTTCGGCAACAAGGCAGCCGGATACAAAAAGGAGGAAGATGACAAGGAAGATTTTACAACAATGGAGGTGCGAACCGAGAGTGAGAAGGAGCGTGCGAATGGCGGCCACATGCGGGCATAACATGATTCTCCAACAGGTAGCAGCATTTTCTTTATTCTTTTATGAGTCTTCACGTGTGTTATCTTGTGTCAGTTGGATTTTGTAGCGCTAACGCAACACCGATTGCCAAAACGAAGACAAACAGCGAGGCTGTTTGTCGGTCTGCTGAAGAAGGATCGTGTAAGCACTTACACCTGATTGCTGCTTCCTCTTCGCTGTATTCTCTCCTGCACAGCACCTCATCTACAATTTCGACGGGATAATCCTCGTAGTTGGGCGGCTTGGCAGCCCGGTTGTCGTTGAGAAACATGAGTACGCCACCGCAAGTATGCCTTGAAGCGTTGCAAGGGACGTCGTTGAAGCCCGTGGGCGTGTGCGCTTCACCACATTCCGAGTCGGAGCAGTACCACGTGGACGTCGCGTTGTCCTGACAGACGTGCTGTTGGTCCTGGCAATCCGGCCACACCTTGTGCGGCACGACGGGGGAGTTTGGCGAGCAGATCGTTTCGCGGTCATCTGGCAACGAGAGTCCGCAGTCGGAAAAAGCTTCGGCGCCATGTTGTCCGCGACGGTGGCGCAGATCTTCACGGATTTGGTGCTTGAGTCGAAAAAGTGCGTGTCCAACGGCGGTGAAAAGTGTACTGGTTCTTCGGGGTCGCACGCGTAGCAGAAGACAAAGGACAGGAATCGCTTGGCTGCGTTCTGGAATTTCTCGCAGGCTGGCCCGGCTTCAATTAGCGCGAGGAACTTGCCGTTGATGTCTGCGTCGTGTGCCGGCAGACAGCAGCTTGTCGAGCTGTACCAGTTGCAGAATACCAGTGGCTGAATGTTCTGTAGGTGTAGCGGGCAAAGCAACAGCACGAGCCGTTAGATACACGAAGTTGCAGGGCCCGACAAAGCCAAGTCGCACCTTCCTGGGCGGGTCCTGCAGACACTCACACGCGCCGTCCTCCGCCGACACGGGCTCTATTGCCAGCAGTGCAATGAGCAGGTACAGGAGTGCAGCGATGACGTGCATGCCGCTCGCTCCCGAGCCAAGAGCAACAAACATCGATCGGCCATTTTGGCGCTGGGAACGCCTCGACCGTTGCAGAAATCCGAACCGACGGCGGTTGTCATCGACATTGCACGCAGCTACAGGAATCGCTCTAAGCTCTCTGCTTTGCCGCCATTGCCAAGTACAAACTGTATTGCTGCCGTGTTGCCGCGCATGGAGTAATCGCTCGTGCGTTTGGCCCCCGTGATCACTCGCAAAGTATCCATCTGAAATCAGGTCCATTTTCCACCAATCGCAGCGCGACCAGCCTCCTCTTCCGTACGCAGTCCGTCCACATCTCATTTCGTCTGGTGGGCACCTCCTCCTCGACGCCTTCTCCTTCTCTACGTCACCCACCGCCACCATGGCCGACCTCAGCTCCTCCGACTATTACGAGAACTTGGGCGTGGCGCGCACCGCCACGGCGCAGGAGATCAAGACGGCGTACGCTTCTTCTGAGTGAAAAAAGAGGAGGAAGAAGGGAAGGGGCTAACAACTGACGCTCTTTACTTTCTACTGTCTGCAGCTACCGCAAACTTGCCATCAAGTACCACCCAGACAAGAACCCGGCAGACAAACTCACGGCTGAAGCCAACTTCAAGATCGTGGGCGAGGCTTACAATGTGCTCTCGAACGACGACACGCGCAAAATCTGTACGTGGAATGCTACAATTGATGCACAAACTGTGGAAGGAGTAACTGATTGCTGACTGCTGTGGCTTGCTTTACTTTACTTGCAGATGACATCTACGGCAAGGAGGGACTGGAGGACGGCGCGTTGCCCATGACCAAGGAGCGCGCGATGGAAATCTTCGAAGAGTTTTTCCGCTTCGGCGACGCCATGGACCCGGACGCACCCGAACGCTCCAAGGGTCTCAAGCGTGCGGCTGGAGGTGCAGTGTATGCGCCTGCCAAAGGACTTCTCTACGGAGGCAAATCGATTGTCGGCGGCGTGATCATGGGATCGGTTGCGATCGTGGCAGGAACTGGCGCCATGGTCGTCAACATGGCTTCAGGCATTAAAGAGATGGGCGAGGCTGGAGTCAACGCCGCTCGTAGACGCAGTGCGAGCAAGCAGGCGAGCGACAGTGAGACGGAAGTTCCCGTTGCCACAGTGGTGGATGGCCCCGCGGAAGTTGGAGCTGACGGTGAGCAGAAGGTGGCGATCGAGGTTGCCAACCAGAAACCCACACCCACCTTCATGGGCGGGTTGAAGAAGGCGACGGTTGGCGCTATTGCAGCTCCCGTTGCGGTACGTTGCGCTCGCGAGCGTTGATCACTTTCATGACGAGAACCTGTGACTGATTGGTATTGTGCGATATTGCAGGGTATTGTTACTGGAGGCGGCGTGCTGCTGGCTAGCGGTGTTGCGGCTGGTGGATATGTGGTCGGTGGCTTTGCTGGCGCTGCTACGAACGTGGCGAGCGGGATGCGTGAGGTGAAGGCTGCGAACAAGTTGGAAAAGAAGCGTCGCGCCTCTAGCGCTGCTAGCACACGCGACTCTACTTCTTCAAAGAGTTCGTCTCCAGCCAAGGATACGCCCTCATCGGCCGAGCCCTCGGTGAAAGCCGTTCCGGTTTCGGAGGAAGCTTCAGCTACAGTACAGGCGGCTCAGACTGC
Source organism: Phytophthora sansomeana (assembly GCA_032158285.1). NCBI lineage: Eukaryota > Oomycota > Peronosporomycetes > Peronosporales > Peronosporaceae > Phytophthora > Phytophthora sansomeana. The sequence continues at coordinate 831,068 of JAPDHH010000200.1, forward strand.
GTAGAGGACATTGAACACGCACGATTTCAGGCTGAAACCTGAAGTCGTTGCGTGTAGTTAGAGAGAGATATTCCATAGTAAACCCTGATCTAGTTACATCATGCTTTGAACTTGAACGCTTTAATTACATGTGCGTGCACTCGGCATTTCGAGTTGCTCTATGTACGGATCAAGCCTGGACCTCCGATGGAGCTTGCATAGCACTCATACCCTCTAGACTCTAGCTGAGTAATGAGCTTCGCCAAGTCTTCGTTACTCAAGCTGCGAGGCAAGAGAGAAATCGTGCAACCACCACCTCCAGCACCGGTCAACTTTGTAGCCCCGTTAAACTGTTTGCAGATACGAGCGACCTCATCAATTTGCGGGTGACCCACGCCTAGATCATTGAGAATTTGCTGGTTATGCTCGATCTCTTGGGCAAGCACCTCCTCAGACATCACCCTCCGCTCACCAAGGGCAATGAACTTCTCCACGAGCTGCTGGATGGTGTCAAAGTGATTCTGCACCTTTTGGCGGTCAGATTCGTAGAGTTTTCGGACATTGCTGACCTGCTCTCTCGTAGAGCGAGGGACGCATGTGTTGACCAAGAGAAAACGAAATTTGTTCAGTTGGCACTGGATGCGACGGAAGGTTGGCTCCGGGTGCTTCTGAAACACTAGAGTACCACCAAAGCACGACACCGTGTTATCTGCCCCAGAAGGCGATCCGTGCAAAATCACTTCAGCGCCAAACGCGTACGAATTGATAAACTCCAGCTCATGCTTGCGAGTGTCGCCTGACAGTTCCGCAAAGGTCCCGGAGAGTGCCACAGACATCGCAGCCGAAGAGCCCAATCCTGCACCAATTGGCAAGTTGCACGTCGCCACCTCTACATGTAATCCACCTTTCGTACTACACAAAACATAGCAGATTACAAAGGTTAATCGCCATCAAACGCACACGAGCAGACGCACACACTAATCCTACCCACTCAGGTACCCAGACGAACGCAGCAACGCGCAGCACAGGAACAACGGGGCTCTCATTGCCTTAGCATCTTCCGGCGTCTCTCCATCCAGCACCTGTTCGATGCGCGTCATCACCTCTTGTGCCGGGGTCGGCACATAGTGCACCTCCTCTTCAAGTCCTTGGACCACTTTCAGCAGCGCAGAGGTCGCGTACGCACGTCGGAGTGGCTGCTTGTCACGCGTAGACTTGATGTCCTTGCAGGAGAATTCGATCGTGGGCTCGGCGCCTGCAGATTCAGCAATGCGAGTCTGCAACACGAAACGAATGAGTCACCGGAACCGCCTCAACAAGGGATTAAACGTTTCAACGCACGATTTCCGCCTGGATGCGCAGATCCGACAGCGCCGCCGCCACCACGGGGCAGCCGTACACCACAGCGTGCTCTCCAAGCAGCAGCAGCTTCCCGGGCGCCGACACCCGCACGACGTCGCGGTCTCCTGCCATGAAGTTTGGCAACTGTCCGTACGCCGCGCACTGATGTACCAGAAATATGGTACACTCGCTCTCGCCACTAGTTTTTACGAGCATTTCCCGACTCGAGAGTATTTACGACGGCCTTCCTGGGTGAGTTGCCGCAGTTGAAGTGAGTGATGATCATATTCCGCACTGACGTAGGTACTTGGCATGGCAGACGCATGCCGACGCGGCCGTGGATGGAGACGAAGGCGGCGCAGACTCGCGCCTTGGCGGGGGACCACGTGGACGTGACGACGGGCGCCGCGCTCTTCGACCTGTCGAGCTACACGGGCGGAGCGCCGCTGATCCCCATGGGAGACGGCACCGGCGTCGGAGGAGCTCCCCCGCCTCCGCTGCCGACTTGACCGGCCCTTCTCACGCGATGTTTGACGCCCAGGAACTCATGGGCAAGAGCTCGGACGCAGAGGAGAAGAAGATGGGCCGACCCAGCCACCCGGCCTGGCAGTTCTTCCTCCGCGGAGAGAAGCGCAATCGCTTCCACCACAACGCGTACTGCAGGTTTTGCAGCGACAATGGAGCGGACCCCGTGGCGGTCCGAGGCGTGTCTGGGAACATGATCCGTCACCTGCAAAAGTGCATTTACTGCCCCGCAGAGGTGGTGACGCAGCTCAAGTTGCTCTGCGCGCAGAAAGATGCCGCAAGCTTTAGCAAGAAGCATCAGTCGAACCGTAGCGTTGACTTTTTTTTGCAGGATACATCGCCTGCTCCGAAGAAGAAGACCCGGCGAAGTGAAGGGCAAGGAGACGGAGCGTCTCCGCCCCTGCGGAACGCCGCTGTGCGCAAATCCGGGGCGTTGACTGCAAAGTTGAGTGCTCTTACACAGGACACGACCGGAGTGGAGGATTTTATGCCGCTTCAACTACCTTTGCTATCTGCAGAGATGAATGAAGGGCTCACATCCAGTATCTCTTCTAAACCGATAAGTTACGATGAAGCTCTCTCTACACCGAAGAAACCAATGGCGCCAGCGAGACCTCGAATCCGGGATAGTGCCAAAAAGAACGGGAGAGTTCGTGCTACGCAACACCAGCGGCAAGTCTCATATGAACCTCCAATGACTCAAGCAGCAAATGCCACGGCTAGCTCAGTCGCTTTGAATAAGTTGGTTATCTCATCGACCGTGTCGGCAGGTCTGCCTTGGGATTGGGTGTGGATGGAGCAGTCTGTTCGATTGTTTGGTGATTTCCACCAGCAGATAGAGCCACTGACCACTGAGTCACTGTCATCGACGGGAACCACTTCACATGGCAAGCAGATTTTGAAAATGAAGGATGAACCGGTTGGAGTTACGCTAGCAGTGAGCTGGTGGGTGGCCAAATACCCAAGATCGAGCTTCGTACTGTTTTCTCTCGTAAATGCTCTCGGTGAAGCCACTTCATGGGATATGATTGATATGGGAATCGAGCAAATTGCTCCTGAGGCTTTGGCTGAAAAAATCAAGACAAACTTGTCTAATTTGCGGAGGAGGGGGATTCATGTGATCAATATCGTCGCTGACACAGCGCTCTCATATACGGCTGCCCGCCTTGCTGTCAGTTCAAGCGAGTGGACAAGCTTGGCAATCCCGGTGCTGCCATGCTTTTCTCATTTGCTGCAATTACTCTTGGGCGTCGTCTTGACAGCATCGGAGAAATCGACGGAAACAATAGGCGAGGTTGTCGAGCTAGTGAAAACGTTCTCGAATCATCGAGTGCTGAAGGTGTTACGGCGTGAGTGTGGTGATCCTGATGCCGTTTTGCATGTCCCCACGCAAAATGACTGGTATTCATTCATTGAAACTATCGATTCAGTCCGGCAATACGAAGACATGATAAAGATTATATCGTCCAAGGTTGTGCAGGCTTCATCGGATTCCAGAGAAGCATCAGGTAGAGCTCCGAGCAGATCGAAGTCAACTAACCTGCGAAAAGACAGCGCTGGAAATACTGTGGATGAGTTGGCGGAGTGCGGCCTATCAAGTGCCACCATACGAACTATCCAGAATGCCGAGTTCTGGGAAAACGTCGTGGCACTAAGTGAACTAATGTCACCACTCAAGGAGACTTACAAGATGATGACCAGTACTTTCACGCCAGCATTCTCTCTGTCCGACATATTTTACCAATTTGGAAGAATGCAGCAACAGTACAGCGTTATCTTATCAGACTGGGAAGACACCGCAGGTGGGGGAGGTCTGCTGAGCATGTGCGTTTCCTACTGCAAACGGTAAACGAGATGTGGAAGTTGTATGACCAACCGTTAATGGTGTTGGGATACATATTCAACTACAATCTTCAGCACCCATTTTTTGCCCGGCGCCAACCTTCACTCCAGTGGCTCTCGATCGGGAAATATGCAAAGCAATATTTTCGTGGTTGGTTCTGTGCTGCATCATCAACGCGAAATCCGTCGCGGTTGTTGGCTCTCAGTGACGAAGCTGCTGCCCAGTTCATGGAGGACATTCTGGCATTCAAAGAGCGAAAGTATCCATTTGACTCAGAGTCAATGTGCGATTTTGAGAACCCCAAGTTTTTCTACATGCTTGTGTCCGACTCGCATCCGCTGATGCACATGTTCGGATCTCGCCTATTTAGCTTTGTGACTAGTACTCCACCCCTTGGTGATGTCCTCCCAGGGAAGTGTTTTATTCCATCGGCACCTTCGATGACGTGCCAACAGGAAACACTGCTACCAATTTTACGAACGAAGCTGTTCTCCCAGACAGCAATGAGACCGTCAAAAGATTTGCTTGGGTTCGTTCAAAGCAACAGACCGAAGAGTGCTTTGTCTAGCACAATTGGCAGCGGCATGCGGTTGCACTCGGAGTCGATTTCCGAAGCTGACGATACGCACCCGACGTTTCTCCAGGATTTTAATTCGACTAACAGAGCCAAGATTGATGATGGCGACGACAGGACTGAACGAATTGAGGGCAGAATTTGGAGCAAGACTCAATGGACTGTGGTGGCGAAAGAGTGGAAGGCTCATTGGGAGAAAGAAACCGATACTAGAAATCTGCTTCAAACATCAAGAGTGCTCGACACTTTCACTCCGGACTTGACACTTGATCAGATTTTCAAGGATAAGCTACCATCTCGACTCCCTCATGACCGTGAAGATGCCGTTGTCGATGTGTGAAGCAGAAAATCACATTTCTGGCTTTAGAGCTCAAACCGAAAGTTATTCACCGAGATAAAGCTGCCGTTGCTGTAATGGAATATCCAAGAACAGTTTTTCCAGAGTATCTCCATCTAGATCGCTGTTGCCTAGTGCTTCCAAACACACAGTTTGACGAGCCAAATCCTCAAATCTGATGGAGAAAACGACGATTAGGATGGGTAATACCATTTTCGATGCACTATACTAACACGTACGAAGCATGAAGTGCTTTAACTTGCTCATCTTTTCCGGATATGTTGTCGCGGAAGGCATCGTATCTTTCCAGAACAAGTAAGAGTTAGATAACGTGTGGAGTTGATCACTATCCTAGACAACGGACTTTTGATGATTTCGCTCGCTCTTTTTCGTGATCTTGTTCAGCATCGCGACAGCTTGGCGCTCGGAGGTCTCCAGTTGAGAATATTTGCTGAGATCTATTGGATCACTTGGGTTACTACGACTACTATTTGCTGGACTGTCCTCATCTGTGGCTGGTTCACTGTCCCTGGAATTTGTGTGTGGACTATCACATGGCAGCGTCACTCTTAGGTTGCCTGCAAGAAGACATATAGCTTGTTTATTGCTTACCTGTTGTTGTTGTCATCCCCACTGGATGTCTTGGGGCTAGACGTCCCTTTGGATTTGCGACGTAAATGCGCCGACGCGGAGGATACCAGTGGTGGTGGCCTCACTGCACGAGGTAATTCGACATTTTTTCTGCCTGGTGGCTTCGAAGGCAGTGGAGCAACACTCGACAATTCGCCATGCTTGGACATCTTAGCTTGAAGAGGTTTTGAAGTTATGGCGGCAGTTTTGCGGATTGATGTTATGGGCAGATCAAAATTAGCTCAAATTTACTACAAGCTGATCACTTGCTCGCAAAGGTTGCGGGCTCTAGTGCATACTGGTAGTAGTGACGCCAGCTGCGTGACAAGGATTTGATTTGTGGTTATGAGTCAAACCGTGAAGCCACCTCAGGTTTTGTTTGTGCGTCCGAAGTCAGCGGGGCCTATCCGAGGTCGACCTCGTGCTTCCACGTCACCCGCACCAGCAGTGCAGATCAAAGAAAACAACCCCTCGGCTAAATTGGTGCCGTCAATTTCGGTGACTGCGTCTGCCGCAGTACATCCATCACGCCCCCTACCTACTACAAATACTAGTAAAGTAAGACGACCTTCAAGTGCAATCGGACCAAGACGTTGCTTCACACTAGCACCGGTATCGACTCTCACTCTACCGAAGACTGCTCGTGAGGCAGACAAACTAGAAACCAGCTTGCGACGACAAGATTCTATCGATGCTGAAAGTTTTCCGGACGTTGCAAACATTTACCATGTCGTTATTGCTCGGAAGGACGCCGAAGACGCAGCAGCGCAGTTGGTACGCCGTGTCGCACATTTTCGCGCTCAAGAACAGCGTGCACTTCATGAAATGCAAACAATGAGAACGCATCTTGAGACTACTCTCACTAAGACGCCTGAACAAGCGCACCACCAGTTTAATGCAGTTTCAGCAGCTTCGATACCTCTTAATGGCCGACTCTCAACAAAACTTGACCCAAGTTCTCACCCGGATACCACGCAGACTCGGATGGCAACCGCCACCCAGCGAAAACTGAAAGTACCCCGCAGCCGCGAGCAGCTGGAGTTTCTTGCGGTAACTTCACCAGTCACCTACTCGCACAGTTGAAATGTACATATTCCACTGATAACATGTGCTCTCAATGGCCTGGTGCTTCAGAGACAGAAGCGATCACTCGAAGTGCACAAACTTGAAATTGCTCGCCAGCAAAGGGAGCGACGAAAGGTGAGCGTTTTTCCACTATTTTCTAGCCCACGACCTGATCAACAATCCTAACGCCTTTCATATACATTTACAGCAAGCTTTGGCCGAACAGAAAATGAAACAAGCAGAGCAAGAACGCAGACAACGCTGTCGAAAAGACCGCATACGAGCTGAGGAGCACCAAGTGATAGAGCAACGCCTCGAGAAGCAGGTACGCCTATCATTTTTTATACAAGTGCATTCCTTGTAATTCGCATAAGACTAATCTGTTTTGAACAGCGTCTAATGCGCGAGGCAGCCAGCAGACAGCAATATGAACGCCTCATAGCGGAAAAGCAGCGACAATACGAAGCACTGAGTCTGGTCGCTGAAATGGAAGAAGAGGAGAGAAACCTGAGGCTGCGACTGGAAGCGCTCCACTTTCATCGCGAGTACATGCAGCAGGAGCTGCGCGGTAGCTTGTCGACGGGATCTGATTGACGACAACACGCTTTTGCAATCCTCTGGGACGCTTCAAGATTTTCCCGTCCTCGACGTTGATAGAGCACGCAAGTGGCACTTGAAGTGAACGACTCGCGGGCGGCAGCGGTATCGCGTGGAGGACTAGTATCCAGCAACAGGATCGATGTCTTGTACGACTGCTTGTGCAGCAATGGTGCAGATGTGTAGCTCGCCTTACTTAAGTACCAGCACGAGAGGGAGTCGTGTTGAAGTGTAGAGTTTTGTCTCTTCAAACTGATCCCACAGCATTGCACACAAATTGTGTGACACAATAATGCACAGATGCATGCAGATGAAAGTGGAGTAGTCTGACAACGACAGCAGCAAAAGTGGTTTCATGGTTCGTATTGGGGGCTCTACATAACTATCAATTACGGCGTACAACGGTAAATGCATCACATCTAATGGTCCCTCAGTGCAACATCTTCAACAAGCTAAAACATTCCTAACCCAGTTGTTCCATTACAAGTCCGACATCGTAGATCAAGCTGCATTATGACGTCCCAATCATCTACTGCACACCAGCATTAGCTGTACAAACGTCTTCTGTTTGCTGCCTATCGGTACATGTGCCGGTGTTGCTGGTCACCGACGATCAACACGGCGAAAAGATGCCTCGTGTATTATATGGGACTGCCAAAACCAGCGCACTTTTCCGGTGCAATGTACTCCGTTTGTCCAGCTCCGACTCTTTGCGTCTGCATCCAGGTCCAACGGAGATGGGATGGTTGACTACTTTTTTGTATGGGTAGATGGGAGACCTGCCTGCAAAAGGTAGTCGCGCCTCCCGTTTGGTCATCTCGGACTAAATGGCTTGTAGACGAACTCCCGCCAAGCGCATCCCCGATGTGACGCGGCGGAGATGACTTCTCCAGGAAGAATGCAGCCATCCGCCAGCGCTTCAACGTCGCTGTTAAAGCGGCGATCCGCGTGTTTCGGCTCGAAAGCGCCGCCACATGAAAGTCTCTTTTGCGAAGTGTAGGATACCGATCCCCCCATCCGGCCGTGACTTGATTCCAGTATGCAAAGTCCGGCGTCACGTGCTGCTCCGCCTCGCTCGGCGGCACCAGCGACCGTCTCTGGCCGCTCACGCGAAGCGTTTTTTACTGTCGAAATGCGGTGCATCGGCCTCTAAACGAAGGGATTAGAGGAAGCGGCTGGGACGTGCGCCCCAGCCGGTGTAACTCGCTGCATCAGCACGCACCTGTCATCAGCCAATGCTGCAGCAAGTATCGGAGCCCATGCAGCGATGGCTGGTCCATGGGAGCCGCTCCCTTCTGCGCACTGTTGTGCCGACGCCCGAGTTCCCGCCACGACCGACCCACCCTGTCCGTCACGAGCGAAGCAAGTGAGTGAGTGTTCATTCGACATTTTGCCTGTAGCTGCCGTCTTGGTGAACCTGCTCACGGCCAACAATCGCCATGGAGAAGACGGGCACGATCTCGACCGCGCCGCTGCTGGAGCGCATGATGTGCCGTAAGCCCATGCAAGTGATCCAGGTGAGAGCTAAGCTCCCAGTGCCATTGGTCTTCAAGCGACTTGGAAACTAATTGCCTCTCTCTGTCGTCCAGGCTGAAGAGAACTCACAAGACCTGCCTCGCTCGCTGAGCCTTTTCGACTTGATCTGTATCGGTATTGGTGGCACTGTGGGTAGCGGCATCTTCTCGACGGCAGCCTCGATCGTGTCCGACACCGCCGGCCCGTCCGCGCTGGTCAGTTGGCTCATCGGTGGTGTGGTCTGCTGCATGAACGCCCTGGCGTACATGGAACTCACCACGCGCGTGCCTTCGTCTGGAAGTACCTACGCGTACGCCTACCACGCCATTGGTGAGATGCCCGCGGTGGTCGCTGGCTGGCTGCTTACCCTTGAGTACGCCGTGTCCGGTGCCGGTGTGGCCCGAAGCTGGGCGCAGAAGGTCGAGGACTGGGTTGTCTACCAGCACCCGGACGCCGACGTGCACTGGCTCAACATGGAGTACGCCAACCTGCTGTCTGCTCTCATCCAGGCGCTGTGCGTCGTCGTGCTGCTTGCCGGTGTTCGCTTCGGTAAAATGTTCGTCAACGGCTTCACGATCCTCAAGATGTTCGTGGTCATCTTCATCATCATCGCCGGCTTCTGCGCCATCGACGCGGACAACTTCAGCCCGTTCGTCCCCGCTCGTCACGAGAACAGCTCGGGTGACATGGCCTACGGCACGCAGGGGATCATCACTGGCGCCACCCAGGCCTTCTTCGGCTACATTGGTTTCGACGAAGTCTGCTGTCTCGCTGCTGAGGCCAAGAACCCCAAGAAGGTCATGCCCGTCGCTGTGCTCAGCGTCGTCACGGGCACGGCCGTGCTCAGTGTGCTGTGCTCGCTCGTGCTGTCCGGCATGGTTCCGTACGCCGAGGCCACGAGTTTCCCGGACGGCTTCAAGGGTGTCGGCTGGGACTGGGCTTCTGAGATTGTCCGCGCTGGTGAGACCATTACGATGCCTGTGGTGGTGCTTATTGCCTTCCTGGCCCAGCCGCGTCTGAATTACGCATTGGCTTGCGACGGTCTCATGCCGCAGATCTTCGCCAAGGTGGATGCCAAGGGCAACTTGTTCGTGAACACCTTTATCACGGGCATCTTCTTCACGCTGGTGGCGCTGATCGTGCCCTTTACTACGTTGTGGGACATTGTGAACTTTGGCATTCTCGTGTCGTTCGTCCTGTCCAACTCGTCCCTCATGATGATCCGCATGTCGGAGCAGTCCCCACGTCTCGCGCCCAAGCTCATCGGATCCACGGTGGCGCTGGCCTTGTTCACGGCCTTCTTCTACCAGCAGGGCTACGTGACCCACGACTCGACGGCCTGCCTCGTGATTGCCATCATTTGCCTGGTGGCTACTGTCGGAATGACGATTGTGCTTGCCATCAAGTGCCCGCAGGTTGGCAACGACCCGCAGTACTTCTCGGCGCCGCTTGTGCCGTTCATCCCCATGATCTGCATTCTGGCCGACTTCTATCTCGTCGCTCAGATCAGCAACTTGGGCTTGATCCTCGGTGTCGCCTGGGTGCTGGTCGGAGTCCTCTCGTACTTCGCGTACGGCCAGCAGCACGCTGCCAGCCGCAACGGCTGGGCTGAGCTCCTGCAGTACCACCTGCCCAGCATCAACAGCGTTGGCGATGACAGCTACGTGGGCACGCGTCCGTCCCTCAACGAGGTGCGTCCGTCGATGAACTCGATGGTCAAGGACAACTAGGCAGGAATTGGTTACAGTAATGCAGCACGAAAAGGTTTCGTGCAACAAACAAAAACTTTTATTGCAAAAATAGCCCAGTATCATCGTCAACGTTTTCAAAATTACGTGGTATAACCATGCTCTTGAGAGTACATGTACCTGCACGAAACAGCCCTAATAATAAGGAATAAGGAACAACACAGAACTTGAATGGTAAAGCGCTCGAGTTATACTTGTTCGCCTGCTTTCCTTCTTGCTGGCTTACCCATCCTGACAAAAAAATGCACTTGTGCTGCTGTATCCTAGTTAGTTGGTCGTGTGGTTTGATCAGGTACTTAATGACCCGCATAGCCGTCTCCACTTTTCGAAGCGATGTTGGCAATGCGGTGGTTGATACGCGCCTGCTGAGCTTGACGTGCTTGTACGATTGCATCCTTGATCAGCGTGGACGTCTGGCGGTGCGTATGTGCGAGTCTTTCAGCCGTTCGAGGTGACACGGGCGGCGTGCCGTCGAGCAGGTCGTAGTCCTGAATTTCAAGCGGCTCAACGTCAACAGCCAGCGCCTTCTTCTCCACAACTTCGTAGCTTTCATCGCTGCCACTGCTCCCCAAAACTCTCTCAGTAGGAAGTGGACGTACTGGTTCCTCATCTGCTTCCTCCTCCGACGGTGCAGCCGCCTCTTTCTCCTCTTCCGACTCGACTCGCTCCTCCTCCTCCTCCTCGTACAAAAACTCACTTTCATCAATGTTCTTCATCACCGAGTGGCTCGCTGCTCCAGCTGCAAGAGCGTTGTACTTCCGGTGCAGCCGCGCAAAGAGCAGCTCCTCATTGAGCTTGTATTTGTCCACCAGCTCGTCCACGTCCTTCAGCTTCTCCGGATTGTGCTTCGTGTAGAACGCCGTCAGTCTCTTCCTGCACATACCAAAACAAAGCATCAACAACCCACCCAAACACCCTAAAAAACCTCCTTACTGCACGCACCGAAATCGCGCTTTGGCGTCTCCTTTGCCACCGAATAAAATGATGCTGACGATCGCCCCGAAGCACAGCACGGCGCCCGTCAGGAACAGCTTCTTCTCCGCCTCCACGCTCCAGCCCAGCAGCGAGTCGTCAGCCAATTGCAGCCCCCACAGCGCGAGTTGAAGCGCCGCAATCGCCACCAGAAGCCAGAACCACGAAGGCCGCACACTGGCCAGCGCGTAGCTCAGCAGCGTCAGCAGCGCGCGCAGCACGCGCACCGACGCGTCGGCGTCCGCCCCGTCCAGCTCCAAGCTGAGGAGCGGCTGTAGCAGCAGCTGCGGACGCACGTAGCAGCCCACGGCCGCCGCCAAGACGCCCACCTTGAGTCCCGCTCCGAGCATGTTGCACGAGTGGCTTGGATGTAATTATGGCTGATTCGGAGTGTCGAGATTGAAGCTATTTTTATCCACCAATGAGAGACGAGGTGCGTGCGGATTGGCTGAAAAACGGTCAATACACTTTCTGTGAGGCGCAGACCAATATGAGCCGACTGCGGCAGCTCATGGTGCTGAGTCGCGACTTGGCGCGCTCCAAGCAGTTCTACCAGGAAGGGCTGGGGCTCAAGCTGCTGCGCTCGTCCGACACGTTCGCAGAGTTCGACACAAAGGCGGGCGTCCCACTCTGCATCAAGTTGGCGCAGAGGTGCGTGGATGGAAGCTGGAGATGGAATGACCAGAGGATTTATAAGGAGGTTTTGACTGGTTGCAACTTGATAGTGAGGCTGCGTGTAGTAGCGGATACTCTCCGTTCCTGAACTTTGACATTCCGGATCTTAGCGACGCAGTGCCGAAGCTGCTGATGCTCGGAGCGATCATGGACGGCCCCATCAAGTATCCGGCACATGGGAAGGTGGGGATTGGAGTGGGAAGTTGCAGTCGACAGCTCGTACTGACGGTCATTTTTGGCTTTTGGTGTAGGTGGCTGCGCTGCGATCGCCCGATGGAGTGATGATTGGTCTGTACGAGCCCAACTCATGGGACAATGTAACTTCAGCATGACTTTGTTCTTTGGCTAGAGTTGTCCGTACCCGGTCTCCTTCTCTCTTGCTCATGCTATCGAGAGACTGACCTATTTCACAGTCTGGCTACGGAGTTGCTAGATGATGTGTCATTGACAAAGTACTTATACCCTGGTGAAGGTGGATCGACTACTATGAAACTAACTGACGATGCCCAATGTCCTCGCTACAGACTGGCCCCAGATCGTGCGTGACGCACAGCCTGAACTTATAGAGAAATGGCTGCGACTACTGCGCCAATGCATAGCGTATTCCGGAGCTTCGCGCGGGATTTCTGAAATCCTTCTTCTTGGTTTGGAGACTGAGCGTGAGGGTGCACGACGGCGTTGAAGGGCGTAAACGTGAGTCGTACTGGAGAGGATTCACTCGCGCTGTGAAGGACAGCTCCGAAGTCCGACAGCCTTGCGCCTATCATGCTTGAACCGTTGGCCGACCGCAGCACCATACCCTGGCGTACACCAAGCAGTCTCGCCGGCCCAAGTACTTCCGACACAACAATCGGCGACGGCGGCGGAGTGAAGTTGAGCACGCACGGGGAGCTTGAGTTCTGCAGAAGGTCGATCACAGCTTGCAAGCTCATCCTGACGACTGACACCTTTCCAACACCGACGAGCTCTTGACCTGGAGATACGTCGCTACGCATGCCTGGAACGTCCTTCACGGCCACTCCTCCTTGAGGCATCTCGATGAACGTGAGTCCGAGTCGCTGGTTCTTGGACCAGACCAGTCGTGTGGGTCCCTCTTCCTCTAGAAACCGCGACTTGGCTCGCTGCAGCGTCACGCATAGCGCGCCGCCGGTATACACGATGGTCGTCTCTTTCAAGGCGGCCGAAGACTGCAGAGAGGCTGGCGGAGGTGGCAGTTTGGCGTCGAGGCCCTGCGTTTGCCGCTTGCTGCACCCGAAAAAGCGCATCGTCTCAAGAGCGTCGTCACGTGAGCGCTGCGCGTGCGTTTGCCAACTGCAACCCGCTGCAACCAACGCGGCAGACGCTTCCTCGCCTTCGAACAGATGAAAGTGGTCAGCTGTGTGAAACTGGTCGAGTTTCTTGGCGCGTCGATGGCGGGGCATTTACGAGCTGCTCACGCTGCCTGTCCATCCGCCTGTCCCCATTGCAAGACCCCCATTCTATTGCTGCTACTTGACTGGGAGCTACCACAGGCCCATGGTTGCAACGATTGTAGTGCTTCCTCCTCGAATGCCCACACCAACAAGTCGCATAGTGACATCCGCTCTTCACCCCCATGAACAGCAACTATTGTACATGCAGTCTGATTTTCTCTCGGCATACAAACCGCTATACAAAACCAGCATTCCGACATACCCAGTCCTGGTCTGATACTGTGGCACAAGTGAATTCGCTTCGGATCCGGCAGCATGGGGAACGTCACGAGCTGGCTGGCGCTGTGCTTCTACCCAGAGGACCAAGTGCTTTGGGCGGCGGCGCGCTACGGCGACGCGCGGGCCATTCGCTCGGCGGTGTCCCACCTCACGCCCGAGACGCGCACGTATCTCGAGTTCCAGGAGCCCTATACGGGCCGCACGGCGCTGCTGGAAGCGGCAGCCAAAGGCCATCGCGAGTGCGCGCGGCTGCTGATCGAGGCTGGCGCCAATTGCAACGCCAAAGACCTCAAGATGAACACGCCGCTGCATCTCGCGTGCAAACGCGGCAGACCGGACATGGTCGAGTTCCTGCTGGACGTTCCGCGAGTGAACCCGTTCGAGATCAATTTGTACATGAAGACGCCGCTGGACTTGGCCAGGAGCAGGTTCGCAGAAGAAGAGGAACAGGACGAGGCGGAGCCGTTCGCCAAGTGCATCGAAGCTTTGGAGAAGGTGCGCGGCGTGAAAAGTTTGGTGTCTGTTTGCTGTGCTCTGACACTTGTCGGTGGTGTAGAAATTCTGTTTGTACAGTGGCTGGTTGTATGAGAAGACTGACAACGTGCTCTCGCTGGTGTCGGGGATCTCGTCGCTCAATTCGTGGACGCGCCGCTTGTGCATCGTGCTGGAGCGTGGCGACCCAGATGTACTGGAGTTGGCACTGTTTAGCATGAAAGAAGGCGGAGGCGTGCGTCCAGTGTGCCCGTCAACCGTGATGCTGTACAATGTCGCGGCTGGGATGGAACCTACCAGCGACCCAAGATGGTTTAGCCCCAAGGACTTCACGTTTGTTCTACGTGGAGACCAGCTGAACAAGTGCCATTACCGTGCCAGTTCGGCTCTTCAGAACCCCGTTCACTTGGCTGCAGTTGACCAGGCGAGCTTTGATGCGTGGAAGAGTTTCTTCACTCACCAGCAACAGCAATTGGCCCAGCGAGCCCACCTTAACCGGAGTCTTCACGATCAATTAAGACCAGACGAGTCCCGACACAACAATCTAGCAGGTTGGAATCCCAGTTCTCAGTTTGCAGCGACTGCTGCACCGATGGCAGCCGTGTCGCCAGGAATTGGTCCAGAAGAAGATGAAGACATTCGAAGAGCTATCCAACTTTCACTCCAAACGGCCGCGGAAACGGGTCACGAGCCTAGTGCTACCATGGAGCTTTCGCCGCCATTGCCAGTGTCAGCTCCGGACTGGGATGACTGGGAGGGATGTGAATCTAGTGGAAAAGAGGCTTCAGCTTCTGTAACAAGTGCTGTGGTAGCAAGTGAACTCGACAGTGAATCAGGCGAGACATCGTCGGCCTCAGAAGACAAACCTTCAGCGATCAATTACGGAAACACACCAGCATACGCACCAATCGGTGAATGCGTCATTTGCTTTGACGGTCCGCAGTCGGCCGTTTGTGTCCCGTGTGGCCACAATGCGGTGTGCATGAAGTGTGCCGAGGAAATTCTATCGACGACTGCAGAGTGTCCGGTTTGCCGTGCCCACATCCGCGAGCTCATCAAGCTTTACCGAGTCTGACCTGAACATATTGATATTTGTAGTTGTAGCTTTGATTTCGAAGGTGGTGGTGGAAATGGCCGATCAGGAGGTTGGTATCCTCAAGAAGGCAAACCATGTTGCTCAACGATGAAAACGTTAACAAGAAAATTAAATTATGTAGCAACAACGAAGCTGGTTCCTTCATAAAAGCACTCACACGCGATAAAGGCGAATAACTTCTCTCACTTGCTGGCGGCACACCGGACACAACCGCGTAGTGTCAAGGAGTTCCTGTGCGCATTCCATACAGACGGCGTTGTGGCCGCACGGAACGCACACCGCTTCCTGAGGTCCATCGAAGCAAATCACGCACTCGTCCACATTGTGCGTTTCCATGTTGTGGCTTGGGACGCTCTTCGCAACAGGAGGTGCTCCAGCAGTAGAAGAATCGTCGTCACGAAGGAGCTGCACAATCTCCACGCCATCAGGCCCGACGACTGTTTCTGAGTATGCCAGCGTTTCTAGCATTGTGTCGGAAGGTGGTGGGGCGGATGGTGCCGAGTGCGTTCTGGAGCTCCGCCGTGCTTCTTCCAGTGACAACTGCAAAGCACGCTCTAAATCACGCTGCTCCTGTAGCAGCGCAGCTTGCGTCGGGCTTGTGCTCTGAGCAGGAGGTGCAGCGGGTTGTGTGCGTTGAGGGTGCTGGGCCCGTTGGTCTTGAGCACTTCCAAACGCCGTAGAGATCGGATTCGCTGGAGGATTAACCTGTTATGCGATATCCTTCGGTTAGACAAGATATACTTTGCAAGATCACAGTAACGGAGGTGTCCTTACCCGAAGGCTTGTCAAGAATGTCTTCCAAGCGACAAGTTCGCTCTGATTTGTAGCAGCAAACTCCATCGGCTGTACAGCTGAGGCGCGGCTGGTACCAAGCTTACGGGAAACCTTCAAGGACAAGCGGAAGTCCTTACGATTGAGCCACGTAGAGTCATCACTCTGTTGAATGCCGTCGCTCGTCCGGTACAACAGCTCCGAGCTGTTTACAAATGAAAATCCACGTTACTACCAGCACCAACTCAAACGTTCCCAACATCAAAAAACGCACCTCGGGACCGGAGGACGTCGCTCTCCCGGTTTCATCGGAAACAAATCGATCTCGACCACAGCTCGCTCAGAAGTCCGCAGCACCATCGCATACCTGCTCACACCCTCCAATTAAAATTCGATCCCCTCTCCATTGCAACAGTCTCCTCCCCACCAACCTCTTCTTCCACGAGTCCAAGCCCGATAGACCCGAAGCAAGAGACAAAAAGTTGTCTGCTCTCTCATACAACCAGCCCGAATAGAGACACAGTTTCTAGAGCCACAACATCAAACACCATCAACATCTAACATCTAAAACCCAGTTCCAACTGCAATAGTCCCACCTTCTCCAGGTGCTCCACACACTGAATGAACTTAATTCCTCGTCCTTCCGACGTCCTGTAGGCGTGGCGTGCAATATCCAGCGCCGTCTGCGCCCTGGCCCCCGTCTTGGCGAAGTAGTCCACGGCCGGCGTCTCCAGCAGCAGACGCACCACTTCGCTCTTGCCACAGGCCGTGGCGATGTGCAGCGGCGTGTTGCCCTGCGAGTCCTTGACGTTGCAGTCCACGCCGTACGCCAGCAGCGCCTGGACGCAGTGCAAATGGCCCTGCGAGCAAGCGTTGGCCAGTGGCGAGTAGCCGTACACGGGGTCGCGCCACTCGGCGTGGAAGCGCGTGGCGGGCGTGAGATGCGCCAGGCCCTCGCGCAACGTGACCAGGTCCCCGCTCTTGGCGGCCACCCACAGCGCCTGCTCCTCCGGACACAGCGACTGCGTCAACCAACTCGTGGCGTTCCCCATAGTGCTGCGAGTGAAATGGCAGGTTCAATCAGAAAACGGAGAGGAGTACTGTAAAGTAGTGGAGAACGAATACTTGTGAAGTATGATGTGTACCGGTTTAAAGAGAGGCAGTGAATGTATCAGATCAGGGATGTGCTTTCTTATTTACCTTCTGGAATTAATAATGAAGGAATGGTTGTAGGCAGTATCCATGCGGTCAAGTATGGAGCTCAGGTGCTGGCAAGGCGAAGACGTCTTGGTTGACTTCGTCGCGGTTGAAATCGTTGACTTCCAATGCTGTTCCTTGCAGCACGACAAAGTGCAGATTCGGGCAGTTGACGCTCGTGGTGTTTCGCCGCAATTGGTCGCAGCCCCGGAGGTTGAGCCGGCGCAGAGACGGCGAGCGGATGTACAAATGCGAGAGGTTCTTGAGGAACGACAAGTCCAAGTTCTCCACACGCTCGAGGTCCAGCAACACGAATTGCAACTCGTATTTGTGCGAGATGTGGAGCGTCTCCAGCAGTTTGGAGGACACGTGCACTCGCGTGAGCTTCGGACAGCAGCGGAGGTCGAGATGACGCAGCGCTGGGAGGTCTCCCGGGTCGACAAGAACCTGCTCCAGCTGACAACAGCCCGCCAGACTGAGCGACTCCAATGCAGGAGACCTCGGGAGCGTGTCCTTGATCAGATGTCGTGTCTGCAGCGCCGTGAGGCTTCGAGAAGACACTGCCAACTTGTTCAGCTGTGGCAACCTCGTGTCAGCGTGGAACTTGGTCACGGGGCAGTGCTCAATGATCAGCGTCTTCAGATTTGGCGCGACGATCGCTGGTTCCTGCACTTGGTGGCATTGGCGGATGGTGAACTTTGTGAGCTCCTCCGCCATGAGATGCACGTAGAAGCCGCTGACGCAGGTCACCCTTGTGAGCACCAATTCTCGCAGGTTCCAGCTCTTGTCCAGCCACGGGATGAGCGACTCCATGGTCGACATCTCGTCCAGAAGTGCGTCCTGCAGCCGTAGACACCAAACGTTTGGGAAGAGCTTGGCCAGGTGAGTCATTGACTCGGAGCTGCTGATGTTGCTGGCAGTGAGCTCCCATGTGTGACGTGGAATGGAGCCGTAGAAGCTGCGATTCAGTGCACGCAGTGAACACAGCTCCAAGTTGGTGAGCCACGAGCTCAAGTGGCTCAACACGGCAGGCGACTCGAGCGACATGGCTGCAAAATGGTAAATGGCAATCAACCCATTTTAGGCAGTAGTACAACAACATGTTTCACTATGCAACACGTATCGTACTTAAAGCTGATCTGACTATAAGTTCTGATAGTCTTTACCCGATAGGAATCTCACTTTAATCCGTATCTAATACGGAGGGTATATTCAATTACAGATACTTGTATTCATCCCGACAGTTGCCTATCACATTTCGACTGGCTCAAGATGAACAGCGACAGCGAGAGCGATGACGAGCAGTTGATGCTGTCGGGGGCGGCTCTGGCAGCACTGCAGGAGTTCGCAATTGAGCGGGGCATCGCCGTGGACGACGACTCGTCGGACGTGCGTCTGGGCATCCAGAAGGCGCTGGACATTGAGCCTAAAGAGGATTCGTTCGTGTTCAAGTTCGGCCAGACGCAAGACGGCGACCAAGAGGACGCAGAGATCACCATCCGCCTCAACGGCTTGCGTCGAGACATCGGACAGACGCTGCAGTCCACGGGGCTCACGCTCTGGCGCGCCGGAGACTTCCTCAGCGACTACATGTACCAGAACCGCAGCCGCTTCGCTGGCAAGTCCATCGTCGAACTGGGCAGCGGCCTCGGACTCATTGGCATCTTGGCGTCCTACCTCACGGACAAGCAGGTGGTGATCACGGACGGCGACGACGATACGATCGAGCTGCTGGTCGCCAATTGCAAGCTCAATGAAGTGCCGGAGGACCGCGTGCGGTGCCAGAAACTCCTTTGGGGCGTGGACTTGGAAAAGATTCAGGACAAGTTCGACATTGTTATGGGCGCCGATATCATCTACGAACAGGAACACGTTGTGTCGCTCTTTGAGACGGCCAAGTATTTGCTGCGGCCGGGTCGGCGTAGTGTCGAGCATGGTGGCAAGGCTGCATCGGAGTTTTTGCTGGCGTACACGAAGCGCAACGTCTCCATCGATTACGTCCTGGACACCGCCAAGAACTTTGGCTTTGAGTGGGAGGAGCCCACCTATGACGAAGGAATCTATACCTTTAGATTAGTGTAAACTTGTCTGCGTTTGACGCAGCAGAAATCGAGAAGCAGGTAGAGTTATCTCGACAACTGCTGCCTTGCGTCCACAACTTACTGTGGTTCTGTGTTTTCAGTTGCTGGAACTGAGGTTGATGAGTATTTCTCGCTGAATTCATGCAGAATTCGCCGTTGCTTCGGGTGCAGGCTCACGTGTGGCCGCTTGGATTTCACCAGCTCGAATGCCTCTTCGAGCGTCATTTCACGATGCCGAACAAGGAAAGCTACGACGACCACCGTGCTTCGACCACGCCCAGCTTTGCAGTGCACATAGGTTGTGTGTTGCTGAATATCAACGTGCTCATGAACGAATGCCACACACCTGTACAGTTCCACAGCAAACATCAGTTCCCACTGCTCTATCCAGGAGGTCTCACATTTTGCGTCTGACCAAACCTTTCTAACGTCTCCAAAGTGGGCGGAGAGAAGTCTCCTGTCGAGCCAAAGCACTGTGCAACTTGAGCGCCCTCCCACTCCTCTTCACATCATCAGCATTGTCGATCAGCAAGAAAACATTCACTGAGCCAAACCCTTACCATTTGATGTCAGTACCTGGAGTGACCGGCGTTGACAAGAGGTTTGGGAGCAGCTCCACTGGCTGGTTCATGGTTACAATTGCCTTCACACCCTCGTCTTGCACCAACTACATCACAGTACAGACACAACGTTTAATGCCGCCACACAACCAACTCAACTACTCGGTAGTCAGTACCTGGTCCAAGTGGTTCCTGTTCTGCAGTGGCAGAGCGCCCAGCATCAACTTTGGCTCAATGTGACTCCACCACGGACGGCGCTGCTCATGCTGCAGCACCAGATTGTACAGCAACGACATGTGGAAGACCTAGGCATCAGCCTGTCAGCATCAAGAGCTTTGTAAACGGTCTCCGTTGCAACTTACCACGCCGCGATTGCGCTTGGCCACGCTGCTCATCTTCGCAGAATGATTAGAAATGGCGTTTCTAATACAGCTTAGAAACCAATGTAGCCATCTGCACATGGCTACAGAGTTTACATACCAATGTAGCCATCTGTACAATGGCTACAAATAGGCTGAGTCAGCCATTTAGTTGCCGTTTTGCGACCCCACCATTGATTCAACTGCAGTAAATGAGCTCAAGCCCCTCACTTTCAGCAGCTTCTTTGAATGTTGGCGTTGCTGGACGAGTATCGGGGTCTGTAAGCCAATCGGACGCCGAGTCGCTTGCCATCTTGAAGCGGACACTGCTGATTGCAGCACTCGAAACCCCGTACGATTGGAATCATCTACAGTTCTGATCCCCTGACGACTGATTCTAACCACGTAATGGCGCTCGACAGGCCTCGCTTTAGAAACGACATTGATGTTGCCATGATTGAGCAGCACCTCGCCAGTCTCGGGGCTTTCGCGGCTGTTGCTCAGCAGATTTTACACTGTACGCTTGAAATGGTTCACTGCCTCACGAATTACCACACAAATTAATTTATCTAGCTGCTTCTATTAGACCTAGCAACGGAGTGTACAATTAGCGTACGTGGTGGAGCATCTTAGCATTTTACCTGCTTCGTTTCTCATCAAACCGTGATTGTTTCTCTTGTAGCGAATTCCTGATGGGGAAGTTCTCTTCTACCAGGTCGGCGCTTTGCATTGATACTGAGTAGCTTTGTCTCTCTGAAGCTAACTCTCACTGCAATCTTACTAACAATGTTTACAGGAAGATATGGTTGACGATCACTCCCAGGCTTACGTCGTTGTACGTTACCAGGTTTTCGTTTCAAGAAGAGCGCTTGTTTACTAAGTATTGGCTGTGGGTACGTCGGCCATACAGCTCGAAGGCTCGTTGTGTGGCTACTTCAACAAAGCTTTTAGCCAGCGCCACAGCAAAGGAGACACTTTCCGCTCTTGGAACAGCAAAAAGACCAATGCACGAGGTGTGAGCATCGATTTCGGCGACCTTCAGGTCACTTACGGCAAAGGAGGTAAGTTGTAGACTTCACCATATCCGTTGGCAGTAACACTAACGCCTCATTACGTACTGATCAGCCATATGCGGCATCGATGACTTCTACCTAAGCGCTTCAACCAAACCAACTCGTGAGAAACATCGCCACGCCAAACCTCTTTGTCGTCGTAGAAGTGTGGTAAGTCTTCGAGTTGCGATCACTACGCTACATTTCGAAAGGGCTTATCGAATTGGCACACTACGTATGCATCTAGCACAGCCAGGAATCTACAACCATTATCGTTTTGGCTAAGGTAGCAAGTACGTATCGGACATTGCTAGAAGGGTTGCGATTTCACACTTTGCCCCTGTTTCTCATCAATCTGTAGGATACTCTCGATCTAGTGTCAGATCGCTTCAGCTTAGTTTACGAGAAGGATGTGCTCACTTCTACAAAGGTCGTGAAATACTTCCCAATGTGCACTTCAGCGTCCTAGCAGTCCAACTAATCTGGTCTATGGTGCTTAGGAAACTTCACGAACGGATGTATCTCAGTTATCGCTGTTATCGCTGCTGTCAGATACTGCCAAGAGATCGCTACTTCAAACCGCTTTGGTACGACAACTTCAGGTCGGAGAAGTTCTTTTTGCTGCGAATGTGGAGAAGAACCCCAATGCAAATGCTTTTGTGGTGGTGCGCAACGGCCGCCTTGACGTTCATTGTGTCGAATATGGTGGCCTAAACTCGGTGAACACTATTCCAACAAACGCAGAAAATGGCCTTAACACCACGAAAAATGGTCCAGGTATCTGTGCACTTCCAAAAGACCCACTGGTTTCATTGACTCGAGGTCAGACGTTTGGTGATCAAATGGTTGCGCTAGGCCATTCGCATGTATGGATGGCGAATCCACGCCGACGACGTCAATTCGATGTGCGGTTCAAGGTCGTTGCAAGTGAATCGTCCACAGAAGTACTTTGGATCACACGAGATCACTACGAGCAATTTGTTCGTGAAGACCAGCTCCGCCTATCGTACAATCCCTTGTTTGGGAGTGGTTATGTCACTTCCACAACGACTGCGCTTGCGTCGGCAATTGAAAGTCGAGAAATGTGCCAGATCACAAGATTGGTACTATCTGACGCAGCCTTGTCGAAGTTCTTTTTCCAGTTTCCTCCTCTTGTGCTTGATCGGTTGTGTCACCACATGGAAATTCAACACTTTGTATCGAATGGTGTCCTCATCGAGGCCGGCGGGGCTATCGAAGGCGTGTACGTGGTTGTAACGGGGGCTTTACACAGTCATTATGTTCGAGGATCGGGCAACGAGCACAACACAGCAAGAAAAACACTAGTGCATCAAGGAAGCTTCAAACGGATGTCTCATGGACAAGGTGTGCATTTCATTCCAGGTGACGCGTTCGGGGCTCGCGAGTTGATGAAAAGTTGTTTTACGTCCGACGCACCTGTGCTAGCAGATCCAGGGACGATGGTACTTTGCATTATGCGTCCAGCTTTTGAGCGATGGATATCCCCAATGCGCCACAACACCATTGTGAAAGCCGGAAGTATTTTGCAGCCTTTCGTATGGAGCAACACGTCACCCCCAACAAGCCCTCGCCAAGTCTACGCGAACAACTACTTATCAATGGGGAAAGTGAATCGACGACAATCGGGCCCGTCGGTGTTTTCATCTACAATTGTAGAACCCGACAGAGGAAAAGCACGCCGACTTGATGAAGCAGCAATTTTACTGAAGCGGTTTGGACTTTTCCAGACGCTACCACGCTTTTTGCTGGCTCAAATGCTAACGCACGCCACTTTGCTGAGTAAGTCGGCAGGAGACGAGTTGTTTCGGGAAGGTGGCACTCAGCGAGCACTTGTTGTCATTCTAGCAGGATTCATTTCGTTTTACAGCCTGGAAAACATGTCGGCCACGATCGAAATGTTCCAGAAGCACCCGTTTTGCATTTACGCCACCTTTTCAGGGAGTACAACCAGTCCTGAAGACTATGTTTCGGAGCCACGAGTTGATGATGGTACAGTTCTGCCTCAAGCTGCTGCATTGAAGCACCGTGCCGCAATGTATGGTGTTCACATTCAAACTCTTCCACCACGCAACGCTTTTCGCACTGGGGTGCTAGAAGATGGCACCATGTGCCCCGCTACCGTTATCGCACAAACCGACTGCGAGTATTTGCTGATTGATGAAAGCGTGTATTCACGCTTGCTAGCAGAACACCTTCCTGCTGTGGATATGAATGACTACATCGCTGCTTTGGACTCGTGCGAAACAAGCACGTTATCAGCAAACAACACCGAAGCACCCGAGCAGCAAGTTAAAGCTACAGCATCAGTCACAAATCAGCGACAAGGAGCGGTTCCAGCGCCTCTGTTAGCTCATCTTGAAGCAGCTCGCATTGCATGGCTTCCACCTTCATCTGCTAAAAGAACACTCCTCCTGCGTTCAATGCAGCACGTACACCTTGCACCCGGCCAGCGGCTTATCCAGTACAACGATACACTAACACAAATTGTGTTTGTTGTCAGAGGAAAACTTGCTGTGTATGTCCGCGAAAGTCACGAAGTTGCTTTCGTCTTAAATGCAAGTCAACGATCTGTGCAAAGTGCGTCGTTAGAACGCAGTGTGGCAAGCAACTACTCTACAACATCGCAGCAACTCTACCAAGAACGATCTAGCACAATTGGTACCGCAAATCGAAAGGCGCTTCAACGCAAAATCGCACGGATCGCTGAGATTGAGACTCCGGCGACAAACTCTGCCAGCTCAAATGCACGTTTCACGGACTTTGTCATGCACGCAGCCAAAGAGGCAAGAGCACGACAGCCTGATAAATCGGAGGACTTGGAACAAGCAACCCTGGCTTCAAAACCAGTTTCAGGGACTCGACGACTTCATACTATGGTGAACAAAGTGAATTTCCAGCGCAAAACGGGAGATCAGAGCACTGCTAGTGCTGTAGGTCTCAAGGAGACAAGTAAAACACTCTTCATGCTTCACTTGGGGCCCGGAGATATCTACGGCGATGAAGTTACTGCTCCAAGTGGTATTTTTCGTAGCTTCCACGATATCTACGCAGACACCTCAGCACCAGGCAGTCCTGGAATGAAAGAAATGGGGCCAAAGCGATCAGAGACTTCTCTGACGGGGACAGAAGTTCTCTGTCTAGATCGGCATGTGCTGCA
Source organism: Phytophthora sansomeana (assembly GCA_032158285.1). NCBI lineage: Eukaryota > Oomycota > Peronosporomycetes > Peronosporales > Peronosporaceae > Phytophthora > Phytophthora sansomeana. The sequence goes on from JAPDHH010000200.1 coordinate 855,346, forward strand.
TTCCATTCTCGCCAAAACGGAAGAGGAGGCAGCAAGCGAATTAGAGGGCAAATCGTCAAATGCCAAGGAGAGATGGCAGACTGCGAGCAAAAAATTCTTCAAGAGGGCCTCGCACTCGACGATCGAAGACCCTGGAACATACGTTGGGCGAAAAAAGATGCCCAAGCTGTTTGACTTCTTCAAAAACATTTTGAACCAGCGACGATTTCTCACGATGGGGACTATCGCTCACTTTCCACTACTACGAGATTTGTCTGATGATGCTCGGCGAGAGTTGTGTCTAAATGCTCGGTTTGAAGCATTGGATCGTTATACGGATGCATACAAGGGCAATGGAGACGCCAACGGAACCGGGCACCGCTTCTTTTTGCTGCTCACAGGTCGTATCAACCTTGTCGCCAATGGGCCAAATAGTCATATCGTGTCCCAAACTCCCAACACGTCCAGCTTGGATCACAGTCTTGGTGAGGTCACAGCAGGAGAAGGTTTTGGGGAATTTGAGATATTGATGCCCGAAGCGCTTGCCTACATCGCTGCAATTGCTGCAGAACCTACAAAACTTTTATCGATTCCTTCGGAAATGTTTTTGAGGCACTGGCCACGTACACAAGAAATTCGCGCAAATATTGAGTATCTGCAGACGCAGATCCCGTCGATGGTCTCGCTTGATCTTGAGCGGATTGCATACCTCTACCACAGTTTTTCATTCGAGACGCACATTCGAGGAACCAGTAAGCTTGCATGTTCGATCAGCATTTCTCTCTATTGCTCTTTTGACACACTCAACACGAATTAATCGTTGTATTGCACAGATATTTTCCAACTCCACGACACAAAACGAAGACCGACATCCGCAAAGGAGGTCTATTTGATCAAGGAAGGCACTTGCTGCATTCGGCAGCATGTCACCTTGATAAATCATCCAGAAACAGAATTTTACTACAGTTCTTGCGATATTGAACCCTCTGGCACTCGGAATGACCAGCAATTATCTCGAGCGAAGCAGAATGCGAAAACCATGAACATTTTGGCGACTGTGGCAGACGTTGGTACTGGGCACGTGTTTTGGAACGACGATGATCACTTTCCGATTACTTTGGTGGCAACTTCTGCTGCAGTCATGACAGCAAGCATTTCTATCGACAAGTTGAGAGCGATTGTACCCCGAGGCCTGTTAGTTGGACTTGAGAGTTTAAGTCGCCAGTTGCGCGAACTCTATGCGCAGCAATTTGAGTTAGCCAAGCGAGTCACAGCAACAGTCATGAATGAGAAGTTAGCGGCACAGAACCAATTACCAGGAATGAGAAGTCGACTTCCGGCGATTCCTTGTTCTAACCAGAAAGGAAGTTTTTCTCCTCAAAATCTTGAAACACAAGAACTGAACATCCACAGCAACGCAGCCTCGGAAACTGATGATGTGGTATCGATACTCACTGAGAGTGCAAACGCTGTCTACGATGCTCAGCATCGAATTGAACGCTACAATATTCCCAGCCAACTTCCAGTAACATACCTGACGGGGTCATTTCTAGGTAAACCGCCTACAAGTACCCAACAAGGTACAACTGGCACCGAGGAAAGTTATGAAAGCATGGCGGCTCAAGACTCGTCGGTCAAACAGAATGAATACTGCACCCCTGAGCTTACAGCAGAACCGATTGCAGTGCAGCAAAAGGAAGTTACCGGTTTGCTGCGTTTGAATGTAAAAATTCCAGTTGCCGATCGCCCTCATTCCAGCTCTAATAATTTGGCGAAACTTACCTCTGCTACACCAGTGCAACGGAGGAGGCTCTCAAAGGACAACAAGCATGAAATGGGTTCTTCGCTTGTCAAAAGTGAAGATGTGGTGGTGATTCCAAGCCAAAATGAAGCAGCGATGTACGAAGCTGACGTTCGTGCCAGAGTTCACGCTCAGTTGTCCATGATAGGACCACCCATGCGAGCAATTCACCTGGAGCCTTCTCACGCAGCAGTGAATAGTTTGGGCAAATACTTTTCCGATTCACCGTCGCCATTTTCCAATCCTGGTGACTCCTACCGAAGACAGAGTGTGCAACTACACACCACGGCAGCAAAAGCGCTCGTCAAAGCTCCTAAACACAATTTGAAAAGGGATCTCGGGTTAAGACCAAACCTGCTGCAGTCGATCGTTGGATCTGCGGTTCCGGAGCTGACACGAAAGCAAGGATTTCTGACATTGCTACGGATCCGGATTGCTTCTCCTTTCGACGGCGACGGGCGCGATTATCTCGACGCAGTTCTACCTCGAGTTCACCAGGGACGACGATACTTTTACGCTCTGGTAGACGAAGAGCTTCGTGAATATGCAGACATCATCTCTCTTAGTAATATCGCACAAACTCCATGCCTTCGTCGCTACAATTTGTGCAACCATCGACGATCTTGTGTGGTGCACGACGTGCCAGCAACTCCAGGAGCAGCTGAAGCCTTGCTACGGCAAAGCTTTTTGCTAATTGTCGACGATGCAACTCAGTTGTTCTTCACAGCCGCGAGTACGATTGATAAACAGAAATGGATGATGGAACTCAACCAAGCATGTGTGCTGGGAGGTTTACAGCAATCGATATCGATCAAAGTGCAATCCCCAAGACCCATTATCCCAACACCGCCACCTGCCGACTCGGCAGCACTCGCTGCGGTGATTAATGCCTTTAAAGGCCGCCGTAGATCTACCGTAAAGGGACGGAAGCGCTCGTCCATTTTCATGCCGAAACCTGTGGACAACGCACTCCAAGTAGAATATCGCATCAGTTCGTCAAGTTAGTTGAATGAAGCACGGTGTACATGGAGGTTTGCATCCCATTCTGTGTTTGCACAAGGGCCTGGTACTGCGTTTCCACAGGTAGTTCACATCGCCACACTGGCCGTATGAGTCGACCGATTCCTCTTATCTACTTGAGCTCCACAGTCGGGTACCACTGCTTGAGCGTGGCCACCAGCTCCCGGAAACTCTCGTCCACCACCTTATTGACGAGGATGGAGTCAAACACGCCCTGTTGCTGGCCAAAAGCCAACTCGCCGGCTGCGTTCTTCACACGCAGCTGGATCTTGTCCTCCGTCTCAGTGGCGCGTCCACGGAGACGCTTCTCGAGCTCGTCCATCGAAGGCGGCGCGATGAAGAGGTACTTGGCTCGGATGCCCGACTTCTTGACCTGCTGGACGCCCTGGATGTCAATGTCCAAAATGCAAATCTTGCCCTTCTCCTGCACGTCCTGCACGGCGCGTTTGCTGGTGCCGTACACGTTGCCGTGCACCTCTGCGTGCTCCAGGAAGAGTCCGGCCTCGATCTCCTTGAGCACCTTCTCCTTCTCAGTGAAGTGGTACGCCACTCCATCCACTTCTCCTTCACGTGGTCCACGCGTCGTGTGGCTCACCGAGAAGCCGAAAGTGTTGGGGAACTTCTCCAGCAGCAGGTTGATGAGCGTTCCCTTGCCAACACCCGACGGTCCGGCGATCACAATGGGCTCGAGCTGTTAAAAACACCATAAAAAACACCATAAAAGTCGCCATTTCACCCAGTTTTCACCAATTTTTAGGTCACAAACCTCTGCATGCGGAGGTTTAAAGGCCGAGAAGTGCTCAGCAGCAAACGCCACGACGTCCTGCGGCTTCTCGAGTAGTAAAGCGGACATGAAGCCGCTCAGCAGCGTCTTGATCTCCGGATGCGCCTCCACGTACGCGGCGTGGTCCTTCTTGAGCGCCTCCTTGCGCTCATTGAGCAGAGAAAGTTCCTCGAACGACAGCGACTCGAGCGCCGTGGTGGCCTCTTCGCTCATACTGCTTCGGTGGTGCGTGTGCAATTGCGATCTTGCGTAGTACTGGGTACTATAGTAGTATTATTCCAAATTACTATAGTAGTTTTCATCTGGTGTGGTCCACCGATAGTAATTCAGGCAGCTTCAACAGGTTGTGATTACTACACACTTGATGATTGACCCCAGCTAATGGCGCTTGCACTCTCTACTTGCAGGCTACTACGACCTTGAAGCTACTGCAGCACACTGGCGTTAGCTGATAAATTCACTTCTTCGCCGTCGTATTGGGCAGAATTGGGAGCTGCGTACTGTGGAGCGCCCATCGAGCCGAATGCAGGAGGCTGCTGAGCCATAGGAGCAGCAACTGGGGCAGCAGCGTTGGCGTCTGCGCTCGCAGCCATCTTTGGATTGAAGATCTTGAACTGAGGAGTGCCGCGCGCGGCGACGCCAGCGTTAGGAGCGTAGCCCGGATACCCACCGGTTGACGACGTGCGCGGCTTGTTCGCGTACGAAGAAGCGTACGGGTTCGCGCCTGGGGCAGGAGGAGATGGAGCTGGTGCATCTTGCGTAGTTTTTTCAGTTGGTGCGGGAGCAGGCGGCACCATTACGGACGGCGGCGGCGCTGTGACCTTGATCTCGCGCTTGTTGCCGAACTTGGCAGTCAGCTCCTCGTTGCCCACACTCGAGCCGAAGCCATCTGCCTGAATGGGGCGGTAGTCCTTGGGACGAGCAAATCGAGACGGGCCGCCACGAGGAATAGCGCTATGCGTCGCAGCAGCATAGAGGTTGTTCTGCGGTGTCTGTTGCTGCGGCATGCCCATCGGCGGACCCTGCATCGCCGAATAGTCTCCACTAAGCGGTGGCGGGGCGATAACTGGTCGGGGCGCCATGGGGTCCACCGACGGGGTAATGCCAGGTGGCAACATCGAAGCTGCTTGTGTCGGGTCTTCGTGTCGGAACTGCAGGGGCAGCAGAAACTGGCGGATATTGTCTCCCTTGGCCACATCGTAGGGCGTGCGGCCGCCACGGTTGCGCAGCGCAGGGTTCGCGCCCCTCTCCACCAGGAACTTGACTGCATCGTATCGACTCTGCGCCGCCGCGTAGTGCAGCGGCGAGTTCTGTCTTGGGCACAGGACGTTCACGTCCACGTTGTGGCTTAGCAGGAGCTCCAGGAAGTCCACGCGGCCGTAGTACGCCGCCGTGTGGATGGGCAGGTTCCCGGCCTCGTTCTTGGCGTTGGGGTCGATATGCTGCTCGTCTAGCATGTGCACGAACTTGTCGTGCAGTCCCTGCTCAATGGCGGCGTGGAATTCCTGCTCGGGCGTGAGCGTAGGCGCCAGCAACTCGCCCAAGTTCTTGACGTTGAGTTTCTCTGCGAAGAAGCCGAACATTGCGCCTTGCTGTCTGGATAGATACGAACACTACAGTGATCTGCAGCAGCTAGAGGAGGTGGATACTTACAAAGAAGGTGAAGAGAGGCAGGAGGGGGAGAGAAACCCCTTCAGACCTCAGGACGGAAGCGCAGTGGAGTGTCGAGCTGGGCTTTGAAGGTCGCGCCACGTGCATCGCGGTACGGTACTTGCATTTGGTGTGGTGTACGCTACGGTACGTAAGTTACACCGATGTATCCATGTAGCCGAGTGTCCAGACGCAACTTGCTTGTCGCAATCAGCGCCAGAATCCATTCTCGATTAATTGCTCTGGAGAAGAAGATGATTCCTGCTGCTCAACCACTACCGCAGACGGCGGCCGACATCCCTCAGCGCTCGTACACGCCCATGAAGGACCCATCCACGGGACTGGACACCACCAAGGCCCAGTGTGCACGTTGCCACAACGGTCTCGTCGAGAGGGACGTCATCAAGCAGCCGCAGTGTGGCCACCTGTTCCACGCGCACTGCATCGACAACTACCTGCGTACGGAGATCTGCTGCCCCGTGTGCAATGTGCAATTGCTCTACCCACCCGTGGCTGCTACGGTCGTGCACGATGGAAGAGCTGCTGGCGCCGTGTACCCGTCGGCCCAACTGCCGCCGAGAGCGGTCCCGCTAGCGACGGCGTTTGCGCCTGTGGACGGCACCAATGCACGCGACTACGCGTCGTGTCGAGGCTGCGGGCAGATGTTCTACCGAGACCCACGCAGAGTCCGACCCGAGACCAGCGGATGGTACCGCTGCGAGCGCTGCGCCGAGACCAACATCGTGGACGTCATGCGAGGAAGTTGCGTGCTGCAGTAAGCGGCAGCAAACGAGCAGTTGCAATGCAGCTTCTTTCAGCAAATAGCTGGTGAACTGCAAGCCAAGTTCGTGCGCTGCAGCAAGAGGCCAATTTCTCTACTGACCGTGATTTTTTAATATCAGTACATGATTTCCATTGTTATCATTGATTCACGCATTTTTCATTGGGTGAAATTTGCACATTTTCAAGGCAAAGTCACTTTCGAAGGTTGTCATGGTGACGAGGAAGCGGCTCAAGGTGGGAGCTCGTAAGAGGCCGTCGTCGAGCAAGAAGGCGCTCCTTGAGGAAGGTGATTGGCTAGGTACGTTCCTCCTCCGTCTATACTCTCTGTCATAGTTTACGGACTTGTTTGGTGCTGTGCAGACGTGATGGATGGCGATGGAGTGTGGAATGTGGCGCGAGTGCTGAGTGTCCCTTCACCGGAAGAAGTGCGTTTTCCTCAATTGCTGGCGTTTATATATGCAAATTTATTAAATAATTAGTTACTGCTTCGTGCAGGTGGAAATTACGTACGACGGCTGGCCAAAGGAATACGACGAAGTGGTTCGCGTGGACAGCAACCGAGTGGCTCCGTTCCACACGTTCACGTGGGCTGTCAAGTGCTGGGTCAAGTACCTCAACTGGCCCATGTGGCCATCGATAGTGCGTGCTGCTGCACTGGGTATTATATGTTGTAGGTGTATATTAGTTGTGCTTACTGTTGTTGACTGCTTGCAGATTACTATCCGGACGCCTGGGACGATGGAGGGTATCAAGAATCTCGCAATGGAGAATCGCCTCTACGTCGATTTTCTGGATGACCCAAACTTTAGTAAGCGAGAACGGTACGTGCAGGGTGGCTGGTACGTTGCTACGGGAATTGTTTCATGACGTAACTTTTGTTTGATGGTGTGCATGTAGATGCTGGCAGAAAAAGCGGCAAGTAGAAACCTTTGATGAAAATTACGAACGGAATCGCGCGGGGACAAATGAGGCTCCGTTTGAGCGCGCTCTGGAGCTAGTTCTCAGGTCGGATGCCACCACACAGATGCCCAAGTTTTCCAGAGGAACTCTACCGTTGGAGTATGATCGTTCGGTGGCGGAATCTGTCGAAAGTATGAGGAAAAAAGTGGGCAACCGGCTTTGGTATCAGCAATTCACACACAGCAAGGATCGCCACATGCTTGCGCATGTTTACGATAGGATGGGGAAAGAAGAGGAAGGTCCCTCTAGCGATGAATCAGCCCCCGAAGAAAAGGTCAAGGTCAGAAGGCCGAGATCGTTGGCAATTGTGAAGGAGAATATCACTACAGCCAAACCGAAAAAGAAGAAGCGATTACTGTTAGGTCACCAGGTTTCCGTGAAGACTGAGCTTGAATCGCCCACAGAAGTACCTTATGAACTCGAACCACTCGAGAGCAGCGATGAATCTGCCAATTCTCGGGAAAAAGTGGCCTCGCTGAAAAAGAAACGTCGACTTGGAGTGGAAGCACGACCCGTTGCATCTACTGTGGTAAACAAAACAAGTTGTAAGAAAATCAAGCGCTCGGCTTCTCCACGGGGTAATAGTGTGGTATCGGTCATGCCACGGCATGCTACAGTGACGATGGATGAGATTATTGTTGACGATGACCTGGATAGTGACAACAGTGGCATTGTGCGACGAAAGCTAACGCGAAAGTCTCGTTCTGAAGCTGCGCCGAAGAAAAGCAAGGGTTCAGCTTCTCCTCGCAGCAGCAATGCGGTGCCCCATCGAGTAACGGTGACGATCGATGATCAGACTATTTTTCATGACGATTCGGATAGTGACACCAGCGATTTTGCTCGAAGAAAGCTGGTGAGAAAAACTAGTTCTGACGCTGCGTTGAAGAAAAGTAAGCGCTCGGCTTCTCCTCGCGACAGTAAAGGGACATCATCCATTCCCCAGCAAGTTCCGATGGTGGTGGATGAGCTGGTTGGTGATGACGATCTGGATTACAGCTCAGACAGTCACGACTCAAAAGGATTAACTGTCCAGGCGTCACTTGATAACGTAAATTTCGACAGCGATCCCAAAGTTAACTCAAGGATGCAGAAATTCGATACGAAGGCAAAAGATATCGTTACTATCGCTTCAATGCAAGAGTTAGAAGAAAAGGCTTCCCAGAACAGCCGTGTTGAGGAAGAATCCGGAGGCATGCTTCAACATTTTTGTGTGATGAGAGCTGGCTCAAAAGGTAAGTCTTCGTGAAATTACCCTCGATCTAAAGCTCTGAGCTAATTGTGTTTTCTTACGAGTAGATGTGAAGGAGGTGGGAGAAGACGATAAGGCCAAGCTTTCAACGAAGAAGAAGACTGTGATGAGTGTACCGCGGAAGTTAGAGGAACCTGCCAAGGGAGCGCTGCGTACATTCACGAGCTCCACAGACTCAATGTTGCGTATTTCACCACCATCTGTAACATTCCCATCGACAGGAGTTGTTAGCTCAAGTGATGGATTCTCGATGGGGAAATGGTTCCAGCGTTCACTATTTGCCAACTTCATGGGAACCAAAACTTGTAAGCGGTGAGTACTGCAAGTAATTGATCCTAGCGAAGTACACTCGAGCCATACACTGGATCATCCGAGCTGCACAATAGCGTTTCGATTCATCTGCGATGGAGGCAGCGTACGCCTCGAGTTCCCGTCGCCATTTGGCATTGATCTTGCTGTCCGGACCGCCGACACTGAGCGCGTATGCAGCTGAAAATGCCAGCTCTGGTACGCGGTGAAGAACTCGTTTCGCAGGTTCGGGTTTAGTCGCCGGGATTATCAACGGAAAGAATTCGAGTTCACCGTCGAGATCCATCTTGACCTGAGCGACGCTATCGGCCACGCTCAACACGAACGCAGTCTCACCACAACGAGGGTGACCGGGTAAAACAATTCAGACGGCACCACCTCGATCAACTCGCTCTTCTTCGCGCTGTTTTTCGTACGCAGCACTGTTGACCAGTTGCTCAAAGTCGCCGAGATATCGTTTGACAGCCTGCGACTTGCTCTGTAGACGAAGGAAGTTGAATGTTCGCCGTCGAGACTTGTCCGTCGTTGCAGCTGGAGGTGCGGCAGCTTGAGTCTCGATTTGTTTCGCTGCGTTGGCGTCCACTTTCCTCTTGACGATGCTGAAAAACGCTCGTAACTCGTCAGAGTCTCCACGAACTTCTCGGAAAACCGAGCTAATCTGTGAAAAACTTGGATGGATCGAGGCCGAAGAACGTGAGAAAAACTACGCAGACCACGCTGCGTCGAACGCGTTGGCGCGCCAAGTGTTCGCATCATTTTGCCTTTCACTGCTCGTCGCGTGATAACCTGCATTCTGGTGATGTAACTTCGTTGGAGAGCACCAGTGCGTCTTCGAGCAATTCGACCGCGATACACTGCTTGAACGTGCGAAGCGTGGCGGATTTTTACCAGCAGCTCCTTCTGCGATGCAAACCAACACCGAGCCAAGAACCCTCGAATATAACGCTGAATTGATACGGCCGCAAGGTTCTTCATGCGCTCGAGTCGTTCTCGTTCAAGTTGTCGGTGTCTTGCTTGAACTCGCACGAGCTCCTGCATTTCAGCTTCCTGCTGCTTGAGGAGGAGGAATCGAGCACGACGAACTTCCTCGTAGAATCGGCGGGCTGCAACTACACGCCATCGACGCTGCAGTACAATCACCAAACTCACGCTCCACTTGCTGCGTACGAGCTTCTTCAGCCGCCATGGCGTCGCGTTCACGTTCGGCTCGCAGATACTCGCGAAGCCGAGCTTGTCGAGTTGCAGCGAGTAAAAGAGCTCTACCAAGACGCCCTCGCCAAGAGTTCTGGATCATGACGGTGGCCCAAACAGTGTACAAGTACTGGTTCTCAATGCGTCGGCGTGTGCCTACACCTCGCCAATACGTTTGCAACCTTGTTGCAATGAAATGGGCATGTTGTACCTCACGAAGGTGCATGACCCACAGCGTGAACGTGAAAGCCAATTGAGCATTTTTCACCATGGGTCGAACTCGTGCTCGACAATGCGTATGGTTCGCCCAAGCTGCGAAAACCCGAATCTGCGTTTCGTTCATGAAGAACGCCAAGGCTCGGCGCTGTCGGTTGTGTGTTTCAATCTGCTCTTGCGTGAATTCGTACCAGGTACTCACCGCCCGTGCAGCGTTCATCACCCGAAGTCGAGCAGCTACTCGACCCTAAACAGCTCGAAGTGCCACCAGTTCATCGTGATGGCGACGCCACCGAAGCCAGCACTTGGTGATGATATTGCTCGAGAACTCGGCGAACGCTCGGCGTTTGGTGCGTTGCTCCTTCACAAATTCCATCAACGTATTCCACACGCGAAGTTTGTCGAGGTGAAAGAGTTTTCCTGCTAAACGTTTGTACTTGTCTCGAAGCTGGTGCTCGCGTTTCGCGTTTTGGTGCCATTGACGGAAGCCCCAGTGGGCCAACTTCTGCAAATGCGCTCAAGATGAGGTCAGTTATTGAAAGTGGAGACTGCCAAACCTGAAAAAGTATTGTTCGTACCCCACAAACGATCGGCATGGTCGCCTTTAGTAAGAAAATCTTCTGATCCTTCATGAACTCCAGCTAAAGCCGCCAGGCCAATCTCTTCGCCGACATATTCGCACGTGTCTAGAGTAAATTGTCACGCAAAGAAGGCCAAATTGTAAATTAATTGTTAGGATGATACGTACAACAACTTTGAAAGCTGCAAACACGCACCCTGCCCTCCATCGGCGGAGTTGAGTTGTGCGTCTCGAGTGAGACCGTGTTCAAAAACACCTTGACGACCAATTCTCGTCTCCATTTTTCCTTGCGTTGTGAGTGCTCGACGCTTCCATTACGCGCGGCAGCGACTGGCATTTCCAGATCACCAACGCCTTCTTCGCTCGGGTTCGCTTCTGGTGCACAAATTGCTTCCAAATCAACGAAAATGCCTGGTAACTTGCGTTCTACCCAGAAAATTGAGCTTTTGCTGCTTCATCGCGGCCAGAGCGTGCTTCTGCTCTCGCTTCTTGTCCATGAACATTTTGTTCCAAGCGGTAAACACTTTGAGCTCCGATCGGTTCGTCCGGTAGCTTTGAGCACGACGAACGCGACGCTCGTATCGCCTCTTTCGCCATCGGTATTAATACTGGATCGAAACAATTGCGTTGGTGACTTTGGTGCGAGTGAAAAAATACTGCACTCGACACTGATACCCCTTGAACACGCGTTGAATGTCCGAAGCAGCGCAGAACTGCTCCCATTCACGATCATCCTGTTCATTTTGCTTCTCACGCGCTCGATATCGAACTCGAAAGCGAGCGTGGAGCATTGTTGCTACTTCGACGCTATTGACTGAGTGTGCCGCCAATTTTTCGCGTCTTCGTGCTTCTCAGCTGCGTCTAGATCGGAAGCTGCGAGTCCTTTGAAACACTCTTCGCTGTCGATTGTCTGGACGACTGCGTAGTAGATTGACGAGGTCGGATACTTGGATAAGTGGGCATTGGGAAACATTAACATGACGCAAGAAGCGGCATTTGCTTCAGATTGTAGAGATTCCTGCAGGCGTGAGGCATTTGCAATCGGATTAACCCATTAATCCCCGAAGGGCGACCTACAAGTACTAAGCCTATAGACCGAAAGGTTAATGCCTGAGCCGGCTATCGCGATGCAACCTCCCCACCTCCAGAGAGGCGCACAGCGACACTAGAATAACAAACTTTTCTGCTACGTCTTGTGTTGGGTCAAACTTGAACAGAGCTGAAACCTCCGTCGAGCAGTCCTTGAGTCGACGCAGCATTCCGTTCAACCATCACGCCCGCACACTGGGAAGTCCACCAAGAAAAGCATTTTGGGAATGTGGTGGGTAGTTCCTCAGCAGCAGCCACAGGTCGTCGGGGGGTCCTTCAGCGACGCAGCCTTCTTCTTCTTCCTTCTCATCCTCACCTCAAGAGGACGGCGCTTGGAGGCTTGGACGAGTGCGCTGGATGACGCCAATTGAAAAGTGAGCGCTTGCCTCGCGTAGGCGGAAGTCCGGCACCCATTGAGCTCGAGGAATTTATCGTAGGCAGTTGCAGATGAAGGCTGCAGGTTCCTTCAACTAACTTGACATTGGTGAATGGGCGGATTAAATTTGGGAAAAACTAAAGTGAAAATACACGAGAAACCCAAAATACACTTGTCATTTGATGTAAATCCTCAAACCATTTGTGCATATTACAATTACCACTCACAAATCCAATTCCGTTGAAGTTCGACCGGTACCTTCCGCCATGCCGTCCAAGAAGCAGTCCGGGCGCAGTTCCTCGCCACGTCCGAGCGTTGCGCTCACCAAGGGCGACTGGCTGGGTGCGCGCTCTCGTCGTGTCTACCGATCCCCGCCCTCAACCGCCTAACTGGTTGTTTATTGTGACGTTATTTGTCTTACCAGATGTGATGGATCACGACGGAGTGTGGAACGTCGCTCGAGTGCTCAGTGTGCCGTCGCTAGAAGAGGTTTCCCACTGCAGATCTAGAGCTCTCCTCTCTCTGTAGACATGAGTGTAATTGTATACTGCTCTGGTGCTGCTACAGGTCGAAGTCATGTACGACGGTTGGCCCGAGGAATACGACGAAGTGGTTCGCGTGGACAGCGACCGAGTGGCTCCGTTCCACACGTTCACGTGGGCAGTCAAGTGCTGGGTCAAGTACCTCAACTGGCCCATGTGGCCATCGATTGTGCGTGCTACTTGCTGCATTGGATACTTTTTTGCAATTGATACGTTGGTTTGTGTGTTTAATTAATGTTGCTGGGGGTACTGGATGCAGATTACAATCCGGACACCTGGAACAGAGGAAGGTATTCAGAATCTCGCCATGGAGAATCGGTTGTATGTAGATTTCCTGGATGGTCCGACCTTCGCCAACCGAGACCGGTACGTGCATGGTGTCTGTCTGCCGTTCACTGCTTGCTTCTGGTGCCGGTTTTAATTGCTGGTGCTGTTCTGAAGATGCTGGCAGAAGAAGCGGCAAGTAAAAGCGTTTGATGAAAATTATGACCGGAATCGCATGGGGACGAATGGTGCGCAGTTCGAGCTGGCGTTGGAGTATGTTCTCAGGTCGGATGCCACGACGAAAATGCCTAAATTCTCCAGGGGGACTCTACCGTTGCAGTACGACCATTTGACGACGGAGTCTGTCGAGAGCATGCGTAAAAATATGGGCAACGGGCTTTGGTATCGAAACTTTGCAAATAACAAAGGTCGCCACATCCGCACTCACGTCTACGAAATGATAGGGGACGAGGAGGAAGTTCCATCTAGCGATGAATCGGCCCTAGCCGAAAAGCTCAAGGTCAGAAGGCCGTTAAAGTCGGCAACAGTTGATGAATCGATCACTCCAACCACGCCAAAAAAGAAGAAGCGACCGCTATTAACTCAAACTCAGCAACTCTCGGTGAAGATTGAGCAGGAATCGCCCGCAGAAGTGCCGTACGAACTTGAACCGATCGATAGTAGTGATGATTCTGACAGTGCTCGTGAAAAGGAGGCCTCATTGAAGAAGAAACGACGACTACGAGCGAAAGCACGATCCGTCACATCTCTAGTGGTAATAAAATCAAGTCCCAAGAAAAGTAAGCGGTCGGCTACTTCACCAGACAGTAATGCGGCATCGACGATGCCTCGGCATGTTACAGTGACGATGGATGAAATTATTGTTGATGACGACCCGGATAGTGACAACAGCGGTATTATTCCAAGAAAGCTGGTGAAGAAGTCTCATTCTGAACCTGCGGTGTCCGATGACAATGATTGGGAGGCTGAAGAAAAAGAAGTTCCCAATGCTATCCGAAAAAGGGTGGTGCGAAAAGACTTAGCTTCAAAAAAGTCTGTTGCTAGGCGTCTCTCGTTGCAATTCTCGACGAGGCATCGCGAAAACGAGGCTGCTTTGACAAAAACGCAAAAATCGCCGAAACGTTCGAAGCCACCAGCGTCTCTGATAGAGCAGCGTATTGCGCCTGCGCAGGAGGCGTTGAAGCTTCACGAAGAAAAGCTTCGGGCAGCAGAAGACGTTTTGGTACTAGGTCAGCAAAAGAGGGGAAGTGATGCAGTGTCGGGGTGTACGTGTTCCTGCTTGCATAGAACATCAATTCACTTAATAACCCATTGCTCCATAATGCATTTTTGTAGCAAGCGATAGATCTCCGTCGAGCATGCCAAGAGCAGAGAAGAAGGAGTCACGCACGCACCAGGACCAAAGTGCAAAGGTGGGATCATTTCTTCGGGTGGCTAACAGCGGAGTTGAATCATTGACGGGATCGGAGCTAGATGGGGATCGCCAAGGTATGGTATCCACCTAGGCAAACCCTTCGTGTGCTATGGTTAATCCATTTTGGTCTGTCTTAATGCTGTATGTTAGCTGCAAGATTCTTAAAGACCCGACTAGACCTGGGCTTGAAATCGGGCCAAGTGAGCCACTCGTTTCTGTCGGTTGACGAAGCTTACAGCTCGGACAGTCAAGAGTCAAAGGGTGTTGCAGCTGTATTTGATGACGATGTAGCTTTTGAATTTCAAAGCGAGCCCGAACCGAGCCCGAAGATGCATGCCGATGATGCCAAGGCCATGTCAAAAGATGCCATTCCTGTCGGTTCGAAGCAAGTGGCTGAAGAAAAAGGAGTCCCGGGCGACAGTGAAGACGAGTCTCGAGAGGTGCGTCGACGTTTTTGTGTGATGAGAGCTGGCTTAGAAGGTAAGCTTCATGATGCTTCTTTCGATGAAATTGACCTTAAAACCCATATAAATTGACTGAATTGGTTTAGATGTACTGGCGGTGGAAGGAGACGAAAAAGTCAAGACCTCCACGAAGAAAAGGACTGTGATGAGTGTGCCACGAAAATTTGATGAATCGGTCAAGAAATCGTCGCATGTATTCACGCCACCGGATGACCAATTTGAAGCAGCTTCACGGCCAACAGTTTTCAGCTCTAGTGATGGATTTTCAATGGAGAAATGGTTGAAGCGTACACACATCTCCAGCTTCAGATAAACCAAGACGTGATGCTTACGAGCAGATTATGGTGCGAGGAAACTAATGAGTAACAATGCCTGTCGGTGCTGGCAAACTACCTGTTCGAGCGATAGTTTCGATCAGATCAGATCGATCAACTCGAGCTATTCTGGTAGGTTTTGCTAACATGTTTTTTGTGGTAACCTCAGACACATCACTACAAATGGGCCAAAGTGACGATGAAGAGGAGCGTCATGAAAAACAAGGATTCAAGCGACGACCTTTATACACCGTTCGCCAACCACCGCTAATTCAGCCTCTGCGAGTATCTGCTTTCACTCAGAAGACTTATTCGCAACTTGGAATTCCCCCCGAGGATCTGGCACATGAATGGGTGGTGTTGTTTAAAGCAATTACAGGTGGGAAAATGGGTGAAGGAATGCCACTTCACATTCCTGATACAGTCTTGTTGAGCCCTAGTGGGTACGTCATCGTAAAGCCTGTACAAGAAACTCATGTGACTAAACTCTGACATTTTACCTGACCGTAGGCAGCCGAGTGTCTGGTACACAACTTCAGCATCAGGACGTGCAACAGAGAAAGATTTAATGGTTGGAACAGCATCACGAGTTGAGGCTGTGACTTTCATTTCTAACAATTGTATCTCTTATGCTGCAGCGTGTCTCTCCTCAAGCAATTTACGAAGCATTCCGGACACCGCTTTCGCAGCACCAGTGTGCTGCCAACACGAAAACTCTCGCTGCTGTGCGCCGTCTGGGCTTTCAAGTTGATACCATGTCGTCTCGACAACTCAAGGTGGGGAAATTAACGAAGACACTCAGTTAGTTGTTTCCACTGACAGCGTCTTGAATGTGCTAGGTGTTCTGTACAGACATGGAAATCCCGGACATCAGACTACCTTTGGAACTTGCACCCACGACTTCTATAGAGCGATCGGAGCTAACCAAAGGTGCATTTTGTTTGCAAAGGTACATATCTTGCCAAAACAATGCTAGTTTCTTGATCGTGTGGAGACATTCGCCCGTGGTATCGAGCAAAGAGCAACCAGGGAACACTTTCATCACTACTCAATCAGCATTAGGGGGACGTGATCGTGGCATTCATTCGACCTGCCATTCAAAAAGCACCAATATTCAACGCACACCGCGAGCTCACTCAGATGTGTTTCTTCTGACTGAAGCGGGGCTTGATGTCATGAGTGGTGATGCACAAGACAGTAATTATGATGCTGTGGAGGAAGCAGGCAGCCCAAGGCAAGCCGAACTGATGAATCCTAATTCACTTATTCACCTTGACATCGAGCACAGTGAGAGCACTACGTCGAAAGCTCTTCGCAAAAGTGGATTTGACCCCGACGTGATGGCTCCGCTGTTATTCTACATGAAGCGAGTGACTTCCGAGATCGCGAACTGCATCAACTTGGGACACAAGGCACGACAGGCTTGTGGTGCGATCAAAAGCGTTTGAATCCCGAGGCAACCACTAACCGTGTTGCGTACTGTGCATTTGCGTCATTAGGCCTTGCGTGCGAGTTCTTCATCAGTGAACATGATCGAAGTGTGTATTTTTCAGCGTTGCGTGGAATCCAGTGGGTTGCGAGCGCACCATCGTGGGAGCTATCGCGATATGTTGACCCTCTTTCGCGGTCAATTTGTGAGTTTTATGAGGGTTCGAGTTACAAAGTTGCTGAACGCTCGAAAGCATCGGCCTCACCTTCGAGACGCTCTCCAAAGTCTCACGACAGGTTTACCTACTATGAACAGAATCCGCGTTTTCCATCAGTTCACACGCCATTTGCCGGTGACAAAGCAGTGGCTTCACCGCTCACAGTTGCTCGCTCCAGACATTTCACCGCGCTACATCGGCGCATCGGTGCCGAAAATCTATCGAGACGGAGTCTTTCAGTCGCTTTTGACAGCTCACCAAGCCGACTCGGTGGTTCGTCTCAACCTCTCGCCGCAAGCACCTTCGACACTAACAGAAGTACGTCGTGAGCAACCCCATTTGTCTCCTCGAAGCATTTCTTTTCGACGGAAGACTACCAAGACGACCACGGATACTTCAAGCAAAGCTCTTTAAGTGCTAGGTTCATTGATGCATCAAGGTAACACATTTTCAGTACATATGCTTCATGTACACGCACTGCCCTGCTTCGCTGCAAGTCTTCACTTCCTCTGCAGTCTACTCCCGATGCCGTCCACAAGCCATCCTAGGATGTTCCACGGCTTGTTGTCCACCTCGTAGCGAGACCCACCAGACCAGTCTTGATAAAAGTCGGGGTCTTCCTTTGGCCCACCTTGGGCATCCGATTTCTCAGCCTTCGCCACCTTGGAAGTGTCAACACGCTCAGATAACTTGGCAGGCGGTGTGATCAGATCCTTTCGTCGACGGCCAGTCCCCACACTTTCAACGCTGCAACTCGACTCCACAACCTCAGCCTCGGGCTTGCACTCGGCCATCCGTTGATCATCTTCATCGCCCGGTATTTCGATGTCGAGG
Organism: Phytophthora sansomeana; assembly: GCA_032158285.1. Classification (NCBI taxonomy): domain Eukaryota; phylum Oomycota; class Peronosporomycetes; order Peronosporales; family Peronosporaceae; genus Phytophthora; species Phytophthora sansomeana. The sequence continues at coordinate 872,832 of JAPDHH010000200.1, forward strand.
ACATTGGAGACTTCTGGCAATGGCGCCACTGGTAGCTTGGACTCGAACGACGAGACTTCGACGGTGGTCTGTGCTTTCGACTCTGCATCAGGAGCGACTTCCGTTTTGACTACGAACTGCTTTGGGTTGACGCTTGGGTTGCAGTCCCTGGCAACACTCGAGCTCGCGGAGGTGGGAGGTGAAAGGGAAGACGCAGAGCTTGAATTCAGGGTCAGTTCCTCAATTACTGATTAAAAAACGAGCCATACCACACATACACAGTCAACACTATGCACGCTTGGAAGGCAGAGAGCTACGGAAAGGCACGAATGCACGCACCCAACCACCCGTACTACAACTGCAGGTACAGACGGAGGGAAGGAACGTCAAATTAACCTTTAACGCGTCGGGGCCGGATGCTGCGGCGGGCGGCGGGGGCTGGAGCAGCAGCGCGCTTGTTCTGACGGCGGGAAGCTCGCCGAGCCGGCGCCTCCTCCTCCTCCTCTTCTTCTTCGGCGCTTTCTTCGGGCTCGTCAGCCTCAGGTTCTTCTTCCTTCTCTTCGCTTTCATCTTCATCTAAAAGGAAGCAAAGGAAAACATCCACGCAAGACACAAACCACAGCATCACTACCACTGCCTCTTCACCGTTAGACAACAAAGAGCAGAAACCACACGCCACGAACCTTCCGACTGCTCTTCCTTCACAGCCTTCTTGGGCGGGCGACCGGGGCCCCGCTTTCCCGACTTGCGAGCGCCCGAAGAGGACGTTGTCTTGCCCGACAAGGCTCCAGGAGCCGTCGAGTATCCGTACAGTTCCTTGTAGCGGTTGCTAAAGTCTCTGTAGAGATGGAACCACTGCTCGGTCGAGCATTCCTTCTTCTTCTCCTCCAATGGATCCGCCAGTTTGCTCGAGTACTCAATGGGGAGAGTACCCGGTCCTGAGAAGAGCAGAGGCGACGTGCCGGCCTTGGCACGTTGCGTGCACTCGACGAACTTGGGGAAGTTCTTGCCAATGTTCTTGGACGCGCGCTCCTCGAATCCGTCCCGGAACGTGGCCACGTTCTTCTTCTGCATCCAGCAACGGGAGCGTTTGTCCTCATTGAACGAGTCACAGAACTCGACGTAGAGTTTCGACTCCTGCTCGAGTCCCTGGGCCGCCTGCGCCGTCGTAGGCGCACGTAGCACCACCTGTGACGTAAAATAGTACTGTCAGAGTACTACTCGATAACAAAATAGTATACTATCACTAAATAAAACACGCACGAAGGCCGGCCACCAGGGCCACTTGGTGAGCTTGGCCCAGCACTTCTTGACGATCGTGTACGTGTGCAGCGGGGCGAGTCGCTGGGCGTTCACGTCGATCCACTGGTTGTACTCGTCGTCCCAGCCGTCGTACTTGATCTCCACTTTGTCCTCGTTGTCTTCCGAGCCCACGTCGGCGATCACGCCCGTGTTCCAGATACCTTCGTCGTCCAGGACGTCTACAATAGGGGGACAAGCAGAGTGTTGGTCACGTGGGTAAGCGCACGAGAGGCAGGGGAGGCACGTACCCACGCGCAGGCCGATGTCGAGCGGCATTTCCTTGACCATTTTCGTCCTTGAGCGTTGATGAGTTCCCCCTCGAGTTTTCCCGCGCGAAAATGTGGTGTGAACGCACACAATATTTTAGGGTTGTTATGTCCCGGAATAAGTGCGCCACTTCAACGTGCAGCAGTTTACAAAGCGTCTAGCGTCTACATTGTACAGAGGGCATAATGCGCCGACTCGTCGTCCTGTAGTGTCTTGAGAGATCGGTTGAGTTACCGACCTCCTACCTCAATGGGCGCAGCTATGATTGCAGCTCCAGAGAAGTGGGGTGGGCTAGGCTGGAGCTGCTCGGTCTCAGTGCAGTCGGCGTCATCATGCTCGCCAACGTGGTCGGGGTCTTGTTCGGGTTCCTCTTCGGACGTCGGCTGCAGCTCCGTTGCAGACTGTTGTGCCTGCCACCACTCGGCAGTCTCGTCCAGCAAAGGGAAGAAGTACGGCACGTGAACCTTCTTGGTCGGCACCTCGGTCGGCTTCCGCTTTTTGCGCAGAGGCAGCGGCATCGTCAGCGACAAGGACAGCGATCCTTTGCGGACGGGCTGCATCCTCTTGGGTCTCTCTTTCTCTCCAGTGGCCACGCTGTGCCATGGCGAGCGTAACAGACTCGAGAACGAAGGCAGTAGCGAGTCCTGTTCGTCGTGGTCGGCCACACCGTTGACACTGAGGGGTCCGGACGTCTCGTCGTCGCTGCTGTCGCTCTCAGCTGCTGTGGCTGCTCGTCTGCGGATGTACACGAGCACGACGAGGATGGTGACGGCGAGGGCGGCAGCTACTGAGGCTACGGCGAGCGGCTCCATGCCTTCCGTGTCCAGGGACAACCGGCGCGGCGTCTGTGGTGAGCTAGCTTTGCTGTCCGACCGCGGTAATGGACGCCTGTTCTCTGATTAGTGGAAATTGTGTGTTGGGTGTCGAACATGAACTCGTGTGCACCACACCTTGTGCCGAACGAGTGGTACAGTCATGCGTGTCGGGCTGGAGGCTCGAGTCCACCCCAGAGTTGAAAGCGTGGCTGGCACGCATCCGATGACTCACATGCAGTCTCCTCGCGACGGCGGACAAGGGCGTCATCTTCGACAGCACGCGCGCAACGCGGCGAGGACATCATCACACCGTGCTCCGGCCGCTCTCTGAATACCCTCCTGTGGCTGCGAGCTGCTCGTCCAGCGCAAAGGCGGATTTGTCCGGCCGATCGCGAGATGGCTCCCGAATTCATTGCCATCATTTCCTTGACGCTGAGACTGGAGTCCTGAATTCATTTCTCGGTTTCCTTGACGCCGAGACTGGGGGTCCTGTGTGAAAGCGTGAAAGTTGCCTTGAAGTTGCCCCCGTACGTCAGCAGCACATTGCGCAAACTAGGCCAGAGCCTCGGCGAGGCACCTAGTGCGGCAAAGCTCTGGCCGCTTTCAAATCTTTTGTTCGCCAATGTCTATGCTGCGATATTGGTCGCCGCCGCTTGCCAATGCATCGGCGCTCAAGACTTAAGTCAAGTCTAGGTGCATCGCAACACATGCATGTAGCCTACCCCACGACGAGCATGATCATTTTGCCGATTGCGGGCTTTGATTATGGCGTGCAAATCCGGCCGCAAATCTGGGACGACAAGGATCGCGTCCGACGGCTCCGACTGCCGGCACCGCTGATCGGTTGCTCAGCACCGGCATGGCTCGAGGGCTGCTGCTGTTAAAGCGGAGGTGATGCGCGGGTCTGAAGCGTAGCGCTTGAGTCATCGAGCTCAAGTCAACGAAGCACGGGAAGACAAGCTGCTGGTTGTAACGAGTCGGCATTCATTCTGCACATGCTTATTACTACTTGGATACTACACATCGACTTTCTCTTTTTTATAGTAGGCGAGCGCTACATACATAATAAACTATCGTAGGAGGGAGCCTAGAGCTCGAGGTCGAACAGGAGGTCGCTCACGGTCGCGACGTCCGCCTCTGGCTCGTGGTGGACTGGCGCCGCGGGTGGCCGGCTCTCGCTCTGATTGCAGCAGCACGGGCACTGGTCGCAGTCGTCCTCGTCCTCTTCGTCCCAGATCCACTGCTTGGTGGACGTGGGGTCGTACTGGCGGGTCTGGGCGGGGATCAGCACGGGCGCGGCGCGCGCGACGGCGGGGCGCGAGACCTGGCGCGGGTGCTGGAAGACCAGCTTGTGCGCGCGCTCGCGCTGGAGGCGGATGAAGCTGGCCATGAGCTGCTGGTCCTCGCGGCTGAGCGTGTCGCTGCCGCGCTCCGAGTCGCAGTCGGTCTCGTCGCCCGACAGGTCCAGCGGGTCCTCGTCCTCGAACGCGGGCTTGCACGTGGCGGACGGCAGCACGCCGTGCGCGGGCGCCCACGCGGGCAGGCTCTGGGTCTGAGCGGGGGTCATGAGGCTTCCTGGGCTTGAGCGCTTGCTTGGATCGGTGCGCGGTGCTTCGACAATTACGGACTGGGCTTGAGGCACCCGCAGGTTGCTCTTGCTGGCGTGGGTGACAAGGCCGGGCGGCTGACCCAGCTGGACCCGGCAAGACGCACGCCGCTCGCAGGCGCGCGCCCATTGGCCGAAAGCGGAATCTCGCGTGATTGGCCGAATCCCCGCCTCGTGCACGGGCGAGCCCGAATCTGCAGTGGCTGGTGACAGGGCTCCAGCGTCCGGTAAAAGAATCCCAGCGAGCCTTCGCGCCGCGCCAAGCACGGGCCGACTCACGCGCTATGCTCGCCGCGGCCGAGTGACGTTGGCTGCCGGCGGCCGGCCGCCGTAAGCCGGTGTCTTAACGAATCTTAGCCCATTCCAGAACGAGATTCGGGGGTGGTACCGCGAATTGGGTACATCGATCGCTTTGGACGGGAGGCAACTGCAACTTTAACTGCAACGTCGTGAGAAGCTGCGGCTCGGTGGCGATGGATCCGACGATGGCGCTGGGGCAGGACACCTCGAGGTGCCGTCGCTCCTGGCGGCAGGATACATGGATGCCATTGCTGCCGACGGTTGTCACCCCACATGGCGCGATGACGACAAGATCAAAAGGTTCGTTTTTGTGTTGCAAAACTGGTAGATTCGGTTTGGATAAGTTACGGCACTCGAGTGCTGCGCCTCACATTGTTATGTCGTGAGGCGAATAAATAGACCTGTTCCTAGCAGCTAGCTGCGTCTTCAGAGCTCCATGGCGAAGATGTCATCGTCGCAGTCGTCGACGCCCGAAGGAGACGCTGGGGAAGCTGCTGTCGAGGTCTGGAAGGGGTGCACGCTGCGCTTGAGGGCGCGAGCTTGCTGGGCGGCGCTGTGTCGGGAAGAGCGGAAGAAGGCCAGGTTGCCGTAGAAGGCCGGGTCGTCCTCGTCCAGCTCCTGGTTGTCGTCCTCCTGGTGCAGGTAGCGGCCGGCGCGCAGCAGACGCATGTCGGCGTGGTAGGACAGGTCCGGGCTCTCAACGACGCTCTTGCACGGGTGCGGGCGGCTGTTGCTGCTGGACGGGATGCTGATGGGCGCCGTGCGTGCCCAGACGCGCTGGGCGTCCACGAACTTGCGCTTGGCCTCGAGGCGGCACTGGCAGTCGCTGGCGTCCGAGTCGCTGTCCGAGTCGGCGCTGTCCGTCTCGGCGTACGAGGACGCGGGGCTGTGCTGCTGCAGCGTGGTCATCCACTCGGCGAACTCTTGCATGGTGGCGGTCAAGGCTTGCGTCGTAGCGGGCAGATTCGGTAATGGTCGTCTACCGGCGCCATCTTGCGCTGGCCCGGCGCTGTCCGTCGAGCGCGCGTCCAGCAGAATATTCGCTATGTACATGCGCGCACGCTCAGCGCGCGCTGACTGGTCGATAATGCGCTGATGCAGGCCAATCAGCGCACGGGATCCGAAAAGGCAACAAAAAGGCAACTTGTGCGATGACCGCGCGCCAAGCAGCAAAGGCGCGGGACGCGCTCTGGCGCTCAGTATGCAGGAAACCGGCGGTCCGATTGGCCCGCCGCCGGAGCACAGCGACACGCTGCGCAACGGCGCCTTCTTGTGGTTCCAAGTCATCAGCGCCATGAGACGAACGCCGACACGGGAGTCGCACGTGCTGCTGCCGGGCTATTCAAGCAGCGCCTTTGCCTTGGCTGACAACAGCAGCTCGGCCGACGGCGCGCGCTCGTTCGACAACCGCACCATCGCGCCGGAGCGAATAAGGCGCGCGCCGTATTCGCCGCACCAGAGCGCCACGACGACCTCTGGGCCAGAAGAAGCGCCAATTGTCGTGCGTGCTGGCCTGTGACAGTCTCAAACGAATCTTGGCCCCACGCTCCGAGCCTGGAGTCCAAGCCGCTGGCGAGTACAATAGCGCCAGCGCCCGTCGCACGAGCTGCCGCCACCACCACATTTGTGACCAACACCTCCGACGGGAATCGTGCCGACGGCGGCCGCGAGATTCGCTGGACGGAGGCCGACTTGTGCAGCGTGCCTCGGCGAAGGCTGCGGCCACCAGTTCATGTGGTCGGTCGTCGTAGTCGGTCGATAAAAACGCATCTCCCAAGGTTCAAGCGCCTGGCTCTGTGCTCGTTAAAAGTGACGCGGCATGGTTAGGTTGTTGGTACCAAAAATATGGTACTCCATACGCTTGAACTTCAAGGCCCAGCATTACCGTATCTTGTCTTGCAGGCTTCCGTGCGCTGGATGCCGGCGCTGCCAGCCCCGCGCTGGTCTCAGCTAAAGCTGATCGTTCTCGAGGTCCCGTCCGAGCTTTTGGAGGGGACAATCGCTTGCTAGAACTCGAGCCGCGCGTCTCGGCCGAAGCGCGCCTCTGCCATATATTGGGCTGCTTCGACCTGCTTCAACCCCAGGCTGTTACTGCGAGTGCCAGAGGGGTCTAATCCAGAGACTCTCGTAGGTGCTTGGGGTGGGCGTTCATCGCCTTGAAGAAGAAGGTCGGCCAGCCGTCTATGCTTCTCTGTGCAGGGCTGTCACTTTTGGTGCAGAAGTCTTGACAGCTGTTAAGCCTTCTGATGCGCGATAACGGTGTTGGTAGTGTTCGCCGCGCTCAAAGCACTCGACGCTGGGCTCGCACCAGATGAAAGTATCTCACTGATGAGGTTAGCACAGCACACGTCTAAGTCATGTACACTGTCCATACGAGGCTTTTACACATGTACACAGAGTAGTGCACTGTCGATACGACTCACTCGTCGAGCTCCTGAACGGCGACATTGTGTGGCCTTCGGTGGTGCAAAGTGCTCGTCGAGGAGACAAATGCCACATTGCGAGGGGGTTGGAGGCTGTTTTGGCTCAAATTGATAGCTGGGCACAGCCTGCGTCGATCGAAAATGACGCTACGAGTGACATAGAGAAGAGTCGACAACCTCGCCGCTCGGTAGAAGGAGATCGACGTTGTCTGAGTTGGGTCGCCTTATTCCGTGTAGAGCATGCAATGGTGTCGGGTGTATTCACGTCCCACGAAGAGTGCCCTATCACTAAGTGGAGGTCCTGTGGTGTGGACACACCACAGCCACGTCACTCACATCATGGCTACATGCCCTCAATTCTATAGGACCACAATATTGTGAATTCGGTCTAAATATACCAAACTCCGTCGATTTTGGCAGTCCCTTCGAATCGACCCAATACAAACTGAAGACGTTAGTGGAATCGACCCTCTCGTTTAAGTACGACAGATGGGCCATGATCGTACCTAACTGAAAATTAGTTGGCCTGGCTATGGGTTGCATAGTAAAACCAAGTGGAAGCGGCGATTCGGCGGCGGTTTGCCAGGGTCGATTGAACGAATCGACCATGGAAATTATCCTGAGATAGGAAGCAACGAAAGTGCTGAATAGCCACAGCCCAAACAGGATTATTGCGTAGACCAAGCATGCTGTCTGTCCGCACCGGTATACCGGTATATTGATGTGCGTTTAGTGCGGCACTTGGTCAAACGCGCAGTCCGAGGCGCCCAAGGCGACGATGGAAGCGGTGCGACTTGTGGTTGATGGGGGCGCGTTGGCCTCGATCGGGCGCGCCGTCCGAGGCGAAGATGGAAGTGATGCGACCTGTGGTTGATGGGGGTAGCGGTGCCACTACGAGGTCCTGCGCTTCATGGATACGCCCGGTTCGCAGGGGCCGCGCGAGTCTTGCGAAGACCGTCGGCGACAGTTTGACCGAGTGCGCAGGGCAGAGGCGAGAGACGAGGAGGACCCGCAGCAGTCCCAGATTCGGCGGGGGCGCGATCGCGAGAGACAGGCAAAAAGCAGAGATGACGAGTCGTCGCCGGAACGTCGACAGCGGCTCGAGAAGGAGCGGGCGCGTATAGCCAAGAAGAGGTCCGAGGAGACGGTGGCGCAGCGTGAACAGCGGCTCGAGAAAGATCGAGCGCGCAGGGCCAGAAAGAAAGCGGCGGAGACGTTGCCCGAGCGACGTGATCGTCTTGCGAGAGAGCGAGATTGGGGTTAAAACAGAAGGCGAGGGCAAAAAGGAGCGGCCCTGTGTCGCCCGGCGGCCAGTCGAGCCGGGATCGGGCACGGGAATCGGCGCGGAGCCGTCGCGAGGAGGAACGAGTGGATACAGCCAATATTTTTCGAGAGCTGGGTGACCGGGTATTGGATAGTGATCGGCTCACGGATGAAGAGATTCGGTTTATGAGTCATAGGCAGCGATATACGAGTGATCCTCGATTAGCGCTGGGGTACTACCATTGTTGCGGTTTGGATCCCGGCGCCTTTGTGTTTGGAGACGAACAGTTGAACGGCGGAAGCGCAGAGGGTACCCGGTGTCGGCTAGAGCAGGTTTTTGATGATTATCCAAAGTCTGCTGACATTGCCGTTTGTCAGTCGATGGTTCGCGCAGCCGAGTCTGACTCTACGAATATATTGGCGTGTGCTTCATGCGGCCGGATTTTGCTTGATGACGGCGACGAAGGGGTCGTATACAGTCAGTTAAAAGCCCTGCGCCCAATGTTTTGTTAAGGGATTCGGAGCGCAGTGAAGTCTTCCGTGGTGTTCCCGCTACCATTGTGAAGCGCTACCGACAGCTGTATTTTGACGGAGATGACGTGTATTTTTTAATACCCGAGCTGGTTCGCGATCATAGTTCTGTTCCCCTCTGTGGAAAGTGCTTTAAAGACCCTCGTAAAAGCCCTTTCAGTGTGGCCAGTGGGCATGACTATGGTCGGACTGGCAGCTTACCCGAACTCACCCCAGTTGCGCTGGGATGTATTGCTCCCATCAGGTGCTTTGGCATGGATATATCGGTATCGGGAAAGCACTCCACGGGCCACGCCATTTACTTCCCGTCTGATGGTCCAGGGAAAGTGGCTGCAGTTTTACCTCGTGTTGATGCCGAATGTATGCCTCGTGTTACATTTATTGGTCCCGAAGAGGAATGGCGGATTCAGCGAAAAAAATTCCGCGCGTTGTATTCGATTCCAGTGGATGATGTTTATGAGTGGCTTCGTGTTCTCGGGGCGCTAAACACTATTTTCCGCGATGAACAAATCCGAGTTGATGATTGTGCGGGTCGTAAAGGTCAGCCCGGTGACCTGACAGCCGCGATTGAGAGCAGCGTTTGCATTTGTGATTCCAGAAATGTCGGTGCTGTTCATGATCTTTCAGCCTCTGAGCGTTACGGAAACGATATAAGCGGTGGTTCTTTTGCTTTGTTCTTTCTGTTTTTTTCTATCTCAGCCTTCGCGTAGCCCTCGTGAGTAGAACCCACTACACCGTAAAAATTGTTTCACAGCCAAAACCAAGTCAACTGAAAAACCTCGTAAGGTTTTTTTATTGGGCCGCGCCATTGACATCCAGCTTAGTACAGACACTGACTACCTTTTAAATACCTTATGTTTTATACATTCATATAGGATATAAAATGTAACCGATATGTGTTGTGACAGTTCGTAAAACAAAAGAACCAATTCCTGACTTAGCGTCCCGCTCCGCAAGCACGACCCTGGACTGCCTGAGTCAGGCAGCCACGAAGTCTCTCTGCATTAGAGAGAGGCGGGACTTCGGCAGGACCGCCCAGGCCTCCTCGACCCTTGCCTCTTGGGAATTATTAAAAGCTGGCTCAAAGATAATACCTTGGGAGGCATGTTGAAAAAGGTTGCACACCTTTATAAAGCGATACGCTGATTCTAGCAACTAAGCCAGGTGGCCCGTCTATCGTGCTCAGACTTCGAAGCGAAATTTATGTGGTGATTATGTTGTGGAAGGGGTGTCGTCCCTAAACCAGTGCTGTTGCATTGGACCCGTTTGTCGCACTGGAGCCGATTTTTACGGTAAGTCTAAAATAGAGCTCAGCTTACCCCCCCAATGGCTACATGCCCTCAAAACCAACCAATAGGATACACTCCTGGCCAAATAAATCCGGCCACCCACACTTTTGGTCGTAGCGCACTCGATTTTTAAGTTTTGAGGCTGCGCTATGGATATAAGGTTTCTAATGGATAGACTAGAACGGGGTTTGCGCTAACAACTCGGATTTCGCAGTTTGTAGGGTAGCTCACATACAAGAATTCGATTTGGCCAAGTGGTCCACACTTCCGGCCACTTATAGCATACTAAAACCAAGACAAGTGTAACGAAACGATTGTACCGAAACACATATCACTCAGTTTCCTGACCAGTCATGACTTTGGTGGACTACGTGGGCCTCCCAGGGGCTGTTTGCTTGTGCATACGATTCGGCTTTTGACCAGGGCATGCCACCGTGGCTGAGAGACGAGGAGAGAGGGCGCATTCGTGGACTTTGTGAGGGAGGGCTGTCCATCCGAGCCAATGCAAAGAAGGTCAAGAGGTCACGTGACGCTGTCGTGTGCGCTTTGGCTGGAGGCCGTCGTGACCGACACAAACCAGCACGAAAGCCTGTCGTTTCGACGCGACTGGCGCGGCTCCTTTTACGCAAAGCAGATAGCGGTGACTACTCCGCGGCTCAGCTTAAGATCGAGTGCAAGTGCGACTGTTCTACACGTACAATTCGGCGCCTCCTTTTTGGTGTAGATTGGCTAATCTACATCAAAATGGAGAACACATTACCACTCACAGCGGCGCACAAGGCCCACCGTCTAGCATGGGCTAAGTGCATGGTGGTCACACCGCAGGCTGATTGGGGCAACATATGTTTTTCGGATGGGCCTGATGGCCTCCAGCACTACTGGCGGGATATTCGGCGACCACCGAGATTGACGGTGAGGCAGCAAATGGAGGCGGGTCTGTGATGGTTTGGGGCGGCTTCAGCGCCAAGGGCAGGACGAAGCTTGCGGTACTGGTGGGTCGGCAGGCGTCGTCACATTATGTTCATACCGTGTCGGAGTTTTTGCTACCGTTCGCTCACCTGAACTATGGAACCAATTTCATCTATCAACAAGATAATGCTTCAATCCATACTTCCAGGGAAACCAAGGAGTTTTTCGACGAGCAGAGCATCAAACTACTTGACTGGCCCGCACGCCCTCCAGATTTAAACTCCATCGAGAACTTGAGGGAGATACTGGCGCGGAAGGTGTACCCAAACGGTAGACAGTACGCAAATGTGAGTGAGCTAACTACGGCTATCTTAGCCGCGTGGGATAGTATTGAGTATTCGACACTAGAGAAGTTGATTGAGTCGATGCCGCGACGCTGCATCGAAGTCATCGAGAAGAAAGGAGGCATGACTCACTATTAATACAATCATTTCGTTACACTTGTCTTGGTTTTAGTATGCTATAAGTGGCCGGAAGTTTGGACCACTTGGCCAAATCGAATTCTTGTATGTGAGCTACCTACAAACTGCGAAATCCGAGTTGTTAGCGCAAACCCCGTTCTAGTCTATCCATTAGAAACCTTATATCCAAGGCGCAGCCTCAATACGTAAAAATTGAGAGCACTACGACAAAAGTGTGGGTGGCCGGATTAATTTGGCCAGGAGTGTACACATCTAGGAAACTCTATAGGTGACTTGCATTTTGTATGTAGATGGATTTAGGAACACCTAAAAATATAGTCAGTCTTAAATCTACCCTCTTATTGGTAAATCGTCCCATTTGGCCAGGGACCCGTGAGTTGCCGTTCACAGAGAGTTTGTATACTCTCGGAAGCCAAGCTTCCTCTAGCGCGAGGTGCCGTGTGACCCGTCACATTGAACGCCAGAGCCGCTCAGCGCCCTCATCGTAAATTTTTTCCAACTCGAGCACAGCGACACCGACATGGATCAAGCTAATGCCGACACCTACATGGATCAAGCTGATGCCGACATGCCCGGTGCTGACGAAAGGGACGTCGATATGGAGCAACGGGTCGAAGATCAGCGCGGTGAAAGTGATAATAACGCACCTATATTGATTTCAGAGCCATGCTACATCGCTTGAAGTCTTCCCAGACTATAACTTTAAGCATCTTCAAACGGAGAAATCGTGCTCAGCGGGACGATAGGGGTGCAGCCGGCGACTTAAATGGTTTGAATGAAGTCGATGTGGACCGCGACGTACACGTCGAGGGTGGAGCGGCTGGGGACTGAGACGCTGGTTTCGAGGGTGAAGTGGAGTGGACTGGTGGTGACGACTCTGACGATGATGACCAAGATGCCGCCGTTGATCACGCTGTTGAGGCCAAGCTGCTGAACACCGATATGTACTATCAGTGAAAGTGCGTGCTGCGCTCTCCCTGCACACTGGCCGCGGAGTGCAGCGCACAATATTTACGAGCTGGTTCCTCAATTATGGCGCGTATGCAGCAAGCTTCGGTGAATTGACGACTTATGACGAAGACGGCAACTTAGGGCGGGTCTTGTAACTTCCTAGGCGCAGGATTTAGGATTTCGTCGTGTGCTATGGACATGAGGCAATCGGAGCTCTGTCGGCCCGAGCCGGGATGGGCGACATCCTTCGGGGTCTCAGTTGGAAATATGCCCCGAGGGCCCAGAAATCGCCAAAGACGGCGACTCCGGCGACCCCTTGCGCTACTGGCGCTCGTGCTGGCCCCGCAGCGCCGCAACAGCGCGTGCGTGCGTGAGCGTATGAACTGGGAGGAAGAGGTCAAGATGCTGCTGCTGGAGGGTGAATTCGCGCGCACGTACCACATGCCGTTGCAGTCGTTTAACCACTTACTGGCGCTCGTCGCGCCGGTTCTCGACAAGTCTCCACACTCGTGGTTGCATCGTGGCTCCGTTCCAGTTGAGGTCAAGTTGCAGCTCCTCCTAGACTATCTAGCTGGTGGCATCGCCAACGATGTCCGGCGTCTGAGCGGTATAAGTCGTCCCTACTTCTACGCGGTCCTGTATGAAACCATGGATGCGATCATCTCCATCCCGGATTTACAGATCAAATTCCCCGAGACTTCAACGGAGCGCGAGCATGCCGCCAGAGCTTTCACCCTTCGGAGCAAGAACGGTGTGATGAACGGCTGCGTGGCAGCAATGGATGGATGGCTGTGCAAGGTCCGAGCTCCCATAAGCAGATCAACTGATGGAGCTGGTGCTCGCGCGTATTTTAGTGGTCACTATGCCCGAATGGGCATCAACGTACAAGCATGTTGTGATGCGTTCAGTCGCTTCGTTTATTTGGACATGAGCCATCCAGGTGGCGTGAACGACATTCGAGCCTATCGCGAGACTGGGTTACCCGACGTAGTGAAAAGCATGGAGACTGGGTTGTATGTCGTGGCCGGCAACGCTTACAAGAACACTGACCACCTCCTCACGCCCTTCTTGAAGGCAGAGATTGACGACGACTACAAGGACTCTTTTAATTTTCATCTTTCGCAGCTGAGAATAAAGATTGAAATGGCGTTTGGACTCTTCGTCCGGAAGTGGGGTATTTTCTAGCGTCCTCTCCAACACAGTCTCGAACATGTCACCAAGATCATTCATTGTGCTGCCATTATACACAACTTCGTGATCACTGAGCGCCTAAACGAAGGTAACGATCCTGTCGATTTGGAACTGCGTTCCGATGCAGCATTAACACATCTTGATTTTGAAGACGTACTCACGTACAGTCCAAGCGATTACAGCAATCACCTTCCTATTCGAGGGGTTGTACGTGATGGACTAGTTGAAAAACTACGTGGTCTAACGCAACTACGACCCAGCTAAGCGTCGATCAAATTGCAGAAGCAATTCTGCAGAAGCAATTTGATCCATCCCGCTCAGCCATTTGGCGATCACGGGGTTCAGCTTTTGTTGAACAAGTTCAATAGACGCGGCATCTACTCCAGCTTCCTTCATGTCCTTCACGACTTGCATTCCATTGTGAATAACTTGTCCTAGATCAGCAGCATGACTTGCGACGGACGCCTTGTTTGCATCTTCTCTGTCTTCCTCCAAAATGGCGATGATCTTATCCTCTAGGGTTGCAGATGCTGGGCGACGACGCTTTGAGTCTTCCTCGCGCTGTGGAGTCTCTGCAGCTCTTTTAGGCCTTAGAGTGTTTACACGGGCTTTCTTGGGGAGAATCCCTTCCACAAAGACTCCATGTTCGGGTCGCAACTGGAGCCAATCATGAACGTAGAGAACATCTAAGCGACCATCGCAGAACTGAAAGAAATCTTTCTCGTTGGTTCCCGAGCGGGAGAACTTCGTTTTTGCGGTGCTGTAAAGCGATCGGATCTCTTTCCACAATTTCTCGAGCTTCCCCGGCGACAACTGCGGCCTCTCAGCAGGACGAATGCCCTCATATTCCTCTCGCGCGACAACAAGATTGCCGTAAATGGGCAACTCGCCGCTGAACTGTCGACTGACATCTTGCCAGTACTTGCCGTTAGCATTGACGGCTCCAACATCAATAGCTTCTCGGCCAGGGATTTTATCCATCTCCCCCATGCGCTCAATCAGCGCGTCACCAAAGACGACGTTCGCCAAACGAAAACGAGAGTGCTGCGTCGCACGGTCCTCGGTCGAATCATCGGGCGCCTTGCGAGGTCCTGCCATGGCCGCTGAAATGCCATCGCGGCGCTGATGGCGGAACGAGCGAAGCAGCTCGATGTAGCCGTCCTTGTTGTTCGTCAGCGGGTCGGCTTGGGGGTTGATATGAAGCCTCGCGCACGCAGTCCTCAGTTCTTTAGCTTGATACACACGGAGAGCGCTAACGAGATCCTCGTCTGAGGCCTCAAACGGGAAGGCTTCCACCATTTGAGCCAGCATCGACTTCTTCGCGACCATGTTGATAGAGCGCGCCAAACTTAAAAAAGCTTGTTCTCGGACGAGAGATCTTCGCAATGTCCTCACGAGCGAGAGCAGAGCGAGAGCGGCACGCGGTGACAATGCAACGGTGGGTCTTCCCTTTATCCTATCCTGAGTTCGAGCCGTCTCAGCGAAGGCACAGTACAAATCAGGTCATCATCGTCCTTTGAAAAGGACGAAATGCGGTTCTGTGATTCGTCAATTGCCGTCCTAGGAAAATACAAGACCCGCCCTTAATATTTTCTGCTGTTGGGCTGTGGGAACCCTGGGGGATGATAAACAATAATACATTACCCTTGGTTTGCTAATTCCTAGCTAAAATAAGGATTGGGCAAATTGGGCGAAAAGGTCCCAACATTTGGGTAGCTTGTACCCAAATCAGTCCGTAAAAGGGGAAATGGGTCTCCCGATGGACCCATTTTAGTGTATCCTCGTGGGCGCAACAGCAAGGCATTGAAGAAAGCTGAAGATACCCTCTACAACCACTTTTCGCCTCGACACCTGCGGGTGCGTCACCATGTCGCAACGGAAAAGCCCCCCCGGCTACAGGACTAAGCGATCCGAGAAGGTCGAGTTTGTGAAGGTGACGACGAAGACATCGCGTGGGGAACGTATCAGGCTGTTGAACGGAAGAGACCCGTTGGATGAAGAAGAACGGCGACAACGCATCTTGGATTATGATACCGAGGCAGATTAGAGCGTCGACAATTTCGACAAGAGCTTCGGAAAGTTCGTGAGGCAGAATTGGCGCGATTCCAGCGCGCGGAGGCGATGGCATACCTCGTTGCTGGTATGAACGAAGATGAAGAGAATTCGCAGTGGCTTGCACAGCGGCGTGCGCGACGACTTGCGCGGCAGCATGTCGGCATGCCCAGCTCGGCGTCGGAAGACGGCCAATCCGACGATGGCACTGACGAATACGGTCTAGGCGGGGACGGAGGTGACGATGATGTTGGTGGTGGTGACGACGATCATAGGCGGGGGGATGGAGGTGAGGCCGGAGGTGGCGACGGTTATGATGGCGATCGAGAAGGCGAGAGGGGGGTTAAGAGGTCCTCTATTTGTGTTTAACTAGAAACTATAGAGTCCTGAAGGGCTATGCCTGATCGATCAAGAAGGCGAGGACGGAGGCAACGATCGATTTTGGTGGTGACACTGATGAAACTAGTGCACTGTCGATACAACTCACTCGTCGAGCTCCTGAACGGCGACATTGTGTGGCCTTCGGTGGAGCGAAGTGCTCGTCGAGGAGACAAATGCCACATTGCGAGGGGGTTGGAGGCTGTTTTGGCTCAAATTGATAGCTGGGCACAGCCTGCGTCGATCGAAAATGACGCTACGAGTGACATAGAGAAGAGTCGACAACCTCGCCGCTCGGTAGAAGGAGATCGACGTTGTCTGAGTTGGGTCGCCTTATTCCGTGTAGAGCATGCAATGGTGTCGGGTGTATTCACGCAGATCAAGAGCATTTCAGCCTCAGCTTGTTGGATCTCGTGCTCCTTTCGTACTCGAATGATGTCTTCGGCGTACGCTGAACCAGCGCCTCCATTCATTCCTTTTAACTTCGTGTTGCTCACAGTTCTTTTCTTCAATTTGTTCACGTTGATTTGCCTCGACCATTTCAGCCTCACCATTTGCATCTTTGTTGTCTTCTTCGCTGCTATCACTGCCTCGTTCTGCTCACATTCGTCCATTGAGGGTAGAGTAGTCACGTTATTTGGCTTCGTGGAACTGTGGCTTTTGTATGGCAAATTGCTTTATCAAAAGCTTCACCGCTGCTTGTCGCTCTTCATTTTTGGTGTTGCGCGTCTTTAGTGAAAACGCTAGAGAGGTCTTGAGCGTCGCCAGCTCTTGTATCTCGAGTGTGAAAAACTTCAAAACACCAACAAGACGCTAGAGGCTGAGCAACACATCTGCAGGAAGCAACTCAAACAAGCAAGAGATGAAGATTTGAGAGATGCATTGTCGGGAGTGTGCTCGGTGTGTGAGAAGCACAAGAAGAGACTATTGCAGATATCAAAAGAGCTCTTGAACCAAGCTCAGGCGTCTGGATCCGATCCGGAGGTTGAAGTACCCGCGCCTTCAGCCTTGACTGAACCAGAACGAAAGCTCGTGAGTAGCGTTCTCATGGATCTCGAAATGTCTGCTGCAAAACAGCAAGTCGCCCGTGAATTTACCTTGCTAAAGTGCAAGTAAAATGTTAAAATTTCCCTACAACATGAGTGGTCCAACACCATCGAACACCCATCCGTTCGCATTTGTTGTTACATGTACGAGATGCCGATGGAGCGCGCCGTGTTCTTCAAGCTAGTGGGGGCACCACTGCTTCCGGATATCCCCGTTGACGCAGTGGACTTGCGTGAAGATGCCAGCGTGATTCAACTTCGCCATGCAGTCTGGAACGATGTCAAAGGAATTCTACCTTCACATGTGATTGCTGCTACCCTACGAGTCTACGGCAACCAAGTACACTATGAAGCCGACACGCAGCTGAACCATTTATCGGGGTTTGGTACGAGTGAAGAAACTCCAATTATCGTGAAAGTTCCGCAGCCACCAAGTGACGATGCTAGTGTGACGGCACCGTCGCCGTCTGGGGCGAGCATCCAGTTTGTTCAACTCCCGACTGGAATTTCTACGAAACACTTACGGAGCAGTTCCTCCTGTGTTTCGGACTCCTCGATCCACGCTCGTCGATGCTTTCATCAATCTCCTTTTCCCTACCAACGGAGACTATCGACCATTACTATTCATCCGAGCGCCACCGCTATCGGGAAAGAGTGCACTCTGCGATTTACTCTGTGCTCGTCTCCTGCAACTCAAACCACAGTTGCTCGTCGCGCGAGTGTTGGCCAACGAGAAACCGATATCAACCAGCTTTTCCGACTATTTCAAAACCATTTATCACTGTGACTTGGGGGTGTTTTGGGGCCTCGACTGCGAGCGCGTAATCTTTATCGATGAGGCGCAGATCACGTACGGCGATGTACATTTATGGTCAGGTCTGCTGAAGAATGTATACGAGCGGAGATATGAAGGCCCCAGAATTGTGCTCTTTGCAGCGTACGGAAGCTACGACCCGTATGGTCGACGCGAGCGCATTGGAACTCCTATGACTATCGATCAAGCTGACACATTCAGTTTGATTAGAAGTGATACGAAACCCGGACTCCAGCTTTCTCGAGCAGAACTGAACGAAATGGTTGGCGGCAATATCGCTGCAGAAGTTTGTGATCTCATTTGGAACCTCAGCTCAGCTCACATTGGGATCGCACAAGCTATTCTGACATTCCTGGGCGAGGCGTTCAGAAACAAACCTCCTGAATCTATCAGTGCATCGGACATGGAATTGGCGCTCCGCTCCGCTGGCTTGCTAGAATACATCAAGGCAAAACGAGGCATGCCAACAGTTCGTGCTTTTGAACGTGTAGTGCACAATTATGGTCTGCCCGTCGAGTCCAGGCTCAAGATGAGTGAAGTGATGCATCATGTTGCGTCTGGCAACATGATGCACTCGTCTGATGAGGCAAGAACGCCAAGAAGTCAGGCTGCGGTCGAACTTTTGATCAAACATGGCTTTATTTATGAAGACGCAAGCAAACAGCTTCAGTTCGCATCGAATATGCACCTCAAGATTTGGTTGTATGCAAACCGTACGGATCCGATCGGGAACATGGTATCAGATGTGTCGCACGACGACTTCGTCGTTGCCTGCGTCAAGCGAATGAGTGCTGCACGACTGAATGATTTTGCGACAGGAAATGTCAATACTGTTGCTCGGGAGCGCCAAATTCAAATGGAGCTATACAGAGCCACAACATCGTGTTTGCCTCGAGATGTGCTGGTCACTCCAGAATGGAGCACACACAACGGAAAAGGATATATTGACTTGGTGATTCGTGGCATGAGTATCCTTTGGTTTTGGGAGTTGCTTGTGAATGGTGATGACGCTGTCGGTCATTCGAAACGATTTGAAAGCGGGGGCAAGTACCATGGGAGTCTTACAGGAAGTTCCAAATATGTGCTCATTGACTTTCGTCAGAATAAGGGCGTTCGAGACCAGAAGCACGGGTTTATGTATGTGTCGTTTGTGGATTCATACTCCAAAGCACTCATTTTCGGCAAGGATAAGCCCGGTGTCAGTGTTGAACTGTCAGCTTAAGTAAATGCTGGTGGTTTCACTTAATACATTTTGTTTACAGTTTTCACGAGTGAATCTCAACTGGACATTTTCGGTGGTACGTGTATACTTGACACCAGCTTTCTTTATGTTTGCTAGATATTGGTGACACGGAGACTTTACGGCGTGTTCGACAGCACGGACCCCGCGATTTATTTGTTGGTCAGGCATACTTTGCCGGGTCGGAGAAGCTCGAGCGCATGCATATCAGACCCGTTCAGAAGCAAAACTCGTTCTTGCTGGCAGCTGACAGACTTCTCACCGGTGACAGGCTCAGCGTACACGTTATCCTTTTGCAGTCTAAGTACCGACTGGGCCATTTACGTAGCGACTCTCACAAGCATCATCGCTCAGCAACACTGTCACCGGTTAGTAAAACTATTTTAGCAAGCCACGGTCTCCTCCAAGAGTGCAAAACGATGTCAATTGAGGGCGGGCGTCGCGCCTACATGAGCTTGGAGCTCCATGATCTCTCACTGAAGAACGAGAAGCAGACGCAGACCGATGTGGGTCTAGTTGGAAGCACCAAAGTGCGCTTTGTGACGCCTCGCTTAGTATTGAGCAGTGAAGAGAACTCGGACGCGCCACTAGCATTGGCATTTCGAGAGCTCTGCAAACGTATTCGATCACCAGCGTGGAAGTCTTCGCTCCTCATTGTGTTAGGCCACGACCCCGAGAAGCGTCGAGATGAACTGGAGCGCAAAATTCGAGAGGACGAGGCGGCCGAGACCATCGACGGCGAGCTGCGAGCTTTCTTCGATAATGTGCTGGCTCCGGTGATGCAGCAGCGTGAAACTTCACTAGTCAACACCATTCACGAGTGCGTCCAACAAGAAATGCAGACCCAGCAGCTCGTCATCCACAACCAGCAGCAACGCATGAGTCAACTCACGCAGGAGATCGAGGAGTGGGAAAAGCAGGCGGAGCACCTCAAAGCCAAAGTCGATCGGCGCGTGGCCGAGAACAACGCACTGCGCAAGGAGCAGTACCGACAATTGCTCATGCTTCGTGACATCATGAGCAAACAAGGGGCGGAGCCTGGCGCTTTGTCTGCATTGAACGAGGCGATTGCCACCGTTTTAACTGGAAAGCAGTCGACGTCGGTACCGGAGACCACCTCAAGCAACAACGATGCAGAGCAGTCGAAAGCCCCAGGTCGCGGTTGGATGACCTTGAATACCAATGCACAGGTTCTGCATCGAGAGAAGGAGAAATGGGAGCAGCGTGCGAGAGAAGCAAACATCGAGTGCCAAGAGCTTCGAGATCAAATTGCACGCTTGACGCAGGAGAACGCAGCGTATCGAGCTGCGTGTACCGAGTCGGTGCCTTGGTTCTTGAAACCAGAGAACGCCATCACGGAGCGCCAACGTATTGCGGACGCTGTGTGCTCCTATCAAGGCAAATGGGAAGATGTAGGCGACTCACTCGTCGAGCTCCTGAACAACGACATTTTGTGGGCTGCAGTGGTGCAAAGTGCTCGTCGAGGAGGCAAACGCCGCATTGCGAGGGGTTTGGAGGCTGTTTTGGCTCAGGTTGATAGCTGGGCACAGCCTGTGTCGATCGAAAATGACGCTACGAGTGACAAAGAGAAAGAGTCGACAACGTCGCTGCTCGGTAGGAGGCGCTCAACGTTGGCTGAGCTGGGTCGACTTATTCCGTGTAGAGCCTGCAATGGTGTCGGGTATATTCACGCGGATCAAGGCGACAATGGTGCCAATGATTCGGACTCGTATTTGCGCAAGACACTTGAGCAAGTGCTTGAGTTGAAGACGCAACTGGAGAAGGCGAACACTAAAGCATTGGCACTAGCAGGGCAACTTCAGCTAGCGCAAATGGATACAGCACAGCTACAGGAGAAGATTCAGGAAGCAGAACTTGTGAAAACTAGTGCAGTCGATAGCTGCCTTCAAACGGATTTGGACGACGAGGAGGGTCTAGACCTCGATGAGATCATGCGCTCCGCTTACGGACAAGCCCCTACTGCCACAGATACGCTCGGTGCTGCTCCGCGTCAAAACCGACGGAACACGCAGTATGAACACTTAATTGTCGAGCTGAAGAGTACACTTGCAGATAAGGACGATGGTTTGGCGGAGAGCAGGAGAGCTTTGGATGTTGCCCAGGCACGGACTGTAACTTTGCAGCGCGCGCTTCAAAAAGAGAAAGACGCCCACGCTCAGGAGCTGGCGAAGCTCAAAACCTCTCTAGCGTTTTCACTAAAGACGCGCAACACCAAAATTGAAGAGCGACAAGCAGCCGTGAAGCTCTTGATGAAGAAATTTGCCAAGCAAAAACCACAGTTCACGAAGCCAAATAACGTGACTACTCTACCCTCCATGAACGAATGTGAGCAGGACGAAGACAGTGATAGCAGCGAAGAAGACAACAAAGATGCAAATGGTGAGGCTGAAATGGTCGAGGCAAATCAACGTGAACAAATTGATGAAAAGAACAGTGAGCAGCATGAAGTTAAACGAATGGAGGCGCTGGTTCAGCGATACGCCGAAGACATCATTCGAGTACGAAAGGAACACGAGATTCAGCAAGAGCTGCTTCAAAAGGCTGAGGCTGAAATAAAGGCTGAAGACGAAACGCGAAGCCGAACAAACAGTATTTCTCAGGGAAATGTTGTTGTTAGTCTTGCCTCACACCCTCGCGACTTGTTCAAGGCACTTTCGACCGCCCAAACAGACCTAGTGAAGCTACGAAGGGCGTCACAACGCTCATCGGCACTGCAAACAGATCGTTTGCTGACTTTGACAACTCATTTAGGCCACATGTCGGAGGAGCTCTGTACACTACGCAAGCGAAACCAAGCCGAGCTCGGGTTCTGGAAGCTCGAGTGTGAAAAACTTCAAAATTCCAACAAGACGCTAGAAGCAGAGCAACAGATCTACAGGAAACAACTCAAACAAGCAAGAGATGAAGATGTTGAGAGATGCATTGTCGGGAGTGTGCTCGATGTGTGAGAAGCACAAGAAGAGACTGTTGCAGATATCAAAAGAGCTCTTGAACCAAGCCCAGACGTCTGGATCCGATCCGGAGGTTGAGGTACCCGCGCCTTCAGCCTTGACTGAACCAGAACGAAAGCTCGTGGGTAGCGTTCTCATGGATCTCGAAAACATATACTCTGGGATGTCTGCTGCAAAACAGCAAGTCACGCGTGAATTGGTTGCTACTCATCTTGGGAATGCTCTCAGTCCGCGTTCGAATAGGAGAACGACGGTGGCGTCGCCCAGATTGGATTTGAAGGACCCACGATCAAATAACCAGAGTAATGGCAGTAATTCGCCAGTGTCAACTAGATCGGCCACGAGCTCACCAAGGAAGAGCATCAGCATCAAACCCTCAAGATCAAGATCAACTCGCCAATTGAAAAGAACCGAAGATGTTTTGAATGGCAGATCCAAAGCAAGTCCGAGTCCAACTCGTGCAGTTCAAAAACACTCCAACAGATCCCAGTTCAACTACTGATACTGCTGGAAACAATGCGACTTCTCTAGACCGTGTTTCTCCTCATCGCAAAACGCTGGTACAAGAAATTCTGGAAGGGGGTGGTTTCTCGCTAACCAAACACGGACTTACTCTGGATGTTCCCAAATCTGAAGTCTCCGAGATCGAGCCTGGGCTGGAGAAAAATATCGATTCGGAATTGAGTAACAATACAGATATCAATACGAACGTACCGCAGCGAGCACACAGTGCACCACTGCATCAAGATGAGTACACAACTCAAAATGGTGATGACGAAGACACCTTCACACTAAGAGAGGAGCAATTTCCATTACTGGACGGCTCTCATGACATTGAGCGCGACCCGGGAGTTATCCAACAGCTTCGAGTATTGATCCAGCAAAATTCAGCAGCGAAAGAGCGTGTAAGTTCCTCAGGCTGGAAGGTTTTAGTGCTTAGAATGCGATGTGTGGCTGGTGAAAAACGGCTTGATCAGGTATGTTGTTGTGGGGTCTAAGTTTCTCGTCCTGAAGTATCATTGTCATTCTACTGTGTATGGATATTTCTTTCAGCTCAAGTACATGGCCGACATGCACGCAAGAATTCACCCCGATGGAACGCTTCAACCTACCAGCCACAAGATTGCTAGTACGTGTGGTGGTATGGCAAAAATTGTCCAGCAGCGGAAAAAAGCCCTCAATGCGGCCATTTCAACTCGAGAACTTTCTCGCAGAGATCTCAACAAAGCCCAAGCGCTTGTAAGTCACTGGTCAATGGCGTTCCTCTTCCTCCTCTTTACTCACCACTGTATATTAAATGTTTCTTAGTTGATCCATGGTGTGGGCATGCTCTTGGACAATCTAAGTCGAAAAAGCAAACCGACTATCGAGCTATCTGAGCTCCTATACTCGGCTCAGGGTGGTTCTCCTCGTCTAAGCCCAAAAAGCAACCGCCTGCTTTACCCAGCGACTAATGTGCATTTGAATCGCTTACCGCAAACGCAGCAAATTCCAACAACGACATTCCCAGCTTTAGTTGGGACCAAACCGGATCAGATAACGCGCCCAAGCACCTCGAAGACCAGAAGTGAAAAAACTACAGAAGACTCATCGTATAGCGAAGGATATCACCTCCCAGTACGTTCGATTATATTCTCAATGCTATTAGTGCTAACGTCGTTTGTTGTATGCACAGCATCGACTTATCAAGTCTGCAGGGCCAAGACCTTTTCAATTGGTGCACTCGTCAATTGGCACACTACAAGGTTCCATGCCATTTCCTGACCCTACACATCTTCGCAGTATCCACGAGTTGCGTAGCGAAACTACTGAAGAAAATGCAGTTTTGAGCAGTGATTCACGACACCGCATCCCTGTACGACCACACTCATCCCCCGCAGGTCCACGCATAATGACCCCACGACCTCATGCCATCACTGCCAAAGACACCGAATAAATCAACCAAGTTGTATTGCTAGTGAAGTGAGTTATCACAAACTGCTTCTATCCACGCTGTTGCAAAACTTCTTAAAACTTCTTCAGCACACAAAATTTACTATCAGTCGAACTCGTCATGTGCCTTTACTGTTCAACCACGAAAATTGCCAACTGAAGTCCGCACCTTCACAACAGTTAAACAAGGGCAAACAATTAACACACATCACAAACAGAGTTCACCCTTCGTCACGCACCATTGTGATCAAGATAGTTTTGGATGGTGTAACAAATCCAAAGGAAAAGGTTCGACTGCACCATCCGCCACTCTCGGTCCAGCACGAAAGCTAATTGATGCAGTGTCGATATCCCAAGTTTCCTTTTCAGAAGAATGCTCATTGCGATGAAGGATAGGAGCTCCATGAGCCCGTATACCGCGATGTTGCCCATCATTTTCGCGAGTGTGCGAGGCTCAAGCACTCGAATTTGAGGGTAAACACTCGATTGGGAAGGTGAAACATGGTGATTGTGTAAATGCCTAGCACAAATGAGGTGAAGTTACATTTCCAGGCAATGTGGAGGCAACCTAAGCATGGCTGACTTACCGTAGATAAACGGGATGATGACCTCTGTGAATTCGACGAGGATGATAAACTCCGTAGTGAAAAGCACTTGTGCTGTCCTCCTGTAAGCGTAGTCTTTGCGTTGTTTGATAGTGAAAATCCGTCGTAGGGGGTTGAACGTCATGTTGGCTGGTATCACGGCTGCTGCGGCCACAAAGGCAGCTTGCGACTTTGATAAAATGGGTGCTGTTGGGAAACGCCGCCTAGCTGATTTCGAGAAGGCTTCGACCCCGTCACTCTGTTGAGTTATATCCTGGACTTTCGATGATCTGCCGCTGACCGCAATTGGGTGAGGCATCTGTACCGAGAAGACACGAAGCGAAACATCAGCTCGAAGTTCGGCATCTTCCTGCAGCATTAGAAGAGCGATTTCCATGAAGTTAGCGTTCTTGAGAGCATGGTTTGCAGGGATCTCCTCGAGGAGTGTAGTGATGTCTGTCAAGAAATGATTCACGTCTTTGATGGAGATCCACGCCAGTGCGAAATCCACAAATGTGAGGGCCATCGTTGTACTGATTGACGTAGCATTTTGCATTGAGCTAGCCACGTAGAGGGCATTGAATACCTCAATGTTGAGAATGACAATCTGTGGCTTTAGATCATCCTTTGCGCCCAAGAAAAAGCTGATCCAGTTTTTCGTTGCAATCTTAACCACAGGAAGCAGAAGAACGTAAAATGTCTGAGCCGTAGAACTGATAGAGCGAAAGCCATAGAGATACGCTGGATAAATGAACGTCATTACAACCTGACAGGCGATCACCACCATGTAGTTAAACAACTCTTTCCGCAGCACAGCTTCTTGCCTCAACTTTGCTCCGAAGAAAATCCCAAAGCAAATGACAAGGCCAACAAACCAGACAGGAATCCCAACCACCAGCGTGAATGGCAGTGGAAACCCGACAAGACTCGTCATCGCGAGCATGAAAGCCACGGCACCTGCACTTGGAAGGGCAGAGATACTGACAACCCGAAATGTTGTTAAGTCCAAGGATGGTACAGTGAGGTGGAGCTGCTGGAGAATGGCTCGCGTCATAAGCGAAATCGTGATGTAGTTTCGACCCCAGAACAAGTAGTTGGCTCTTGAGCCGTTCTCAGTTGGGGCCAAAGGTACACAATCGATCAACGTGAGGATAATGAGGCATGGGAAAGGTGCCAAAATCACAACTAGGCTACCACGAAGCACTGAAGTGGAGTTGGTATAGTCTTTCAGGAGACTCATTCGAGAGATGGAGTAGCTGCCATGCAATTCCACTTGGAGATACATCCAAAAGTCAAAGATGGCGCCGCACAGTCACTGCAATCCGCGCATTGTTTTTCTTGGTCCGCAATGCGAAAAGTGTCGAGGGTTTCACACTTGACCAAATGCCACGACACGATCGCCAAGTTATTTTTTCGGCTTGTAAAAGTTTCAGGTCCTTGATAATTTGAGTCGCTGGTGTTGCTACCTTTTCGCTTGCAGAGTCTCACGCACAAGTCTCAATTCAACGTACAACATGAGGCAAGACAATCGCATTCTGTGGCGGCGTATGCGCAAGTTTTCCTCGACATTCCAAGCCGAATTACGTGGACATTACTCAGCCGTGAGAATGCGCGACTTGGTCGACTACAGTTGCTCAACATCATCTCGACGGGCGATTTTGCTTTGTGTGCCGTCTCCGTTCCCATGTCTTGTTATTCTGACACTGATTGACTGCGCCCCAATGGCCCCACCTGAAGACGGTTCCAGTGCCAACTACTTGTTTTGGGCTCGAGATTTCTTGACGGTTGCTCTCATGACGCGTGTGATCTTGGAGCAGTTCCGGATAAGTGTGTCAGGCCTTCACATTAACTCTGTACGGGTTGTCGCCATGCCGATCATTTCGAGTGGAGGAGCTATCGTATTCATGATCGCAATGTCGAGTATTATCGGGTTCCCACTTCCGTTTGCACTTGTCGTGGGTATTCCAGTGTGGTTTGTGGTTCTGGTAATTTGCTTTGCATTGTTCTTTGGGCGAGTTTTGAAGCGGGACCCTGTACTGTTCAAGGAGTTACTTCGCTCTGTCATAGTGCTCATCTGTCAGGTACTGCTGACTTTCATTTATCCGGCGTATCTCTATGGATTCGTCCATGTTGCTGCTTCTAACCAGAAATTCTACGTCATGCTGCTGCCTGTCATCAAAATTATCGCGAAGAACTGGCTATTGTCTAGGCAGCAAATACGACCTGATGCCACAGATCATGATCTTCAATGTCGACGTCTTCAACGCGTTGTACATGGCCAGCTCCATGCAGAACGCGCAGTCAATAACTACGATGCTGCAGATGGTGGCTCTGGATGCTCTTCTCGGTTGGGTGTCGTTATCTGACATTGCTTATCTCGCAAGGGATGTTATCCGATTTCGACGTAAAATACCTGCTGGACACCCTCTGAAGAAAGCAAACTTCATCGAAATTGCTCTCCAGATCATCGACGACGATCCTCATGTTGCTGAGAGTCTAGCAATGCATCATTACAGCTCTCTAGCTGCAGTTTTCGTAAAGCGATCGAGCATTCCCACAGGTCCTCAACCTACAAGTCGACAGATTCTACCGGTGAACGAAGCGGATACCTCGCTTCCAACGGCACCTGAATCAAAAACGGTGTCACTGCAGCTCGCTCCGGTGCGAAAGTCTCTAGGCAACGTTTTCTCGGCTAAGGAACGCCAGAGATTCGTACAACAGAGCGCGCGAGTGCTTTTCACGACCGACTTTGTCATTCTGGTCGAATATACAGAAGTCATCGTTCCGTTCATCTACAGTGCGTATTTTCTTGTATTGCCGTGCTAGTCTGGAGCTACAGACTAACTCTTTAATGTTACAACTAGGTATGTACACAGGTATGTACAAAGTTGGCATGTTTTATCTCCCCAACCACGACTACTACGCACAGATCCAGTCGTTTGATCATGCTGGTCTGGCCAGTAACCTGGGCACAGTGATTGCGTTTGGTTTCATCGAGTTGGTCTCACTTCTGGTGATCGGGTTTTTGATCCAACGCATGCTTCGCATCTCGATGCTGCAATTGCTTTCGTTTGTGCTGGATCGGAGCTGGCGAATGGTGCAGTCCAACTTGTTTTTGTGGATCTGCTATAGTACTCAGAACGCATTGGAGCATAATGGTAAGTTTGCATGCATTATCATTTTTTTCATACTGGAAAGCTCTTCTAATTGTTGTTATTGTGATAATGCAGGAGCCGATTTCAGCTTCTCGTTCAGTTGGCTGCACGCAGCAGCCTCAGGGTCCACGTGACTCTTCACTTTGCGTTATTGGGGCGACGGACACTAATGGTGTCCAGAAATACGGAGGCTTCGGTCATGATGCAGCTCACATCAGTTAGTCAGGTTCAAGATGCTGCGCGAGTGTTAACGCAGACTCAGAACTCTCGTCGGATGTCCAAAGTACCAGCACTGCAGGGTCCAAAAAGTATCTTTCTGGTAGAGCAGCAACTTATGAGCTCGTTCGGCGTGGAGTTCTTCCCTTTTGTAGCATTCCCAGCCGTGCCGGCATCTTTGACGGTGCTGGACCTCTCGTTCAATGACCTCGATGATCGATTTTGGATGCATTGGACAACGGAGTTGCAAGAAGCAGTGTGGCCGGGACTCGTAGCGCTAAACCTTGCTAACAATCGGTACGTTGGCATATGAATTTTTGCTGTTGGAGTGGTGACACGAACAACAATTGATGTACATGACTCGTAGGTTTTCAGCACAAGGGCTCGAAGCAATCGCAACTTTTATCGTGCGATGCCCCAGTCTGACGAAGCTCGATGTGTCACTCAATTTGTTCGGTGATCAAACTTCATCGTCCGAGTGGATCCAACCGTTGATCCGAGCGCTTGATGCTAAGAACCGCGAGCGCCTACAAGTTTTAGACATGTCGTGCACGGGTTTTACAGACTTGTGTTTGGCGCAACTATTGGAAGCGGAATTCTCCAAGTACATTGTCAAGTTGTATCTCCGTTCAAACGCATTGACGGATGAAGGAGCCATCACTTTAGCGCATGCAATGCCACGGATGAACCTGGAAGTTCTTTCATTGTCTGGTAACTGGATAGGAGACTGTGGTGCTGCAAGTCTGGCATTCGTGATGGATCGAGCGCCGCAATTGCAAACTCTGGATCTGGAGCAAAACCAGGTAGGATTGCATCATGTGAGGCTTGTACGTTTGCTTGCTTGCAGGGAATGACTCTTGTTATGTGTCAACCATGATGCAGATGAGAGAAGCAGGGATCATGGCATTTTACCACGCAGTTAACGGAATGGTAGCGCCATTTTCAGTGCGTTATCTCCATCTCGATCGCAACATTTCCGCATCGGAGCCTGTGCTGAAGCAGATCCACCTGAAACTTCACGAAAAAGTAATTGAGACGCAGTTGAATGCTGGGATACCTGCTGCTGCAGTTCTGAATTTAAGCGGGAGCAAGGTGAAGCGAGATATCCTGCTGGAATGCTGCTTAACTGACCTGTATGTTCACGTGGTCATGATAACACTTCGATCGTCGCCTAATTGGCAGCAACTCGAAGTGCTGGACTTGAGTGGGAACGAGATCGGAGAGAAGGGAACGTATGACATCGGACTGTTCCTGGCGTTGCAGCCTCCACTTCGAGTGCTCAACCTGTCAGTTAACCTCGTTACAGGTAATGATGGCTTCGTGTGCTAGTAAATACAAGTGCTCTGGTTACTCACCAGTGTCTTTGCGGCGTAATGTGTAGATACAGCAATTCTTGGTCTAGCGGAAGGGCTCGAGTCCAATGTGAAGCTGCAAGACTTGCTTCTCGACCAAAACCAAATCACTGATGCCGGTGCCAAGCAATTATACTTGAAAGCTTTCAAGGCAAACCAACAGCGCCGCATCCGCCTCAGCACGGGAAACCCACTCACCTCTGAGTGTAAGGTCATGTTGGCAGCTATCTCGCAAGCGCATGACCTTCGAAAGCGTTTTGTCAAAGAGTTCGCTCCTCTTGAAAAACTGGATCTAAGTGGGAAGGCTTTACGCCAGTATGGTGCAGCG
This sequence comes from Phytophthora sansomeana, assembly GCA_032158285.1. NCBI lineage: Eukaryota > Oomycota > Peronosporomycetes > Peronosporales > Peronosporaceae > Phytophthora > Phytophthora sansomeana. Next base: position 902,209 of record JAPDHH010000200.1, read on the forward strand.
GCCATCGCCGAGGAGCTTGCAGCGACCCCAAGTTCGAGATGCCGGTGCCTCGACTTGTCTGGCAACAGCCTTGGTGACGAAGGTGCTCAAGCTGTAGCAAATTTACTTTGTGCATACCCACGCCTGGAAGAGCTGGATGTGAGTTTTAACGACATCGGGGATGAAGGTGCAATTGCTCTAGCGGATGCGCTGGCAAACAACTCAACTTTGACCTCGCTTTCGATGCACTCGGTTGTTGAGGCCTCGCAAGCGAAGCCGAAACTGCAGGAAAAGGGATTGTGTCATCTTGCTCGAGCCATTCAAAAGCATAATGCGCTGGTAAAAGTTGACTTACGTGACAACATAACCTCACCCGCGGTTGTACGCGCGTATGTGGAGATGCTGCAACGCAACCAAACAATCCAAAAGTTTAACGGTACAAACGCTGCGGTGTTCTTGGCTAGATATAACTAAAATACACTCCAGCCCTCAGCCAACAAAATAATACTGCAGCTTGCCATTGCAAGATAATTTTCTCCGTCTTAATGAGGACGGGTGCTATAATAGTTCCATTTGTGAGTCCAAGTTTGCTGAGTCAACGTTTCTGAAGAAGAATGCGAGACCTGCATCGCCTATGGCGTCAAGCGTTCAAGTTTTGTGCTAGTTTTCAGGTGGAGCTACGAGGACATTACTCGGCGGAGCGAATTAGCAGCTTCAATGACTACCGCCACAGCACCACATTGATTTGGGCCCTACTGGTTTCTGTGGTATCACCCCTCCCATGCTGCTTGTTGTCACCGCATTCGACTATTCCCCGATGGCAGCACCTGAAGATGGATCGAGAGCAAATTACTTGTTTTGGATTCGAGATGGGCTTGCAATTAGCCTAATGACTCGAGCGATCCTGGAGCAGTTCCGGATAAGTGTTCCGGATCTCCACACCAACTCCATGCACGTTGTTGTTATGCCTATTATTGCTGGTGGGGGAGCTATCGCCTTTATGATCGCAATGTCAAGCGTTATTGGATTCCCCTTACCATTCGCACTCGTGGTTGGAATTCCCGTGTGGTTCGTCGTGGTTTTAATTTCCTTCATTTGCTGCTTCGGTCGAGTTTTGAGCAGGAACCTAAAGTTGTTCAAGGATCTTCAAAGCAGTATTATCGTTCTCGTCTGTCAGGTCCTACTGACCTTCGTTTATCCAGCCTATCTATACGGCTTCAACAACGTACAACCATCACACCAGACATTTTACCTGGTACTGCTTTCTATCATCAAGATTATCGCGAAAAACTGGATCAGCCAATTCATGGGAACCAAGTACGATTTGATGCCACAGACTATCATCTTAAACGTAGACGTGTTCAACGCTCTCTACGTCTCCAGCTCAATGCAAAGCTCCAATTCCGTTACTACAATGCTGTCGATGATTCCGCTGGATGTTTTTCAAGCCTGGATTTCGATTTCGGACATCAACAACCTCATGAAACATGTCGTTTTAATGCAAAACAGGATACCTACGGACCACCCCATGAAGTCTATGAGTTTCATCGAGATTGCCCAGGTGATCATTAAGGAAGACGCTCAAGCCAAAGCTCATCTCGTATTGCGTCGCTATAGCTCCGCACTGGCGATCCTGAAATTCATGGACAAGGACAGTATTGATAGTATGAACTCCAGGAGGACGTCTTCTATTAATATGGCACCGACGACTGGTAGTCGAGTGATTCCAGTATCTTCTTCATCGATGCCACTACCTGTTGCAGCGGTTGAAACCTTTACGCCTTTGCATCAAGAACGACCTTCTCGACGCCACAGTCTTCTACAAACCGTGTTTTCACCAAGGGAACGTCGTCTTTTTGTACTAAGGACGGCTCAAGTTCTTTTCACAACTGAATTCGTCATTCTCGTCGAGTATACAGAGGTCATCGTTCCATTCATCTTCTGTACGTACCGAGTCTCCTTGCAGTTTGTTCGCTATTGTACCATTCTTACATGTTTGTTGTTGTATCCGTGCAGCCATGTACACAATCGGCATGTATTATCTCCCAAATCGCGCCTACTACCCGCAGCTGGAATCTCTCGATGAAGCTGGACTAGGGAGCAAACTGGCAACTGTGGTCATGTTCGGAGTCGTGGAGCTACTTTCCCTCTTTCTGTTTGGGTTTCTAATTCAACGCAGAATTGGCGTTTCGATCATTAGATTGCTCTCTTTTGTGCTGGATCGCAGTTGGCGAATGGTACAAGCAAACCTTTTCCTTTGGATATTCTACACGGTTCTAAACTCACTCGAGCACAATGGTACGCGTTCAATATTAGCTTTGTTTGCATGTGAGCTTAGCCTAACATACCAATGTGACCATTTTGATTTGCAGGGGCAGATTTTAGTTGGACATTCGAATGGTTGAAACACAATTGAAGACTCAAGACCATCGCAAAATGTCTGCTGCTCATGCAAATATCAATAATTCTACATGTACATAGTAATTGTTGTATATTACTTTATATTATTTTTCAAAATACTGTTATATATATAACTTACAGCGTACTCACACTTAAATTACCAAATGGCATCGCTGGAGCGGGGCTTCGAGTTCCGGCGCGACCTGGAGCAGCTCGTACACGACGGCGTCCTGTCGTCCCGTCGCGATGTGCAGCTCCGCGCCTTCCGTCCAGGCGTGTTGGCGTCCACCTCGGAGCCTGCGGACGTGGCGCTGCAGCAGCGGTCCAAGAAGAAGCTCCAGCGGGCGCTGCGCAGTCTTGTAGAGGACTATGGGGCGTCTCTGGAGCTCAGCAAGGAAGCGCTGGGCTACACGAACTCGCTGGAGGACGCGCTGAGCTTCCTGGCGCTGCAGAAGAGGAGCGACGAGCTGCCGCCCACGCTGCGAGCGCAGCCCATACATGTGTTAAGTACGAAAGATAAAGAAGAAGACAGTGGAGAGCTCCAGGCTCAAGTGAACGCCCCTGTGAAGGAGCTAGAGAAGAGGAAGAAGAAGAGAATTGAAGAGAAGAAGGTTGAGGAGGTTGTGGTGCAGGAGAATAGGGAACAGCAGCAGCAGGAGAAGAGGGTGGGTGAGAAGCAGACCGAGGCGCTGTCCTGGACGCAGCAGTATGTGCTGACGATGGCAGCGAGAGAGGAGGAGCAGGCTCGACGAGAGGAGGAGGTGGCGCCTGAAGAGCGCGAGCTGCAGGAGCTGGAGAGAAAATACAACGAGCAGGCGGCCGCGCTGCGTCGACTTAAGGAGAGGAAGAGCAAGAAGAAAGCCAAGAGCGGAGACAAGCAGAAGACGCGAGAGATGAATGAGCAGATGCAGGAGACGCGGCGGCAGTTGCTGGCACGTGGATGGAGAGACCCCATGCAGCAGCAGAGCAAGAAAGAGACCAAGAAGAAAAGTGTTGAGCAGGAGAAACCTCTTGTCGAGAAAGAAACTGCGCCTGCAGCTAAAGAAAAGGACCTGGCTAGTCACGCACTAGAAGACGCAGATGACGAGTTGGTGTCCTTAGCAATGGGCTTGGCGGATGAGGGGGAATTTGTGCAAAATGAAAGTGCTGACACTGGTTTGAAGCAGCAAGATGGAATTATTGAGGAGAAAGTTGAAGAATCTAGCGCTGTCGTTCAAGTAGAAGGTGGCGAGGACGACAAAAGTGGTGGCTTGTTTGGATTTTTGGAAGACGCTGAAGATACCGTCGTGAGCGCTGAGGAGATTAAGAAGAGCACGGCTGTCGACACGGCTGCTATCATTGCTGCCCAAGTAGCAGCCGATCTCGCAGCTTTAAAAGGCAAGAAGGGCAAGGGAGGCAAAAACAAGAAAGGCCGCAACATGCTAAAAGTCCAAGCCGCAGCAGCCCAAGCCGCTCAGACCCAAGCTGCTGCTGCAGCACCTTGGACGGGCAAGTCACCTCGCGATCACCTGGAGCAGCACTGCCGCAAGAATGGTTTGCAAAAGCCGCAGTACAAGAAGCTAACCCGTCCACCTGGCGGGGGGCACTTGTATTCGGTGGTTGTAGGCAATAAAAACCGTGGTAAACACGATGTTACCGTGCGAGATTCTAGCGATGCTGCTCAAGGATTCGATTCAATTTCCGACGCAAAGGATGCCGTAGCTACTAGCGCGCTGTTCGAGCTAGCGTCTGATCTTCCACTTTATCGGGTTTTGCCTCCGGTGCACCGCGACATGTGGCAGCGATGGATCAGCGAGCGACAGCAAAATGAGGCTGCAGCTGCAGCAGCTGACCAAGATGAGCAGGATGAACTACTAGAGAATATCTTTCGCACACTGCCCAGAGAGATTGCTGAGAAGCGTGCTGTAATAGAAGTGCCAGCACCAGAATCAAAACCAGTAGCCCCGGTTGTGAAAGCAGCTGTCGACGACACTGAAACTACGCTAGATGACTGGAGTGTCGACGACTGGGATGCCGATTTGTCGGATGATGAGGATTCAAAAGCCAAGGAGCCATCTCTGTCTACAAGCGAGGATAACCTGACATCTGTAGACGAACTGGAGGTCGAAAAAGTGAGCGAAGCTGACCGAAATGCTGCTCAAGAGCTTTCTCGGCAGCTTCGAGAGCAGCTTCAAAAGCAAATGTGTTCGGGAGTTTATCGGTCGAAACTCCCGCAGCGTGAATCTCTGCCTATTGCATCGTTCAAGGAGAAAGTTGTGGAAATGCTGTCTGACCACGATGTGATTTTGATTTCCGGTGAGACTGGTTGCGGTAAGAGTACACAGGTACCACAATTTTTGCTAGAGGACTTGCTGACTTCAAAGCATGGGGGAGCGCGCGGACAAATTATTTGTACGCAGCCGCGACGACTAGCTGCTATTAGTCTGGCTGAACGAGTTTCGGAGGAGCTGGGAGAGCCCAACATGGGCTCCGGTGATTCACTTACCGGATTCCAAATTCGCCTTGAAACTCGAATGACCCGCCGTACGCGACTTCTGTTCTGCACAACTGGTATCTTACTTCGCAAACTACAGGACCTACGTACCTTGGGTGAAGAGGTGAGCCACGTAATCGTCGATGAGGTGCATGAACGTGACCTTCAGAGCGATGTATTGCTCGCCATGTTGCGCCAGTTCTTAGCCAAGGGAAACGCAGCAAGGAGCCGCAAGTTTGGTGGCACTTTGCCACCGCTAAAGGTTATTCTTATGAGTGCCACGCTTAATGCTGCAAGCTTCCAGCAGTATTTTGGTGGTGCCGCAGTGTGCCCGATGATTGAAGTTCCTGGTCGCACATTTCCTGTGGAGCAATTCTACCTCGAGGATGTTCTTGAAAAGACCCAGTTTGTTGTTGACGAAGAGTCCCCAGCTTACGTCCCGGTAGACGATGGCAGCTTCGATAAGCAATCAACGCAAGTCACTATCTCTGGCCGTGGAGGTACATCGTACACTCAGCAAGTTTCGTGGACTTCTGGTACATCCACATCCAAGACAGCGGCAGCTAATGAAACGCAGCGCATGCTGGCCGAGAAGTACAGCGACTCAACGTTAACTGCGTTAGAGCGTATCGATCCGTCCGTAGTCAACTACGAGCTGATTCAAGCCCTTGTGGAACATCTCGCGGCTGAAACAGATTTGCTGTCGTTGACTCATGAAGGTGATCGGAAAAAGACTAGAAGCGCGTCTGTACTCGTGTTTCTTCCGGGACTTCAAGAGATCACCACGCTTCTGGACTTGCTTGGGGGAAGTCGAATGCTTCGTCACGACCCCCATGGCCGTGAATTTGAGTTTCTGCCACTTCATTCGTCGCTTTCAGCACAAGAACAACAGCGAATCTTTCGGCAGCGCCCAGGGGTCATCCGAGTAATTGCTGCAACTAACATTGCAGAGACATCATTGACAATCGACGATGTCAAGGTCGTGATTGATTCGGGGCGAGTAAAGCAGATGTATCACGATGCCCAGCGGCGGACAAATGTGCTTGAAGAAATCTGGGTTGCGCGTGCAAATGCTAAGCAACGCGCTGGTCGTGCAGGCCGTACAAGTGGCGGCTCGTGTTTCCGTCTCTTCCCTCAGTCTGTTTTTCACTCCGTTATGCTCGAGCAACCCGTGCCTGAGATCAGACGCGCACCATTGACATCACTCTGTTTGCAGATTAAGACGTTTGGCGTTGATGGCAACGAGCAGAAGGGTGGCTGCGGTGAGTTCCTCCGTGCTTGCTTAGATCCCCCCGATGATATTAGTATTCGCGACGCGCTGGAGGAGCTTTTTGAGATCGGGGCATTGAACCGCGAAGACGAGGCCCTCACCAAGTTGGGTGCGCATTTGGCTAGACTGCCTGTTGACGTGAAAGTGGGCAAGTTGCTCCTGCTCGGAGCACTATTTGGTGTATTTGATGCAGCTAGCACGTGTGCGGCGGTGCTCGAAACGAAGTCGCCTTTTGTGGCACCTTTCGGTCGCCAGAATGAAATGAAGCAGGTTCGGCAGAATTTCGCAATTGGTGCGAGTGATCTGCTTACAGATGTGAATGCGTTCGAGGCCTGGCGCTACGTTGTACAGCGTAGCAAAAGCGGTGGAATCAGCGAGAAGACCTTTTGCCAACAAAACTTTCTGAGCCACCGTTCGCTGCGTGAGATGAGCAAGCTCAAGCGTCAATTCCGAGGCCTCGTGGCACAACTGGGTTTCTTGCCGTCGTCAGAACCCGCGGCAGATGAGCGCATGACGCCTCAACAGTTGGCGACGATGGCTGCCGTTCTGTATGCTGGTTTGACCCCAAATCTAGTGCACGCTGAGCCTCCGTCGGCGTATGGTCCCAAGCGTGCAGTCCTTCGCGAACGCGACCACTCCATTGTTGTGGTGCATCCAGGGTCAATTAATTACAAAGTGGCAAGTTTCCGGAGCAACTTTCTCACCTATGCCGTGAAGTTGCACACTTCACAGGTATATCTACCAGCCTCGAGTCTTGTGCTCCCTCTGGCTGTGTGTCTATTCAGCCATGCACTGGAGCCGCTTCCACAGCTGCGGCGTAAGGACAAGGATGGTAATGAGACCATTGGTCTGCGCGTGAACGACTGGGTAGTTTTCCAAACTTGCTACCGTTCAGCGGTATTGGTGCAGGAACTGCGCGCCGCGGTCCTCGAAGCGATTGATGCCAGTCTTCAGGCGCCACCGTTCGCGCGTGGAGGGAAAACTGAGACAAAGGATCAAACAACCGAGCGGGAATCGCTCATTGAGAAGCTCATTGACGTGCTCCGCGTGCTCTTTCTGGCTGAATACGAGGAGCGTGACCCCAACAAACAGCTTTCAGGGCAATTGTGTGCTGGTAAGAATCGTGACTAGAAATCCAACCTTGGAAGTGATTCTCCAACGAAATAGATTGCATCGACGAGTACGTCTTACTGCTTAGGCAGTGTCCTCCAGTTTCTTCCTTAACTCGACAAGCTTACGTAGCTGTAATGCATGAAATCGGGCTTCCAATGTTATGGTAGAAGCTGATCCTATGACTAGCATCGCGGGCTTTGATACTGCAAGATGCGCACCGAAGACAGCAGCAAAACGATAAAGCGACGGATACTGCATCCTAACTTCACTCCACGCGTCACGTCCAGTCTTTTGTTGCTGATGCTGGGCTTCGATAGTTTCGTACAGACCACTTTGGTGTGCGAAATCATAGGCGAGGCGATTCCGCTCGTCAGTTATTTGCGTTAGCATTTTTCCTGACCATCTCGCGCGCAGTCTTGCTTGGTGTCCATTCAATAGCTCCATAAAGCCGAGATTGGATAGCATCATTAACTCGTACGGAGTGCTAGGTGGCACAACCCCGCAGTCTCGCTTCAAGGTGCTAAAAGTAATGAATGGCTCAAGCTGTGTTGCTGACGTTGCAGGGTGCTCGTCCAACGAAAACCCCGAGGAGCTTGCAGTTGTAACAACAAACTCCAAATTGCTCTGTAATTCGACCAGAAGTTTGCTAACGTGTTTGAAAATCGAGTCACGCTCGGTGTCGCCAATGCCTTCGATATTCTTGAGCTGAAATGCTTCATACATGAACAGGTTCAATGGGATGATCGCGTTCACAAAGTCTTGGTATGTGAAAGACTCCACGGCCTGGTCACCGGCAACGGTCGGATTTACGGCAAGTGATACTTGTGAAAGCACGTCCGATGGTTTAATGTTAAATTTGAGACAAAGTTGTGATAGGTACTCGCGTACATGCCGCTGGACATTGCAATAACTCACACTTTCGAGCTCACAGTGTTGGCGAGTCAATTGTAGGTCCTTGAGCAGGTCACGAAAAATAAATACAAGCACCCAAAACAGGTTGGATGTGAGAGCGGCTGTGAGGGACTTCGCGGTTGCTTCGTTACAGCGATCATGTTGCCATTTAATAAGTGTTTCGCGATGCGAAACAAGCCATTCACACTGCTCAGCCACCCGCACCCAGTGCGTCGGTTGCAAAGGTGACGGTGGTGCGGATGCTGCTGAATCCATATGAACACCTTCGTGTTCCCGAGAACTCAAAGAACTCGCTTCGCTAACTAGTAGCTCTCGCAGTGCCGTGTTGGTCTTAAACATCGCCTTAATACCTGCCAGGGATGACAAGAAAGCAAATTTGCGCTGAGACGCCGTCAGTGCGTCTTCGATCGCCAGGCTAAGCAAGAACGTGCCACTGGGGCGAATGTAAAACGTGGCGATAGTACCGTTGCTTACACCCGAGATCATCACTGCTAGCTGAGCTTGTGACCGAAGCCACCGCGCAACGTCAATGCCAAGCGAACCCATTTCAAACGGATCACCATCTATCGTGACACCTACAAGTTTCTCCATGGCACGTTCGTCAACTGCAGAGAGAACGCAAACTATTGCCGCCCCAATGACTGATGAACTCGTAGCATTTACGAGTGCGAAAGGCAATGGTAACGTCACTAAATGCACTTCTTGTGGCTCCCCGTCAACAAGAAGTTGCAAACGAACATCCAGCAAGGCCCCTCTTCGTTCACTGCTTCCAGCAAAATCGCTCTGCAAAATTGAAAAGTGAAGAGCCAACGAGAACCCCCACAAATTTGATGTCAGTGTTGCAATCGATGCCAGATTGGCGGCCATCACTTGCCTCACCGCACGTACGACGTGCAGTCGCGTCAAAGGAGCTCCACCATTCAACACATTACTAGGATCCAGCGATGGCTGCAGCTGCTGCGTAGCTCGAAGCACTGCCAGCACTGCATCCACGCTCAAACCAGCGCAAAACGTGTCCACAAAGAATAAGAACAGTGGCTCCGGTGACACCAGCGAGTGTTCATCACTCACCCAACTACTTTGCAGACTCGACTCATCTTCCCCAGCCTGGTTATCATTTGTGTCATGTTCGTTGCCCTCTTCAAAGACAAATGGCTTCAACGTCGAACCTGCCAATGTAAGTCCCAATAACTGATCCAACACTTCCAGCACCATACTCGAAGCCTCCACTCGAATCTCGGATAGAGTATCAATTCTCGTCACCGCCTCGGAGTTCGTCGCTGCAGCTGACACTTCACTCACTGGAGACAATAAACTAGTGGCAGTTGATCGGGTGCTATCGAAACTGCATCTTGCAGTCTCTCTCTCCTCCGCCTCATCATGGTTACATGTAGTACTCTCCGTCTCCTCCATTTCATTATTATTGTCCCTATTCTCCTGTAGGAAAGGTTCCGTCGGGAAGAAAACCTCTTTCTCCTCGTCCGCCAGCTGCCCGTACTCGTGCCATTTTCTGGCATGTTCACGCCACAAATGGGACTCCAAATTGTCCGAGCGGAAGTTGGGGCCGAACACTTTGAGCGTCTGTCGCTTCTTGCGGCGTTTCAAGGGCGCTCCACTGGGTCGTTCGCGTCCGAAGCTCTCGCAGAAGCGGCACTTGGCGCGCACCACCACGGACCCGCTCAGCTCCACGGGCTGCAGTCCGTACTTGAGCGCGTAGTGCGCCATCCACTGGTTCTTGCGCTCCCGGCGCCTCTCGAGCGCCACTTCGGCCATCACGATAGATTATGGCAAAATGCAACGGATTCAGGTATTTTAAGAGGGATGTTAGATTATTTCAGAAAGCTAGAGTGCATATTGTGCTTCGTAAAGGGGGATTAGGTATTTTTGGGTAAGTTTTGATTTTGATTTGTGTTTTTGTAGTTATAAAGGCAAGTGACTTAGAGAAGTAGATGTATACTTAGATGGAGTACTGCGCAGCCATGTAGATGGCCCAGGAGCGAGAGAGGCCGTCCATCATGGTGGTGCATTGGCCGAGCTTGGACAGCGCCTCGGCCTTGTTGACGCGCGCGTAGTTGAGATACAGCAGCGAGTACCACGAATTGCCTACTTGGTTGTCCGTGACGATCTCGAGCTTCGAGAGGATGTTTTCCCACTCCTCACGCACGAAAGTGGGCGTCCGCACATACTCAGTCACGGGCGTGACCGGCAGCATCTGGATGCCGTGGATCATGTACTCGTCCGCGGAGAACCACGTTGCGTAGTCGGCCTTGTTGTCAAAGGATGCCCGGCACCATTCGAGGACGGTATGCGGCCGGGTGGATCGTATTCGAGCTGTCGAACAGGAAGTACGTCTGGATGGAGCGTGCGCTGACCTTGGTCATGAGACGACCAATGTCCTGCATGCGCGTGTGGTTGGTCGTCTGACCGAACAACGCCATGCTGTACGCAAAGTTGATGTCCTCCGAGGTGGACTCCTCGTCCTTGCCGTCGCCCAACGACGTCAAACCGTGTGAATACGAGTGACCACGGAACCAGTCGAAGCCGCGGAACTTGGGGAAGTACGGGTCGTCGCGAGATGGGTTGGCCACATCGCGCAGTAAAAGTCTTGTCATGTTGTTCAGTTCTCCGATCCGCTTCCAGGTCGGGTGCAAGTAGTTGATGACCGAGGCCATGTGCACCCAGTAGCCGTAGTGATAATGGTGGTCATTGTACACGGTATTGCCAAAGTCCGCGTTCATGTCGCCCGTGATGAATCCCTCCGAGCTCACAACGCCACCCGTGACGGCATCATACTTGAGTTTGTACTTCCAGCTATTGTCGAGGAACGGAGTGACGGCACTCTCGAGCTTGGTCACGCAGCGACGCAAAAGCGAGACGTCAGTGCCGACAAGCACGGGGTCGTTCGCCATCAGACAGAGAGACGCATACTGCTGCACGAGCTTGCCAGTGAAGTAGTAGCTGCCATCAGTCGACACCGTCCAGATACTTTGGATATCCGCGCGCAGCTTCGTGAACAGATCCTGCTGCAGCGCAACAGCTTTCGTGAGGCGATTCTTCGGGTAGTGGGTCACCGGAATGTTTTGTGACTCGTAGAAGGACCAGGTAGGTGGAGACGACACCGTAACGAATGCCTTCATGAGACCTCGCGTAGCAGAGTACATTGCGACATTGGTCACTTCCGCCACACTGGCTGCAGTGAGCGCCTTGGTGTGGTGGTCCAGCGCATAGTGAAGCAGTCCTTTGGAACAATCTCCATCCGTCTTCCACTTGAACGAGTACTTGGAGTCACTGGTGATCTCAACGTCTCCTCCAGTCACGACGCAGCTGCTGTACGTGTCCTGCGCAGCAGATTGAGTGGAGTCAAGAATGGCAGAGATTCGGATCATCCCGTTGAAAGAGGTTAGCCCCTGCAGAATCATACTGGTAGCAAGGTTGAACTGGATACTAGTCGATGAGGACGAGGACGATGATGGCAGGACATGCAGCCACCACTGCTGACCGCTCACGGCGACGACATTGAATTTGGTTCCGGAGTAGCGCGTTCCGATGCTGGCCGCGACGCCGTTGATCGTTGCGATCGGGGCTTCAAACAGAACTTCGGGAGTGAGCCCTTGGTAGGTGGATGTGAAGTACGCCATGCCGCTCACCATACTGGACTTCATGGTGCCCGTCGACGATGGCGCCTGAAGCTGTACGGTGACGCCCATGTCGGTCCAGTTGACCACCTGCATATCCGGGATCGAAGTTGCAAACTCGCAGGCTGTCAGTTGAATTTCGTTGCGCTTCGGGTGCGCGTAGTACTTGGCTACGCCGTCGGTGACCCCGCCGAAAAATCTGTTGCGATACGGATAGCTAAGCGCAAACCCGTACGCACCCGAATACTCGACACTCACTGCGAACGGGTTCGGCCATACTGGCCCAGTAGCATTCGTAGAGGTGTCACACGTGATGAGGTTGCCCCACCACGCGTTGGTCGGGACAGGTTTGCTGCGCATTGTGTCCAAGTGGCGAGGTTTGCAGAATGTTGACTGCTCGGTAGTAGCGTTGATGAGTTGCGTCGGGGACGGGAACTTGCCGCTCGGGTCCCATGAGTCATTCTGCGCGCCCACAAATGAATCCATTCCGCAAAGTAGCAGTCCAGCCAAAGCTAGCACGGCACGACGGGAAGTAGAAGGCGCCTTACAGGAAGGCGATGTCTGTCGGATGCTCATTGTGAGATGAGATGAAAACTGAGAGTCTCCACGCCTGCTGCGGGGCCAAATCAATGTGACATGCTCCTCCTTCATCTCCATCGCTCTGCATTCCACATCATCGCGTGCCACGCCACCAAGCCAGAAACGAAAAGCGCTTCAAATAGTCACGAAAAACGCTCAATTCCCCAAGCAACGTACACATTGCTTCCAAGCACCTCCCAATATATCGACAATTAAACACCACGCTTTTCTAGTTCACCGTTCGTTTCGAGGTGTAGCGAGAACTCTGTGACAAGGGAAACCACTGGAAGTGCGATGGTGGACAACGCCTTCGCAGTTTTTAACTTCTCGAGGAACGTTCTGCCTTCGAACGTACACGAAGAGTTGATATTGATACCAAAAAGGAGATTTGATATCAACAGGTATTGGTAAAAACACACTTTCTTCGAGACTTTTTAAAATACAATTCCTCAGCCTTGACATGGCACAACAAAAAAAACATACGTTCGTGTTAGGCATCTAATCTAAACTTCCAGTCGAGATGTCCAGTCTAGTGAAGTCTAAACTTCTAGTCGAGGTGTCCAGTCTAGTGAAGTTGAAGTTCTCTTCGCCACCGGATTGGCCCGTCTTTTCGTCCAATCACATGTAAGGTGTCGGCGACACCGATTTGCGACACGCGAGATGCATTTTTCGGGCCTCTGATTAGCTTACACCAATTTACACAAGTTTGGGTGGGCCACATATTTTGTCGGCCCTAAATCCCCCTACGGCTTCCTGTCGCCGTCAATTCTGTTTTTTACCAATCGTGCCTCCGCTTTACGGCGCAAAACGGAGGTAGTTGCGCCTTCTATGCGCATTTCCCGGTTGTCGGCACTAAAAATCGCCTACGCAGCAGGCGACAAAAGGTGTCGCTTCAAAAAGCCCCCTACGGCCGCTATTCGCATGTGGGACACACCATTAGTAAGGTGTTCTACACCATAGTAAGATGTTCTACACCATAGTAAGGTGTTCCACACTATAGTAAGGTGTTCCACACCATTCATCTGTGAGAACGCCGCCTCCTGATCTTTGCAAGGCTCCGCAACGGCGGCTATCTACTAGACAAGTCCGGAAGCTCCTTCCTTCGCTTCTCACCCCTCGCCCCTCGTGTGCATGAGCGAGCGAGCGGCTGACGGCGTGTCCAAGCCGCCCGCGAGCGGCGCCAAGCCCAAAGACGCCGCGATCCAACTGAGCGTGGACGACGAGATCGCGACCGTCACGACCACAGCGTCCACGACCAAGAAGAAGGAGGAGATGCGCAACGAGAGCACGGGCATCACCGTGGGGGACTCGGCTCACACGCTGTCGGATGTGCGTTTAAAACAACATAAAAAACAGGTAGTGAGTGAGTTCTTATTTGGGTCATTGTTTTATATTATGCAGGGCAAAACCATCCATTACTCGGCCGAGAGGATCATCGGCAATGGCTCGTTCGGCGTCGTGTTCCAAGCTGCCGTGGAAGAGACGGGCGAGATCGTCGCGATCAAGAAGGTGCTACAGGATAAACGCTTCAAGGTGCGGGATCTTCGGAATTGTTTATTATGGTTATCTTTTTACTGACGAGAAGTTGTTATTTTTATTTTTATTATGTTGCTGCTGGCAGAACCGGGAGCTCCAGATCATGCGTCAACTGCACCACGTGAACATTGTGCAGCTGAAACATTGCTTTTACTGCAACGGAGAGAAACCTGACGAGTTGTATCTGAACTTGGTGCTCGAGTACATTCCCGACACGGTCTACGGCGTCGCCAGACAGCTGCAGAAAGCCAAGCAGTACATGCCCGTTGTGCTGGTCAAGCTCTACATCTACCAGATTTGCCGCTCGTTGGCGTACATTCACTCCATGGGCATCTGCCACCGCGATATTAAGCCACAGAATTTGCTGCTGGACCCCAGATCTCATGTGGTAAAGCTATGCGATTTTGGAAGCGCCAAGGTGCTGCAGAAGAATGAGCCCAACGTGTCGTACATCTGCTCACGCTACTACCGAGCCCCCGAGCTCATTTTCGGCGCCACGGACTATACTACAGCAATCGGTGAGTGTTTTGGGTGATGATTCAGCTGCTAGCGACCGGTTTGTTCGCTGATACTCTTTCACTTTCAAATTCATGCTTTTGGCGGAATCTAGATATCTGGTCGCTAGGCTGCGTGTGTGCTGAACTGCTTTTGGGGCAGCCGTTGTTCCCTGGAGAGAGCGGTGTGGATCAGCTGGTGGAGATCATTAAGGTGCTGGGCACGCCGCAACGTGAGGAGATCGAGGCAATGAACCCGAACTACACGGAGTTCCAGTTCCCACAGATTAAGGCCCACTCTTGGAACAAGATTTTCCGTTCACGAACCCCTCCGGAGGCTATTAATCTGCTGTCCAAAATGCTGGTCTACGATCCGAAGCGGTACGACATTTGAATCCCGTTATGTGTGCTAACTGGTGCGAGACCTGACGCAAAAAATGTGTTGTGTATGTGTGGACACTAGACGTGTCAAACCGTTGGAGGCTGCTGCACACCCGTTCTTCGATGAGCTACGGCAGAAGGATCTTAAGCTGCCAAATGACGTCCCCACGCCCGCTTTGTTCAATTTCACTCTGCAAGGTACGCCGGCAACCGTAGCATATCATATTTATCGTGATTGTGACTTGCAAGTCGTCATGTAACGAAACCTGGGTGTTTGCTGTGGTGTTTTTTTTTTCGCAGAGCTTTCGCAAGTGGATGTCAGTACGCGCGAGATTTTAGTACCGGCCCATGAGCGGAACACCACCAATTGGCCGGTCTTAGAAGACGGCACGTGGCCTGATGCTGCAGCTCGCGGGACTTCCTAAACGCTTGTACATCAAGCAAAACATGAATGGCCCGAGGAAACAGCGATGCAGTTGGCCGAGGGTGAAACAAAATGTATTTTGCTTGTATCTTTAGTGATCCTGGAGCTGTACCTACTCATTCAGCGTGTAGGTGCACCTTGCTGCTGCCCGGCATCACACGGCAAGGGGTGACCATCTCATAAGGTAAGGATGTTCGTGGTGGAACTATCACTGCTCGCAACCTCGCGAATGCTAGAAAGGGGGTGAACTGCTGTTTGTCCAAGCAGGTGTGTCTCGGGCCCATTTCGAAACCCTGCCGATGTGTGGAGGCGCCAGTTCCGAGTTGCTGCGATACCAGAAGTTAACAGATGCCCCTGAGTCGCCACAAGGTCCAAAAACTGCGTACCTCCGTTTGAAGCTACCGCCTGCAAGGACTCCAAGCCCGGTTCTGGTCTGTAAGTGTTGTATGTGCTGAGTCCCAGCGAAGTTTGCGGTCGGACTCGTTCTTTCTCGGCTGCTTTGGCTTGTTGGAAGTGTTCCTCCCACTCCTTTTTCGTGTTCTTGATGTCCTGCATGCGGAAGTGAGAATAAGTTTTGAGTACGTGGCCGTCAGTGACGAAGGAAGCGTCGAGTGCATGGCGTACATTTCGAATGAGCTCAAGCGAGACTTCATTCTGCAGAATAAGTTCTGTCAGCTCGACATCGATGAGGGCGGATTCGTCGAGTAGCTGCGGCACACACATTGTGCATGAGTCTCCCATGAATGCTATCGAAAGCTCAATTTCATAATGCTTACCTCCGAATGGGCTAAACGGTGAGGATCTCGAAGAACGTTGTGTTGGTACCTGGTCACATCCTCTTGGCCAAGCGGTGCTCGAGGAGACGTCAAAGCATTGAGCGATTCTTCAGTCTCTTGTGCTTGGCGAAGCAGCATTTCCCTCAGACGCGCGTTTTCCCTCTGTAGACTCGCGTTTTGTTGCTGTTCGTTAGCACACGAGACTCGAGGTTAGTCAGGCTGATGACGGCCTTGATTTTGTATTGACTACAGTGCGTACCTCTAGGGATTTAACGCACTTTGATTCAAGCACGCGTCCTGCACTGGGGTCGCTTTCGTATGCAGCTAATCGCTTCTTTAGGTCGTGAATCTGCTCCTGGAGAATTGGGATGTTGTTGTTTTCTGTCTGAAGGTGCTTGTTTTCCTCCAGCAAAGACTGACTAACAGCGTCGAGCTGATGATTCTTATGCCTCGCAAGCGATTCCTATCAAGACGTATCGACCCGACCAAATCACGATCAGCTTACCCGATTGAAAGCAAAGAAGCTGAACTGCGTACCATCAACACTTCGATGTGCTTCAGTAGTTTGCGGATTGTTGTGTTGGGGTCTGACGGGTCCACACTCAGGTGAGAAGTTAAAACACTGGGGGGCAAGCTCAGCTTTTGAAAATCGCCGGGTCCTGCAAACTCAGCCGTTATTGTCTCCATCTCGTTTTCTGACAACGGGTTAGCGCTGCGCATCTTATCAACAAAACTGGATGTGCTTGGAGGAGGATCGCTGTCTGCGTCTGTACCACTTGAATGCTCGGAGTTTGTGTGGTTAACAGAGTTCCCAACATCCACTGACGACGTACCGCCAGCATCCTCGGCCATATATTCCAACAGAATCGGATGATTGTTAAGAAAGTCGTCACGAAAAAGTCGCACATTTCCTCGAGGCATGAGGTTGCTTGCAAAAGGATCAGTTCTGCTCGACGTGAAACTTTCTGCTGTAAGACTTCCCCGAGTGCCAGCAGCTGGAGGAGCTGTGAATGGCCGAGCGCCAATAAACCCGTTGTTCCCTTGCCGCGAGTTCTTGTGGATTGAAGCAAAGAATTCCTCGGTCAATTCTCTATCAAGTTGGGTGATATGGTCTCCGTCTAGTGCCTTGAGGCGTGAAAGCACACGGACTACCCGGAATTTGTAGCCTTCAACATTTCTGGAACATGGATTTCCGCCTAAGTCCAGCGACCGCAGCTATCAAACGAGAATAATTTCAACAAATACGAGCTTAGCTTGGAACACGCAATGAACACGAAAAGCACTTTCAATGTGAACAAACCTTTGGGAGACCTCGACACGTGTGCAACGCCGAATCAAGGTCGACTATCTGATTTCCGTACACGGACAAAGTGTTGAGCTTGAGAAGCTTGCGTAGCGGGCTGATATCCACAATCTTAGCAGCATTCACATTAGGTTAGCTAGCTTACAATTTGGTTTTGCACCAGTTGGGGCGTAGTGAACCTGATTGTTGGCAATGAACAGCTTTTCGAGCCCTGCACACTACAAACAGCCACTCACGTAAGTTTTTTTTACAATCTCCAAGAAAACATGACAATTCTCTTTGCATCCAACCTGGAGATTGTCGAGCGTCTCAATTTGGTTGAAGTTCACATTGAGCTGCTCACAACAATGAGTTTCACGTAAACTACAAAATCAAACTCTCGCTGCAAAACACTGTACCAGACCTCAATCAGGTTGGCAAAGTACTGAAAGTTTTCAAGTGACGCCAGTCGGTTGTGTGATAATGACAAAATCTCCAGCGATGCCAGACTTTGGGCACAGGTCGTATCCACTTGAGTGAGGTCTTCGTCACGTAGGATCAACTAAAACCATTTATACAAAGCAAAATTTAGGTATCAGCTAGAAATGCTGGAATTTCCGACTTCCATTACCTCCTTCAGCGCCATAAGATCGTACGACCCCGCCCGATTCAGAACCACATCCGTCGTCAGTGGTAAATCACTGGAAGCTGCTATTGAAGGTTCCTGGTTTACTTCCATGCTGCTTGAGCTCAAGTGCTAGTGCCTACCGACGCTTCAAGATCCACTTGTGTGGTACACACAACTTCAACTTGCGAAACGACGCGATGCAAGTGTAGCCATATCTCCAAAATGCAGTTCAACCGCGACGAAGGGCCGATCATTCGTCGCCCCAGCTCCCTATCAGCCCTTGGTGAAGGTATTATGACATCAGGACAGGGCAACCAGCATGGTAAGAGCCACAGCAAGGTTTCATGGTATCGGTACGTCATCTCCAGCTCGTTCTACATGATTTAGTCACTTAAAACGTGGTTTGCACAACTAGAAACTCCTTTGGAGACACGATACCGCTGCCGGAGATGCCGCCCGAGCCATTGGCAATGGACCCACCAATGGTGATCCCCCCAGGCCTTCGACCTTTAGGTGGCAAGCGACGTTACCTGCGCACGATGCAGCTCCTCGCTGACGCACTGCCAGAAGACGAGATGAATCGAGAACTCGAAGACGGTTCTTCACGTCCAATTGGTCGATTGCTGCGCCACCAAAACTCCATGTCATCGTCAAAGCGACTGCTCTCGAGCAAGAAAGAACGGAGACTACTGAAGTCCGTCTCGCACAGAGAGCTGGCGCTTGATCGGCAGGTCTCGAGACGGCGGAAATCAAGCCACTACATGGAGGAGAAGGAAACACCACTACCAGAAGTTGCTGATACTGGCAGCCAACAAGTTCCAGCAACAAACGAAAGCGAAGACGCCAATGTGTTGGAGATTGACTCCTCCTCCGATGCCACCGTGGCTGGATACAGTTCATCGGTACGTCTCGTACCAGCATTGAGTTGTGGATGAGTACGTCAAAGCCATTTTTGTCTAATGCTCTGGTAATTCTGTGCTTCGTAGACCCCCATATCCAGTACTGCGAAAGGACCACGTAATCTTCACGGCGATCTTGATGCAGAAAATGCGACTGGAAGAGCTCTACGTCTGCGTCGAATATCCAAGGAAGAGACGTTGGACGTTCAAAACAGCCAAGCATACTTTGGTAAAACCGCGAAGCAGGAATTCTACGCGCAGTACAAGCAGCTTTATTCCCGACCATATCTGTTCATGGACAGCAAAGCTGCAGCAGGGGCAATCAGTACGGCGATGATACCCGAAATGACTTCAGAGCGGGAGAGTGCAAACAATGACTTGGACAATGCTAGTTCCAACTCGATAGTCCCGGTTTACCCTTCATCAATGGAGATGCAGAAGGTTAGTGAAGAGCTCAATCCTTCGAGGCTCGTGTCCAGAATTTCGTCATTGGTTGCCGGGATGGAGAATCGCCCAGAGCTACCTCTGCGAGATAAATTGTCGCCTCGAGCACATTTCTTGGCGCCATTTGCGGCAAAATCCCAAGTAGTAGTTCCCTTTTTCATCCGGAACAGGAACACAAAGGTTTTCGACTTCTCATTCCAGTCGCTTGGAGATGCCTCCATCTCAGCGTTCGCCAAGTGCCTTGTACATGACTTGCCACATGTGGAAGAAATAAGTGTGCGTGACAACCGACTAACAGACGAAGGGCTGAACGAGCTGTTGCAGGCTGTAAGTGAAGGCAGCTCATCACTTCATCTACGCTGCCTGGACATTTCTCAGAACCAAATTGGCCCCAAGAGCGCACAGACATTGCGTTCTTACCTCGTTTCGTCAAGCTGCACCGTGGAAATGCTGCACGTGGACAATGCCGATATTGATGACCACGAATGCGCTGCCTTCATGACAGCTTTCGAGAAAAACCAGTCAATCAAGAGACTTTGGATGAGCAGAAACTGCATCGGGAAGGCCGAGAACCTCAACGTCGTACAACCCGATTTCACAACCGGAGGAGAAGCCATAGCTCAAATGTTGCACGTGAACCCCGTGCTCGTTCATCTGGACTTGTCGTGGAATTACTTGCGCCTGGAAAGCAGCATCGCTCTGGCGAACTCGCTCCGTGACAACGGCACACTCGTCGAGCTCAAACTTGCATATAACGCGTGTGCTGATGCTGGTGCCATGATGTTTGGCGAGGCATTGCGCTTTAACAAAACTCTACAGATGCTGGACTTGTCGTACAACAGCATCGGAGTGAAAGGTGCAATGGTTCTGGCAAATGCCATCCGCTCCAATCGCACATTGCGCTCGCTTCAGCTCAACGGGAACAGCATCGGTCGAGAAGGTGGCCAACTGCTGATGGCAGCACTTTGTGGGAATCGAACCGAGGTCGGATGCACTATCGAGTTGCACGCCTGCAATCTTGGAGCCAACATCATGCCCATAAGTGCCTCAGCTCCCCTGATAGTGCCTCCTAGACCGACATCTGCGGGAAAAATGGACCCTCGTAGTCTTGCACCACACGCAGGTTCTACTGGAGAGTTCAACGCACAAGACCTGCCAGTTTTTGATGCCAAGTCCACTCGAGTTTTCAATCCAAGAGAGCCTGCAGGTAGATACTCGCTCAACTTGGGCGACGCCTATGACAAGATGATCGCGATGGAGCTTGTTCGGCTTGCAACAACGCGAAAAGGATGTCGCTTTTTGCGTATCGAATACAAGACATCAACGTCGTCCAAGAGGCCAATTACTCTCATCAAGAAAGAGAACCTCGTCGTTGAACAGCACAAAGGGGCTGGTGCTCATCGTAGTGCAGAGAGCGATGGAGAAGAAACCACACTGGAAACCAGAGGACTAGACGCACTATTCGCCAGTGTAGATCGTGACAAGTCCGGGTACGTTGACCAGGACGAGCTCATGGGAGTGCTCAATCAAATCGGCCTCTTCCCGCGAATGGAGAGTCTAGAATCGATGCTGCAGCAGTTTGACTACAACGCGTCGGGCTTCATCGAGGAAGGCGAGTTCAGTGCCTTCTTCTTCCACGCGGTCTTCCAGATGATTGACGAGGATCAATCGGGCAAAATTGACGCGGACGAAGTCGAGGAAGCGTTTAAGATGTTGGGCATCGAGGAGTACGACGACAAAGAAATCGCCAATGCAATCGCCTCGTATGATATCAGTGGGGACGGCGAGATGGAGGAGTCCGAGTTTGTGGAGTTCATGAAAGACAAACTGCTTGAACGAATCAAGAACAAACTGCTTGGCAACGATGAAGACGATGTCGATAGTCACGAAAGGGTCCCTCTCGTGTCATTGCTGGATGCATCAACTCAAAAGCCTTGGGTCATACCGGAAGACGGCCAACTTGAGATCGACTTCCTGTACGACCGTGAGGCATTCGCGACAAACGATGAGGCCTTCCGCCAAGGCAAAATCTCTCGCGTTGGTTTGGAGCTCCTGATCCGAAACATCACCGAAGTGGCAACTTCCAAGGCGGAACAAGACGATCTCTTTCATGTGGCCATGTACGACTCGGAAATTCGGCTCACCGCAGCACAAGCATACCAGGTACTCGACGCTTGCCACTATCTGAAACCCGAAAGCAAGAAGATCGAGACGATTGCACTGATGCTGCCACAAATGCTGACAGCGAAAGAGGCACAGATTCTTGTAGCTCGAACGTTGACACTCATGCAGCGATGTCGTCTGAAAGCTCGGATGGGCAGTGCGTACTCTGTTGTGCTCGGAAACCCAACAGCACACTACTCGTTCGATCTCGCCAAGCACAAGGATCGAATTGCGCTGAACAAACTCGCCGAAGTAGCTCAAGGCGAGAAACTCTTCTCCAAGTTGCGTTCAGGCCGCGCCGACACTTCACAGCACGGCAATTGGGAAAACTTTCGCAACGAGGAGCTTGACGGCCACAGCATCGTGCTCACCAACGTATTTTTCCACTCGTTACCACGGCGTGGCAAGTTGTGCTTCGACTACGTGAGCACCACGCGACCTAAGCGGGGCACCACGCAGCTCAGTGAACGGCGCTTTGACCAGCTTATTGACATGCTTCAAATGGACGTTGTGCTGCCGGACGCGCTCGGAGCTCTTGGCCCGACACGGTCTCAACGAGCCAAAGGACAGCGCCAACCAAAGAAACTTGACACTGAGCCCAAAGCTGACAGCGAAGAGAACGAAGAGGTCGCCGAACTGGGAGGGTCTCTGGTACGAAAGCTCCAGCGTGCAGCTTCCCAGGAGCAGTCCGAGTTCTGGAACAAGACGCGCGCGTCGATCCTCAAACGCGGCTGGGACTTTGTCGTGAATCACGCGTACACGTTCCGCCTCACGGGTGCTACCAAGGAGAACGTGGGGCTCAAGATGGTGCAGATCGAGTCGGCCATTTGCGACCGATGGCTCTCTTGTGAACAGGCCTCTAAGATCATCTCGTGCATGCCGGCGACATTCCACGCGCGGCCGGAGACGGCCCGCATCCTCTTCTCGCGCCTCATTGATCTGCACAACTTCTACCGCATCTACGACGCCATGTCCAGGCCCGAGCGGCAGGTGTGCGCCGGGATGCTGGGCTGGCTCAACATGATGAACCCCATGGCGCCCGAGCGCTTCTACGCGCTCAACTTGTCGGTGCACGACGAGCGAGAGATGACCAAGGTGCTCGTGGACTTGGCCATCGGTGAGCCGGGCGAGAACTGGCTGAACCAGAGCTTCACGCTCGTGCAGGGCGAGCCAGGCATCCCCGGCTGGAAGCTGCCCGCGCGCTGGGAGAAGGAGGACAGCAAGGAGGGCGGCGTGAACCGCGCGGGCTTCCTTGAGCTCGAGTACTATTCGGGGCAGGACCGCGGCTGCGCGCCCGTACTCTCACTGCGCAAGACGCTCATGAAGCGCGTGCTGTGCGGCACCCGCCTGTACTGCCTCTAGAGGAGCAGCTTCAAGCAGCTTCAGCGCGACATGTTGGCCCAAGTGGCTACATGTTCGCGGGATCGGGTGGTGCAGGGCGCTTGCTGCCGTCTTGCTGACGTGGCAGCGATCTGTAGCCATGTGCATTGCGCAAAACGGGGATGGGCCTGGATCGCGAACGTTGCGCGTTGAAGAGTCTGGCGTGAAGCGGGCCTTGACAAGCATGGCGATAATGGGTGGAGGTTGCCTTCGCCTCAAATCGGCCGAGATGGCTGTACATGTACCGCCGCGCTGCAGACTGCTTTCGCGGAGACCACCCATTCGTGATCACCAAGCGCACCAGCACCGCGATGACGAGCTGGGACAACCGAGGGTGGTCCTGGCTGGTCTGCCTACGTCCCACTCGCTGTCAGCAGTTCAAAAGACGTTGCTGTCCGCGTTGTTGACAGTCAATGGTGACAGCCTCTTCAAGGCACTTGGGCTGGCACGCGGAGCGCTCGTCCTGGCATGTTTGCTCGATAGATAGAGCAGCTATCTGGGCACGGGAGCCGCCACTTGCACCCGTAGTCAGAATGATACACCACAGCGCTGCAAAACGTGTTGGCGAACACGCCGCCGAGGTCTGCACAAGCGGGCGGTCCAGTCTCTGCTGAACGGTGCTCGTCGCGTTTGGCTGCAGCAGCTCGCCGCGTCCAATCGCTCCGGGTGGATGCCATAGCGGTCGACGACGCTGCTAGCCAGCCTTGGCCCGCGGCGCTGCACTTTTGGGCGAGCGTTTACTTTTTTAAAAGTAAACGCAAAGCTGAACTCGATCTTACTGCTTATCTCTGGGCTCGTGTGCAGGCTTTGAAGCGCTGGGCGAACCGTACGGACGAGCAAGGCGGCGACGAAAGCGATGCCGTTCGCGCCAACGCTCGCCTCTTGCGCTCTATGTCGGTGAAGTGGCTCAACGGCGGGAGCTGAAGCAGGCTGAGCAGGGCAGAAGGACCAGCTCCACTTTTGGATAACGCTGCTGGCAATCCATCTGTCGCGGCAAGTGAGCCCGACGCGCAAGGTGTCAAAAGGTGTCGGCTACGGTGTACCTTGCTCGATGAATCGATGGCACTACGTGCATTGCTGGGTGAAAGGAGACACGATGCATGCGCGCGGTGTATTTTGTCAACATGGAGCCTTTCGTCAACGAGAAAGAGAGAGTCGGTTGTGCGGTTGTGCAGATGGCAGTCTTTTTCAGCAGGCGCAGCCTTCAAGAAACCGGTGGATAGCCACCGCGCGGCGGCACGACGCCAAGAAGATTGCCGTGAGAAGCTCGTCGCGAGAACAATTCCGCCCCGATGTGGAGGCGGTGTCCCAACAAGGAGGAACTCGCCGCCGCGGTGCTTGGGTCCTTGGCGGCTCAATCAATCCAGGCGCGGTGCACTGCGCATGCCCGCT
Organism: Phytophthora sansomeana; assembly: GCA_032158285.1. Taxonomy (NCBI): domain Eukaryota; phylum Oomycota; class Peronosporomycetes; order Peronosporales; family Peronosporaceae; genus Phytophthora; species Phytophthora sansomeana. Next base: position 926,369 of record JAPDHH010000200.1, read on the forward strand.
TCAATCCCACGCATTCGTCATGGCATTTTCTGATGGCGGACCGCGGACACATCGCTTCAACCACGGCCTGCGAAGGCCGCACCGCGGTCGGCCTCTCGTACTCGTCGTCATTCATTCATTCACGCAGCGAAATCAGAGACCGAGAAACACGTTGTTCTGCGGACGTTGGGGAAATCAGCAAACGCAGCGGAAGCAGTTTCCCTCCAGCCCGCCTCAGTCGGTACATGTAGTTTAACACCAGGTCGACTGCTGCATGCAAGCCCAAGCAGACACCGCAGTCGCAAAGGCGGAAACCAACAAACCGAGCCGAGCGCTGTGATCGCGATAGTCGCCGGCGGCACTGGATCGCTTGCCACGTTCGGCGTCGTGGTTGGCGGTGGTTGTAGCAAATCCTCGAGACACCTGCGAAAATGAGCCATTCCCACAGCCCTCCTCTTTGCGCTTCGGAACTCGGCACGCATTTGCTACCAACTCATTGCCGGGCAGCAGGCGAGCGGCTCTCGCGGGGTGTCCGACCGAGCCGTTTGGCTTGGCGGCTGCGAGTCCCTATTGCTCTCGGCCAGCGCAACAGCGGGGAAACCCCATGCCGTTTGCGAGGTTGGGTCGAACCCGCTGCAGTATGGGAACCGGCTCCGCTGCCATGGAGCTCGCGCGCCAAGATGCTGTTCCGCAGGAGGGTGATGGGCCGTGATGCGGAGGGCGACTGTGCGTGGCATGGGAAAGGGCGGTTGGGTGCAGCGCCAGGCCGGGTTTTTCTTGCGGAGCGCGAGTGCGGTTCACTTTCGGATTCCCCGCGTGTATCGCACGTCGAGCAGAGACAGCGACTTCAACACGAGATGGGAGTGTCCGTAACCGCGTGCGACTCGCCCCTGGCGCTGCGCAGCCCCGCGCCCGGCAAGGAGCAGCCGGGCAGCCCGCCGCAGTGGCGCCCCGACGCCGCCAGCGACTCTTGCTTGTGCTGCGGCAACGACTTCTCCATCTGGACGCGCCGCCGCCACCGCTGCCGCGCATGCGGAGAGCTCGTGTGCGGCGAGTGCTCGCCGTTCTACGTGCGCCTGCCCGAGCTCGGCTACAAGGGCCGCGTGCGCGTGTGCACGCACTGCCACGCGCTGGCCGAGTCGTCGCTGGCGTCCTCGGCCTCCATGCACTCGCTGTCGAGTCTCAACGGCCTCGAGTCGGCCGCCGCGTCCAGCGAGTCGTCGGACAACGAGCAGCTGGGCGACGTGGAGGAGGACCTCGTGTTCAGCGCCGTCGAGGTGCTCGCCATGACGTCGCGCGACAAGCGCTCCAAGGTGCAGTACCAGTACTTCGTGCAGTCCGAGGCCGTGAGCTGGCTCATGGACGCCGGCATCATGTCCAACCGCACGGGGTGCGCCGCGCTCTTCCTGCGCCTCGTGGACTACGGCTACGTGACGCTCAAGCCCTGGAGCGGCTCGGGCCGCAGCGCCTTCTACATCCTGAGCGAGGAAGTAACGCTAGAGAACCGCACGAGCCACTACGGCACCACGATCCACTCGGAGACGAGCAAGTGCCGCAACTGCGCGCAGTCGTTTCAGAAGTCGCTCGCGCCCGTGGACGGCTTCTGCTCCATCGACTGCAAGACCAACGCCCTCATCAACCAGTCGGACTCGGCGCGCATCCGCCGCTTCTGCAACTGAAGACTCAACCCCCCTTTATCTATCGACGCCGCGTAGGCATCGCTGTATTATAGAGTGTTCGATGTGTATTTACAAAGAGTAGTAAGGGTGTCGGTGCAGCAGCCTCGCACAATTGCACCGCACGATAAGGTATTTCATCAAACCATTTCTCGTTCATCAAGCTGTTGGCGTTCTGTTCTCTTCATGGCGGGAAGCAAAAGCACAGGAGTTCGTGCTCTTGCTGCTGTGTCTTGTCGACGGTAACCCTTGCCAACGTGTTTTTGGTATTTCTCCATCAGTACGAATTGGTGCTGATCGGTGGAGGTGTTCGCTGAGCGACGGAGCGATGAACCTGATTGTCCCTGCATGCGCGCGCATTCATCACCTCGATCGAATGCTCATGTGCATTCCGGTGGACGACGGGCTGTTGAAGCATGCGACTAGCGCTAGGCAATGGCCAAAGTGTCTATCCACTTGCAATCGAGAGACACCAACCTGTATCACCATGACGTTCAAGCGCATTAAACCCAGCGTAAAGAACAAAGCAACGGTTCGGTGCATTCCAAGACAGCATTCCGACGTCCGATACACCACCTGCCATGGCATCTGCACTCGACACCAGAACGCCGCAGCAAACACCAGCGAACGAACTTGCGTCTGAACGCCGAAATGCTCTCTCCACCAAGGTCACTCATCCCAACGCAAGACCCTCGAAAAAGGCTGCCACACGTCTCTCGAGTGTCTATCCAGCAGCACCCATCAGCTCCAGTCTCAATCACGCGCAACGCAAGCATCACATGCGCTCGTATATTGATCCACCAGCCCTTGATCTTCTACTGCCTCCTCTCCTCTATACGTTGACTCGATCCGGCAGCTCTCCACGCACGATCTTGACTTGACTGGGAGGCCACACGACGGCCACGACCCGCGAGTCAATGAGCGCGAGCGGCACGGGCCCGAACGAGTCGCTGTCGTCGCTGAACGACGGGTTGTCTCCTTCCACCCAGCACTTCCCCACGGGCACCACCTGATGACGTCCACTGCGGTCCGTCACTAAATCCCCCTCCAGACCCACGAGTCGCTTGATCAGGAACTGGCCTGCAGCTTCCGGAGACTCGAGCACCACCACGTCGCCCCGTCGGTAGCGATGACGCACGTGCACCGAGAACTTGTCCAGCAGGACGCGGTCCCGCACAGCGTCTTGCGTCAGCCCGTCATTGAGCGCCGGCTGCATGGAGCGCCCCTTGACGCTGGCCAGACTCACGCCCAGCGCGTTCACCGTCACGCCCACGGGCAGCCACAGCGCCGCCTTGGCCGCAGTCTGCCGCCAGCACATTGCGATAAGATAAATTTATTTTTAGATAAAAATATGTTTCTGACCATAAGTTCGCGTCAAGAGTAAAAATGCTTCATCATAAGTTCGTAGCGACCTAAGTACAGGTCAAAAATGATTGCAGATCGGGTGAAAAATGCAATTACATTTCATTTTTTTTGCTTTTTACCTAGGGTGAGTACATCTTCGTGGCTGCTTTACGAGTCGTTGGCGACGCCGCACACGTGGCCATCACGAGGAAATGCAGCAGCAAAATGTACCCGGACGCCACTTTGCGCGTGATGCGGTGGCCCAGCAACAGCTTGGCGCTTGTCAGCAAAATTTTGTCCTCGGGGTTGAGATTCGTAAAGCAATGCTGGTTCTCCATCTTGTTGAGCTGGTTCATCTTCCCCTCGTACATGCCGCCGTACCGCGCCTCGACATCGGACGCACCTTCACTCGCGTCTTCTAGAGCAGAAAAGTTGGGCTGCACGCGAGAAGACTTGCTGTCGCCTCCGTAGCTCTGCAGATAGCGATATCTATTGGAAGATGTGCTGGGATCTGTAACGTATACATACCCCCCGTGGGTTAACTATGCAGCGCGGCTGGCAGAAATGAATTAATGTTCTTTCGTGCTAAGTGACCTCTTTTCTACAGGTTATAAGTTCCAAGGACGTTGGCGAAGTCTCGACACGACACTCTCCACCGCAGCCTGCCGAACTGGCCATGGCAAGCGCTGTTGGCGAAGAGCAAGCTGCCCGCGGAAGGGACAGTTCCGCCGAAGAAGGGAAAGCCCCTCCGAATGGAAGAAATGGTGGCGCTGCTGCAGCAGCTGACGACCAAGGTGAACATACTAGAGAAGGCAGTCACGCCCCGAGGAGCGCCGGTTTCACCGGACCATCCACTCAGGAGAAGTGTCTTCCGTCAGGCTATGGAGGCGGGCGGCATTCTCGGGATGCAGCAGATGCACGTAGATGAGCTTGGAGTTGGTCACGGCGGCCTTGGGGTCCAAACGACCGGCGCATGGTCACAAAGAGGGTATTTCGAGCCGGACGCGTACCTCAGAGTACCCCAGTACCAAGATCACCGGCCACCACCCGTGTTGGCTCAGCAACAGCAGCAGCCCGCTGTCCCTGCCCTGCCGCGCGTACCGCCTGCGAAGGAGGCGAAGCTGTCGGTACGCTCGTTTGACGGCAACGAGGTCTACAAGGGGCTCGGCTCTGGTTTTGAGTAGTGGGCGTTGCTGTTCATTAACAGGTTGAAATGACTATGTCCTTCACGTGACGCGTTACGACTAACTTGTTGACTTCACATGTCAGATCAGAACACCCGATAGCCTTTGTCTCATCGCCCTTACCGACCACAATACCAGGCTGAGACCTCCTTTGCAAGTTTTTCTTGTTCGTGTCGACGAACATAGCACACGCGGACTCAAACAAACAGTGTCTTGTAGGCTAGGTGCTCGCCCCGTAAGCATTTCCAGCGGAGACATCCTATGGTCGTTTGCCCTCGTTGGGCTGGCTGCGGTCCAAAATATAAGCTGCATACTCAGCAGCATCACCCCAGAATATCAGTGGCAGTTCCGATGCAAACAACTTGCAGCGCACCATATTCATGATGGTTCTGTGCATTCGTTCGGCCTTCCCGTTAGCAGCTTGGTTCTTCGCCTCGCTCTTCTGCCTGGGCGCGTCGCTGGGCATCCGACGTCTGGCAACACCCGAGGTTTTGCTAAACTCGTCGACGTTGTTGTATCCGGTGCCCCCGTCGGTGGCAGGACACGAACTTTGCATCCAAACCGCTTCTCAAACCAGGTTAAAAACTGCTCGAAATGTTTTGCAGCCGAGTCCTTCGTCTTCGGCAGGAATACACGGCAATAATTGAACTTGTGGTCTACGACGTCAAGTACCGATTGCCTCATCGATCGCGCGGCGTGACCGGCCCCTTCAAGTCGCTGCAAATCACAGCCCCACACGATCCACAGGAGCATGTTCTCCCGTGTCTTTTGTTGGTTACGCGCACGCGTTTGCTTGCCTTCTGCATACGTCCTACAATTGACTCGCTTGTGGCTGGTAACCTCGATTCCAGAGGCTGGGTCCTTTGCGATCCGCTCGATTGTGTCGAAAACTAGATGTCAAAAGCTTTTGTGAAAGCCAACCACAGTGTCCTTTTGCGCAATCACCTTACAGGGATTGCCATTCTCTCTCAGCACCACGCTCATTACAACTTCTCTCATTTGTGTTAACGGGGGCCCGTTACCTTATACCCTTACCACCAGAACCTTGCTCTTGATATCAGCACATATCGCCACACGCCCAGGACTTCCTTTCAACACAGCTAGACTCCCGTTGTGTTTAGCCACACTGCAGCCCAATTTTAGCAACGAGCAGTACGAAATCAGATTCCTCGCAAGTCGGGGAGCGTAGTACACGTTACTAGGTGTGGTCTCAGCTGAGACACCGTCCACGACCGCTTTAAGCACTGCTGTGCCCTTCAACATCACCCCAAGTCCAGTGCCGTCTGGCTGGAAGCTTTCCTCCATGTCGTGGCTCTCAGTGGCGTTGTGCAGCAGCGCCTTGTCGTTCACCATGTGCCTACTGACACCGCTGTCAAGGATTCAGTCATGAGGGCTAAGGACGTGCTCCTCTACTGCCACTTAACTTTATCGGCGTCATCACCGCCGTCTTTTTTCGCTCGTTCAGGACAATCACGCCGAATGTGTCCCGCCTTGCCGCACTTGTGACATTTCCTGCCGTCAATCACTGCATTGACCGTGTCCTTGCCGACGCCCTTGTACGTTTTCTCCTCATCCTTCAAGACTTGAGCCCACGTCACCTACTCTCGCCTGCTGAAACGGATCCTCCCTCATGGGGTCATACTTCACCATCACTAGCTATCTCCAAGTCCGCGTCCGCGTACTTGACCACATTCTCCAGCACCAAAGTTGGTGACGCGTTTGTCGCGCTCATAAGTGCATTTAGGTAGAGAAAATGATCGGTCCAAGTGCGCGTGCTGTCCTTTTTCGCCGAAAACATTCTCATCACTTTCTAATTGGATATATGCTCACACGGAAAGCGGCATTCATTTGTTCCATCACAATCCATAGATTTAGCTGAATGGCCCACCACCGTTGAACATGTTGCTGGGAGTACCTTTCCGCCTTGCCCCTTGGATGCTCGGCAAACTTGCTGACCTTCGCCCGTTCCGTCCAGCGATACCCATATGCCAACTCCGCTACGTAGGTCAACATGAGCGAAAAGAAAGTCGCTGCGATACAGAGAAGCCGATGGCGAGGGTGACCGGAGCCCGGAAGGAGTACTCGCGGCAAGCGCTGTGTATGTTGAGGATCAGCATGCAGACGACAAAGAGCCTGCGAACTTTAAAGCCGCCCACAGGTGTGCAGAGAGTGAGAAGTGGAGTTCTGCTGAGCTTGCAGAACTGAAGTTGCTGAAAGTGAATGACACGTAGAAGGTGGTAAAAGTTGCACCGGGCGCCGTTCGCCTGCACTCAAAGTGGGTATACAAGAAGAAGCGCAATAGTGAATGCAAAATTGAACGCTACAAGGCGCGGGTCGTTGCATGTGGTAACGGGCAAGTCTTTGGATTGGACTATTTGCTTACTTTTGTTGCTGTCATGGAGTTGTCAAGCGGTAAGGTCGTGCTTGCATTGCAAGAATTTGGAGTTGTGCCGGCACGGCATGGAGATGTACCAAGTGCGTACGTGAAGGGCCCTACTGAAGAAGGTTTGGACATCATCTTGTACATCCCAGATGGGATGGAGTTTACTGCAGCAGAGCTCGATGAATTGGGTGTAAAGGACGTGAACGTACTGGGCTTGCTGATAGGAAAACATATCTACGGGCTCAAGCAGTCAGGGAGATTGTGGTGCAGACATTTGCACAAGACGCTGATAAGTCGAGGTTTCTCACAGTGCATGTCTGACTCATGCATTTACGTGAAGACTGATAGCACCGGAACCACGGTTGCGGGTACGTACGTTGGTGACTTGCTGGTGACGGCAACGTCCGAGACTCGGATTGATGATTTTTTTGCTGAAATGGCCGTCCTGGAGCTGAAGGACTTGGGGAAGGTCTCCGTGTTCCTGGGGATGCATATTCAATATGACGAAGAGGTGAGGTACACAGTGGATCAGCAGCATGCAATTGTAGACATGCTTAAGGCAAATGGCCTGGAGAATGCAAATGGAATGTACGTCCCTATTGGAGCAAGTGACGGGAGCCCGGATGGCAGCAGCGATCTGCTACCTGCTGCTGGAAGCTGCAATGCTACGGCCATAAGGGATATTCAGTCTCTTGTCGGTAGTTTGCTCTAGATTGCACGTGGAACGAGACCGGATATTATGTTTGCGGTGCATCGTGCAACTCGCCGTTCTCATGCGCCAACGATGCAGGACTGGAAACTCGCGAAGCGGATTGCCCACTATACACTGTGGATCGCGTCACTTGAGCATGAAAGTGCATGCTGACTCATCCTTTAGAGAAAAGGTGCAACTGTGCAGCCGGTCGGACGCTGATTTTGCTGGCGATGCAAAGGATCGCAAGTCCGTCAGTGGAGTGATCATTCAAGTCAACGGGATGGCAGATGAATGGCATTGCAAGAAGCAAACTGCAGTGGCTCTTTCGACAGCGGAAGCGGAGTTCGTCGCGGCGTCCGTCGGCGGACACGAAGCGTTGGGTCTAATTGAACTGTTAGAAGAGGTTGGGTATTAGGTCGAAACGCCGATCGTAGTGAACATGGACAACCAAGCCGCAATCAAGCAGATAACGAACGAGGTGAGATCGTCAAAGGCAAAACACGTGGATTTAATATCCACCCTATTGGAACACCTGGGGCCTCGTCGGCCGCTCTCAGTATGGAGAAATCGGCCATGAGTTTTTACTGGACCAGGCTTCACCCTGGGTTTGCCGCGGTCATTGAACCGTTTCTGAATTATGTGTTCACTACAACGAATATAATTAGCGGCTATGAGCTTGTCCGTACGATTGAGCTCGCCAAGCTCGGAGGTGCCGAACTCCTGCAGCCTAGTGAGCGCTGCATCGCCAGCCACGCTCCTACCTTCGACATCGTCACTTTGTGGAATGCGTCGGGAATGCTTTCGTCTCTTGTTCTTGCCCTCCGGATTCAGCTGGTCTGGTATTGGCAGCATCTCGGTCCTCGCCCCTTCACAAAGACCCCGACGCCCCTTCGTAAAGATATAGACCGTACAGCGTTTCGTTTGGACAGCGTTCCTCCCGGAGGGATTTCAGATATAGACGGGCCTGATTTGGGTGCGGTACGATGTCACACGCTGCTTTCGTTGAACGACTTGTTGCATTGTTCACAGTGACCACCTCGGTCCTCAGCTTTCACGCGGACGTTGTGGTTGTTGCTACAGTATCGCTTGTGATTACTGATGTGTCGTTTAAAATTCACGTAAGCCAGTAGAAGCCGCAAATGTACGTTCTGCATACCGCTGTTTCCACTGCATCAGCCTTTTGCTAGATGTCACATACACAGACATAGCAGAGTGGTCGAACGTTTCCTTGTCGAAGTCAACACCCGCGTGCGCCAAACAGACACAAAAAAGAGAAAAAAAACTATATTTCACGAAGCGTCACTTGGGCGCATTTATCTTGGTCGACGTACGTTCCAAAGCAGCCGGGGTATATGTAGAAGTACGTATCCGGCATCAATGCTATAATTTCTGAAGCTTGAGCAACGCCGACTTCCATTATTGCCTTGCTCATTTCGAATGAAGGGTTGTCCAGGTGCGCGCCTAGACGCAATCCGCCGGGGAACGATTTGAGCGTAGTCCATAATTCTCTCTTTGTAGACCACTTCAAGTCTGCATTCTCGGCTATGCCTTTCACACGTTTGAAAATTTGCAGCATGAACGAACTCAGAGATGGAGGCTTGTTGTCGAAATCTTTTGTGCTCTTTTTCATACACCTCACCAAAGCGTCGACCCTTCATTGAAAGCTTCTCGCAGCGTTCGATTGGGTAGCTTTAGATTACCTATGAGGCAACCTTCGTTCCTGAACATGATCACCTGCCCAGTGTTCATGATGACAACGAATAGTACCTCCACGCAGCAGGAGAAGCAACGAACGAGAGTGTCAGGCAGCAGCGGCTCCAGGCGCGAGCTTAAGGGGACTGAAGCTTCAGTGCCAGCGAGCGTTACTTTGATTTTGAGAGGGGGGCAAACTGCGGCTTGTTGTGTGGTCGATGGGTTTGTGTATGACACACAGTACAGACTACGACCAGACGGATTTCCTCCATTAGGCCCTTTGCATATCTCAAACGGTATGTTGCTACATTTAATACAAACTACTCAGCAAGCGTGGCCAACTTAATATCCACCCTATTGGAACACCTGGGGCCTCGTCGGCCGCTCTCAGTATGGAGAAATCGGCCATGAGTTTTTACTGGACCAGGCTTCACCCTGGGTTTGCCGCGGTCATTGAACCGTTTCTGAATTATGTGTTCACAACGAATATAATTAGCGGCTATGAGCTTGTCCGTACGATTGAGCTCGCCAAGCTCGGAGGTGCCGAACTCCTGCAGCCTAGTGAGCGCTGCATCGCCAGCCACGCTCCTACCTTCGACATCGTCACTTTGTGGAATGCGTCGGGAATGCTTTCGTCTCTTGTTCTTGCCCTCCGGATTCAGCTGGTCTGGTATTGGCAGCATCTCGGTCCTCGCCCCTTCACAAAGACCCCGACGCCCCTTCGTAAAGATATAGACCGTACAGCGTTTCGTTTGGACAGCGTTCCTCCCGGAGGGATTACAGATATAGACGGGCCTGATTTGGGTGCGGTACGATGTCACACGCTGCTTTCGTTGAACGACTTGTTGCATTGTTCACAGTGACCACCTCGGTCCTCAGCTTTCACGCGGACGTTGTGGTTGTTGCTACAGTATCGCTTGTGATTACTGATGTGTCGTTTAAAATTCACGTAAGCCAGTAGAAGCCGCAAATGTACGTTCTGCATACCGCTGTTTCCACTGCATCAGCCTTTTGCTAGATGTCACATACACAGACATAGCAGAGTGGTCGAACGTTTCCTTGTCGAAGTCAACACCCGCGTGCGCCAAACAGACACAAAAAAGAGAAAAAACTATATTTCACGAAGCGTCACTTGGGCGCATTTATCTTGGTCGACGTACGTTCCAAAGCAGCCGGGGTATATGTAGAAGTACGTATCCGGCATCAATGCTATAATTTCTGAAGCTTGAGCAACGCCGACTTCCATTATTGCCTTGCTCATTTCGAATGAAGGGTTGTCCAGGTGCGCGCCTAGACGCAATCCGCCGGGGAACGATTTGAGCGTAGTCCATAATTCTCTCTTTGTAGACCACTTCAAGTCTGCATTCTCGGCTATGCCTTTCACACGTTTGAAAATTTGCAGCATGAACGAACTCAGAGATGGAGGCTTGTTGTCGAAATCTTTTGTGCTCTTTTTCATACACCTCACCAAAGCGTCGACCCTTCATTGAAAGCTTCTCGCAGCGTTCGATTGGGTAGCTTTAGATTACCTATGAGGCAACCTTCGTTCCTGAACATGATCACCTGCCCAGTGTTCATGATGACAACGAATAGTACCTCCACGCAGCAGGAGAAGCAACGAACGAGAGTGTCAGGCAGCAGCGGCTCCAGGCGCGAGCTTAAGGGGACTGAAGCTTCAGTGCCAGCGAGCGTTTACTTTGATTTTGAGAGGGGGCAAACTGCGGCTTGTTGTGTGGTCGATGGGTTTGTGTATGACACACAGTACAGACTACGACCAGACGGATTTCCTCCATTAGGCCCTTTGCATATCTCAAACGGTATGTTGCTACATTTAATACAAACTACTCAGCAAGCGTGGCCAACTTAATATCCACCCTATTGGAACACCTGGGGCCTCGTCGGCCGCTCTCAGTATGGAGAAATCGGCCATGAGTTTTTACTGGACCAGGCTTCACCCTGGGTTTGCCGCGGTCATTGAACCGTTTCTGAATTATGTGTTCACTACAACGAATATAATTAGCGGCTATGAGCTTGTCCGTACGATTGAGCTCGCCAAGCTCGGAGGTGCCGAACTCCTGCAGCCTAGTGAGCGCTGCATCGCCAGCCACGCTCCTACCTTCGACATCGTCACTTTGTGGAATGCGTCGGGAATGCTTTCGTCTCTTGTTCTTGCCCTCCGGATTCAGCTGGTCTGGTATTGGCAGCATCTCGGTCCTCGCCCCTTCACAAAGACCCCGACGCCCCTTCGTAAAGATATAGACCGTACAGCGTTTCGTTTGGACAGCGTTCCTCCCGGAGGGATTACAGATATAGACGGGCCTGATTTGGGTGCGGTACGATGTCACACGCTGCTTTCGTTGAACGACTTGTTGCATTGTTCACAGTGACCACCTCGGTCCTCAGCTTTCACGCGGACGTTGTGGTTGTTGCTACAGTATCGCTTGTGATTACTGATGTGTCGTTTAAAATTCACGTAAGCCAGTAGAAGCCGCAAATGTACGTTCTGCATACCGCTGTTTCCACTGCATCAGCCTTTTGCTAGATGTCACATACACAGACATAGCAGAGTGGTCGAACGTTTCCTTGTCGAAGTCAACACCCGCGTGCGCCAAACAGACACAAAAAAGAGAAAAAACTATATTTCACGAAGCGTCACTTGGGCGCATTTATCTTGGTCGACGTACGTTCCAAAGCAGCCGGGGTATATGTAGAAGTACGTATCCGGCATCAATGCTATAATTTCTGAAGCTTGAGCAACGCCGACTTCCATTATTGCCTTGCTCATTTCGAATGAAGGGTTGTCCAGGTGCGCGCCTAGACGCAATCCGCCGGGGAACGATTTGAGCGTAGTCCATAATTCTCTCTTTGTAGACCACTTCAAGTCTGCATTCTCGGCTATGCCTTTCACACGTTTGAAAATTTGCAGCATGAACGAACTCAGAGATGGAGGCTTGTTGTCGAAATCTTTTGTGCTCTTTTTCATACACCTCACCAAAGCGTCGACCCTTCATTGAAAGCTTCTCGCAGCGTTCGATTGGGTAGCTTTAGATTACCTATGAGGCAACCTTCGTTCCTGAACATGATCACCTGCCCAGTGTTCATGATGACAACGAATAGTACCTCCACGCAGCAGGAGAAGCAACGAACGAGAGTGTCAGGCAGCAGCGGCTCCAGGCGCGAGCTTAAGGGGACTGAAGCTTCAGTGCCAGCGAGCGTTTACTTTGATTTTGAGAGGGGGGCAAACTGCGGCTTGTTGTGTGGTCGATGGGTTTGTGTATGACACACAGTACAGACTACGACCAGACGGATTTCCTCCATTAGGCCCTTTGCATATCTCAAACGGTATGTTGCTACATTTAATACAAACTACTCAGCAAGCGTGGCCAACTTAATATCCACCCTATTGGAACACCTGGGGCCTCGTCGGCCGCTCTCAGTATGGAGAAATCGGCCATGAGTTTTTACTGGACCAGGCTTCACCCTGGGTTTGCCGCGGTCATTGAACCGTTTCTGAATTATGTGTTCACAACGAATATAATTAGCGGCTATGAGCTTGTCCGTACGATTGAGCTCGCCAAGCTCGGAGGTGCCGAACTCCTGCAGCCTAGTGAGCGCTGCATCGCCAGCCACGCTCCTACCTTCGACATCGTCACTTTGTGGAATGCGTCGGGAATGCTTTCGTCTCTTGTTCTTGCCCTCCGGATTCAGCTGGTCTGGTATTGGCAGCATCTCGGTCCTCGCCCCTTCACAAAGACCCCGACGCCCCTTCGTAAAGATATAGACCGTACAGCGTTTCGTTTGGACAGCGTTCCTCCCGGAGGGATTACAGATATAGACGGGCCTGATTTGGGTGCGGTACGATGTCACACGCTGCTTTCGTTGAACGACTTGTTGCATTGTTCACAGTGACCGCCTCGGTCCTCAGCTTTCACGCGGACGTTGTGGTTGTTGCTACAGTATCGCTTGTGATTACTGATGTGTCGTTTAAAATTCACGTAAGCCAGTAGAAGCCGCAAATGTACGTTCTGCATACCGCTGTTTCCACTGCATCAGCCTTTTGCTAGATGTCACATACACAGACATAGCAGAGTGGTCGAACGTTTCCTTGTCGAAGTCAACACCCGCGTGCGCCAAACAGACACAAAAAAGAGAAAAAACTATATTTCACGAAGCGTCACTTGGGCGCATTTATCTTGGTCGACGTACGTTCCAAAGCAGCCGGGGTATATGTAGAAGTACGTATCCGGCATCAATGCTATAATTTCTGAAGCTTGAGCAACGCCGACTTCCATTATTGCCTTGCTCATTTCGAATGAAGGGTTGTCCAGGTGCGCGCCTAGACGCAATCCGCCGGGGAACGATTTGAGCGTAGTCCATAATTCTCTCTTTGTAGACCACTTCAAGTCTGCATTCTCGGCTATGCCTTTCACACGTTTGAAAATTTGCAGCATGAACGAACTCAGAGATGGAGGCTTGTTGTCGAAATCTTTTGTGCTCTTTTTCATACACCTCACCAAAGCGTCGACCCTTCATTGAAAGCTTCTCGCAGCGTTCGATTGGGTAGCTTTAGATTACCTATGAGGCAACCTTCGTTCCTGAACATGATCACCTGCCCAGTGTTCATGATGACAACGAATAGTACCTCCACGCAGCAGGAGAAGCAACGAACGAGAGTGTCAGGCAGCAGCGGCTCCAGGCGCGAGCTTAAGGGGACTGAAGCTTCAGTGCCAGCGAGCGTTTACTTTGATTTTGAGAGGGGGGCAAACTGCGGCTTGTTGTGTGGTCGATGGGTTTGTGTATGACACACAGTACAGACTACGACCAGACGGATTTCCTCCATTAGGCCCTTTGCATATCTCAAACGGTATGTTGCTACATTTAATACAAACTACTCAGCAAGCGTGGCCAACTTAATATCCACCCTATTGGAACACCTGGGGCCTCGTCGGCCGCTCTCAGTATGGAGAAATCGGCCATGAGTTTTTACTGGACCAGGCTTCACCCTGGGTTTGCCGCGGTCATTGAACCGTTTCTGAATTATGTGTTCACAACGAATATAATTAGCGGCTATGAGCTTGTCCGTACGATTGAGCTCGCCAAGCTCGGAGGTGCCGAACTCCTGCAGCCTAGTGAGCGCTGCATCGCCAGCCACGCTCCTACCTTCGACATCGTCACTTTGTGGAATGCGTCGGGAATGCTTTCGTCTCTTGTTCTTGCCCTCCGGATTCAGCTGGTCTGGTATTGGCAGCATCTCGGTCCTCGCCCCTTCACAAAGACCCCGACGCCCCTTCGTAAAGATATAGACCGTACAGCGTTTTGTTTGGACAGCGTTCCTCCCGGAGGGATTACAGATATAGACGGGCCTGATTTGGGTGCGGTACGATGTCACACGCTGCTTTCGTTGAACGACTTGTTGCATTGTTCACAGTGACCACCTCGGTCCTCAGCTTTCACGCGGACGTTGTGGTTGTTGCTACAGTATCGCTTGTGATTACTGATGTGTCGTTTAAAATTCACGTAAGCCAGTAGAAGCCGCAAATGTACGTTCTGCATACCGCTGTTTCCACTGCATCAGCCTTTTGCTAGATGTCACATACACAGACATAGCAGAGTGGTCGAACGTTTCCTTGTCGAAGTCAACACCCGCGTGCGCCAAACAGACACAAAAAAGAGAAAAAAAACTATATTTCACGAAGCGTCACTTGGGCGCATTTATCTTGGTCGACGTACGTTCCAAAGCAGCCGGGGTATATGTAGAAGTACGTATCCGGCATCAATGCTATAATTTCTGAAGCTTGAGCAACGCCGACTTCCATTATTGCCTTGCTCATTTCGAATGAAGGGTTGTCCAGGTGCGCGCCTAGACGCAATCCGCCGGGGAACGATTTGAGCGTAGTCCATAATTCTCTCTTTGTAGACCACTTCAAGTCTGCATTCTCGGCTATGCCTTTCACACGTTTGAAAATTTGCAGCATGAACGAACTCAGAGATGGAGGCTTGTTGTCGAAATCTTTTGTGCTCTTTTTCATACACCTCACCAAAGCGTCGACCCTTCATTGAAAGCTTCTCGCAGCGTTCGATTGGGTAGCTTTAGATTACCTATGAGGCAACCTTCGTTCCTGAACATGATCACCTGCCCAGTGTTCATGATGACAACGAATAGTACCTCCACGCAGCAGGAGAAGCAACGAACGAGAGTGTCAGGCAGCAGCGGCTCCAGGCGCGAGCTTAAGGGGACTGAAGCTTCAGTGCCAGCGAGCGTTTACTTTGATTTTGAGAGGGGGGCAAACTGCGGCTTGTTGTGTGGTCGATGGGTTTGTGTATGACACACAGTACAGACTACGACCAGACGGATTTCCTCCATTAGGCCCTTTGCATATCTCAAACGGTATGTTGCTACATTTAATACAAACTACTCAGCAAGCGTGGCCAACTTAATATCCACCCTATTGGAACACCTGGGGCCTCGTCGGCCGCTCTCAGTATGGAGAAATCGGCCATGAGTTTTTACTGGACCAGGCTTCACCCTGGGTTTGCCGCGGTCATTGAACCGTTTCTGAATTATGTGTTCACTACAACGAATATAATTAGCGGCTATGAGCTTGTCCGTACGATTGAGCTCGCCAAGCTCGGAGGTGCCGAACTCCTGCAGCCTAGTGAGCGCTGCATCGCCAGCCACGCTCCTACCTTCGACATCGTCACTTTGTGGAATGCGTCGGGAATGCTTTCGTCTCTTGTTCTTGCCCTCCGGATTCAGCTGGTCTGGTATTGGCAGCATCTCGGTCCTCGCCCCTTCACAAAGACCCCGACGCCCCTTCGTAAAGATATAGACCGTACAGCGTTTCGTTTGGACAGCGTTCCTCCCGGAGGGATTACAGATATAGACGGGCCTGATTTGGGTGCGGTACGATGTCACACGCTGCTTTCGTTGAACGACTTGTTGCATTGTTCACAGTGACCGCCTCGGTCCTCAGCTTTCACGCGGACGTTGTGGTTGTTGCTACAGTATCGCTTGTGATTACTGATGTGTCGTTTAAAATTCACGTAAGCCAGTAGAAGCCGCAAATGTACGTTCTGCATACCGCTGTTTCCACTGCATCAGCCTTTTGCTAGATGTCACATACACAGACATAGCAGAGTGGTCGAACGTTTCCTTGTCGAAGTCAACACCCGCGTGCGCCAAACAGACACAAAAAAGAGAAAAAACTATATTTCACGAAGCGTCACTTGGGCGCATTTATCTTGGTCGACGTACGTTCCAAAGCAGCCGGGGTATATGTAGAAGTACGTATCCGGCATCAATGCTATAATTTCTGAAGCTTGAGCAACGCCGACTTCCATTATTGCCTTGCTCATTTCGAATGAAGGGTTGTCCAGGTGCGCGCCTAGACGCAATCCGCCGGGGAACGATTTGAGCGTAGTCCATAATTCTCTCTTTGTAGACCACTTCAAGTCTGCATTCTCGGCTATGCCTTTCACACGTTTGAAAATTTGCAGCATGAACGAACTCAGAGATGGAGGCTTGTTGTCGAAATCTTTTGTGCTCTTTTTCATACACCTCACCAAAGCGTCGACCCTTCATTGAAAGCTTCTCGCAGCGTTCGATTGGGTAGCTTTAGATTACCTATGAGGCAACCTTCGTTCCTGAACATGATCACCTGCCCAGTGTTCATGATGACAACGAATAGTACCTCCACGCAGCAGGAGAAGCAACGAACGAGAGTGTCAGGCAGCAGCGGCTCCAGGCGCGAGCTTAAGGGGACTGAAGCTTCAGTGCCAGCGAGCGTTTACTTTGATTTTGAGAGGGGGCAAACTGCGGCTTGTTGTGTGGTCGATGGGTTTGTGTATGACACACAGTACAGACTACGACCAGACGGATTTCCTCCATTAGGCCCTTTGCATATCTCAAACGGTATGTTGCTACATTTAATACAAACTACTCAGCAAGCGTGGCCAACTTAATATCCACCCTATTGGAACACCTGGGGCCTCGTCGGCCGCTCTCAGTATGGAGAAATCGGCCATGAGTTTTTACTGGACCAGGCTTCACCCTGGGTTTGCCGCGGTCATTGAACCGTTTCTGAATTATGTGTTCACTAGCAACGAATATAATTAGCGGCTATGAGCTTGTCCGTACGATTGAGCTCGCCAAGCTCGGAGGTGCCGAACTCCTGCAGCCTAGTGAGCGCTGCATCGCCAGCCACGCTCCTACCTTCGACATCGTCACTTTGTGGAATGCGTCGGGAATGCTTTCGTCTCTTGTTCTTGCCCTCCGGATTCAGCTGGTCTGGTATTGGCAGCATCTCGGTCCTCGCCCCTTCACAAAGACCCCGACGCCCCTTCGTAAAGATATAGACCGTACAGCGTTTTGTTTGGACAGCGTTCCTCCCGGAGGGATTACAGATATAGACGGGCCTGATTTGGGTGCGGTACGATGTCACACGCTGCTTTCGTTGAACGACTTGTTGCATTGTTCACAGTGACCACCTCGGTCCTCAGCTTTCACGCGGACGTTGTGGTTGTTGCTACAGTATCGCTTGTGATTACTGATGTGTCGTTTAAAATTCACGTAAGCCAGTAGAAGCCGCAAATGTACGTTCTGCATACCGCTGTTTCCACTGCATCAGCCTTTTGCTAGATGTCACATACACAGACATAGCAGAGTGGTCGAACGTTTCCTTGTCGAAGTCAACACCCGCGTGCGCCAAACAGACACAAAAAAGAGAAAAAAACTATATTTCACGAAGCGTCACTTGGGCGCATTTATCTTGGTCGACGTACGTTCCAAAGCAGCCGGGGTATATGTAGAAGTACGTATCCGGCATCAATGCTATAATTTCTGAAGCTTGAGCAACGCCGACTTCCATTATTGCCTTGCTCATTTCGAATGAAGGGTTGTCCAGGTGCGCGCCTAGACGCAATCCGCCGGGGAACGATTTGAGCGTAGTCCATAATTCTCTCTTTGTAGACCACTTCAAGTCTGCATTCTCGGCTATGCCTTTCACACGTTTGAAAATTTGCAGCATGAACGAACTCAGAGATGGAGGCTTGTTGTCGAAATCTTTTGTGCTCTTTTTCATACACCTCACCAAAGCGTCGACCCTTCATTGAAAGCTTCTCGCAGCGTTCGATTGGGTAGCTTTAGATTACCTATGAGGCAACCTTCGTTCCTGAACATGATCACCTGCCCAGTGTTCATGATGACAACGAATAGTACCTCCACGCAGCAGGAGAAGCAACGAACGAGAGTGTCAGGCAGCAGCGGCTCCAGGCGCGAGCTTAAGGGGACTGAAGCTTCAGTGCCAGCGAGCGTTTACTTTGATTTTGAGAGGGGGGCAAACTGCGGCTTGTTGTGTGGTCGATGGGTTTGTGTATGACACACAGTACAGACTACGACCAGACGGATTTCCTCCATTAGGCCCTTTGCATATCTCAAACGGTATGTTGCTACATTTAATACAAACTACTCAGCAAGCGTGGCCAACTTAATATCCACCCTATTGGAACACCTGGGGCCTCGTCGGCCGCTCTCAGTATGGAGAAATCGGCCATGAGTTTTTACTGGACCAGGCTTCACCCTGGGTTTGCCGCGGTCATTGAACCGTTTCTGAATTATGTGTTCACTACAACGAATATAATTAGCGGCTATGAGCTTGTCCGTACGATTGAGCTCGCCAAGCTCGGAGGTGCCGAACTCCTGCAGCCTAGTGAGCGCTGCATCGCCAGCCACGCTCCTACCTTCGACATCGTCACTTTGTGGAATGCGTCGGGAATGCTTTCGTCTCTTGTTCTTGCCCTCCGGATTCAGCTGGTCTGGTATTGGCAGCATCTCGGTCCTCGCCCCTTCACAAAGACCCCGACGCCCCTTCGTAAAGATATAGACCGTACAGCGTTTCGTTTGGACAGCGTTCCTCCCGGAGGGATTACAGATATAGACGGGCCTGATTTGGGTGCGGTACGATGTCACACGCTGCTTTCGTTGAACGACTTGTTGCATTGTTCACAGTGACCACCTCGGTCCTCAGCTTTCACGCGGACGTTGTGGTTGTTGCTACAGTATCGCTTGTGATTACTGATGTGTCGTTTAAAATTCACGTAAGCCAGTAGAAGCCGCAAATGTACGTTCTGCATACCGCTGTTTCCACTGCATCAGCCTTTTGCTAGATGTCACATACACAGACATAGCAGAGTGGTCGAACGTTTCCTTGTCGAAGTCAACACCCGCGTGCGCCAAACAGACACAAAAAAGAGAAAAAAACTATATTTCACGAAGCGTCACTTGGGCGCATTTATCTTGGTCGACGTACGTTCCAAAGCAGCCGGGGTATATGTAGAAGTACGTATCCGGCATCAATGCTATAATTTCTGAAGCTTGAGCAACGCCGACTTCCATTATTGCCTTGCTCATTTCGAATGAAGGGTTGTCCAGGTGCGCGCCTAGACGCAATCCGCCGGGGAACGATTTGAGCGTAGTCCATAATTCTCTCTTTGTAGACCACTTCAAGTCTGCATTCTCGGCTATGCCTTTCACACGTTTGAAAATTTGCAGCATGAACGAACTCAGAGATGGAGGCTTGTTGTCGAAATCTTTTGTGCTCTTTTTCATACACCTCACCAAAGCGTCGACCCTTCATTGAAAGCTTCTCGCAGCGTTCGATTGGGTAGCTTTAGATTACCTATGAGGCAACCTTCGTTCCTGAACATGATCACCTGCCCAGTGTTCATGATGACAACGAATAGTACCTCCACGCAGCAGGAGAAGCAACGAACGAGAGTGTCAGGCAGCAGCGGCTCCAGGCGCGAGCTTAAGGGGACTGAAGCTTCAGTGCCAGCGAGCGTTTACTTTGATTTTGAGAGGGGGGCAAACTGCGGCTTGTTGTGTGGTCGATGGGTTTGTGTATGACACACAGTACAGACTACGACCAGACGGATTTCCTCCATTAGGCCCTTTGCATATCTCAAACGGTATGTTGCTACATTTAATACAAACTACTCAGCAAGCGTGGCCAACTTAATATCCACCCTATTGGAACACCTGGGGCCTCGTCGGCCGCTCTCAGTATGGAGAAATCGGCCATGAGTTTTTACTGGACCAGGCTTCACCCTGGGTTTTGCCGCGGTCATTGAACCGTTTCTGAATTATGTGTTCACAACGAATATAATTAGCGGCTATGAGCTTGTCCGTACGATTGAGCTCGCCAAGCTCGGAGGTGCCGAACTCCTGCAGCCTAGTGAGCGCTGCATCGCCAGCCACGCTCCTACCTTCGACATCGTCACTTTGTGGAATGCGTCGGGAATGCTTTCGTCTCTTGTTCTTGCCCTCCGGATTCAGCTGGTCTGGTATTGGCAGCATCTCGGTCCTCGCCCCTTCACAAAGACCCCGACGCCCCTTCGTAAAGATATAGACCGTACAGCGTTTCGTTTGGACAGCGTTCCTCCCGGAGGGATTACAGATATAGACGGGCCTGATTTGGGTGCGGTACGATGTCACACGCTGCTTTCGTTGAACGACTTGTTGCATTGTTCACAGTGACCACCTCGGTCCTCAGCTTTCACGCGGACGTTGTGGTTGTTGCTACAGTATCGCTTGTGATTACTGATGTGTCGTTTAAAATTCACGTAAGCCAGTAGAAGCCGCAAATGTACGTTCTGCATACCGCTGTTTCCACTGCATCAGCCTTTTGCTAGATGTCACATACACAGACATAGCAGAGTGGTCGAACGTTTCCTTGTCGAAGTCAACACCCGCGTGCGCCAAACAGACACAAAAAAGAGAAAAAAACTATATTTCACGAAGCGTCACTTGGGCGCATTTATCTTGGTCGACGTACGTTCCAAAGCAGCCGGGGTATATGTAGAAGTACGTATCCGGCATCAATGCTATAATTTCTGAAGCTTGAGCAACGCCGACTTCCATTATTGCCTTGCTCATTTCGAATGAAGGGTTGTCCAGGTGCGCGCCTAGACGCAATCCGCCGGGGAACGATTTGAGCGTAGTCCATAATTCTCTCTTTGTAGACCACTTCAAGTCTGCATTCTCGGCTATGCCTTTCACACGTTTGAAAATTTGCAGCATGAACGAACTCAGAGATGGAGGCTTGTTGTCGAAATCTTTTGTGCTCTTTTTCATACACCTCACCAAAGCGTCGACCCTTCATTGAAAGCTTCTCGCAGCGTTCGATTGGGTAGCTTTAGATTACCTATGAGGCAACCTTCGTTCCTGAACATGATCACCTGCCCAGTGTTCATGATGACAACGAATAGTACCTCCACGCAGCAGGAGAAGCAACGAACGAGAGTGTCAGGCAGCAGCGGCTCCAGGCGCGAGCTTAAGGGGACTGAAGCTTCAGTGCCAGCGAGCGTTTACTTTGATTTTGAGAGGGGGCAAACTGCGGCTTGTTGTGTGGTCGATGGGTTTGTGTATGACACACAGTACAGACTACGACCAGACGGATTTCCTCCATTAGGCCCTTTGCATATCTCAAACGGTATGTTGCTACATTTAATACAAACTACTCAGCAAGCGTGGCCAACTTAATATCCACCCTATTGGAACACCTGGGGCCTCGTCGGCCGCTCTCAGTATGGAGAAATCGGCCATGAGTTTTTACTGGACCAGGCTTCACCCTGGGTTTGCCGCGGTCATTGAACCGTTTCTGAATTATGTGTTCACAACGAATATAATTAGCGGCTATGAGCTTGTCCGTACGATTGAGCTCGCCAAGCTCGGAGGTGCCGAACTCCTGCAGCCTAGTGAGCGCTGCATCGCCAGCCACGCTCCTACCTTCGACATCGTCACTTTGTGGAATGCGTCGGGAATGCTTTCGTCTCTTGTTCTTGCCCTCCGGATTCAGCTGGTCTGGTATTGGCAGCATCTCGGTCCTCGCCCCTTCACAAAGACCCCGACGCCCCTTCGTAAAGATATAGACCGTACAGCGTTTCGTTTGGACAGCGTTCCTCCCGGAGGGATTACAGATATAGACGGGCCTGATTTGGGTGCGGTACGATGTCACACGCTGCTTTCGTTGAACGACTTGTTGCATTGTTCACAGTGACCACCTCGGTCCTCAGCTTTCACGCGGACGTTGTGGTTGTTGCTACAGTATCGCTTGTGATTACTGATGTGTCGTTTAAAATTCACGTAAGCCAGTAGAAGCCGCAAATGTACGTTCTG
This sequence comes from Phytophthora sansomeana, assembly GCA_032158285.1. Lineage (NCBI taxonomy): Eukaryota > Oomycota > Peronosporomycetes > Peronosporales > Peronosporaceae > Phytophthora > Phytophthora sansomeana. The sequence goes on from JAPDHH010000200.1 coordinate 948,495, forward strand.
CATACCGCTGTTTCCACTGCATCAGCCTTTTGCTAGATGTCACATACACAGACATAGCAGAGTGGTCGAACGTTTCCTTGTCGAAGTCAACACCCGCGTGCGCCAAACAGACACAAAAAAGAGAAAAAAACTATATTTCACGAAGCGTCACTTGGGCGCATTTATCTTGGTCGACGTACGTTCCAAAGCAGCCGGGGTATATGTAGAAGTACGTATCCGGCATCAATGCTATAATTTCTGAAGCTTGAGCAACGCCGACTTCCATTATTGCCTTGCTCATTTCGAATGAAGGGTTGTCCAGGTGCGCGCCTAGACGCAATCCGCCGGGGAACGATTTGAGCGTAGTCCATAATTCTCTCTTTGTAGACCACTTCAAGTCTGCATTCTCGGCTATGCCTTTCACACGTTTGAAAATTTGCAGCATGAACGAACTCAGAGATGGAGGCTTGTTGTCGAAATCTTTTGTGCTCTTTTTCATACACCTCACCAAAGCGTCGACCCTTCATTGAAAGCTTCTCGCAGCGTTCGATTGGGTAGCTTTAGATTACCTATGAGGCAACCTTCGTTCCTGAACATGATCACCTGCCCAGTGTTCATGATGACAACGAATAGTACCTCCACGCAGCAGGAGAAGCAACGAACGAGAGTGTCAGGCAGCAGCGGCTCCAGGCGCGAGCTTAAGGGGACTGAAGCTTCAGTGCCAGCGAGCGTTTACTTTGATTTTGAGAGGGGGGCAAACTGCGGCTTGTTGTGTGGTCGATGGGTTTGTGTATGACACACAGTACAGACTACGACCAGACGGATTTCCTCCATTAGGCCCTTTGCATATCTCAAACGGTATGTTGCTACATTTAATACAAACTACTCAGCAAGCGTGGCCAACTTAATATCCACCCTATTGGAACACCTGGGGCCTCGTCGGCCGCTCTCAGTATGGAGAAATCGGCCATGAGTTTTTACTGGACCAGGCTTCACCCTGGGTTTGCCGCGGTCATTGAACCGTTTCTGAATTATGTGTTCACAACGAATATAATTAGCGGCTATGAGCTTGTCCGTACGATTGAGCTCGCCAAGCTCGGAGGTGCCGAACTCCTGCAGCCTAGTGAGCGCTGCATCGCCAGCCACGCTCCTACCTTCGACATCGTCACTTTGTGGAATGCGTCGGGAATGCTTTCGTCTCTTGTTCTTGCCCTCCGGATTCAGCTGGTCTGGTATTGGCAGCATCTCGGTCCTCGCCCCTTCACAAAGACCCCGACGCCCCTTCGTAAAGATATAGACCGTACAGCGTTTCGTTTGGACAGCGTTCCTCCCGGAGGGATTACAGATATAGACGGGCCTGATTTGGGTGCGGTACGATGTCACACGCTGCTTTCGTTGAACGACTTGTTGCATTGTTCACAGTGACCACCTCGGTCCTCAGCTTTCACGCGGACGTTGTGGTTGTTGCTACAGTATCGCTTGTGATTACTGATGTGTCGTTTAAAATTCACGTAAGCCAGTAGAAGCCGCAAATGTACGTTCTGCATACCGCTGTTTCCACTGCATCAGCCTTTTGCTAGATGTCACATACACAGACATAGCAGAGTGGTCGAACGTTTCCTTGTCGAAGTCAACACCCGCGTGCGCCAAACAGACACAAAAAAGAGAAAAAAACTATATTTCACGAAGCGTCACTTGGGCGCATTTATCTTGGTCGACGTACGTTCCAAAGCAGCCGGGGTATATGTAGAAGTACGTATCCGGCATCAATGCTATAATTTCTGAAGCTTGAGCAACGCCGACTTCCATTATTGCCTTGCTCATTTCGAATGAAGGGTTGTCCAGGTGCGCGCCTAGACGCAATCCGCCGGGGAACGATTTGAGCGTAGTCCATAATTCTCTCTTTGTAGACCACTTCAAGTCTGCATTCTCGGCTATGCCTTTCACACGTTTGAAAATTTGCAGCATGAACGAACTCAGAGATGGAGGCTTGTTGTCGAAATCTTTTGTGCTCTTTTTCATACACCTCACCAAAGCGTCGACCCTTCATTGAAAGCTTCTCGCAGCGTTCGATTGGGTAGCTTTAGATTACCTATGAGGCAACCTTCGTTCCTGAACATGATCACCTGCCCAGTGTTCATGATGACAACGAATAGTACCTCCACGCAGCAGGAGAAGCAACGAACGAGAGTGTCAGGCAGCAGCGGCTCCAGGCGCGAGCTTAAGGGGACTGAAGCTTCAGTGCCAGCGAGCGTTTACTTTGATTTTGAGAGGGGGCAAACTGCGGCTTGTTGTGTGGTCGATGGGTTTGTGTATGACACACAGTACAGACTACGACCAGACGGATTTCCTCCATTAGGCCCTTTGCATATCTCAAACGGTATGTTGCTACATTTAATACAAACTACTCAGCAAGCGTGGCCAACTTAATATCCACCCTATTGGAACACCTGGGGCCTCGTCGGCCGCTCTCAGTATGGAGAAATCGGCCATGAGTTTTTACTGGACCAGGCTTCACCCTGGGTTTGCCGCGGTCATTGAACCGTTTCTGAATTATGTGTTCACAACGAATATAATTAGCGGCTATGAGCTTGTCCGTACGATTGAGCTCGCCAAGCTCGGAGGTGCCGAACTCCTGCAGCCTAGTGAGCGCTGCATCGCCAGCCACGCTCCTACCTTCGACATCGTCACTTTGTGGAATGCGTCGGGAATGCTTTCGTCTCTTGTTCTTGCCCTCCGGATTCAGCTGGTCTGGTATTGGCAGCATCTCGGTCCTCGCCCCTTCACAAAGACCCCGACGCCCCTTCGTAAAGATATAGACCGTACAGCGTTTCGTTTGGACAGCGTTCCTCCCGGAGGGATTACAGATATAGACGGGCCTGATTTGGGTGCGGTACGATGTCACACGCTGCTTTCGTTGAACGACTTGTTGCATTGTTCACAGTGACCGCCTCGGTCCTCAGCTTTCACGCGGACGTTGTGGTTGTTGCTACAGTATCGCTTGTGATTACTGATGTGTCGTTTAAAATTCACGTAAGCCAGTAGAAGCCGCAAATGTACGTTCTGCATACCGCTGTTTCCACTGCATCAGCCTTTTGCTAGATGTCACATACACAGACATAGCAGAGTGGTCGAACGTTTCCTTGTCGAAGTCAACACCCGCGTGCGCCAAACAGACACAAAAAAGAGAAAAAACTATATTTCACGAAGCGTCACTTGGGCGCATTTATCTTGGTCGACGTACGTTCCAAAGCAGCCGGGGTATATGTAGAAGTACGTATCCGGCATCAATGCTATAATTTCTGAAGCTTGAGCAACGCCGACTTCCATTATTGCCTTGCTCATTTCGAATGAAGGGTTGTCCAGGTGCGCGCCTAGACGCAATCCGCCGGGGAACGATTTGAGCGTAGTCCATAATTCTCTCTTTGTAGACCACTTCAAGTCTGCATTCTCGGCTATGCCTTTCACACGTTTGAAAATTTGCAGCATGAACGAACTCAGAGATGGAGGCTTGTTGTCGAAATCTTTTGTGCTCTTTTTCATACACCTCACCAAAGCGTCGACCCTTCATTGAAAGCTTCTCGCAGCGTTCGATTGGGTAGCTTTAGATTACCTATGAGGCAACCTTCGTTCCTGAACATGATCACCTGCCCAGTGTTCATGATGACAACGAATAGTACCTCCACGCAGCAGGAGAAGCAACGAACGAGAGTGTCAGGCAGCAGCGGCTCCAGGCGCGAGCTTAAGGGGACTGAAGCTTCAGTGCCAGCGAGCGTTACTTTGATTTTGAGAGGGGGCAAACTGCGGCTTGTTGTGTGGTCGATGGGTTTGTGTATGACACACAGTACAGACTACGACCAGACGGATTTCCTCCATTAGGCCCTTTGCATATCTCAAACGGTATGTTGCTACATTTAATACAAACTACTCAGCAAGCGTGGCCAACTTAATATCCACCCTATTGGAACACCTGGGGCCTCGTCGGCCGCTCTCAGTATGGAGAAATCGGCCATGAGTTTTTACTGGACCAGGCTTCACCCTGGGTTTGCCGCGGTCATTGAACCGTTTCTGAATTATGTGTTCACTACAACGAATATAATTAGCGGCTATGAGCTTGTCCGTACGATTGAGCTCGCCAAGCTCGGAGGTGCCGAACTCCTGCAGCCTAGTGAGCGCTGCATCGCCAGCCACGCTCCTACCTTCGACATCGTCACTTTGTGGAATGCGTCGGGAATGCTTTCGTCTCTTGTTCTTGCCCTCCGGATTCAGCTGGTCTGGTATTGGCAGCATCTCGGTCCTCGCCCCTTCACAAAGACCCCGACGCCCCTTCGTAAAGATATAGACCGTACAGCGTTTCGTTTGGACAGCGTTCCTCCCGGAGGGATTACAGATATAGACGGGCCTGATTTGGGTGCGGTACGATGTCACACGCTGCTTTCGTTGAACGACTTGTTGCATTGTTCACAGTGACCGCCTCGGTCCTCAGCTTTCACGCGGACGTTGTGGTTGTTGCTACAGTATCGCTTGTGATTACTGATGTGTCGTTTAAAATTCACGTAAGCCAGTAGAAGCCGCAAATGTACGTTCTGCATACCGCTGTTTCCACTGCATCAGCCTTTTGCTAGATGTCACATACACAGACATAGCAGAGTGGTCGAACGTTTCCTTGTCGAAGTCAACACCCGCGTGCGCCAAACAGACACAAAAAAGAAAAAAAACTATATTTCACGAAGCGTCACTTGGGCGCATTTATCTTGGTCGACGTACGTTCCAAAGCAGCCGGGGTATATGTAGAAGTACGTATCCGGCATCAATGCTATAATTTCTGAAGCTTGAGCAACGCCGACTTCCATTATTGCCTTGCTCATTTCGAATGAAGGGTTGTCCAGGTGCGCGCCTAGACGCAATCCGCCGGGGAACGATTTGAGCGTAGTCCATAATTCTCTCTTTGTAGACCACTTCAAGTCTGCATTCTCGGCTATGCCTTTCACACGTTTGAAAATTTGCAGCATGAACGAACTCAGAGATGGAGGCTTGTTGTCGAAATCTTTTGTGCTCTTTTTCATACACCTCACCAAAGCGTCGACCCTTCATTGAAAGCTTCTCGCAGCGTTCGATTGGGCAGCTTTAGATTACCTATGAGGCAACCTTCGTTCCTGAACATGATCACCTGCCCAGTGTTCATGATGACAACGAATAGTACCTCCACGCAGCAGGAGAAGCAACGAACGAGAGTGTCAGGCAGCAGCGGCTCCAGGCGCGAGCTTAAGGGGACTGAAGCTTCAGTGCCAGCGAGCGTTTACTTTGATTTTGAGAGGGGGCAAACTGCGGCTTGTTGTGTGGTCGATGGGTTTGTGTATGACACACAGTACAGACTACGACCAGACGGATTTCCTCCATTAGGCCCTTTGCATATCTCAAACGGTATGTTGCTACATTTAATACAAACTACTCAGCAAGCGTGGCCAACTTAATATCCACCCTATTGGAACACCTGGGGCCTCGTCGGCCGCTCTCAGTATGGAGAAATCGGCCATGAGTTTTTACTGGACCAGGCTTCACCCTGGGTTTGCCGCGGTCATTGAACCGTTTCTGAATTATGTGTTCACAACGAATATAATTAGCGGCTATGAGCTTGTCCGTACGATTGAGCTCGCCAAGCTCGGAGGTGCCGAACTCCTGCAGCCTAGTGAGCACTGCATCGCCAGCCACGCTCCTACCGTCGACATCATCACTTTGTAGAATGCGTCGGGAATGCTTTCGTCTCTTGTTCTTGCCCTCCGGATTCAGCTGGTCTGGTATTGGTAGCATCTTGGTCCTCGTCCCTCGTCCCGGGAGTACTTATCGAAGGAAATGCTTCTAACTATCCTTACTTCAGATGGCCACTTTTCAGACTACGTGTTAAATCTAATTTCAAAGACTAGCTAGTTTTCTAGGTTATTTCCTACAGTTACTTACATAAAACTCATCTGACTAACTTTACATTTTTCTTGTCACTTTTAACATGGCACACCTCTCTCGGCCAGGTGGGGTTTTCGTATGTCACACCAATTTGGCGCTTGATAAGAAGCCAGTTGAGGAATGCAAGGTGCTAGCAATAGATCTTAAACGCATTAATAGTAAGTGGGCAAGGTAATTGCCTCGTTAGTTGACAACCGATAGCTATACTTTTTTTGCTCTGTCATCTCTGCCAAAAAATGTGGCCGACAAAAACACAAACGTTCATGGTGTTCCCATAAAACTATGTACCTAAAACTTGTATTTACAATAAGCTCCGATGTGTTTCTATCGGTGCATCAGGCGACACGTGACCGGAAGCCACCTCGCGGTGTACAGGTTTCGCATCGCACTCACCATCGCCGGGAGCCAATTCGTTGGTTACAAGTTGTGCGTCACACGTGTCATCACCACACGACATGGATTTACGATAGGGGCCACGATTGATGTTACGTTCACACGTTGACGCCGACAAGGCCATGGGGACTGCAGAAAGCTCGCCGGGCATACCGCCTTGGTCGGAATTCCCACGGCTGGAGTCGGTATGCGCAGTAGACGACACGCCAGAGGCAATGGACGCACTGGAAGACGGTTCGTGGCGTACAGGTCTTGCGTCGCACTCTCCACCGTTGCGCTGCTTGGGTTTACGAGGAGGTTACGGCCGACGCGAGTATTGGCCATCTTGGGCTGCACGATCGCTCAAAAGGTAAAGTGAGACACAAAGGTAATTGACCGATTAGCCACGGATTGAAAGTTCCCGATTGAAAGTTGGAGACCGATAGTTATTCAAAAGCAAAACGAAATACTCGTGCCCGGCGTTCGCTGCAGATGGATAGGTTGTAACCGACCAGCCGCGGTACGTAGATGGACCTTTTCACCTTTTCGCAACAGTCGGCCCGTCACAGAGGCGAGGAAGCTATCTTTGATAATAACAACAGCGCCCTCCGAAAAATCACCAGAATCGCGAGCGAGATGGCCCCACGTAGTGCACGCCATTTGAAAGTACGAATCGTCCACAAGCAGGAGCTCTCATTTCTCGGTTGCCTTCCCGTTCTTGGTAACAAGCCGCTTCACCGCCCCCAACCCATGCAGAACGACAATCATATTAGCCATAGATGTATCCGGTATCGCGGTTGTATCGGCAACACAACGTTGCTGACACGCTCCATGGTTGCACCAGGGTTACTCTGTTTAACGACGCCGTCGCTGTTTACGGTGACGTCAGCTTTCTCTTCAGGAACCAGCGTCGAGATCTCGTTCGGGTCGGACGCCGATATACATCTCGTGCAAGACATCTCCGTCGTTCCAGATCGTGTCCGTTGTGTTGCCGATATAACCGCGATACCGGATACATCTATGGCTAATATGATTGTCGTCGTGCATGGGTTGGGGGCGGTGAAGTGGCTTGTTACCAAGAACAGGAAGGCGACCGAGAAATGAGAGCTCCTGCTTGTGGACGATTCGTACTTTCAAATGGTGTGCACTACGTGGGGCCATCTCGCTCGCGATTCTGGTGATTTTGTTGTTGTTATCAAAGATAGCTTCCTCGCCTCTTACAATAAGAGCCGATGTGTTTCTATCGGTGTTGGGTCTGAAATCCTGCATGACCCGCCCTCGCGCGAGCCGACGAACTCACGAATGGTACACCGCTTTACCGCCCGCCCACTCTTTCTCGCATCTCGCCGTGATCTAATGGTGCCTAAGGTGTATACCGCGACCAAATTTGCCTATTCTTGTGGGGGGGGTCATTGATCAATACATCAAGTCATTTCACATCGATCCACATAATTCCGATATATTTATTCGTATTGCCCACAGTGAAACCCGGATCAATTTCTGGCGCTTAAGTAGATCACTGCTATCCCAGCCTACGCTTCAAGCCCTAGTAATTTCGATCGTCAAAACCCATTGTTGCGAGATAGCGATATTCTGTACACGGTCCACCGACTACCTACAGTATCCACACACTCGCAAACGCTAATGGCATTTAATCTTACACGCTAACACTGCTCTAAAAGATGATTTTGCAGGAGTATGCATGATCTTGGTGAACATCACCGCGACTACCGGTAGAACAACCTTCTCTACCGGTAGTCGCGCTCGGCGAGAATCTGCGGGACAACGTCTGTCGTCTGCACATACTCTAGCACCAGTGCAGATTTTCATCAAGTTGCTCGAAAGTAGCGTGTATTGCAATTCAGTTATAGAGGTAATCCACCATCAAATTATCGGATCGGTCAACCTCTACAGGCTAAATTAAAAACCACAGAGGTTATATAATTTCAACCGCGCCTAACAGATGCAAATGCGAAATCGCTCTGTCGATTTGTGAAGGTATTAACCCTTTCGCGAGCCCCTTGGCTAAAGTATACTATACAAGCCTAGGTTATTAGAGTCTTTAAGGGCACATTTTTCGCCCTTTAAGGAATTCACTGTACTTGCATTGGACTATCTCTTGTAACAAATCATTGAAGATGCAATGTTGATGTAATCTGTCTAGTGAATTTAACTTGATTAAAGTATGTTCTAATGATTACAGATACTACAATATTTGCTATGTTAGCCTAGACGGTCCAGTTCCTATTGAACTTTGGTTAAAGGGCACAAAAAGCGCCCTTAAAGGGGGTGTTTTCCAACCGTGTTTTGAAAAAAGGCTCAAAGGGCGAAAAATGAGCCTCCGCACCGCGAAAGGGTTAAGAATTGCAGGATTCCCACCTCGTTGCCTTCCCGGGTAGGACTTCGGATAAAAAAATTAGAGAATTAAACGATAATGAAAACTTCGACTTGATTTTTGTGTTGTTGCTTATCTCGAAAAATTGTGAATACCGGACAACTCCATAAATAAGCTGCAATACATTACACAGCTCAAGTACTCGTTCGCTTGGGAGGACTTTGGTCAGCAAGTCTGCTAACATGATCTTGCTACCGACAAAAATTGGTGATTGAACACCCTTTTCTGCATAGTCGCGAATGTACTTTGTTTGTATTAAATGTAGCAACATACCGTTTGAGATATGCAAAGGGCCTAATGGAGGAAATCCGTCTGGTCGTAGTCTGTACTGTGTGTCATACACAAACCCATCGACCACACAACAAGCCGCAGTTTGCCCCCTCTCAAAATCAAAGTAACGCTCGCTGGCACTGAAGCTTCAGTCCCCTTAAGCTCGCGCCTGGAGCCGCTGCTGCCTGACACTCTCGTTCGTTGCTTCTCCTGCTGCGTGGAGGTACTATTCGTTGTCATCATGAACACTGGGCAGGTGATCATGTTCAGGAACGAAGGTTGCCTCATAGGTAATCTAAAGCTACCCAATCGAACGCTGCGAGAAGCTTTCAATGAAGGGTCGACGCTTTGGTGAGGTGTATGAAAAAGAGCACAAAAGATTTCGACAACAAGCCTCCATCTCTGAGTTCGTTCATGCTGCAAATTTTCAAACGTGTGAAAGGCATAGCCGAGAATGCAGACTTGAAGTGGTCTACAAAGAGAGAATTATGGACTACGCTCAAATCGTTCCCCGGCGGATTGCGTCTAGGCGCGCACCTGGACAACCCTTCATTCGAAATGAGCAAGGCAATAATGGAAGTCGGCGTTGCTCAAGCTTCAGAAATTATAGCATTGATGCCGGATACGTACTTCTACATATACCCCGGCTGCTTTGGAACGTACGTCGACCAAGATAAATGCGCCCAAGTGACGCTTCGTGAAATATAGTTTTTTTCTCTTTTTTGTGTCTGTTTGGCGCACGCGGGTGTTGACTTCGACAAGGAAACGTTCGACCACTCTGCTATGTCTGTGTATGTGACATCTAGCAAAAGGCTGATGCAGTGGAAACAGCGGTATGCAGAACGTACATTTGCGGCTTCTACTGGCTTACGTGAATTTTAAACGACACATCAGTAATCACAAGCGATACTGTAGCAACAACCACAACGTCCGCGTGAAAGCTGAGGACCGAGGCGGTCACTGTGATCAATGCAACAAGTCGTTCAACGAAAGCAGCGTGTGACATCGTACCGCACCCAAATCAGGCCCGTCTATATCTGTAATCCCTCCGGGAGGAACGCTGTCCAAACGAAACGCTGTACGGTCTATATCTTTACGAAGGGGCGTCGGGGTCTTTGTGAAGGGGCGAGGACCGAGATGCTGCCAATACCAGACCAGCTGAATCCGGAGGACAAGAACAAGAGACGAAAGCATTCCCGACGCATTCCACAAAGTGACGATGTCGAAGGTAGGAGCGTGGCTGGCGATGCAGCGCTCACTAGGCTGCAGGAGTTCGGCACCTCCGAGCTTGGCGAGCTCAATCGTACGGACAAGCTCATAGCCGCTAATTATATTCGTTGTAGTGAACACATAATTCAGAAACGGTTCAATGACCGCGGCAAACCCAGGGTGAAGCCTGGTCCAGTAAAAACTCATGGCCGATTTCTCCATACTGAGAGCGGCCGACGAGGCCCCAGGTGTTCCAATAGGGTGGATATTAAGTTGGCCACGCTTGCTGAGTAGTTTGTATTAAATGTAGCAACATACCGTTTGAGATATGCAAAGGGCCTAATGGAGGAAATCCGTCTGGTCGTAGTCTGTACTGTGTGTCATACACAAACCCATCGACCACACAACAAGCCGCAGTTTGCCCCCTCTCAAAATCAAAGTAACGCTCGCTGGCACTGAAGCTTCAGTCCCCTTAAGCTCGCGCCTGGAGCCGCTGCTGCCTGACACTCTCGTTCGTTGCTTCTCCTGCTGCGTGGAGGTACTATTCGTTGTCATCATGAACACTGGGCAGGTGATCATGTTCAGGAACGAAGGTTGCCTCATAGGTAATCTAAAGCTACCCAATCGAACGCTGCGAGAAGCTTTCAATGAAGGGTCGACGCTTTGGTGAGGTGTATGAAAAAGAGCACAAAAGATTTCGACAACAAGCCTCCATCTCTGAGTTCGTTCATGCTGCAAATTTTCAAACGTGTGAAAGGCATAGCCGAGAATGCAGACTTGAAGTGGTCTACAAAGAGAGAATTATGGACTACGCTCAAATCGTTCCCCGGCGGATTGCGTCTAGGCGCGCACCTGGACAACCCTTCATTCGAAATGAGCAAGGCAATAATGGAAGTCGGCGTTGCTCAAGCTTCAGAAATTATAGCATTGATGCCGGATACGTACTTCTACATATACCCCGGCTGCTTTGGAACGTACGTCGACCAAGATAAATGCGCCCAAGTGACGCTTCGTGAAATATAGTTTTTTCTCTTTTTTGTGTCTGTTTGGCGCACGCGGGTGTTGACTTCGACAAGGAAACGTTTGACCACTCTGCTATGTCTGTGTATGTGACATCTAGCAAAAGGCTGATGCAGTGGAAACAGCGGTATGCAGAACGTACATTTGCGGCTTCTACTGGCTTACGTGAATTTTAAACGACACATCAGTAATCACAAGCGATACTGTAGCAACAACCACAACGTCCGCGTGAAAGCTGAGGACCGAGGTGGTCACTGTGAACAATGCAACAAGTCGTTCAACGAAAGCAGCGTGTGACATCGTACCGCACCCAAATCAGGCCCGTCTATATCTGTAATCCCTCCGGGAGGAACGCTGTCCAAACGAAACGCTGTACGGTCTATATCTTTACGAAGGGGCGTCGGGGTCTTTGTGAAGGGGCGAGGACCGAGATGCTGCCAATACCAGACCAGCTGAATCCGGAGGGCAAGAACAAGAGACGAAAGCATTCCCGACGCATTCCACAAAGTGACGATGTCGAAGGTAGGAGCGTGGCTGGCGATGCAGTGCTCACTAGGCTGCAGGAGTTCGGCACCTCCGAGCTTGGCGAGCTCAATCGTACGGACAAGCTCATAGCCGCTAATTATATTCGTTGTAGTGAACATGTCATACAAAAACGGTACGGAGATTGTGGCAGGCCCAGGGTGAAGCCTGGGTTAGTCAGAAAGGATGTCGGTCTCCTGGCCGATATCGCCATACTGAGAGCAGACAGGAATCTCCGGGTGTTCCAGTAGGAAGGGTTTTGGTTGATACTAAGATGGCTACAGTTTCTGATTGGTTTGGATTGAATGTGGATACTTATCGGTTGAGGTATGCCAAGGAACGAATGGAGGAGATCCGCCTTCGCGGTGAAAAAAAACAGTAGTTTACGGGAGTTGGGACTGCCTGCCGATTTGCTCAAGGTTCTGATGGATTCGATTGACAAGGCGAGTGTCAGCATTTTTCTATCGATTTTTATATGGACATAGATGGCGGTAACTGAACGTGTGGGAGAGCTGCTCGCCGCGGTGTAAAAGTGGTGGTTTTCGCTGACCGCAACGCGATGTGGACCAAGTTTTGCCGCAAAGTTTTCACGCTTTTAATTAGGAATCACGTGGAGGTGTATGCGAGTAAAAATGGAGAAATGATTCGCGGCAAGGTTTGGCTGGTCGAAGGTCCAGTAATTGAGGGTAATTCTCCTCGTGCTGTCGGTACGGCTGCGAAGCCAAAGCCACTCTATAAGGAGAGCTGCACCATTTCGGGCAGCCCCCACCCTTGTCTGGTTCACTATGTTCGCCCTCACATGCAGTGGTTTTTCTATTCTGAATATCATGCTTCATAGTAACACGTATTTAAGAATTGTATGCTGTCTCTCCTGCAGCACCGAACTTAATTAAATACAATAGGTATGGTGCTTTGCAACGGTTTTGCCGACAAGGGTTTATCATTGCCGGCCCCTGTAGTACAGGTGTGTGAAAGAATAGCCTGATACAGTAAATCACTGGCTAAAACTACCTACACATATATCAACCGAGGACAAAATAGTCTCCGATATTCCATTACACGAGTCAGAATGGTGCAGCAGTTGCTAGGAGACGGGTTTCTTTGCATGTGCATTGATTAGTGCATAAGCTCGAATTACTGTTGACAAGCCATATTTGCACTTTTAAAAGATGTCATTTTCCATCTGGATCGCAAGCGCTTGACTTTTTACAAAAGAGAGATTTCGGAGCGAATTCCTACCGTTACATTTCGCACACACAGTCCTTTTAACCTGAAAAGTACAGATAAAAATGCCCAGATTCCGTCGGTTTATTGTGCTTTGCAAGCAACACGAGATTGGGATCGGTCGATTTAAGATCACCACACGGTGGATTTAGTGCAAATCGGGTACATAAAATCACGAGACGACCAGGATTAAGCTAAACCAGACAAAATTACATTCGCCGATTGTCTGGAAGTATTTTGGTACAAGGACGTACAGTCCGCAACCAAGAGCTTCGTGACTAGCGCGTGTGGAGGGAGCACCTCTAAAACCAAGACTGAGTCTAGAACCCCTGGTTCCTATACATTGGGGAATAAGCTCCGTTTTCTGGATCACTACATGAGCGCTCGTCACCTCTTGGAGCCTGGAACAAGTGAAAAATAATCTTTTGACTGGAGTTGTGAAGTTCTTCCGTGAACTGCCGGTGTACAAATCACCAAGCGAAACTACAGCGCGACTATGGATTCGTAATTGGGGTGAAGCCCCCTCTATAACCGTAGCGGTTTCGTTATGGTACATACAACGTGCAATACGTTACACCTAATTACACCCCATCTATATCTATTTTTCCAAATGGAGGATTGATATTGAGTCTGGGTTGGGTTGGGTATTTAGAATGTGCTCTCCTGGGGAAAACACCAGGCTAAAAAATTGGATTTAATGGCATTTAGATCTCTCACAGGAGATAGGATTGGGCATTTCGAATTTAGAATCATGGAGTTTCAATATACGAAAGTCACTAAAGCTACCATCGTACCCCGCATATTCCACATATGTGTTCAAAATGTCCTTTTTATCAGAATGGTCAGTTTTTCGCAACCATGCAGATGACATATGTAAAGCTACCCCTTAATATAAAGACTAAAGTGTTACTTCTAGCTTAAAGAAATGGGAAACGCACACAGACGGTTCTAATAGAGCATTCATCGCCATCCGAGCGGTACTTTGTCCACGCGTCTCCTTGCGAATGCTTCTTGTAGAGGTAGTGCTGTCCATTCTGCAATAGAAACCACTGCTGTGATATAATATTTCAGCGCTTTCTTACGGAAAGGTATCCTGCTTGTTTTTATCAGCGGTACAGACATCAAACGCTAAATCAGGCACATCTCAGTGCCAACTCTTATGTCAAAAATACATGTATATCCGTTAAAATCGCTCTGGCAACGCCATAAATGCACCTAAGTTGTCATACGTTTACGTATAGTTTGAAGAAGTACTAAAACGCAGCAGACCAAGCCATTTGAGTCGTCGGGATTGGCTTAGACGCTGCAATCCGCACAACTATGTCTTCGGTAGTATATTTTTGCTAGATCCCTTGTTGCCCGTAACTCTAATGGAAAGGCGCGGGGTTCTTGAGCCATTCATATCGATACACATCCCATTTATCATCTTCGTCGCCGTTTTTGTCACGTTAAGAGCCCTACACCTGTGCATCGTCTCGTATTTTTATTGTATTTTCACAAACGAATGACTTGGATAGAGTATACATCAAAATATAATACAAATACCAAGTCAAAAATATATGTTGGAGCTCCAAAATGCGTAGAGACACACAATTAGGGTTAACCAAACGATACATCCGTTATGTTGGTGGGTCCAACATGGTGGGCTTGAAGGGTTAAACGTAGAGCGCTGTGTTGGCTGTACTCGATTGTCATTCTTCAATTCGAACACAAAACGAACGGCGTATCTACAGTATAACGGACATACTCACGGTTCTAGCGGACTACAAGAAAGGAGTGATAGGTCACGGTTTTGCGGCTCTGAGTACGAAACACGGCGTGCCAGTTGAGATGATAAGAGGGCGACACGACGTCGAAGGTCAACTAAAGGACGTCGTAAAGAACTGGCAAATTTCAACGCGCATCTCAAGCCAGCTTCATCTTAGTGGGACAGACCGCAAGCCTACCCACGCTGAGCTGGAAGAGCGACTTTACCAATGGATCTGCGCTCGCAATGCCAAAGGTCGTCGTGTTAAGGGCGCCTACATTCGGCTACAAGCCAAGAATATATATCGATCGATGCAGGAGAACACTTCGTCTGGTTTTGAAGCTTCGTGAGGTTGGCTCGCCCTGTTCAAGAGGCGTCGAAATCTTGTTTCGCGACGACAGACATCGTCACGGTCGCTGCCCGCAGATGCACTTCAGATTTGCCGGGATTTCATTCAGCAAGCCCAGCACCTCAGCAAGAAGGACAGCTTCCAGCCCAAGAACATCATCAATATGGACCAAGTGCCTCGGTAATTCGAGACTGAGCCGAAGTCAACGGTCACGGCGCGCGGACCCCGCGAAGTGCTGTTCTGGAAGGGTGGTTCGAGCTACCGTCGTTTCACCGCAACATTTACGATCAAAGCAGAGGGGAAAAAATGTTGACCCTGCATCTCCTCTTCTCGAAGCTGAAGAACAAACCGGCTTGTCCGCGCGGTGTCATAGTCGACGTCAACCCCACAGGCATATGGAGTGCCGACATTCTGCGGGAGCATGCTCAACAGGTAGTGTGCGGAAGGAAGGAGACGCAGCTGTACCGCGAGCATGTGCTGTACATCATTGACTCGTGCGGCTGTCACGTCAAGATTGCTGATTTTAAGCGAATTGAAGCGTACAACGTCTTTGTCCTACTCGTACCACCGAATTTGACTAACATCCTACAACCCCTTCTTGTTGCGGTCAACAAAAGCTATCAAGAGTACTACAGGGACCGGTACGATGAATATCTGGAGAGGGCATTGAAGGAGCCTATGCTCCAGACGAAGGCTGGCAACCCAAAGGTGCCTCGGTATGGTACTGTGGCTCCGTGGACGATGTACTGGGTGGAGAGCAAGGATGCTGCCACCATCAAGCGCGCATTCACGCTCTGTGGCTTGGTTCCCAAACAAGACTTCGATGTAGGAGTACTTCACCAACCGCTACGTGAGCTGCTAGCTGCAGACGTTAACATGGACCGCTGCAATGAGCACTATCGCCATCTCGCTGACGAAGACAACAGGGAGGAAATAGATATTGTGGTACCTGCCAGACGACCAGACGTCCAGTCTGTACTGTCGTCTACTACACGGCGTTAGTACACCGTTGCGAGAATACGTGATGGAGTTGACCAACTACATGAAGGCATTGGTGGACCTGCATGGGCTGATGGATACCGACTACTTGACAGGTATTCGAAATGGAACAGAGGAGCGTGGCGAGTTGGAACTTTACGCTGCTGCTCAGCTACACAACTGGTAAATTAAGGTAAGCACTGTCGACAAGAACAGTAAGCTAGTGTCGATGTTCTCGTACAGTGTAGAAAACCCGTAAGAACTCTGCACCTGGCTCGCATGGGTCGTTCTTCGCAGTGAAGGTAGAAGGCTAGGCCATCTTAATGCATAATACATGCGTACTTTTGAAAATGAACGAATATTTTCGTAAATATCATCAAAATGAATAAAAATCTCCGTATACAACGCAGCCAACCACTAAAGAAAGGCCCGTTACAAACACACCGTGTGAACTGCACGCAGGTGGGGTGAACCCAAGCCGATCGAGTAGGAGGGTCAAGCCTACACAACCAAGCTAGATTAAAGGACCGAGGTAAGCACTTTCTTCAGACATCAGCAAATTGTTCGATGTATAGCACGTTGTAAACGAATAGAGCACACTAACAGTGTTGTATTCGTTTACTCGCCCATGCGTAACATACGGGGCAAGACGGTAGAGATGATATTTATTATATAACGGAAAATCGATCGTTATCGATCGAGGGCGACGGATAGAGCTAAAACAGCGACTTTTACGAAAAGTGGTCCTGGCTCAAGCACCTAAAAACCACTTGATGCCCTTAAATACCTGAATTTCCCTGTTTGACTTTATCAACTGGTAATAATGTGGAGTCGTAAGAAGGGCTTTAAAGATTCTGAGGTATCGACATGATGGGTAATTACACCATTTTTAAGGATGGCTTGGCGGTGCAGGACGCACACGCACAGGGCCGTCTTCAAGAGGATAGCAGTGAGGAGGCCAAGGCGTGGCGAGGGCGGTGCCAGTCGTGCAGGACCGGAGCCGGATGCGGAGACCAAATACATCTGAAGGCGGTAGCATTCGTGTGGGGCCAGCCTTATTCAGAGGTCAAGGAGGCTAAGCTTTCGTACAAAGGACACATGCAGGTGTAGGCTGACGTGCAGGCCATGGGCAGGCGATCTAGAGAACAAGGCGACTATGGTGAGAATTCAACGGCGTGTCGGTGACGTATAGTTCATTGAATCCTTCATGGTGGCGGTATTAGCGTTCAATCGACAAAGATGGTGAAAGCAAATGCAGTTCGTCGGTGAGGTGTCTAATGTGTAAATGTGTAAATTGGCTGATGATCATTAAAGTAAAGGGCAACAACTGAGTTGGCACTTGTGGTATTGGCTGCCACGAAGAATGGGTGGTTGAGGTGGATCTGTGGAATGTGGGGGTGTCACGTTAGGATGAATGAGGTGGTGGTAGAGTCCTTCGAGCCTTGCATTGATTTTGTAATCAGGGGTCTTCGGCGTGGCCCAGCAACCTAAGTGGTTGAGCACCTGTGCTCGATATACGAAAAGGAAGTCAAATCACCACACAAATTCACTTGGGATCCACTATCAAGAAGCTACTCCATTTCATCTGCCTGCCAGACAGGTACTTGCTGTTTTTCGCTACCAATTTCAACAATTAATTCCCAAGTGGGTGACGCAGGCATCGTTTGCGACTATTGGGTGCTCGCTACAGCAGGGCTGGATGGTGGGATCGTCGGAGAGTACGGTGGTGATTGAGAGCGCTCACTTAGTCCGCCGCCAACTAGACGGCTTCGTCGAAGCTAATCTTCCATATTTACAGCAGCTTGCATCCAACTAGGTGGTGACCAGAGCCGAGTGGGTTGACCCATCTATTCCATATCCTAGTTGGGTCACTGGTTTACTGGTATTTTGCTCATTTCATATTACGATTGATGTTCTGGGTGACTGATTAGCGGTTACCCCCTGAAACTTCTAGTACTAACCGTTGTGTGGATCGATTGATGATTCCCCCCTGAATTCAGGGGTGGTGCGCGTATTCTACGAGAATTCAGGTTGACTAGTAGTGTATATACGCTGCATTTTGATGCCTCTCATTAACGACTTACTGGAAGACTTGAGGGATGGCTGTTTTATCTGCAAGGGGCGCATCGTGCCGCTGAGTGCCCCACTGCTACAACGGATCAGAAGGAGGAGGCGCGCCGGGTTTGGGCTGCGCGAAGGACAGAAAGGCTCAAGCATATCGACATGGGGTGCTGGATCATCTTGTCGTTCAGAAGCCCCTTGGTTTATGTTGGGTTCTAGCGTACATATAGGGAAAGTGTATTTTGGGACCTGAATTCAGAGTACCGAATTCTGGAGCACTGACATACTGGATCTGTAATATTCAGAAGTGCTGGTAATTTGGGAGTTGGTATTCAAAAGGGTGACATCCAGGTTGATTTTAGCTTGGATTCGCTAACCTGCCTGTTGTCGTTCTCGTTACAGCCTATTGTGGACGTACATCCCCTAATATTTCTGAGGCAACACATTACAAGAACACAGCCGAAGTGCTGTTCCGTCGCAGATCAACGAGCCGATAGGGATACACAAGGTACTCACCCCACCAAGAACCCAGGAGTCTCTCGCTTCGCGGCGGGTATTTCAGGAGGATTTGTCGACCCTCAGTCTTACGCTCTGTTCAAGAGTGTAATTCTGGGCCACGCTGTACACCCCTGGACAGTAAACGTTCAACCGACTTCGCTACACGTGGAGCACACGCTTCTACAGTTGCTACCGTACTTCCCACCACTCTGTTGCGACTGAGAACCGCGAGGCGCCTTGTCATTGTACCGTTGCTGGTGCACTGCATTCGCTTGAGTAAGGCCACGGCTGTTGGGCGAGCTACTGCCCGGATCGCGTTGGTTACACTGAATTTCAGCGTTCTCCAGGCATCCATGGGCGTCTCTTGTAGCACGAATCACGCCGGAGCCGTTCGGCCACTTCTTCCGCAATCATGGGGTACACAGCATGCGCCGTCGTCACCATGATCTTGGCGAGGCGTGATTCAGATATGGGTCACCATTCTTTGCGAGTTCACGCTGCATTTGGAGGAGTTCTCCAATGAAGTCGCAAACTGCCTCATTGGGACGGTGAATCCGCTCATAAAGTCGTTCACAGATCAGCACGGTGTTGACCCCTCGTCCTTGGCAGAAATCCTCAGCTAGCATGCGCCACAGCTCGATAGGACCCGCCAGATTCACAACATCCTGGTACCTGATCAGCAACTCGTCCAAGATGGCAGACGCTAGGCGACCTGCTTTCATCAAACGGCGCCTTTCCAATCACAAGCCGGACCATGTTGGACACGTTCAGGCCTGTGAGCACGCGCAGGCGCCACGCTAGGTAGTCGTCAGGCTTTGCAAGCTTCTTCTTAGCCTGCAAGTTTACTACTGCCACGACCTTGTTCATTTTGCCTTGTGAAAGACCAGTAGAGTCACTATCTAAGTCCTCGCTCGAGAACCTGAAAACGGAGCTGCCTCCAAAATTTTCTTCTCTACGGCCTTGGGGAGTAGGATAGCGATCTCGAAATGGGCGAACAGAGCGTAAGACTGAGGGTCGACAAATCCTCCTGAAATACCCGCCGCGAAGCGAGACTCCTGGGTTCTTGGTGGGGTGAGTACCTTGTGTATCCCTATCGGCTCGTTGATCTGCGACGGAACAGCACTTCGGCTGTGTTCTTGTAATGTGTTGCCTCAGAAATATTAGGGGATGTACGTCCACAATAGGCTGTAACGAGAACGACAACAGGCAGGTTAGCGAATCCAAGCTAATCCGTCGACCTTCTCCAAGGGTACGTCCTGCATCTTCTCCAGCATTTGTAGTTGGGCTCATATCCTGAGATGCTCTGGGTTTATTGCAAGGGCCCCAGAAGCAAGAGGAATAAGAGAAGAAGTCGTGCCATGGCACAAGTTCCCGGGCGGGAACAGCGAGGTAGCGGTTGTGCTGCTGAAGGATCTTGCGGAAGTGAGCAGCATGCTGCACAGCTCGGCAACCGCTACCTAGGCCCGTGCTATATTGTGCTTTAGAGTTACTAACTGCTCTGCGCATGTGTGTGTTTCACAACGGTTGCTAACTGCCGTCATGTCTGCATCCCACGAGTTTCAGCTGCGCGTGTGCTGTTGGACGGTGCGCTGCACGTGAACACTAGGCCGGTACCGCTGGTACCCTCGCACCCGTGATTACTCTAAAGATACCAATTTTAGCAACCCTTGAGCAGCAACAAGTGAAATCACCGCGACGCGTCACCATCTCAAAAGATCTCAGCTACAACTCGGACTTGAATGTGACTCTGAACTTCAGAAGTCTCAGACAAATATTATTCAGGCTCAGAATGAACTCAGCTCCGCTTTCACACTCCAAAGCTGAAATCCATACAGCATCCGCTGAGCTTGAGAAACCTCAGCCCAACTTGGTTCAACCAGATGACAGGTTCGCCAGAAACTCTGAGAGGATTTCGTCACACACAGCCCAAAAATTCGGTGAGTATGTCGTTGGAGGTGAAGTATCCTGCCATGGTGATGGAGATGGCGCTGAGAGGGAGGTTGCTGTTAAAGTGTTGGGGTGGTGATCTTGGAAGTTTGAAAATGACTATTATGCAGATGTGTGGCTTCAACAGATACGAAGGAGAGGAAGCTGCAGCATTCAATATACACCTATAACTACACCCCTACCACAATGTATACATATATTGCTTCTTTTTCAATTCATTGGTTAGTATCAACACCAGCCTTGGATGCTGTCTAGGCTTATGTTGGAAACGCACTATGCTTGGCCAATATTGTAATTGTTTGCATCTCCCTCACATGATAAATTTAGAACCTGCGCGATGTGATATGTGTTTACCATTGGTTGGTCAAACAGACGGATTGCGCAAGACTTGTTCTGCGACTCCAAAGAATCACTCCAGCGGGAGAGGCTGAGTCAGTACAAAATCGTTGGAGAACGAGGGAGGTCCAGGGGGGCTTGGGCGATATGGCAGTGTTCTTTACTTTTGGATGCGTTTGGTCGTCTATGGAAGCTGGACGTAAAATTCGAGCCAATAATTGTCGGAAGCTAGAAATCAAGGAATAAGAGATAGGCTCCTGAAGGAAAAAGTGAAGAGCTTTGAACTACACTTACAAGCAATGCGAGGTAGCAGCAACTACAAACTACGCGTCCTCGTAGTCTCATAAAACTATATTGCTCAAAGCTGCAGCTGTCTGTGCACGAGTCAACGGATAGCGCAGCTGAGACGCTGCGCTTCCGACAATAATTGCCGAAGAAAATTATTCGCGAGGGTACGGAGCACAGCGATGCCAGAAGGGTCAACCAAAATGGTGCCTTGATTATCGACAATATTACACCTCGTTTGGTTCAAACCTTCATTGAATTGCATCGAATCGTTTGACAAATGGGCATAAAGAAAATTAGCGAAGCAAAGATCCTGCACATTAAAAAATCAGTCGTGTATTGCCTCGGCGAACTCCAGCGCAGGTTTGTGGACGGTTGTCTTGATGAAAACGCAACCGAACATTGGCGACACTCGTTTTGTCATCGACAACGCAAGAACGTTGGGATTTTCGGAGAAATTAAGGACGGCCTTAATAGGGGGAGTCAAACCTGCCTTATTTTTAAGACTGCTTAAAACAATATCTGCAGCCCTCGACAAAAGAAACAGTCGCCGCTAAAATTTTTATCAGTCGTCCCAAACTTGAGTCCCCCTTGTTTGTCCTGGATAACATCTGCCTCCAATCACAACTTTGGCGGGCAGGTTAAGGGAGAATGCCGAAGAAGAGCGAGCGTCAGAAGCTGCTAGATGATTTTGAGTGGGCGCTACACCAGGCGGCTCTCATGGATATGCACGATGACGAGAAACCTGACAGATCTATTGACCATTCAGGAGTGGACGAGATAGCGGAACTGATGATCTTGGTAGAATCTAATCGCTATCTCGTGGAGCGCGAAAGAAGCAAGAAATGCACCGCATATGCCGAGGCATTTTTCACGGGCTTGCCGGATGATCGCTTTCGCAAGATGACGAAGATGTCCAGGCCGGCTTTTGAGTTTGTTCTTGGTGAGATCAAAGAGAACTCAATCTTCAAAAATGAAATCAATTTTCCTCAAGCTCCTGTGTGGCTTCAGTTGGCCATAACGCTGGATCGTCTTGGAAATAATGGGAGCGGAATATCTCTCGGAAGAACCATGGAGTTGTGGGGGATTGGTAAGGGGGCCTGCGCTCTCTATACGTACCGCGTAATCGCTGCATTGAATGATCTAGTTGACAAGTTTGTCGTTTGGCCCAACGAGAACGAACGAGCCAAGATGTCTCGCCGAATGAAGGCTTTGGGGTTTGAAGGCTGCGTCGGATTCATTGATGGCACAACAATACCGCTTTCACAGCGACCAGCAGTGGACGGGGAGTGCTACTTTGACCGAAAGTGTCGGTACAGCATTAATGCTCAATTGGTTTGTGATGATCCGCGCAAAATTATCTGCTTTTACTCTGGCTGGCCCGGTTCATGTGCCGACAGTTCTGTTTACCAAGAGATGCAGCTATCCAAGTCTGAGTTTAAGGCGCACTACTTTGGCCCTCGTCAGTATTTACTAGCAGACTCAGCTTATCCTGCTGACCTATACGACAATACGTTCGTTCCGTCTTACAATAAAAGCTCAACTGGAGAAGACAACATGGAGTTTAACACGTGTCTTGCCCATGCTCGAGTCGTCAACGAGCACACGATTGGTATATTAAAGTCGCGGTGGTCATCTCTGCATGAGATTCGGATCCAAATCAAAACCAAGGAAGATGTGGATCGGATTATGCGGTGGATGACTGCATGTGTCGTTCTCCACAACATACTTCGAGATTTTGGCGATGAATGGTCGGACGATGAAGCAGAATCATCGGATAAAGAGGAGAAGACTTCACAGCCGAGTACAGTGATGAAAGCTATCCGTTCAGAGCCCAACTAAAAGCTAAAGTACTCGCGGCAGGGTGGCGGCCTGGAGGGATATTATGGTTACGCTCAATGTGATCCGACAGCTTCTCAATCTTCTTGACTATCCTCGAGATTCACTTCTTCGCAAACTTATTTTTTATTTTAATTAAATGAAAGCATGATCGATCTCGAACTCTTATGGTTCCATCAGCGACGCAACAATCAAAACTTCGTAAAACTAGACGGTAAACGTGATCCTTAAAGCGACACTCCACCCATATCGCCAAGTAGACTGAAGAACGCTTTTGCTTCTGCAGGCGTCTTGCCCTCTTTGATGACGACAGTCAAAACCTGCATCATGTGGAGCTCTTTTTCGTGTTGTCGCCGAGCCTTCTCCTGCTTACTCGCCTCAGCCATCTTCTTCTCTTCCAACTCAGTGTTTTTTTGCGATACTCATTTTCGTCTAGTCTTCGCTTGTCATTTTTTTGCCGGATAAGCATGGCTTGGCTAAACTTTTCAGTGATGGAAAGCCGACTCTGTTGAGCTGTGGCCATCGTGTTACCAGGCTTTCCAGCTTTTTCTTCAGTCGAATTCACTCGGCCATTGGTACTCGTTGTAGACTCCGTGCTGTTCTTGTTAGCGGTGCCACTCTTTGTGCGTTTTGCCTTTCCGGGCTTTGACGAGGATGCCTTCTTCTGTTTTTGGTTACTTGGATTTTGTGGAGGAATATTTTCGGTGTGTTCACGTGATGCTGAGTGTTGTGAGAGTTGTTGTGGACGTGAAGCTTCCAGCTCAGCTTCGGCATCTTCGAAATAGGACCGCAGTCCGGATGCCTCACCAGTACGACGATCAGGTTGCAAAGTGAAAGTTGAAGATTCACCTTCGTCATCGTCACAGTCAAGGTGGTTGTCGTATCCGTTGATACGGGCATTGTTGCAGTCACGTACGACGCGCTAACCCAAAACAACTTCAACCTCTGAGTCACTGGAGGAGTTTTTCTCGTCAACATCTTCACCTCTGTTATCAGAACCCACTTCGAACGAAATGACGCCATCGTTCTCTCCGTCGTTATTTTCGCCTAGCACTAGCTCCTTACCGCGAGCATATTTATCTTCATCAGCAACTCGCCCAGCTAAATACCCATCATCTGAGCTGTCGAATGCATCCACGTCGATTTCGTTTGGACGAGCGGGAAGTGCTCGAGGGCAAGCTGGAGGCACGCCAATCTCTAGTTTGCTCGGGGCTTGAACGTTGGGCTTTTCCCCAAAAAGAACTTTCATCTTAGCGAAACAAGTACACTTTTGCTCCAGTTTTTCTTCAATTGTCACGCTCCTGTGCATTTCACGAATGGTAATACCCAGACCGGTTTTTGTGTGCTTCAGGCGTAGAGTTTTCTTGAACTTTTTCACGTGACTATTCCACCGCTGCTTCATGTTCCGTCCCTTCAGGTGTGGCAGATTAGGAGTTGAAGAGTTTTGATAAAGATGATCTGCCATCGATTGAAAAGCTTCATTCTTTGTCATCTTCGGTTCACCACCCACAGGCATCTTCTTGTTGCTGCCGTACACCGACTCGAAGTTCGTCTCATTTTCCAACCAAGTGACAAGAACACGATAGTCATCCGTTGTTAAATGAACTTTTGATACGCCAACAGTATCTTGCTCATCCTCGCCGACTTCTTCAGCAATTTCTCCATTCACGTCTTCTGTGTCGTCGGCTTGGTCATGCTCCTCTGCATCTGCAACAGTAGCTCCTGTGTGTGCCTTTTTGTTCTGTCCACGAAGCCGTGTTGAAGCCTTGTTCCTTGTTGCTGTTGTGTTGTGCTGCCATAGTCAGCCAGGAGAAGCACACTCGAAGCAGGAGCGGGAGCTTAGGCGAGGCTTGGATGGTAAACCAATTTGCTGATAACACGCGAGGAAGATAGCTTGCTCGTGTTAGGAGAGTGAGCAGCGCGTACGGGAGCGGGTATCTGTGGCGCTAGAGCTGTGTTCAGCTGTGTGGTGTGGGGGTTTCCTTGGCAGAGGAAATGTTTACTTTTTGATCGTCGAAAGCGAGTACCGTAGTGCTTATCCCCAGAACCAGCCACTTCTGTAGGTGGCTGGTTTTAGAAATAAGCCGAATCTCCAAGAAAACAAGCACACTTCCGGAAAAAGATCAGCAGCTATTTTTGGAGGTTTGACTCCCCATAATGTCCAGGTATCTCATTTGACAACCTGGTCAAAACGTGCAAAAACACGTGGAAAACGTAATATCTAGTGTCTTTTCTGTTCCATATATAAATTTAGAGACATCCGGCTGAAACCCTCCGCATTTACTTGCCTATGCATGACTTTCTCGCAGAAGTGAAGATTCGAAAAATAGGTCATAGGAACCTAAAAGCGTAAGCAATCCTTGAAGTCCTACAACTATGCTTAAGGTCGTTTGGATAGCCTAGAAACGAAGAATCCCGGTTGTATGAGGTTGACGTGCAGTGAGTGTATTATGTAAGACCTAGAGAAAATAAAACCACGGGAAGGGTTCCGAAGAATTAATCAAGAATGCAGACGTTGTGACTGGTGGGAAGAGAACGGTATGGTTGTTCGGCTGTCAGGGGGCCCAAGTGCGCAAATTACGTCCCCACACACACAAACACACCACCACCACCGCCACCGCCACCCACCACAACCACCACCACGACAACACCCCCACCCACCCTCACCCTCAATGATGATCTTTACGAATCCGGCAAGAAATTATCTCCTTTTCAAGGAGTTTCTGACAATACACCCGGTGTGTGTTATAGGTCCAGTAAAAAAGGATGGATGACACAGCAGCCTTTTCCCGAGTATCTAACATAGCATAGAGCAATGAGAGGAAGTTCGTCTACCTCATCAGCTACTTAGGGCATCGCGGTGCTGACGAATGTCGATCTGAACTGGATATGATCACCTCAGAATTGTGTTTGCTTCTTCCAAACGCTACCGGAGTGGTTACTACGCATTTATCACATCGCTACGAAACCGCTTAAAGGTGCTTAAAGAACGTCGAACTGCATCGTGTGGAGTACGCACAAAAATGTTTGATTGCTAAAATTGAACCTTAGTTTACGCACGTGTTTTTTGGCGACTGGTTGAGTTCAACACGCATTTGACTATTATAACGTCGATCACCATCGCCAATATGCGCCAAAAAAAGGAACCGGCCAGAGCAGGATCAGCAGAGAATGAAGCTGGAAATGCTACTTTGGAGATTCCCGGTTCCGTGCCTACCTTCACCGACATCCGTAGAAGACAAGTTTGCGAATCTATTTGCTTCTGGCGACGCCGCCTATTCCAACGCAGGTACTAGTGATATTGGTGATGACACTGCCGGCATTAAAGCAGAACACGAGAGTCGAAGTTCGTGTTCATCAATGTGTACTTCCATGTTTCCTTAACTGTCTTGTAACACCTACTTGCTTTGTTGTCACAGACTTCACTAACCGGTTAGAGTTCCTCGTACATGCAGTTTTGACCTTACTTTGTCTGTGTATGACCTGTACCGTCTGATGCGTGTGCGTTTATGCATTTTATGTTTCAGCTGCAGGTGATCACGAAAGCTCGGACACCATTTCGGATAGCGTACCACGTGACAGGAAGAGTAGTACTTGGGATGCGCGAGTCGGTATGACCGCTAGAGCAGAAGTTGAAATCACTCCGATTCGTGAATGCTCTCAATGGGAAATACCTATGGAAGCACTTGCGGGATACGAGCTTCGGCATAACATGCGGTTCCGCGCACGGGATTGACGTAAAACTCATTCCTACAACAGGTATACAATCAGATTCCGACGTGCTTTACCTGGGCATTTTGCGTTTTTCGATGTACACATGGCTGCCACAAAAAGTCGAGATCGAAGGGAAAAAGGCAACACTCAGTTCGGTTCGTAGGATGACCAGCTCCATTCACAGCTTCGGTCGTGAACTTATCCGGCTAGTTGAAAATTATCGTGGAAAACGAGGTAAATATTCCTTTAATGTTTGTGGTCTGTTCACTTTTACTAACATAGCTTATTTTTACTAGACAAGAACACATACACATCCTCTAAGTCGCGATATTTCGAACTCATATCTTGGAGCAGATTCAATCGATGTATGTCTCGATGCCCTCGCCACTCTGGCTACTGTAGTTGTTACACGCGCAGAGCTCAGATGCATTACTGCATTCTTGTCCGACAGTCTCGGTATGTACTTGCCCATCATGGTCGTGTACTGTTTGATTTATCTTCGCGTTATACCTGCCATAGCAGAACGTACTGTTAACCCCCAGCAGACTCGAAACATGGTTGCCAGATTGCACGGTCTAAGTTCAGCTGAACAGAAGCTAAAAGGTATGCTGAACACCCTAAACGAACATGCTGGAACTGCCGTTGCTGTACTTCAAGACGAGTGGGAATTACAATCGGCGCTCCACCCAAACAGCCCATCAGAAACAATGCTTTGAGCTATGGGGCAGTAGTCTTGTGATGGACTGGACCCACGGTACAAATAACCTCGCTTATCATTTTGGTAAGTGACACGATGCGACCGGGGATTTTTTCCCGCAAGATCACCCGACTGACTCGATGAGTGGCTGAATGTGGTTGAGTCCAGAGGAATCCAGTGAGAAGTCAACATGGGACATGAATGTGGAAGTATACAAGCGTGGAGTCAGTGTGGATGGGGATGCAAGGTTAAGTAAAGGCCCATATGTTTGGAGGTGTCGGCTGGATGAGGCCTCATCCAGTACGCATTGGAAAGCACCCGGTCCGAGCCGCCGAGTCCTGTACGGTTGGAGAAGCCCGAAGGCGTGCAAGTGTGTTCAGCGAACGTATCCTGGCCACTGCCTGCTTTGACTTGACTAAGGCGCCAATTGTACCCACCAGAAGACCCACGCACAAGACCCACATCGTCATGACACCCAAGAGAGACTGAACTGGACCGCGTTTAGTATCGACGGCGATGTTGTTCTGAATGAGTGCCAACCGAGGTACTGCATGAAGACATACTGGATGAAGGTCGCACTAAACGAGTTGCGCCATCCAGTATGATTCCGCCATGAATGAAGTCGTACTGCACCAGAGACCAAGAAACACCACAAGTCACTCTGAGGCAGTCCAAGTCGAGTGCAGACTGAATGAGCCGATATGTCCAGTTCGACGAAGGGTCGCCAAGACATTGCGTTTCAACAAGATCTGCTGCACGGACTATCGTCATCAAGTGATGTGTGTACCCGCCTAAGAGTCGACGTCAACAGTCCCCATACTCAAACCAAGATAAATCAGGAGTATCCACAAAGGAGAAGCAGAGAGCAGAGCACGGAAACAGAAGACAGTAGAAGATAGCCAAGAACAGATAACTAACATTAAATCAGAGTTCAATTGCCGAGAACAAGACAAGCGCCTTCGACCGAGCTTCGCCTGGGGAGGAGACGACTGCGTCCGAGTGCCGCGTAAGAGGACAAGCTGCCCAGACCAATTCCTGGGGGCCCGAAGCGCGGACGTTCGAAGCCCACCTGTTCGTCAGACTGGTGCGTGGCTCTCAAGTCGTTCAAGTCGAGATCAGAGCGAGGACCAGTGTTGTATCGTACCTGGGTTGATCCGCCTGTTCCACATCCAAATTGCCCGTGCGCCTCATTGAGTGAGCACCCATTTCATATTAACCCTGCGGTATTAGGAGGTTGTAGTAGTCACCCCTTGTACTCAATTGATTGACTATTGTGTGAAAGCGAATTGTATTTGCCTGTAAGATTGTCCCGCATTCGGTGTGGGTGGTGCGCGTGAGTGAGTATTCATCCAGGACTGACCAGTGTCCTGGGTGAGAAGCTCCAAGTAGACTGGTGACAGACCCCCACCCAAGGGTCTATAAGAATAAGTGGTGGCTGCATATAGTAGTGTATATCTCTGCATTTCTCTGGTTAGTTTGTATATCTGGGAAGAAGGTCTGTCTGTGACCTCCTCATCCAGTCTGACACCAGTGGCTCATCCAGTCGGTCGAGTTCATTCGGTGCTCTGTACATCTCGATTTGTGTATTAACAACTCATTCAGTCGGTGAGATCCTCAGGATATTCCGAAGGTAAACGATACCTATAGGGATTGACACAAGGACTCACACGCTACACCGGGTGGGAACTTCCGTTTCTCATTTGGTAGTCCAAGACATCCTCATTCAGTATTGAGGTGCCTCCTGGGCGCGCTATACAACCCCCTGGGCGATAAAGGCGTTCACCCGCCTCGCGTCATAAGTATCGCTTATACGACGGAGACGATATTATTATGAAGCTCCTGCATTCTCAGCGGTATCTCATAAATCTCTTTATGTCTTCGGTGCTTTCGAACTATAGGTGGACTCGTCGTGACTACTCCTAGGAACCGTGACATTCCTGTTGTGGACTTTATTGCTTCCAACGACACGTTAGAAATTGTTAAAATGTTTTTTTCAAGACCAAGAACTCCCGCTGGTCACGTGTACGCATTTTTGTTATCGACAAGGACATCGTAGAATGGGCAGTTATAGATGCCTGCTTTCCTGATATCAAGGTTTTGTTGTGTCAATATCATGACTTGACGTACTGGAGAAATATTATCTCACAGCGTCCGTACAATCTCACGCTGGCCCAGCGAGAGACTCTCGAGGCTTTGTTCGCCGGGATGCTAAAAAGGTAAGGTATCTCCGTGCATTGTAATACAGTTGTATTTTGCCGTGCGCTTTGCCCAAGTCATTTGACGTGCTCTTTGCCCAAGCTACACGAAGTTGTCATTCGAGGAGCGCTACGCCGACTTCTCAGACTTATTTACTGATGATTTTTCGGCTTTGCTGAAATACTTCGGCGGTAACTGGAAGTCATTCGTTGACATGTGTGTAAGTTATGCATGGGGCAGTTCTTTTCCGCTGGGAATACGATGCTGTCCCGTACGACCAAGGAATGGCACGCAAAATGCTAAGAGTGGCCTCCAAAATGCTAAGAGATGTTGTGGTGGTGTCTCCTCGGATTAACATTGACAAGGGTGCACAACACTTACCGTACGTGATGTGGAGACTTACCGTACGTGATGATTTTTGGCTTGCAGTTGCGACCGTCAAAGCAATGGATTTTGCGGCAACTCGTGGCCATCTCGCGTTGGTCCAATGGCTCCATCATAACCATTCGGAAGGATGCACAACCGAAGCCGTGGACGGGTCTGCAGCGCACGGGCATTTCGGAGTTGTGTGTTGGCTCTACGCAAACCGCACTGAAGGTTGCACGGAACAGGCCTTGTTTGTGGTCGCGTTTCGGGGCCATCTGGACGTTGTTCGCTGGCTTTTTGAGAAGGGATCGGGCGTTTCCCGCCAAATACGCCACGTGATCGCCACTGGTCACCTCAACGTAGCCAAATGGCTAACGGAAAATCGCCTCGGGGATGGAAGCGTCGATGCTATGGACTGGACAGCAGCGCAAAACCACCTTGAAATGGTTAAATGGTTTCACGAGAATCGCCATGATGACTGCACAGTTCTAGCGGTAGATGCTGCGGCGACCACGGGCACCTCGAAGTCGTTCGATATTTACTCGAGCACCGTTTTGAGGGGTGCACAACCGATGCGTTAGGCCAGGCGGCTGGTAATGGGCACTTCGATGTTCTCCGTTGGCTAGATACGTCGAGCTTCGCGGTAGGGTTCACGGTGGCGGCGATGGATAGCGCGGCGAGGATCGGACGGCTGGATATCGTGCAGTGGTTGAACACTCATGGAAACTCTGCGGGCTGTACAACAGCCGCCATGGATAATGCAGCTTTGCGTGGCCTCACCGACCAGTGGCTTCACCGCCACCGCTTGGAAGGCGGCACATTTCGTGACGTCGATGAAGCAGCTATGAATGGACACAGACGCAAACTTAATCTTTTTGGAAATACCGGCGCGAGCAAGTGTCTCGGCCTGCTTTTTGGATGTGCGTGCATCACGGGGACCTTCACACGGCGCGATGGTTGCGGCTCATTTTGGCGACGCCGCGGATATGCAAATGGTCATTGAAAACGCACCCTCTAAAGGTTGGACGGATGGCATTCTGCATGCCGCATTTTTCCACGGCCACCCCAATTAGTTTGCTGATCCGCCGCGCGTCTAAGAAACGATTGGCCATCTGCTCGTTGCTTCACATATTAGGCACGCGGGGATTGCTACGCTAACGACGATATCATTTTCCGGCTTCGTTTTGTTTTTCTTGCTTTAAAGTTGCGGTTGTGACGCCTCGTCGTGTTTATTTATGCTAACGCCATCCATGCTAACGTCAACGGGGTTGTACCTGTGCTTTTTGCAGACTTTTGGCAGTTTTGTTTGTAACTCGCACGAGTTGTCTTAAATCGTACTCGAGTACGAATTGCTGTAAATCGTGCATGGTTCATTCAGGCTCACTATGTGCAAGGATAAAATCGCTTTGGCACTTTCTAAAAGTGCCATATTTTGCCCTTGTCATGTTCAACGGTTTCAGACATTTGTATACAAAGCCTCTATGAGTTAGCGTTAAGTATGAGAGCTAATTAGTGAACTAAATAGCAGGCCAAACTGGATGAAAACGGAATATCAAATGTGCTACATCTTCACTATGAGTATCTATCCGTGTACTTAACTGACGCATAGAAAGTAGATCATGCTGACAAATTGGAGGTGTTCCAGTTGAAGCTAACATGCACATTGCCCTTCTCGTCGAGTTGTTGTCATGTTGTAAGCGAAAAAAAGGGTTATAATATATTGTCGATTGCTCACAAAATGCTCTCTATTTTAGAGTCTCGTTCCAGAGTTAGAATTAACGCAAAACAGAGAGCAAAATTCACCACTCTTTAAAATCGTGACCTGTCTGTCCATCAGTCTGTCCTTCTGCCTGTCCGTGGGCCTCCGCCTAAAGCGTCATGATAAACCGCATGATGATTAGCTGAAATTGCGCTGCGCCACAACGCCCTTTTCCTGCGCTCATTTTCAGCCGATCACGGCGCGTAGTGCGTGACGAAATCCGCTCAGATTTTCTACCGAGCCCGTCATCTGGCTGACTGAGATTGGCCCTCGTCCCAAATGGTTTGTTGAAATTAGTGAACTTCAGCTGAACTTCAAATGCTGACCAGTTTCTGGATGAAGACATTTGGGTTGAAAGCTGAGAAATGGTGGTCTTAGATGTGGAGTTTCAGCTGAGGCTGGCTTCAGCTGAAGGTGCTGACCACTAGTAGGCTCAGCGGGAATTTGCTGAGCTGAACCAAGTTAATCTGTGGTCTCACAAAGCTCAGCGGATGCCGTACGGGTTTCAGTTTTGGAGTGTGAGCGCGGAACTGATCTCATGCTGAGCTTTGAAAATGTCACGTGGAGGGTCGCTGCTCAAGGGTCGCTAAAAATGGTATCTTCAAAGTATTCACGGGTGGCCTAAACAAACGAACCCAACACCTGACCAATTGGCGGCTGAGCTTGTTAAAACTTGGCGAGCGGTCAATGTGTCCTGGACTTTCAGTCAATCAGGTTCTCAGCTGCTATTCATCGAAGTAGTGTAGCCGCAACCCACTGGACGGTCGTATCAGCTCTTGTAGGCGTAGCCAAAGGGAGGTTGTGCCTCCACTTGGTAGGTCTTTGCCTCGCATGTGTTTGTTTTATCAATTAAAGTTCAATTTGCCCCGAAGGACGCAAGCAGTTGTGTTTTGCCTGCCTGTGCCCAAGGGTGTCGAGGAAGATATCCGAATAAATTCAGTCCTCACTTAGTACAAACAGATTAACCCGGGTAGCGGGTTTTCTTGGCTATTTCATATACCCGTGCGTTAGCTTACCGGATGTACGTTCCATATTCAGAGAAAGCTAGAGTGGTATGTGTGTATTCTGAGAGCATTTGGTAGCCTTAGTGTGTGTATTGACTACAAGTACAGTTCGCCTGATATTTGAGGGGTGGTGCGCGGAAGTCCCAAAGTTGTAAGGTACTTTGAATTCGCGACAGGTTATCCCAAGTCGAATAGCTTCAGCCGAGTCGTTGCTTCACCCGAGAGAAAAAAGGAGAAGCTGGTACGAGCCTGGGCTAGGGTCAGGTAAATAATAAGACTGAAAGTCGACTTTGAGCTGGGGTCGGAAGGAGGAACCTGGAAGCTGTACGGACCTAGTCCAAGGCCGTTGAAGAAGAAGATGACAAGTGTGCGTGGTGACGTGTCTACATTCAAGAAAACGTGGGCTAGCCGGCGCCGCCGCTTCGTGGCGGTGGGTTAATGTTTGGTCCCAGCTGAGTGGGCCGCACGCCTCCGCTTCGCTTCGGCGGGCTGATTTTTGCTTAGTCTACATAAATGATGCGTTAAGACATTTCAAATGGTATAAATTTAATTATATAATACCATTTAAGGGTTATGCATAGTTACATTGGTACCCATCTCACTTAGGGTACGTTGGCTCCCAACCCGTGTCGCTCGCTGTTCCAGCTCGCTTTACTACTGCGCTTCCCCGCCTTCTCTTCACTCGGCGGGGATTGTTGTTCTTTTTTCACAGTCTACACAATAGAACCTATATATATATATATATGCCATGCAATTATTTGCATGTTACTATGCAGTGTCAACGCCTTTCATTCATACTCCAGTTGCATCTGTATACAGTGTGTCAACCGCCCGTTGTCACTATGGTCAGTGTTAGGTTACAGCAACATAACCAGGCCGCCTACGCTTCGCGTTGCGGGCTTTATCGCTATCTTCAAACGTTAGGATGGCCGTGTCTGTATGCGCGACATTGCTGCTGTACATACACGCTATGTTGTATCTCCAGTATACCGCTCCCTGTTAATAGCACCGCTTTGGCATATATAACTACATTGCGCCGCTAGTTTCAGTGTAGCTCGTGCATCTTACTACACTGTGTACAACTGCCGCGTGTGGTTCAGTAGTTTGCTCTAACACCGTCATTGCACTGCCGTCATCCGTGTATATGCGGACTGCGTCATCGCTCAGGCTAGGTTCCAGCCTAGTTCCGGGTCTTGCTATCCATGTTCTCATCATCTACTGATCCACCGCTGATCGATGTGGTCCATGTATGACTCACTCTTCCTTGAAAGCGCATTTGTGGACTACTGATATACTCACTACAGCGCACCTCCGCACTCATTCACTAATCTCATACAAACTGCTCTCCTCGGCTACGTCGAAATGGTTCGATTACGCGCTCTCGCAGTGAGCTCACCGCATAATCCGGGGCTACACGTATACCATTCACTGCTCCCACTGTCGTACTATATGCATATGGCAGACGTAACACATTCAACGTAGCCTCAGGCGCTACACGTCGTGGCGCTGCATTCTATCTCAGCCGCAACGTCTATCCTTGCAGAGCCCCACGGTATACATGCCACTCCATGAACAACCTCGCGCATAGTCCAATCATCCTGCATTACTTCTAGGTGATCATATGAGACTGCTGCTCGTAATGTAGACTGATGTAGTGTAGCACTCGTAGTATAGACGGCTGCAGTGCAACCTAGACTGCGGTAGTGCAACCATCGTATTGATTGATTGTTCTAACACTATGTAGCTGTCGCCCCAACTCACACATGACATCACACAGTGTAGCGGTGTCATCGGTTCAATCAATCAGTATGCCCATGTCTGGCACTCGCTTCCTGGTAGTCCTTACCGCCAGCGCCACGGTCGTAACAATGTAAATGCAACTTCGTGTATCGATACCTAATCTGGGTATGCCACACCACTCAATGTACTATACACAAACGCTATTATTGGCCAATCGTGTGGCAGAAGCGCTTGTAGAGACATAATCACTAACACAGCAACCACCAAGCAGCAAAAGTGCCGTGCAAACGTGTAATACACTGGTTCGACCCATATTGTATGCGCAGCGGTCGCTATATCGTGCGCGGTAGGCCTGCAAGCTCGCATGTAGTCTTGCATATAGATATTGCAAAAGACTGCTGCTACCGCGCCCGACTTGCAGTATCTAGGCCAGGTTTTGTGCTAGTTTTGTGAATAGTTTCAGTCGCCGGGCGGTTTACATCCAACCAACGTGTTTCATTGTCGTGGAAATGTCCGTGTTCCAGCGAATGATTGTCGCAGATTGGTGTCTACTCGCGCGCCAGATCGTAGGTTGTGTCGCAGGTTTTCGGATATATCCTAAGCCTCACGCCTATAATAGCCAATGGCAGGGCCGCCTTCACTGCGCTCGGAAGCGTTTTGGCCAGTGAAAAGTCCGGATTTGCGTGGCAGTTAGTGGGCTATATTTGTAATAACCGCATGGCTGAGGCGAGTCAGGAAGGCAGGTCCAGGCTGTAGAGTAGGTGAACAATGTATTACAAATGCGGATGGGCAACAGGCAACACCGTAGTTTTATGCGCTAAGACGTTGAACGGAGTCACAGACGGACTGACTTCAGAATCCCCTCACTACCCGAGAACCTGTCTGTCATTCAGACAGATTCTCGGGTAGTGAGGGATTCTGAAGACACGCACGAGGCAGGACCTGCTGAGCGGAGAACAAGGTTCGCCTGGCAATAACTTGAGACAACTGAAGTGGAGTGCGTTGCTGTGTTCGCCACGCGTTTTGTCCCAAAGCGGAGTCCTAGGAAGAACTTCTAAGGGATTGCAAGTGAGATAACACACGCCTCGCTCAGCCCAAGATTTGAACAAGAAGGTCTCAGCTGGAATTAGCTGAGACTCTGAAGGTCCAAGTCGGAGCTGTGCGATTGCAGTTCAAGGTTTGGCCAATAATTCGAGCCGCCTCGCAACATATGCACGCAAACACAATGTCAGTGTTGAAAATATTCAAGATTTGTTTAGAGATTTATTTGATTTGCACTGCGCTTCGGAGAAAGAGTACGAACTGATAAAGGGCTGGTTCTTGAGAAGTGGGGAAACCATGCTCGCGCCTCATGGTGTGCGCAAACTAACGGATCATACAACCAAAAGGTGGGACAATTCCGAACGCTTCGCTCGGTGGCAAGCACTCTACATACCAAGTGGATACGATTCTTCTAACAACCCTCTGGGGCAATACCACTGGAATGTAAATCTCCTGTGCCCGGAAGGCTCATCCACACCCAGTGATTTGCTAAAACAAATAGATGCCGCGCGACTTGCGTACCTGAATAGTGATGCGCGGTTCAGCACGGTTGCTGTTGCTTCAGAACCGCTGCTGAAATTGTACTAGCTCATGTACAAGCGTGGTTGCTTTAAGACCAACCATAACCCTCCTGTACGTGGTGTAAATACCGATTTGTGTCGCGTATTTCAATTCCCTGTACAGATTACGGTGGCAGAGAGAAAAGCAATTAAAAAATCTATCAAATCTGTGAATGCATGACGGATACAGACAGAAGGTATGCCCTCCAGCGGCTGGATAGTGGCCGCCCACTGTCGTGCTTGCTCATGCGCCTACAAAGCGAAACAAGGCATGTGCTGCCACGTTATTTGTGCCTGCATTCTGCATTCAAGACGGCATCGATTGCCCCGGTGTTAGCAACTGGCGCCGTCAATTCGTTCGGCCAAATTATGTTGCAAACGTACGTCGCCGCAATACAGATTCAGAGCGTTCTGTTACAGCTTCGGCTCCAGCTGAACAATCTCCGCCTGAATCTGTGCCAGTTCGATCCGATTCAGATGGAATCCCATCCTCAACTGACGACCGATTTGCTAGGTATCATCCCAGATCAGGCAGCTGGTACAGAGACCAGCACTGCCCAATTTGCAATTCAGAGGCCACAACCTACGCGCACTAATCTCGACACCATCGCCCTCCAGCTCTGTCGACTTGTGTCAACACCTCCAGCGCCTACGAGATCTACTTCAGTGCCAACGAGATCTTCACACGCGGACCGCGCTCATCGATCTTCGCGCAATAAAAAGCCAGCAAAGCGTGCAATGGAATCACGCCTGCAATCACGAAAGAGGCCGCGCCGAGAGTACAACCAGGTTAGTGGCGAGTTTTCTTTAAGATGCATGACCTTTATAATAACATATATTGTCTTTGTTGATAAGGCGTATGGCGTTCTTCATGTAGAGGCTCTTTCATGTAGGGGCTCTGCACTTTTTGGAAAGACAGGCTGGATAGGTGGCGGGCGAGCGACCTGACTCGCTATTGGGCAGAAGTTAGCGGCGAATTCGCTGGAGCACGTGGAGATAGGGGTGGAAAAAGTTTGGGGGCACACCCAAAAACTCCGAGATACGAGCAAAATAGAGAGTTTTTCAGTGTAAAGTACGGGTCAAAATAGGGAGGGATTAGATTATTGTAGTCATTTTCTGGGCCAAACGGTGACCATATTTTTTATGACCGGCAGAAAATTCATAAATGTCCGACCTATTCAGAAATGGTTTGCCATTCTGCTGGTGCAACTTGACCATCACTTTACTTATAAAGAAATTAGTATGCATGACGAACTTTCAACTTGAGCGACGTACTCGAGCACGCTGCCACCACCCCGCGTTCCTTCGTCGGTGCGGTCCACGAGGCTAGCTGTATTGGCCTTGCAAGCAGGGTTGTGAAAAGTCCCATATTTTGTCAAGGCTGGTGGGTTAAACAAAATTTTGGGGTGGGTCGGAGTTTTGAACTTTTAGCACCTAACCCTTTTGTCAGTTCAAAAATGAATTGATGGTGCCAATAAATCT
Organism: Phytophthora sansomeana; assembly: GCA_032158285.1. NCBI lineage: Eukaryota > Oomycota > Peronosporomycetes > Peronosporales > Peronosporaceae > Phytophthora > Phytophthora sansomeana. The sequence goes on from JAPDHH010000200.1 coordinate 986,046, forward strand.
AGTTTTAGTATTAAAAATTTGCTATATACACACAATTTTTGAGTGGGTGGGTGGATTTATATTTATCCATTAAACCCACCCCGGAGGGTCATGGGGTGGGTTGGCGGAATAACTGGTTTATTCCAAAAGTGAAAAACCCCGGTCGACAACCCTGCCCGCAAGGGTGAATGGTACACTAAGGGTGTCTCCACCGCGACCCCAATGTGAGGCCACGACCGTAAAATATCGAATAGTTTACGATCAGATCCTTCCACCGCCAGTCTCGATCTAAGACAGCCTCAAATCCAGCCTCATCCCGACACCAAACGCCGCTGATTTGCTTCCAAAGATGAGGCCAGCCCCTTCCGTCCGTGTCCGGTAAACATTTGCACGTCAGCATAGATGCTGTAGCAGGAATGGCGTCAGATTCGCTGGACAGCTTTCGCGCCTGGTATTCAGAAGTAAAAAGCAGCACGATCTCTTGAGGAAAGAAATCGCCGTTTGGCAAACGCTGCGGGGGATATGGCAAAAGCATCGAAACTGAAGGCAGAGCTCGAGGAAATGAGAATTTCAGTACTACAAGAACGTGAACAAAACAGAATTATTTCCGCCAAGCTGGACGGCTTAGATAAAGACTCAGTGAGAATTCTTCGCCTAAAAAAGAGACGCATTTTGGAGCAGTTCGAGGATCAGACCAGCAATGCTGGTCAACACGAGGCTTTTGGTGGAGATAGTGGCGAGAACGTCTCGAGTGCAGAAAACATATCGCCTTTTGGTAAGCGATTATGTTGTGCAGAGTTCAATCTCTAATGCTAACGTATTTCGCTTCCCCTTCAGGGTCCATAGATGATCAATGAGTGCCGACTTCAACGCTACGTGGCCCCTTTCGGACTGAAGTTGAATTCGTCGAGTAATGAATCCATCCACGTCAACACGTTCGTCATTCGCACAAACGCCATGATTCCTGACTCTGGCACCCCAGAACGGAGCAATGCCGGAGGCCACCTACATCACACCGGGAGCTGCCTCCTTTCCGCCGAATGGATATCGACGCGGGTTATCGATGTGGTCTACCGGGGCCTCTCTAGTACCGGACACAGGAGATTACGACGATGTCGCCCTCGGATGGGAACATGGTGGCAGCTCTCTTCACGCTTGCGATGTGCTTTGGATGTTTAGCTCTGCAGTGGGTGGATACAAAACGCACAGTAGACGGGAGGCGGATTGTTGGCTCGGTCACGCGGATGTTCGTCGCTGCAGAGACCAACCACTATGGACTTCAATGTCTGGAATGGCTGCCATACTCCACCATTCGTCACCTCACGCTGTATGGTGCTGATGGTGCAAAGGTGCGGCCACAGGTAACTTTTCGCATGGTTTGCACGATAGGTACTCGACAGCGGGACGTTATTCACTGGCGGTGCCATGCCGACGGACGGATAACTTTCACGCCGCTTTGCAGCCGGTCTCGATTGACTGAACCACTTGCTAAGCAATACGAACAGCTGGCAACAACGCTGGTCATGAATTTCCCGAAGCTGCTCCACGCTACAGCACAACCAGTCAACCGAGAAGTGGGCTCTCCCCAAGTAGAGCTCCGTTTTCCCCAAAAAACGAAAATATAAAGTGCTTTTTTTCGTGTAACCCGAATCAGACACATATATGCTGCACGGCGGGTACGAAACCGAGACGACGTGTTCGCGCCCAAAGCACTTCGAAGCACCTCAGAGCTCCGTTTTTGGCGCCCATTGCGATCTCCCAGCACTCCACCTCACATACACATTCCTAGTCAAGCATTCTCACAGCTCCGTTTTCAACCTAGCTCTCCCTCATTTCAAAATACGGCTGCTATGGCTCACAACTACAATCTTGCGCGCCTCAATCGCTTCGACTTCGGCGCCATCATGGAGGTGACGACCGACGAAATCAAGGCGACCGCGTGGGCGATGGATGTGGGGCTGCTCGAGAATACCATGCTCTGCCCGCAATGCGCTGCGCCGATGCGGATTCACGCCAAAGAGCGCTATTGGCGCTACTGTAAGAAAAAGCACCACGCAAATGGGAATCGAGAGCATCACAGCATCTTCGTGAACTCATGGTTCTCGAAGATGAAGATCGCGCTACCCCAAGCCCTACGTCTCCTGTTCGCGTGGTGCATGAGGGCGTCGCACCCCCACGCGGCTCACATGGCGAAGGTGAGCGAAAACACTGTCTCTGACTGGTACGCCGCGTGTCGTGTGTGTGCTCGAAAGAGCTTCTAAACGGCGAGTTCAAGGTAAAAATGTTGGTACACTGCTAGCATTAATGTGTGGTATCTAATAGCCTTTGTTTGTAGATTGGTGGGGAAGGCCATATCGTTGAGATTGACGAGACAAGTCTCAAGAAGAAGTCCAAGTACGGACGGGGAAAGCATTACAAGGAGTTCTGGCTGTTCGGCGGCGTGGACAGGACGACAAAGCAATGGTTCGGCCGCAATGTATACGACAAGCGCACAAAGCCAACTCTGCTGCCCATTATCAAAAAAATCATCAAACCTCGTTAAGTGCAAGTTCTAGCTTGATCAGATCGGCATTTTGACAAACTTGATGTCTTATTGCAACTAGTACACGGATTCATTCCGACATGTTTGCCACGTACGTGGCTCAACGAGGCGCTCGTGAGCACACCCTCGCCAACAACCGTAAGTTGGCGGGTATGCATTATGAGCACAGTTGGGTGAACCATACTCTTAACTTCGTTGACCCAGCGACGGGCACTCACACCAACACCATCGAGGGGCTATGGGAGATGTACATTAAGCGGCACATAAAGGCCATGCGCGGCATGAGCAGGACTATCTAGACGGCTACATTGACGAGTACATGTGGCGATCGTGGTTCTGCCCACCACGCGCGTCATTAGGTGAGTTCATGTGCGGGCTGGTACAGGCAGTGCTTCGGCACCCGAAGGAGCAGGACTGAAGTTACTGTAGGCTACAGTAATGGTTACATATGGGTTACGTTTTGGTTACACCGAAAAAAAACGCTTTTTTCATATCAGTCGTAAAAAAGCAGCTTTGGGGAAAACGGAGCTCTGCTTGGGGAGAGCCGAGAAGTGCGACTACTGACGACTCCAAAGCAGCACCCTGTCATTTTGGAAGTTTCACTGGGTTCGATGCGAGAGGCCCGCATTTCGACAGACAATAGCAGCACGCCAGTGATCCTCCGAGTAGAGAGCCACAACACTCTCGCAGTTTAACTCCAGCATGCACTGCATCCAGAAGTACGAGTCCACGCGGTACATCCTCACCCGACCCTCTGCCGACTGGTAAGTTTGTGGGTTGGTAAGCGACGTTGGCCGGTCGCCCGCAAGCACTACAAGGTTCAAATTGCAGCAGCCTCGATCCGCAGGGCGGCTGCTCAGAACGCAACATGGCGACGGCAATGGCGGCAGCAGAGCGCTACCGCGGCGAAAGGACTCGCACAACTCGAACGGAGGCGGTTAAGACGCATTACCGGTCTCGAAGCTTGGGGCGAACAGATCATACTGCGTTTGAAACACCTGGCCTTCACAATGTACGATCGGACACAAGGTAAACTGGGCTGCCCTCACCACAGCTGCATCCAGCTGCGCGGTGTGGACGCTCATCACATCTTCTGGGACTGCCCTGCTGCCAGAACACTGCGACGTATCTTCACAAACAAATGGGTCACCGCTGGAGTGCAGGTATCAGGACTTCAAACTGTGATTTTTGGGCTAACGCTCCCCAAAGTACCGGCTCAGGCATGGGAGACGATGGTCAGCATCCATGGAAACCTTCCTCAGAGGGACCAAGATATACTCAGCGACTACGTGACCAGAGTAGCTGAAAGCTGCTGACGACTAGGCGCGGCACTATATTTCCACTCAGTGTGGCGATGGCGTGTATCCCACTTCGACCCTGACAACGATGTTTCTGAAGCACACCATGGTGCCCGGATGGCAATGAGACTAAAGTATGGATACGACACGGTCTACGGAGGAGCGGCAACCCGGAAGCGATGGCACGTGCCTCAAAGATATTACGAACGATCCTGGTAACAGATAAATAGTGTACCAGCCACGGCTGAGAGTCAGGACACAGGATCTCGATACGTGCTGATGTTTGATGGAGAATCCAGAGGCAACCCTGGACCTGGTGGAAGCGGCGCGGTGGCGCTTGGAGTGGGAGCTACAAGTGGATATTTGCTGGATGATTAGCATGTCATTTGCCTCCAAACACACCACCAACAATTTAGCTGAAAACATGGGGCAGCTATCTGAACTGAGAGCCTGCTATCGTCACAAGTGCGCTCCGCTGCATGCCGTCGGAGATAGCGAGATGACCATTCGCCAACACTCCACCAGGACGCCGCCGAAGGCAGCGCACATCAAGAGGGTTTATTGGCAGTGCAGGAGGCTGGCTGACCAGATTGGAGTGCTCACTTGGACACACCATCTGGGCGAATACAACCGCACCGCGGACGCGCTCGCAAATATCGCTATGGACTCTCGGAAGAGTGTACAACGGGTACCGGCGCCAGGGTCACCATCAGATAAGCTTTGGGCTGTGCCAAGTTACGTCCGCAGTGACATTGAACGCTGGTTTGTGATTCAATTAAATGAGGACTCCTCGGAGACCGACGCCCCCACGGTGTAGGAACCTGGAGTCATTAGGTTGTACAGCTCAGCCAACCAAGACAACAGACGATAAAAAGAGGCGCTTGTTGGTATGGACATGGAAAGTCGTTAGATAGAACTAAGTGACCTCGATGTACCTCACTGCGAAAACGAAAATGATTCCTGACTCTTGTCGTCCGATTCAATGTGAGTGGTTACTTGTGGCAGCTCCTCCAGGTCACCGACCTCCCATTCATCGTCGATGATCATGTTGTGCAAGATAACACACACCTGGAAACCACAAGCAAGTCTTTGCGTACCAGATCTGGCTAGGCATCTTCAATACACGAAAGCGCTTCTGCAACACACCAAACGTTCGTTGAACGTCTTTCCGAGCATCCTCTTGCTGCTTCGCAAAATAGTTTTACGTCGAAGATGCAGGCTTTAAGACAGTGGGTATGAAGCACGAGTAAGTTGGATATATACCATCGACAAGATAATAGAGCTGCTGAAACTCCTTTCCAGCGCGAGTGTATGCGAATGCGTCATACACATCACTTTGGAGGACATGTCGATTAACGAGAGGAGACGAATCCACAATGTTAATGTCTGTACCAACAATGATAACAGGAATTTAGTTACTCCTCCAAGTTAAAGTAGTTATACACAAATACTTACAGAGCGAAAATAAAAGTGCTAAATCCACAATCGAAAATCAGCTACGACCTCGAGCACGATGGAAGGCTTGCCTTCCTTTCCCGAGAACTACCCTTTTAGAACGTATGGACACATCTCCCACATCCATTGCATGCAGTCCAGTGAGCCGATGCAGCCTGGAAACCCTCGGCGACCTGATAGATCAAGCTGCCGCGCAATATCACGCTCCGTGGGTGTTCTCAAATACTCTTCCCCAAACTCATCAATCACGGCTTGACAAAACTTTTTGGTATAGGCGAGCACAGTGCTCTCAGCAACTCCCAGGACATCATCCAACGAGTCGGCGCTGCAACCATATCCTAGCATTCTCATGGCAGCACAGCACCTTATAAGAGTCGATATGCCCTTGTTTCCGAATGCATCAAAGCGTTGCTTAAAATCAGGATCTCTCTTCACTACAGCTCCCATGATTCGTGTAAAAAGTGCTAAGCTCATGCGATAGCGCCGACGAAAGTGTTTGTCGGCAAAGACTGGTTTCTCTCCGAAGTAGTTTTTCCACATCCTATTGTGGGTGTCTTCGAAATCGCGCTGAAGGTTTGGGGCTTTACCCGGAGAAGAGCCGCCTCTCTTCCTCTTCACTGGTGTTTCCTGCGCTGCCAAAAGCAGAAGAAAGAAAGCCTGGGGGCACAGTGAGTACCACAAACACGTGAGCAGTTTAAACCAATCTGTCGTACCTCGTCGCCATCGCTGCTAGGAGCTATCTCCTCTTCCTCCTCCTCTTTGGCGTCGAGGGGGGCGCGCTTGTTGGAACCAGACGCCATTATTCACAATGAAGACCCCACCAGCAGTCGCAATGAAAAAAGGTTGGTTTGGGGCTGCTCAGTGGGAGCGGTCAAATTTGTGGCTGGTTATTTGTGAGGGCCACAGCCGAAGGCACGACGGAAGGAGGCGAGGAGGAGAAGGCGCTTGTGCTGAAGAGAGTAAAATGTAGAATGAATGAATCTGTTAGTCTGCCTTGCTACGAGTAGTAACTACGCGTCCGTCCCTGTGGGCCACGAGAGCCAACGGATCGGCCATCTTGTACTCGATCACAGCTGGGATGTACTTCCAGCTGTGCAGCGCTAACAACTGAGTAGTCCGTGCCTCTTATCGGTGCTGCAAGCTTCTACGAAGTACCCGTGCGGTTATATCCGGTTCGCGAGGCGGACAGCGACTTGTTTCTGCCAGATCCTGACATTCTCCCCTCCTTGATCTTGCGCTGGTCGGCTCGAAGTTGAAGTAGAAGTTGCTTCCAGTGACTAACGTGATTGATATCACGTTCACGTTCCCAGGTGTTGTCGTGCTCTAGCAACCCCACCCATTTCACCAGGAATTCGGGCTTGCGGTTGATCATGCGGCGTTTGACCAGTCGCTCAATCACGTACATGGGCTAGTCTTCTTCCGGTACAAACACTGGAGTTGTTGTCGAGACTGGTCGATTGGCGAACTGCTCATCTGACTCTTTGAAGTGCTTCAGCAAATTGATGTTGAAGGAGTTGTGCAACGTGGCCATATTGCGCGGTAACTCGAGCCTTGCCACGTTATCATTAATCATGCGCGTAATCGTGTACGGTCCAATGTACCGCGGGGCCAACTTCGCTTCATCCAACTCTGTTCCGCGGTCAGCATGACTCAACGGCAAGTTCTTCGTGGAGAGTAATACCAAATCTCCAGTCTTGAACGTGACGGAGCTCCGCTTCCTGTCGAAATATTCTTTTTGACGCTGCTGCGCTTCCCGTAGATTGATCCTCGCCTGCTTCACGATCTCTTGTCGCTTCTTCACGAAACTCCGCGCAAAGTCGTTGCGACTGTGAATCTCTGGGTTGACATGCTCGAGAACACGAGGTGTTCGGCCAGTGTCGACCTCGAAAGGCGACAACTTTGTCGAGGCATTCACCATTGTAGCATGCCCATACTCGATAGTTCCTAAATGGTCGACCCAATCGCTACCATGATACGACGTCATGCACCGCAGGGCATCTTCTAAGACCCTGTTTTGACGCTCCACTTGGCCGTCTGCTTGTGCCCGGTACGCCGTCGTCATTCCCAGCTTGGTACCCATGAGTTTCATCAATTCATTCCAAAAGTGTGATGTAAACTTGCTGTCGCGGTCACTGACGATCTCTTTTGGCGCCCCGTGATGACGAACAACTGAGTCGAAGAACAGTCTCGCCGTATCCGCTGCGGTTGCCGTGCTGTGTATTGGCATATACAGAGCGCGTTTCTACAGTCTACACACGCAGTTCATAATTGCATCGTAGTGCGTCCGTCGTGATCCCGGATGTGCGCTTGTTGCATTGTCGTGAAATTCACTAATCAAATGTGTCCGTAGACGTGGGTCATCTGGAACGCACAGGCGAAGTAAAGAGCCTGTGTCCTTTAGATACAGCAATTCCTTGTGACGCACCACTTCTCCCACCGCTAAAGTTGCAGATCGTTGGCGCAGGGACTGGACCAAAGATCAATAAAGCGGATCGGCTTTATATCCACGAACAAACTGCTCCTGCACGCTATCATCCAACACAACACTCGATACAGTGAGTTGCATTGCGTTGATTTGACGCGATAGTCGACGCTGCGGCACACCTACCACGTGAGGCTGAGTAGACGCGGGTACAGGAGAGTCCAACAGCAGATCCAAATCGCGAGCTGTCATACTCTGAAAAACAGACACTACACGGCGATGCCGCCGAGACGAAACGCTCCGGCGTAGGCAGTTGTTATCACATGAATGAAACGCGACGGTCGAAGTGGACAACGCCGCAATTGCCATCCGGTCTGCCCTGTCGTCGGGATCCGACTCAGGTTCTGAGTGATCCGGTGGCCTGGAGAGTGCATCAGCGACCACATTAGACCTGCCTTTGATGTGATGAAGTACAAAATTGTACTGCCCAAAAAATCTATCCACCGCGCCATCTTCGGAGACACGTTAGGGTGATGGAGAAACCACTTGCAAGCAATGTTGTCGGTATAGATGTCAAACTCGACACCGTATAGGTAATGCCTCCACTTGGCGAGACTAAACTTAATTGCATAGAGTTCCTTTTCGTGTGCATGCCATTTCTGCTCCGTCTCCGACAGTTTTTTCTAGAAGAACGCCAATGGATGGTCGTCTCCGTCGAAGACCTGAGAAAGAACTCCACCACAGCAGGGATCCGAGGCGTCAGTCGTCAAGATGAACCGTAACTCGAAGTCAGGTAGACGCAATACTGGAGCTTGTTGCAAAGCCGTCTTGGCTGCAAAAAGACTCGCTCCTGCTCCGCATGCCATTGCCATGCGACTTCCTTCCGTACCAAGTTACTCAGTGGCAAGACAAGCTCTGCGAAGTCACAAATAAACTTGCGATAATAACCCGCCACTCCTAAAAACGTCTGCAAATCCTTGACCAACGTTGGCGCCGACCACTTCTCAATGTCAATCGTCTTTGATCGGTCCACGTGCAGTCCATCCGCAGCAACGGTGTGGCCAAGAAAATTATCCGAAGATCTGCCAAACGCGCACTTCTTCAGTCGAACATACAACCTCTCACGACGCAGCACCTCAAACACAGCTTGCAGATGAACACAATGCTCCTCCACACTCCGCGAAAATACGCACAGATCGTCAAGATAGACCACCAGAAAAGCAAACTTTCCGAAGAGAACCCTCATCAACCGCGACCACACTCCTGGCATGCCGCTCAACCCCATCGGAGCTACTCGCCATTGATACACCTCTTGATCTGTCCGAAAAGCTGTGAACTTCTTACTGTTGGGCACTACCAGCATCTGATGGTAACCTTGGGCGAGGTCCAAAGTGGAGAATATGGTGCAGCCACTCATTCGATCAAAAATCTCCTCGATCTTTGGCAGCGGAATTTTGGGAATCTCTGTCTGGGAGTTGACATATCTGTAGTCGACGACCCAGCGTATAGGATGTTGAGCGTCTCCCGACTTGATCCACTTAGAACGACTAGGTTGTTTGCCACTGGTAGGATATTTCTTTGGTAGTGCGAAAATGGATGATACTCACGGAGAATCGGAGATTTCAATCCAGTTACGCGCCAACATCTCTTGCACAAACCCATCCAAAGCTTCCTGTCCTGTTTTCGAGAGTCGGAATGGAGCCCGTGCGCTTGGCACTGCGTCGGGCTTCATGATCAGCTCAAATTCCACTTCCCGATGAGGCGGCAATTCGTTTGGTAACACTGCAGGAGTGCAATCTTCAAATGCTTCGAGCACTTTCGTAATTATAGGGGAAGTAACAGGCCGATGCTCTTCCACCTTTGCACTCGACAACGTTGCCACATCTGTTCGAGCAAAGACTCCTTCTAACTCGTCTCGGGAGACACCGAGCTCTTCACACGCGATGTCGTCAATAAAATCATCGAGCTGGTCGTAGTCCACGTCCGATGAAGCGACATACACGTCGTGGGTTACCCAATCGATGTCCGGGTTATAGCGTGCAAACCAAGGCGCACCTAGAATCACATCGTGGCTCGTCAGCAGGTTGTACACTGTGAAACGAAGATCGTAGAAGCCGTACCGCCCCATGCAAATAGTCGCCTCCACCTCATTCACCTCGTCCTCCGTGGTGTGACCATCAAAGCGCTCAATTAGTACATGCTTCCGTCGGACTACGCATTCTGCAAGCCCCGGACGAATTACGTTATGATCAGCTCCACTGTCCAGCAAAATGGTCACCGGCGTGCCAAAGTGTGAAATGGTCCTTCTTTTCGCACCAAAGTGCTGTTCTCAGAGGCCGAGCGTACGGAGGCGGCATTGACTGTCAAGTGGTCAAAGAAAACTTCTGTATCATCGCCCGCAGTCGGGTCGGCCGGCTTCACCGACGGTGCACCCGGAGGTTGCTCACGGAAGTTACTCTGGTGAATCCTCGTCATGTTTTCACGCTGTCCGGCAGTAGGGTAGTTACGAGGGCCATTGTAACGCCGTGTAGCCTTCTCCGGCGGTCCTCTCGAGCTGCTGCTTCTGCAGTCCCGCATCCGATGGCCGGTCTCTTGCAGCGAAAACAGAGATTGTGCCGCATACACTCTGAACGATATAGAAATCGAGTGTTGCCAATTTCCATGGGTTCGGGTCCATCATGATAGCGGCGCTCACGCGGAGTTCTTCTCTCGTGAAGACGCGGGCGACCGTGGAGAGCCGGGAATGTAGCATGAGTCCGCTCATATTCCATCGCGACGGAGACTGCTTCCGACACTGAGCTGCACCGACGGTACTGTACTTCTTCTCGTGTTCTGGCCACTAAGCCGCGGACAAACAGCGTTATCTGATCCAACTCGCTCATCTGAGTGACCTGACTTATCAGTTGCCGGTTCTTCGTGATGTAGTCGGCCAGGTCCACGCATTCACGCTGTTTCAAAGCATATAGCTGTCTCTTAGTCGTTCCTGCAGGTCAGCAGGGATGAAGTCCTTCCTCAGAGCCGTGACTAGCTCTGTAATATTTCCAATCGATTTCTGCTGCGTTGTAAACCAAGCAGTCGCTTGTCCTCGTAAATTGGGCACCATCATTGCGAGCACGCGATTCTGGTTAATGGGGTTTTCATAGTCGATACTCTTCGCTTCAAAGAAGAGTCGCGCTTGATCGAGAAACAGCTCCAGCGACTCGTTCAGCTGCCCCGCGTAATGTGGCATGGTGATACCCACGACTCGCTTCTCACTTTCCGGCTTCTCTGTCAACTTCTTCATCATGGCCTGCTGCTCCGCGAGCAGTCATACAACCGTAGCCAGCACATCTTGCGGCGCCATACCATCCATTTTCTTCTTCCTGGCGGGCTCTGAGGCACTACTTCCGACAGGGCTCGCAGGCATTCTCTGTCTTCGTCTCGGTGGGCGCTTAGGCACTTCTACCTTCGGGACTCACAGGAACAGTCCGTCGTCGTCTTCTTCTTCTTGGGGTCCTTCCTCGGATCGTCGGTCGGCACACCCGCCGACCAACAAGTGCTACCACTTGTGAAGACCACAGCCGAAGGCACGACGGAAGGAGGCGAGGAGGAGAAGGCGCTTGTGCTGAAGAGAGTAAAATGTAGAATGAATGAATCTGTTAGTCTGCCTTGCTACGAGTAGTAACTACGCGTCCGTCCCTGTGGGCCACGAGAGCCAACGGATCGGCCATCTTGTACTCGATCACAGCTGGGATGTACTTCCAGCTGTGCAGCGCTAACAACTGAGTAGTCCGTGCCTCTTATCGGTGCTGCAAGCTTCTACGAAGTACCCGTGCGGTTATATCCGGTTCGCGAGGCGGACAGCGACTTGTTTCTGCCAGATCCTGACATTATTTTTCGATATTTTTTGGATTTGAGGTCAGATTTGAGGCCACACAATGGAGACAACCTTAGTGCATGCAAATGTAGGAGGGCTACAAGAATAACATGTATTATGCCTTTCTTCGATTTTTGCCAATCAATTCGGACTTTGGATCGTCAGCAAGGATGGGACAAATCGTTTGCTGCGGCATCAATAATTCGGACGTCCAATTTATGGGTCAGGGTATTGGCCTTTACCCGTAAACACAACAAGTCACATCTCAGTGTGAACCGTACGATATTCCTGAGGGAACGCCTGGGCGTCGAGATCTTGCGCGATAACTACTGAGTGTTTGACTGTTCTGTTTGGTGCGTTAGCAAGCAAGGACACACGACTAGCTCGTCCACAAGCGGGGCAAGGCGGCAGACTGTATCTGGCGACGGCGTGAGTGTACGTGTGGAGGCCGTTATGCTGCCATTTTTGTGTATAGATGACTATGTGTTTTGGCCTATAGCGCGCTAACTACTGGGTGTTTGACTGTTCTATTTGATTGATGTAGAGACAGTGAATGGAGATGCGATGCAAACAGAGATCCCACCTCAACTTCACTGCCGTCTGAGCATTAAATCGGGCGAGCCGTTGACCCCATGCCGTGATCGACTACCAGGGCACGACTTCGCTTTCATGGTGGCGGATAGCTGGTTGGACACATCAAACGGATCTTTGAAAGTGTAAACGGGTTGACATGAAGTGAACTGGAGCTGTGAACGCAAAACCGACCAACAATGCGCCTCAAAAGAAGTACGTGCAGCTCTCCGACAATTCAGAAGAATTCAAAAGCCAGTTGGAAGTGATTTGGCACAAGGCTCGGCTACGCAAGCACGGCCACGTAGCTTTTGTGCTGCTGCTTTTTTGTTTACGTTCCGCGGGCACGTGCGCAACACCTAACAACACTCCGACGTGCCACCGACGCTCGTATTCAAGAGCAGCTACCTCGAGTTGCCGAGTACATGCGTGAACACTAAATTGAGGGTGGAACGGCTACAACACGCTACGCAGCCGTCAGTCAAGCTCGGTTGCCGGAAGGTACACCCACGTCTGTACCGGATAACGCTACGTTCTGGCAGTTGCAATTCATTGACCGCCAAGCCGCACAGATGGACATCTCACAACACCTATAACGCTGGCTGTAACGGGGCCCCACAAAGAGTGCCCTGTCACTAAGTGGAGGTCCTGTGGTGTGGACACACCACAGCCACGTCATCCACATCATGGGTACATGCCCTCAAAACCAACCAATAGGATAACATCTAGGAAACTCTATAGGTGACTTATATTTTGTATGTAGTTGGATTTAGAAACACCTATAAATACACTCAGTCTTATATCTACCCTCTTATTGGTAAATCGTCCCCTTTGGCCAGGGACCCGTGAACTGCCGTTCACAGAGAGTTTGTATACTCTTGGAAGTCAAGCTTCCTCTAGCGCAAGGTGCCGTGTGACCCGTCACACTTGGTAGCACTTGTAGTCAATCCACGCCTACGCGGGTAGACTACCTGAACCTCTAGCGTTCTGGTCAACATGGACCGGAATGAGTTTCCTCATTTGAACGACTCGCAGTTCGAGTCCGTTCGGAAGATGGCAGGCATCTTCGGTATGGAAGCTCTACAGAGCTTGGTGGCGTCAACACCGGTCGAGCAGGTCGAACGCATGAACGCGTTGACATGTATGAGCGAGGACTCATTGAACATGTCCGGGGAACCTTTCAGGCTCCCGCGGTCGAGTCCAAGCCGACCCAACCTAAGCCGTTGCGGCTAAAGGTGAACCCGTATGAGGGGAAGGAAGGTGAGAACCTTCACTTCTGGGTTCGAGAGGTAGAGCTCGCCGTGGACGCAGCTCTACTCGAGCGAACGGCTCAGAGTGGCGTTCGCACTCTCCAACCTTAGCGGTCATGCTAAGAGTTGGGCGTACACGCGCGAGGTGACTACGCCGGGATGCTTTGCATCCTGGGCTCAGCTGTGTGAACAGCTTCGAGCCGCGTTCCTCCCGGCGAACTATGAGTATCGCCAGCGCTCACGCTTTCTCTCGTGTAAACAAGGGAAGCGTGAGCTGCATGAGTACATCCAGGAGATGCGTGAGCTTACCGCATCTCTAGTGGGAAACCCACTCCATGAACACATCAAGGTGACGGTGTTCATGGACGGCCTCCGGGTGGGGCCCGCTCGCACGCAGCTGTTCCGGGTGCAATGTGGCACCCTTGAGGAGGCGATTCAGATCGCGCTCCAGGAGGAGTACAGCCACCGCCAGGCTCGTACGTCGGCGTCGGCATGGCCGGGGAACTCCGTACCGGGTACAAACTGTGCGAACCCCAGCGGACCAGTCCCGATGGAACTCGGGTCCGCGGAGCAGCAGGATATACGCTGCTATGGCTGCGGCAGGCTGGGGCACATGAAACGTGCCTGCCCCGCTGGAGGACAACCTAAGCGGTTTCCTTCCAGGCCTCTAGCTCTTAAGGGCCGCTGGCAGAAGCCGCGACCCCGAGGCCAGGGGAACGCAGGCAACCAGTAGGGGCGGGGCGCCCTACTGGGGAAGATCTAAGTCCCCATGAGAGGTGCGCGAGTGGCGCGCACCATGGCGACTTAGCCCCCGAGAGTCTGTGTACTCTCGAATCGGCGAAGGGCAGCGGAGGGCTGCTTGTAGTACACGCAGGTGTACGAGGATACGGATTTCCGTTCCGTGTCCTGATCGACTCTGGGGCGTCAAAGAACTTAGCACGCCGCCAGACAGTTGCTCGCAACAGCAACAAGTTGGCCGATGCTCTGAGAGAGAGCAAAGGCAACGGGACAGTGTCAGTCAGACTGGCCGACGGGAAGGTGATAACCATCCCTAATATCCACATGGATCTTGCTGTGAAGTTTGAGGACTTCGACAGCTTGGAACAGTTCACTGTTCTGGAGATGGAGTCGTACGACTTGATCCTGGGCATGCCCTGGCTCGAGAAACACGAGCCCTGGATAGACTGGCGAGGCAAAGCGATTGGCGCTAGCCGGCCTGCAGTGTCCGACAGAGCATTGGTAAGTCATTTCCCACCTCTGTCAGGACCTGGGCCACCCGAAAGGGGCGCCGGGATGCCGAAGCATCCAGGGAGTACTTGGGAGTCGTCGATGTCTTGGACGACTCCATGAAAATGGCTGCGGCAGGAGCTGCACCGGACCGAGCGCGGCAGTCCATTGCGGACAGCCCTCGGTCGCCACCGGAGCCAAGACCGGTGGCCGAAGCTTCGGCGGTGTCGACGCTGACGAGCGTCGACCGAGTGGGTAACATAGTTCCATACACGGTCGCCTAGACCTTAACTGAAGAGGAAGACGCGGAAGGCGCTTCCTGTGTGGATTACACAGTTCCACACGCGGTCGCCCAGACCTTAACTGAAGAGGAAGGCGCGAAAGGCGCTTCCTGTGTGGGTAACACAGTTCCACACGCGGTCGCCCAGACCTTAACTGAAGAGGAAGGCGCGAAAGGCGCTTCCTGTGTGGGTAACACAGTTCCACACGCGGTCGCCCAGACCTTAACTGAAGGGGAAGACGCGGAAGGCGCTTCCTGTGTGGGTAACAAAGTTCCACACGGAGTTGCGAATGCTCCCGATGTCCCTAGTGAGACATCACACGACGTGGGTAACGAAGTGCCACGTCACGGTCGCCGTCGACGACACCGCCGCCGCCGCAAGTCGAGTCTGAACGCTGTTCAGACTGAAGTCGCTCTTAGCGACTCGGAGCCCAGGGCCCGGGCTCCTCAGACGCGGCCGGTCGAAGAGTGTTATCACATCTTCGACGGCGTGACCGGTATGCCAGTCAAGGCAACAGGCATCCACTTGGAGCCGCTGCCTGAGGTGTCAGAATTGCTGAACCTCGAAGAGATGGCGGCAGAAGATTTTCTGGCCGATCTCAAGGCTGGCGAGATCGCAGAGCTGGTTCTCCTTAAGCCGGAAACCACTCTGGAAGAGATGAACTCCTCCTCTGTCCTGGACGAGGACGTCCTCGAAGAGATGAGGAAGCGACGCGAAGCGCGCTTGGGTTCTGAGATTCTCAAGAACCCTAAGGATCCGATGTATCCTTTGGTGAAGGAGTACGAGGACGTGGTGTCGAAGGACCCACCGTCACAACTCCCACCAGATCGAGGAGTTCGGCACGAGATTGATCTCGTGCCTGGCACAAAGTACTGTGTCACGAGGCAATGGCCTCTACCGCGCGAACAGTGCGAGGTCATTGATGCCTTCTTCGCCGCGAAGGCGAAGACAGGCATGGTGCGGGAGTCGAAGTCCCCGCACTCGACGCCAACCTTCTGCGTTCGGGAGCCGAACGGGAAGTGGCGTCTGGTTCACGCTTACAACAAGCTGAACAGCGCTACGGTGCCGGCCCAGACACTAATCCCACGAAAGGATGTGTTGTTGAACAACATGGCCGGCTGCGAGCTGTACAGCGCTCTGGATCTGGTGGACGGATACTACCAGATCCTGATGCGTGAGAGCGACATCCCGCTCACCGCAGTGAGCCCTCCAAGCGGTATGCTTTGGGAGTGGCTCGTCATGCCACAGGGTCTGTCCAATGCCCCAGCGACGTTCAATCGCTTGGTCACGCAGTTGTTCAGACCGCTCCGTGCGTTTGCACAGACGTACTTCGACGATATATTCGTCCATAGCCGTGCCGAGGATGGCAAGACGGCTATGGAGGTGCACATCGAGCACCTCCGTCGAGTGCTGGAGGTCATGAGAGCCAACAAGCTCTATGCCAACATCGACAAGTGCGTCTTCGCGTCACCAGAGATCAAGGTTCTCGGTTGCTTCGTCAGCAACGACGGTGTTCGGGCCGACCCAGAGAAGGTCAAAGCCATCGCGGCTTGGCCCACGCCCAGATCCCAGAAGGATCTTCGGAAGTGGTTGGGCTTGGCCAACTACCTGCACAAGTACAGTGCGGGGTACGCGGGTCTGGCTAGACCCTTGTCAGACCTCTTGAAGAAGGACTCTGACTGGCACTGGGAGCGCCAACACCAGGATGCCTTTGATAGCATCAAGGCTAGCCTCCAGCAGGCGCCAGTCCTGGCACTGCCGGACGAGACGAAGCCGTTCAGCGTCGTCTGCGATGCCTCCGACTACGCCATCGGTTGTGCATTGCTGCAGAACGACGCGGACGGACACGAACGAGTCATCTCGTTCCAGTCCAGGCAGCTCAAGGCTGCCGAACGGAACTACCCCGTTCACGACAAGGAGCTCCTTGCCATGAAGTACGCCCTTGTGAAGTTCCGGGTGCATCTTCTGGGCTCTAGGCCCTTTGTGATCTATACCGACCACGCATCCCTGCGAACGGCGACCAACTCGCCCCACTTATCGCAGCGGATGGCGAGGTGGTTGTCGTTCTTCGCGGAATACAACTTCCGCGTCGAGTACAAGCCGGGCAAGCTCAACGTGCTTGCCGATGCGTTATCACGCAGGCCTGACTACGAGTTGGCCCACATCACGCGGGTGACAACGGATCTTTACGATCGGATACGCATGGCGTATCGTGGCGACGAGTCTCTCGCGCCTCTGGTGCGGTTCATGGCCGCTGGGAAGGACGCCAAGTCGTCGTGGCTCTCGCCGCGACAGCGCTCCCGGCTCCACCGATACGAGTGGCAGGATGGCCTCCTCTACTATCGGGTGGAGCCCAATGAACCACCGCGAGTTGTCGTCCCGGACGACGAGGACATCAAGTTTGATATCCTCCAGGAGGCGCACGATGCGCCCTCCAGCGGACATCTCGGCCGCGAGAAGACCTTCTTGTCGGTCTCGCAGGCCTTTTGGTGGACCCACATGTACAAGTGGGTCGCACGCTATGTCAAGACATGCGAAACATGTCAGCGGGTGAAACCCGCGGGGCACGCCTCGGCCCCATTGCAGAGCTTGCCTCCCGGCAGACTGCTGGAAGTCGATGAGCCTCGACTTCATCTTTGGCCTTCCGGCCGATGCGCACGGCAACACCGGTATTTTGGTGTTCGTGTGCCGTCTGAGCAAGATGGTACACCTTGCTCCGGTGCCGGACACGGTCACAGGTGAACATGCCGCTAGGCTGTTCGTAGACGGCGTCTTCCGCTATCATGGTCTGCCGGAGACGTTTGTCTCGGACCGTGACCCGCGGTTCACCGCTGCGTTCTGGAAAACGCTGTTCCAATTGCTTGGAATTAAGCTGCACATGTCCACAGCTGACCATCCTCAGACGGACGGTCAGACTGAGCGCGTCAATCGTGTGCTCGAAGACACTCTGCGCAGTGTCTGCGCGGGAGCGCCACGTACGTGGTCCGAGCAGCTCACTGTTGTTGAGTTCGCACTCAACAACTCGGTGCACGCGTCCACCGGGTTCACGCCGTTCTACCTGAACGGCTTTCGTAAACCCCGGGTGCCCCTCACTTTGCGTGGCGGCACCGACGACTCTATCTTAAGTGGGGGAGAGGCTCGGAAAGCCCTTTCCTCCCAGGTTGCTGAGTTGCAACCAGTTTCCTTGCGGAAACAAGTGGAGTCCTTCATGGACACACGGCTGAATGTCATCAGCAGGGTCCGCGACGCAATGGCGGCGGCCCAGGACAAACAAAAGGAGTACTCAGACAAACATGGAAGAGGAAACTTAAATGTGTATAATGTGGGAGAGTTAGTCCTACTCGACACTAAGAACCTACCGCTTGACGCTGTCAGCTCTGTCGGCAGCAACAAGCTGAAGCATCGCTTCATTGGCCCGTTCACGGTCCTGGCGAGGCATGGTGCAGCGTACACCATCGACCTGTCTAAGTCCATGAAGACGCACCCGACGTTTTACGTGGGGCGTCTCAAGCGGTATCACGATCCGCAGGGGCCGACTGCTCCCCAGGCGATCCATCCTCTTCGCGAGGAGGAGGTGCCAGCTCCTGAAAGCGAGAAGGAGGCTCGTGCGCCGACGAACGACCCCGTCCGTAAGCCCAAGATTGGGAAACGGAAGACTCACGGCTCGAGTCATAAGCCGAAGGGGTCCCGTACGCGGCTGGATAAGCCTGGTACGCGCTGTAGCCGTACGACGTCGCAAACGCAGGAGCGTGCGACTGGGCGTACGCCTGACCATGCGGTGGAGCGTACGCCGGATCAGACGGCTGCGGATGCGCATACGTCTGCACTCCCGGCCGTCTCTCCAGATCCCCAACAGCCATTTGCAGCTGCTGGATCCGGCGATAGGCTTCGCCCATATCGGACGAATGGGCCCGACGGTCCACTCGATCCTGGAGCGCCGAGACGTTCCGGCCCAGCTGGGCCAGGCGGTCCTCAAGTCGAGCGAGGACCCCACGACTCCCAGACTCGGCGGCAGCAGCACCGCAGTCCCGAGACCCAACGCGATCTCAAGGACAAGGACACGTTGTCGGAGGCGAGACACCTCTTCGTTCTCCGACGGAGGAACGGGCGGAGCATTTGGCGAGAGGAGCGCCGCGGCGACGGGCTCCTCAGAGGTTCCTCGTACTCGTATTCGTACGAGGGCACCTCCTCCGCTTTGGATCGGAACGGAGAGACCCACTTCCACGTGGAACGAGTCGTCCGGGAGCGACGCCTCCGTGGCCAGCGCCAACTCCTTGTGAAGTGGCGAGGCTACCACGGACTCCGAGAACTCGTGGGAGCCGATTGAACGGCTCCAGGCAGACTGCCCAAAGGCTGTCGCGATCTGGGAACAGAAGCGACGGCCGGTTCGTAAGTAGTTCGGGGTTTCTTACCCGAACGCAGTACGGGCGTGGCCGCAAACAGCCCGTACCCGCGCTCATCATGAGCGCTTGAAGCCCCGCGCTGGAACTCCTTTGGCAGCAAGCGTTTGCTGACCAAATGAGCGAACTCAATTCGGAGATCGCGCTGGTCCAAGATGGAGGACAGCGTGCGTTCGTCCTTGAGCCCTCGAAGGTGCTCTTGTGAGTAGCCGCGGGAGGCTACCCACTGCCAGAAGAGATCCTCACTGGCAAGCCAAGTGGTGCACACCTCGGGTTGGACCCAAGGGTAACCTCAGACCGGAAAGAGGCCCCCACGGTTCTCGGGCTTCTTTCGGCGGGTCGTGAAATCCTTCAAAGGGATTCGGTGTTGTGCAAGGAGCACACACCTGGCCGCCTCGATGTTCTCGGTGAACAAGGCGACCTTCTGTACCAAGGCGCGTTCGTACGCGGCCTTGGAAGTGTGACCACCAATGAGTCCACGAGGAGCAACGAGTTGCTCCAAGTAAAGATCGGCCCCAGAGCCCTCCTCGGGTGGCCAGTATGACTGCGAGTGGGTGCCCCCGTCACCTACGGGTGCGGCACCGGGACCCGATGCCTGGGACGGCACCGGGTGCCTTTGTACTCGCCGGGCAGCTTGGGAATCTTCCTGCTGCCGATCGAGATCGTTAGAGATCTCTTGGGGCTCGTAGACAGCATCCTCCTCGTCGTCAGACGACGAATTGAAGAGGTCGCGGTAGAGCCCTCCAGTCTCCATTGCCTCACGGCGTGGAGACCTTGAAGCATTGCGCTTCTTCGCGCGTTTGGCCTCCTCCGCTGAGGCCTTAGCGGCTTGAGCCCGCTCTACACCTTCGGTAAGCGAAAGGTTCTTCGCTGGCGAGCGAGGTTTCTCTTCCTCGTCGCCGCCTGCCGCAGGCGAACCTCTGGCCTCGTCGGCCGGGCTCTGTGGACGCTCCGGCGTCCTGTTCTCGTGACCATCGTGGTCACTATCGGGCGAACGCATGACGTCGTCGCTGTGCTCGCTGGGCAGGGGTGTTTGACCACCCTCGGAGTCCTCGGATAGCCCCAGGAACTCCTTCAGAGCCCTATCGTCACCGGGCTCCGGACTGTCGTCCCGGTGGACGAAGCGCGGGTTGGGTCGATCGTCCGGAGGGACATCCGGCGACCGACTGCGACACGAGCTCGCGCTCGCGCTCGCGCTCGCTGGCACGTCACCACGAGAGGTGACTGCCTCAGAGGCCGCATCGTCGGCCTCCTTCTTGAGGGACGAGCCTTTGCCGCGAGGCTTAGTGTTCTTAGCCCGCTGCTTCGCAGCAGCAGACTTAGCGCGTGCTTTCGCGCCGCGAGATGCTCCAGAGCGGGGCATGCTCGCAGAGGTCGACGTGGAGACCAAGAAGAAGAGCTCTGTGTCGCTCACGGGCTCTAACGAGAATGAGCCGCCGCGCGGTTCGCCGCCGCGGCAAGTCGATATCAATCGACGAAGAGTGAAAGAGTGTGACTCGCTTTCACTCGTCCTGATTGGTCGGTAAACCGAACCTAAGTGGGGGAGGATGTAACGGGGCCCCACGAAGAGTGCCCTGTCACTAAGTGGAGGTCCTGTGGTGTGGACACACCACAGCCACGTCATCCACATCATGGGTACATGCCCTCAAAACCAACCAATAGGATAACATCTAGGAAACTCTATAGGTGACTTATATTTTGTATGTAGTTGGATTTAGAAACACCTATAAATACACTCAGTCTTATATCTACCCTCTTATTGGTAAATCGTCCCCTTTGGCCAGGACCCGTGAACTGCCGTTCACAGAGAGTTTGTATACTCTCGGAAGTCAAGCTTCCTCTGCGCAAGATACCGTGTGACCCGTCACACTGGCGTAGCACAGGCCATCTTCCATCAGCGTGCAGCGGCTGCCGCCACCAAGCCCAGCTAGAGTAGCTAGGTAGCGTCAACAAAGGAAAATACGAAGGGAAAAATGGTCACACAATTCGTATCTGAATGGGGTGGTATTTTGTCAGTGTAGTGGGGCGACGGTCTTCACGACCTGACCTCGCACCGGGCTGGCGACCGAGGACGGTCCCAGCCGAGGCTGGTGTTGAATAAGACTCAGAGGTTGGTAGGCTCTAGAATGATACCTTGGAGCCATCACACTGGAGACAACCAAGAACGCATTCCTGACGGCCGGACTGTTCATCCGCCACCAAGCTCTTCTTCAGTTGGGGTTGTGTCCGCCCCTGAAGTATTTATGTAAACACATTATTATGTGTAACACGTAAAGTATGTAAACCACATCGTTCCAAAACACACAACAGTTGAAGTGCGCTCTCATTGGTCAGTCCTTAATATAGGCGATTGACCCCCTGCCAGATCAGACTTTTGCGGCAGCTACGTAGTGCAGTGTAGGTATCCGACGAGGGTCCTGCCGACCTCAATCTGGAATTTGCAGACTAGAATACAAGCAAGAGTTCTCAGGAAGCACCAGCTTCCCTAGTGAGTGTGTTTCATTCGGATCCCACTACAGTCAGATGCTTGTCGGCCTCGGAGTGGTGATGTTTTTTGCACCATTTGCTAATTTGCCCCCCCCCCCCTAATTATTGCAGCTCAAGTGAAAAATGCAATTACATGTCATTTGCTTTTTACGTTGTGTGAATACATGGTCGTGGCCGCTTTACGAGTCGTTGGAGACGCCGCACACGTGCATAAACGAATAGAGAGTAGCCACCACGAGGAAATGCAGCAGCAAAATGTACCCGAACACCATGTTGCGCGTGATGCGGTGGCCCAGCAATAGCTTGGCGCTTGTCAGCAAAATTTTGTCCACGGGGTTGAGATTCGTAAAGCGCTGCTGGTTCTCCATCTTGTTGAACTGGACGAACGGGTTCATCTTCTCTTCGTACATGCCGCGGTACCGCGCCTCGACATCGGTCGCACCTCCACTCCCGTCTTCTAGAGCAGAAAAACTGGGCTTCACGCGAGAGCCCGCAGACTTGCTGTCGCCTCCGTAGCTCTGCAGATAGCGGATCTTGTGGTACAGCTGCATGTTGTCTGTCTCGAGACGCGCCACCGTACTCTTGTACGACTGCGCGAGCTCTTCCACGCGGTTCTTCTCGCTCTGGAGCTCTTTCATGCGCTCACGGAAGCGATCGCGCTGGCCGCGAACAATCTCCAGCATTTTGCTATCAGACGAGGTAGTCGAGTTGGACGACGCAGCGTCGGCTGTACTTGCCATTGTTCCGCTACTGCGCGATGAGCCGGAAGTCCCGGTAAATTGGTCCTCCATAGCATCCATAAGTATCTCCGAGCCAATGTCCCCGACAATAACACCCGAGCTGCGGTTGCGTCGAGCTTTCTCAAGTGCAGCAACACTCTCTTCTAAGTTACGAATAAGCGTCGCTTGCTCTCGAATTTTCGCATCCCGCTCGTGCAGTTCGCCTTGAACCTTTTGGAGCGATGACGTCCGCGTGTGAAGTGTGCGCTCGCACTCCTGAAGCGAGTGCTCAAGACGACGCACCCGGGATACCAGAATCTTTTCCACCTCTACTGTTGCCGCTTCCAGACCTCCCGCTGCCTCGTTTACCTCCGCGTCCGCAGGAGCACGCTCGATCTTTACTTCATCTTCATCAATAATATTGTACTCCAGTTGCTGCAAAACACGCAATTTGCGCGTCACCTCGTGGAACTTCTCGATAGTCGGGCGAGCTGCTAACTGAGCCTCCAAATCTTTCTTGGCTTCCAAGGCGTTGTCCAGCACACTTTTCAGCCGTGCTGCTTCATCACCCGCTGCTGCACTCGTAGCCACTTGAGATTCATTCAAACGCAACACTTCTTGACGCAATGCCGCAACGACAGCATCCTGCTCAGCCTGCATCTCTCTCGCCGACTGCAAAGTTTCGCCTGCGTCTGAGTCAGCGGTGGGCAGCGCTGACGCGCGAGCATCAAATATCTCCGACGATGTTGAAGCGCTAAGCAACTCGTCGAGCTGCTTCTTGAGCAGAGCGTTCTCCAGCTGCAGCGTCTGGGATAGAAGCGATTCCTGTGAAATGGCCTCCATCTCCGCATCAAGCGCATTCCGCGCAAGACCCGAGCGCTGCTTGTGCGCGAAAAGATCCGACTGCATTGCATCCATCCGTGCGAAGGCCTCGCGAACCTCAGCACGAGAGGCTTCCAGCTGTCGCTCGTAGTCACGACGCTGCTGCGCCCATTCCAGTCGTGCATTTTCCAATTGATTTTCCAGTTCTCTCGTGCGCTGCTCCACTTGGCGGTGCACTGCGTCTTCCTGTCCTCTCGCAGCCGCAGCAACCTGCTCCTCTAAATTACGAATGGTAATATCCTGGTTCTTCAGCGAAGCGAACTCTGCCTCGTACTCCTTCAGCTCCCTCTTCAGCTTCTTGTTCTCCTCAGTCAAATCTTCCGTTCCGAAGGACGAAGACGCCACCAACGCTAGTGCTGGAGCAGGGTCGGGGGCCGCATACAATCCCTTGTACAGCTGGAAGAAGGCGTTCTCCGAGAACTTGGCACGCCTCGTGAGGTGGTCGATCTCCTCTTGGTACGCTTTAAGCAGCGGCCCCGCGCCCGCAGCTTTGTCTGCATCAGTGGACAGTCGTCGGAATTGCTTGGTCGTCTCCGCCAGCTTCTTACGGGAGCGGACACTCGCGTCCTTCTCACTCTTCATGGTACTGCCCTGCGAGTCCAACTGCAGTCGCTTACTGTCCAGATCAAAGGCTTTCCAGAACTGCAGCACTGGTAGAACACTCTGACGACTGGCAGAAGTCCGTTGACGTGGTCGGTTGTCGCCTCCGCTGCTTCCTGGGGGCGTCGCGGCGGCCGACACCTCCGTCATGACTTTGTCACCTGCGACTTGAGCCATTTCAACGCGTCTGGAAAGGATTTCCGACCGAAAAAGGGTACGAGAAGGTAGCGTTCGATGTGGAGAAGATGAAGCAAGAAGTTGCACGATGTAAAGCGGCCTGTAGCGTCCACACGCACAGCAGCAAGAAAGCTTCTTCCGTCGCCGATGGCTGCGTGGCGAGCTATTACAAGATGTGTCCTTGTAGAGAGATCGGATCCCTGTATAAGAACGATCACATTCAGGACTATTTTATGTGCCTTCGATCACAAATTCATCATGATGGCCGTGCGGCGAGTAGGACTCCGCGCCTTGCGGACGCTGCGCCAGAGCAGCGAGGCGCTGTCGGTGGGCGCTCCTTTCTGTCGGATGATGTCGACGCACGTCTCGGTGATCGGTAGGTCGTCTAATTACCGCTTTAAACCTTCTCTATCGGTGTTGCAATCGCCTCTAACGCTATGGTACCTGGTGGCCGCAGGTTTGCATTGGAAGACGGACGAGACGCGGCTGCGGGAGGTGTTCTCCGACTACGGAACCTTGAAGGAGGCCCAAATCGTGACGCCCGAACATTCCTCCAAGCACTTGTGGGCGTCACTGGTGTACTCGACGTTCGACGAGGCTCTAGAGGCTGCGAGTGAGATGAACGGCCAGGAACTCGACGGCCGCTTGCTCCGTGTTAGTATTGTGGACCCACCGACAGAGGAAGAAACGGTGACGACTACCACTGCGAGCTCCAACTAACCAAAAGACGGGGAATAAAGGGAAGGCGAGTTTACTATGGCAGGGAAGAAGAGCTTAGTCGGTCGAGGGCACTGCCCCCGTGTTCTTCCATGCGAGCAGACTGTGGAAATCGTCCTTTACTAGAGAGAGAAGCGTCGCCAGTTTGTCGTTGGCCCGAGCAGCACCTACGTTGACCCGAGAGATGTTCTGCGCCAATCGATCACCGGAACGCGCTGCTACGGCTTGCACAAGTTCGTAGTTTTTCTCGTGCATCTCGCGCGCACGTTGGAAATTCTGGGAAGCTGTATAGATCTGGCCAAGACGTGCGCATGCGTCGGCTTGGTTGACGATGTTCTCTGCCCGGGTTGCTATGGTCACGTATTGGTTGAGGAAGTCGATAGATAGCTGCTGATTCCCGAGCTTCTCATGAGCTGTTGCCAACGCGGCACAAGCGTTGCCTTCGCCCTCTGCGTCTCCATTTTGTCGTGCTGACGCAAGCTGTCAGAAAGCAAGCAACAAAAATCATATGAGCAGGATGGCGGCACCCTAATCGATGACAATTTACAGGACGCACATTAGTTTCAAGGAAGGGGAGAGCACTGGAGGGCTCATTGAGCGCGTTGTAGCAGCTGCCGATCTTGAACTGCGCGTGGGTTTGTGCTTCAGCATTCTGTGACTTGGCCGCGCAATCCAAACGGAGTTTGTACAGCTCGATTGCCTTCAAGTATTGTTTATCCTGTTCGTGACGCAACGCAAGGTCAACGTAGACTTTACCAAGCTGTGAGTATGATTCGCCACGAAGCTCCTCGTCGTCATCGTGCTCATACACAACCTTAGCAATGGCCACACATAGCTCGAGATACTGCCGTGCCTGTTCCAGATCACCCGCGATGTGATACCCGCTGCCGATTTGGCTCAACACTCGCATTTCGCTTATTTGATCCTTCACCAGCCTTGCGATCTCCAAACACTTCTCGTAAAAGAAGATCATCGTCTTAGTGTCCTGCTTTTCGGAGCAGTACGTAGCGAGACTGTCATAGGCCGCCATCACATCAGGGATCTCTCCACGCCGCTTGGAGTGCTCGGCCGCCACCAACTGGTCGCGCAAGAACTCCATCTCCGGTGGTTCTAGCACGGCGAAGTCAGAACTTTTCGGCACAGCATCGTTCACTGGCTGTGTCTCCAAATTGGCTCCAGGCGCTCGAGCCGGGTCGTTCTGGTGCGTGAGATAGAAGAGATCCACGAATGACTGTACGTATCCGTCAATAAGAAGTTGCGTGCACACCTCCTCCTTCATTTTTGCCTGCTTCTCTGCTTGTGTCATGATGCCACCACTAGGATCCGTCGTGTCCTTCCAGCCAACTTGTCCATTGGCAGTACCCGGGGTCGCTGCACTGGGGCCTCGCATAGGCTGCGCTCTCACGGGCCGTTGCTGGTTCTCTTGCACCACGCGCTTCTCATTCAGTCCTGTCATTCTACTAACTCCGCCATGACCCAGCTGCCTTCTGCTCTCCGAGTCTCCTAGCTGCTTCATCTTGCACTTGCAACATGGCTACATCTGTCGCGTCGTTTCGCGACATGTGGTACATTATATATTCACTAAAGTACGGTCCGAAGCAATCGTGCCGTCGAGGAGGTCCATTTGTCGATCGTCATCACTGCCAACAATGGCTCAGGAACGCGGAGGTATCCGCTGCATTTTACCCTCCTAAGTGCATCGCAATGGCTCTAACCGCACTTTTCCCTATGAAAAATGCAGAATTCATTGCCGTCTGCGGGAAGCTCAAGCTGGAAGTGCTGGAGCTGCTGCGGGCCAAGCACCAGCTGCCCCAGGAGGCTCTGGACTGGGTGGACGAGGTCGTGGAGTACAACTGCATCGGCGGAAAACTCAACCGCGGCATCAGCGTCGTGCACTGGTGCGTTTGCATGTTTGCTTTCGTGCAATAGATGGAAAATGCATTATTCATTCTAATGAAGGGGTCGATGGTTGATGTGTGTGGATGTGCAGTACGCAGGCCATGGCACCTGGCAAGATCCTCACTCCGGAGTTGAAGGAGAAGGCAAGCATTCTGGGCTGGTGCATCGAGTGGGTGAGTGGACAAAGCTGTGGTTGTTGATTTGCCAAAATGTGAAAAATTGACGGTTTGTTTTTGCGTTCCTTAGCTTCAAGCGTTCTTCTTGGTGGCGGACGACATCATGGACGAGTCCATCACGCGTCGCGGCCAGCCTTGTTGGTACCGTAAGCCGAACGTGAAGATGATCGCCATCAACGACGCGTTCTTGCTCGAGGCCTTCGTGTTCCAGATTCTGAAGAAGCACTTCCGCTCGGAGCCGTACTACCTGGACTTGGTTGACACGTTCCACGACGTATGTGTTTAATCGAAGCCTGTCAAGATGGTGTCGAATCCGCTCACGCAAACATGTATCTTGGTGTAGGTTGTCTTCCATACCGAGATTGGCCAGCTACTGGACTTGACGTCGCAGCCTCTGGATGGCGAGGTGGATCTCGACCGCTTCACCGTCGAGCGGTAAGCTTCTTGACGTTGGCAATCTGTGTTGGAGTTCCCGGTTCTGACGCTACGTACGGTGCTTTATGAATACACAGCTACCGCCAGATTGTGATCAACAAGACGGCGTACTACACGTTTTACCTTTCGGCTGCGTGCGCAATGTTCCTGAACGGAGTTGTGGATGAGGCCTCGCACGACTTGGCGAAGAAGATCTGCGTGCAGATTGGCGAGTACTTCCAGATTCAGGACGACTTTCTTGATTGCTACGGCGACGAGAAGGTGATTGGCAAGGTGGGCACGGACATCCAGGACAACAAGTGCAGCTGGCTGGTCGTTCAGGCACTTGACCGTGCAACGCCCGAGCAGCGCGAGACGCTCAAGACAAACTACGGCCGCAATGACCCCTCTGCAATTGAGGTCGTCAAGAAGCTCTACAATGATCTGGACCTTGCTGCTGCTTACCATCGTTACGAAGATGAGACGTACAAGAAGCTTTCCGAAGAAATTGAGAAGGTGACGACCATGCCGTCGGAGGTGTTTACGTTGCTGGTTAGCAAGATCTTCAAGCGCAACAAGTAAAGCTTCAGAATCATATCTGGAGCTTAGCCAATGAAGTGAGAAGTGTTTACTGTTCACACTTGGAAAATACGCGTGGCAAAATAAATGCCAACGTTGCCACATACCACCAGTGCGTCAGCTAGACTGATGTGCCTACAATACCCTAACAATTGGTGTATGCAGCACTACCGTAGACTGAAAAAAATTGTCGATGGCGATTCATTTTCGTAGCTTGCCGTAACGTACAACTACATGTACATGTACCTGTGCGACCTGCATTTTTGGGTCGAAGATGTTTAAATTGCCTACCTATATAACATGATGGGGAAATTCTCTGTGATCATGTTGCCGTTCTCAAAGAGCACAACAATATTTGTCTCGAACTCGACCTTGAAGGCTAGCATGAACAAACAAACGCACAGTAGAAGTTAGCACGTACTACAGTAGTAGTACTCGTTGTATCGCTATGCAATGTTGGAACGCACCAGGGGTCAGCATTGTTGGGCATGTGAACAAGCGCGGAAAGATCATATAGATTGGAATCGCCATTTGCCTGCACACATCGCCCCACCCAATTTGCACATTCTGAATTTCTGTCGCTGTTTTACAAACACACACACACGATTCCCCATGAGCCGATTAAAGAATCCTGGTCGCAATATACACCCAAGCACGCCTACCATCTCTAGCAACTCCGTCGCTGTGTGCCACGCTTTCCACTCGAATTAGCTGCAGCTCAACCGACTTGATCGGGCTTTTCGCCTCTTCAATTACAACCTGTATCCAACAAGCATCAGGTCACTCTCGGCGATCAAAATCAAAACGCCAAAAACTGGTTGAAACTCAAATCGCACCTCGCCCGTAAACGGTAAATTCACCGGGCAGTTGGTGCGGTGAACCTTCCCCGTAATGTGAAAATATGGCATCGCCGACAGACTTTGCTGCAATCCATTCAGCAAAAATAAAAAAGTATCAGCAACCAACCCACGAAACACTCTCCTAGTTGGATTACCGGTCGAACATTTTTCAGCGACTCTGGGGTGATGTGGAACTCCTCGGGTGAGTCCGGCAGCGGCTCCCTTAGCTGCATCCATTGCATTAATCACCCATTTAATTTCAAATTCACCTCAGCATCCACACATTTGCTCCTCTTACCGGAACTTCCACGACGAACTCGAGGGTTTTGTGCAGCTTGTTCTTCATGATACCCCGAATGCAGTCACACACTATTTCGTACTTAACCGAAACGTATACTCCGTGGTACGTTTCCAGCAGCTCCTGGCCGTCGTTGCCCTGCAGTTCGAACTCGAAAGGGAACTTGGAGATGCCCGGGGGGACTTTACCGGCGGGGGCCACCGGTAGGTGGAAATAGACGAGCTCCAGAGGCGACACATTGTTGTAAAAGGAGTCGAAAAGACCGGCACTTTTCGTGGACAGCTGCAGGCGAGCGCTGCCTTCGACCTTCATGGCCAGGCCATGGTGGGAGAACCCCTTGGGCGACGAGATGATCACTTGGCCCTGCACGATCTCCTGCAGCGGTAAATTACGGCGTGAGAAGGGAGAAGGTGGTATTTTATTTGAGAGGGGGGGGGGGACAGGGGATGTATGCACGTACATGCGGATGAAAGATGCGGTCGATGCGGTTGAGCTTCACGTCGAGAGTCGAGCTCATGATTAATGCACTTTTGATGCGGATTCGCTTCAAGGTACTCTTTTCTACCAATCACAGCGCTAGGAATGGAATGCTGGGATTGGTGGAAAATATGAAGGGTACGTGTAACCACTCGAGTACACGAGTGGGGTACACAAGTTGAAGTTGTAGACGAATGGCAGATCTTTTGGGGTGGGTGGGAGGAGCTTTAACGCGTTGTTATATTATGGAGCGGAAGATGATCGAGGTTCTACGACCGTCAGCTTCGGCTGTGAGCAAAAATGCAGCAGGACGAGGGACTGCGGGCGGCTACTTGTGTTGGAGCGCGTGGCATCGGCGTTCACGTCTCCAGGACCGCTGCGTTGGATGATTCGATGTCCGTCAGGGTGTGGACCGAGTCGATTGCCGTGTAGCTTGCTCAGGCAGCAGAGAGTCGATTCTGCAAGCCCTTTACAGATCGTGCCTGGAGTGCGCGGCTCACGGGGGACAGCATCTTGTCCGTCGGACTGGGGAGCACACTGCTCACACAGCACTCGTTAGTAAAGAACTTTAATACGCAAGAAAAGATCGGCAGTGTCGACGTACTCGTGCAGTTGCCGCACGCGGTCAATGGTGGGGTCGTCGCTCTTGCAGCACACGAAGAGCAGCTCCTTGCGGAAGCGGGCGGCGTCGACCTCGAGGTGGCGGCTGAGGGTCATCGTATCTTGGGGTTTGGTGCTGCTGGAGAGTGGGGCTACCGAAGCTGAATTGGAAATGGGGTGGGACTACCAGCAGTGCGACGTCGAGCAGTTTTACTTTGGTTGGCGTATGCCTCGCAGCGATACGTTTCGCTCGCTCTGCATCCAAGCAAGCCGATGACGACTGCGAGCCACGCCATGGACATGATACAGTAACCCAAAGATAGCGAGCCGCCTAGTCCAAGAGAACGCCGCCACCGCGTATTCGAGAAGCGACTTAGTGCGTTTTCCCATTTGACCGTTTCCCGAGAACTTGTGAGCTGTTGGAATGATTGCTCGACTAGACATAGATACAAAAAGTTAAAACGGAAACCACTGCGTTCGTTTTAACTTTAGACCAGTGTTGGTCTACTACATAACGATGTCGCACGTGGCAAAATTGGGAGCGGCACGGTTACTTGTGCGATGGCGTCGGAGGCTGTGGCCTCGAGCAAAAATTAAACAAATGAAGAACGCTTGATATTCTGGCAGATTTTCCGGTGCTACAGAACTTTGTCGACATCAATAGCATTTCCATGAAACCGAAGTTCACTCCTCCCAACCCAGCTCTTCATCATGATTTTCTGGCGTATGCGGCACTGTTTCCCTGCCGGTTACCGTTGCATCGAAGTAATGGTTTGCCTCGCTTTGCTCTACGGGTCGCAATTCAGGCTGGTCGTAGTTAAATTTTGTGCCACTCCCGCTGTGGTGGTCTGGAGTGGAGCGGTTGTAGACGAGGGTGCGAGTACTGGCAGCGAAACCAACAGTGGACGGCGGAGGAAACGGCACTAACTTGCCTTGAATACAATTCGAGGGGATTTTTGGCTGGTCATCCGGCTTGGTGCCGATCGGAGATTTAGTCGACTCGTCCTCATTTGACGAGGGGGGCATCACGAAGCCAAGGTGGCGCAGAGCTTCATGAATCCATCTGCCGGGGTTGAGTACGGGCCCTTTCTGAGGCGAATGAGAGCCTGCTTGGTTGTGTGGGGGTCTGCTGCTTCTGTTGGTGATACGCGTTTCCCGGTTTGCAAAGGAACGGCTGGAATCGCTGGTTTGTTTGATGAGTTAGAGCTAGCTCGTGCAGTGCATGCTTGAGCTTCTTCATGTGCAAGAATTGTACTCGTGCTGCACGCTCCTTTGCAAATAATTGCTGGTAAAACTCTTCCATCTCGGCGTGCGTCTGCTCAATCTCGTCTTGACTCGCCTTCAAAAGCCGCTCGTACTTGGCTTGTTCAGCTTTGTGAGTCTTCTTCATCAATGCCACTCGCTGATGTAGTCTAGTGATCTCTTCTTCCTGGCTGGCAATGATTGCCTGCACGTCTTCTGTTGATGTTCCTTCCATTGGAGCTCCTACTCCAAAGTAAATGCTGGAGGGAGCTGGTGACAACAAACTTGCAGAAGCAGAGACCCCTTCCAGAATTCGAACTTTCTCAGTCAGCCCCTTGTTTTTGACGGCCAAATCAAAGCTTTGCTGATGAAGCTTGAAGCCTTTTTCATCTGCAGCTCGATACAGCTCTTTGAGTTGCTTTATCCTCTCCTTGCACACGCGGAGGTCTTCTTGGAGTGCGCGCTTCTTCGATAGAAAATTATCCTATTTGTAAAATTCAGAGCGAATTTGAGTAATACATCAAAGGCCCTCGTTGCCAATCTAATTGTCAACCTTCGAGTTCTGGATGTCTTCAACCTCCTTCATCAGTGTTCTCTCCGAGTTTTTCAAAGTGCGGTTCTCACGTACAAGCTCCTCGATTCGTTTCTGTTTTTCCTTTAAACGGTTCTCGAGCTTTCACAATAGCAAAATACTTGTAAGTAGCCGCACAGACCCGAAAAAATTGCAGTTTGTACAGCCATACCTGTAGCACTACCTCGTTTGTGTTGAAACGCTGTAGTTGGGTGTACAGCTCGGCATTGACTTTCTTGGATTGATTCAGCTTTTTCGTAAGCGCAGCGATCTCTAGATCCTTGGCTTCTGCCCGACCAGGACAGTTCTTAGGACCACGCCGCAGTGGCTGTTGTTTGGACTCCTCTTGGCAAGTTGAAGGTTGTCCAATCTCGGCCGATAAGCCAACTTCTGCTCCACTCAACAGTTGTGGAGTGGAGACTTCATCGATATCTTCTGCCTTCTCAACCGACAGGTCTACAGCTTCATCCACTGGGTCTTGTCTGTCACCTTCGACCTGAGTTGTATTTTCATCAACGAGAGCTGCTGGTGCATCATCTTGTTGGCAAACTGCCTCTTCCTGCGGTTCGTAACCCACTTGTGATACATCAGACTCGTCAACATCCTGCTGCACCTATTCAGCAAAAAGTTAGACAAGTGAAAATCCACTCCTGCCACCCCCAAAGACGCACCTTGACTTCCTCCGTGTCTTCTGCCTCCAGATCATCCTCGTACTCATCCGCAGACCCGTCGTGCTCCATTTCTCCAATAATAGGAAGCAAGGGACAGCCCAACCTAACTAAAAACTTACTGGCGCGAGGGCCTTTCGCTATTTTTTCACCAAGCGCAAGCTTCCCGACGACTTCTATGATCGTAACTTACTTCCTTCTGCAAATGTAGCCATCTGCATTTCCATTCCTGTTGTCACCATATAAATGGTAGAAATCACTCCACTAATCCATTATCAAGAAATGCATTCTGGCATTACAATGCACCATTGCATCCTCACGCATTATACTCTCTTGGAGCAGTCTCGCCGTCCTCCTTGCTGATCCCCTGCGCTGTCTGCTCGTCGTCGTTTAACGTTTCGTGTGTGGAGCACACCACGTGTCATAGACCAGCCGCTCGCCAAGCAGAAGACGCCAGTCCAAAGCCAGTGCCGAATCTGGAGCGGCTAATTATTCACTCGCAAAAGAATCAGGCGGCAGGCACGATGATGCTGGCGCGGATGAAGGCGCCGTACCCGCTGTACGACCTGGAGGGCGGCATGGGCGCCCCCGTGAAGGAGCACAAGTCCCCCAAAGGCCGCGCCCTCAACCGCCTGCGAGACAACAAGGCGCTCCGAGTACGCTACAGTGTTTTTTAGCGATTAATGCACGGCCCCTGACACTAATGATGCATTTTATGCATTTTACTCTTATTGCCTACAGATTGGATGCAGTTTGGGAGTATGGTATCTCTTCTCCACCACCGCCACGTTCACCAATAAAGTGCTGATCAAGGAGCACCACGTGTCGGCCGAGATGCTCACCATGTGCCATCTCTTCATCAGCATCCTCTTCGACTGTACGCGCTCTCGGAATAGTTTAATGCGAAGTTTGATGCAGCAACTGACTTTTCTGTTGGTGACGGCTATGTAGTTGTGGTGCTCACGTTCCCGAGTTCGCCTACCAATGCGGGGCCTGGAGGATGCAGAGACTGCGGCTTCGTAGCATCATGTGGATCGTGCCGCTGAGTCTCTGCTCCGTGTTCGCCAAGATGCTCACGTACTGGAGCTACAACGCCGTGCCGGTGTCCATCACGCAGACCTGCAAGGCGTCGCAGCCCTTCTTCAACGTGCTGCTCGGCCTACGCGGCCTACCGCTCGAGGTTCACCATCGCCACGTACGCGAGTCTCGTCCCCATTGTCTTTGGTGTCGTCATGGCCTCCGTGTCTGAAATGAGCATGAACGTGAGTAGATTTGGTGCGTTCTTTGCTGCTTGGTCGTGTAGCTGACGGGTATGGATGTGGATTTTGGTGCAGGACCTGGCGTACTCAGGTACGATGTTCGCCGTGACCTCAGCGCTGCTGGGTGTCATTCAAAGTATGTTTGCCAAGTTCCTGCTGCGCCGTCGAATCGTCGTGGACACTGTCAACGTAAGTACAGCGTTATTGTTTCCTTTGTATGGCTTTGCTGGTATTAACCGTGTTTTGTCTTATGAACGAACAGCTCCACTTTTACAGCGCATTCGTGTCATTTGCCATCAATGCACCCTTCGTGCTCATGTCGGCGCGGGCGCATCAGGACAACTTCGTGGCAAGCTTCCCGTTCGGCAAAGTGCTAATGTGCAGCATGATGCACTTCGTGGGCAGCTTCTGCTCGTCCTGGGTTCTGGGCGAGGTGTCAGAGCTTTCGTTCTCCATCATGAGCACGATGAAGCGCGTGGTTGTCATCCTCAGTGCGGTGCTATACTTTGGCAACCCCGTCACCGCCCAGTCGATTCTTGGCATGGCACTTGCGGTACGTAGTATTTTTCTTTTTTGTAAGAGTTGGGAGAACTAACATGGTATGGATCTCTGGTGTGTCCGACAGATTGGTGGTGTGGCTGCATACCAATTGATCAAGATCACGGAGAAGCAGTCAAAAATGCTGCCGCTGCCGCTTACGGTCAAAACGTCCGAGTAAGCCGCGCTTGGTGCTTCGATGCTTTAGATATAATACGAGATGGCGATATAGATTACAATCCATGGAGAAGAAGCAGTGAAAGTCGAGGAGCGTTGGCAACAAATGACGCTGGCTAACGACGCCGGCGTACAGTTCCGACTGAAGATAAAGTTCAGAAACGAATGAATACCATAGATGTGCTTGTTGAGTTGTCCTTCGTATTTTCACAACGCCAATTTTGCTTAAACTCTGGGGGCTCGTGTTCGCCCACAAATACCACTTTGGTTAGGATCTGGATGCTGAGAATCGAAAAGAAAAATTGCTCGTTCATTTAAAAACACGCCAAGGTTTCCAGCCTCTTGATACTGTACCGCGCTAAGCAAAATCATACATCCACGCTGCGCTGGTTCAGTGAAAGTTGGTCAGACGTCGACGCGTTCGCCGCCGAGCCTCCCGGAGTCGTGTTGGCCGAGTTCTGACCAGCAGTGTCACTCCCCGAGGGCGACAAATTAGGCAGCGCGCCGTTCGACGGCGTCGTGGAGCCTCCAGCCGCCGCGTTCTGCTGTATGGACTGCATCCGCTGGTACTGCTGGAGCATTTGCTGCTGCAGTTGCTGGTTGGGCCACTGCACCGAATTGGCAGCCGCAGCGCCGTTCTGTTGGGTCTGCAGGAGCTGCTGCAGCATAGCCGCCTGTTGCTGCTGAAGCTGCTGCTGGTACACGACCTGAGGGTCCACTGGTCCCTACACAAACAGCAAAGAAAAGGTTTAAAACCCAATGCTACACGCCTCCATTTCCCTCAGCATCGCACCTTTTTGGCCGGCTTGATGTCGTCCCTTGGGACAATGTCAATGAGGAAATCAAAGACGTCCGTCTTGGTGATGGCCATGGCGATATCGTTGCGCTGCAGTGTGCGGCGCTTGTTCTCCTCCGTGTGGATCCAGGCGCGCAGACTGAGCTCGAGGATGAACATCTCGCAGGCCTTGGCGAAGAGCACGGGCGCCTCGGCGCTGATCATGCGCACGTCCTCGTCCGTCTTCATGATCTTCTTGATGCGCGCGAGCGGCAACTGGTGCGTCTTGAAGTCGAAGGCGTTGGCGTCGATCTGCGAGATGTCCTGGATCTGGTGCTGCCAGAACGCGTGCAGCTGCAGTTGCTGCTGCTGCATCTGCGCGCGCTGGTTCTGGAGCTGCAGCTGCATCTGCAGGTTGGCGTTCGTGGCGCTGGCGTCTCCGTCGCTCGACATGGCTACACGTTAGAGGGGCATTAGCATCATGGACGTCAGTGAGCGCCAATAGGCGGAAAGGAGCACGCTCATTGGCGTACCTGCAGTGCGCTACGGTTGGTCGATTGGGTCGGAATGGAGAGATGCTACTGGCGGAAGGGGGAGAAGGCGTGGTGTGGCGCACGCCAACCCCCGTCGAAAACGATGCAAACCCTCTTGAAAACGGTAAAACCTCGCCCCGAATGCGCGCGAACGTTTGAAAACGGCGAGCAAGGTTTTATTAAGGTAATTTGAGACATGGCTACAGCACGTTTATCAGATGGCTACATCAACATGATGGGCAGACGTTGACACGCATTTAGATCGATGGCGTGGCACTGGCAGGAGCGATTCCAGCCCGTGGACGTGGAGGACGCATGTCGCCTACAGATTTTCAAGGTAATTGCCGCGACTGTCTTGGTGGAGGGTTTTGAGGTCCTCGTTGCTAACTGCGGTCTGTAGATCCACAAGTCCGTGTCGTATGAGCGCTGGTTGAAGAAGAAGACTCAAGCAAGGCGAGATTCCTATGAACAGGAAGAAGACTTCTCTACTGAAAATAAGCAAGACGAGACGGACGAGGCGTTTAGAAATTGGCTGCGGAGAAAGAGAAAACAAGCACGAGTTGCTAAGAAACAGCAGCAAGAAGCCGCAACAGAGAAGAAGGGTGAAGCTGCGGTGAGTGTCGAATGTTGCGTTCTTGCTGGGTTAACCTGTTGCTTTTTGCTCACTTGCTGGTGCTGATCAGTCGAAACCATGGTGCAAACCTCCATCTTTGCATGTGAATCCCAAAACGAATGGAAGCACTCGCAAAGCGGAACACTCCAAGTCATCGATGTCGAAGTCTGGAAGAGGAGCCCTATCTTTCAAGTACGCTCATTCCGAGGCCGAAAGGCAGCAGGCGTATGCGAATTGGATGGATCGAGTCCGTCAAGAAGACCAGGTCAGACGAGCTTTACGTCGTGAAGAGATAAAGCGGCTGGAGCAGCAACAACGAGAAAAGCACAAGGTGACATGGCGCAAAAAGCTGGCAGTCTGCGCCTACTCGACGTTAGTTTTTGGCAACTAACCTTAGATGCATCAACACCGTGAAAAATGCATTCATGATACCTAGCTGCCTCATTTTTGAACTTATTGTATGCGTGAATCATGATCAACTAGATGTCTGTTTCCTCCATCCTCTCTACGACGGTGTCTTCTTCTGGTTCAACTTGCCGTGTCGGACTACTAGGCTGACTTGAGCTCTTTCCGTCGCCTCGAGGTGCAACACGAATTAACTGATGCTTTGGCTCGGCGTCTCCACCCATAATGCGTCGAAGTTCCTTGCTCATAAACTCGCTGGCAGTGTCACCGTGTTGCTCGGTGTCCTCGCAAAAGCAGAGCAGGATTGTGTCGATCGCAGCATCGTACACATTCACAAAGGCAGAAGCCACCAGCCACGCGAGGACGCAAGCCACAACCACCGGTGCTAATGGTGACGTTACAGTCTCGCCTCCCAGCAGTGAAAGTTGGTCCGCTGACAACGACAAGCTTGACGAGGAGGATAGCAACGCAAACACCGCCAGTCCAACCGCGAGCGTGATAGTCAGCTTGATAAGGAGGAGGAGGAAGAAACTGATCGAGTTTACCACTGCTACGCGCGCCATGTTCTTGAAAATTAGCTTGAACGAGCGCGCTGACGCTGCACAGAACGAACTACCTTTCATCGCAATCAGGATGTAGGCATTCTTCGAGAGAAACTTGATGCATTTTTCAAAGCACCACAAACAGCATTTCACTGCAAGCAACGCCACTCGAACGACTCGATTGGTCTGTTGAATTTGCTTCGTACTGCATGCAACAAGTAGAAAAGCGTTAGTCACAATGAGTGCACCAACATGTTGGCATCACTTTCACGTACTTTCGATCGAGATACTCCAGCATGATCCGTAAAAATTGCACGAATGCGATAATAAATGACCCAAAGCAAAGCGACCCGAGGCTGAAGCGTAGTGTATATCTGAGAGCCCGTGCAATTGGAAAACTTGCTTTAAGTTCACGTTTTCCGCTGCCAGAGGGCGGGGTCCAGTAGAACTGTGCGACGCTGCCGGCAATAACACAAATTGAAATGGCCTGTAGAAGCTGGTTTGTCCACAGAAATCCAAAGAGGTGGAATGCTAGAAGCACCTGCTGTAGTGTTTTGGCTGGGAGCTCTTCAGCCGCACTTAGTTCACTCGTTACATTGAAAGCCGCAGCGGATTCTTTCACTACTGAAGTGAAATCGTCCGAGCTCAAGAGATAGGCAGCCACAGCGACGCTATAGACCACAAGCCCCACGAAAAACGCGGTTGGGACAACAGGCCACAGCAACAGCATTGACAACTTTTGAATGGCCTTGGAACTCTCGCGGATGATCGCAATGGCAATTTTTAGACGTTTACGCATTGCAATCAGTAACAAGGAAACAACGCCAGTGATCACCCAAGACACGTACGCCGCTGCCTTGAACTGCAGCTTCGTGTTTTCGTCGCTCTCCACAGCCAGCGCAGTCGTATCGATGGTAGTGGCATTCATGAACGAGAGACCACTTAATTGTTCCGAGGAGATCAGCTCCGAGCGAACAGAGCAAAACAGACTCAGCAGCACAAGGCCAATAAGTACCAGCGAGCACGTTAACCATACCACGCAGCCGGCGAAAAATTGCAACACGACTAGCCAGACCACGCCTAGGATCAAAGCTCCCAAACCTCCGACTAGGAGAACCACCGAACGTGCAGCGTACATATCGTTCAGAAACCTTCCTAGAACCTGCAGGTTACCCTGTAGTTGACTGAGTAACGGGTTGGTCCCTCCGGTGGCCTCGACTTCCCACACCTCTTTTTGCGCTCGCTTAGTGTTACAGACAGTGTTGCATTTACCAGCTTCAAACAACTCCACGGTACAGGACGGATCGGCACCTTCAGGGTCAATGCAAACTTCTTCAAGTATAGTTTCGTTCGTAGATGCCACGGGTAGGCAACGGAAGAATGCAGGTTCAGTGTCTTGAGCGACCACCCAGCACGTTTCGCCACCGTATGTGCAAGTCATCGAACCCGCAGTGGGGCAGCTTTCCACACAGACACCAAAGAATTTAGCGCTTGTAGGGGATACTCCATTTGCTGCTGCTACTAGAAGATCTTCGTTCAGCCGTGGATACGTCGTAAATTTTGCGTTAGAGTAGTCTCCGTCGCCGCAAACATTGCCATTGTAGTCTTTCCCGTAAAGAAGGCTGTTTAATACACAACGGAAATCGTAAGAA
Organism: Phytophthora sansomeana; assembly: GCA_032158285.1. Lineage (NCBI taxonomy): Eukaryota > Oomycota > Peronosporomycetes > Peronosporales > Peronosporaceae > Phytophthora > Phytophthora sansomeana. The sequence goes on from JAPDHH010000200.1 coordinate 1,025,164, forward strand.
CTCCACATATGCAGTATGGAGTTGCTAGCGTTGTAAGTCTACCTCAGAGGTTCCCCGGTTTGGAGAGCAACAATAGCAATCGCAATCTAAGAATCAAAGCACACACATCAACATTAGAACACAAGAAGCTCGTCTTTATAAGGTTGTGAAGGAAACAATTTCATACTGACCATCCCAATCCAGTAAACAGCGAACATGAGGCAGCAAAATCCATCTCGACACCTACCAAACGCGTAAACGCGAACTGCATGGTTAGTGATCATGTATCGACCAGTTCAATCTGCTTTTTTCTTACTTGCGTTGAGCTTTCGAAGCGAATGCACTTCTAGAATCTGCAGCGTCCTCCTTTTCAGCAATATCACCGGGGCTCGTACAGCATCCAGCCATACTGCAGCCCACCTCACCACTCTGTTTGGTTTATGATGCGAGAACTATTGGAAGTGCCAAATCAAGCTCAGTATTATGTAGCAATGTCGCGTGTGAAGAAACTGCTCGCAGTGTAAATAGCTGCTTGATCACCTTCACATTGTGCACTGCCACGGGTGGTGAATGAACAAAGTTGATGTCGCCCGAGACAGATGCCGACGACCATGTACCTCTTGAATTCTTGCTAGGAGCACGCGTCAAATATTACTTTCCAGAATCATCCAGCACCAGTGCTCACAGGCGCAGCGGTAAGGTGCGAACATGGTTGTCTATGTGGCTGCATCATTCGGCAAAACTAATTCTCATTTTGTTGAAGGCAAAATGTATCTTGGCATCGTCAACACATCCACGCAAGCGTGAACAACAAGCTCGACATTTATTGCGCCGCGTCTTGGAGCACGACATTCCATGTTCAGTTGATGGTCCGTCAGAGATATCAATTACAGAAACACAACCCAAAAACTCGGCAGTGTTGAAAGCTCTAACAGACGCTGTTTCAGCATCGATCCTTGATGAAGAAATTATCTCCGACCCTGATAGCTTTCAACTATCTTTTGATAATGCCCGCGGAAGTCCTGCTCGAACCAAAACTTTGCAGCAAATGCGAGAAAATGATATACAGCGTCAGCAGCAACGAGACAGCAGCTTTCACGGCTACGAGCAAAACCAGAGATCATTTTTGGATGTCAGTGGGGCTGCCGCTCGCATTCCACGTACGACAACTAGGCAGCTTCGGGATCTCAAATTGAATGTGGGAAAAGCGAAAAAGAAACTTGAAGACGAGAGAAAACAAGAGTTAGTCGAAATCTTGCAGGAACAACAAGCGTACACGCGAACAGCGCTTCACCAGCACCAGCAACTTTCGTTGTCACTGCATCAGCAAAAACACCCTCACACTGTTTCAACACAAGTGTTAGCTCTTGGTAGCATAAAAGCCGATAGGGACAACGAGAATGAAGAGCGAAAAGCTACAATGGCCCCCTTTCAGCTTCCTGACTCCTACTATGAGCACAAGCTGCTGGACAGGATGGAGCACCCACAGCGACCCATTTTGACCACGTTCAACATCGACGCACGAGAGCTGTTTGCACCTCTTTCAGATTCGAACAACCATGAAGAAGTGCTGGCCACAACCAATGATGAAGACTTCCTGGGTAGCTCCAACACAGACGATGACAACGACCAGATCCGAAGACGTTTGGGTGACAGACAACGCGAGGTATTTGCCAGTACTGCTGCCAACGGACTGTTCCTCGGAGGGGGCTTCATCTCAAAGAAATCAAAAGACAAGTATGCGAAGAAAACCGAAGTCAACTCCTCTCTCAGCAACAACCGTCGCGCTCAAGCTGCAACCGAGCGTGAGTTCCTGGAAGCCGTGCTCGATGCACAGAGCGCCCCCATTCTGCCATTAGCCGAAGCCAACAAACCTGCACTGCGTCGTCGTGACGCCAGTGCTGGTCGTCGCCATCTCAAACACCACAAGTCTCCTGACAAACACTAACACTCAACCAGTAAACAGTTCAACAATCCTCCTCTATTCTCCACCACCCTCACTGCTTGGTCTCCGTTGCCATGATAGGCGAACCCTTCAGACTCGTCTCACGCAGGGGGCGACATCTCACCGCTGTCCCGTAGCAGATCACTGAGCAATGCATGCCGAACACCAGACGGTTCATGGTCGTGTTGGAATCGAAGCGCACATTGATCACGGCCGTGGCCCCTTGAGCTTTGGCCGCGTACTGCACTCGATGCACCGCCTCGGCCATCGTCTCGTTCATCAACGACGTGTAGGACGCCGCCTCTCCTGCATAATTACAATAAAAAACAGCAATAAACTCCCCATTAAACCTTTGCAACACTACGTTCTTGTGGATCTACAGACGTCGTACCTCCCAACGAGCCCCGCCAGAGCCACGTACATGTCACTGATGACGGACTTGGAGCGCACAGCGACGGCCGAGACCATCCCGTACTCTTCCAGCACTTCTCGACCTTTAATGTGGTCCCCTACGACCCAAAAAGCATGAAAAAACGTCAAGTTTAAACGAATAAAAGGAGGGGTTCTAGGCTTTATTGCACGTCCTACGCGTGGTGAAGTACAGCGACTCGGCGCGTGGTACAGTGTCGGTGCCCCCTGCGGTGGTGGCGAAGGCGCGGCGAGGCGTCACACGCTGCACGCGACGTGCTACGCGCCCCAGCATCGTTGGAATCTGATTGCCGAATGGAAATTGGGGACTGGAATGATGGTACCCTCCAAGGCGGGTCTTCCCTCCTATAGAAGAGGTTTAGATAATATTATAGATGTCGTCTCGCCTCTATGGCTACTGTTAGCTGTTTAGAACTCTGACTGCCGACGGCGATGACGGAGCTGGAGTGGAGATCTATGAGATGAATTGGTGTTGGAGCTTGTTCTTGAAGAGCTGGAGACTCGTTGCTATGGAGAATACGCAAGAGAAAATGTGAGTATTTCATGGTTTTCCAACATGGTTCATATCATACAAGTACAAATTCTCACCTTTGTCGAGGACACTCGATATGGTTCAGCTGGAGAGTTTCCAGGTTCTACGTCATCGTTCTGATCGTCGAAGTCGGTATCAATTTCAGGTGACTGATGCTGAAGCTCCGAAGTTGCTTCGTCGTCTTCACTGTCTTGTATAGGTGTCATGAGCGCTACCTCCTCAACACCACCGTCGGTCTCGTTGCCATCCCACTCGTCACTGTCATCCTGACTATCCGCCATCGCTCTGGCTCGTTGCTGAGCCAACAACAGAGCTCGTTGGTTTCTCCGTTTCCGACGATTTTCAAACCACCTCTTGCGACGATTGATACTGTACACGCGAAGCACAACGCTTGCAACGAGAAACATGATCCCCACCAGCAGAAGGATCCCATCCAACGACATTCCAAATCTGCTTTGTGGTGGTTTGGCAATGACATCCACCTTTGGCACAGGCTCAACAGAAACGAACACCTTGTTTTCGACCTCCGGTAGCGGTACCACAGCAACTTCCTGTGCAGGTTCGACATTGACCTGCTCGATGTAGATTTGGGGAGCGGGTTCAATAGGACCTGCGATGTCGATCTCTTGAGGCTCGACAATCACTTCGACAATTGGCAGAGGGGAAGCCACGGTTTCCTGATCCACATCCCATTCAGTTTGCTTGGATTTAACTGGTACATCCCTGAGTTGGACCGATGTTTCCGCTGAGGTAGCAACTTCTTCAACCGCTGGTGGGGCTAGCACAATACCCTGATCCTGAATTTGCTCGTCGTCAAGCGGTGGGGTGTATACGTGATTATCCTGGGGAAACTGGGTATCAGAAGGGGAAGCTGTCCTCGACTCGTGCTCACGTTCATTCAACTCGCTTTGGGGCGGTTCTTTGGTGGGTTCTTGGACTATAGTTGCCTCCGGTTCATTCTCCGTGTCAATGTCACTTCCAGCTACTGCTCTATTGTCATCTTCGTTGAAGATCTGAACTGTTACCACTTCTTGCAGCAGAGACTGCATCGACTCTCGCTCTTTTTCCACTAGTTCATGTGTTACATGTAGAACGTGGCGACGCAGCTCTTGCATTTCAGTAGTGAGCATGTCTTGGCGATCAATCCGCATCCTATTCATGTGGCGTTGCAGCTCAGTTAAGACCGTCTGCGACTTCACCTCCATCTCCGCGGTTGAATGCTGGAAACTTTCCAGCTCCTGTTGTAACGCACTTACTCTGTCATGCATACGCTTCTGCTCAGCCTTCGACAGTGTGAAAGGGGTGTTTTTCGAGAACAAACCCATCAGGCTCATCAACTCCTCAATGAAAAACCCACCCATTCCAATCATCAAACAGCTCGCCACCACGATCATACTCCACAGCGGAACCTCTGCAGTAGACGAAACGACTGCTTTCCCGGCTTTCGTATTACCCATAGAGGCTTCAGTATTCGAGAATTGCTTTCGGTCACCACCACCACTAGAACCATTGTAGTGTTTATCATCACCTGCAACGAGGTCACCATCGATAGGATCGGTTTCAGATGATTTCTCCATAGACGCCAGCATCTCAGCAATTGTCTGTGTCGAGGTTGGTGCTGTTGCTCCTGTAGCACGCGAGCCAATGTCACTATGCTGCGCTGTAGATAGTTCACTCGTCAGCATCCCTTCGTTGCCGACACCAGTCTTTCGAGGAAACCTGAATCGCTCATTTCCATCTTCGTAGCAGGAGCTTCCGGGCGAATTAGATCTGCTACGCGAGAAAACTTCCGGAAAACTACTTGTTGAGTACACCTCCGGCTGCTCGGGGTGGTTCTGCTGGTTCGTCTTGGCCCGCGCAGCCTTGGTGCCGTAAAATAAATCATCCCATAACGCTTCATTATCTTCCTCTCGTGCGGCCTTTTCCAGTAACCTGTCGGCTTGAGCCGCATCTTCCTCCTCCCACCTCCTCACCATACTCTCATTGAGATCGTCCTGGTTGGATTTCATAGCCGTCGTGCGCCACCTGTCCGGGGTCTTCATCTGATCATACCGCATCGGATTCCGTGGCGAAGGGGCAGCCGTCGCCACGAACCGCGTCGCCGTCGGCGCTTTGATCCTGGAAAAGGCCAAATTCTGTCGGAATTCCGACGTCGAGCTGTTCAGCGCCGACTCTCGGGGCCTCACGGGCGAGTAAAAGTCTCCTGCAGCATTGAGTTTCTGTCCTGTAGGTCGTAGAGTGACGTTCTTGGCTGGGTTATTAGGAGGTGCGAGTGGCCGCAGCTTGTGGTCCTCAGGACGCCGCAAAGGTGGCAAGACGGACGGATACCTGAGTCTGGACACTGGTTGCTCGTTCTGATTGGACTTAGCCACTTCTCTCTCCTCTCTCTCCATGATAAGAGACATCAGAGCGTCCTCTTCCGGGTCGTGGTGCAGTAAACGCGGTCTCCGAGCGGTTGGTTGGCGGTCCACGGAGCTCTCGAAGCCTAAAGAGGACGCGGGGGACGGTGCGGCCATGCGCATGAGACGCTGCTGCACCTCCCTAAGACGCCGCTGGTCCTGCTGCAATTGCCACTTGAGCAGCGCGTTGCAAACTGGGCGGCGGTTGCGAGTGTCATGGCGAGACGCCATGGTCGGAAGTGTCGAAAGCGGATTTGACCGTTTTCGAATAGGTTTCAATACTGAAGGCAAGACATTTGGGCTTCCCGCCAAAAAAACGGATGAGAAAGTGGTTTGGAGCTCGTCACGCGAGACTCGCGTCATGCTGAGGGTGTTTCAACGTAGTGGTTGGTTATAGGGAAGAATGGTTCATATCAAAACTGCATGGCTCGATTCATTATCGGTTGGTTGATTAGCTGGTAGTCACTTGCTTCTTAGACTTTTTGTGCTCGCTGCTTGTGTTTTCGATCTAAAATACACCCGCGGACCTGCAGCAGCACGTCGTCAACATAAAAACCCAGGTAGTAGGGGGTGGAGTTTCCTTCGTTCCGTGAGGGCGGGCCCTCGGTGGGGGGCGTCACCATTGCCTTCGTTTCCCACCAAGGCCTCACGGTTTAAAAAAAACGCCGGTTCGGGTCTGCTGCGGCCTCGTTGTTGCTGCTGCTTCCTCTCCGCTCACCCACGAAGCACTCGGCGTACTCGTCGCGGGTCGTCACTGACAGGATCTCGCCCATCTTGCGTTTGAACCGCTCGCAATACGCAGCAGGAGGAATCGCCGACAGACCATCGGCGTCCTTTGCCAGTAGCTTCGTCTTGGCGAAGCGTTCCAGTTTCTTGTCCATGTTCCACGTCTGCAGGATGTCGATGAGTCCGAAGTAGTAGATCGATGGACCAACAACCGTGTTAGCCCGGCGTGTTCCAGTTGCAACACGCGGAAGATGAGTTCGAGGCTTGGAGTCCCGGATCGGAGGAGCACTTGATCCTTCGCGACCGCCGTGGTTCATTATCGAGTTGTTGATGGTACGGCGTCTTGTCCCGACTGCGTCTTTGGGCGGAACAACCGGGGACTCTTCCTCCAGATCCGGATTCACCATGTACTCCACATTGTGAATGCCCAGCAGGAGAGAGTAGTCCATGATTCCCAGACGCGACAAAAAGTTGGCATCCTTTACAACCTGGTCGTACAGCTCCTCAGCTACCTTAGGATCGAGTCGAACCTTGGCCGTCAAGTCGTTGTCCTTAAGAATCACATTAGGTTCGTGACGACCAACCCGTGCGCGGCAGTTCTCAGCGTCCGTTGAGCCAAAAACATATTTTGCATTGCAGTGACGGCACGTGACACGCTTTCCCTTGGAAGGGTGCTTGGCACTGCGGTTCACCCAGGACCCCTTGATGTCGTAGCGACGGTGAATCACCTTTTCAGTGCTGAACAGGTTGGCCATCACCACGAAATTAAACGTATTGCCGTATAATCGAATCGCGTGGCATCCATAGAATCGCGTCAAAAGGCTGTCTGGGTTTGTAAGTAAGAAAGATGCGTACTCTGCAGCCACCGAACGCAAAAACACAGATTCCTCGTCACTCATACTCTTCACAATCAGCTGCTGATCGTGCGAGAAGAACATGAAGGCGCCACTGGCACCTTCACTCAGACGTTCCTTTGTGGTTCGGCTCAGGCTTTCGATGTACTGGTTCGTGTCGATGCCGAAGTGTTCACGGATAGTTTGGAAAGTGTGGGGGCAGTAGTCAATAAATAACGTGCCCTTCCCAAGTGCAGCCTTCGGGCGGGTACGGATCATGTACTCGTCAACACCAAGTGATCCACGGTTGTCCTCAGTGCCTTGAGGCTGCAAATACAACTCTTGCTGATTGGCTCCAGGGGGTAAGTGTTGAGTGTCACGCACGGCCTGAATAATACCTGTCGTAGTGTAATATAACACCTCGCAACGGAGAGCAAGGTTCACTTGCGGGCTGAGATCCACATCCACATCGACGTCCGTCTTCTTCCCCTTGCCTTTCTTTAAAGCATCGTGGAAATCGTTCATTTGGAACCAGACCACGAAATCAAAGTAACCCTTACACGTGATCATAAAGTTCATCATTTGCTCCACCCAGCTGGATCGCTCGTCTCCTTGAACCAAGAACGGGACGTAGATACAAAATGAAAGTCCCCAGTAAATGATAATGGCGATCACATAGCTACAGACATGCAGATCGACAGCAAAATTGTAAGCACCAAGTTACGGGATTAAGGGAGTCAAGATTACGTACATCGTAACCGAGTGAAGCACGCGAAGACGCATGCGCAATGTCTCCGACAGACCGGAGTTCAATCGTCTGTACGCCCAGTAAATAACCCTATGAATACAAAATGTCCATAAAGGTAGCAACGGTTAGCAAACGTCATAATTGACTCGAGTTGAGCGGGCCATCGGGAACGTACGTGATAGCGTAGACCCAGTACAGAATGAGCCAAATGTAAAATAGCAGCCATGACCTGATCGTACACAAAATATAAGGTGTCAAGTCAAACTGTCTTCCCCATCACCAGCAGCGGCCACCATTAAAAACAAGTGCGCAAACGTACTGAAAGTTGAGGTTCCAGAGATTTCCTGTGTCGCTTGAGCCGGAGCTTTCACTGTCATCATGGCGCAACTTGCTTTTGCTCGCTGTCCAGCAGTATCCAAACTCGGATTCACCAGCAAAGTCCGGGATCGACACCAGCAAAATGCACGTGATGAGACCTAAAAGTGCATCGATCCATCTAGTTAGCACGAGTACATTGGACTGCTTTAAATCATCCACAATAAATACCTGTAACCCACACGAAGCCGTGGTAGCGACGAACATTGATCTTGTAGTCGGTGAACGGACTCTGCAGTGACGACAGCATATCGATGGCCATGACGAAGAACCAGCTCTCAGACGTCCACAGGAAAAACTGCGTAAGCGCTGCTGTAGCCGTGCACGACGCCCCCGTGAGCGTTTTCGAGCAGTCACCATTGCCGCACTTGTACAGCTCCGTAATGAGCAACACCGCCACGAGACAAATATCGCAGATACTTCTGAAAAAGATGATGGGATTCGGGTGTTTCCGCCAGGTCGGGCGAGTCAGGAACGTGTAGAGCACTGCAGAGCAGCAGAACAATGTGATCACACTCCCAGCAACAAGTCCGACCGAAGCGTCGGCGTCGTTGTCCGCGAAGGCGATGGTCAGTCCCGCGCCACAAATGAAAATGAAGAACATGAAAGCCTGGATCTTGTAGTTGTTGGCCCAGTGGATGGTGTTCTCGACCTTGATCTTGGCGTGGAACCAGCCAATGCCTTCATTCGGTCCTCCCTGGATCTTGTCAGTCACGTAGCTGCCGTTGTCGAAACTGTCTTCGGAGCTCTCATCTACAGAACGCATTTGTTTAGAGTCTCGAGGGGACTTCTTCAGCTCAATGGGAGTTTTCATGGACGAGTAGCCATTACTACCACAATAAAAACAACAACAACAAACACCAGTCAATAACCTCATACACACCTCCACCCTCTTCCTAGCATCACGTACCCTGCTTCTAGCATCCCATTGGGGAATCCCTGCGCGTTCGGAGCACTGTCCGTTCGTACGTAGTAGGGCATGTCGCTGCCTGGCATTTGGCGCTCCAAGTCTGCGTCGTTTGAGCGGTCGAGCTGCTGCAGTCGCGGCTGCTGCGGAGGTGGCGGCGGCGGCGCGTGCGGCCGATGGGACTGTTTGCGTCCAGGGCGTCCGGAGCTCGAGGGGCCGCTGTAGACTGGCTGGCGCTCCGACACGCGGAAGCCGTCGCTGTCTCTGCTGGCCATGGGCGACGCGTGGGTGCTGTACTGTAGGCTGCGCTAAGGCCTGGCGACGTGTGTAGCGTTGGCTGGGGCCTTTCCCGTCGTCGTCGAGCTGCGGCGTCGGCGCTTCCTGCCGCTCGTCTCTTTCGTCAAGTGAAGGAGCCAGCGCCGGTTATGGAGTTCTGGTTGCACGAAGGTTGCGCAAGTTGAATTGTGGGCATAGAAAAGGCGGGGCTCGATTTTTTCCCTGCTCCCACAATCCGAGCACCGGCAGAGAGGAGGACGAGCTCCAGTGCGATACATAGTAGCGGTCGTTGGCGACGGCCATTTGTACACATGCGCACTGGGCTCGAGGCATAACGTTAAGTGGTTGGAGGCTTCACGTCGTGCGACGCAACGCCGAGTCATGAAAAAACGACTTAGCATAAGCGTCCCACGGTGGAATTAAGGTAGGTTCACTACAAATTAGCATGACAGTTATCAATACTCTGCAACAGCACCACCTCCCTCGCACCCTTTATTCCACCCTTAAAATGTAGCTTAATGAACTTGGTGTACAAGCGTACATAACGCAAAATTTCTCGTTCTGAACCGAAATATCGCGGCTGCAGCGATCCAGTCGTTTTGGAGATCCGTCCCCCGCTCGCCGCTCGTCATTCTCTTTCTTCCCCGAGTGTCAACATGGTGCGGACCTGTTGCTAGTGCTACGAAGCAAGCGTTAGGAGACTCACCTGTTGTTTGTATGCGTTGCCATGAGCAGAAGCTCTACACGTACCCCGGAAACTACCGCGTCTTCAAGGTGCTCATCGCCGCCGAGTACAACGGCATCGACATTGAGCTGCCGGCCTTTGACATGGCCAAGGACCTCAAGTCCGCCGTCTTCAAGGCCAAGACCCCGGCTGGCAAGGTCCCGATCCTCGAGACAGACGAGGGCTGCATCTTCGAGAGCGGCGCCATCGCCCGCTACGTCGCCCGTCTGCGTCAGGACACTGGTCTGTACGGCAAGACGTTCTTCGAGTCTGGCCAGGTGGACGCCTGGATCGACTTCTCTGCTTACGAGCTGGAGGTCCCCCTTGAGGTGTGGGTGCACCCCGTTCTGGGCATCGGCAAGTTCAACGCTGCCGCTTCCACTAAGGCCAAGGCTGACGTGAAGAAGGCTTTCCAGACTCTGGAGAACCACCTGCACCTCCGCACTTACCTCGTGGGCGAGCAGGTGACGCTGGCTGACATCGTTGTCGCCTCGGCCCTTGTGTACCCGTTCAAGTTCGTGCTGGACAAGGAGTTCCGCAAGCCGTACTCGGCCGTGAACCGTTGGTTCTCGACGCTGGTGAACCAGCCTGAGTTCCAGGCTGTGGTGGGCGACGTGCCGCTCATTGATGTTGCCCTGACCGCCGAGGGCGACAACTCCGGCAAGAAGGCCGTGAAGAAGGACGCGCCGAAGAAGGAGAAGGCCGCCCCCCAGGAGGAGGCCCCGAAGCCCAAGAAGGTGGAGCACCCGCTGGCCGTGCTGAACCGCGAGAAGCCGGCCTCGATGTCCCTGGACGCGTGGAAGGTGCAGTACTCGAACACGAAGAACCTGGCGGACGCCATGACGTGGTTCTGGGAGCACCTGGACAAGGAGGGCTACTCGCTGTGGTTCTGCGACTACAACTACAACAAGGAGAACACCAAGATGTTCATGACGTGCAACGCCGTGGGCGGCTTCCTGCAGCGCTCGGAGGCGATGCGCAAGTACGCGTTCGGCGTGATGGACGTGTGCGGTGCCGAGGGCTCGGAGATCATCATCACGGGCTGCTGGCTGTTCCGTGGCGACTCGGAGAAGCACATGATCGAGGCCAACCCGGACGCTGAGTACTACACGTGGACGAAGGCGGAGCTGAACGACGAGACGAAGGCTCGCGTGGCGGCGTACTGGTGCAACGAGGACGAGCTGGAGGGTAAGCCCATCGCCGACTCCAAGGTGTTCAAGTAAGCAAGCCGCTCGTTCAAGTGTCTTAGCTTGTCGTCAAGCCTCGGCAGTAGTTATGTCGTGTTAGTTTTCTGCGGCGTCGTGGCTGCTGCGTTTGGTTGCAGGGGAACAAAGATAATATACTACTAGGAGCAGAAGCTCTTGGGAATAATTATGTACGATGTTGTCTAAAGTTGTTTTCAACGCTGTCGCCAACATCCTGTAGGATGCTAATAAGCCAGTCTCAAATTTCTTAAAACTAAACATGAAGTCCACGCAGACAATCGAATCAGACTACTACATGTACTACTTGTTCCACGTTGCTGGTGAAAATTCAAGGCAACGACTGCACAGATAGACGCTGTGGATGCTGCAAGTGGGGGAGCAATTCTGCGCGGCGTTGACGAAGCAAACTCTCACTTTGCTGACTTTTCACCTTGTGCTTGTGGTCGGTGATATCATCATGGCGAGTGCGTTGCTTGTCATTTCTTTGATGAATTCGTGCTTATTCATCGTCTACGTGTTGGTGGTAAATTACCAGCATTATCACTGGTAATGCTGTGTGCCCCGTTCGAGCTGGTTTCAAAACTACCTGACCGCCTCGTGTGTCTTAAAAATTAGGCTACGTCGTGGGCCAGTGGCGGCAATATGGACGGTATTGCTACTACAGATCCAAGTTCAGATTTGGATAAAGCTTGTATCACATGATCCTAATCCTGGGCTGCTGCAGTATCAGAATTTGGATTAAGGATCTGATACGTGTATATGATATCCCGTGATATTCAATTTATTGCGATATCGTCTAGCCTGTTTTCATTTAGAGTGCTGTATTCGCCGTAGTTGGCTTTTACCAGGCACATCAGTTCTGCTCTACTATCATCGTCTAGACGAGTACGTAGTTCGTTGAGAACAAAGCCACTTTTAGGCTGAAATATGTCTCGCACTGCAGTTGAAAGCGGTTTGCCAACGGTAAAATAGCAATAGCTGGGAAATCAATTGCTCCTATCCGGATAGGTCAAATCACTCTCTAAACCACCCAAGGGCATCAATTTCTCGAAATAGTCTGAGGCAGGCGCCACACCCCCATGCCTGAATAGTGATTTCTTGTGACGTATTCGACGTCTTTTATTCTTCTTTTGTCAAACCTAATGGTTGGCCAATCATTCATTGTAAGTACATTTAGGTAGATGCTTGAAGGTTGAACTACAATGTCAACTATAGCAGCTAGTTGCCGCCAGCAACTAGCTAGCTCACAACAGTGAACCACTTTTGCTTGTGCGTAATATATCACAGTTCGGGTGAGAACATGCCAGCAACGGCCAATTTAGACGGGTTGATCTTGGCGAATGACTCTCGAAATAGGTCTTCCGAGAATTGTTTCGGTATCTAATCTGGGATCAATTAGGATCAACCTAATGCTATCCTCGGGTCTCTACTCCTGATCCCGAGGTTTGAGCGGTATCACCTAATACATAATACTAGGATTGACTCATACTGTATCAATGTATTACTGGGTATCAGTTGCCAATACGAACCCCTGCGTGGCACAATCAGGAAGAGCACGACGGTCGTGCTCTTCCTGATTTTGACGGCGTCGTTGACTTTTTCATCACGTACACGTTCTACGGACCCTGGATCTGTGCCGTCGCTGATGGCGTTGGGTGGTATGTTTTCCCCATCTCGTTGCTGTGATGAAGTCAGTGGTGAAAGCAGACGCCCGTCTCGTGAACTTCATCTGGACTGCGATATTGATCTCTTCACAAGACCTGGAGCCTGAAAAGTGTGCTGCACAGCTTGACACGAACAACGAATTCAACAACGATGCATATCTACCAGTCTTTGACATGACCAGATTTGGTTGGGTGGCGAAGTTCTACTTAGTGTACTCCCTGTACACTGACAGTTACCTAACTATACTGTTAGAAATCAGTTAGTTAGTGTATAGTAAATTTTGGTAACATGTTAGTACCGAACGAGCATTAGCGTTTTTTAGAGCACATCCAGGATGGAGACCTCCGAATCGAGGTCATTGACAAGTTTGATTAATGAGAGCTTAAAGCAGCTGACGAGCGTCGACCGAGTGGGTAACATAGTTCCACACACGGTCGCCCAGACCTTAACTGAAGAGGAAGACGCGGAAGGCGCTTCCTGTGTGGGTAACACAGTTCCACACGCGGTCGCCCAGACCTTAACTGAAGAGGAAGGCGCGAAAGGCGCTTCCTGTGTGGGTAACACAGTTCCATACGCGGTCGCCCAGACCTTAACTGAAGGGGGAGACGCGGAAGGCGCTTCCTGTGTGGGTAACAAAGTTCCACACGGAGTTGTGAATGCTCCCGATGTCCCTAGTGAGACATCACATGACGTGGGTAACGAAGTGCCACGTCACGGTCGCCGTCGACGACACCGCCGCCGCCGCAAGTCGAGTCTGAACGCTGTTCAGACTGAAGTCGCTGTTAGCGACTCGGAGCCCAGTGCCCGGGCTCCTCAGACGCGGCCGGTCGAAGAGTGTTATCACATCTTCGACGGCGTGACCGGTATGCCAGTCAAGGCAACAGGCATCCACTTGGAGCCACTGCCGGAGGTGTCAGAGTTGCTGAACCTCGAAGAGATGGCGACAGAAGACTTTCTGGCCGATCTCAAGGTTGGCAAGATCGCAGAGCTGGTTCTCCTTAAGCCGGAAACCACTCTGGAGGAGATGAACTCCTCCTCTGTCCTGGACGAGGACGCCCTCGAAGAGATGAGGAAGCGACGCGAAGCGCGCTTGGGTTCTGAGATTCTCAAGAACCCTAAGGATCCGGTGTATCCTTTGGTGAAGGAGTACGAGGACGTGGTGTCAAAGGACCCACCGTCACAACTCCCACCAGATCGAGGAGTTCGGCACGAGATTGATCTCGTGCCTGGCACAAAGTACTGTGTCACGAGGCAATGGCCTCTACCGCGCGAACAGTGCGAGGTCATTGATGCCTTCTTCGCCGCGAAGGCGAAGGCAGGCATGGTGCGGGAGTCGAAGTCCTCGCACTCGACGCCAACCTTCTGCGTTCGGAAACCGAACGGGAAGTGGCGTCTGGTTCACGCTTACAACAAGCTGAACAGCGCTACGGTGCCGGCCCAGACACCAATCCCACGAAAGGATGTGTTGTTGAACAACATGGCCGGCTGCGAGCTGTACAGCGCTCTGGATCTGGTGGACGGATACTACCAGATCCTGATGCGTGAGAGCGACATCCCGCTCACCGCAGTGAGCCCTCCAAGCGGTATGCTTTGGGAGTGGCTCGTCATGCCACAGGGTCTGTCCAATGCCCCAGCGACGTTCAATCGCTTGGTCACGCAGTTGTTCAGACCGCTCCGTGCGTTTGCACAGACGTACGTCGACGATATATTCGTCCATAGCCGTGCCGAGGATGGCAAGACGGCTATGGAGGTGCACATCGAGCACCTCCGTCGAGTGCTGGAGGTCATGAGAGCCAACAAGCTCTATGCCAACATCGACAAGTGCGTCTTCGCGTCACCAGAGATCAAGGTTCTCGGTTGCTTCGTCAGCAACGACGGTGTTCGGGCCGACCCAGAGAAGGTCAAAGCCATCGCGGCTTGGCCCACGACCAGATCCCAGAAGGCTCTTCGGAAGTGGTTGGGCTTGGCCAACTACCTGCACAAGTACAGTGCGGGGTACGCGGGTCTGGCTAGACCCTTGTCAGACCTCCTGAAGAAGGACTCTGACTGGCACTGGGAGCGCCAACACCAGGATGCCTTTGATAGCATCAAGGCTAGCCTCCAGCAGGCGCCAGTCCTGGCACTGCCGGACGAGACGAAGCCGTTCAGCGTCGTCTGCGATGCCTCCGACTACGCCATCGGTTGTGCATTGCTGCAGAACGACGCGGACGGACACGAACGAGTCATCTCGTTCCAGTCCAGGCAGCTCAAGGCTGCCGAACGGAACTACCCCGTTCACGACAAGGAGCTCCTTGCCATGAAGTACGCCCTTGTGAAGTTCCGGGTGCATCTTCTGGGCTCTAGGCCCTTTGTGATCTATACCGACCACGCATCCCTGCGAACGGCGACCAACTCGCCCCACTTATCGCAGCGGATGGCGAGGTGGTTGTCGTTCTTCGCGGAATACAACTCCGCGTCGAGTACAAGCCGGGCAAGCTCAACGTGCTTGCCGATGCGTTATCACGCAGGCCTGACTACGAGTTGGCCCACATCACGCGGGTGACAACGGATCTTTACGATCGGATACGCATGGCATATCGTGGCGACGAGTCTCTCGCGCCTCTGGTGCGGTTCATGGCCGCTGGGAAGGACGCCAAGTCGTCGTGGCTCTCGCCGCGACAGCGCTCCCGGCTCCACCGATACGAGTGGCAGGATGGCCTCCTCTACTATCGGGTGGAGCCCAATGAACCACCGCGCGTTGTCGTCCCGGACGACGAGGACATCAAGTTTGATATCCTCCAGGAGGCGCACGATGCGCCCTCCAGCGGACATCTCGGCCGCGAGAAGACCTTCTTGTCGGTCTCGCAGGCCTTTTGGTGGACCCACATGTACAAGTGGGTCGCACGCTATGTCAAGACATGCGAAACATGTCAGCGGGTGAAACCCGCGGGGCACGCCTCGGCCCCATTGCAGAGCTTGCCTATCCCGGCAGACTGCTGGAAGTCGATGAGCCTCGACTTCATCTTTGGCCTTCCGGCCGATGCGCACGGCAACACCGGTATTTTGGTGTTCGTGTGCCGTCTGAGCAAGATGGTACACCTTGCTCCGGTGCCGGACACGGTCACAGGTGAACATGCCGCTAGGCTGTTCGTAGACGGCGTCTTCCGCTATCATGGTCTGCCGGAGACGTTTGTCTCGGACCGTGACCCGCGGTTCACCGCTGCGTTCTGGAAAACGCTGTTCCAATTGCTTGGAACTAAGCTGCACATGTCCACAGCTGACCATCCTCAGACGGACGGTCAGACGGAGCGCGTCAATCGTGTGCTCGAAGACACTCTGCGCAGTATCTGCGCGGGAGCGCCACGTACGTGGTCGGAGCAGCTCCCTGTTGTTGAGTTCGCACTCAACAACTCAGTGCACGCGTCCACCGGGCTCACGCCGTTCTACCTGAACGGCTTTCGTAAACCCCGGGTGCCCCTCACTTTGCGTGGCGGCACCGACGACTCTATCTTAAGTGGGGGAGAGGCTCGGAAAGCCCTTTCCTCCCAGGTTGCTGAGTTGCAACCAGTTTCCTTGCGGAAACAAGTGGAGTCCTTCATGGACACACGGCTGAATGTCATCAGCAGGGTCCGCGACGCAATGGCGGCGGCCCAGGACAAACAAAAGGAGTACTCAGACAAACATGGAAGAGGAAACTTAAATGTGTATAATGTGGGAGAGTTAGTCCTACTCGACACTAAGAACCTACCGCTTGACGCTGTCAGCTCTGTCGGCAGCAACAAGCTGAAGCATCGCTTCATTGGCCCGTTCACGGTCCTGGCGAGGCATGGTGCAGCGTACACCATCGACCTGCCTAAGTCCATGAAGACGCACCCGACGTTTTACGTGGGGCGTCTCAAGCGGTATCACGATCCGCAGGGGCCGACTGCTCCCCAGGCGATCCATCCTCTTCGCGAGGAGGAGGTGCCAGCTCCTGAAAGCGAGAAGGAGGCTCGGGCGCCGACGAACGACCCCGTCCGTAATCCCAAGATTGGGAAACGGAAGACTCACGGCTCGAGTCATAAGCCGAAGGGGTCCCGTACGCGGCTGGATAAGCCTGGTACGCGCTGTAGCCGTACGACGTCGCAAACGCAGGAGCGTGCGACTGGGCGTACGCCTGACCATGCGGTGGAGCGTACGCCGGACCAGACGGCTGCGGATGCGCATACGTCTGCACCCGCGGCCGTCTCTCCAGATCCCCAACAGCCATTTGCAGCTGCTGGATCCGGCGATAGGCTTCGTCCATATCGGACGAATGGGCCCGACGGTCCACTCGATCCTGGAGCGCCGAGACGTTCCGGCCCAGCTGGGCCAGGCGGTCCTCAAGTCGAGCGAGGACCCCACGACTCCCAGACTCGGCGGCAGCAGCACCGCCAGTCCCGAGACCCAACGCGATCTCAAGGACAAGGACACGTTGTCGGAGGCGAGACACCTCTTCGTTCTCCGACGGAGGAACGGGCGGAGCACTTGGGCGAGAGGAGCGCCGCGGCGACGGGCTCCTCAGAGGTTCCTCGTACTCGTATTCGTACGAGGGCACCTCCTCCGCTTTTGGATCGGAACGGAGAGACCCACTTCCACGTGGAACGAGTCGTCCGGGAGCGACGCCTCCGTGGCCAGCGCCAACTCCTTGTGAAGTGGCGAGGCTACCCGGACTCCGAGAACTCGTGGGAGCCGATTGAACGGCTCCAGGCAGACTGCCCAAAGGCTGTCGCGATCTGGGTACAGAAGCGACGGCCGGTTCGTAAGTAGTTCGGGGTTTCTTACCCGAACGCAGTACGGGCGTGGCCGCAAACAGCCCGTACCCGCGCTCATCATGAGCGCTTGAAGCCCCGCGCTTCTGGAACTCCTTTGGCAGCAAGCGTTTGCTGACCAAATGAGCGAACTCAATTCGGAGATCGCGCTGGTCCAAGATGGAGGACAGCGTGCGTTCGTCCTTGAGCCCTCGAAGGTGCTCTTGTGAGTAGCCGCGGGGGGCTACCCACTGCCAGAAGAGATCCTCACTGGCAAGCCAAGTGGTGCACACCTCGGGTTGGACCCAAGGGTAACCCCAGACCGGAAAGAGGCCCCCACGGTTCTCGGGCTTCTTTCGGCGGGTCGTGAAATCCTTCAAAGGGATTCGGTGTTGTGCAAGGAGCACACACCTGGCCGCCTCGATGTTCTCGGTGAACAAAGCGACCTTCTGTACCAAGGCGCGTTCGTACGCGCCCTTGGAAGTGTGACCACCAATGAGTCCACGAGGAGCAACGAGTTGCTCCAAGTAAAGATCGGCCCCAGAGCCCTCCTCGGGTGGCCAGTATGACTGCGAGTGGGTGCCCCCGTCACCTACGGGTGCGGCACCGGGACCCGATGCCTGGGACGGCACCGGGTGCCCTTGTACTCGCCGGGCAGCTTGGAAATCTTCCTGCTGCCGATCGAGATCGTTAGAGATCTCTTGGGGCTCGTAGACAGCACCCTCCTCCTCGTCAGACGACGAATTGAAGAGGTCGCGGTAGAGCCCTCCAGTCTCCATTGCCTCACGGCGTGGAGACCTTGAAGCATTGCGCTTCTTCGCGCGTTTGGCCTCCTCCGCTGAGGCCTTAGCGGCTTGAGCCCGCTCTACACCTTCGGCAAGCGAAAGGTTCTTCGCTGGCGAACGAGGTTTCTCTTCCTCGTCGCCGCCTGCCGCAGGCGAACCTCTGGCCTCGTCGGCCGGGCTCTGTGGACGCTACGGCGTCCTGTTCTCGTGACCATCGTGGTCACTAGCGGGCGAACGCATGACGTCGTCGCTGTGCTCGCTGGGCAGGGGTGTTTGACCACCCTCGGAGTCCTCGGATAGCCCCAGGAACTCCTTCAGAGCCCTATCGTCACCGGGCTCCGGACTGTCGTCCCGGTGGACGAAGCGCGGGTTGGGTCGATCGTCCGGAGGGACATCCGGCATCCGACTGCGACGCGAGCTCGCGCTCGCGCTCGCTGGCACGTCACCACGAGAGGTGACTGCCTCAGAGGCCGCATCGTCGGCCTCCTTCTTGAGGGACGAGCCTTTGCCGCGAGGCTTAGTGCTCTTAGCCCGCTGCTTCGCAGCAGCAGGCTTAGCGCGCGCTTTCGCGCCGCGAGATGCTCCAGAACGGGGCATGCTCGCAGAGGTCGACGTGGAGACCAAGAAGAAGAGCGCTGTGTCGCTCACGGGCTCTAACGAGAATGAGCCGCCGCGTGGTTCGCCGCCGCGGCAAGTCGATATCAATCGACGAAGAGTGAAAGAGTGTGACTCGCTTTCACTCGTCCTGATTGGTCGGTAAACCGAACCTAAGTGGGGGAGGATGTAACGGGGCCCCACGAAGAGTGCCCTGTCACTAAGTGGAGGTCCTGTGGTGTGGACACACCACAGCTACGTCATCCACATCATGGGTACATGCCCTCAAAACCAACCAATAGGATAACATCTAGGAAACTCTATAGGTGACTTATATTTTGTATGTAGTTGGATTTAGAAACACCTATAAATACACTCAGTCTAAAAACCTACCTAATCTTGGTCAAGTGTCCCCTTAGGCCAGGGACTGTGAACTGCTTGTTCACTTGGAGTTTGTATACTCCTGAGCACACTTCCTCTGTGCAAGGTGCTGTGTGACCCCGTCACAAAAGGAGAGATATTTGGCCGATTGTTACAGCGATTACACGTTGTATACTGTATTGGAAGTGCGAAAGAGCCTTCATACATTCTTAACGCCGAGGTTTGACCTCAGCAGCCCCGTTTAAGCCTTGACCGGCCTGTACCCTTCATTCTGAGGGACAACGAGGGTTAGTGCGAAAGCACGAACGTACATCCTAGCCTCGCTCGTGCTAGTGGTGTATTGTATTTGGGTAGACCTACCACGGACTCTGTATACAAAGGACACATTCCAACCCGGTGTAAGGGATCGTTCCTGAGCCTTCAGGTCTGGTTCCAACATATTCGCCGACCTTTCGAGGGAAGCGTGTGTTGTTGGTGGGACTCATCCGACTAGGAAGAGAATTTCATCGTGTTCCTACACGACATGAACCATTGACTGCTCTTGCGTTTGGGGCCTCACTGGCGTCTTAAAACACGCGGCTGCCGTCACGGAAGGACTGGGAGCAAGCATAGCAAATATAAGATTCATCCATTTCAACGGTCAATTGTTCTCTCCACTACTCAAGATGTAGTTCGAGATATGCGAGTACGTAATTAATCGAAGCTCTTTTCGACGACTCCGAAGCTGAAGAAGGGATTCAAGCTGAAACCATTGTTAGGGAGGCAGCATGTTCTAGCTCCAACTTCGTAGCGAAGTCTTCAAGCGAGAACACTCTTTTCCAAGAGTTATATAACAATAGACTTCAATTTCCAGCAAACGCGAACTGCCGTCATTGCTTTAGGATGCAACAGGGAAATCCCGCACCTCGGGCCACGTACAAGAAGAAGATCTTCACGACGATGTAGACGAATAGGCAACAAGGCCCAGCAAGTCCAAGAAGCGTAAGCGCGCCATCACCATGAAGACGAAGATTAGTTTACGTCCGATAAACACTCTAATTCACCTCTCATTCACTAGTTTGGCGACGAGCATGGCCTCCTTCTTGGCGGTGGTGAGCATGGTCTCCTTCATGGTGGCGGCGGCATGGCTTACCTCACCGCCTATGCTTGCACTTGTGGGATTTCCAGGTGGTGTTATAATGGGGGTCGCCCGATAAACAACTCACATTCAGTATGGGCAATCTGCGAATCCCGGAGAGGGGGGGCTTCGCTCCAAAGAGGCACTACAGACATCCCTCCCGTTATGCGCGGTGGGGTTTGGAAAGCGATTTATAAGGGAGCAAAAGAACAGGTGGAGGATCCTATACGAACTAGAGGAATTGGGCTGGTAGCGCAATGCGTACGGCCAATTATCATGATATACTTTGTTTGGCAGGCTACTCGCCCGTTAAGCTTAGTCTAAAACCACCTTTCAAGGATGTTTCTCCGGCATTCTCGTTTTCCGCTACTGCAGGGAAGAACCCCATCAGTTCGGCTTTTTGGTGGCCGCGGTAGCCCCTTCACCCTCCGCGGGAAAACTTTGCTGCCGCGTCTCCAAACTAGCCGAACCCACGACCATTCTCGGGCACACCGCGCACGACGCCGACTAACTTCACCCTATTGACGGCCAGCCCATGACTCGTATCAATCGACCCGTATGCAATTCGGCAGCGTGGCTGTGTTCCTCTCTTCGAAGTCATCGCGCAGATCTCCTGCACCACGTCATCTGCAGCAGATAATGCTAGCACTCGTACGCGAACAGCTCCCTGATGCGGTCGCAACGCCCTAGACGATTTCGATGTTTATACCCAGATTCAGCACTGTGTACATCATGACAACATCGAGCTGGCTGCATCCGGGCACTGGCAAGCGGCCGCCTTGCAAGGTGGCACCACGCTCCCAGAAACAGCGGAGAAGGTCAACTCACCTGCTCTGCCAACGGCACTACCGTCGCTGTGATGGATATGCACGGCGAGTTGGAGCTAGAGAAGAGCTGCTTACATGTGGTACAGTATGACGCGCATTAAACGAACCATGCACGCAGCAGCGTTAATAGTATTAAAGAAAGACACGAATGCTAGTGTCCAATACGTTGATGCATTTCGTACAAAGCCAACAAATCTCGATTTTCAGCCTTGCATGAAACCTGCTACAATTAATACTCTAACTAAACCGATACATTTATTATGAAAATACCTCTTTACTTCAATAGTCTCGTAAACTGCATGTGAATTTGGAAAAATATTATATCATTCATTTGATCTATGTATGCATGATATTTGTGTGCAACACTCAATGGTGGTTATCGAATTAATCCCTATTGGGCTGTACGTACACTTCGTTCCGAAGCACTACCAGTAATATTGATATATACTAACATATATGACAGGGTATGGAGAGGAAGAGGTGCGCAGAATGGGAGGGACGCCAGCAAGATGACGGGATTGCAATAACGCGTCCCACGATTGCCTATAACGCCAACATCGTTGATACGGTCGATAACGTCAATCGTGTCGAGCAATTCCAACCAACATGTCGCAGACTAGACTACATGTACTACAGAGGTGCTGTAGTGCTTACTTCGCTTTGACCAAATAAACTTCGGCCATTTTTCAGGAACTCCCCCGCGTGTTTTTCAATCCCTCAGACAGTATACGGGTATTTCCCAAGTGAGACCCAAAGGATGTCGCCCATGGTGGCCCCACCCCGCTCCGATTGCCTCATGTCTATAGCGCGCGACGAAATCTAATCCTGAAGTTTCGTTACCTGTTTACAGTCTACCTTACCTGGTAACTGAACGCTATTAGTCCTTCTGTGCAACAGTCAGTCTCACTTCTTCTTTTTCCCTCTTCCGCTCAAGTCTACTTCCACCCCCGCGCTCACCTATACACCAAATTGCCATCATGGCGACTAAGGGGGTTTACGTCTTGTACTCGTATTGGCGCAGCAGCTGCTCGTGGCGCGTCCGCATCGCGCTGGAGTGGAAAGGAATTCCATTCGAGTACCGCGCCGTGCACTTGCTCAATGGCAATGGTGAACAGTTCCAGGATGAGTACACAAAGCTCAACCCGAACCAGGTACCAACGATTTCTTATTGATACAATGAATTTCATTAACATCATTTCCCCTATTTGGGGTTACTATGACATAGCGAGTGCCGACGCTCGTGGTGGACGGCCATGTTCTGCCGCAGTCCGGTGCCATCCTCGAGTTCCTGGAGGAGATTCACCCACACAAGCCACTGCTGCCTAAAGACCCATTCGCTCGTGCCCAGGTGCGCAACTTGTGTGCCATTATTGGGTCCGACATCCAGCCGGTCCAGAGTCTGACGATGCAGATGAAGGTGAGCAGGTACTT
This sequence comes from Phytophthora sansomeana, assembly GCA_032158285.1. Classification (NCBI taxonomy): domain Eukaryota; phylum Oomycota; class Peronosporomycetes; order Peronosporales; family Peronosporaceae; genus Phytophthora; species Phytophthora sansomeana. Next base: position 1,047,790 of record JAPDHH010000200.1, read on the forward strand.
GGGAGGGGTTTGGTCACGTGCCTACTAAGTAATTGTGTTATTGTGTTGTATTTGCAGGTAGTGGAGAACCTCCCGGAAGGGCAACGAGCTGCCAAGAAGCAGGAGTGGGGGAAGTTCTGGACCGAACGAGGCTTCGAGGCGCTGGAGCGAGAGCTGGTCAAGACGGCAGGCACCTACTGCTTTGGAGACGAGGTTACGCTTGCGGATCTGTATCTGCTGCCACAGGTGTACAACGCCAACCTTGTGGGTGTGGACATGAAGAAGTACCCGACCATTGTTCGCATTTCTGCCGGGCTGGAAGCTGTGCCAGCATTCCAAAAAGCCCACCCGTCCCAGCAACCAGACGCTGTCAACTAAGCTGTGGCAACCAAGTCAGCCGCAGGACCAAGTATACTCTTGTCAAGTGCTGCGAAGAGAGTTTGCTTGAATCATCGAAGGTTTTCCTTGACTGCCTTAGCGAGTATCTCATTTTAAGAGGGTTGTTCTTGTTCAACCTGTCTAACTTCCAAGCGGAACGACTCAACGCGGTACAGCAAGTTGTTACTGTTTCTGAGGTGCTGGAGCTACTGCACGCGCAAACGTACATTGGAGAGTCAGGGCTACTAGCTTAATCTTGGGTAAAGGAACTGTATTAAAGTCCGGGGCTAGGATACTCGAGCAAGCAAAACTACTACAAGATGCCGGCAAGTGAGGAATGCAATCACTAATCTGACGGTCGAATCTGCGTCTGACAGAGGTAGCGCAGCTTACACGGGCGTGTTGGTGGACTTGAAAGCCGACGTCACTTCCACGTCGTTGGACTTGGAGAACGACTCGCGCGTCACCTCCTCCTCACCATGCAGTCGAGCGTAGAACTGTTCATCCATCTCATCCAGACTCTGTTTGTTGTCGAACATGCAGAACCACGTGAGCGGGATGGAGATCAACGTGATGGCGAACGTGTAGAAGGCGCCGGAATAGCCAAAGCCGTCCTTCTCCACCCAAATGGATAGCCGCGCCAGCCTTGCCTGCAGCCGCAGAGAATCCGTGGCACGTCGTGCGGATCGACGTCGGGAACATTTCCGTGGGCTTCACGAAAGTCGACATGTTTGGTCCAAAGTTGGAGAAGAACAGCGCAGCTCCGTACAAAATAATGAACAGTACTGCGTCCTTCTTGAGCCCATCCCAGAAAATGGCGAGCACCAAGAACAGGATCGTCATTGACCACGAAGCCCTGAAGCTGAATCACCTTGCGTCCGAGGCGGTTGATAAAGAAGACGGCAGTAACCCGGTAGCGCCATGAGAGCAACAAAAGCGTTCTGAGTAGTGACGACTTGCAGAGAGGCATTCTTGACGCCTACGACTGACAGGATGCTGGCGGAGAAGAGGTTTTGGGCGTGGAAGACAATGTCGAAGAGGAACCAGGTGCCTGCCGTGCCCAGAAGACTCACGCCGTAGTGGCGTAGGATGAACGAAAGCTGCGCTCGCTTGTTGGTGGGGTGTGCTGCCTGAGTGGCAAGACGACGCTCCTCCGCAGCTCTGTAGGCGTCGGTCTCTTCAGCAGTGATGCGGTAGTAACACACGATGCAGGCAGCACACCAATACCAAACAGTAGACGCCAAACGATCTCGAGACGCGTGTGGTCATTCTCACCCTTGTCAGCGTTCGCCAAGGCCTCGATCAAGAGGTTGCCTAGAATGGCCGCCGTCAACGACCCGACTCCTTGCAGCGAGAATGTCAACGCCCCTCGAGTGTTGCGGTCTGACACAGATGAGGCGTCTTCCGCATTTGAAGATGCAGCTAGCGGGTATTCGCCACCGATGCCAACGCCCAAGATGAAGCGGGCCACAGCCAAGAACCACAGCGTGCCGGAAGCAGAACCACCGTAGGAAATGGTGCACAAAATGCCGCCAAAGATCAACAGCAGACAAGTGGCGATCATGTTGACTCTGCGTCCAAAGACGTCGCCCAGATACCCGAAAAGTAGTTGGCCAACCCATGACTTCATGCTGGAAGTGTACACGTCTTTGCCGTACTACTCGGTGAGGGCAACGTTGATGACGTTCATGACGAAGAGGTCGTACGCATCGTTGAAAAACCCGATTCCGCGGATCAGGAACTTGTCCATCGTCGCTTCTGGATGGATGGAGCTCCGGTAATTGTTGGGTCTGAAAAGCGAAGCAAATGTCGGAATGAACTCTTGGTCGACAGGAGAGACAACGTACCACCTCAACACAGAGCGATACATTTAGCTAGCTGTGTACGAAGTATGCAACACGGGCGTGTGGTGTCCGGAGGTGGCAGTTATGTGTAATCAAGGACTTAGCTTTGGCTTGCTAGGGCGACTGAATCTTGATGGCATCGCTGGCTGAACGGAGTGCTGAAGTCACTCTCGTCTCACTGAGCAGGGCCCCGCCAGTTGAAGATGGATTCAACGCACAAGTGTTACTTCCTTAGTGGTAGACGGAACAAGTGCCACTCAAAAGTTCATATTGAAAAAACTTAGGCATTCATGATATCTTTATGCGCAGTCTCATGCGTATGATCTCACGAGTACGCAGAGCAACAAACGCTTTTGTCATCAGTACAATCTTATCAAGAACTTGAGATCCTTCAATTTGAAGTTCGCAAATTGAAACCAAAAGTCTGCATATTTTAGGTTGCACTCAGCTTTCTTGGGTTTGTCATTTCAATTATCCAAGATCACCATAAAACAAGTACAAAACCTCATCGCAGGTAGGTAAAAAACCCTTGCTGATTGTAGAGTGAGTCGTTGTAGCGTACGTAAGTGCTGACTGAACTGAATTTTCAACGTTCTAGCAATGGTCCAGAGGCAAACTGATCACCAGTCTCAATTAGATTCTCTCGTGGTAGTCATCGAATCCATTGTGGCTTGCGTCTTACCACTGTCCATGACTCAAACACAAGTGAGGACACCGCACTCCAATAAAAGAACCCTACCCAAGCCACTGGCTCTTGTTTAACGGAGACTTTGGCGCCAGCTTCGAAGCCATTTGTATCGCCAGCACCGGACAAAACACGCCTCCGAATGTTTCTAGCATCAACTTAAATTTCCTGAATTCTGGATACAGCCATTCCTTACTAAGTATATTCTTCAATTTTAGCTATTAGTTTACTGCGTGCTCAACTAGTTTTGCGTAGATACCCTTTTGCTTGATTAGTTCCTGGTGCGTGCCCTGCTCCGCGATCTTGCCACCGCTCACCACGCAGATCTTGTCCGCCTTGCGGATCGTCGACAACCGATGAGCGATGATGATCGTCGTACGCCGCTTCAGCGCCACCACCTTATCCAGAGCCTCCTGCACCACCTTCTCACTCTCCGAATCCAACGCACTCGTGGCCTCGTCCAGCAATAAAATGTTGGGGTTCTTGAGAATGGCTCGGGCAATGGCGATACGCTGCTTCTGACCGCCAGACAACTGCTCGCCCTTCATACCTACTTGCGTATCGTACCCGTCCGGGAACTTGGTGATGAAGTCGTGTGCGTTGGCCATTTTGGCAGCTTCCTCGATGTCTTGCTGCGTCGGTTTGTCCGTGAGTCCGTACGCGATGTTCTCAGCGATGGTTCCGATGAAAAGCGTGGGTTCCTGTCCAACAAGGCCAATCTGACTGCGCAGCCAATTGAGGTTGAGTTCACGAGTGTCAACGCCGTCGAGAAGCACTTGTCCGTCCACAGGGTCATAGAATCGCTCAATCAACGAGACACAAGTGCTCTTGCCTCCGCCACTAGGTCCGCAGAAGGCGACAGTCTGTCCAGCCTCGATGGTGAGGTTGTAGTTCCGTAGTACGGTGACTTCGGGCCGCGTCGGGTATTTGAACAAAATGTTCCTGAACTCGATTTTCCCGTCAAATTGGTCGAGAGTGCGGCCGTCTTGTTGGAATGCATCGATGGGAGGTTTGCGGTCTCTCAGATCAACAATTGCCTTGCCAGCCTTGAGGGCGTTATCCGATTCCCCCATAAAAGAAGTCGCGTTGCCAATGCCTTGAGCTGACATCATGATGGCCATCAGCGTTCGCATGAGCTCTTTGAAATCAATTTCTCGGTCGTGCACCAATTTGCCACCATACCAGAAGACAAGGGAGTAGGTTGCAAACAGAATGAAGGAGCTGAAGCCCAATGCGATGCCGTTGAGTTGCGCCTCCCGTCGGCCACTTGCAAGTGGTTCTTCAAGCAGATTCGAGAACTTGGTGCAGATTGATTTTTCCAATCCAAGCGAGACAACCGTGCGAATGTTGCTCAGAGCTTCAGACGCATGCGCACCGACGTCCGAAAGCTCGTCCGACAACTGCCCTGACGACTTCATTTGGCGCATTCGGACCTTTTGACCGGCAATCAGGAATGGAAACACGGCGAGCATCACGAGTGTCAGTAGCCAACTTCCTGTCGTGAACGAGATAACCAGCGCTGCTACAAACGTGAAGATGGCTTGCACAACTCGACCCTGTGAATCACCCGAGATCAGAGCAACCTTGGTGGCATTTGTAGATAGATCGGCGGTCAAGGCTCCTGTTGCGTTCTTCTTCTCATCGAAAAAGCCAATATTCTGTCGGCAGAGCGCAGTGAAATGGATGTCACGCAGTCGAGAGGTAAGTTTCTCAGCCATGTAGTTGAAGCAGTAGTTCTGCGTAGCTGCCGCCATGAACATCACGATTGATCCACCAACGTAGCAAAGTCCATAAACCATGACGTCGTGTTTCAGGTCGTCGAGCGCAGATTGAACGTGTGATACCTTGTACAGCGTATAGTTTGTTGTCATTGTTGCAACCAGTTCACTGATGAGGACAGCTGAACTTGGTAGAGCACAACCCATGACAGCAGCAGCAATGATACCGACGATAAAAGCGGGTCGCTCCGGACGCGAAAATGCGATAGCATCGAAGAGCGTGAATGTCTTCTTCGAATCGCCATCAATGTGCACATGTGCCATCTTGTCTTCCTCCAAATGTTCACTTATCACTGACCGACTGCTTCTCTTTTGTAGCATTTCCGTATGCGGTTCACCATTGTCAGCTTCGGCCATTGCAGTTGCTGCCGCCTGCGCCTCCTCTTGAGCCTTCTCCTCCTGAATGGTGTAGAGTTTCCGGTAGAATCCGTCTTCAATCGCAACCAACTCGTCATGAGGACCCTCCTCCACAACGTGACCAGCGTTGACCACAACGATCTTGTCGGCTCGACGAATGGTACTCAACCGATGAGCGATCACCAACGTCGTCATCTGCGTCTTGTCCATCAAATCGTTCAAAGCAGCTTGCACCACTCGCTCACCCTCAGCGTCCAAGGCGCTCGTCGCCTCGTCCAGCACCAAAATCTTGGGCTCGCGCACAATCGCTCTCGCGATGGCCACTCGCTGCTTCTGGCCGCCCGACAGAGAAACTCCCTTTTCGCCCACCAGCGTGTCGTACTGCTGCGGCAACGTCATGATGAACGTGTGGGCGTTGGCCAGTTTGGCAGCAGCTACAGCTTGCTCTCGCGTGATTCCGTCTCCACCCGCTGCGATGTTCTCGAAAATGGTAGTAGCAAAGAGCACAGGTTCTTGTGACACAAGTCCGATCTGCGAGCGGAGCCACTTGACATTCAGCGTCTTGATGTCGCGGCCATCAAGCAGGATCGAGCCTTCACTGGAAGGATCATAAAATCGCTCAAGTAGGGCGATCAGTGTGCTTTTGCCACCTCCACTGGAACCAACAAAAGCTACAGTTTGTCCTGGTTCAATGGTGACGTTGTAGTCGTTGAGAATCTGCACATCAGGTCGACTCGAGTACGTGAAGTTCACATTGACAGCTTGAATGCGTCCGACACAAGAATTCGGCTTGTCACCTTCCGTTTCTTTTGAGGCATCGATAGCTGAGGGAGTATCGAGGATCTTGTAGATCTGGGCGGCGGCTCCTTTCGCTTCAGCGACGGCCGAAATGTTGGGCGTGATTTGTCCGAGAGAAATCGTCCCCATGAGCACTCCAAAGAACGACTGGAAGACTTCGCTTGGAGTCGCTTTTCCATGAGCTACTTTCGACCCACCATACCAAAGTCCAGCCGCGTACATGAGCCAAATGCTGCACATGAAGAGTCCGAAGACCGAGGAAGAGAACTTGGCCATTTGGATGTTGGTCTCTTCAGCTTTGGCGGCGCGTTCGTTGTACTTGTTGATCGCCAACTTCTCTGCATTCAACGATGACACGGTACGGATGGATCCGAGGGTTTCTTCCGCTACTGCGCCCGCCTCCGCGTACATTTGTTGCGAGTGCACTGCACGTTTGCGAAGACTCGTCATCAAGACGCCCAAGGACGCCACCATGAAGGGCATGATGCACGCCATTACGAGACTCATATCCCATCCGCGGACGAAGCCGATCACGTAACCGGTGATGAATTGGCACGTGTACTTGACCGAGTCGCCTAGCTTCTGGCCCATGCCGTCCTTGATCTTGACGGTATCTCCTGTGAGGCGACTCGAGAGTGTCAACGGGTCGCTGCTGTCGTACCAGCCAATGTTCATGTGCAGCATGTGCTTGAATGCTGCGTCACGCAGTGCCTTCATCTGCCGCTCGGACGAGTTGACAAACACGACGTACGCAACGTAGTCGGTGATGAAGAGCGCGACGGCGATGTAGAGGTAGTTTAACGCCGCAGTATTGACCGCGTCCATATCCACACCGCCACCCGCTTGGGCGAAAGCTCCGATAGCGTCGCCAAACACCAGCGCCATGCACGGGAACAACGCTCCGTTGGCACCTGCCATCACTACACCGACGGACAATAGCAGGTTGTCTGCACGCGTTCCGTACCTGTACAATTCCCTGAATGCAATGGTGGGCACCTTCTTCTTGTCCTTCGTAGCAGCTTCCCGAGGTTCTGTACTCACCCCCGACTTTCGATCGGAGACTTTGGAGGCCACGACTGCGATCTCTTGAGTTTGGTCATTGGCTCGTGGAGTCACCACTTGGACGTAGTCGTTCTGAGGAGTGGAGTCGAGCTCTATAGCGTCCAGATGAAGTTGTGGTGGTGCCATCGGAGTTGTGTCCAGTGTCGATGCTTTGGAGAATTGAGAACTGATGACATGAGGGTGCCTCGCACGGGTAAGACAGTGATGGCATCGCCCTATATAAAGCAAACCTTCTGCGAATGCTTGAGCCCGTGGACACGAGAGCAGTTGGTTTCGACTTGCTGATTTACGCCCATCCGTCCAGAAGTTGAGATGTCGTACGCCGAGTGATGCTGACAAAACGATTGTTGGTTCATGCCAACACCTTGGAGCTCTGAGTTCTATCAGCTCTTCAGCATGTACTAGCCGTTTTATTAGTTTTGAACCGGTCGCGTTTTGCTGTTCGAGGGCGTAATCCGAGGGCGACACTCGCCTCTGTCAGACCGTTATCGCTCGCCGCAACTCCAGTCAACACTCATCTCACGAAAATAATGTCGGAGAATGCAAATCGCAGTGAGTACTTTCGGTCCAGAAGAAACATCGGAACTCAAACAAACAACAGCATGCATTCGTTTAGAAAAAGATGAGAGGCTTCAACTGCACTTCAACAGGTTACTACTGATCCTATGATGTTGCCTTTTCCACCAGTCTCGCGTAGATGCCGTTCCTCTTGATCAACTCCTGATGCGTGCCCTGCTCCGCGATCTTGCCACCGCTCACCACGCAGATCTTGTCCGCCTTGCGGATCGTCGACAACCGATGAGCGATGATGATCGTCGTACGCCGCTTCAGCGCCACCACCTTATCCAGAGCCTCCTGCACCACCTTCTCACTCTCTGAATCCAACGCACTCGTGGCCTCGTCCAGCAACAAAATGTTGGGGTTCTTGAGAATGGCTCGGGCAATGGCGATACGCTGCTTCTGACCGCCTGACAACTGCTCGCCCTTCATACCTACTTGCGTATCGTACCCGTCCGGGAACTTGGTGATGAAGTCGTGTGCGTTGGCCATTTTGGCAGCTTCCTCGATGTCTTGCTGCGTCGGTTTGTCCGTGAGTCCGTACGCGATGTTCTCAGCGATGGTTCCGATGAAAAGCGTGGGTTCCTGTCCAACAAGGCCAATCTGACTGCGCAGCCAATTGAGGTTGAGTTCACGAGTGTCAACGCCGTCGAGAAGCACTTGTCCGTCCACAGGGTCATAGAATCGCTCAATCAACGAGACACAAGTGCTCTTGCCTCCGCCACTAGGTCCGCAGAAGGCGACAGTCTGTCCAGCCTCGATGGTGAGGTTGTAGTTCCGTAGTACGGTGACTTCGGGGCGTGTCGGGTATCGGAAGGAGACGTCCCGGAACTCAATTTTGCCTTGAAGATAAGCTGGTCGTATGCCCGATTCGTCGAAAGAGTCAATGGGGACACAACGGTCTCGAATCTGAACGATAGCCTTGCCTGCCGTAATGGCGTGGTCGGAGTCTGCAATCCAAGTCGTGGCCATCCCAATGCCTTGGGCCGACATGATGATAGCCATCAGCGTACGCGTCAACTCTCTGAACGTGATTTCGCCGTCGTCGACCAGCTTGCCTCCGTACCAGAAGGCCAACGCGTACGCGCCAAAGAGAATAAAGGACCCAAATCCCAAAGCAAACCCGTTCACATGAGCCTCGTGACGACCTCGAGCAAGTGGTTCCTCTAGAAGCTCAGAGAATTTACCAGACAGCGAATTCTCCATCCCAAGCGAGGCAACCGTTCTGATGTTGCTGAGAGCCTCTGAAGCTTGGGCGCCAACATCAGATAGCTCATCAGATAAACCACCGGCAGTCTTCATGTGTTTTCCACGCGCCGCATGGCCCACAACAAGGAATGGAAACACAGCTAGCATCACCAACGTGAGTAGCCAACTGCCCATGGAGAAGGAAATCACGATAGCTGCCACAAACGTGAACACAATTTGCACCACGCGTCCTTGAGAGTCTCCGGAAATGAGAGCAACTTTCGTTGCGTTCGTCGATAGATCAGCGGTTAATGCACCGGTAGCATTCTTCTTCTCGTCGAAGAATGCGATGTTTTGGCGGCACAGTGCGGTGAAGTGGATGTCTCGCAGTCGGGAGGTGAGCTTCTCCGCCATGTACTTGAACGTGTAATTCTGAGCGAAAGCACTAGCGAACACGATAAGCGCGCCCCCGATGTAGCAAAATCCATAGACCATGACGTCGTGATTCAGACCATCAAGAGACGATTTCAAGTTTGAAGCCTGATACTCCGCGTACTTGATCGTCATCGTCGCGAGCATTTCACTAATCAGAACTGCCGAAATGGGCATCGCGCAGCCCATGATCGCCGATGCAATTATCCCCACAACGAACGCATTCCTCTCCGGTCGAGAAAACGCCATCGCATCAAAGAGTGTGAATGTCTTCTTCGAATCATCTTCCTCGTTCAATAACGCCATCTTGTCTCCCTCAAAGTGCTCGCTCTGCGTTGACCGACTACTTCTCGTCCGCAGCATTTCCAAAGGAGCTTCCCCGTTACCGACTTTGGATACAGCAGTCGCTGCCACCTGCGCCTCCTCTTGAGCCTTCTCCTCCTGAATGGTGTAGAGTTTCCGGTAGAATCCGTCTTCAATCGCAACCAACTCGTCATGAGGACCCTCCTCCACAACGTGACCAGCGTTGACCACAACGATCTTGTCGGCTCGACGAATGGTACTCAACCGATGAGCGATCACCAACGTCGTCATCTGCGTCTTGTCCATCAAATCGTTCAAAGCAGCTTGCACCACTCGCTCACCCTCAGCGTCCAAGGCGCTGGTCGCCTCGTCCAGCACCAAAATCTTGGGCTCGCGCACAATCGCTCTCGCGATGGCCACTCGCTGCTTCTGGCCGCCCGACAGAGAAACTCCCTTTTCGCCCACCAGCGTGTCGTACTGCTGCGGCAACGTCATGATGAACGTGTGGGCGTTGGCCAGTTTGGCAGCAGCTACAGCTTGCTCTCGCGTGATTCCGTCTCCACCCGCTGCGATGTTCTCGAAAATGGTAGTAGCAAAGAGCACAGGTTCTTGTGACACAAGTCCGATCTGCGAGCGGAGCCACTTGACATTCAGCGTCTTGATGTCGCGGCCATCAAGCAGGATCGAGCCACTGGAAGGATCATAAAATCGCTCAAGTAGGGCGATCAGTGTGCTTTTGCCACCTCCACTGGAACCAACAAAAGCTACAGTTTGTCCTGGTTCAATGGTGACGTTGTAGTCGTTGAGAATCTGCACATCAGGTCTGTTCGGGTACGTGAAGTTCACATTGACGGCTTGAATGTATCCGGCGCAGTGCTCTGGTTTCTCTCCTTCATGTTCATTGGAAGCGTCGATGGCAGATGTGGTGTCTAGGATCTTGTAAATCTGAGCAGCAGCGCCTTTCGCTTCTGCGATAGCAGAAATGTTGGGCTTGATTTGACCAAGTGAAATGGTTCCCAACATCACGCCGAAAAATGCTTGAAATACGTCGGAAGGAGAGGTTTTGGCCCGCGCCACCTTCGATCCGCCGTACCAAAGACCAACGGCGTACATGAGCCAGACGCAGCCGATCATAAACCCGAACGTGATCGCCGACAGCTTCCCAACTTTGATATTGGTCGCTTCGGCAGCAGACGCACGCTCGTTGTACTTGGCGATCGCTCGCTTCTCTGCGTTAAAGCGAAGCCACCGTGCGAATGGACCCGAGGGTTTCTTCCGCCACTGCTCCAGCCTCCGCGTACATTTGTTGCGAATGCACAGCTCGCTTCTGGATGATCTTCAACAGAATTCCCATGGACATGACCATGAAGGGCATCAAGCAGGACATGGCGAGCGTAATATCCCACCCACGCACAAAGCCGATGATATACCCGGAGAAGAACTGGCAAATGAACCGCACCGAGTCGCCGAGCTTCTGGCCCATGCCGTCTTTGATCTTCACTGTGTCCCCCGTCAGTCGACTTGAAAGCTGGAGAGGGTCGATCTTGTCGTACCAACTGATGTCCAAGTACAACAAGTGACGAAGCACCTCAGCACGCAGCTCCTTCATTTGTCTCTCGGCCGTGTAGGCGAAGAGCACACCCGACGAATAGTCGGTCACGAACAGTGCAATGGCAATGAGGAAAAGTCCAAAGCCGCCGAGTTGACGGCGTCTCGGTCGACTCCACCGTCCGCTTGGGCGAACGAATTGATGGCGTTGCCGAACACGAGCGCCATGCACGGGAAAAGAGCCCCACCGATCCCGGCCATCAGTACCCCAAGGCCCAATAGAAATTTGTCCATTGGACTGGCGTATCGGTACAATTGGGCGAATGCAACGGTCTCGATTTCTGCAGGTGTCTCGGTGTTTGACGTTTGGTCATCGGCACTTTCACTGGGGTCTTTCTTGAAGTTGGTCGGGATTTTGACGGACGAACTTGGGGTCAGGACTTGTGTAAATTCCGTCGTTGGAGCTTCCACGTCGTCTGTTTTGACTGGTGGGGCCATGATGAAATGCTCAGGAGTGACGGGTGGACTGGTTCCGGTTTGTGGCGAATAGACTTGAGACGTTGATGGTGAGTTTGGGAATGGCGACTTGTGACTTTTTTGAGGTGGCCATCAGTCGTTCGGTTGCGGCACGATTGATTATCCCCCAGGTGCACTGAAATTGGGGATGATTGTGCCGAGTGGACTATATGCTGGATGCTGAAATGTATAACACAACTAAGTACAACAGCACTCAATAAAGGATTAACTAGGTATGTCACTAGTCAATGTAACCTAATTCAAGGAATTAAAATTTGCTGTGATTGGCTGACAACTGTACTGATTTAGGATGGGATTACCACCGACTTACCACCATTCTTGTTTGAGTCGGGAGCTTCAACCCTGCGCTCGAACACTTCATGCTCGCAGTCAGCAAAGAGTACACCAGCCGTCTATGCTTTACAGCATCGCCAACGCAAACACGAGCACATACATTCACATACAACTTAATGCTGTTAGATATCGATATCTCAGGCTAATTTGCAGACTGTTGTACCAGCTTCGCGTAGATCCCCTTTTGCTTAATTAATTCTTGGTGCGTGCCCTGCTCCGCGATCTTGCCACCGCTCACCACGCAGATCTTGTCCGCCTTGCGGATCGTCGACAACCGATGAGCGATGATGATCGTCGTACGCCGCTTCAACGCCACCACCTTATCCAGAGCCTCCTGCACCACCTTCTCACTCTCTGAATCCAACGCACTCGTGGCCTCGTCCAGCAACAAAATGTTGGGGTTCTTGAGAATGGCTCGGGCAATGGCGATACGCTGCTTCTGACCGCCTGACAACTGCTCGCCCTTCATACCTACTTGCGTATCGTACCCGTCCGGGAACTTGGTGATGAAGTCGTGTGCGTTGGCCATTTTGGCAGCTTCCTCGATGTCTTGCTGCGTCGGTTTGTCCGTGAGTCCGTACGCGATGTTCTCAGCGATGGTTCCGATGAAAAGCGTGGGTTCCTGTCCAACAAGGCCAATCTGACTGCGCAGCCAATTGAGGTTGAGTTCACGAGTGTCAACGCCGTCGAGAAGCACTTGTCCGTCCACAGGGTCATAGAATCGCTCAATCAACGAGACACAAGTGCTCTTGCCTCCGCCACTAGGTCCGCAGAAGGCGACAGTCTGTCCAGCCTCGATGGTGAGATTGTAGTTCCGTAGTACGGTGACTTCGGGGCGTGTCGGGTATCGGAAGGAGACGTCCCGGAACTCAATTTTGCCTTCGAGATGGGTTGGCCGTAGCCCAAACTCATCGAAAGAGTCAATTGGAGGCTCAAGATTCTTGATGGCCACAATCGCCTTTCCTGCCTTCACTGCGTTGTCCGAGTCACCAAGAAATGAGGCTGCGCTACCAACGCCTTGAGCCGACATCATAATTGCCATTAGTGTGCGGATGAGCTTCGCAAACGTGATATCCCCTTCGTCAACAAGTTTTCCACCATACCAGAACACGAGCGCATACGTTGCAAAAACAATGAACGAGCTGAAGCCCAAAGCGACACCGTTCATGCGAGCTTCTCGACGTCCACTTGCCAGAGGTTCCTCAAGCAGATTCATAAACTTTTCGGTCGTAGACTTTTCCATGCCCATGGAAACCACGGTCCGGATGTTGGTGAGCACTTCCGATGCGTGCGCACCAACATCCGCTAGCTCATCGGACAGCATACTTCCATGACGAATATGTTTCATCCGAATGACTTGGCCCATGATTAGCAGCGGGAACACGGCTAACATCACCAATGTTAGTAGCCAGCTACCAGTCGTGAATGAAATAACCAGCGCTGCAACGAAATTGAATGCTGCCTGGACAACACGGCCTTGCGAATCTCCTGAAATCATTGCTACTTTTGTTGCATTTGTCGACAAATCGGCAGCAAGAGCTCCAGTAGCATTCTTCTTATCATCGAAAAATGCGATGTTTTGTCGACACAGCGCTGAAAAGTGAATACCACGTAGTCTCGACGTCAGTTTTTCAGCCATGTACCGGAAGCAGAAATTTTGGGTAGCATTTGTGACAAAAAGTACCACAGCTCCCGCGATGTAGCAAACTCCGTAAATCGTGATATCGCTTGAGAGATTGTCCAGGTACGATTGGAGTCCATAAGCTTGATAGTTTGTGTATGCCGTAGTCATACTCGCAACCATTTCACTGATTAGGATGGCAGAGCAAGGCATTGAAAACCCATTGATACCGGCGGTAACCAATCCTGCGATGAAGAACTTCCGCTCCGGTCGGCTAAACTCCAGCGCGTCAACAATCGTAAATTTGCCTTCCGGTGCGTCATCGCTTGCAACTTTCAAAACTGCCGCATCGACAATTCGGTCACTACCGATCGATCGGCTACTCATCTTGCGAGTCAACTTAGTTTCGACATCCAGACCAGCATTAATCAGAGCAGACGCTGCGGCCTCGGCTTCTTCGATTGCCTTCTCCTCCTGAATTCTGTACAGATTTTGGTACAAACCATGCTCAATCGCAACCAACTCGTCATGAAGGACCCTCCTCTACAACGTGACCAGCGTTGACCACAACGATCTTGTCGGCTCGACGAATGGTACTCAACCGATGAGCGATCACCAACGTCGTCATCTGCGTCTTGTCCATCAAATCGTTCAAAGCAGCCTGCACCACTCGCTCACTCTCGGCGTCCAAAGCGCTGGTCGCCTCATCCAGCACCAAAATCTTGGGCTCGCGCACAATCGCTCTCGCGATGGCCACTCGCTGCTTCTGGCCGCCCGACAGAGAAACTCCCTTTTCGCCCACCAGCGTGTCGTACTGCTGCGGCAACGTCATGATGAACGTGTGGGCGTTGGCCAGTTTGGCAGCAGCTACAGCTTGCTCTCGCGTGATTCCGTCTCCACCCGCTGCGATGTTCTCGAAAATGGTAGTAGCAAAGAGCACGGGTTCCTGTGACACAAGTCCGATCTGCGAGCGGAGCCACTTGACATTCAGCGTCTTGGCATTACGTCCGTCTAGCAGGATTGAGCTTCACTGGAGGGGTCGTAAAATCGCTCAAGTAGGGCGATCAATGTGCTTTTGCCACCTCCACTGGAGCCAACAAACGCTACAGTCTGACCCGGTTCAATGGCGACGTTGTAGTCGTTGAGAATCTGCACATCGGGTCGGCTCGGGTACGTGAAGTTCACATTGACAGCTTGAATACGACCAGCACAAGTGTCCGGTTTGTCACCGAGGTCTTCTTTCGATGCGTCAATCGCCGACGCCGTATCAAGAATCGTGTAAATGGCCGCTGCAGCTCCTTTTGCCTCCGCAACAGCAGTGATATTCGGTGAGATCTGCGAGAGCGAGATCGTCCCCATCAACACGCCAAAGAAGGCCTGGAACACCGTCCCGGGCGACGCCTCCGCTCGCGCCACTTTCGATCCGCCGTACCATAGTCCCGCGGCGTACATGAGCCAGACGCTCCCCATCATGCAGCCAAAGACGCACGCCGAGCGCTTGCTAATGGCGATGTTGCCCGTTTCCACGAGCACGGCGCGCTCGTTGTACTTGTCAATTGCTCGTTTCTCTCCGTTCAGCGAAGCCACCGTGCGAATGGAGCCCAGCGTCTCCTCCGCGACGGCGCCCGCTTCGGCGTACATCTTTTGAGCCAGCACGGCCCGTTTCCGGAAGAGCCGCACCATGTACTTGAGCGAGAGCACCATGACGGGCATGACGCAGGCCATGACGAGACTCATATCCCAGCCGCGCGCGAAGCCGATGACGTAGCCCACGAAGAACTGGCACGTGAACTTGATCGAGTCGCTGAGCTTCTGGCCCATGCCGTCCTTGATCTTGACCGTGTCGCCCGTGATCCGGCTCGTCAGCTCGAACGCGTCGCTGCGGTCGTACCAGCTCACGTCCATGTAGAGCATGTGCCGGAAGACGTGGCCTCGCAGCGCCTTCATCTGGCGCTCGGCCGAGTGGCAGAAGAGGATGTAGGCCGCGCAGTCGCTCACGAAGAGTGCCACGGCGATGAGGAAGTAGTAAAGGGCCGCGCGGTTCACGGCGGCGCGGTCCACGCCTCCATCCGCTTGGGTGAAGGCGTCGATGGCCGTGCCGAAGACCAGCGCCATGCACGGGAAGATGGCGCCGTTGAGGCCGGCGAACACGGCGCCCAGAGCGAGCTGCAGCTTGTCCGAAGGCGTGGCGAAGCGGTAGAGCGCCAGGAACGAGAGCGACGCGTCATGGGCTTGTGGGGTGGGGGCGGAGACGAAGCTTTGGCTGCTGCTGAGCCGCTTCGCGTCGAGAGCGCGAGGCGTGGCCAGGGCCGCGTACGGAGCTTCTAATGGGGACTTTGGACGCGCCATCTTCGTTGCCACTTGCGCCCCACGAGGCAAATTGGCGAATGAGCTGACACAGATGAAAGGCAACTTTGGATACGCAGGAATGATGGTCGACAGGGAGAAAAAGACGGATTTCGCTACTTTTGCGCTTGCGACTTGACAGGATGTGTGTGTTTGTCGAAGGAGGTTGAGTGTACGTTTTGGTTTTGGTACGTGTATGTATGGGGGTGGATGGATTGCGGAGCTGGCGGCTGGAAGCGAGGGCGCTACAGTTCGTGTAATTGCTAGAGGGTGCGTTGGCTTTAACGTTTAGCAAGCAGGTTGATCCGGTCGTATGAGTGGTCGTGGGCGCCGTCCCACTCTCGTCAGTGGGCGGTCAACTACTGCGTTGACAGCGGAATCCCATTGCATTCGAGCGAGGAATGCAGATGCGGACTGCGTGCAGAGGCTCGCAACAAGTAGCTTGGCAACAGGCAACGTTTGAGCGGACTCCGTTTTGAGCCTTGACAGCCGCAATCAATTTCGTGGGACGATTACGCATCGGACTAAATGTGCAACGACGGGCCGATTAGTCACACGCTATTTTTGTGCCTTTTGCCCATCCTGCCTACTTGTCATTGCCTTTTGTGCTGTCTGAAAGCGTTTCTAGCTAGCTGAACCTCCATGAACATTTACCGTATGTGTGCACTGCGAGCAATTCATTCGTGCAATTTGCAATCATACAGCAGAAAACAATGAAGCGTCTATATAGTTCACACCTACGCCGAGGCCGACTCTACCAGACCCGCGTAGATGCCGTTGAGTTGAATCAGCTCCTGGTGCGTGCCCTGCTCCGCGATCTTGCCACCGCTCACCACGCAGATCTTGTCCGCGCGACGAATTGTGGACAACCGATGAGCGATGACAATCGTCGTCCGCCGCTTCAGCGCCACCACCTTATCCAGAGCCTCCTGCACCACCTTCTCACTCTCTGAGTCCAACGCACTCGTGGCCTCGTCCAGCAACAAAATGTTGGGGTTCTTGAGAATGGCGCGCGCAATGGCGATACGCTGCTTCTGACCGCCTGACAACTGCTCGCCCTTCATACCTACTTGCGTATCGTACCCGTCCGGGAATTGCGTGATGAAGTCGTGTGCGTTGGCCATCTTGGCGGCTTCTTCGATCTCCTGCTGGCTCGGTTGCTCCGCCAAACCGTATCCGATGTTCTCAGCGATGGTTCCGATGAAGAGCGTGGGCTCCTGTCCGACGAGTCCAATCTGACTGCGCAGCCAGCTGAGGTTCAGGTCCTTGATGTTGTGGCCGTCAAGCAGCACCTCGCCCACCACAGGGTCGTAGAAGCGCTCAATCAAAGAGATGATAGTGCTCTTGCCACCGCCACTCGGTCCGCAGAATGCCACCGTTTGACCAGCTTCGATGGTGAGGTTGTAGTTCTTGAGCACGTTGATCTCGGGACGCGTCGGGTATCGGAACGAGATGTTTTTAAACTCGAGGTGGCCCTCAATCTTGGTTAACTGGAGACCATCGGAGCTGAAGGAATCAATCGGGGCAACACGGTCTCGGATAGCAAAGATTGTCGATCCAGCTTTGAATGCCTTGGGAGCATCTCCGAGGAACGTCGAAGCGCCGCTAACAATTTGAATGGACATTGTAATGGCCATCAGCGTTCGCATCATCTCCGTGAATCCGATCGTGCCGTCGTCCACCTTCTTGGCACCAAACCAGAAGATCAGCGCGTACGTTGCCATCATAATGAATGAGCTGAAGCCGAGTGACAAACCGTTCACCTGTGCCTCCTTGCTGCCCTTGCGAAGTGGTTCTGCAAGTAGGTCGTCGAACACATTGACAGACTTCTGCTCAATACCCAACGCGGCAACAGTGCGAATGTTGCTGAGAGCTTCAGACGCGTGGGCTCCTGGGATAGCGAGGTCATCAGAAATCAATTCGCCACTCTCCATTTGCTTCATGCGTGCAACGTGTCCGAAAAGCAAGAACGGGATCAGCGCCACCATGATCAGTGAAAGCAGCCAACTGCCGAACCCAAACGAAATCACCAGAGCAGCAACCAGCGTGAAAACAGCTTGGAACGCCCGTGACTGAGACTCTCCGGATAGTAATGACACTTTTGTGGCATTCGTAGCAAGATCAGCAGTCAATGCACCCGTAGCGTTCTCCTTCTCATCGAAAAAGCCAACGTTCTGACGGCACAACCCCTTGAAGTTCGTGTTACGCAAGCGCGTCGTGATTTTCTCCTCCATGAATTTGAAGCAGTACACTTGCATGAACGTGAAGATCGCGACGATAGCGGCACCAACCAGATACAAAATGCCGTACAACTCGACGTCATTGTACAGGGTGGTCAAGTGCGAGCTGTCGCCAGAGCTCTGGTACAGTCCGTACTGCTCCGTCATGGACGTGATCATCCCCGTGATAAGAAGAGCAGACGCAGGCATGGAGATTCCTGCCACACACGTTCCGATAAGTCCAATGACGAAGTAGTTGGATTCCAGTTTGTTGAGTTTCAGCATGTCCTTCAGGCCGAATGGCTTCTTGTCCAAAACGTTTTTCTCCACAGCACTCACAGAAATGTCCGTCTTCGCCGACACAGCACTCATCGAACGCGACAACTTCGTACCAACAAGTCCATTCTCAGCTTCACGCTTTTTCGGCCTCTTGCTGTTCCTCCTTCGAGCGCAGCTCCTGGATGTGGTACATGTTCTGGTAGATGCCGTGCTCGATCTGCAACAGCTCGTCATGCGTGCCGCTTTCCACAATGTGACCCTCGTTCAGAACCACGATCTTGTCAGCATTACGAATCGTACTCAGGCGGTGGGCAATCACCAACGTCGTCATGTTCGTCGTGGCCATCAAGTCGTTCAGTGCAGCCTGCACGATCTTCTCACTCTCGTTATCCAGCGCACTGGTGGCCTCATCCAGCACCAGAATGTTGGGCTTGCGCACGATGGCACGAGCAATGGCAACACGCTGCTTCTGGCCACCAGACAGAGACACACCCCTTCTCTCCGATCAACGTGTCGTAGTTCTCCGGCAAAGACATGATGAAGTTGTGCGCGTTCGACAGCTTGCGCCGCGATGGCCTCCTCGCGAGTCACGTTGTCCCCGCCCATGGCGATATTCTCAAAGATGGTGGTGGCGAACAGCACGGGCTCCTGAGAAACCATGCCGATCTGGGAGCGCAGCCATTTCACGTTCAGGGTCTTGACGTCACGGTCATCAAGGTAGATGGTGCCGCTGGTCGGGTCGTAGAAGCGCTCGATCAGTGCAATCAGAGAACTCTTGCCACCACCACTGGCGCCGGCAAACGCCACCGTCTGACCAGGCTCAATGGTGACGTTGTAGTCTCGCAGGATCTGCGCATCCGGACGACTAGGGTAAGGTGAAGTTGACATTGACAGCCTCAATCCTGCCTTCACACGAGTCCGGGATGATGCCTTCGTCCTCCTTCTCCGCGTCAAATGGCACTGGCCGTATCAAGGAATAGCAAAAAGTTCTTCAGCAGCACCGGCAGCCTTCCAGACAGCGGTGACATTTGGCGAGATCTGAGCTAGTGAAGACGTTCCCATTAGCACGCCGTAGAAAGCAGCGAACACGTCTCCTGGAGTCGTATCGCCCTTGGACGCCTTCCAGCCGCCGTACCAAAGACCGATCGAGTACATGACCCAAATGCTCGCCAAGAACATGGCAAACACTGCAGAAGACATCTTGTGCAGTGCGATATTCTTCCTTCTCGGCTTCAAACACCTTCTTCTCAAATTTCGAGATGGCTTTGTGCTCGCCATTGAGTGAGGCCACTGTGCGGGTGGATCCCAACGTTTCCTCTGCAACTGACCCAGCCTCCGCATACACCTTCGGGGCCTGCTTGCCCAGATCGTATCGTCTTGGTCAACCAACTAAGTGAGACCGCCATGACTGGCATGACGCAAGCCATGACCAACGTGATGTCCCACCCACGTGCAAAACCAATAATGAAACCCACGCCATGACTGGCATGACGCAAGCCATGACCAACGTGATGTCCCACCCACGTGCAAAACCAATAATGAAACCCACGACGAATTGAATCGTGAAGCGGAACGAGTCTCCGAGTTTCTGGCCCATACCATCCTTGATCCTCACAGTATCCCCCGTCAACCGACTGGACAACTGCAGTGCATCGTTCTCATCGTACCAACTGATGTCCATGTACAGCATGTGCTTGAGTGCATTACTCCTCAACGCCTTCATCTGTCGCTCTGCACTGTAGTAAAATGCAACGTACGAAATGTAGTCGGTGAAGAACATGAAGATGGCGATGTACAGATAGTCGAGTGCTGCACTATTCACCGAGTCCATGTCCACGGGCGTGGACGCGAACCCCGTCAGCACGTTACCGAACACGATGGCCATGAGTGGGAATAATGCCCCGTTGGCCCGTGGCGACGATGCCGACGCCCAAGAGCATTTTGTCGAAAGGTGTCGCGTAGCGGTACAAGTTGGCAAACTTGAAAGATGTGGGTCCATCGTGCACGATTTCGTCTCGGAGATTGGGTTCCTTGGTGTTGGAGCTGCCGGACTCGCTGCTGGTACCGTCTTTCTTGGTGGTCGACGCCTTGACTGGTTCACTGACGTCCACTGAAGTGGAACGAGGAGTCTCCACCTGCTGGTGCGTGAATTCCTCGCTCGGTGCCACGTCCGACTTGTGCATTTTTGGCTCCAAGACCAGCGACTGGAGTAAAATGCAGTAAAATGCGTGTGAGGCAGCCGGCGACTTGAAAAATGAACGACCGCATGCGTGGTGCGGGTTTGACAGCGCAATCCCACGACCGAGAGCTGATCGCACATCAATCGGTTTAGAGAGGGCTACATAATCCTTAACAAAGGGCAATCATTTCAACTGCGTCAACAAGAGGTATGCGCGGAGTGCTTTGGAGCCAAGAGGAGGAAACTTGCAGCTAAAGGATCGTAGAGATGACCCAGCGCGCTTGGTTGCACGGAATTTACATGTACTTGGGTTTGGCTAGACTCAAGCCTCGTTATCGCGAGATTGTGAACACCGCGTGCAAGCGCCTGGCGTCAACAGACAGGAATATAATCACAGGCAGCACCGCAAGGCACGTTCTCGAACCTGTAATCGCTTGGCCGCTGAGAATGCATCATGCGACCGTCATTCACTCGGGTCGTTAGCAGCGGGCACAAAGTGCTGTCCCCTACGGACACTTTTTAGCCATTTGATTGCGAACAATTGGTTGCAATCTCCGAGTTACGACCGGATTGTCGGCAACCGTATCTTGCTAAGGACTACCATGGCGTTGCTCGCCAACTCGCGTCAATCGAGACGAAGCGGTAACGGAAGAAGTCGATTCAGAAAGAGGGTATCCTTACTGGTTGGGAACACGTGAGCCACAGCAGGTGCAACAGCCACCACCCTATACGTGCGCAAATACACTTACACGGTTTTCGAATCTAGAGGCTCTCATAACACCCACGCAATATTTAAGTTTTCGGTACGTATCTACATCGACGCCGACTCTACCAGACCCGCGTAGATGCCGTTGAGTTGAATCAGCTCCTGGTGCGTGCCCTGCTCCGCGATCTTGCCACCGCTCACCACGCAGATCTTGTCCGCGCGACGAATTGTGGACAACCGATGAGCGATGACAATCGTCGTCCGCCGCTTCAGCGCCACCACCTTATCCAGAGCCTCCTGCACCACCTTCTCACTCTCCGAGTCCAACGCACTTGTGGCTTCGTCTAGCAACAACATGTTGGGGTTCTTGAGAATGGCGCGTGCAATCGCGATACGCTGCTTCTGACCGCCAGACAACTGCTCGCCCTTCATACCCACCTGCGTATCGTACCCGTCCGGGAATTGCGTGATGAAGTCGTGTGCGTTGGCCATTTTGGCGGCTTCTTCGATCTCCTGCTGGCTCGGTTGCTCCGCCAAACCGTATCCGATGTTCTCAGCGATGGTTCCGATGAAGAGCGTGGGCTCCTGTCCGACGAGTCCAATCTGACTGCGCAGCCAGCTGAGGTTCAGGTCCTTGATGTTGTGGCCGTCAAGCAGCACCTCGCCCACCACAGGGTCGTAGAAGCGCTCAATCAAAGAGATGATAGTGCTCTTGCCACCGCCACTCGGTCCGCAGAATGCCACCGTTTGACCAGCTTCGATGGTGAGGTTGTAGTTCTTGAGCACGTTGATCTCGGGACGCGTCGGATATCGGAAAGAAATATCCTTGAATTCAAGACGCCCTTCAACTTTAAGTGGTTGTTCACCATCGGGACTGAACGAGTCGATGGGGGTGACACGATCACGAATAGCAAAGATTGTCGATCCAGCTTTGAATGCCTTGGGGGCATCGCCCATGAATGTCGAAGCACTACTAACTATTTGAATGGACATCATGATAGCCATCAACGTTCGCATCATCTCCGTGAAACCAATTGTTCCATCATTAACCTTCTTGGCACCAAACCAGAAGATAAACGCGTAGGTGGCCATCATGATGAACGAGCTGAAACCAAGTGATAGCCCGTTGATCTGCGCTTCCTTGCTGCCTTTTTGGAGAGGCTCCTCCAGGAGGTCGTTAAATACTTCAGCAGACCTCTTTTCGATACCCAAAGCAGCGACAGTCCGAATGTTGCTGAGAACTTCAGACGCATGAGCGCCAGGGATTGCCAGATCATCCGAAATCAAGCCACCACCTTGCATTTGTTTCATGCGGGCGACGTGACCAAACAGCAAAAATGGCATGATAGCCAGCATAATTAGGGACAGTAGCCAACTACCGAATCCAAATGAGATCACCAGTGCTGCAGCCAATGTGAAGATAGCTTGGAACACGCGAGCTTGAGAGTCGCCAGACAGCAAAGCAACTTTCGTGGCATTAGTTGCAAGGTCAGCAGTCAATGCTCCTGTGGCATTTTCCTTCTCATCGAAAAAGCCGACGTTCTGACGGCAGAGGCCTTCAAAGTTAGTATTGCGCAGACGAGTAGTGGTCTTTTCCTCAATGAACTTGAAGCAATACGTCTGCATGTACATGAAGATCGCAATCACTGCAGCTCCAACGAGGTAAAGGATACCATAGAGCTCGACCTTGTCGTACAACTCACTCAGATAGGACCTGTCACCAGTGCTCTGGTACAAGCCATACTTCTCCGTCATGGATGTGATCATTCCCGTGATAAGAAGCGCTGACGCCGGCATAGCAATGCCCCCACGCATGCACCAATCAACCCAATCACGAAATAATTCAGTTCAGGCTTACAAAGCCGAGCGATATCCATGAGAGTAAAAGGCTTCTTGTCCAAAACGTTTTTCTCCACAGCACTCACAGAAATGTCCGTCTTCGCCGACACAGCACTCATCGAACGCGACAACTTCGTACCAGCAAGTCCATTCTCAGCTTCACGCTTTTCGGCCTCTTGCTGTTCCTCCTTCGAGCGCAGCTCCTGGATGTGGTACATGTTCTGGTAGATGCCGTGCTCGATCTGCAACAGCTCGTCATGCGTGCCGCTTTCCACAATGTGACCCTCGTTCAGAACCACGATCTTGTCAGCATTACGAATCGTACTCAGGCGGTGGGCA
The DNA here is from genome assembly GCA_032158285.1 of Phytophthora sansomeana. Taxonomy (NCBI): domain Eukaryota; phylum Oomycota; class Peronosporomycetes; order Peronosporales; family Peronosporaceae; genus Phytophthora; species Phytophthora sansomeana. The sequence goes on from JAPDHH010000200.1 coordinate 1,071,098, forward strand.
ATCACCAACGTCGTCATGTTCGTCGTGGCCATCAAGTCGTTCAGTGCAGCCTGCACGATCTTCTCACTCTCGTTATCCAGCGCACTGGTGGCCTCATCCAGCACCAGAATGTTGGGCTTGCGCACGATGGCACGAGCAATGGCAACACGCTGCTTCTGGCCACCAGACAGAGACACACCCTTCTCTCCGACCAACGTGTCGTAGTTCTCCGGCAAAGACATGATGAAGTTGTGCGCGTTCGACAGCTTGCACGCCGCGATGGCCTCCTCGCGAGTCACGTTGTCCCCGCCCATGGCGATATTCTCAAAGATGGTGGTGGCGAACAGCACGGGCTCCTGAGAAACCATGCCGATCTGGGAGCGCAGCCATTTCACGTTCAGGGTCTTGACGTCACGGCCATCAAGGTAGATGGTGCCGCTGGTCGGGTCGTAGAAGCGCTCGATCAGTGCAATCAGAGTACTCTTGCCGCCACCACTGGCGCCGGCAAACGCCACCGTCTGACCAGGCTCAATGATGACGTTGTAGTCTCGCAGGATCTGCGCATCCGGACGACTAGGGTAGGTGAAGTTGACATTGACAGCCTCAATCCTGCCTTCACACGAGTCCGGGATGATGCCTTCGTCCTCCTTCTCCGCGTCGATAGCACTGGCCGTATCAAGAATAGCAAAAAGTTCTTCAGCGGCTCCGGCAGCCTTCGAGACAGCGGTAATGTTTGGCGAGATCTGAGCAAGCGAGCCTGTGCCCATCATAACACCAAAAAAGGCAGCAAAGACGTCACCTGGCGTAGTATTTCCATGCGAAGCCTTCCAGCCGCCGTACCACAAGCCAATTGAATACATGATCCACACGCTTCCCAGAAACATTGAAAAGACCACCGACGTCATCTTGTGCAGAGCGATATTCTCCTTCTCGGCTTCAAACACCTTCTTCTCAAACTTTTCAATCGCCTTCTGCTCTCCATTGAGCGACGCCACTGTACGAATCGATCCTAACGTCTCCTCTGCAACTGAACCAGCTTCCGCATACACCTTTTGTGCCCAGTCCGACTTGATCCGCAGCGTCTTGATCAACCAGCCCAGCGAAACAGTCATGAAAGGCATCACACACGCCATCACCAGCGTAATATCCCAGCCACGGACGAAACCAATGGCAAAGCCTACAATGAACTGCACTATGAAGCGGAACGAATCTCCGAGCTTCTGACCCATGCCGTCTTTGATCTTGACCGTGTCGCCCGTCAACCGACTGGACAGTTGGAGTGCGTCATTTGAATCGTACCAGCTGATGTCGAGATACAGCATGTGCTTGAGCGCTTCACTCCTCAGCGCCTTCATCTGTCTCTCGGCGCTGTAGTAAAACGTGACGTACGAGAGGTAGTCTGTGAAGAACATGAAGATGGCAATGAGGAAGAAGTCCAAAGCCGCACTATTCACCGTATCCATGTCCACAGGGATGCTCGTGAACCCCGTCAAGACGTTGCCGAACACGATAGCCATGAGCGGGAAGAGCGCGCCGTTCGCGCCGGCCATGACGACGCCCACGACCAGCAGCAGCTTGTCCAGGGGCGTGGCATAGCGGTACAAGTGCGTGAACTTGAAGGACGTGGGCCCGCCGTGCACCATCTGCGTGCGCAGACTCGGCTCCTTCTTGGACTCGGAGCTGCTGGACTCGCTGCTGGTCACGCCGGGCTTCTTGCTCTTGGGTGGCAGGTCCACGGCCACGGCGGCCGCGCCGCGCGGCGTCTCCACGCGCTGGTACGCGGCCTCGGCGTCCAGCTCGGCTTTCAGACTTGGCATCAGCGATCCACTTGCGCGTCTGGCGGCAAATTGAAGAATGAAGAGAGTGCGCAAAGGGAAAGCGAGTTACCATCATTCTGGGGAGATGAGCTGACAGACGAGTTGCGGCACCGGATCGCACGGTTTATGCAAACCTGCGATCTTGGAAGTGGTAGGGAGTATGGAATGCTAGAGGGTAAAGGGATACAGAGGGACATGTTGGAATTGTTGATAAAATGGAGTTGATTCAATCGTTGCGATTGAGTGGGAGTACATGTATCTCTGTGGCTATTAATGACGAGGATAGGCGGAGGCTCACGAGATGGGGGCGCTGTCGGGCGCGACTGGAGGCACGAACACCGAGACGAGGCACCGCGTGGCGGATTTGAAGTGCGCAATCATTTTGATCGAGGACGATCGTAAACTATCTGATCAGACAGGTATCACAATTAACAGGGGTGATTCAAAATGGATCGCTGTGCCGAATTTGCTGTGCTGTGCAGGGCGATCGATGCACCACTCGCTTCACCGCTTCTCTCGCAAATTGCATGGCAGTGCGAGTTCCTTTTCACTCGCCACCAGTCAAGCTTTCGTACAGTGCTGCCATCAACTTTCCCCGATATAATCAGATGTTCGTCCTGGCGTCAACGATCGCCAATATAATCAGCGGTTTACCGATGCATTCTCGAAGGTGCAGAGGCATAGTGAAACGCAGTCAAAAGGCGGTGCCGCCTCGCTATCAGCTCTGACAGGTGACGTCCAGCACACATTCCGACTTGATGTCACATCCTCTGGCCAATTTGCAACCAATGCCTGGTTGCCGCCGTAGCTGACGTTGCCACGAACTGCTCCAGTCGCCACTCAAGCAGTCAATCCTGAATTTCAGCATTCATTCCATCGCTTGACAACGAAAACTCGTTATCGGACTCAACGCGCACCGTTGACTGGTTGCAATGTGGATGCATTCGCTGTGCGCTGTTTTGCAGCAATTGCATTCTCCTACGATACCCAGCAAGACGTACGTTAGCCTACGCTCCATCGGTAGTGGATCACTATATGTACTAGTGATGCAATGGAGACTGCACGAACAAGACCTCCCCCCTAAACTGCACCACCAGAACGCACGTTGAAGATCCATTCCATTCCGCAGTTTCAATTCCTTCCTACAACACATTGCCCTATCTTCCATCATGCATTCCCCATCGCAGTTCCTTCCCCATTCACAGTATCATACCCACCATCATGAGCTCTCTCGCCACCTCTCGCTCCCGTGCCCTGCGCGTCGTCTCCCTGCTGCCGTCCGCGACCGAGAACGTGTGCGCCTTGCTGGACAAGTGCCGCTCGACCTCTCCTCCGCTTTCCCCCTTCCCGGAGCTCGTGGGGCGCTCCCACGAGTGCGATTTCCCGTCCGACGCTTGCGTCCAGCAGCTCCCAGCGCTCACTAGCGCCCGCACGGCCTTCACGAGCTCCGCAGACACGCACAACCAGGTGCGGGAGGCGCTGGCCAGTGCCGCGTCGCTCTACCACCTGGATACGGACCAATTGGCGGCGCTGAAGCCCGACGTGATCCTCACGCAGAGCTCGTGCAAAGTCTGTTCCATTGATTTGGCCAGCGTCCAGGCGGCGGTGGACACAGAGCAGCAATTGCAGAGTCTTGTGGGAGCTAATGGAGCAGCAGGTGCAGCGGTGCAGTGTGAACTGAGAACAGGCAGCCACTTGACGCAGATTGTGACGTGCAACCCCACGAGTCTCGTCGAGGCGGTGGTGACGCAGTTCCAGCAACTGGGAGACGCGCTGGGGGTGCCGGAGGTGGGGAACAAAATGGCGCAAGAGCACGCGGACAAGTTGCAGCAGTTGAAGCAACAGGCGGAGGCGTTCGTGGAGGGAAATGGTGGTGAGAAGCCCAAGGTGCTGATGGTGGAGTGGCTCGAGCCGCTGTTCCTCGGTACCAAAGGATGGATGAGGGAGATTGTAGAGGCTGCAGGAGGACACGTGGTGGAGAGTCTGGAGGAGGAGCAAGACGTGGATGTGGTGGTGGTGGCGCTATGTGGCCTGACGCTCGACAAGACGGAGAAGGAGCTGCTGGAGGGACGAGTAGGCGCGTGGTGGAAGACGTTGGTGGGCAAGGCGGACGCTGCAGTGCCTCCGGTGTATATTGTGGACGGCACGGCCATGTTCACGCGGCCTACGCGGCGTCTCTTGCTGGCACTCGAGTGGCTTGTGCACGCTCTGCATGAGCCCAAGGATCAGTGGATGAAGAGTTCGACGTTCCCTTACAAGATGTTTGATACAAAGCTGGTAAACAGTGACAGTAAAACTAATGGAGACGCTAAGACGCCGGAGATGCTCGAGATCGAGGAGCTGCATCGCGCAGCTTGCGCTAGCAAGCAGGCAATGTACACGGACCCGGCGACGGGTTATTCAGTTATGACGGAGTACATTTTGAAGGAGCGACAAGTGTGCTGCGGCAATGGCTGTCGGCATTGTCCATATGGACACGCAAATGTGAAGGACCCGGCTCGGCGAAAGAACATCCTCGCTGGAAATGTGTTCCTGCAGCCGCGGCGCCGCTCGCGTGGCGTAGCGAAGGGTGCTCCTGGTGGTCAATTGCTATGGCCAGAAGGAGCTGCTGCTACCGTCGCAGATAGCTCGAATGATCTCGTGGTTGTTTTCTGGAGTGGTGGCAAGGATTCATTCCTCGCCCTAAGCACGTTGTACGAGTCATACGCTGACGAGCAAAAGCCAATGCCTCGCGTGGTGCTTCTGACGACGATCGACCCCGAGACAAACGTTGTGCCTATTCAGAAAATTTCAGCACAAACGATTGCAGCGCAAGCAGAAGCTCTTGAGCTTCCTTTGTGCCTCGTAGCGGTGGGTCTTGGCGATGCATACACAGCAGCTTTGCGCAGTGCTCTTGGAGAAATCCCGGAGCAAGTCAAACGAGTGAAGAAGAGCAGTAAAACTCGTGAGCTAAGCAAGGAGACACCATCCATTTCCTCCCTTGTGTTTGGTGATCTCCACCTGGAAGACATCCGCGCTTGGCGTGAGCAGACATTTGGCCAGGAGTACACGCTCCGCTTTCCTGTTTGGAAAAAGGATTATGAATCGGAGTTGTTGCCAAAGCTGACGCGATTGTGTACGAAGACGGGTGCTAAGATCTACTTCTCGAATGTTGATGAGGAGCGACTAGCTTCCAGCGGATCAGAGTGGCAAGTAGGTCAGGAGTATGACTGGAAACTCGTTCAGGAACGAAACAAGGCTGGAGATGGAGATGCAGTGCAGGTAGATCTGATGGGGGAGTGTGGCGAGTTCCACACGTGCGTCAAGTTCCCCGGTATGGACTAATGACTTGATAATCTAGCGCAATGACGAAGTTGTAGTCGCGATTAACGATGGCGACTATCACGAAAAGTTAAAACGTATATCTTGGCATGGAGTGGCTTCAAACTTGTCCTTGTTACTTCTCTCGTGTCCATGAATGCATGAAATATGGTTTGATGTTGGCACATTTATCATGCAGGTTCCTCTTCCCATCTGAGTCCACTGAGTAGCAAACAACTAGGCTGTCATCACGTTTATCGAGATGAGCCCATGCCCGCTTCAGTAGCAAATGTTGGTGCAATCACTTAACCTCTCAAACATTTCCACAGTCGAGCATTTGAGGACGACAGTACAGCATCAAGTCACCGCTCGATTTCAACTCGCACTTGTCCACCAAATTCACTGGTAGCATCACATAGTTGTTATCAATCTGAGGAATCGTCTCAACTTCTTTAAACGAGGTCGTTTGTTTGGCATAAATGGAATCGTCACCAACACGTGAATTTGTTTCAACCGTGGGGTACGCGCGCCAGTCATGTTGCCGAATTCCAGCACGTCCTTAACCGGCCATAAATTCTGTAGTTCAGAGATCATCGTGCAGGAATCAAGGCGTAGTTTCCAATTCAGAAGCTTTGGCACATTAGACGGTGTGTGTGTCAACCAGTTGCCATTTTTGATTGCCAAGAAGAGCTCCAGTGTATCGGGTTCACAAGACTACAGTGAAATTCATGTGCAGATCAGCACCTAAGCTCGAGATACATCGTGCCCGATAGTAAAGAAATGCCTTTCAAAGGCCCAAAGGAAGAAATGTTGTGTGGAATGTTGTATGCCCTGTAGAATAACACAGTATTCGCTACTCAAACGCCCTCCAAGGTCAAGGACGTTTTCGTTTGCGAGACTGCGTTCGACTCTGCGGTGTGTACCCACCCTGTTGCAGATCCTGTCGTCGCTTTTCCTTTTCTTCCAGCTTCACGAGATCACTTAAGGCTTCCTCTGCGCTTGGGCGTAGTTTTGGGTCCTCCTTCATCAACCACTCATGAAATAAATGTCTGTCGGCGCCGTCATACCATTTCACTCCGCTAGTTTCAATTAAGAGTCCTACAGCCCAAACATCGACAGCGGTAGTGTGGACGCCGTTCTCCACGAAAATGTCGAGAGCGTGTTCTTCTACTGTCAATGGTTGATCGCTCGAGGAAGGTTGCGGACTTGTGGCTGCGCTGCTAAAGTCAATCAGAAACCACGTTTCACTGCTCCGTTGCTTCAGTACATTCGACCAGTGGATATCTCGATGCATCCACCCCATACAATATATCACCACGAACGCCTCGAGGATACAGTGAAGAGCACCAAATAACTCAAACAACTCGGAGGGGGCACCTTCGTTCCACGAGGTTCAAACCCAGCAACATTTGTCGTCCTGTTCAGACTTGTAAGGCGGTCGACATTAGGGACGTTAGCTTCACTCAAGACGTTGTAGACATGTTCCAGATGATCAAACCCACTTGCATTCGCGAATTGTTTCTCCACGAACGTAGACAATAGTCCCATGGAAACGGACAATAGTCCTGTGTTCATCAAGGCCGGAATCCGGGCAATCCTCCGTGATGGCAGAAAACAGTAACTCAAATGCAAAAGTGCGAGAACAATGTGAAACCCGTCTGCCAGACACTCCAAACTGGAGTTTTGGATAGGAACGCAGTGCACTCCGTCCACTTCGTGGCATAGTGCAACCAATTCTACCCTGTAGTCGGACGCAACATAGCCAAACACGTACGGCATCGTTCCATAGACCCAATTTGTCTTCTCTTGAAGTTTTTGGCGTACTTTACTGAGAGCGATTCCAGCCACTTCTTGTTCTCCACGAAAGATGCACAGGTCGTGAAGACAAAACTCGAAATCGGAATGCTCCTCCCCAATGAGATCGCCGCTTGAATAACGCTCAATGAGCGCTTGAGGAAACATCACATCGAGCAAGTTGCGAAAGCTCAAATCCCACGAAATGTACTAAGTGGTGGTGGATTCCATAGCTCACAGTGAACTCTGTGTACCTCAAAGCTGCTTCGTGCTCAGCAACGTCATCATTTCCACTGTCTGTCTTGATACGACAACAAGTAGTACACTGATCTACTTGGACGGATGACCGACTTTCCACGCGGCGTAAATACTACCTCCCCCGACTACAATCAGCCCCAGACCAATGAGTCCGCGGATCAGCAAGTCACCCTGCTTAGGATTCTTGGCCGTGTAAGCTCGAAGATGCTGGACATCACGCTTAGTGAGCTGGATCGAACTCTTGCCCACTTCGCTCTTGAGTTTGTTGACGTCGGGGGACTTGTTCGCAAGTCCTTTGAGTTTGATGAGATTGGGACTCGACGCGAAAAAAGATTTGAGATTGCTCCAACCTCTCTCTTCATCCTCGGCACTCGTCAACTCTTTTGAAAAGACTTGAGCGAGCTGCGCCATTGTCCTTCACATTGTAGTTGGTGTCCATCAACTTGGTTTGAATGATTTCTTCAGCGGCAACGGAGAAAACAAGGAGTGTGATCCCTGCAAACAACAAGAAGATGCTACGAAGCATTGTCGCTGGTTCTCAGGTGCGTGGAATTCAGTCTGTGTGCTTGACTGCAAATGAAGCGAACTTCGTGGCACACAGGCTGTGAGTCACCAGAAATTGATGAGTCGAAAAGTTTGGCTGTACTAATCATGAAGCCGGTGTCCTTCCCATGACACAGCACGCTACATGAATTTGTAGCTATCGTGGGAGTCTCGAGGCCGTAATGGATCACTTTAAACAAGCAAGTGAGGCACGGTAGCTGCCAGCTTTCCAACTTTCCACGACAATAGAAAGTGTTGTAATGCTGCTGCGGTCTGACGCGGCTTACATCGTCTCCGACAGAAGAGTTATACAGTAGCCTCTCGCGTTTGCCAGTAATAGAGTTGTCAAGCAGCTATCATTTTGCGGTTCCTGCCGCCTGAATGGTTTTCTTGAGATGATGTTTACATATTGCACCAAAGAATTTCATCGTAGCCACCAAAGATTTCTCTTGAATCGTGGTATGATAAGTATATATCCTGACTACTGTACTGTGTTATGGATTCCCTGAAGCCGCATTCGTACACAAAGTCATCACCGCAACGTAGCGAGCTGGTAACGCCTGCCGGGCCGATTCTTGTCCTAGAGCAGAAAGGAAAGGCTGGTTAAAACGAGGCTAAATGCAGTTAAACCACATTACCTCTTGCTCAGTAAACTATAGTGTTATTGTCGTTAAATGCTCTGTAACGAGGGCGTGTAGCCCAACCCCCCTTTCGTGCTTGCCAAGCATAGCCAACGGTGTGGTACAGTACCAGTCCATTGTTCATGCGGTCGAATGATTGTGGACGCTACCCATAGACAAAACGATCGTGATTATTCGACGCACCGGCATTCTGTCAAAAAGCTGCACTTTGAAGACCCGTTGATTATCCGACGCACCTCAGAAGATCACTTTATCATGCCACACGCACTCGCCATCAGAACTCACTTTGAATTTCTCCAGGTGTCGCGCAAGTCAAATTCCCATTTCGCTGTTCGAAAGTGCAGTATCGATGTCGAGAGTTGAGGAAGTTCCCTACCAAAAGGTGGAAACTCCACGCACGACCAAACCTTTATCCATTGACAAGGAAGGCACCAGCGCCTCTGACAACTCCAAGGAGCCAAACCTCCGGGACGAAATCGTGCACGATGGCCCCACGTCGTTCAACTTTACCAACTTGTACCGTTACGCCACCACGTTCGACAAGGTGCTGCTCGGTATCGGCATCATCACGACGGGGGCCAACGGTGCATTGTTCCCACTCATGGCCATCGTGTTCGGCAACGCTCTATCGGGTTTCGCGTCCACTCCTGTGGACACGGACTCGGTGAACAGAGCGTCACTCCAGTACTTGTACATCGCCATCTTCATGTTCTTCACCGACTACATTTCGTACGTCGCGTTCTACTACAGCGCAGAGCGACAGATGAAGGCGTTGAGGAGTGAAGCTCTCAAGCACATGCTGTTCATGGACATCAGTTGGTACGACAAGCACGACGCACTGCAATTGTCCAGTCGGTTGACGGGGGATACCGTCAGGATCAAAGACGGCATGGGGCATAAGCTTGGTTACGCTGTCCGGTACATGGTCCAGTTCGTTGTGGGCTTCATCATCGGCTTCATCCGTGGGTGGGATATCACGCTGGTCATGGCGTGTGTGATGCCTATCATGGCACTTTCACTCAGTTGGTTGATCAAGACGATAACGATGATGTCGGAGTTCGCGCAGAAGGTGTATGCGGAAGCTGGGTCGGTTGCAGAGGAGACGTTGGGATCCATTCGCACCGTGGCGTCACTAAACAGCGAACACAAAGCCATCGACAAGTTCGAGGAGAAGGTCTTTGAAGCGGAACGGGAGAACATCGCACTGCACAGGATCTCGGCTGTGGTGTTTGCCGTGTTCGTAGGCAGCATCTACGTCATGTACTCTGCTGGCTTGTGGTACGGCGGATGGAAAGCGTCCAAAGGCAACACTACACCTGACGACGTCTTCACCGCTTTCTTTGGCATTATGATGGGGTCGATGTCACTTGCTCAGATCTCGCCAAACATTACCGCTGTCTCGAAGGCTGCCGGAGCCGCTGAAGAACTTTTTGCTATTCTTGATACGGCCAGTGCTATCGACGCGGAGAAGGAGGACGAAGGCATCATCCCGGACTCGTGTGAAGGCAGGATTGAGGCTGTCAATGTCAACTTCACCTACCCTAGTCGTCCGGATGCGCAGATCCTGCGAGACTACAACGTCATCATTGAGCCTGGTCAGACGGTGGCGTTTGCCGGCGCCAGTGGTGGCGGCAAGAGTACTCTGATTGCACTGATCGAGCGCTTCTACGACCCGACCAGCGGCACCATCTACCTTGATGGCCGTGACGTCAAGACCCTGAACGTGAAATGGCTGCGCTCCCAGATCGGCATGGTTTCTCAGGAGCCCGTGCTGTTCGCCACCACCATCTTTGAGAATATCGCCATGGGCGGGGACAACGTGACTCGCGAGGAGGCCATCGCGGCGTGCAAGCTGTCGAACGCGCACAACTTCATCATGTCTTTGCCGGAGAACTACGACACGTTGATCGGAGAGAAGGGTGTGTCTCTGTCTGGTGGCCAGAAGCAGCGTGTTGCCATTGCTCGTGCCATCGTGCGCAAGCCCAACATTCTGGTGCTGGATGAGGCCACCAGTGCGCTGGATAACGAGAGTGAGAAGATCGTGCAGGCTGCACTGAACGACTTGATGGCCACGACGAACATGACGACGTTGGTGATTGCCCACCGCCTGAGTACGATCCGCCACGCTGACAAGATCGTGGTTCTGAACAAAGGCCACATTGTGGAGAATGGCACGCATGACGAGCTGCTGCAGATCGAGCACGGCATTTACCAGAACATGTACCACATCCAGCAACTTCGTTCTCAAGAGGAGCAGCAAGACGCCGAGAAGCGTGAAGCGGAGATTGGAATTGTTGGCACGGAATTGTCTCGTTCGATGAGTGCTGTGTCGGTGAAGACGGACATCTCTGTGAGCGACGTGGAGACGAACGCCCTGGACAAGAAACCATTCGGCCTTCTCGACATCCTCAAACTCAACGGCCTTGAAGGGAAATACTTCGCTATTGGGGTCGTCGGGACGGGTGTGGCAGGAATTGCCATGCCAGCAGCGGAGTTGTTAACCACAGGAATGATCACATCCATGACGGAGCAGTACGGACTGTACCAACGTTCCGGTGACGAGTCTCACTTGGCCACAATGTACAAGGACGTAAGGCTGTACGGCATTCTCTTCCTCGTTGTTGCTGTGGTGGTTGCCGTTTTCACGTACATGCAGATCTACTGCTTCAAGTTCATGGAGGAGAAAGTCACGACGCACCTGTGCACCACGAATTTTAGAGGCTTGTGCCGTCAGAACGTCGGCTTTTTCGACGAGAAGGAGAACGCTACGGGTGCGTTGACTGCTGATCTTGCCACGAACCCCACAAAAGTATCCCTACTGTCGGGTGAATCTCAATCAGGAGCACACCAGGCCGTGTTCACGTTGGTTGCAGCTCTCGTGATCTCGTTCGGCTTCGGCAGTTGGCTTCTCACGTTGATCATGATGGCACTTCTTCCGTTCCTGCTCTTTGGAGAAGTGGTTCGGATGAAAGAGATGGAGAGCACTGGGATGATTTCAGACAACATGACAGGCCCCGGCGCTCATGCGTCCGAAGTGCTCAGCAACATTCGCACCATCGCGGCTCTGGGTATCGAGCAACGGTCTGCGAGAGTATTCGACGAGCTGCTTCAGGAACCTCTGAGCAAAGGCAAAACGGAGGCGCAGGTCAACGGTTTATCGCTCGGCTTCAGCTCGTTCATCATGATGGCGACAAATGCGCTCATCTTCTGGTATGGCGGCAAGAAGGTGGACGACGGCAGCATTACTTTCACGGAGATGATGCGAACGATGATGGCCATCATGCTGTCCGTTCAGATCGTCAGTGCAGCGTCAAATTTCCTGCGAGATGCCCCCAAGGCATTCAAAGCTGGATCGACAATCTTTGCTATCCGAGACCGTGTTGCTCCCATTGATTAGTTCAGCTCCGATGGTCTCCAGTTAACCAAGATTGAGGGTCACCTTGAATTCAAGAACATCTCGTTCCGATACCCGACGCGTCCTGAGATCAACGTGCTCAAGAACTACAACCTCACCATCGAAGCTGGTCAAACGGTGGCATTCTGCGGACCGAGTGGCGGTGGCAAGAGCACTATCATCTCTCTGATTGAGCGCTTCTACGACCCTGTGGTGGGCGAGGTGCTGCTTGACGGCCACAACATCAAGGACCTGAACCTCAGCTGGCTGCGCAGTCAGATTGGACTCGTCGGACAGGAGCCCACGCTCTTCATCGGTACCATCGCCGAGAACATTGCGTACGGTCTGGCGGAGCAACTGAGCCAACAGGAGATCGAAGAAGCCGCCAAAATGGCCAACGCACACGACTTCATCACGCAGTTCCCGGATGGGTACGACACGCAAGTAGGTATGAAGGGCGAGCAGTTGTCTGGCGGTCAGAAGCAGCGTATCGCGATTGCACGCGCCATTCTCAAGAACCCCAACATGTTGTTGCTAGATGAAGCCACAAGTGCGTTGGACTCGGAGAGTGAGAAGGTGGTGCAGGAGGCTTTGGACAAGGTGGTGGCGTTGAAGCGGCGTACGACGATTGTCATCGCTCATCGGTTGTCCACAATTCGTCGCGCGGACAAGATCTGCGTGGTGAGCGGTGGCAAGATCGCGGAGCAGGGCACGCACCAGGAGCTGATTCAACTCAACGGCATCTACGCGAGTCTGGTCGAGTCGGCGTCAATGTAGAGCTCAACTTACACATGAAACCTTCCAACAACTCGCCATCCAGATACCAGCCATGCTGTCTGCATAAATTCATTTCCGATTGCACTAATGCATTCCCTGCCTCCTTTTCGTGCAACACTCTCCTGTTCGAGTAATTTTCCAGCTCAAAGCGTGTGCTCAGGGTGTATTAAACTCAGTTCTTCACGTGAACTCCATTGAACTCGCAATTCGAAACGCTAAATCATGGCGTCTGGGTTTTCCTCACAGAAGACCGCGTATATGCGCTTTGACAACGCTCTCTGAATCCGAGCGTCGTGAAGCTTGTCGCTGACTAAATACTCTTTCTCCGCTCGAGACAACGTCGGATTGCGGTACGCGCGCATGAGACTGTCGAAAGTTGGAAAATGGTCAAGCAGACACTGCGCCTTGTCTTCACTCACGCCTGGAATCACTTGCAGCATTCGCAGCCAAGCATTGGCGCATGCACTCGCGGTAGCTCCGGTCCGAGTCACTCGGAAAGAATTATTACGAGGCACCGATTCCAAGAACTCTTCCAGAGCAGATGCACACGAATACGACAACACCAACTCGCGGGTTAGCAGCGCAACGTAGTCGGCAGTAGCTTCGACGTCAATTGTGAACTTTGTGTGAGCTCCCACATCCATAAACAACTGAAACGCGACTTCCTGCAAATCAGCGAAGGAGATCGCAGGAGCGCTGGACTCAACTGAGCGTCCTTGCTTCTTCTTTTTTTGCTGCTTCTTCAGCTCAATAAGCGCGTGATCCGCGCCTTGAATAATGACGAAAAACTTGCTCGGTTCCTGTTCTTCTGAACTTCGTGACTTGCCATTACTCAACTGCGTCTTCGGTACCAACGTCTGTAGGTATTTCACAGCTGCCACTAACTCTTTGTAGCTCTTCTGCTGCATCATTTTCAAAAATGCGTCCGCTTCAAAGTACATGGCACACGAAAAGTGCGACGCTCCATTTTCCCGTCGTTCCCACCTGATCACCCCCGGCATGATACAATTCATCGCTGTTGACAGTGTAAACGGCACGGGTTTGCCATTGTAAATGTGATTTTTCAACGCGTTTCGGATACTTTCCCCCACCTCCGACGTATCCAGAGATTTTTCCATCTGCACCACGGCCATCACGCCACTTTTGCCATTTGTAGTAGTTTTTATCTTGGAAGGGGATGCTCTTGTCCGAGTTGGAGCTTTTGGAGCTTTCCTGGACTTTGAGGTCGAAATGTCATTTTCTTGTTCTAAAACGATAATTTCACTTTCTTCCAGGAGAATTTCAGTATTTCCGCCAGTTCTCGTTGTTTCCGAGTGCAAATCTCGCAGTCGTCCGGACAACCTGCGAGCTTGTCGCGATGCTTCTCGATGTCGTTGAATTTCACTTCCATTTTCTTCTGGAAATACTCTTCTTCTTGTATTGGACGCGAAATCTGGAGGTAAAACTTCAGGGGATATATTTTCAGAGGGTGCAATGGGCACTTGGTACACAAACGGCGGCGGCGATGCGGAAGGAGAATACGAAAAGGAAACTTCCTCTTTTTCTTCTTCTTCTTCTGATATGTACCCATTTGGAGAGGGAGATGGGCACGGCGAAGTGGTCAAGTCAACGACCGATGGACCATCACTCTGGTGCGTTTTCGTCTTTTTGACTGGAGGAGAATTTCGTGGTGGGGAGATGAGTTCGATGACTTCCGCACTGCTATTGTCATTTTTCTTCTTCTTCTTCTTCTTGGAGCCGCTGTCTGGGATCCCCAGCTCCACGAGCATCGCGTCCAGTGCGTGGTCCTCTTCGTCGTTCTCGATGGAGTCGCGGGGACGCGCGCGCTTGCGGCCAGGCGACGGAGTGCTCTCCATTTCTCTTATCAAGAGGAAATATTGAATTGTATTAGGAATTTTGTAAGGAATGAAAAAGTACAGTCATCCCTCTCTATAAGGTGTTATTATATTATTTGGGGCTTGCTCTTTTTGAGATCAAAAGATAGCTTTTCTGATGCAGGGAACAATCAAAGTGGATCGATAGACATGAGTAAACTACTGATTCTCATGCATTGTTTTTATGCTGTAGATGAGTTTTCTAGAAAAAATAATGGTAAATATTTTTTTTAGTTTTTTTGCTTGGAGCTGGGGCGATTGGACCTAGACGGTTAGCATCGCGAGAAGAGCAAGTGTCATGTAGCCAAATGATACGTTGCCATTGGCGAAGACGGAGAGTTGGTCACCTTTGCTCACGTGAATAATGCTGGTCAGTGTGAGTTGTTGGAATCCACTTGTGAAGCAGATCAGTTGCGTGCCTTTGTTCAACTGCATGTGGGCCTTACTCTGGCATTCAAAATCTACCGTCACGTTTACTTGGTACACTCCTGGCTGGAGATCTCGAATGGCACCGTCGGAAACTTTGAGACCTTCGCCTCGCCAAAGAATCACCCCCTCTAAGCCATGTTGGCTCGTTGCTCGCGCTAGAAATATGCCAGGAGAACTTTTCGTTTCTCGCAGTGACGTCAACTCTGCTCGAAGGTCGGAGACCGTTTTCTGCAAGTCATGAACTGCTGCATTGTTACCAGCAGCTTCTGCTCGAATACACTTGACTTCTTTCTGAAGATCCTGCACCTTGGACTCCAGGATGTCGATTCGCTCGACTGAAATCGGAGACAACTTGAATGTGAACGTCGCTATTCTGTACTTCATCAAGACTTGGACGTTCACGTAGATCTCCAGTTGCAAGCGATCGCCGTTGGTATTCTGAAGCGCTCGAGGAGATTTTGACTTGTCGTCCAAAGGTTTCGTGAGCAGCTCATGGAAACACTATGAAGCATTGATCATTCGAATTGTCAGCTCCCACAGAGAGCTGGTCATTTTGTTCCATCCGGGCAAAGCATGTCAGAGTCGTAGAACAGGGCTGACTATTCCCGCAGCGCACCGACTGAATGCACTCGTTACCCTTCATCAACTTGATCTGCGAGCCATTTGAAGCGCAATTTACAACCACGACCATGTGATAAACACCAGGGTCGTCAATCCTGATAACGCTGGCGTTTTCGGTCAACGTGCAGCCTTCACCCTCAAATGCCGCCCATGTGAGCGTATTTCCCAACTGACCAGTTCCTTTGGTGTTGAAAATCTTCATGCGAGCATCGCGGGCATTCAGCTCTTGCTTGAGCGACTTCACCCGCAGTTTACCGCGACAGTAAACAGCATGTCGAGCAGCCCACTTGGACTTAAATCATCCGGGTCGCCCATCGGAGCACTGCCCTCCATCGACTGCTCCGATACGCGCGTGATAGCATTGCGAGCAACGTGGTCTTGTACGAAAAAGCGAGCAAGTTGTTTGCATGTGTCCAGCGTATTGGCGATTTCTGGCTGAGCCAGCATCTCAGTCATCATAGAGGTCATTGTGTGCGCGCAGCTCGGCAGAAACGTGATGCCAGGATACTTGTTTTGGAGAGTCAACGACGCCTGCTTCATGCTTTCCGTAGTGTCCGTCACAATCACGGAAACTCTGCCAGTGCCGACCTGGGTCATAATGTTCTCGATCTTGTCGACAAGCACCTCGGGTGTGTACGGCATCTCGCCCGTGCTTTCAAACCCAAACACGGCTGGGCTGGGCGTACTGGTCACACAGCTCACCAGCAGGCGCTTCTGCGACGGCATCCACGACTCGACGCCAAGACTCACTTCCGTAGCATCCAGTACTTCGGCACGCAGCTTGATCTGCACCTCCGAGTACTCGAGGTCGAGCACCGACGTCGCCAGCACAAATGCACTGGGTGGGTCGTAGTTGGAGTTCATGTGCTTGAGCAACTTGACGAAAGCAGGGTGTTCCACCGTTGCCACCGGCAGCCCGGCACCAAAGACGGCTCTGGCCACATAGCTATCCATGCTCAAGCGCACCAGCAATAGCTTCACGGTGAACTTTGTACGACATAGGTTTGGTTGGATCCTTTCCAGTCTTCAATAGCTTCACAGGGTACCATTGCTCCGACAAGGAGAAATCGGGAAAAATCTCCAAATCAATATGCCACCGCCAAAATAGGTAGAATCCAAGCAATCCATGAGGACAAATGTCTACACTCTTGTTACGCATGCATGCTCCAACTTCAACTCGACCAACCTGGTTTGTTTTTCCTTGGCTCATGATCATCACCAAGGCGCGACAAATACTGTAGCCTTCGTTTTCCAGCATAACCGAGTGCAGATCGGCCAATTCCATTCGCCGAGCCGACTCGCCACGCATCAGCGCAAAATGAGATAGTAAAGACGCCAACAAATTTCTCATGCTTGTTCCAGGATCATGAGATGAGGTCCAGAAATAACGGGAAATCTTCTGGAGTTGCTCGGTTGTTGTATACCCGTCTAGTATTGTGTCAGCTTCTCTGTCTGCGAAGTTCTTACGCCGTCGGTCATCTTCTTCGTATTCCGTGATCTTCAAGAGTGCTTTAACAGCGTCACCCCGAGGCGAAGGATGGTTATTTATGTTCAATCGTTTCTGCTGTCGCCACAAATCTACCATCGCTGCTGTGTAGCTGTTTACGGTCGGCCCACCAACCTTTTCGGTTCTTCCGTTGTGGCGTTTCCGTCGTTTCTCCCTCCCAATGACACACTCCTCTAGAAAAAAGTGAAACTTAGGCCCTGTTACTGTATAACGCGTGGAATCATTAAAACTTGCTCCCTTGTCGTCGCACCACAGCTTGAATTCGTTCTATTTATTCGTGCAAACTCGTGAAGTGTTCTGTGGCCGGATGTCGGAAACTTTTTTATACGTGCGATGTGCCGATTCGTCGAGCTCAACGCGCATCCGAGATTCTTCTGTCTATGCTGTTCCCTGTCTTGCTTTGCCTTCTTGTTCTTCACTGCCCGAGATTCACTCCCTCTCCCCTTTCGCGCCATTCCTCAATTTTAACCAATGGGTGCAAGTAGGACCCGAGGGGAAATAACTGGGTTATTCTGACCAACCACAAGGCTGATAACATCGCTTATGCGCTGTCTATACTCGTCTAAATGGGGACCGCGCCCTAGACCCGGGTTATGATAATAAATTATACTGGGATAGGAAGTACGTTAGTACTGATAGGACAGCCCAACAAGGACTAATTCGACGGGACGGGCGCTCCGGTATACCGGTTCAGATACCGGTGCCAACTGGGCTCCCAAAAGCCTTAATTCGACGGGATGGCCGCACCGGTTCCAGAACCGGTATTAAGTTGCAGAGTCTCGTTTTTACGAGCTCCATCAAGGTGGAGGAATTCTTTGTGTAATGACAGTTTTTTTTTTACTGTGGAACAGTGATATGTATTGGGTAGAAGGTCACTCCTGCTGATGAATGTCCCCGGCGCAGATGCCACGGCTGCGAAGCAGACGCAGGCGATGTGCTTTGCGGTTCAAAACTAAATATTAACTACGTCTAAGTGCTTTGTATATGTATACCATATTTCCTACACTTTCTATCCCAGTCTCGCGTAGCCCTAGTACTGAGATAGGAAGCAACGAAGTGCACAGCCCAACACAGATTAATTCTGTGGTCCGGTACACCAATTTGGATATCGGTGCCTACTTGCCTTCCCAGGAGGCTTATTCGTGTGGTCCGGTAATACCGGTTCGAGTATCGGTGCCTACCTGCATCCCCAGAAGGCTTATTCGTGTGGTCCGGTAATACCGGTTTGGGTATCGGTGCCTACCTGCCTCCCCAGAAGGCCTATTCGTGTGGTCCGGTAGTACCGGTTTGGGTATCGGTGCCAATCTGGTCCCCAGCGTGTGGTCCAATCACACCGATGTCGCGGTTTGTTTTGTAAGTGCAAATATGCCCTAAAACCTTCGACATAGAGAAGGATCAAATATTGATAAAAAGTTTGCGCAGATGCTGCGGCTGCGAAGCAGGCACAGGAGATGTGCAAGTGTCGTGTACATATAAACAAATTGAAATTGATCCGGGTTGCTGCGTTCACAGTTGTTATTGTTGTGTTATCTTAAAAATGGCTGATGCAATATTTACTCTGTAACACACTGTTGCTCAATGTGATGCGGTTTGTGCGCTATATATTCATGTATGTGTTTTTAACTACCTTTTTACCAACGATTTACCTATCTCAGCCTTCGCGTAGCCCTAGTTCCGTTAATATAATATAAATGTTATTGATATTATATTATTCATGCCCTGTCCAGGACCATACAACAGCAACATTGTCAACACCGGAAACTGATCCACCCCTTTAAATCCCATGAGGTCCCCAGCCACTTCACTCAAAACTTGAATCCCCTCAGCCCATTCCGGATTCCTCATCTCCATTTGAGTAGGTGGGAAGAGCCACAAATTGTCTCTCACTCGACTGCCTACAGCTTCCAATGACCTTGCGTTCTCGTGTCTTAAAGGAAGTGACACATCCCCCACGTCCTTGATCCTTAACCCTGGTAGACCAGGCAGTGTTGTAGCTTTGCCTCCGAAAGAATATAACCCCTCCGTCTGCCCCAATTCTCTGAATATTTATATTCAGAGTTTTAGGGGCGATCGGGAACCGTCGAGGATCCTATATAAACACATAAACCGTACCCATTAGACCCTCGAACTTAGTATTGCGTGGATAGTACACTTTAATATTTTATTACCTGTCGCATTCTTATCTAAAATAGTGAATGTTGACCCAGTCGGTGAAAAGCAACATTCGCTCAACATCCACATGAATGTTGTCCCAGTAGATGTAGCCGTACAATCAGTCGACATTTGAGCATCCAGGAGTTGCTGGTGAATGAACTGGTTGTCGCCATGGCTGTGCTCAAGGCCCATCAAGACCCCATATCGTCATGACCTTCCTCGCACTCGTCAAGACCGTCAAGTAAAGATAGACCTCGTCCCGTTAATAGAGCACCACTCGCTCTTGATGCGCCACCTGCACCTTGACGGCCAATTTCAACCGCACTGCTCCAATCTCCCACGGGTAAAAGGTGATTGGGATATCCGTCGCCTCTTCTCGATTAGCGACATTCATTGACGCGTGAAAACTCTGCAAAACACACACAAATAATAACGAATTAGTGTGGTGATATATTTTCAAGCTTGTTGTGAACAAAAGTGTGTACCTCGACGTAGTCGACTGGCTGAGCGCTTGGAAGGGAATTGGAGGAATCTACAGAATCTTCCAGACGCAATGATCTCGTACACCTGCATTCACAACAGTAAGTTGCTGATACTGGATCAGGAGACATTAATTCAAGCAATTCACAGTGTGATACCATCGATTCTTGGTGTCAGAATCCTCAAACCAAAGTCGGATTCTGTCATGCTTTAGGACGATCGCGTAGTGATAAACTGGAGCTGGGGGTGGCGCGACAATAGTTGTGCCTTGATACACGACCTCTCTCGCGTCTACTTGGTCGTTTAGCGATAGAGCAGATAGTTGTTCGGTAGTACTTGACATCGTGAAAAATAACACACCAAGTATTCTCAGAGCCAATGAATTACTGTAAATAAACACGTGGGGAGCTCGGACGGAAGGATTTGAAAAGGTGAAATTCAACAAAAGTATGTATTGAGCGAGCAAGAGCCTATTTAGGTTCTACAAACCTAGTGTTTACCAGTCTCGAAAGTTACTTTCCAAGGCGGATCAGTGTCATGTAGCTGGTTCCTGAAAGGGTTGCAGGGCATTTCACCGTGAGTTGGTCGGTTTTATCCATTCGCACAGTGCACATGAGGGAAGAGGACTCCACAGTAGGCACTCTGGATGCATTCAGAGCCTTTCATCAATTGCACCGACAAACTGTTTCCGCCAGTTTGATGGTTAATTACCGCCATCACTTGGTCGGTACCAGGAGAATCGACCCGAACAACTCTATCGAGGGCGGTCACGTTGAGCCCAAAGACAAAAGCTGCGTTTGTCCAGCTCACCAAATCACCTAGTTTCGTCGTTGTTAGCGCTGAAATGATAACCGAGGTTTCATCAGCGTGATGCAGCGACTTGACTTCCTCTTTGAGGTGGGAGATGATCGTGTTGCGACTATCGACGTCTTGGCGGAGTTTTTTCAGTCCTTCCTCCAGTTTCTGGACTGCAGAGGAATGGTTTGGTGTGGCCTCGAGGTCTTTCGTGTCAAGAGTTTCAACTTTGTCTTGGAGATCGCGCAGTTTTGACCCTAGAATGTCGATTCGCTCCACGGAAATGGGCTCAAGTTCAAATGTGTACGTCGCCACCCGGGATTTACGCAACACCTGAATTTCCACATTCAGTTCCAACTTAAAACGCGTCGTCTCGGTGCCATTGAAAGTGGGTTGGGATGGCGTTTATGTCAGTAGAAGCTGTATCTAGCAAGTCGCGAAAACACTATTTTGCGAAAAAGTCGAAAGTCAGCACTCGAAGCAAAAACTACCAACTTTTAGCTTTAGAACGCACCTCGACATAATCCAACGCTGTTGCGTCAGGGATAATGTTGCTAGAGTCAACGTAGTCGTGAAGACTTAGCTCCGTCGTGCACCTGCGTGTCGGCAGTTAATTAATATAAATGTTGCCACAACGATAGTAACTTAAAGCGAAGCGTACCATTGCTTTTTGCTCTCACAGTTCTCGAGCCAAATCCGAAGCTTCCCTTTCTTCAGGGATAGCGCATATCGGTATGCTAGTGATGGTGGTGCTGCGAAGACGGTCGAGCCCTCAAACTCGACGAATTCTTCCTGTGAAGCTGGGACAGGATTGATAGGCACTGTGACGGCCGCCACGGATTGGGTTGTGGCATCCGGCGAGGCTGCTTCAGCATCCACGACTGTAGTTGAAGCACTCGTGTCAGATTTCACTGCATCAAATATTTGCGGGGGCAT
The DNA here is from genome assembly GCA_032158285.1 of Phytophthora sansomeana. Lineage (NCBI taxonomy): Eukaryota > Oomycota > Peronosporomycetes > Peronosporales > Peronosporaceae > Phytophthora > Phytophthora sansomeana. The sequence goes on from JAPDHH010000200.1 coordinate 1,092,397, forward strand.
TTCTGGTGCTTGTGTGTGCTGGAGGGTAGAAATCGTCGACTGACTGACTTTGGAACTCGACAAGGCGCAAGCTGATAAGATTCTGAAGAAAAGATGAGGTGGTGAACGATGCTGCGAAGGCATTTAATGGCTCTCGACACCTTATCTCTATCTAGTCTCTTCCGTACGCATTCTCTGCTGTAGCTACTGCGAAAGTGCTCCCAGTGGTTGCAGTACCAAAATACAGTTGCCCTACCCTGCAACTGAACATATCGCTTTTTCAAATTTAGAAGTGACCTAATTTCACGCCCTCGTGCCACACCAGTGACACGCCAACCTTGGCAGGACACGACGTCAAAATACCGGTATTTTTTCGGGTTTTGTACACAATTGTCGGGTTTGTACACAATGGTGCGTGCCATACACCAGTCCATCGCCAAGGAGCATCGAACTCTCATCCAGACTAGCAGCCGGCGGAGAGATGCTCTGGACCGATAATCATCAGCCACATAATTCTATCCAAGCCGAGCATATTTTTTCGGGTTTGCACACAATAGTGCGTGCGAAACACCACTCAACCTTCGAATCGCATCAAAACCCCAAAGTAGACTGCCCCAAATATTCACCATTCGCATAAGTTTTGGGGCAATGTTCATATCGACGACCAGGGAGATGCACCGCGTCCTGTGACCGCGAGCCGAAGGACACCAGGCAGCTGCATCGTGTCCGTTAACCACGGGCCGAAGGACACCACCGCGGCAGCCGAACACCGGCCATGAGGCCGTGCCTGCCATTCTGGATTCTGCCTGCTGAGAGCACACGCGCGCGCAGGACAAATGGACAGGAAGCGAAGCAGAGACTGTACCGGCGGCGGCAAACGGCTACCCATGATCGACAGCAACTCCGATGGGGTGGCTGCGCGGAACGATAAGCGAGCTCGCCGTGTGCGCAAGGTGTCGACGAGGTGCTATGGCGTCTCGATGAGGCGCTCCGGCCTGGCAGATACAGTGGAAGTGATGCTCACCATACTGGCAACCATGCTGGTGCGCGTGCTTGCGCTCGTGGCACGGCTGAAAGGGGTGTACTTGTACAGCGTGATGACATGCTTGGTGGTGACAATGATAGTGTGGCCGCCACCAGTCGTGCTGGAGCTGGTGAGGTTGGGATGCGTGGAACCTGTGGCGTGGAGCATCGACCCGTGTTTGCCGGTGACTATCGCAGCCACGGAACAGATTTTGGAGGTGGTGGCTATCGCGATGAATCTTGTGACAGTGGTGTACGTGGTATGGAGCTGGATGAAAACGCGGTTGCTCGCTGCTATCGTTGCCGTGGAGCAAGCACTGACAATGGCTGTCGTGTTCGAGCTTCTGATGGCAAAGGTGTACGTGGAGTGGGGCTGGATGGTGAACAGGGATGGCAAAAACCAACTTTTTTACGAGTAGGGGTGGGTAATTACCTTTTTACGGGTGGAAGGTTAAATTGGGGTGGACATTCCATATTGAGGTAAAATCCAAACGACTGGCCCTCGTCAAAGTTTGGACATTGGTGGCTGCTGCTTGTTGCTTTCAGAAGGCACCCGATCTCTCTCATTGTTGCTTTTGCACTACATCCCCCAACCCCCACGTCTCAAGGCCAGCCGTCTCCCCCAGCTCTCTCCGTGGAGTCATTTGCTCCGCCTTCAACCCCTCCCCCAAGATGCCGCCCCAGCTCCAGCTGCAATGCAGCCGTCTCAGCAGCCGGCCCAGCTGCTTGCTCGTCCAGGCGGAAGGCGCCAAGATCCCATTTGGGACGAGGAGCTGGTTGAAGACGGCATCGTATCTTGCCGCAAGAGTCCCTTGACCAGATCCTTCACAGTCAAATGAATGACGTGGGAAATGCAGCCGTGAAAGAACACGTTCGGAAGCTGCGCTTGAAGTGTCGACCACACCAGCTTGTTCGTCGCCGTGTTGTCCGTCACAACAGCGCAAAAGTTGACGAAAGGGAACTTGGCGATAACACGCTTGATATCACCAGCCAAGAAGGGAGCGTCGTGGGAGTCGGATCCGGTGTACACCGACTCCAGGAAGTACGTATTAGCTCCGCTTAGAAGCACGTAGTTCACGACGGACTTCCCGTTGATATCCGTCCAAGTGTCTGTTGTCAGGGTGCAGTGCATCCCTTGGAGTGACAGCATCATCTTGGAACGGAAATCATCGTAGCACTTGTCCAGAAGAGTCGTGTCGAGTTGCTTGCTAGTTGGCACCACCGCAGTCGGTGTCAGTTCGTTCAAAGTGGCTGTCAAGGCGGCGTGGTCCGTCTTCTGAAATGCCATTCCCGTGCTGTAGAACCATAGGGCAAACTGCTGCTGGAACGCGGTAACCCGTGACTGTGGCAACGCCGGACGAAAGCTCCTGGTGATCGGCGGGGTGAACAGACGCTTGACGCACTTCCTGTAAAAGTGGTAGCGCACACGCTCAATGTGGCTGGCTGGGCCAGCTTGAAGCTGATTGCCACAAGATGGTTCGGTTCTTGAAAAGAATCAGCAGTTGTGGTTCGAGCTGCGTCGCCTTCAGCAGATGGATGAAAAGGCGGCTCTAGTGCTCCCAGCTGAAACCCGTTGGGGTTCGATCGAGCGTTGCTTCTCCTCAATCTTAGCGTCCGAAAAGATACTTCACGCGTTCGTCAATTTGGGTGGGTTTCTTCAGGCGCGAACGAAGGAGCAAAAGGCTAAACGCCGCCACGCTTACGACACCGTCGTTGCACCGGACTTTGTGAGACAGCTGAAGAAGGCCACGGCTCTGCTGAAGGTGTTGACCAAATTTCAAAAGGCTTTTGAGCGCAACACCAAGCCGGCTTCTGACGTCTATCACATGTTCTTGGAGCTTCGCGAGATCTTCAAGGCGCTACCACTGCCAACGACCGAGCAGTCCAAGATCGTAAGTATCCTGGAGCAGCGCTTCAACTTCGTGTATGGTGAACCATATGGCGTCGCCTATCTGTTGGACCCTCGTTATCTAGGCCGCGGGATGGACGAAGCTACACGCGAGCAAGTGGACGCGTTCATTACGGCTTGGAATGGCTCCGACAAGGCCGATGCTACAGCGGTGGAGCTGTTGAAGTATCTTGGAACGCAACAGGAGGGATCCTTGCAGTCCAAGCTGATTCAACGCAAGCATCTGACTGTGCTGGAGTTCTGGAACGGACTTTCCCGATTCCCTCTGCTTCAGCAAGTCGCCAGAACGGTCTTTGTGGCTAGCTGCTCGAGTGCGGCTGCCGAGCGGAACTTTTCGGCGCACAAGTTTGTTCACTCTCAAGCTCGTAACCGGCTCAATGACGCGTCCGTGCAGAAGCTAGTCTTCTTGTTCTTCAACGCGAAGAACATTGATGAGAAGGAGACCGACTTCTACGATCTCTTGGACGACATGATGGTACCGAAAACAACAACCACGACAGTGACTACGAGTACTACTGATTGGCAAGGTTTCGGGCGGCTGCTGCGGTGACGACATGCGCGTAGGGCGGTAAGTTAGGGTAGAATAGCAACCTGTTTGCTAGGATATGGTTTCATTGAATACACACCTATCTCCCCCTAACAACAGCGCTTAAGGACTCTTTTGGATGCTATTTCTAATGCCTTGTAGTTTTTATTCGAGCCGATACTTCTGAATTGTAATCGGACAGTTTGGTGCTAATTGTCTCTCGCTATTAGACTACCCGCTTGAAACTTTGCTACATGCGTTCTAGAGCTCGGAATCATTTCTCGCGCGAGCTTGAAGTTGCCTAGGCTGCAGGGTATCTTTCAACCGAACCTGCTCTGATGAGTATGTTTCCTTTATATCGTATGGATGAAGTTACTGTCTGTCGCCCTAAGGATACTTTAAGCTAAGATTTAGCGATAAGAATAACGTCTCGCATACAAAAGTCTAGTGAGCATGCGAAGTTCTTCTCAATCAAATTATGGAGGTCAGTTTATATAATAATCCTAACAAAGATATTTTGGAAAATCGGAAACATATTAGTTTAAACAGTTTCTATCAATAGCAACTCAGTGAAACCTCGGCTGGTAGCTGCGTGAGGGCCATTACCACTTCTGCAGGCAATTCTCCAAGTCGACCGAGGGATGGCCCTACGCAGCGAGCGCCAGCACCACGCGGCGCTTTTCCAGCGCCTGCCAAACGGCAGATTTTGGCGCCAAGGCGGCCCAGCCGAGGCCGACGCGTCATCATCCGATGAAGCGTCGGATGATGATGCACCACCGCTGATTGCCCGAGCCAATGCAACCACCGAAGCTACAGAAGGGCTGTATGTGGGCGAAAAGGCGCATCAACAGCGTCGAATTCTACCTTGTCCAATGGGAGGGCTTCGAGGGGCTTACGTGGGAGGCTTCCGAGAATCTGCCGTGGCAGATGAAGGCCGAGTTCGAAGCGGCGCACAGGGACTCGGTGTGGGACTACCAGTCCACACGTGGAAGGCGAAGGCCACAATGACGCGAAAGGCCTACACTGTAACGGGGCCCCACGAAGAGTGCCCTGTCACTAAGTGGAGGTCCTGTGGTGTGGACACACCACAGCCACGTCATCAACATCATGGCTACATGCCCTCAAAACCAACCAATAGGATAACATCTAGGAAACTCTATAGGTGAATTATATGTTGTATGTAGTTGGATTTAGAAACACCTATAAATACACTCAGTCTTAAATCTACCCTCTTATTGGTAAATCGTCCCCTTTGGCCAGGGACCCGTGAACTGCCGTTCACAGAGAGTTTGTATACTCTCGGAAGTCAAGCTTCCTCTAGCGCAAGGTGCCGTGTGACCCCGTCACACTTGGTAGCACTTGCAGTCAATCCACGCCTACGCGGGTAGACTACCTGAACCTCTAGCGTTCTGGTCAACATGGACCGGAATGAGTTTCCTCATTTGAACGACTCGCAGTTCGAGTCCGTTCGGAAGATGGCAGGAACGCTTCGGTATGGAAGCTCTGCAGAGCTTGGTGGCGTCAACACCGGCCGAGCAGGTCGAACGCGTGAACGCGTTTGACATGTATGAGCGAGGACTCATTGAACATGTCCGGGGAACCTTTCAGGCTCGCGGTCGAGTCCAAGCAGACCCAACCTAAGCTGTTGCGGCTAAAGGTGAACCCGTATGAGGGGAAGGAAGGTGAGAACCTTCACTTCTGGGTTCGAGAGGTAGAGCTCGCCATGGACGCAGCTCTAATCTCGAGCGAACGGCTCAGAGTGGCGTTCGCACTCTCCAACCTTAGCGGTCGTGCTAAGAGTTGGGCGTACACGAGCGAAGCGACTACGCCGGGATGCTTTGCATCCTGGGCTCAGCTGTGTGAACAGCTTCGAGCCGCGTTCCTCCCGGCGAACTATGAGTATCGCCAGCACTCACGCTTTCTCTCGTGTAAACAAGGGAAGCGTGTGCTGCACGAGTACATCCAGGAGATGCGTGAGCTTACCGCATCTCTAGTGGGAAACCCACTCCATGAACACATCAAGGTGACGGTGTTCATGGACGGCCTCCGGGTGGGGCCCGCTCGCACACAGCTGTTCCGGGTGCAATGTGGCACCCTTGAGGAGGCGATTCAGATCGCGCTCCAAGAAGAGTACAGCCATCGCCAGGCTCGTACGCCGGCCTCAGCATGGCCAGGGAACTCCGCACCGGGTACGAACCGGGCGAGTCCTAGCGGACCAGTTCCAATGGAAGTCGGGTCCGCGGAGCAGCAGGACATCCGCTGCTACGGCTGTGGCCGGCTGGGTCACATGAAACGTGCCTGCCCCGCCGGAGGACAACCCAGGCGGTTGCCTCCTAGGCCTCTAGCGCTCAAAGGTCGCTGGCAAAAGCCGCGACCCCGAGGCCAGGGGAACGCAGGCAACCAGTAGGGGCGGGGCGCCCTACTGGGGAAGATCTAAGTCCCCATGAGAGGTGCGCGGGTGGCGCGCACCATGGCGACTTAGCCCCTGAGAGTCTATGTACTCTCGAATCGGCGAAGGGCAGCGGAGGGCTGCTTGTAGTACACGCAGGTGTACGAGGATACGGATTTCCGTTCCGTGTCCTGATCGACTCTGGGGCGTCAAAGAACTCTGCACGCCGCCAGACAGTTGCTCGCAACAGCAACAAGTTGGCCGATGCTCTAAGAGAGAGCAAAGGCAACGGGACAGTGTCAGTCAGACTGGCCGACGGGAACGTGATAACCATCCCTAAGATCCACATGGATCTTGCTGTGAAGTTTGAGGACTTCGACAGCTCGGAACCGTTCACTGTTCTGGAGATGGAGTCGTACGACTTGATCCTGGGCATGCCCTGGCTCGAGAAGCACGAGCCCTGGATAGACTGGCGCGGCAAAGCGATTGGCACTAGCCGGCCTGCAGTGTCCGACAGAGCATTGGTGAGTCATGTTCCCACGTCTGTCAGGACCTGGGCCACCCGAAAGGGGCGCCGGGATGCCGAAGCATCCAGGGAATACTTGGGAGTCGTCGATGTCTTGGACGACTCCATGAAAATGGCTGCAGCAGGAACTGCACCGGACCGAGCGCGGCAGTCCATTGCGGACAGCCCGCGGTCGCCACCGGAGCCAAGACCGGTGGCCGAAGCTTCGGCGGTGTCGACGCTGACGAGCGTCGACCGAGTGGGTAACATAGTTCCACACACGGTCGCCCAGACCTTAACTGAAGTGAGAAGACGCGGAAGGCGCTTCCTGTGTGGGTAACAAAGTTCCACACGGAGTTGTGAATGCTCCCGATGTCCCTAGTGAGACATCACATGACGTGGGTAACGAAGTGCCACGTCACGGTCGCCGTCGACGACACCGCCGCCGCCGCAAGTCGAGTCTGAACGCTGTTCAGACTGAAGTCGCTCTTAGCGACTCGGAGCCCAGGGCCCGGGCTCCTCAGACGCGGCCGGTCGAAGAGTGTTATCACATCTTCGACGGCGTGACCGGTATGCCAGTCAAGGCAACAGGCACCCACTTGGAGCCACTGCCGGAGGTGTCAGAGTTGCTGAACCTCGAAGAGATGTCGGCAGAAGACTTTCTGGCCGATCGCAAGGCTGGCAAGATCGCAGAGCTGGTTCTCCTTAAGCCGGAAACCACTCTGGAGGAGATGAACTCCTCCTCTGTCCTGGACGAGGACGTCCTCGAAGAGATGAGGAAGCGACGCGAAGCGCGCTTGGGTTCTGAGATTCTCAAGAACCCTAAGGATCCGGTGTATCCTTTGGTGAAGGAGTACGACACCAGGATGCCTTTGATAGCATCAAGGCTAGCCTCCAGCAGGCGCCAGTCCTGGCACTGCCGGACGAGACGAAGCCGTTCAGCGTCGTCTGCGATGCCTCCGACTACGCCATCGGTTGTGCATTGCTGCAGAACGACGCGGACGGACACGAACGAGTCATCTCGTTCCAGTCCAGGCAGCTCAAGGCTGCCGAGCGGAACTACCCCGTTCACGACAAGGAGCTCCTTGCCATGAAGTACGCGCTTGTGAAGTTCCGGGTGCATCTTCTGGGCTCTAGGCCCTTTGTGATCTATACCAACCACGCATCCCTGCGAACGGCGACCAACTCGCCCCACTTATCGCAGCGGATGGCGAGGTGGTTGTCGTTCTTCGCGGAATACAACTTCCGCGTCGAGTACAAGCCGGGCAAGCTCAACGTGCTTGCCGATGCGTTATCACGCAGGCCTGACTACGAGTTGGCCCACATCACGCGGGTGACAACGGATCTTTACGATCGGATACGCATGGCATATCGTGGCGACGAGTCTCTCGTGCCTCTGGTGCGGTTCATGGCCGCTGGGAAGGACGCCAAGTCGTCGTGGCTCTCGCCGCGACAGAGCTCCCGGCTCCACCGATACGAGTGGCAGGATGGCCTCCTCTACTATCGGGTGGAGCCCAATGAACCACCGCGCGTTGTCGTCCCGGACGACGAGGACATCAAGTTTGATATCCTCCAGGAGGCGCACGATGCGCCCTCCAGCGGACATCTCGGCCGCGAGAAGACCTTATTATCGGTCTCGCAGGCCTTTTGGTGGACCCACATGTACAAGTGGGTCGCATCGCTATGTCAAGACATGCGAAACATGTCAGCGGGTGAAACCCGCGGGGCACGCCTCGGCCCCATTGCAGAGCTTGCCTATCCCGGCAGACTGCTGGAAGTCGATGAGCCTCGACTTCATCTTTGGCCTTCCGGCCGATGCGCACGGCATCACCGGTATTTTGGTGTTTGTGTGCCGTCTGAGCAAGATGGTACACCTAGCTCCGGTGCCGGACACGGTCACAGGTGAACATGCCGCTAGGCTGTTCGTAGACGGCGTCTTCCGCTATCATGGTCTGCCGGAGACGTTTGTCTCGGACCGTGACCCGCGGTTCACCGCTGCGTTCTGGAAAACGCTGTTCCAATTGCTTGGAACTAAGCTGCACATGTCCACAGCTGACCATCCTCAGACGGACGGTCAGACGGAGCGCGTCAATCGTGTGCTCGAAGACACTCTGCGCAGTATCTGCGCGGGAGCGCCACGTACGTGGTCGGAGCAGCTCCCTGTTGTTGAGTTCGCACTCAACAACTCAGTGCACGCGTCCACCGGGCTCACGCCGATCTACCTGAACGGCTTTCGTAAACCCCGGGTGTCCCTCACTTTGCGTGGCGGCACCGACGACTCTATCTTAAGTGGGGGAGAGGCTCGGAAAGCTCCTTTCCTCCCAGGTTGCTGAGTTGCAACCAGTTTCCTTGCGGAAACAAGTGGAGTCCTTCATGGACATACGGCTGAATGTCATCAGCAGGGTCCGCGACGCAAATGGCGGCGGCCCAGGACAAACAAAAGGAGTACTCAGACAAACATGGAAGAGGAAACTTAAATGTGTATAATGTGGGAGAGTTAGTCCTACTCGACACTAAGAACCTACCGCTTGACGCTGTCAGCTCTGTCGGCAGCAACAAGGTGAAGCATCGCTTCATTGGCCCGTTCACGGTCCTGGCGAGGCATGGTGCAGCGTACACCATCGACCTGCCTAAGTCCATGAAGACGCACCCGACGTTTTACGTGGGGCGTCTCAAGCGGTATCACGATCCGCAGGGGCCGACTGCTCCCCAGGTGATCCATCCTCTTCGCGAGGAGGAGGTGCCAGCTCCTGAAAGCGAGAAGGAGGCTCGGGCGCCGACGAACGACCCCGTCCGTAATCCCAAGATTGGGAAACGGAAGACTCACGGCTCGAGTCATAAGCCGAAGGGGTCCCGTACGCAGCTGGATAAGCCTGGTACGCGCTGTAGCCGTACGACGTCGCAAACGCAGGAGCGTGCGACTGGGCGTACGCCTGATCATGCGGTGGAGCGTACGCCGGACCAGACGGCTGCGGATGCGCATACGTCTGCACCCCCGGCCGTCTCTCCAGATCCCCAACAGCCATTTGCAGCTGCTGGATCCGGCGATAGGCTTCGTCCATATCGGACGAATGGGCCCGACGGTCCACTCGATCCTGGGGCGCCGAGACGCTCCGGCCCAGCTGGGCCAGGCGGTCCTCAAGTCGAGCGAGGACCCCACGACTCCCAGACTCGGCGGCAGCAGCACCGCCAGTCCAGAGACCCAACGCGATCTCAAGGACAAGGACACGTTGTCGGAGGCGAGACACCTCTTCGTTCTCCGACGGAGGAACGGGCGGAGCACTTGGGCGAGAGGAGCGCCGCGGCGACGGGCTCCTCAGAGGTTCCTCGTACTCGTATTCGTACGAGGGCACCTCCTCCGCTTTTGGATCAGAACGGAGAGACCCACTTCCACGTGGAACGAGTCGTCCGGGAGCGACGCCTCCGTGGCCAGCGCCAACTCCTTGTGAAGTGGCGAGGCTACCCGGACTCCGAGAACTCGCGGGAGCCGATTGAACGGCTCCAGGCAGACTGCCCAAAGGCTGTCGCGATCTGGGAACAGAAGCGACGGCCGGTTCGTAAGTAGTTCGGGGTTTCTTACCCGAACGCAGTACGGGCGTGGCCGCAAACAGCCCGTACCCGCGCTCATCATGAGCGCTTGAAGCCCCGCGCTTCTGGAACTCCTTTGACAGCAAGCGTTTGCTGACCAAATGAGCGAACTCAATTCGGAGATCGCGCTGGTCCAAGATGGAGGACAGCGTGCGTTCGTCCTTGAGCCCTCGAAGGTGCTCTTGTGAGTAGCCGCGGGAGGCTACCCACTGCCAGAAGAGATCCTCACTGGCAAGCCAAGTGGTGCACACCTCGGGTTGGACCCAAGGGTAACCCCAGACCGGAAAGAGGCCCCCACGGTTCTCGGGCTTCTTTCGGCGGGTCGTGAAATCCTTCAAAGGGATTCGGTGTTGTGCAAGGAGCACACACCTGGCCGCCTCGATGTTCTCGGTGAACAAAGCGACCTTCTGTACCAAGGCGCGTTCGTACGCGCCCTTGGAAGTGTGACCACCAATGAGTCCACGAGGAGCAACGAGTTGCTCCAAGTAAAGATCGGCCCCAGAGCCCTCCTCGGGTGGCCAGTAGGACTGCGAGTGGGTGCCCCCGTCACCTGCGGGTGCGGCACCGGGACCCGATGCCTGGGACGGCACCGGGTGCCCTTGTACTCGCCGGGCAGCTTGGAAATCTTCCTGCTGCCTATCGAGATCGTTAGAGATCTCTTGGGGCTCGTAGACAGCACCCTCCTCCTCGTCAGACGACGAATTGAAGAGGTCGCGGTAGAGCCCTCCAGTCTCCATTGCCTCACGGCGTGGAGACCTTGAAGCATTGCGCTTCTTCGCGCGTTTGGCCTCCTCCGCTGAGGCCTTAGCGGCTTGAGCCCGCTCTACACCTTCGGCAAGCGAAAGGTTCTTCGCTGGCGAACGAGGTTTCTCTTCCTCGTCGCCGCCTGCCGCAGGCGAACCTCTGGCCTCGTCGGCCGGGTTCTGTGGACGCTCCGGCGTCCTGTACTCGTGACCATCGTGGTCACTAGCGGGCGAACGCATGACGTCGTCGCTGTGCTCGCTGGGCAGGGGTGTTTGACCACCCTCGGAGTCCTCGGATAGCCCCAGGAACTCCTTCAGAGCCCTATCGTCACCGGGCTCCGGACTGTCGTCCCGGTGGACGAAGCGCGGGTTGGGTCGATCGTCCGGAGGGACATCCTGCATCCGACTGCGACGCGAGCTCGCGCTCGCGCTCGCTGGCACGTCACCACGAGAGGTGACTGCCTCAGAGGCCGCATCGTCGGCCTCCTTCTTGAGGGACGAGCCTTTGCCGCGAGGCTTAGTGCTCTTAGCCCGCTGCTTCGCAGCAGCAGGCTTAGCGCGCGCTTTCGCGCCGCGAGATGCTCCAGAACGGGGCATGCTCGCAGAGGTCGACGTGGAGACCAAGAAGAAGAGCGCTGTGTCGCTCACGGGCTCTAACGAGAATGAGCCGCCGCGCGGTTCGCCGCCGCGGCAAGTCGATATCAATCGACGAAGAGTGAAAGAGTGTGACTCGCTTTCACTCGTCCTGATTGGTCGGTAAACCGAACCTAAGTGGGGGATGTAACGGGGTCCCACGAAGAGTGCCCTGTCACTAAGTGGAGGTCCTGTGGTGTGGACACACCACAGCCACGTCATCCACATCATGGGTACATGCCCTCAAAACCAACCAATAGGATAACATCTAGGAAACTCTATAGGTGACTTGCATTTTGTATGTAGATGGATTTAGAAACACCTATAAATATAGTCAGTCTTAAATCTACCCTCTTATTGGTAAATCGTCCCCTTTGGCCAGGGATCCGTGAACTACCGTTCACAGAGAGTTTGTATACTCTCTGAAGTCAAGCTTCCTCTAGCGCAAGGTGCCGTGTGACCCGTCACATACACGCACCAGCGCGCGTGTGCGGAGTGAGTAAAGCTTCTTTGGCCATCGTACATTCAAATTAATATGTCTAACTATTGCTTATTCGTAGCCCGCGCTCGTGTGAACAGGCAGCTACAGTAGAGTGCAGCGAAGGTAGCAGTCCAGGCTCTAATAAATGAAAAATCTGCAAATACCATTTTTTATCTTGGGTGGGTACCCAAAAAATCCATTATTCCAAAAATCAAAAATCCGCGTTTGCCATCCCTGATGGTGAAAGTAACGCTGGCGGATATGGAGGATTATGTGGTGACGGTGTAGTACGTGGGTGCGGTGGCTTGGCGACCGAATAGAGACTTGGATCGGTGTACCCAGTCAAGTGTTGAGAACCGGGTGTACACATGAATTGTCCGACCAGCGAGCTGCGTGTATTATGGCAGAGAATATTGACACAAGCTCAAAAAATGATGTGTTTTCAAGATTGTGTCATAATGCATGAAATGCCACAAGTTGCACAGGCCCTCACAATATCGAGGATGCCTCAAAAGCGGCTGGCGATTACACCAGAAAGGGCGTCTTTTTGAAGCGTTTTTTCATTGGAGGCGTTATTTTGTGTAGCTCACACATATGCAGTGGGACACTATTACGCTAGCAGGATCTTGAGCAGATACCAAAAGCGGAGCAAGTTGGTGTCATCCGGGATATCCAGCGTGTCGAAAAGGTAGCTTTCCACGAAAGCTAACACGAGAACGCCGCAACTGTTGTTGTCGACCTGCTGGTAGAACCTGTTCACAGTCCTTTTCTATCGTTTCTCTTTGTCCAGCAGCGGCAGAAATACTTGTTTGAATACGTCGTCGACCTGATCAATCATGGCCTTGTTGTTGAACGGGTCCATCACCGTATACGTGTGAGCCTTTTTGCTAATCCCCAGACCGCACCAATGGTTTTGGTTCATCCACAATGCCCCCACAATCTTGTCTTTGGACAACTCGATAATTTTGTGTTTTTTAGCCACGCCACCCTTTCGACGTTTGGCCCCATTGCCATGAGCTGAGAGGAAAACACGCTAGAAACCGGTGTCTCGAGTCTGCTGTTTGCATCATCGCATAGGACAGTTAAAGCTGTGCTTAATACAACCTCGTCCATCTCCCCATTGTCCATGAGAAGCAGTGAACTCTCCTCGTCGTCTGAAAGGTCGATGTGAGTCAAGCACGTGCATACATCTTCTGGGTCAACAGCCGTATCATCTCCAAACAAGACGCCTAGTTGAGCTACATCAACGCCAATACCACGAATCCATTTCATGCACTCTTCAATCATCTCAAATGCACGTCGGATACTAAACCAAGCTCCCATAGACACAATGGAGGCGCCAGAGATTTTCGGAAAAAAAGTAACGTGCCCTTGTTGAAACTTCAGCAATATTTGCTCGTCTTGAAGCTCAACTTGCTTCTGCTGACGATACTTCTGTCTGTATTGTGTCATTAAATGTAGACATTTGTTCACCCGTTCCTCTGAAAGAATGAGGCGGCAATGCTCAGCGTTCACTTTGCCAATATTCGATGCCAAGTCCGGAACGGCGGTGCAAAGATTAGGTGCTTCTGCCACTGATGGAATTGTTGACAGCACTGAAAACTTGGCCATGAAGTCTCTCCACCCATGGTACGTTGCCCCTAGCCCCATGCGACGTTCAAATTCCGCAAGACTTATCTCGTCCGTGTCTAACGTTGGATTCCACCCACGAAGCAGTTCAGTTATCCGAGCGAACTTTTGTTTTCGTGCGAATTGACGTTGCTTCAAAGTTTGCGCCGGCCGACCGGGGGGTTTCACAGTCTTACTTATCTCCCATATTGGTGGTCTCCTCGGCGCCGGATCCGGAACAGTATTTATCGCGAAACTGGAGTGGGTTTCTGCCTCACTAGTGTCCGAGTCGTCATTATCAACATCCACATCCACTACGTCTTGGACAATTTCATTTTGTAACTTAGCTTGTGGAGATTGCAGTTCAGCTCGTGGAGATTGCAGTTCAGATTGTGGGGATTGTGGTCCAGATTGTGGGGATTGTAAGTCAATTTGTGGGGATTGTAAGTCAACTTGTGCGTCTTGTGGCGCAGTTTCTGGGGATTGTTGGTCGCTTTCTGGTGGCGGTGGCTCTACTTGAGGCGATTGAGAACCAGTCGGCGGGGATATTGGCTCTAAGTGATGAGCATCGAACGATGCACAAGCCCTCTCAATGCCACTGATATCGCATTGGTCAAGAGAGTCACGAAATCTATCAACGAGTTGCAGAGCGCGCCGAAATTGAGGTGTCCCGTATGTGCTGATAGACTCCGCGATACCCTTCAAAGCCTGCGACGCCTCCAAATACTTCTCGGACTGCGTCTTCGGCCGTGTCACCGTTTCTGTTTGAAAGAGGCTTTCGGAAAAACCAGTAGCATCAAAATCTCCGTTTGTAAACTGGTCCAGCATTGTGTCCGAGTTAAATCTCCATCTTTCAGCAATGAAACCAAATGGGATCATAGTCTCGTACGCCCTCAGCTTTCGTAAGTATAAAAGATGGCGGCATGGGAGTTTCCGTGTTAGCCCTAACATACAGTCAGAGGTCCACGTCACGGTGTCAACTGTGCACCTCGTATCCGCACTAGATAAAGTAAAGGTGCTGTTCACTCCCGCTTCCACCGTATAAAAGGTTTGTCGAATTCACAGCGACGTCAAATTGCCTCTTAACAATATCGAAGGCGTGTCTTCTGCTAACAAGTTGGCCAAACCGTCCCAGCTCAGGACTTGTATGATGAACAGGATCGTAGACTTGCCCAATGCGAGATATGTCCGTCATGAACTGCTTCTGCTTATATTTCATCCACCAGATCAAACTTGTCAGCGTTTCATCTAACTCGTCTGTGCGGTTCACGATTGTCTTAATTTTTTGCCAAGACGACTCCAATCTGTTATTGGTACTGTTGCCCAAATGTTCCACGTTATCCCGATAGCACGAGCACCACATAGTGCGGCAGGCGTGCCAGTTCTTCAAAAAGTATGTCCTAAATGCGGGAACATCCTCTGCATCGTCATCCTCCGAGTCAACTACACCCAATTGCTGCTTCATGTAATTGAAGCATTTGTAATACTCTTCTTCAGTGTCTGCCCTGACGATCAGACTAGCCATCGGCTTCAATCGCTCCCGCTGCACAGCATCAAGTCCGTATTCCGTCTTCCCAATACGCTCTTTGATATACTTGATTCCGTGGAACTGGCAAAGAAGAACTCGCGCATGCGGCATCTCTTCACGAAAGACACCAATCTCTGTAAAGTCCTTGTCCACAACGATGCACCGAATTTCAGTCCATGCAGGATTGTTTTTCTTGAACTGCGCAATTGAATGGTGAAGTGTTTCCTTGCGTTCATCGATGATCAAAGAATGCTGCACGTTCATTAGAGTACATGAAGCGTTAGTCGGAAATTGGTAAAACATACTGCTACAAGCTTGCACAAGTCGCCACAAGTCCATACAAGTTGCCACAACCTGCACAAGCTACAACAATGTGAAGGTTGCGTACCTGGACATGCTGCCCACGGCCAAATGCGTCGTGAATCATGAAGGAAACAACTTGTACTTGGAGACGTTTGTGTCATGGGTTGCATCAACCAACAGTGCCTCGGGGAAGGCAGAAAATAACGACCACATGTGAGACGACTGAATTGTAATACAGCGAGCAATATACTACCAACAAAACAAACCACTAGTTAGCCCCACCTTTCAGTAGGTTCAGTCCCAACCAAAAGCATTGCACCTTGTTTTGCTGCCGATCGAAGTCGACGTGTGCAACAGCGTCATCGTCCTTTTCACAAAATCGATCAAGCGTCTCCGACACGCGCTGCTGCGGGACACACCAACCTTTCGCAGCATGTTCACCGTGCTCAACTCCGTCTCTGGTAGGCGCATTCGGTTCTTCGGTAATCCTCTAAATTCTTGATCACCGATTCTGTGGTTGTGGGCTGGTTCATGCAACGATACAACGATATAGTATCGCTCGCCTTCCCGCCGTAGCAAAGCGTTTAGCTGCCAAAAAAAGTATTCTTTGAGTCTGAATAGTAACTTCATTTAGCTTCATACTGATTAGCACAATTACCTTCGCCATGCAGCCCAGCGATCGCACGTTTTGTCTAGGGCGTTTACCCGTCCACGGGAGCGATGTTGTCCGCTATGGATGCATTCGAATACAACCAAGTAGTGAGAGAAATCTTGGTCTAATAGCAGCTTGTCCTCGGGCGGTTCCTCGCCTTTCTTCCCGTACACAGCTCTCATTCTTGCGTTTCTCGCTTCTCGGGTGGTCGAAGTGCGCTGTGCATACGTCTGTCAAACATGTGCAGGTGGTTAGTTGATAGCTATATACGTACACTACGCTGTGGGCGCTCGTACCTGCCAAGTTTCCTTGCAATAAGCCTGGAAGGCTGAGCTGAACCCCGCCCACGAAGCAAATTCAATCCCCAAAAGACTCGGACTCGTTACGACTATCGCCTCGCCTTCTTGTCGACTTGATTCGCTTGCTTTTTCAGAGCTGGAGCCACTAAATAAGCCGCTATCGTCAGATTCCGCGCGCTCGCGGCGCTTCTTGGGGGCTGCATGGCAGCCACGTAGCTGCGAGGGGGGGAATCTGTAAATGGGCCTCTAACGACCACTCGTCGAAAATAACGTTATTTTCGAGGCGTTTTTTGTGCGTTTTTTAGCTGTTGTAATTACCCTAAACCGTGCGGCAAATCATTGTCTGAGCTTGTGGTAATACATGTAGTCACTCTCCGTATATTATAGCACTGCTTCAGTAGCAGCAATAGCGCGAGCACCTCCTTTTCAGAATTGAAAAAAAACGATAAGGAACCGCTCAAAATATAGTTAACAGAACTTGCTGCTTGGCAAACGGAAATTCATCGGAATATCATCAGCGAGACCAGCTCCCGACCCAATCTCTTTGGCGAGTTTGATGGCTCGTAAAAGTTAAGCACCACGCAACCTATCCGTTAGTAACCACACATTCCAACCGTAACTGACATTCCACTTTCCACAACAATGAGCGGCGCGGCTTCCAGCGACCCGGACGGCGACGTTGTCATGGGCGTCCCGCCGCCCCCAGACCTTTCCCGCCCCTCCTCTCCCCCAGTCCATGAAGCCTCTCGTCTGCTCTCCATTGTGGCTGCCGGAGAGCTGCCAGTTCTCCCTCCTTCGCTCGCTACGGACGCTCCAAACGAGCGTCTGGACGACCTGCTGACGCCCTTTTTGCCACTTCTCACGCGTCTCCAGAGCTCGCGCCGCCTCTCAACGGCCTCCAAGCGTCTCCCGAAGCCCACGAGCGTGGACCGCGCGCTTCTCCGGGTCCAGGAGGCGTCGAAATGGCGCCAGTACGCCCAAGTGGTCTCAGATCTGAGTCCGTCGCAGCTTCAATCGGCCGTCAGTCCGTCAAAAGTGGCCGCTTTCCGCCGCTTCGAGTGCGGATCAACCGCCGACAGAGTGCGCATCGTGCTGGGCGAGTGGCTGCTCGCAGCGCCCGGAAGTTTGGAGTCCAGCGAGCTCTTTTTGAATGAGATGTACCAGGAAGAAGTGGCGGCCATTCTAGTGAACACGCTAGCCAGTCCCAAGCTCCAGACGCTGCAGACAAGAGAGAAGAACCCTTTGGGGGTTGATGCAGTGGCTCGCAGGTGTCTGGCGGTGCCGCTGGGGCCCGTTTTGCTGTCCAGAGTGGCGGTGAACGACCCCTCAAGTGTCGAGCAGCTCATGGACGCTGTGGTGGACGTAGTGGTGGAGACTACAGCTTTAATTGCTGGAGAGAAGAAGCCTATGGCTCAGCAGGAACAAAAGGCGCTGAGTGGGACGACCATACTGCAGGAGAACGCCAAGAAGGCCTGTGTCAGGCTGGCTGAGCTGGCGCCGCTGTATGCATCGAGGCTGAGAGACAAGTTGAGTGAGCAGACCACGTCTCTGCATTGCGCGGCCATTGTGTTCACCTTGCTGGCGACGTGCACGAGTCGAGAGGACGTGAGTGTGTTTTTGTACCAGTGGCTGAAGAAGGACGGCGCCCCTGGGTCGGCGCTGCGGACGTACGCGCAGATTGCGAGTCGTGAAGCTTCTGGAGTCGTTGGCGAGTTCCAGCAGGACGCAATCGTCAATTTGACCGGGATTAAGAATGTGCTCTTGGACACGCTGGATAGCTCGACCACGACAGTGTCGCCGTACGAACTGACGGCTGCACTAGGAGTGTGCGTCGGACTTCAGGTTCTTGGCAGCTTCCCGTTGACGGAAGCGGAGCAAATGCGGCTGCTCCAAAGCCTGGATAAGCTTGCGCCTGCATCGTCATCGTCCCGCGCGATTAGTCTGGCTTTTATCGTGGTGGTGCTGTTGTGGTACCCGCTCGCTCCGGCATTGAGCAAGGCGCCGAACCAGCGTGATGAGCACACGAAGAGCGCGGTGGCTCTATCGCAGCAAGTATTGGCTGCGCTCTTTCACGCGCGAGACGCCAGTGCAGGACCTCTGTTTGTGGTCTCAGCGGTGCTGTTCTACACAAAGGCCCCGGCACTAGTGCCTTTCCTGGCTTCCGTGATTGGGTTTGATGGGGATACGTGCAATGCTGCCTCGACTTCTACTTCTGTTGGAAGCGGCATTCAGGTTCAACAGGCTTTGCGTGCAGATTACCTTCATGTGTTCGGAGATGTAGTGCTGAAGCCGGTTTTGACGGAGAACCTGCTCGCGCGAGAGGTGCTGACATTCCCTCCGGCAGTCAGGGTGTCGGCTTTGGATGCAGTGTCATCGGGTCACGGCCAGCATGAGTTTACGTTGCGTGGATTGCACGGACTTCTGTGCGAGAAGTCTTTCTTAAGGCACCACCACGCACACAAGCTGGAAAGCTGGCTGGCTACTCAGGTCGGAGAGCAAGCAGCTTTGCCTATTCATCCGCTATTGGTGAGTCTGCTGCTCGAATGGATCGAGAATTACGTCATGGCCTTTGAGTACCCCATAGCCCAAGCTCCACGTCGGCTGCAACTGTCCATTGTCCCGTTACGAAGCTCTACCCTGTCGAAGTGGCTCAGCGCTTCATGCTTAACTAGTGCGTACGATCCTGAGAGTGGACGAGACCACGAGTTGGTCTGGGCCCGCGGTGTTCTGGGGCTGACGTATGCACTCCAGTTTAACCAGCGCTTACGTCACGCCACTATGGTGGCTGGCAGCAAGCTTAGCAGCTTAGTCTCCACTTCTTCAGTAGCCTCTGGAACTTCTGCTTCTGCTGCTTTGGGACCAAGTGCTGATATATGCCTGCATTACGATCTAAGCGCGTTTCCGATGCAGAATATTGTGACGCAGGCTCTTGCCCACGGAGATCAAGGTGGCGCTTTTGAATATGTAGGCCCGACGCTGTTGAAGCTTATGATGGAGGAACATCCACAGCTTTTCGACGCAGCGCTGACATCGGTGCAATCGGGATCGACGTTGCAGCTGCTCCCACTAGCATCAAGCCCCCAGGACGTTGCCGAGCGCGATCTGACTAATAGCTGGTTCCGGCGCCGCCGAAAATGTGGCGAGTTACCTGATATCCGTGTTGTGAAGTCTCCTGCGTCATGGACAGCAGTTCAATCGCTACTTCTAGAGCTGCAATCGGCACCTATTGAAGTCGTGATGAGCGAATTGCCGGTACTAGTTGACGGATTCCTTCCGTATGCAGTACTATTGTCACAAGCTTCTTCACCTTCGCGCGGACAAGTAGCAGCATTCTGTGCACAGCTTGCAGCGCTGTACGAAGCTCGCGCACGTCGTGAACAAGGTCCAGACATTTCGCTATTGATGCGGTTGGTGCACGCTTTGTGCTTCCCGGATGCGCTCTGGCGCCACCAGCAGGTACAGACCCACCAAGGAGGGGCATTACGGCTGCTAACGTACATGCAGATGCTAGAGGAGCCGTTCCGCCTGGTAGACGATGCACATGACGGTGTATTTCATCAACCAGCATTGTTACGCGTATTGCTTGGACTTGTCCGCGATGTGCGAGCAGCAACAAACGTCCACGTGGCCAAGTGTGATCCGAGTTTAGTTCCTGTGGAAGGAATGAATGGTTCTTCGTCCACAACTGCCAGTGTGCAGCAGCACCAGCTTCTTCAGGATTGTTTGTTGGTGCACGGACTTTTCAAGCGCTTGTTGTCGTTGAACTCGGAATCGAGTTATGATGGAGTTGCGGAGGAGAGTCGTGCCTTGCTGTGCGCAATTATTAACGAGCTGCTCGCTGCCGATGCCGTTTCATCGTCCCCGTCACCTCCTCGACTGCTGCTGGCGATTCATACACAAGGGTACGATACAGCGTTGGTGCCGACACTAGTCGCTCACGTGCCATCCATGAAGCTTCTGTGGGACCATTGGATGGCAGCGACCGCATCGTCGTCATCCTCTTCCAGTTCATCATCTCGTTCTACGAAACCGTTGATGGAATTCGTAGCTGAAGGAGCTGAAAAGGATCTGCCCAAGTGGCGCTTTCGACTGCGTGTGGTGCTTTCGTTGTGTGCCAAACATCTCTCCGGGAGCCGACAGAGCGCAGCAATGCAGCAGGCGCTTCGTGTCGTGTGGAACAAACTGCGCAATGGTGTCGGCAGCTCAGGCGAGAATTGTACTGGATACGTCAATCTCTTGGGCGAGGTGCTGCCCTGGATCGTGGACGCGTGCTCTCAGAACGCCGATCTCAGTGCAGAGCTCGTGCATTTCCTATTAAAGCTGCAGAGGCAGCAAAGTGGATCCAGTAATAAGGGCAGGGATGGCAGTCGCAGAGCAGCAGTGGATGCAGCAGGGAAGCCTCAAGAGCGACAACTTCTGGAGCAGGTGCTGCGTGATACCTACGCTTCATTGATTCAACAGATTTGAACAGGTGTGGTGGGTTGTAGGTGAGCTGACGCTAACAAGTACCATACATGTATGCTGACGAGGTATGGTCTGTGGGGCTAATTTTGATGAGGAAGTCGCGTGGTGACGTCTTGCAGATGAAACGCCCTAGGACTAACCAACTACCTGGACGAGTCAAGTCGTTGAGGAACTAATTGTGCTGTAGTGGAAAGAATGAGTGGTAGCGTGCCAGTATCACGCTCCGACGAGGTGTCGGCCATATCTGCAGCCACCCCAACAAGCTCCAGCCCACGGGTATGCATTCCGGCGTCACCGAAAGCGTTGAGCCTGACAAGCCCGAGGTCTGCTGAAGCTGTTGGGACCGACACGAACTCACGGAATGACATGGGTAGCGGCAGCGGACTCGCGTACTCAATCAAGGTGCGTACGTTGCTGCTCTTTAATCTTGGCTTCAAGTACATGTGATTGACCTGGGTAATGTCTTCCGCCAGTCTTTCCGCAGGAAGAAGCATGTTCGTGAACGACTTCATCCTCTAGAGGGTGAGTCTCCGCGATATCCACGACATTCACATCAGCAGCGCCATCTTTCTGTAGCAGTGACATCGCCTTCTCGCTACGAGAAAACTCCGTATTCGCCGCGTACTGGAAAGGTAGTTACTAGTCCAGAGGACTCGGATGACGAAGTGATCCAGTTGCGACGTTTGAATGCTCACCTAGCATCAGGTGAGACGGTTGAGGAGTGGATCAGGTCGTACGAGCTCGAACGTGGAAACTTCGCTTCATTTGCGGTATTTACTGAGGTGAAGTTGGATGAGGTGCAAGAAACGTATATGGAACAGGTCGGGAGGCCTAATGCAGTGGAGGCAGCAGCGTGTTGCGCCACGCTGCTAAAGATGCCAGGGATTGTGGGCTGTTACAGGACATTGCTTGAAAAAATGTCCGCTGGAATCCAATGTGCGATTTACCTCCCCGAAGCTGCACTGGCGCCAGCAGTGGCAGATTCGACGCCACCGGATGCTATGGCCGCCCTCGTACAAAGTTTTTACTCACGTACTCCGTACTTTGAACGAGTCCGCCAGCTCGAGAAAGCGCTTCTCGCGAATCGAAGTATCTCGGATCCGAATGTGCTGCGAGCAGTAACTATCGAGGACGTCGCTCGAATCTTTCAGTACGTTCCGTTTGCACACGTTCAAGCTGGAATTGCAAAGGTCTACGCTACCGATTCAGCAATGCTCGACCAGCTAGTGACTGCGTTGCAAGACCAGCAAGTCCTGCTGCTGCTTCGTCGAAGAGAAGCAGGAATGGATGACCCAGACTACCCTGTGCACGTTCCTTTGGCGACAAGCGCGCAGATTTGTCGTGCTATCACTCACAACGCTGCAACGTTCAGTGCCAGCGGTCGAGATATGATTTTGTGCGCCATCGTGGAACTCGTGGAAGCGGATTCGTTTCGTGACGTGTACCAGCACTTTGATATCCATGGTAAGATGTGTTTCCTGCATCATTTGAGCTATATAGAAGGCATGGATCAGCTGGAACTTGTCGTGGATACTCTGCCAAATGCCGGTGAGTCGCTCTTTCGTCTGTATCTCGCTACATGCTCTGGACGAGTTGGAGATCTACCGGATGACAAGGGACTGGGAGGTGAGCAGATCGCACCTCTGAGCCCAAAAGATGTTTTCTTTCTGAAGCTGCTGGGTCCAGACATGGAGTTCTTCTTTGTGAGTGACTTGGCGGCTTACCTGACGGAAGCTCAATGGCAGTTGCTGACGAGAGAGTTCGAGAAGATCGAAAACGAGCGCAAGGCTCGAAAGCAACGACGAGCTAGTCTCAATGCAACTGAGTTCGATATTGAAATTGAAGAAGACACGAACGATGGTCGTCCATTTTCGTCGCAGTCAGCATCCGCCTCCATTGACCGCTTTCAGATGATCATGATGAACTACTTGCGCCACCACAATTTGTCGAGCGCACAACTTTTCCAGCTTGTGGCAAACACCTTCCTGTCGCTGCTTGAGGAGAAAGAGTACAGCCAGCTTTTCGATGATTGTTGGGCACGATTTCCGCTTGTTAGTAAGTGGACTAAAGTTCTAGCTGTGATACAGGACTTGGGGAGTGAAAGAATCTCCACCTCCCCACCACCTTCCCCACATGAAGTGAATAACGAGTACATTGCAGCTGTTCGCATGAATATCCTGAAGAAGGTCTTCATGATGTTGACGAGGGAAGAGAAGATTTCGTGGATTGACCGAATCAACGCCAAACACCCGACTGAAAGCTACAAGAAAAAGATTCAAGACTTGAAAGACACAGCTGCGGCCGCATTGAACAAGCCACCGGATTTAAGTGACCCCGCTACTCATATGCCGCGCATGCAAACCGACCTGAAGATGCGCTGGCTGGAAGTGATCATGGAGTGCATCTTGAACGAAACCGAGAATTCTGCGAGGCTAGCTGCGTTGAAGCAGGCTCTCCAACCTTTCGCAAACGGGAAAGATGCCGCCACCTGCAGTGGCACGACAACAGACCAAGCCAACGCTTGTGTCGGCTGAGAAGACGATGCAGCAACTGTTAAGCCAACTTAGTGCTGCTGACAAAGCCGCATTGCTGTTGAAACTTGCACCACCAGCCGACAAAGCACCACCTATTGAAAAAGACGTAGTTGAGCGAGCGTCATCACCTGTTCAAGAGCTGGAACAACCTTCTGCTGAAGCAATGGGGAGCCCGGAGATCCAAAAACTTTTGAAGGCAGTGCTCGCTCAGCGATCGGAAGCTCAAGTGATTGATCTCCTTCAAGAAGTACTTCAGCTTGACGATAGTAGTGCAACTACCACTGCAGCAGGGGAGATCAAGACACAACAGGATCAAACTATTGACTTGTCTCGTCGATTGAAGCGTAAGCTCACCGCTGTGAATGCTGTTTCCGAGCCGATGGAGTGGCAGGAGTATGTGAAAATTGGCTGCCTGGACGTTGGCTGCCAGACGATGTTCGAAAACGACCAGGAAGTTGTTGATACTGTCAGTCCGCTTGGTGCACCTCAGAGCAATACTTCTGGCCGTGAACCTTCGCGAGTATCAGCTTCGCCGATAAAGCATACGCCTTTGACACTAACTGCATTGCTGGGGAAGAATAGCGCTGCAAGTGGTGGTGGTAAGAGTACCAAGAAGGATCGGTACCAGAAAATCAACAGCGTTGCTGTCCCTCGTGCCATTTCTGGGCTGATCACATCCTGGCGCATGAACACTGACCAACTCATCCAGTTTGCTAAGAAATCGCTCGCGAATGTTCTCAAGATCATTTCGGATGCCTACGGTGAAATGTTAACAGCAACAAGACGCAAGACGCAGCAGCAGCGACTGTCGTACGCTACTCCACGCGGCAGTGGGCGTATGCTAACTCTCTCACAGATCGTGTATCAGTCGTTTCTTCACAGCTACGGACTCCCAGCGATTGCAGACATGCACTTGCTTGCGTTCTCGTGTGCTGTGGAAACCTATCGTTTGCAGCATCTGCGCGTGGAATACTTCGCGAGGTTCTGCTTCGAAGAAGCTACGAAAGGAGAGCTGACGAACTACCTGGAGTTTCTGGAGTGTATTGTGTGTGAAGATCTAACTGCGACCATGATGGCGAGCCACACGGCAGGACCGATCACTACACCCTCTTCTGCCAGTGCAATTGGAGGCGTGAACACCAACTCGCGCAATATATCCCAGCAAGCGCTGAACACACCTCCCGCTACCTCGAAACGATCACGCTTTGGCTCGCGTATTAACGTCTCGGACAAGGAGAACTGGATGATCTCCGTTGATCGGGCTCAGGAGCTTGCGCAGCTCTGCTTCCGGGATATGCGCAAGACGACGGTCGCCACTTTTTGCGATAACTTGGCGACAGTCGCTGCGCAGGGCAACTCAACAGCAGTGCTGCCACCTCCGGCCGCTACGGCACCGACAGCGGAGTCAACGAATGGGGAGCAGGTGATAAACGTTGATCATTTGCTGCAGTTAGTAGTCGCCGAGTGGAAGTCCGAGCAATTGAGGCGCGAGCGGCACCTGCTGGATGCCTTCCGAGCTGGAGACGTGAATGGCGACGGACAGTTGACGTCCGCCGAATTCACGCAGATTGTCCTCAGCATCGATGCGTCTCGTGATTTGGGAGATATTTTGTTGATGTACAGCGATACGCTACGCCGCACGCAGTGCGAACAGCTCAATGCTGAAGTGTTCTTGCAAGTCGCACGGGAGCATGAACTAGACCGCGTGGTGTGGCAAGGTGACGGTGATTTATTTGGAGTCGTGAACGAAGCCACCGACATGGAAGCGACTTGGGCGCATGTACGTGGGTTTTTCGTGGGTACTTTGGAAGCGTTGGCACGAGATCTGCCGCCCATGCACTTCTTGCGAGTATGTGAAGGTGCTGGATGTGGCTGTTTGAAATGCCTACTAGATGGCTACGTCGGTTTTCAGAAGATGCGTCGCGAGTTTGCATTTTCACAGCAGCAGCAGCAAAAGCCTGGAAATTTGGGCAGACGCAATTCGTACGTTGGAGTTTCCTCGCAACTCGTGTGGGCAAGATTTTGGCATCTCATGCGGCAATTGCATGATGCGGCGGCGGAGAGCGATGGTATTGTTACGCCATGGGAAGGTGTTCAATATAAAAGGGATCAGCCTGTGCTAGCACTCGCCCCGAGATCAAACAATCGCCGTCGAGGCTCGCTGCCCAACTTTTTGTTTCCCGACACTGCGCGCATAACAGCCAAGATGAGTGCGGCTCATTTCCCAGAAGCGTTCGATGCACCGACAATTCATTCCCAGTTCGCGTATCTGCTTAGTCACGTGTCTGCCAAAGGTCCAGATGCTGCACCACGCTCATCGTAGCGCGATGAATGCACTGGGGGCATAACGAAGCAACGGCAGGGATATCTGCTAACGATTGCTGCAAATGTTGATGATTATCTAGTCCTATTCCGTCGACAAATATGGCAGATACGTCTTAGAACCATGCGACGGAACTCCACTTTCTTAGCATTATCGTCGAGAACTCCAACAAACGTTGGTCGCCTCGTATCCATCACGAAATGATCCTTACTACGGTTGTCGTCCGCAAGAACATTGTTTAGTTCGCGCTGCGCTACCCAAGTCCAATATGGTGACCCCAACCAAGCCTGACATCAAGGTCGAGCCTGACACACCGGAGACCATGTCCCCCAAATCAATTTCCTCCTCCCACGAAGCCATTTCGGGAGAGTTTCTCGAATTTGAGGGCACTACAACCTTCGCTCCACCCCCGTCACCCACCTATCGCTACTCGATGTCGCTCAAGAGTGGCAAACTCCGCATCTGGCTCGAGGACTGTGTGAGCAAGAAACAATGGTAAGTAGCGTTGTACCATCGTTTTGGCGAACTCGAGGCAGATTTTGATATTGTTTTCGTGTAGGTGTTCGGCCAGTTTGGGTGTTGAGAACTACGTTGACTCGGCCAACACCATTCTAAACGCTACTGCCATGGACTACGTGGAGGTAATTGAGAAGTTGCGGTTCCTATTGATGCACACGGTAGCTGATACTTCTGTTTATTTGTATACATGTAGTATTTTCACGAGCTGTTCAATGATCCTCATGATGATCCTGAGAGTTTCCCGGTCACGTTCCAGTGCTGCAAAGGGGAGACGTTCCGCCTAGAAGTGACTGTGAAGATTCAAGTGCTGCAGAAGTCACGGGTCGGGAAATACACAATCGACATGGAACCGATCTCTCTCGAAAGGATTGACATCTTGGAGGCGAAGATGCGAGACCTTGAAGAAAAAGTGGGAACACTTTGTGGGCCGAAAGAAGAGGTTCGTCCAACCGCTAACACGGAGCCCATGCACGGTGAAGGGAAGTTACAACGTGGTGCTGTCGATAAACGTGACGCAGAGATTTCACAGCTGAAGGAGGAAGTGAAGATGCTGCGTGTCCAGTGAAAAAACTGTCGAGAGTATGCAATTCCAAGCGGCATCAACGACTGGAGACTTGATCGCCTGGGTAAACGATACCAATGGAGTTATCGCCTGGGTAAACGATACCAATGGAGTTGTGCGGGTGGCAGCTCCCGGAACTTACCAAGTCGCAGTGATCGTAAACCACAAGGCGACAAACAGGATCATGCGTGTGGAGTTGTTTAACGGCCATGACACTGAAGAGTGTATTCAATCGGCCTATTGTGGATGTCAAACGGGTAGCTCCTCCACGAGCCTCGTGTGCACCGTTCGCGTGGAGACCGATTTCACGTTCACTGTCAGATGTCCTGCGAGCCTGGTAGGAACCAGCTACCTCACTCTCACTCGCCTCGGCAAATAGTCGCGCTTAACCCCCTGTGGAGTGCAGCTCATTGTGAGGTGCATTACCACAGAGTCGACAACATGCAGTACGTCCACCATAACCTTTGATACACTTACGCGTTTGTTTGAATTGTTTGGTAGGCGATCACTACTACGCAGCAGTATCTCTCAGGGTCTTCTTCGATGTGTCCAAGTCCATCGACGAACCCTCCCAACTCACAAGTCCTGAACAACTGGCTGGTCCTCTCCATCTACAGTGATCCCGACGTGGCGTTGCCGTGCGTGTACGACGGACTCGTGACCTTGCCGCCTTCTGCAATGAGGTACTCGGGTCGCTGCGATTTACCATCGAAGAATCGTTCGAGGATCTCCTTGGTGCCTGCAGCGTACCGAGCCTGCGCGTCCAACGTCGTGCCCGAGTAGTGCGGCGTCATGGCGTGACGCGGCATCGAGCGCCACGGGTGGTCGGCCGGTGCCGGTTGTGGGAACCACACGTCACCCGCGTAGCCCTGGATGTGTCCGCTCTCGACGGCCTGGACGAGTGCGTCCGTGTCCACGATCTTGCCCCGAGCCGTGTTGACGAGGTACGAGCCCTTCTTCATCTTGCTCAGCATGTTGGCATCGAACAGGTGCTCGGTCTCCGGATGCAGCGGACAGTTGATGGACACGACGTCGCAGTGCTGGACCATGTCCTCGACACTCGCGTGCCACGTGACGTTGAGCTCCTTCTCCAGCTCCAGCGGTAGACGCACCTGCAAGCATCAAGAGAGAGACCGACGGGTTGTCAAGAGGACTGCACCGCTCTAGAACGCTCACTAACTGGTTCCTACCTTGTCTGTGTAGTGCAGATGGACGTCGAAGGGGTTGAGGCGACGCAGCACGCGCTGGCCGATGCGTCCGGCCGCCACAATGCCCACGTGTTTGTCCTCGAGGTCGTACGCGTTGTTGGCGATGGCCGCGATGTCCCAGTCGCCGTCCAGCACCTGCTTGTAGGCGGGCATGTAGTTGCGCACGAGCGAGAGGATCATCATGACGACGTGCTCGGCCACGCTCACGACGTTGGAGCCCGTGACCTCGGCCACTGTGATGTTGCGGTCGCACGCCGCCGCCAGGTCGACGTGGTCCGAGCCGATGCCGGCCGTGATGGCCAGTTTGAGCTTGGGCGCCTGCGCGATCCGCTCGCGCGTGATGTAGGCTGGCCAGAAGGGCTGCGAGATGACCACGTCGGCGTCTGGCAGGTGGCGCGCGAACTCGGACTGGGCGCCGTCCTTGTCGGACGTGACGACCAGCTCGTGGCCGCGGTCCTCGAGGAACTTGCGCAGCCCGAGCTCGTTCTCGACGCAGCCGAAGATGTTGGGGTTCCGCTTGCCGTGCTCGCCGCCCTCGTAGAGCGCACACAGGACCTTCATGTGCTTGGGGGCGCTGGCCGTGAAGCTGCGCGTGATGGCGGCGCGGGTGGCGAAGCGCGTCGTGATCTTGGAGGAGGTGAACATGGTCGGGGAGGAGGTTGTTCAGGTGGAGCAGTGGGGACTTGGACGCCAATTGCAGAATGAACGAGCAGGTCTGAGGTGCTCGGGTGCCGCCGATCCGACCAGCGCCATTGACGAAGGGAATCCGTAAGAGACCACAGCGTAGACGCTTGGCTGTAGCTGCGATGGGGACCACTTGTCCACGTTGAAGTGGCTTCCGGTGATTTGCAAGGCGCGCGCATAAGCCGATTATTCGCCCTGCCGACATGTACCGGCAAGTTCGTGGCAAACGGGCATTGTTGTTGTGAAGCTGCTGCGAAGTGCGTGCTGTTATTATCCTAGCGTGCAGTGCCGTTGCTGGGTGATGTCGTAGAGGAGAGGACGCGTACTCCGAAGGCGTAGTGGAAGTTCTCTTACCGTTGGCTTTCAGCGAAGAGAGAAATGGTCTACGCAGATCCAAAATACACAATCGCGCCATTCTACAGCTACGAAGTGATGTAGCGGAGCTTAATGGCAATTGCTTAGCTGCAGCTTAAAGTCGATTGACCGACATGATCGAGAGCCCAAGTCCAAATGCTGTGCTGGGCTGCGATTGTCGACCACTGAGACCGCCTGTGATTGGCGGATTCTCATTGAAGCTGTCCTGCCCATCCCCCTGTAGGCATAATCGAATTACTTCTTTACCGCCTCTACCGCCACCTCTACCGACAGGTCAGTGCACACCAAGCAGCACATCTTTGACGCAGCGTAGCAATGGCTTCCCGAGCGCACTAGACGCGATCTCGCTCCACTAACGCCGCAGGAAGGATTGCATCGCATTGCTACAGTAAAAGTTCAATGAATGTCACGCGAGAAAGCGGACGAGATGTCGTCTACAGCTCCAGATCGGCCCAGTCATCGCCGTTGTCCGACTCCGTCACCCACGTGGCTACGCGCTGGCTGGCTGCAATGGACGACTCGGACGCGTCGGAAGGCGAGTTCCAAGCGGCAGTGATCCCGTCCGTGAAGAAGGAGCGGCCGTCGGTCCGTAAAGCGGAAGTCCGAGATGCTGCGGATTCGAGTCACAAGCGCAACATCCACGAGAGTGAGACGGACACCACAGACACAGCGCTGCAGACACCGAAGAAGAGAGCCAAGCGCAAATACCGCAAGTCGACGATCGATATCCGTAAGGTTGGGAAGGTTGAGTGAAATGGAGTGAGATGCTGCGAACGTTGGAGCTGATGCTTTGTCCTAAGAGATCGCGAAGCTGTTGAAGGAGTTGGCTGGACTGCACAGTCAAATGGAGCAGTTGAACGCCCGTGCGATGGCTCCTTGTACTCCAGATGAGACGCCCAGTGAGGCGGTCGTCGCGAACCGAGTGCTCCGACGCGCTATTCAGAAGCAGCAGCTCGAAGTGACGCACTTCCACGCACTGATGTCCGAGTATTCGCTCTTTGTAAGTAGCAACTCAACAAGGTGGACCATGATCGAGACTGACGATCTTTGCGCAGAGTATTCGAGTGGGCAGTCCGATCCACCAGGAAATCCACTTGCTGAAGGACAAGAACTCCCGCCACGCCACGTTAACAGACATGAAGGCACGAGCACTGCAGAGAGGCGCCACCTTCCTTCGAGACCGCTGCCCAAGGATAAATCCGTGCAAACCCATGAGAGAAGATCACGGGTACGAAGCTCCGAACGGCGATTTCTACGCCACGTACTTGTCCACTTCGCAATTTGAGAACAGCGTCAAGAAGGTGTTCGACATTCTGCTCAGTTACTTCAGCAGTATCGAGATCTGCGTGTCGGAGAAGCTCGGTAACATCACCATTCGCGAAGACGACGACAACTTGGCTTCGGGTGTTACTCAAAATCGGCTCATTTCAACAACGATCGGAGGACTGCGGATGGAGTCGAACACCGTTTACTTCTCGCACTACGACGAAGGCAGCAGTGAACCTGGTCACGAACATGGCTACGGACTCTTTGTTGCTGACTTTGTCGATGAAGACGAGAGGAGTCCGTACCATCCACACGAGCGTATCCGCCGCGACTTCAGCGCCGTCCTGGAGCTCACCTCGTACCCGATCCAACGTCGCACAAGTGGCACCAAGACCGTGAGCAGTTCAAGCAGCGACGAAGAGGAAGGACGAGTCGTGGTGGTCACCCGCTGGGTGCACAGCAGAGTGCACCACCCGCGGTACGAGATCCCGCTCTCCGGTTGGCACGAGATGCGAGAAAACACCGAGCGCTGGATCCAGACGCTGCACCACACGATGCTGGAAAGGTATTTCGCCATGATCTAGGCACAAGGAAGCTGCGTAAAGTAAGAGAGAAGTAAAAGACCCTCCTCAGTCCATTGCTGGTCAAGAAGCCTACCTCGTTGAAGTGCTACGTCAGAGCAGCAACCCTGCGCATAATCGTCGTCTACCGCCAGTCTGCAGTCCTTTTCGGCGGTCGGTAGCGGATTATGCGCGTGTTCGTCAGCGCGTGCCTCCCAGCATGTCACTTCAACTTGGTCCGGTGACTACCATCCACGAGCTCCGTTAACCTCAGACCTGCTCGTTCATTCTGCAATTGGCGTCCAAGTCCCCACTGCTCCACCTGAACAACCTCCTCCCCGACCATGTTCACCTCCTCCAAGATCACGACGCGCTTCGCCACCCGCGCCGCCATCACGCGCAGCTTCACGGCCAGCGCCCCCAAGCACATGAAGGTCCTGTGTGCGCTCTACGAGGGCGGCGAGCACGGCAAGCGGAACCCCAACATCTTCGGCTGCGTCGAGAACGAGCTCGGGCTGCGCAAGTTCCTCGAGGACCGCGGCCACGAGCTGGTCGTCACGTCCGACAAGGACGGCGCCCAGTCCGAGTTCGCGCGCCACCTGCCAGACGCCGACGTGGTCATCTCGCAGCCCTTCTGGCCAGCCTACATCACGCGCGAGCGGATCGCGCAGGCGCCCAAGCTCAAACTGGCCATCACGGCCGGCATCGGCTCGGACCACGTCGACCTGGCGGCGGCGTGCGACCGCAACATCACAGTGGCCGAGGTCACGGGCTCCAACGTCGTGAGCGTGGCCGAGCACGTCGTCATGATGATCCTCTCGCTCGTGCGCAACTACATGCCCGCCTACAAGCAGGTGCTGGACGGCGACTGGGACATCGCGGCCATCGCCAACAACGCGTACGACCTCGAGGACAAACACGTGGGCATTGTGGCGGCCGGACGCATCGGCCAGCGCGTGCTGCGTCGCCTCAACCCCTTCGACGTCCATCTGCACTACACAGACAAGGTAGGAACCAGTTAGTGAGCGTTCTAGAGCGGTGCAGTCCTCTTGACAACCCGTCGGTCTCTCTCTTGATGCTTGCAGGTGCGTCTACCGCTGGAGCTGGAGAAGGAGCTCAACGTCACGTGGCACGCGAGTGTCGAGGACATGGTCCAGCACTGCGACGTCGTGTCCATCAACTGTCCGCTGCATCCGGAGACCGAGCACCTGTTCGATGCCAACATGCTGAGCAAGATGAAGAAGGGCTCGTACCTCGTCAACACGGCTCGGGGCAAGATCGTGGACACGGACGCACTCGTCCAGGCCGTCGAGAGCGGACACATCCAGGGCTACGCGGGTGACGTGTGGTTCCCACAACCGGCACCGGCCGACCACCCGTGGCGCTCGATGCCGCGTCACGCCATGACGCCGCACTACTCGGGCACGACGTTGGACGCGCAGGCTCGGTACGCTGCAGGCACCAAGGAGATCCTCGAACGATTCTTCGATGGTAAATCGCAGCGACCCGAGTACCTCATTGCAGAAGGCGGCAAGGTCACGAGTCCGTCGTACACGCACGGCAACGCCACGTCGGGATCACTGTAGATGGAGAGGACCAGCCAGTTGTTCAGGACTTGTGAGTTGGGAGGGTTCGTCGATGGACTTGGACACATCGAAGAAGACCCTGAGAGATACTGCTGCGTAGTAGTGATCGCCTACCAAACAATTCAAACAAACGCGTAAGTGTATCAAAGGTTATGGTGGACGTACTGCATGTTGTCGACTCTGTGGTAATGCACCTCACAATGAGCTGCACTCCACAGGGGGTTAAGCGCGACTATTTGCCGAGGCGAGTGAGAGTGAGGTAGCTGGTTCCTACCAGGCTCGCAGGACATCTGACAGTGAACGTGAAATCGGTCTCCACGCGAACGGTGCACACGAGGCTCGTGGAGGAGCTACCCGTTTGACATCCACAATAGGCCGATTGAATACACTCTTCAGTGTCGTGTCTGAGCAACGTTTGTGAGAGGCTTTGTGCTTCGCTTGATCCTCCATATGTATCAACAACGTATTGGCATGTCTACTTCACTTCTACGCGGCTGCAATTGAAATGAAGACACTGTGTGAGATGTTTGGTGTGGTTCCATCTACACTTTCGCGTGTGCTTTGTAAGGCAGAAAAGGCATTGCACATGGCGCTAAAGGACTTGCCCGATGCCAGGATTCAGTGGCCGACGTTCACTCAGCAGCAGCAATGGGCGGAGAAAGTATTTTTTTTTTTGGGGGGGGTTAATGGCCTTCTATTTTGTTTTTGTTATTTTTCTCCTATAGAAGCCTGGTATGTATTGAGACGATCAAGCAGCGTGACTGTCTTTCCGATTTTTTCTAGCGTGGTTGCTCGTTCACGTACATCCACCATTTTCAAGAACTGTGGTCGTGTATCGGTTCTGGTGTCGTCTGGTGTGGGGTATCGTTTTGTTTCTTGTCGCTGTGCTAGTAATCTTTCTGCGCGAAGTGAGTTTCTTGTGGGTTTAATCCATTGGACTGCAAAGAAGCTGGCGCTTGAGTGATTCATCTCGGTTTCGTTCTGCTTTTCTCCTCTTCGTCGTTTGTTTTGCTTTTGTGGTGCTCGTCTGGTTTCCACTTGGAGGAGTACTTCGTTCAGAGCAGCTCGTTGCTCAATGATTTTCCTGCTTTCCCCAATAATCATATCTTCATACTCTGCTGGCTGAATTTGACTCGGAAACCCAATACTTCCTGCTGTTCGAAGTCTCCATTCCTTGTCATCATGTAGCTGGTACACCAGCCACCCGCCTGCCGCTTTTGATTTGATCGTGTGATATTGGAGGAGCCATACCTCGAGAGGTTTGGAAGAATTTTCCGGTTTTATCTGGTTCATGATAGCTTGACATGTTTCCAGGAAGTATCCCGCAATTCGCGTTTGTGGTTGTGATTTCCACTCGCTTGCTAGTGCATGCACTTGAAAGGTCCCTGCTGCCCACACTATTGCTGTTGCTTCACTTGGCTCGGTGTGAAGGTCGTCGAAAATGTACCTGTTACGAAGTCTCCAGAGCATGGTCGGTGTGACTGTTGCCCATATTTTCCAAAGTGTCTTCATCGCCGTGTCATGGTCCGCTGTCCACCGTGTGATGCATTGTTGAGCTGTTGCTAAAAACTGCGCCGTGATAGCTGGTGCCTGTCTCGCTGCTAGAAATGCTAATACCTCTTCCCGATCGCTGGGTTTGGTGGCGTGTGCTAGCCATCGTTCCATCCCATGTTTCCACGCCATTCAAGCCTTCGTGCATTCCCAAATGATATGATCTGTTGTTTCCTTTTTCTCAGAGCATTCTGGTTCGGGGCATTGTCGATTTCGGGACCATCCACTGTGAAAAAGGTTGAGCCCTCCGATTGCCATCCTGTAAATGGTCCAATTTTGGTAGTC
Source organism: Phytophthora sansomeana (assembly GCA_032158285.1). Lineage (NCBI taxonomy): Eukaryota > Oomycota > Peronosporomycetes > Peronosporales > Peronosporaceae > Phytophthora > Phytophthora sansomeana. Next base: position 1,126,480 of record JAPDHH010000200.1, read on the forward strand.
CGTGAAAATCCCTTCCCTGTTCCATAGTTGCTGCGGAGCTTGTGCAAGGGCGTTGTGTTGCCATCTTGATTTTGCGCGTCTTGCTCGGATTGTTTTAACTGTCTGTCCCAGTTTGTGTTTGAGATTCCTTCGAATCGTCTTCGCTCTCTTCTTCCGTATTACCTGTTGCAGGTGGTATGCTTTTGTCATGGGTGGTGCCGTCCACGGATATCTGGCCGTTTGTGGAGTTGCTTGGAATGTGACACCCTCGCGATTTTCCCATGCTCTCCACTGCTCCGCCTCTTCCGTTTGGCTATACTCTTTTGAAATGCATGTGCTCTTCCATGTCCATCCGCTCGATGTTCTCGAGAATTTCAGGACTGGTGTCACCTGGTGATCTTTTTTTTTGAGCCATCACTATACTACCTGTACAATCTATCCTCCATTGTAGTTTTTCACTTACTTTGGGTGCCGTGAATGGTTTTATCGTCGAGCTTGTTGGTTCCCAGCTTCTTTCTGGTAGGCTTAGGAGCACGCTTCTGCTCCATCTGATTATTAGTCGGTGTTGCCTGGTCTTGTATATCTTTTCTCGAAGTGGAGGTTTGATGATAGTTCCATGTTCTCCTGCTGTGGTTAGGCCGGGTTCATGAGTCACTTCCATATCTCCCAGTTTGGCTGATTGCAATGCTGGAAAGTCTCTGAGCTTAAGTGGTCTGCCGTTCGCGTCCAGGATACTAGCATTGTCGTGCCAGGTTGAATTGAGATGAAAAGCCCTCAGTCTATCGGGGAGCTTTGTCGTATTCACCCTGGTTGATGTGAACCGTAAATGATGTCCATCTATCCAGTATCCTGAGCTGACTGCTGCTCCCTGTTGTTGTCTCTGTTTGATCTCTTCTTTCTGTTGATCAGTTGGAATGAAGTCCTCTGAGTGCGCCCACCAAAGTTCTGAACGTCCTATTGCTTGCGCTGATACTTGCGGTATATTTTGTTTTTCCCGCAAGCTTTTGTTAATCATTTCCAGGCTTGTCGGTTGGAATAAGCAACATCGTTCACTCATGGGTTGATTCGGGTGCACTGCGTGGTGCCACGCTGCTGCGTACTCGTCGTGTGGTTCATTAATCTATCTTTCCGCTGAATTTGCTCTGGTTACTCGTAATAGGTAATTGAGAAGTTGCGGTTCCTATTGATGCACACGGTAGCTGATACTTCTGTTTATTTGTCTACATGTAGTATTTTCACGAGCTGTTCAATGATCCTCATGATGATCCCGAGAGTTTCCCGGTCACGTTCCAGTGCTGCAAAGGGGAGACGTTCCGCCTAGAAGTGACTGTGAAGATTCAAGTGCTGCAGAAGTCACGGGTCGGGAAATACACAATCGACATGGAACCGATCTCTCTCGAAAGGATTGACATCTTGGAGGCGAAGATGCGAGACCTCGAAGAAAAAGTGGGAACACTTTGTGGGCCGAAAGAAGAGGTTCGTCCAACCGCTAACACGGAGCCCATGCACGGTGAAGGGAAGTTACAACGTGGTGCTGTCGATAAACGTGACGCAGAGATTTCACAGCTGAAGGAGGAAGTGAAGATGCTGCGTGTCCAGTGAAAAAACTGTCGAGAGTATGCAATTCCAAGCGGCATCAACGACTGGAGACTTGATCGCCTGGGTAAACGATACCAATGGAGTTGTGCGGGTGGCAGCTCCCGGAACTTACCAAGTCGCAGTGATCGTAAACCACAAGGCGACAAACAGGATCATGCGTGTGGAGTTGTTTAACGGCACGTCTGATCAACGGTTGTGTTTGTGCCTCGCATGTGTCAGCTACGATAAGTATCGAAGAAGAGTTAGCGTCTAATGCATCTTACGCCTAGAAGTCAAAGCCCTTGCTTTCTACGTAAACGTTCGTTCTGTCATTTGTGCTCATTCACGCCACCGTACAAGCGAAACTACAATCAAACATCATGCCTGCGCAATCCAAAAAGACAAAAGGAAAGAACTTCAAGACGTCGGAGATCTATCGTGAGTCATAATTGCATTTGCACAAAACTCGATGTTAACCGCACTGTTTCTAAATGAAAATTGATGTAGGAATGCTGGATATTGTCGAGGCGCGTTTGCCTTTTGGTGCGGAGCAATGGCAGACCGTGGCGTCGTTGTACAACTCGCACTTGCCCGCGAAGTGGCCTCAACGCGACGGAGATAGTCTCAAGCGAAAGTTTCTCAACCTAAAAAACAAGAAAAAGCCGACCGGTGATCCTGACTGTCCTGACGAGGTTCGCAAGGCAAAACGCATTTTCAGATTGATTGAGTCGCGCTGTGGTGTGGCAACGCTACATGACGATGATTTCTGATCTGACTTATTCCTGAGGTACGCACTCGTAGGTTGTACAAGTGGTAGATGTTGTTCAAAACGGAGGCTTCGTTTCTCGGGGTTGAAAGGCAAAGGAAGTAAGAGCTGTCGATAGCATTTGGAGGCGCATCCTATTCCCCACTCCGCAGCTTGTCGAATCGAGGTGATTGCACTACTCGAGGTCGCCTTCTTTCAGAGGCGTAATGATTCTTCCATTCATATCGTCACTCACTGGAAAAGCCGAATCAGTTGCACAGCGACCGCCTTTCATGGTGCGATTATCGTCTGCAAGCCGGCTTTGTAAACGTCTACTCATCTCGCCATCATTCCAAGATCCAGGGTGGTTATGGCGGCCCCAAATCAAGGTTCCGTCAAAACCGTAGCAGAGGACCCCAGTTACCTTTACTGCATGCAGCCAACCTGATAGCCAACGATTAGTACAATTTGTAAACAAAATAACAGGCATCATTTCTTACCGTTGAAATATGCATTCTGTAGATCACTTGCAGATGGCTCTTGAACGGAGTAGTTTTTGCCGTCAGCTACACAAAAGCACCCTTGCACGAGAGGTTCCTTTCGGGATACTTTCTCCGCCCATTGCTGCTGCTGAGTGAACGTCGGCCACTGAATCCTGGCATCGGGCAAGTCCTTTAGCGCCATGTGCAATGCCTTTTCTGCCTTACAAAGCACACGCGAAAGTGTAGATGGAACCACACCAAACATCTCACACAGTGTCTTCATTTCAATTGCAGCCGCGTAGAAGTGAAGTAGACATGCCAATACGTTGTTGATACTGCAAATTCGTGGAGGCCGACCACGACGTCCAGGACCACTTCGTACTACGTAATGTCGCGCAAATGCTGATAGAAGACTCTCGAAAGCTGAAACCGGTAGCGACACGATGTTGATAAATGCCCCGTCGTTCCTGCTATTGTAGGTAGTTGCCCACGGGCAGTCGGAAGGTGAAATGAGCACGTTGGATGTAAGGTAATTGCGTACACGTAACGTCATGCGCACACGTAACAGAGCTGCGATCTTCATCGCGGTGTGTCGTTTCTGTCGAAGCTTGGCTTGCTGTTGTTCATGTAAATAAACAAGGGTGAGGCAGGATGCAGCAACCATGACGTCTTCGGGAAACTGGTTGGTAGCAGAGGTAAATTCGTAAATGGTGAGGGATTTATCGCGTTCGCAGCAATCTATACCGCCTCGCTTGTGTTGTTTTTGGTGGTGGTATTATACACAAACCACACTCATATCGCCCTCATACGGCGAACCAAATCAACACCAAATTTTGACTTGCGTTGGTTCTTGTGGGATTTTTGGAAGTTTCTTGCTTTCACAATCTTCGAGCCAGATGCGAAGTTTGTCACTTTTGAGCGACATTGAGTAGCGGTAGGTGGGTGATGGAGGTGGAGCGAAGGTTGCAGTGCCCTCGAATTCGAGGAACTCTCCCGAAATGGCTTCGAGGGAGGAGGAAGTTGATTTGGGGGACATGGTCTCTGGTGTGTCAGGTTGCGGATTGTCGTCGAGTTTGATTTGAGGTTTCATTGGGGTCGCCATCTTGGATTCACTTGAGCTGCTCGCCGCGAGTCGAAGAATGAGAACTAGGGGCGATAGTCGCAAGGATCGCTTTGGTGATGGGGAAAACGCTTACAAAAAATATCGATGACGGGTGAAGCATTCTGGGTCAACTTTGAGTTCATGAATTTTCATCACGAGCTCCCCACTTGCAAATACTTCGTAGTTACTCATTCCAGTAATAATCGCTTTCTGATTTCTTTGTTTGATGCAAAATTGATGAAGAATTTGCATTCGTACCGGAACACTAAGGTGTAGTAAAATGTTGTGATGGAAGGCAAGTCAACAACGATGTAAGGGAGATAGATAGAGGACGTGAGTTAAGGTCCACCAGATCGAAAGCTTCAATTGTTGTACTCCTTTGCCGAGAAAGACAAATGCTCGAGTTCGCTTCCACCTATTTTCATAGCATCACGCGGTCTTCAAAAATACACAAGACTTGGGAGCAGGGCAGTAGACTTTTGGCAGCGTTGACACCTTGACATTTTTCTTCGATCGAGCATGACGGCGCACGATGTCGAAGCGAAACCTCGTAAGGCCATGAATCCAGACAGACTTCGCAAGCTCATCGACTCTCCAAGCGTTGCGAATGCGACTCGAAATGTCCCCGTGGCGATTGTAAAGCGTCAAACCCTTGTTTCTTCCTGGAATGGCGAGCAGTGCGATACCCGCCCATTTGAAAAGTTGGGAGCCCCAGCACACATTGTGCTGGCGAAGGACCTTCGTGAATGCACGATCGGTGAAGGAAAAACTGTTGCAGTGGTGCCCAGTGGTTTGCAGATGAGAGACGTCTCCGTTCGGTGAGCAAACTTCACTCTAGGCCTTTTCACGGATATTGAGCTAACTGTATCACTTGCTTTGGAGCAGTACGAAGGATGAACAGCTCCAGGATCGTTTATCAGCTCCGTTGATGACCAAGAAAGAATCGTTTGCCCATGCTGCGGAGATCGAGCATCGCGCTGTTCCAAGTTCCGTCATACTGAGTGAAGGTATCATGACGCCACAACAACGACGAGAACGACTGCAGTTCGAGACCAGTCACCTTCAGGCCAATCGTGCTCTACATCGTGCCGACTTGAATGATCGCAGACTCCACCAGATCATGTACGTTAGATATATGTTGTCTAGGTGTTTCGACCAAAAACTAACGTGAAAGTGTTTGATTTTCAGCAAGGAGCGATACTCGACTTCGGATGTGGTGGGTACTCAGCATCATACGCTAGGAGCACCACGAGTCCGCGGAGAGTCGTACAACCCCGACTTGCTAAGGTAAAACTTCCTTCATCTTCCAACAAAAAAGCATGGAAACCATACTAACGTCTCCACCTGCAGCCACAACGCAGTCGGAGCTTCTCGTCGTGAGTACCAAAGCAAGAACAGCAGCGCCAATCCGCGACTTCTTCACCACGACAGACTTTTCAACGAGACTCCTCTCGACTGGAACCAGCAAAGGTGCGTTTCTGTCTTGATCACCATAAAACTTCATTTTCTCACACTTTCATCTACAGAGCGCAACATCTTCGCAACGAAAGCACTAGCGGACGTCCATACGACATCATCAACAGCACGCGCGTCGAGTTCTTCGCCCCCAATGTCCCTGAAAAGCAGCACCACTGGCAAACGCACCCGTCCGTCAACATCCATCCATACACTCGCTAAGCTTAAGTCATAAACATCCAAGTCATAATTTCATTTTGCTTTTCATCATCTTCACGTGTCGACTAGAACAACTGCATTACACACCCACTATATAGTATACAAAACTCTTATTTGCGTCCTCGTCTCAATTGTCCAGTTGGAAGTCTCCCGACGGAGCGTTCACGACGCCCTCCATGAAGGACACGACTTGTCCTCCACACGTCACAAACATCTTGTCCGAGGCAAAGCCTCGACGACTCGGAGGCGGCACGTAGCCGTACGCCATCGAGTAGTTGGCGCCGTCGCTCAAATGACGCGGAGGCGACGTGGACAGCGACGACGAGCACGTGGACGAAGGCGACGACGCGTACGTGAAGTCCGCTGCCAGTTGTCTGGGCGAGTTGCGCGCCCAGAACTCGAGTCGCTGACGCTGCGCCGTCAAGTGCTTGAGATCCTGCAATTCCCATTGGCTGAAATGAGCGCCCGGATCGAATTGACACAAAATAAGAAATTTTGGTCCGACACAAACCTGGACGGACATGCCGCTGCGGATCTCGCCGTTGTTGTTGCCTGCGGAGGCGCTGGCGTGGCGCGCTTGCTTGGTGGCCACCATGGACTACTCGGGTGCGCGAGTGGATTGGGAGCTGGAGACGCTTGTGGTCTGCGTGGCAGATAAAGATATTGAGCCTCAAGTCGCCATTGCACGTCGTGGCTCTTGGAAACCCCCGCAGAAACGGAAAGTTGAACTTTTGGGAGGGGCATAGTGAGACCAAGTGCGAAAGCGCAGAAACGCGCGCGCAATCTTGATTGATCGCACCTCTTGGCTTTTCCGCCAATCACGCGCGGCGGACGCGCCGCATTGGCTAATAATACGAGCACTTCAACGTCTGACTCAGTCTCCGTCTACCGGTCGCACGCCTTCACTCGTGACTTGGAAGCTGCAGCGCGCGGTGGGAAGATGCGGCGAGAAGGTGACGGCCAAATTGCGCTTGGTGGAGTGGGGCACGCGCGTGATCATGAGCCTGCAGTTGCAATTGCAAGTTCCAATGGTCAGGCACAAGGCAAAAACGGACTCCGAAGCGAGAGGAACGGATACCGTTGGTTGACGCAGTGCGACCACGAGAGACCGAGCGCGGGACGCAGCGTCTCGGAAGAGCGAGGGTCCAAGTCGCCCGTCACCTGGTTGGTCACCACGAACACGACGCCGTACTGGTCGCTCAGGATGCGCATGCAGTTGGTCAGTAGGAACATGGAGCGCGAGCGCTTCGCCGCTTCCTGTTTGGAGAGCAACGGTTAGTTAAGCCGGTAGACGCGGTGGGAGACATCCTGCGTTACCTTGACGGAGGACGTGGATTCCAGCCGGAAAACGGCTGCGACCGAGTCCAGCACCACGAGCTTGGTGTTCTGCTCCGCCAGCAGCGTCGGAAGCCGCGCTTGCTGCAGCAACAACGTCAGCAATGCTATAAACAGTGTGGATGAGTGGGTTCTCCGACCAACCAGTAGATCCAGCAGGTCGTCCACCGTGTAGAGCTGCTCCACGAAGATGCCGTCCAGGAAGTCGCTGCCCGAGAGACTGGCGACCGCGTCGCCGCGTTTGCGCTTGGCCCCGACGCCGATCACTGCTGCGTACCGCTTTGCATAAACCTGAGCCAGATCGTGCAGTCTCTTGACGGAGCCCACGCCTTCGGTGCAGATGTAGCAGGCCGTGCCTTGCAAGCCACCGAGAGATCGCGGCAGACAGCTCTGGAGCAGCAACTGCAGACACAATTGCGTCTTGCCAGCTGAAGCTTCGCCACAAACCTCCGTCACAATTCCAGACCGAAATCCGCCGTTCAAAAGCTCGTCGATCGAGTCGCAGCCGCTGGGCAACACGAAGGACGTGGAGCTGCGGGTCTCCCACAGCGCTAGCGCCGTCGCCATGCTGCTCGTCACTGAATTACGCCACCCAACATTAGGTTCCTGATGTGTACCACATAATAGTAGACGTTTTGGGATCTTAGATTTGCGTAGAGTACACCATTTGTAACGGGTGGCTGGCGGAGCGCTGACGGTTGCTGCGCAACGGTCCATGGCCTTCATTTTCAGACGTGCCGTTTAGATAGAGGGCGATTTCGATAGCGGAGAAGGAGTTGATGTCTATCCTGAGGGGCTGATATCTAATGATCGACAGCATACCCAAGTCCAGTACGCTGGCCTGATCCTTCCCATGTTTTCCACGTTTTGATGTCCGTCGCGCAGTCAAATCTGCCACAGTTGTTGCGTCCTCCTCCATGGCCAACCATACTGCTATTGGCTGCGTAGAACAAGCGGTTGTTCATGATAGGAACCCTTCGCAAACTACCTCCGTGTTGCAAGGAGCCAATTACAGCCCACACGCTCAATTCAACCAATGCATTTGCGTAGATGTAGGAAGTCGTATCACAAGTTGAGGAACCGATTCTTGGTACATTGCGGTGCCTTCTTCGCTGAATTCTAGCCTTGAGTTGCTGATGACAGCAGCCTTGCAGATTATCGCTCGTCAACACCTCGCGAGTCCCATGCACTACTGTCTGAGAGGCAGAGACTTTGCAGAGTCACCGTGCCTGTACAGAAGATTGCTCCGCTGGTCGTACGTTATGCATGCGGCGGCGGTGCTTTGGCACTCGCGCCTCCTGCTTTCACAGCCGCGTAGCAATCACATTGTCGGATTCCCGCGCTCCGACTCGTAGTCCGAATGGTGGACACCGTTGAGCGGTTCTGGTCCAGACTGGCAGAATATAACGCGTATGTTTGTGTGGAAGGCGAGGTGATCATGTCTCCTGCGCCGTGGTGACAGGCGCTGCCGCCCAAGCAGCAGTTTGGGTGGTCGGATGGTTCAAGTGACCGTAGTAAGATCGCGCAAAGAGAGAGTTGTCAAGCCTGCGCTTCAACGTGCCGCATGGCGAGATGAAGCGCGGCAGGTGGTGACGAGCGAGTGGTCTGCGCCGACCAAATGCCGCAAGCCCCACATGGAGAGTCTGGGCAGTGATGGAGGAGTGTTGTGGAGTCTTTCAGCGCGTGGTCGCTTCAACTGACCAGTTCGCTTCAACTCGGCTTCAACTCGGCTCGGTAGGGACTTGCGCTCAAGCCTCGCACCGCAAAACCTGAGGTCAAGTTGCAGCAGCCTTTCCACGCCGGCGACTTGGCTCGACGAACAACGTCTGTGGCCGGCAGTGCTGTTGGTTTCTTGGGTCATGGGCCGTGATGATGACCGAGCGAGCTCGGAAGATGAGGCGATGGCCACGCGCTCGCGACTGTCGTGGCGTGAGTTCGCTGCAATTACTGCGGCTTTAGCCGTCGCTCTGGCCCCACCGCAATGCAAGGCCGCACGGCGCACGTGGCAAGAGGTGCAGCCTGCCAGCGGTGCCACTGCCCGATGCACAATGCGGCGACGAGCTCCGCTGGAGTAGCTTCATGCTCTTCCCGCGCCACGAATGGAACTGATGATCTGCCACAAGAGCTTCCGGCAGACTCACCCCGAAATGCCCCTGCACCGAGCTGATTATGCTTCCGCGGCGTTGCGGACGGCGCTGCTGCTTGTGCGCCGCCCCATCCAGCGAGAGCACCACAGACAACAGCAAGTTGCCTTTTTCGCCCAGCTGTTTCTGCGATCGATGTGCTGCCTCGCGTCCTGGGAGCAAGTCTCCATCGGTCTCCGACACTTTGCCACCGAGAGCCATCTTCAGCAGCCATCGCACCTATTTTCGAGCTGGCCCGCCTGTTGGGATCAGCATACCGGTAGCAAGAAAACTTTTCACGACGCTTTGCCATGACGCAATTGTCCACAGCGTCGATAGTACATGTATTAGTAGACCGCGCGCTAAGGGCACTTGGTTGTTGCTGGCTTGGGACACGCATGACAGGCGTGTACGGTATGCCGCTCAAGGTGTTGCCGCTCCAGCTGTTGAATCTCGCTGGAAAGCGCCTCCGAGGTGCAGCTCCGAGCTCTAAGCCCCACTTGACCTCGCTGTGAGCTGGGCAAGCAAGCTCAGTCCTTTGCCCGTCTTTATCAGTTCCAACTGAGCGGATGAGGACACGAATCCAGCCACGCTTGGAGCTGATAGATAGATCATCCATCATCTACATGCTTTGGTCGTGGCTATAATATTTCGGCTATTAGTCCTCTTGACGCAACCTCCAGGGTGTGTGGAGTCCATATTGATCTCTCAAAAATGTCTAACCATCTACGGCTGTGGGCGTGGAGGCCTTGTGCCCATAAGTACTCCCCTTTCAGGTGTTCACTGCAACCAAACCACTCGCTCTATCTATCTGGTGTGGGTTGGGTCTCCTAAACGATGGGCTGTCTGTGCATCAGCGCTCAACGGCTGGCCAAACCCGGGCCCATACTCACTTGCAGTGAAGGAAACCACAGCACAGCGAAACGTGTCGCCTTCCTCAGTTCGGCATTTGCCATACCCACCCGAGAACCGACTTGCACGCCTCCTCCCCCTGCGAGTACGCACGCACTCCCTCCTTCACATGCCGCACGTGGCCATGATGCCTTTGCCCGCGTCGCCCTCGACGCTCTCCATCCAGGTCCACCCGAGCATCAAGACGGTCTACATCCGCATGAAGGACCGGTCGGGCACTGTAGCCATCGACCTGACGCCGGAGCTGCTGGGCCCCACGGAGCTCATCGTGCGCTTCCACGAGCTGGCGTTCGGCAAGTCGTTCGCCGCCTTTGCAGCCAACTCGGGGCTGCTCACGCGCCGCCGCGACCAGGAGACGCTCGTCACGAGTCTGCAGGACGTGCCGGACGGAGAAGTACTGGTCTACAAGCCCTGCGAGGAGCTGCGGACGCTCGTGGAGCAAGGCTGCCTCACCCCCGTGCTGGCCACCCACTCCCCCGTGGAAGTGAGCCCCTCCACGTCCCCGCTGGGACTCAAACGCAAAGGCCGCGCCAAGTCCGTGACCAACAACGTGGAGCGAGTGCACCGCTACGCGTCCGACCTGGCCAAGATGGACGTGTCCCCGAGAGAGAGGGAACTCATTGAAGACATGCTCATTGTGGGCGACGAACAGGTCGTGGACGCCATGGAGCAGTTCGTCGTGCACCGGAACCCGGCGCTCGTGCGACGAGTGCTCAAAGGACCAGCAGCCAAGAAGAACGCGGCGCTCGACAACTTGTCCGTCAACTTCTCGTCCATGGACATGCACTCGCCTGCCGTCCCGACGACGGGAGGGGAGTTTGCAGATCCGTTCCTTATGGGACAGAACCCGTTCGTACGAGCTGCTGCAGAGTCCGAGTCGCAGAGACCGTCGATGATGAACGTGGACGACCTTCAGCCGACGGTGACGGACGGCGGACGACCCTCGCTCATGTTTGACGGAGACGCGCTGTCCAGCCCGCCCATTTTCCTACAGTCTATTAAGGAGAAGGTGACGCCTCCGGCGGGACGGATGTCGCTCTCGCTCTCGAGCGACCTCGACCCTGGGATGAACGCACACACGCCGACGCAGCTCTTTTCGATTGAGACGTTGCTGGACAACGTCCCCGTTGCACGAGACTTCCATGATAAGTATAATGTGGGCACCGTGCTGGGATCGGGCAAGTACTCGGTGGTGAAGCGGTGTACGAGCAAGGCGACGGGCGAGCAGTTTGCAGTGAAGATTATTGACAAGCGGCAGATGATCGAGGTGCGGTTCCTCAAGCGTGAGCTGGAGATTATGTATGGACTGCGCCACGACGGCGTCGTGCGTCTGATGGAGCTATTCGAGAACAATGAGAGTCTGTTCCTGGTCATGGAGCTGTGCGGCCAGGAGCTTTTCGAGTTTATTGACCGGAACGGGCCGTTGCCCGAGTCCACCACGCGACCGATTATCCGTAAGCTGGTGCGTACGGTCGCGTACCTGCACGCTCAGTGCATCGTACATCGCGACATCAAGCCGGAGAACATCCTGCTACCCCCCAATAGCCAAGACGTTAGCGACATCAAGTTGTCGGACTTCGGTATCGCGCGGAAGCTCGACGGCGGCCACGACAACGTGCTTACACCACACGAGAGCCTGTCGGAGGTTGCCAATCTCCATGATGCTGGCACTACATCGTCGGGCTTGCCGTCAGCAACCGACATGGTTCGCAACCGAATGGCACGAGCGCACACCAAGTGCGGAACGCGGGACTACATCGCACCTGAAGTTATGAGCGGCAAGGGCTACGGAACAGAGGCCGACCTTTGGAGCGTGGGTGTGGTGACGTACGTGCTGGCAAGCGGCTGTGCGCCGGTATTCCTGCCTACAGCTGAAGGCGTGAAGAAAGTTTTCTTCTCGGATGAGGCGTGGAGTGGTGCGTCGGAGGACCTCAAGCGGTTTATCGAGGCGCTCCTCGTGCGAAACCCGGAGAAGCGTATCACTGCTGCTGATGCGTTGGAACATCCGTGGCTGAAGGAGTAGACAATGATAAATTCCAAAACAAAATTGTAAGCTGTCAATTAGGGCTCCGTCATCGTAGCCGACAGACACATGTGATAGGTAGCATAGTTTTTTATCAAGAGACCGAACCAAATACTATGTATTAAAGCCAAGCAGCGAGCTGTGTGCGTGTCCATCGATCTGTATGTGCTTGCGTGATGCAGCACTACCATGAGTAACCAGCCATCCGCTGAGCTTCTCGTAGCCATCTCCGCGCACCACCTCGTGCTGTCCACTTCACTGTCTAACCTGGCTCGCCTGCAGCAGGTCCTACCGGCACCTGCTTCTGGCTGGAGATCTCGACTGCCCTGTCTACTCGTTGTCGTCTTCGAACTCCTTAATGATCTCGGGGGTGGCCTGCACGAGCTCCACCATCGTAGGGTTGTCACACAAGTTGAAGAACTCGACGCTGCTGCCGTCCTCACTGGGCGGGATCACGAGCACGTCGTGGCCCTCGGGGCCTTTCACGACTCCTTCGCTGGTGTACGGCACCTTCTCCTGCTTGAGGTAGCTCTCCACCTCGCCCAGCTTGTCCACCCAGAGACTAATGAAGTTGGGGTGGCCGAAGCGGTTGCGCAGCACGCGGTTCTTGTTCTTGTAGTCGCTCTCCACGCGCGCCGGGTACTCCCAGTCCTGCACCTCCAGGTCGCGCACGCCCACGATACGGAATGGCCGCTCGGCGACGTCCTGCAGCGTTGCAAAGCCATAGAAAACCGGTTAGGAGAGCTGCTGGAGGGGAATGATACATCGCATTCTACAGGGTTCTGGAACGTACGTCCTCGTCGTGCTCGAAGTGGATGGGGCGCAGCGTCTTCTCCGAGGCCTCCGCCTTCTGGGCAAAGGCGCGCGAGTTCTGCGGACGCGCCAAGACGGCGCGGGAGCGGAGGACGGCGCGGCGCAGCATGACGACGAGCTATAGAGTTGATGTGCGGCGGTGAGGCCACTCGTTGCGTCGTGTACGGCACACCAACGTTGTGGTCGGTACACTATACTAGGCTATGTTGCTGTCTGAAAAAAAATAAAGTTGCTCCATCTGCGCAACTTTACCGATGTACACCATGTATACACCATTTTCAGCATTGAGACCTTGGAGACCTTGGACGATGGATGGGGCGGCGCTCAAGCAGCTGCAGGCGACGTGCGCGTCCCTGCGGCAGGAGATGACGGCGCTGTACGAGCACCGGCAGTCGGACGAGGCGCGCGTGAAGCAGCGGCGGTGGCGCGTGCTGCTGCTGCTCGGCGCCATGAAGAGCGGACTGCGGGAGACGTTTCTGGAGGCGGATGGGCGACGCGCGCGCGTCCAGGAGCAGAAGGACGTGGCCGAGGCGCATCAGCTGCAGCTGCAGAACTTATTGTACGAGAAGGACCATTTACTGCGCGAGATCCGGCGCTGCAGAGGCTTCAGCACCAAGGAGATGGACAAGATCGAGTTCGCGGACGGAGATCTGCCCATTAAAGTGGACCCAGACGTCCACCGACAGCATCTGGACCAACTCACTCAAGAGCTCCATGCCAGGAAGAGGTGGGAGCTTTTTGTTGCACTGGAAGAGGAGGAAAATTGCACTTTTGACGCCTGTTTTGTGCTGGTTTTAGTCTTCAAGCGCAGCTGAAGGAGATCAAGCTCAAGATCGCCAAAGTGGAGGACGCCACTGAGACCAAGCAGGCGTTCTTGAATGCCTTGCCCGACCATTTGGCCGGGGTTGAAGCGGCGACGACGGGGCTGCAGAAGTACATGGGGGAGCCTGTGACGGCGCAGAGAAAGAGGCATCAGACGGCGGGAGTGGAGCTGTCTACGCCGCTGTATGCGCTGTACTATGAGCTGGAGGCATACCGGACGGCTAGTAGTGAAGCTGGCAAGCAGTTGGCGCTGGAGATTGTGGACTCGATTGGGGTGAAGCATGTGGGCGCGTTCCGTAAGCGTGGATTCCCTGCTGCGTTAGACCGACAGGAGCCAGCAGCAGCTGCTGTGAAGAGACTGAAGGCGCCGTCCCGCTCGCCTTCTGCTAGTGCAAATGGTGCGCCGCCGCCGCCTCCGCACAGTCGTGCACCTTCTCGATCGCCCTCGGCAAAACGTGGAGCAGACAACGCGAGTCATGAACCAGAGAGTGGGGAGATCGTGGCCACGCACACCGCCGAAAAGCTGCTTGAGCTGCGGCCGCATGCGTCTCTGTCGGAGGAGGAAGAATCCAAGGAGGAGTCATCGGAATCAAAGCACTCTCATCACGACCACGACGAAGGAACGGATGCTGCTGCCCCTGCGCAAAATCTGTGGAAGCCACACGCAAAGGCTCTGCAGCTGACAGTATCTGTTCAGGCTCCGTTGGTTGCTGACAAGAGCGGAGCTTCAGCTACCAGCGTATCCGGATCTTTCACTATTATGTTCCAGTACTTCCCTGTAGCCAAGGTGACCACTGCTGAGGTCGTGAAGACGATTCCTGCTAGCCTTAACCACGGTAGCCACCAGCGCAGTATCCTGATGAATCTGTTCCCAGGGGACGACGGGTTGACTGTGCCTCACTTAGCTGTAAACTACACCTATCAAGAGGAGGGCGGGGAACGCACTGAGGTGGAGTTCCCAGCGAATGCTGCATGCAGACCATACTACTGGGCACAATGGATCTGCGGACTGGACCCGATGAAGCGGCCAGACTCCTCGGACATGGATGTCGACTACAGTGAGGAGAAACCCCGCCGCCGACCGGAGCCGTCGGTGCGTAATGTTATGAGCCAGCTTGTGAAGCGTTTTGTGGCCACGGCGGTACTCAAGAAGCACTTGGACCAGCTGAATAAGTCTACCGGTACCTCGCATCGCTCACAAGACGGAACGCAGTTCGTACACCCGCTCGCGCGTCACTTGTTCCCCCACGAGGTGAAAACTCACCTTGAGGGATGGAAGGAGATTCCGGCACCTGCGCAAGATGTGTTTCAGCTTTTCAGGGAGAGCGCAGCTCCACGTCGACACGCCCTCGGGCCCACTTTCATCTTCCGACGACTGGGTGCCGGTACTTCCGTGCTAGCTTCCAAAATGGCCAGACGAAGGTGTCCGCTATCGTTGAGATCTCGCCGGAGTACCCCGTGCGCGCGCCGCGCTTCCTGTTCCAACCGCGATCGTCTTCGAGCAGTAAGGCGATGGACAAGGATCAACTGCCGGTCTACGAGAACCAGCTGAAGGTGCGTTTATCATTCTCTCCTTGAACCAACCTGCAACTAACCTCTGTGTTTGCTTCATTGTTTCGCTCCCAGGAACTCGAAATCGAGGTGAACGCGTATTACGACGAGTTGATCCCCAAGGGTAGCGAGCACTTCCTGCTGTTGCACCAGCTGCGCAAGATCGAGGTGTGCTTCGACGTGCTGTGCAATGCCGCAGCCGACAGCGACGCCGACGTGTCTCTCTGTTTCGGTCGCGAACGTCGCGGCAAAGACCGTCGTCAAGCCATGGTCATGGACACGGCCGCCAAGGAGCTGCGTCACCGGTAGACTCGAGCAAGTAACGCAGCAGAGAAGATGGACGGTACGCAGGACGTGAAGGAATGAGGTGTTTGCATATAGTTTCTATCCACTGTGTAGCTCCTACGACGACGTCTGCTTCTTCTTGGTGAGCTGCACCGTCTCGCGTTTGAGCACGTGCAGCAGCGTCTGCGAGCTCTCGAGGATCTTCATGTAGGCGGCTTCCGTCTCCTGAATCGTGCGGTCGTACTCGTTGCGCGCCTGCGTTTTCCTGGCCAGCGCCTCGTTGATTTTGCTCAAGCGGTCGGTGAGGATCGTCAGGTCCTTCTGGATCTTGGCCTTCTCCTCTTCCTCCTTGAGCATGGCGCGGTTCACCTCCTCGCGCTTCTCTCGCAGGTCTTCGATGCACTTGACCAGTTCATTGTTGTAGTTCTGCAGCGTCGCGCCTTGCTGGGCCATGGTGCACGGAGAGAAAGCGACTGACTAATTGCTACAGTAGCTGCTGGCAAGGCGTCCGTCCATCCGTTACATGTTGAAGTTATTCCTGGATCCGTTATGGCTACTGTAGCCATGCTCTACAACCGTAAAAACAGATCAAGCAGTTCGTTTTAGCAAGCACTTTTGTAGCGCTCTTATAGCGGAAGTAGTTGCACAATCGACATGGGCGAGCAGGACCGCATGTTTGCGGGCCTGTGTCTGTGCTCCACGGGGCTGGAACTCGACGTCAAGGTGTGCATCTTCTTCGCCTGCGTCTCCTCTTTACAATGCACTGGGTTGCACGCTCTAACTCGCAGTGGATCGCTCGCTATGTGTTAAAATGTGAAATTATCTCCAGGAACAAGTTCGTAAGATCGTTGTCGCGTGTGGAGGGCTCTTCCAGGACGATCTGGATGTAGACACCACCACTCACTTAATTGCCGAAGCTGTGGGCTCTTTAAAGCACCGCGTACGGCCTCAAATGACCCAGAAATGAGCTCAAAAAGCTTTATTATAGGGTTTTACTAACGTATCTATTGTTTTTTTTATTGTTGTTGAAGGCTGCAGTGGCCTATGAGCTGCCGGTAGCTTCTCCCCGTTGGGTGTTTAAGAGTTTTAGAGCCCAGAAGCTGTTGGATGTCAAGGATTTCCGGCTTAAACTGCTGGAAGGCTTGGGAATTTGTACGACGGGTCTTTCCTTGGAGGAGAAAGAGCAAGTCGAGCAGTTAGCCATGACCCATGGAGCTCAATATGACGGGAGGCTGGAACTGGGCTTCACTAGTGTACTCATTGCGCAGGTGGGAGGCTGGAGGAGTTGGAATGAAGGAAAAAGGTTGAAGACTGATCGTTTGTTTTGTGCTGAAGCATCCGGAAGGAGCCAAGTACGAGGCAGCGGTGGCTAATGATATCCCAGTGGTGCATCTTGGGTGGTTGTACGCGTGTCTGGAGAGGGACATGCTTGTGGAGGAAGAGGAGTTTGCGTTGCGAGCAGAAGCGGAGGATTCGAGCCTGCAACCGACCTATATCGCGTTGAATCAGCAACAGGATGCTCAAGAACTGGTGTCGACTCTGCCGGAGATTGTAAGGAAATATCGGCGTAAACGCAATGAGGGTCATGAAGATTTGGGCGAGGAAGATGAAGAGGACTGGATGGATCTATTTGACGGGTGCGTTCTGTACCTGCTTGGCTTTCCGCCACAAATGAAGACCCTGCTTCAGCGTTTGATACGCACGGGCATGGGGACGATTTACCACAATGTGGTAATTCGTCAAGTGACGCACGTAGTTGTGAGCGCGTCACTTTCGGATCGGCAAACACTCGAGGCTCTTCAATCTCGCGTCATTACAGCAGGTGTTGAGGGCGAGGTGCACTTCGTCTCAGCGGGCTGGCTGCTTGACTGTGTCAAGTGTCAGGGTTTACAGCCAGAGGAGCTGTATCCAGTTGAGTTTGATGTGCATGCTCCTCAACCGGTACCAGGCACTGCCCATGACGGCACCCTCCATAGTGAAGATGGTGTTAATGTCAATGTTCCTCAGGCACCCGTCGAGCACAAACACGTTCAATTTAGTGCTGAAGTTGAAGAAAGTCACGAGTCTGCCACCCTCTCGGAAGATCTTCTCCAAGGTGGTGACGGAAAGAGTATACTCGCAGCTCCTGACAACGCCAACCTCTCCCCAAAGAAGAAGAGGGCTAATATCTTTGCGGGCTACTCGTTCTTACTGCTGTGTCGGGATCCCGAAGACAAGCACTTGATCAGGCCGATGCTCAAGAACATTCGAGGAGAGCGAGGTGGCGCCGAGGCTATCGCACTCGCTGCAATTGATTTTCCTCGCATTGATCCGGAGCAGTTTGCATTTGTGAGCCATGCAGTTGTGTGCACCGGCGTAGTGATGGGCGAGCGTGCGGCGCTGGAAATGCAACAACGTATTCACGAGATTCAGCGCAGCAATCGTTACAATGGTGCTGAACCCGAGGCCGATGCAAGTTCGGACGATAGACCTTTGAAGAGGACAAGACACAACCTAGATGGTGATAGACAGAAGCCACGACAGCGCATGCTGCAGTTTGTGTCTGATCTGTGGGTGAACTGCTCTCTCGCTGCCAGGACGAAGCTATCGTTTTCCTCACACGAGCTGTTCGGGGTCAGTGCCAATCAACCTCGCGCTTTGTTTACTGCAGCAGTACCCTTACCTGGTTTCCAAGACGTGATCGTATCTACCTCTGTATATCAAGATGTGGAGCTGCTCGTAGTGGTCGAGTTACTACGTGTGGCGGGCGCCCACGTAACAAGAAAGATGAGTGAACGCAACACGCACCTGGTATGTCGAACAGATTTCGGAATGAAGTATGAAAAGGCTATCAAGTGGGGACTACACGTCGTGAAAGCCCGATGGGTAGTAGATAGCCTTCTGCAAGGTAAGCGGCTCAGCGAAAATGACCTGGATTTTCAAGTTGTTGGTGAAAACGAAACCAGTTTTGATCACACTGCGAGTCAAGAGACAACTTTTTCACAGTCTTCTCCACGTTCATGAGGCGAAAAAGTACTGAGCCAACAAGGTAAATGGAAATTGTGAGTACGTGTTGAGTTGAGTTTATTCCTCTTCGCTTCAGTCATGATGATGAAGCTTACTCTCAAACTTGACTTTGCTCGATTGAGTGGCGTCTGGTGTAGACCGGAGTAATGACCGCGTGCATCTCGAAGTCGTCGCTTAGGCGTCGCTCTCGGCCAGCGAGGCGGTTGTTCCTTTGCTTGAACAGAACAACACCGGCGACGGCTACGACTGCGGCAACAGCGGCGGCGATCGCAATCCAAGCAGTACTGGAAGCCCCATTGGCACTGATGCTCGCATCGTTTGTTGCTGTCGTGGCCAAGTAAGAAGTGTATGTTGGCGAGGTGGTGGTTGTCGTTGGGGTGTCAGTCTCTGGTTGCAGCGTAAAAGGATCCGTCGTGGTTGGCATTGGGATGTCAATCTCTGGCTCAGGCGTGGGTGTGTCTGGGTCATCCGTACAAGGGCACGGAGTCGTCGGCTCAGGCGTCGGTGGCTCCGTTGTGGGGCATGGAGTCGTCGGCTCAGGCGTCGCTGTTGGCGTGGGCGTGGGTGGCTCTGTTGTAGGGCATGGAGTCGTCGGCTCAGGCGTCGCTGTTGGTGTGGGCGTGGGTGGCTCTGTTGTGGGGCATGGAGTCGTCGGCTCAGGCGTCGCTGTTGGCGTGGGCGTGGGTGGCTCTGTTGTGGGGCATGGAGTCGTCGGCTCAGGCGTCGCTGTTGGCGTGGGCGTGGGTGGCTCTGTTGTGGGGCATGGAGTCGTCGGCTCAGGCGTCGCTGTTGGCGTGGGCGTGGGTGGCTCCGTCGTGCTGGGGACCAGTGTTGTAGGCGTCGGCGTTGCAGGATCTGTAGTGTTTGGGCACGGAGTCGTTGGACCTGGAGTCGCAGGCTCAGTCGTACTCGGACACGGCGTAGAAGGAAGCGGTGTTGCAGGCTCCGTTGTGTTGGGATACGGAGTTGTTGGGCCTGGAGTTGCAGGCGCTGTCGTGTTCGGCGTCGGAGCAGGACACGGCGTTGTCGGTGCAGGCGTCGTAAGACCTGGCGTCGCCGGCTCTGTCGTGTTCGGCAACGGCGCCGCAGTGGTCGGCTTGGGTTCCGGTGTTGTCGGAGCTGGAGTTGCCGTCGTGGGCTCCGGTGTCACCGGTTTTGCTGTCGTTGGGGCCGGCGTCACAGGTGCCGCAGTTGTCGGCTTCGGCGTACTCGGTGCTGTCGTTTCCGGCACCGGAGCTGCAGTGGTCGGTGCTGCTGTCGGTGCTGCCGTCGTCGGAGCCGCAGTGGGCCTCTCGCCACAGTCGTACAGCTCCTCACGGCCGATGTCTGCACGAACCAACTCTCGTCGTACTCCTCGTTCCCGTCGAACAAGTAGCTGGTGTCGATGTCCACAGCCTCGTCGGCGCCGTCCAAGTCCCACGTCGCGCAACCCGTTTCCGGCACGGGCGGCCCACACCCGACGGACGGCAGCACGCAGCCCCACGTCGTTCCAGTGACGACTCGACACTCGGCATCTTCGGGCGCGACGCACCCGCCACCATCGAATGACGGCAGGTACGCGCGGCAGTCGGCCACCGCCACGTCGCCTTTCAACGGGCACGCGGTGCCGGACGGCGCGGGTCCGCCGCCGGCGCACACGCCACCGCGACTCGCCGCCACGTCGTACGTGGCGTCGGCACACACGCTCACTTCCACGGCATTAGCGCGTGGGGATGCGAACCCCAAGAGCAACAGGGACAGCCATAAAGGCGACTCCATTGGTATCACGTCGGCTATCTCCAAGACGGAAGATTCAAGACTGAGACCGAAGCTGCGCGTGACTTTCCGAGCGTGGGATGATCTACTCACGTGGTTGGCTTTGCAAGATCAAGTGCGGGCTGATACATCACCAGCGGCGTTCCGTCTCCGGACTCATTCGCACCCGGGTGGCCATTAGTGCCACCGACTCGTCCCCACCGAGTTCTGAATGCTCGGCGTCCATGTGGACCTCGAGCATACCTTTGTCGCGGGTGGTGTCACCTTCATGAACTCGGTGGCGATCACTACTTTCCATTGTGAAGCACAACGTTGGAGGCGCGTTTCCACCCGAACGTATCACTAGCTTGGTGGTTCTATTGATCGGCCTACAACTATCTCTTCTGGTGGTTGACGAAGCGCAGTGCCAACAGCGAGAGCACTTGGATGGCGGCGATCCACGCGACGACGTAGCCGCAGTTGGACCAGATCTCGCTGTGCTTGATCCAGAACAAACTCTCCATGTACTCTTGCACCGTGATGCCGTCCGGGAGCGTCGGAGGAGTGCCCGACATTTGCTGACAGCCTGGGCCATTGCCGTCTTCGTCGCAAGCAGCGAACACGATCGCCGTCAGACTGGCAAACGTGTATTTGTTCGGGACGAGGTGATACAGCCACACGTAGCCGCGAGGCAGCGACGCGGCCGGAGGGTTCATGCCCGTGAACAGGATGAAAATCGTGTTGATGAACAACGCAAACACGGGCGCCACGTCCAGATTCGGTAGCAGGTAGACCATGAGCTGGCCGATGTGGCCTTGCAGCAGCACCAGCAACGACAGACAAAACCAAAACGTGAAGAAGTTGCCCACGCCTGTGAACCCCACCATCGGATAGAAGACGATGAGGAACAGGAGCGTCGAGGTGAAGCAGTACGGGATCTCCACGACACTCGAGCCGACAAAGTACCAGACGGCGCTGTACGTCTGAGCGGCGCGTTCACGGTAAAACACGACGCGCTCCTGGTATGTGATCGGGAGTACGCCGCTGAAAGTGATGAACGTGATGTAGGACGCCGCCATGAAGATCATGCCCATGCCGGAGTTGATACCTTGGTACGAGCTGTACTCAGCGCCGACGTAGGTGATCCCGAACAAAACGCCCAGGATAATCGAGATGATGAAGCGAGTCAAGTTGTACGACGCCGTCCGCCAGTACAAAGCGAAGAAGCGCTTGATCAAGAACGTAGCCTGCGTCATGTTACTGGCAGCGCGTTTGCGGCCAAATGTCAAAGCTGGTTGAGAAGGTGACGGACGCGCGAATCCCTCTTGGTCCAGATTCATCTGGAGTTGACGGTATTTGTCGCTGTCCTTGAACAAAGCGACGTAGTCCGTGGTGTCTGCTTTGACGTTGCCTACTCCGGCGCCGATCACCTCCAGCATCCACGTCGCTGGATTATAGTCCGGTTGCAGCTTCTCCACGACGTCGATCGCCTCGAAGTAGTTGACCAACTCGGACGCGCTCGAGCCCAAGTCGCCGAAGAAAACCATCTCGCCACCGCGCTTCAGCAGCAACAAGCTGTCGAACACGTTAAACACGACGGTCGAGGGCTGGTGGATTGTACAAACCACGGTCCTGTTCGTATTTGCAACCTTCCTCACGCCGTCCATGATCAGCTTCGCCGACCGAGCGTCGAGCCCACTTGTAGGCTCATCCAGGAACAGCACGCTAGGTTGTGCAGCGAGCTCCACGCCGATGGTCAAGCGCTTCATTTGCTCCATGGAGCTCCCACGAATGATCTGGTCTGCAATCGGGTTCAAGCCCAACAAGTCCAAACTCTCGTTCACTGAGTCGTACTTCTGACTGTCGGGAATGTCGGCGTCTTGACGGAGGAATGCACTAAACGTCAAGGCCTCGCGGAACGTCGCCGTGTCAGTGTTGATATCGACCTGTTCACAGTACCCCGTAGCTCGGCGGATAGCGAGCTCTGTGG
Source organism: Phytophthora sansomeana (assembly GCA_032158285.1). Lineage (NCBI taxonomy): Eukaryota > Oomycota > Peronosporomycetes > Peronosporales > Peronosporaceae > Phytophthora > Phytophthora sansomeana. The sequence continues at coordinate 1,148,634 of JAPDHH010000200.1, forward strand.
CAGGATGGCCATTCAACAGAATTTCTCCTCGGATTTTGCCTCCAGTCTTGCGACCAGCAATCACTTCCATGAGAGTCGTTTTCCCTGCGCCGGAAGACCCCATCAACGCGGTAATGGTTCCAGGTGCCGCAAACCCGCTAACACCTTTCAGCAAGTCCAGGTCTTCTTTCGGATTCGTAGGGCTCGGGACGGAGTACCACAAGTCTTTGAAAGCGAGCGTAACTGGGGAAAAGTTTGGCTTCTGCGTCGATACAGGGACAACGATTGACACCTCCGCTTGTACGCCACCATTAGCAGAAGCTCGCTTGGGTGTTTTGACAAGACCGTACACATAATCCTCGACACTGTCGTTGCTGGCATCAGATTCTCCGCTTAACATTGTGTTACTCGGATTCTCGTAGCGCATGTACTCCAGCACCAAGCAAGACAACACCATCAGTGTCACGTAAAGCGCCGCCAGATACACCAACCCGTACCAGAGCCAATACTTCTGTGTCGGAACGCCGTACACACTCAAGAGGTATTCGCCTGCTTGCATGCCGTATCGCTCGCAGTAGTTGGTCCCTTCGTAGACGCACGTTTGAAAGCGTGGGTCATTGTACTGGTTCACTGCAAGAGCTCGAACGCCCCACCCTTGCGGACTCAACCAGTAGACCCAGATCATGTAGTCGGGGATGGTGTCCTTGGTCACCACGTAGCCCGAGAACGTCACGAAGAAGAGAAGCAAGAGCTGCGTTACTGGGAAGGCCACATTCAAGTTCGGCGACACGCACGCAACGAAGAAGAAGAGTGCAGCGACGACCATGCTTACGAAAAACAGCACGAGCTCAAACAGCAAGTAGCCACTTGCGGTTGGAACAAACCCGCACATCCAGTACATGAACGTGCCGAACACAAGCGCCTCCATGAGCCCAATCGGAACGTAACTCACAAAGCGCGCAATCACAAACGAAGAAGCCCGAAAGAAATTCGCGCCACGCTGTTTGTAAAACACATCTCGCGTGGACATGACTGCAGGAATGAGCGCCATGTGATTTGTTGCCACGAAGTTGATCGTGACGAACGCGATGCCCATAACAACTTGCGAGTTGGCGTCGTCGAACTGATAGAAAGCGCTTCCCTGCAGGAGTCCGAGGACAATTGCCTGCATGAAGCGGCTTTTGACGGACGCAGTGTCTCTCACTGCCACGTTCAGTTCTCGTTTGATGAGAGTCCATGCTCCATTCCAGAAGTTTTGCTGGAACTCCGGAAGCGAAGCCACATGAAGCTGTTGATCACGAACGAGCACCGAATCCACAGGTTCACGCAAGGCCTGCAAACGTTCCTGATGGAGATTGGAGTCCTGAAACACTTCTCCAAACTGCTCTGGTGTGGTTGGCACAGAACCCACAGCGTACTGCTGCTGTTTGTTGGTGCCAAGATCCATCATAAAGTCTGCCACATCGCGACGTGGAGGGCATGCGAAGCCTAAGCCTTCGAAGTAGGTCAGCGCTTGGTCACGAGGTCCATGATACATCACGTAGCCGTCGTTCAGCAGCAGAACTTCATCAAACAAAGCAAATACTTCCGGCGACGGCTGCAACAGCGAAATCACCACGGTCTTGTGGAACTTCTTGGCTAGACTACGGAGTGTCGCGACGATGTCGAACGTTGCAGCGCTGTCAAGGCCCGTGCTGATCTCATCCATCAGCATCACGTAGTTTTTGCCAAACGCCATTTCGCCTGTTGTTACTCGTTTGCGCTCGCCTCCAGACACACCACGCAGCATTGCGTCACCCACGACAGTGTCTCGGCAGTTCTCGAGTCCAAGTTGTCGAATTATCACGTCCGGGTTATGTTTGCGCAGAGCTCGAGCAGTTAACAGCGCAGCTTCGTTTTCTTCCTCGGTTCCCAGTACCAATTGCTGTGCATCATCTTTCGACAGCTCTCCACCATTGCACGCGTGTGCGAATTCCAGGGTTTCCTTCACGCTGAAAGTCGGTAAATGGTTGTCACGCTGAGGCACATACCCCACGAACTGAGGCAAGAGTTTGCGAACGTCTTCTTGATCCGTGGCGTTGTACGTCACTTTGCCTTCCACTTCGACGCCTTTGGATGCAGGGAATCGTCCACTCAGAACCTTCATCAACGACGACTTGCCAGACCCAGGTTGGCCCAGCACCAGTGTCATAGTTCCTGGCCTGAACACGCCGCTCATCGAGTGCAAGATCTCCTTTTCAACCACGTGCTTTGACGAGTACATTTCACGAACTGCCGTCTTGACCACGTTTGGAAGCGTGGGGAGCTCGGAGTTGGCTTGGGCCGCATCTTTCACGATAACTCTCGCAGAGATGGACAGGTCTTCAAAGCGTACTTCCATCTGAGGAAGCTGCTTCCCAAGCGATCGCTCCAACCGATTCGCCACCAAGTCGTGCAAATCTTGAGCTCCGCTTGCCATAAGTCCCGCTCCGCTGTCCAAAATGATCTTCGCCGCCTTTAACGGCTCATGCTCCTTATCAAGTAAACTTGATGTCAAAACCATGGTCAACGGAGTCCTTGATTGCAGAACTGGTTCGAAGAAGTTGGCGTTGGAACTTGGGAGTTTGCTGGAGATGGCAAAAAGAAAAATGAATGAAGACGCATATCGTCTGTTAGTTCGAAGGATGGTGTCCAGGGAGCAGCATGGCCTATAATCAAGACAAATGCATCATCACAGTGGTACAGATCAATACGGTCGAGCTTGGGCCCACAATCGAGCTTGGCCCACAATCGAAAACGATTATGGGCCCGATTGATTGTGCGGCACAACTGATAACGGGTCAAGTCGGCAAACTTGGAAAGTGCGTTTGTCGCAATAGTCGACACTAAAGGCTTATTGTGTTTGCCACAGTCGCCCATCGTTGGTCATGTGCCATTCCTGCGACTTGCTGCGCACTGTCACTGTGAAATTCGAGAAAAGTCCACGCGCTTCAAGATCCTTGATTTCTTGTGATCGAGGGCTCAACGGTGGAGGTCCAGCCTCTATCACACTCTCTTCTCCGGTTTCTGCGTCAAAGTCCTCGTCATATTCGTCCAGCGCAGGCGCGTAACGCCGACTTATCCGTCTTTGACCGCTATCGGGAGTTGATTGGGTTCTCGTCTCACCAGACTTACTCAGTTCATTTAGTGAATCATCCACGACCAAATCACTACGACAGGCGAGAACTGGAAAGTCAATCTCGTAGCGGCGCAGTTGTTCACATAGCGGAAATGCTTCCGTCCACACTGCAACTTCAGACTTCGCCAAGCCTGGAGAGACGGTAGAATTTTCAGGTAGTGCGATGCCAGTGTATAGCATTTCCATTGTGGAAGCAAATCCACCATGGAACAAATGAAACGCGCGCTGTCTGTAGTAAATTGCATCCACTACACGCTCAATGGCCATTCGTTCCTCTAAGAACCCTGCCATGGCACCTGCCAACTCCAACTCACCCCCTCTTGTTCATCCTCGCTGCTAAACAGCACATATCCCCATCGCTCAGGGCGGTGGATGTCAATCACACCCGTTGGGGCCCACACGATATTATCCTCACGCTTTTCAGGCACCTTTTCATACTGGAGCTGCTGCGTATCGGAGTTCACCAGAGTTTCCAGCTCGTACTGCACGCGCGAGAAGTTGACACGCCACACATCCCCTGCAACTGTTCTGGAAGCACTCACAGCAGGTCTCGGAGTTTGTCCAGAAGCCGATGGAGGTCTAGGAGTTGCAGTCGATGCTGATCCCGGTCGAGATCCACTACTCAGCAGTTCTTCCACTCCATTTCGAAAGCGTAGTAGTCTGTCAAACTGCTGAAGCTCTGCAAGAGACCAACTCATCTCCACACACCAGCGCACGCACTCGGTCTCTGGTGAATTGGTGAGTCCATCCACAAACACCGCCGAGCGTAATGTCACCAAATTGAACGGATTCTCAATGCTGTAGCCGTCCTTGTATGGTCGATGTAGAAGAAGTTCCCAAATGGTATTTAGGCAGTTCACCTCCAATTCACTACAACAACAAAAAAACAACAAAAAACTAAAAGTCAGCAATATCAATAAAAAAACTACCTCAACAACTAATAACTCACTAGTAGTGGTGTCTGCTCCCGTCGGGGTTGAAAAACACTTCAAAGTCGTTCTCGTGATACATGGTACTATTTTTCTCGGTGATCGTACCCCAAATTTTGGGTTCCATCATCTCCGCCCCCACATACAAAGTATCGTCGTCGTACATCATTTTGAACCTTGTAAGTGGGTGTTCCTTGGGTTTTCGCTCTACTCCTTCAATGTCCACAAAGGCATCGGACCAGGGCACGTGAGCCCATTCCTCCTTGTCCACACTACAAATTGGACCAAAAACCCAAATTTTGAGTAGACTATTTCGACAAATAAGAAAAAGATAACTCAAGACGTACCGGCCGTCGAGCTCCATGGGCTCATATCCACCGTCTATATCGTTAATCTTACGACGTAAACACACGTAGACAGGAGGTCGGAGCGAGTCCATGTACGCCCAATCCTCCCCCGACGCCATGGTGGCGATTCCCAAGATTTAGTCCAGCAACAATAAAATTGTGTTTTAACCAATCAGAACTCATTAGTTTTCATAAATTTTGTGACATAAGTTTTCTGCTACTGAAAGTCAAACAGCTTCGAGTTACTCACGTGGAGCTCAGAAACAGTCGGGCGTGGGGCTGTACGGACGTTTCCCTTGCCTGTCAAGTGCTGGTGCCGCTTATTTGCGACCGGTGCAACAACTGGAACAACTTCAACTATCCAGCCAATCAGAATGCTTTCGGCAGATTACCACTCGCTGCAACTTGTACGACGTGACGCGGGGCGTTTGACTTTTCCTCGCAGTTATTCGGCTGCACTGGCACGGAAAACGCTCTTCACGCTTTGATGCAATCCCATTGCAGTTTATTGCTGGCTTTCTCTTCCACTTTCCTTAGACCACATGGATCAGATGTACCGGTTCACGTGTTGAGGAGCTCCATTTCCACATTCCAAGGCTTCGTTGCAATCGCTGGCGTCTGCGTTCCTGCTGCGTGGCGCTGTCACCACACTGCATGCATCGGAACTGTAGTCGGCGGAAAGCAGAGCAGTTTGAGCGCTTCCAAGTCCTTCTCTTCGTCAAGAGCTCGTGATCTCTTCATTGTTCAAAACCCCTTCTTGAGAGCACATCGACGAGAACTTTCGTGAACCAGAAACACAATAACAAACGCTAACGACACCATGGGCCGCAATCGCCATCACCAACAAACTCGTGCCACCCACTACGACCAGCGCCAAGCCCGAGACGCCAACGAATACGATGAATCCAAGCGGCGCAAAATGATCCGCTGGATCAAGTCGCGCTTTGGCTATGTGGAGCCTGAGAACAATGCGGGTCCGGGCGAACGCAACAGTCTCAGCAAGAGCGGGCGTTCGGGTGGGAATGACAGCTTCTCACTCGCATCAGCGACGTACGGCAACCCGCAATATACACCATCGTACCACATGGACTACCGGACACATGTGCTAATCATCGGCGGAGGAATCGGTGGACTGTGCCTCGCACAAGGACTCAAGAAAAATGGCATCCCTTTCACGGTCTTTGAGCGCGATCCATCTCCCAATTATCGCACCCAAGGCTATCGCTTGAGAATCAACAGCGACGGGTACGAGGCACTCAAGACCAATCTCTCTCCTGAAAACTTTGAGGTGTTTCTTCGAGCCACGGGCCACTTCCAGCCCGGATTCAAGTACCTGGACGCCGAAACTGGAGGAACTGCTCCACCGAATGCACAGTTCGCGCACAAATCCAGTATCACCAAGAACGTCTTCAGCGCCGACCGCGCTATGCTGCGCTCTCTTATGCTCACAGACCTGAACGAGCATGAAATCCAGTACGGTATGGCGTTCAAAAGCTTTCACGTGCAGCCCAGCGGACGTGTGGAGGTCACCTTCGAGAATGGCATGATTGTAGAAGGGAGCGTACTCGTGGGAGCCGACGGCACCACCTCGCGTGTCCGACGACAATATGTGCCACGAGCAGCGACGCTGCTTGACACGGATAGTGGTGCAATCTATGGCAAGACATTGCTGACGCCGGAAATCGAGAGCTTCTTCGAAACGGATAGTACGACAATGATCGTCAGCAAAAATCCCATGATGAGTCTCGTGATGGAGCCGCGCTGCAACATGCAAGCCGATCTGAAAGAGTTTGAAGCCCTCGCAAACTCGGGTTTGCCGGACGTACAGAACTACATTTGCTGGGTGCTCATCGCTCGTGCGCAGCATTTCCACCGAAACGACGAAATGACAGTGCAAGACCTCTTCTCCATGACGCCTGCACAAGTCGCGAATTTGTCAAACGACATGACCCGTGACTGGTGTCCACAAATCCGCGCGGTCGTCGAGAACCAGTCACCCGAGTGGAGCTCCTTCTTGCGTATTTCGACCATGTCTCCAGAGATTCGCCACTGGCAGCCTTCTACAGTCACATTGATTGGAGATGCCGTGCACACCATGGCTCCAGCGGGGATCGGCTGCAACACAGCCTTGCATGACGCTCAGATGTTGGTCAAGTACTTCCGCGAAATGGGTGTTGGAGTGGATGCAATTGCACAGTACGAGCACAACATGCGTCAGTACGGATCTGAAGGCATCTCTATCAGTATGGACGCCGGCAAAATGATGTACGACTTACCGATGGTGGAGGACATGCGCGCTGTCGTGTACTAGCTCGGAGATGGTTGCCTCCCTGCTCAAGTATGTTGAGATTGCATGAGTTCAATTCCAGCTTCAAATACTCGAATACACGTTAGATATTTTTGAAACATCATTTGTTGGTTCCGATGTTGCTTTCGATGCACAAGCTTGCAATTTGATTTTCGTGATGATCCTTGTGAAAAACGAAACGTATTTGCGGTTGTAACGCAATCTTCAATTTCACACACGTACGTACAAGTCAAGCGTCTGAGTTCGTAACAGCCAGCTAGATGTTCTGCCTGTCCGAAATGTCGGTCGTTCATTCTTCACTCGGTTGCCACAAGCTCAGCGAGCGCAATAGGCTGTCTTTGATCAAGAAAACTTTCTTTCGCAAGAACGGAGTCGTCGCATTCGAATCCGAGGTGCTTGGCCGCCAAACAAACATTTGCCAGCCCCCAGCCGTAAATGTTGTTTGGGTATTCCTGATACGTAGTGTTTCCGCATTCGCTGGGGACGAGAAAAGGTTTGTGCAATTTGCGCGTCGTCGTCTCAGTGAGACTGCTCAAAACCTTCTCGTAGGCTGGTTTCGCCATAGAGTTCTCTTCCAGGGAATTATACAAACTGAGAAGCAGCGCGATAGCACCGGCCACATGTGGCGTCGCCATGGAGGTTCCAGTGAGCCTGGTGTAGGCACTGTCCTTCACACTCATCGCCGATCGAATTCCAACGCCAGGGGCAACAAAATCAGGCTTGATGATAAGTTTGCCAGTTGTAGATGCTGGCACATTAGTCAAACCTCGGGTAAATTCGTCCTCCAAGCTGGGTCCCTTACCACTAGCACCCCACAGTGAGCTTCCTCCTATCAATGCACCAACTGCAATTGTATCCCCGTGGCTTCCCGGGTAGTACACGCTTCCGCACAAGAATCCGTTCGTGTTTCCACTAGCAAAAACAGGGTACACCCCAGCTGCACGCCATGTATCAATCACCTTGCTCAGCCACGTCCACTGCGGGTATGCAGGCGTCGATCGATCAACTCCAAATGAATTGGTCACCACATCCGCACCACGAGAGCAGTCTGCACCCGTACCGTCCATCTTTGTCGGGCACAAAACCCACTGCGCCGCCAGCAGGAAGTCGCTCTTGTTGGCCGCGCCCCAAATATCAAACGCTCGAGCAGTGATCCACGTCGCCTCGGGGGCTACGCCAACTCCTTTCCCTCCCACAGCAGATCCCATCGTATGGGTGCCGTGCCCCACCTCATCCGCCGTATCCGGTGTCTCCTTCGACATGTCCGTCCCGGGTGTGAACCAGAACGAGTAGTCGAAGTCCACCCCGTCCTTCTTGGTCCCTATCCAGCAAAAAATATCATCAACCAACTTACAAAGCCCCAGCTACAATAGTAAAATCCCTACCTCTAAAGTTCTCTCTCAGGGCTTCGTGGGTGTAGCGCACGCCCGAGTCAATGCTGGCCACCACGACGTTCTTCCCCTTGGCTCCTGTGGTCCACAATTGCGGGGCATGGAGCAGTTTAATGTTACTCTGCACCTCGTCTTTCTGCTCTTCTCCTCCCTCCTCCTGTACAGCTCCCAGGAGTCTTAGAACTTGGGTATCTTCCTCAATCTCCAGGACCCCTGGGAACGAATCCAATTGCGTCTTTAAGAACGACTTAAGCCCCTGATTCTTCTCGTTATAGTGAACAATTAAAGTGTTCTGCATCCACAGAGGGTAAATCTCAATTGGTCCCTCGTTTTGGGCCCCCAGGAAGCTGGAAACGCTGCGTTGCGCGTCATTTACGGCGCTAAACAGCGTCTGATACAGTTTTTGGCGCTTCTCGGTGGTCGACAGACGCGGGGAGAGCGGCAATTCGCGCGCGTTCACGGGCGGATGAAGGTGCACGAGCAGGACGGAGCGTTGGGCCTCGATAGGCAGCAGGGAGAGCGCGAGAGAGGCCACGAAGAGCGCGAGATTGCGCCGGATGCGACTCATGACGGTTGAAGTTGAGTTTGGTGTGGCGGACGCAATTTGGGTGAGGTATTTTTTTGTGGAACGCGTTCGATGCTTTCGCGGGAATTGGTTTATGGGAGAGCTATGGGATCTCAGAGGTGGTGAGAAGTGCGTTTGACTGGAAGGATCTATGAAGTGGACGAATGATTGACGCAAGCAGGTTTAAAGGTCATGGAAAGATATAGGTCGTCACAAAATTTGTGAGTGTTTTTTTGGCTACATGTTCATGTTCGCTATCCTGGAGCTTTGCAGCGAGCGAGCACACGACCACGACATGTTTGCACGTCTCAGCAAGTGTTCTAAAGCAATCTCGGCTTCGACGTTGCCGATTGCCGTTCGATCGTTCGCGCTTGCAGCGAATTGTGCATTTGTGTCCGTTTCTCAAAATCCGCAGAACCCAAAATCCTGGAACGTCTCCTCGTGGGACACCAAACACGATGCAATAGCTCACCACGCTGTGCTGTGCCTGGGGGCAACGGCAAATGTGTCCGGTAGCTGTCGAGCGTAGCGCGAGTAACTGCGCCCAAAGCAGCCACAACTCGCTTTGTAGGCCTTCGATCGCCAGGGAGAAAGACAAGGCTGGGAGGCATCCCTCCTAGCGCTACAATCTCACCGCTTCGTTCCGCCCGTCTACGGCCATCCAATCTTCCCTCCTCTTGGTCGTCGTATGCCTCCAGTCGGTCGCAGCAGATCCCCAACCTTTTTTCGAATCGGCAGCAAGCTATCCATATACAAACCCGTTAAAAAATACAGCAGTCAGTCAGCCAGCGCCTCTCTAGCCATTCCTCGACCGTCACGCACTCGCCCACGTCGCTGCCTGGAAGCCCCCCAGCCCATAAAATAATAAAATAAAAATAAAAAATATTGTACGCGCTTCGCAGGGGACCGACCGTTCACAAAGAACTGACTGCGGCAGACAGGGACCCCACCCCAGGACACCACACTAATCCGCTCCTGGACGGACGTCTCAGTCGCGAACCGGAGCTCTGTTAGCCCAAGCGGATGGTGTGGCTGGACCCTGCGGCGTCGCTGCAATGCGCGAGCTGGTCGCTGCTGCCGCTCATGCTGCTGGAGACGCTCCTCGTGGGGGTCATCGTCTGGCGCACGTTCCACCAAATCTACTGGAGCTCGCACCCGAGACGGGTCTTCCTGCACATTGTACGAAATAATACGACAATATCTTTTAGGTAATGATACAGAGTACTAACTGCTTTGGATATTATATTCTGTCTGTAGGTACTGCTGCTGTCGTGTGTCCTACGCCTCGTCTTCTGGCTGGGTATGTGCAATTCCAGCGTGCTCGCCTTGGGCGTGGCCTGCTTGTGGTGGTCCAACTCGCTCGTGCTGCTGTGCACAGCGGCAGTGATCTTCCAGTGGTCCAGCGCCGTCACGGCAGGGAAGAGTCACGGCGCAGGAGTTGCAGAGATCCAAGCGCATCACGGTGGTGCACCCGCTCGTGTTCCTGCACGCGGTGCACTTGATCTGGACGACGGTCATGGGGATTCATGTGATTGTCCATGGGTTTGGAGATACTACCAAGATTGAGAACTACCCTGAAGACGCGGAGGCGTTGCTGCTCACGTACCGGATCGTCAACATCGTCACGCTCGCGTTTGACGCTGTGGTGGCCTGCTACGTCGCACTGCAGTTGAGAGAGAGATTGCTGTCCGCTGCCATGGCGGAAGACATGAAGAAGAAGTCGGTGATCCAGATGACGCTGTTGATGGCACTGCTGACGGCGTCGGTCACGCTACAGATCATAATGGACGTTCCCGTTTTCGTATCGGGTCTTCGGGATTCGTGGTCCTCGCTTAGTTTTCAGGGCTTTTGCGTGATCAAGTACTTCGTGCCGGGTCTGTTCCTGAGCTTGGCGTTCCTGTACATCATGCGTCGAGTTGAGCAGCGGGAACCTACGCGCATGGTGGTGGTTCCTTCGCGGTCACTTGTGGAGTTTGTGGAGTGTTCGTCTCCAGACTGTGTGTGGTGCGCTCACCACCGACGCTACCACTTGAACCAGAACAAATGGGACGTCACCCTCATGACGTCTTTCTCGCCACGAACGGTGGATTCAAGCTACCACTCGTCGACACACGCAAACCTTTCGCAGGGCTCCTGGTCGTCTGGTAGTACACCGGAGTTGCATGGGGCCAACCATCACATCTCTCGGGATAGTCACCACCGACTTCAACAGGCGCATCAAGCGCACGTAGCGCACCATGCACGGGGACAAGTTCCGTTCCTTACGCAAACGCATGGAGATTATGAGCCTCCAAGAGAAATTCCAGGAAGGCGAGGAGCTCGCTATAGCTGAGCAAATTATTTGTGAAGCCCAACGCTCAGCAACAAGGAGCCTGCTTAACGCAGAATCAAGACAAGACCGAGGTCGTATCAAGCTCGCCTCGAAGAAGCAGCAACAAAAGAGCTGCGCCACACTAGGATCGTGACGGGATGCACGGAAATGCCTCTTTATTTATGATGTCAAGAACGAAGGCAAGCTACCAACACGGCAGCATCTCCAGCGCCAAGCACACTCAAAAGTACCAGATAATCATACGTTAATAACTCAATAAAATGGATTCGTGTCGATGCTGGTGTATCGAGCAAAGGAATCTATCTGTACATGGTCTGATGAGATGTCAGCACCTAGCTTCTCAACGCGAAAACTTCTTGGCTCCGGTTGGCACGAAGCACTAGTCTCAAAACAGTTTCGTGACGCTGGGGTATGGAGTGTTGCAGAGAGAAAACTATGCACTTAGCTCTGGCCTGAGGCAGGAGTTCGTGGATGTGAGGCTAGGTTGGTCTCGTTTAAACTACCTGTCGTGCTCACGAACTCTGGCGCGAAATATATAATTTACTGGCCGAACTGAACTTCCTCCACCTCAAAATGATGCTGGGGATCAGTGCATGAACCCGTCGGTGCGTTGAGCGGCTCTGATAAAGCTTTTTCATCGTTTGAAGCGTTGGTACAAATCCTGCTTTGGTATGAGGATGCAAGTTTCTACTTTGTGTATTGTTTTTGATAGGGGCATGCTTAGGATACTCGGCTGTGTCTTGAGTGCATTCTTACGGCAGGTTGAGCTTGTACGTCTTCTTGAAATTGATGGGGTGGGCTTCCAGCGCTTGGTCGACGTTGTTGAAGCGGTGGCCGTAGCGACAACACCACTTGACCGTCTTGCGCAGGCCGTCACGCCACGGAACCTTCTCTCTCCACCCGAGACGGCGGATCTTGGTGGCATCAATGGTGTATCGGTGGTCATTGAAAGGTCTGTCCTGGACGTGTGTGACCATCTTGGCCTTCTCCGCTCCGAGGAGTTGCGGCTTCATGACCGCCAGCAGATCCATCGTCACCTCCTTGTTCGAAAGCTCGTTCTCACCGCCAATGTTGTACACTTCCCCCACCTCGCCTTGGTGCAAAATGAGATCAAAAGCTGCGACAACGTCCGAGATGTAGAGGTAGTTGCGCGTGTGCATGCCGTCGCCATGGATCGTCACGGGTCGGTCGCGCAGGATCTGGTTAATAAACTTGGGGATGAGCTTCTCCGGGTACTGGTGCGGTCCGTACACGTTGTTGCTACGCGTGATGATGGTCGGCAGGCCGAACGAGCGGTGGTACGTCTTGACCAGAAACTCTGCACCCGCTTTCGACGCCGCGTACGGGTTGGTCGGCTCCAGCACATGGTCCTCCGTCATGGGCGCGGAGTCGGGTCTCCCTTCTCCATACACCTCATCGGTGCTCACATGGATGAACCTCTTGACGCCATGCAGTCTCGCAGCCTCCAGCAGCACGTGCGTGCCCAGTATATTGGTCTTGCTGAACTCGATCGAGTTCCCGAACGAGTTGTCCACATGGGACTGCGCTGCAAAGTGCATAATAGTGTCGATCCTCTCCGTCTTGAGGATGTAGCCCACCAAATCAGCGCCGGTGATGCTCCCGTGGATGAACTTGTAGTTCTTCGGCAGTGTAGCAACGAACTCGTCGCTCAGTTCGTCTCCTGGCTCGCAGAAGCTGCCGCGCAGCCGTTCGCACACGTCGTCGTCGTCTTCTTCACTCTCGGTGGCTTTGTCCTTGTCCACCTCGTCCTCTTCCGTGTTGTCGCCTCTCGTTTGAACTTCCACTTCACTGCCACAGGACGAAATGGCCGAGTGCACGTTGCGCACACAGGAGCAGTAGTCCAGAGAGTCCAAGTTGACAATGTAGTACTGCGGGTAGCGCTTCACCAGGTGGATGACGACGTGCGAGCCGATGAAGCCGGCGCCGCCCGTCACGAGGATGCGCTTGGTGTACGCCACCTCATCCGGCGCTTCTTGGGCCATTGGCTTCGTGGGCTGGAGGGCGTTTTCGATAGTGGCGTGGCGTCTGAAATGGCTGACGTCAAAGCTCCAAGGTATCACTTCGTGTCTATTCGATAGTGGGGTCATCACGCTGCGGTGTGTTGAATGAGAGGGAGGGTATACAAAGACCGAGTGAAGGTAGTGGTCGGTAGGGTTTTTGCCAAGCTGAAGCTGCTTCGGCTTGCTGAAGCACGTACGTGAGGTAAACCAAGCACCGAGGACAGCCATGCACTCAGGTGAACGAGGCTTGTGGTGTTGGTATTGCCTGGATGGTATTGTATTGGTGTGGGTGGCGGCTTGGTTGCTGCAGTGGGCAGGAGGAAGTTTGGGGTATTATGCTTGGGGGACGAGGCGGGCGCGACAACAGTGGCAGTGAAAGTCGATTCACATTGCGACACCATCGACCTACTGGAGAGTGGTGCCTAAAGTTTCGGTTGGCGTCGTACTCGCTCGCTACCGCTTGGCTACGGACGCTTTTGTCTTGGAGGCACTCGTTGGAGTTTCCATTTTCACGGGCTCACGTGGTTTAGTTTCCCAGTTGACAGTCCCACTTGCTGCTTCGAGTCGAAAGTGCAGGTCGTCACGCGGGTTTGCGTTAAATCCTGGTGCATGTGGAGGGAGGGGGGAAGCTGAGGTCGTCGAAAGTAGGAGGAGGTCATTGTATTTTCTGTTTACTATATGAGCACTGCTGCTGTCTAGATGAATGCCACCTCCCGGTATTCAACGCTACATTCTACCATAATTCCATTCTGATCGTCTAGAAGAGCTTGCTCACGGCGTCGCGCACGCTCGCATCATCGGCCTCGTTGGCCAGCGTCACCGTCAGCTGCAAGGTTTCACAACGGACACAAGTTAGTTTCTTCACCACACATGCATCTCAACAACAACGAACGTACCAGAGGATCCGCCTTCATCTCGCGCTCAATCGCGAAACGCGCATTGGCGTTGCGGGCCCAAGCACGACGAGCCACACCATTGTTCACGTCCCAGCCGAGCATGCAAGCAGCCTTCTCACGCGCGTCCTCAGAGCCATCCAGCACCATACCGAAGCCACCGTTCATGACCTCACCCCAGCCGACACCGCCACCGTTGTGCAGCGCAATCCACGTAGCACCACGAGCAGCGTCACCGAGAGCGTTCTGTACAGCCATGTCAGCGCAGAAGGCCGATCCGTCCGTCACGTTCGACGTCTCACGGAACGGGCTGTCGGTGCCGCTCACGTCGTGGTGGTCACGGCTGAGCACCACGGGTGCCGAAATCTCTCCGCTAGCCACAGCAGCGTTGAAAGCCATGGCAATCGTGCCACGACCCACACGGTCAGCGTACAGGATGCGGGCCTCCGAACCGACAACCAACTTGTTCTCCTCCGCAGCCTCGATCCACCGCAGGTTATCACGCAGTTGAGCCGCAACGCGGTCGGGCACCTCCGGCTCGGCGAGCAGGTCACGCAGGACGCGCGCAGCAATGGCGTCCGTCTTCTTGAGGTCTTCATGATTGCCCGACGTGCACACCCAACGGAAAGGGCCAAAGCCAAGCGAGAAGATGTCTCCCATAATGTCCTGCACGTAGCTCGGGTACTTGAAAGCCGTCGTGGACACGGCGGCCTCCTCGGGCTTCACACCGGGACGCAGCACGTCGGCACCAGCACGCTGAGCCTCCAGTAGGAACGAGTTGCCGTAGTCCCAGAAGCGCATGCCCTTGGCCGTCAAACGGTTAATAGCAATTGCGTGGCGACGCAGAGACTCCTGCACCAGCTCCTGGAAGCGCGCCGGGTCTTCGGCCATGACACGCTGAGACTCCTCGAACGTCAACTGCACCGGGTAGTAGCCTCCGTTGAACGGGTTGTGCAGGGACGTCTGGTCCGAGCCGAGTTCCACCAGGATCTCACCCGTGGCCTCCGCCTCATCGGCCAGACGCTCCCACAGCGTGACGACGTTGCCGTGGTAAGCCAGACTCACCACCTCGCCCTTGGCCTTCGCCTCGCGGATTCGAACAATGCAGGCGTCCAGGTCGCTCACCACCTCGTCGACCCAGCCCTGCTCGTGACGCTTCTTGACCGCGGTCTCGTCAATTTCGGCCGTCACGGAGATGACACCAGAGATAACACCGGCCTTGGGCTGGGCACCGCTCATGCCTCCAAGACCCGAGGACACGTACACCGTACCGCGAGTGTTCTCTCGCTGCAAGTACTTACGACAGGCGTTGAGCACGGTAATGGTAGTTCCGTGCACAATACCCTGCGGACCGATGTAGCAGTAGCTGCCGGCCGTCATCTGTCCGTACTGCGTGTTGCCCATAGCGTACGCCTTGTCGTACTGCGCACGCGTCGAGTAGTTGGGGATCATGAGGCCATTGGTAACGACCATACGCGGCGCCGCCGGACGACTTGGGAAGAGACCCATGGGGTGCCCCGAGTACATGACTAGCGTCTGCTGCTCCGTGAGTTCCGACAGGTACCGCATAGCCAGCAGATACTGAGCCCAGTTCTGGAAGACGCTGCCGTTGCCTCCGTACGTGACCAAGTGGTTGGGGAAACTGCGCAACGCGACGGTCCAAGTTGTTCATGATCATGAGCATGATACTGGCCGCTTGCTTGCACTTGGCCGGGTACATATCAATGGGGTACGCCTTCATCTCGTACTGCACCGGACGGAAGCGGTGCATGTAGATGTGACCTTCGTCCTTGAGCTCCTGGGCGAACTCGGGTGCCAACGTGGCGTGGAATTTCTCTGGGAAGTACCGCAATGCGTTCTGCACTGCCAGCACCAACTCGTCCTTGGACAATCCGTCGATGTTGCGGTGTGGCGCCTTGGGCAGCGTCACGTCCGGGTGGTTGCCAGGGTGCGCAGGCAGTTCGTTGGGGATGCCGATACGCAGGATGCTCAGGTCCACGGACGAAGTCATGGCGGAGATGTGAAGCGGGTCGCTTGGGAAGTGCGAGGTGAATTGAGGAATGGGCGAGCGATGTATGGAGCTTCAGCGGCGGCATTGCACGTCAAGAGACGTAGCCGATCTCAAGGGGCAGTTGATGTTTGACGACTCTGTATCGCGATGACCGGCTTTTGCTATAGATATTTGAATTTGTTTGTTTAGTACTGTAGTATAAGATTTGTTTCGAATGACTTTGATACTTGATAAATCGGTGTGTGAAACACTACTTTGCAATATATAGTATCACAGGGAGAGTATACGTCTAATCAATCGAGTAATGCAGTACTAATTTGTTGGGAAAGATAGATGATGTACGTTTGAGTACTTATTTAAGCGTAATATGTACCAACAATGATATGTTATAAGTAACCTCATAAATTATTTTGGCCGAGAATAAAAAACAAATGATGTACGGTAGGTGCCGACGAAGCGTGCGTCATGTTTAGCGAGTTAAAGCCGGGCCAACAGCTAAAAACTTCAATACATCCGTTTGCTGTTTGCTGCTGAGCGATTGCGGTGCGTGGCTGGCTGATGCCAATAGATGTATCGTGCATTTAACGTTGCTGAGGAGCGCGACGGTAAATTAATACGTGTACTCTTGGTTCGAGGCAGCCATGTCTCGGTCAAAGCTAGAAGTGTCGTGTCGGAGGAACTGATGATATTAAAGTAGACAATGGCGACTGGTTTGCTTGCAGCAACAACTGCAGGGGCAACATGAGCGGAGAGTATCTGGATGAAAACCAAATTCAGCTGAGTTTGTTTCAACTACATGTATCTGTAGTTTTCAGCAACAATTTACATGCACTAGTAGTTGATGGTGGCCATGCTGGCTCAGACGAGAACACAAACTGCTCACTACAGAATCGTTATATTTCGTAACGATATTAAATTGCATGCAGCCACTCGGTACTTCCAGACCCGACCTACCGCACCACACAAATGCCAAAGCAGGCGTAAAAGCTGTCGAAACACCAGCTTGAAATAGCTGCCTTAATCTTCACCCCCCCCCCCCCGACAACAGAAAAACGCTTGAGACCTCAACATCTCCCCCAAAATAACTATCCGGATCAGCGCCAAGGTTAAGAACAGCGCTAGCCCAACAAGCCAAGCCGCAACGCCATAAATGTAGTCATCTCTTCCGTGCGCATAATCTGGCGTGTCCCAGTCTGCGCCAATCCGAAGTGGCCGACCACCAAAACTGCTTTTCATCCACTCATATCGCTCTAAAAGTCGATTCGCTTATCTGATTGGCCGTTAAAAACGCTTTGACACCTACCCATCCCCTTCTTCAGCTTTGATGCACTTTGATCACTCCCGATTCCGACCCATTTCCAGCATGACGGAGACCACGGACCCGCTCCCGCCCTCACCCGCGGCATCAGACGCCGCTGTCGACCACGTACCAGCCAATCCCGAGCCAGAGAAGCCGCAGACTCGCGACCAGAGCGCCAAAATCGTGGTCTTGTCCGTGAATGACGTGTACGACATGACGCCCAATGAGCACGGCCACGGAGGCATCGCAGAGTTCGCGACGCTGCTCGAGCGCCAGAAGGCGGCGCTGCCGGCGGACGTGACGCTACTGGTTACGCTGAACGGAGACTTTCTATCGGGCTCGGAAATGGGCGAGCGCTTCAAAGGGTACGTGAAGTTGAGTGGGAGACTTCGGCTGTCATTGCCAAGAGGATACTGAAGTTTGTGTTGTGGTTGACGCATTGCAGCGCGCACATGATCGAGCTGATGAACCATTTGGGCATCGAGTACGTGGTGCTGGGCAACCACGAGTTCGACTTCGGGGCGGACGAACTGAAGGCTCGGATGCGCGAGTCCAAGGCCAAGTGGTTCGGCTCCAACGTGCTGGATGCGGCATCGGGGGCGACGTTTGAAGGCGTGGTGGACATGGAAATTGTTACGCTGAAAGACGGGCTCAAGCTTGGGGTGTTCGGCGTGTGCACGGAGGAAACGCCGACGCTGTCTTTCCCTGGCGCGACCGTCAAGTTTGATGACGTGTTCGCCACCTCTCGGCGCTGTGTTGAGGCACTGAAAGCGCAAGGAGCAGATTTTATCCTGGCGCTAACACATCTGTCGATTTCTCAGGACAAGAAGCTTGCACGCAAAGTACCAGGCATCGATTTGATGCTCGGAGGTCACGACCACGAGCCATTTACGATGTACGAAGGCAAGACCTTCATTCACAAATCAGGGCAGAATGCTTTTTGGCTGGCCAAACTCGAGTTCCAATTGACTCGGTCTGCTGAGCACCCGGAGCGTGGACTTACTGTCTTGCCGCAGTGGAGCATGATCGCAAATGCCCACCTGCCGCCACAGCCAGAGTGTCAGCAGATTCTGTTCAAGTACATGCGTGCAATGGCGGGTGAGGACGATCCAGAGAAGAATGCCCGCGTGCTGGCCACGCTTGGGTCTACGCTATCGACGCGAACGGCACTGCTGCGAGCTGGAGAAAGCAATGCAGGTAATTTGGTGGCAGATGCGCTGCAGAGCGAGTTGGCCGCAGATGTAGGCTTCATCAACGGAGGCTTTATCCGCGGTGATAAGGAGTACCCCGCGAAGTCAAACATTACTATTGGCACGCTGAAGCACGAGATGCCGTTCCCTCGGCCTGCAGTGCTGGTGCGGATCAAGGGCAGCGACCTGCGGGATGCATTTATCCAACACTTGTACAAGTACCCGCAGCAGAGTGGATCACATCCTCATGTGTCCGGGCTGAGACTCACCGTGGACATGAGCGCCAAGCCCCCCGCCATCACGAAAATGGTGAACGACACCGGCGAGCCTGTGGACTTGGACGCTGAGTTGCTTGTGGCAACGTCCAAGTTCGTCGCTGGTGGTGGCGATGGCTGCTCTTCCTGGCTCAAGGGCGAGATCATCCGCGAGGCCGCCAAGATCCCGGAGGTGGTGGCGGACTTTATGATGAAGAAGCGGTTGCTCTCATATCCGGAGCAGGAAGGTCGGATCACCATCATCGAGTGAGCGTGGACTATGATATGTCCATCTTTAGGAAGACGATGGAGGACAGATTCATCGAAGTCACCGATTATGAGACCTATGGTCAATAAAGTAAAGCCGCCTGTACAAAACTTTGAACAAGCTTTCAAATCTGAAAACTCGATACTGTAGCTTTCCCTTTGGTGCCCGATAGTGGACACGAGTCACTCATGTGTCGGGCGCGTGGCAAGCGTCTATCCAGGACAGGCGATTATAGGCTGTCCCGACAGCAACAGCAACCTCACTAACCGACATGTAGGACACTGTCGTGCAGCAAGAGCTCGTTTCTGCTGTTGGCAACCACAACAGCTCAATCTTCTTAGGCAAAGCCTACATAACTTGAAAAAATAACCACATTGCCAGTGAAGCCACGGCTGTATCCACAATCGCGCGATTACGGGTCCACTTCAAAGTGCCACCCCATCCTTCCTGTCCAAAGTGTCTCAAAGGCAATGACCAACGCCGTCCGCACCGATATAATATAAGCACTCCACTGCGCGTACAAGTCCATGCATCTACACTAGCCACCACCTACGCGCATAACCATATCTCTCAAATAGCAATGCTGCCCTGCTGGTGTCATCACGCGGCACATGGTTTGGATCGAAAAGTTCTGAAGGGGTCACCGAACTGAATTTCGAACGGTCACGGACGCCTATGATTGGTCAAAAGTCTTCCTCTGCCCCGTCTGCCCGGACCGAATGTCTCTCGCTGAAAACGCTGGTTATCGCGGATTCATTATCGCTCCCCCTCGGCCTCGTTTCCGCCGAGTGCAGGCGAGTGCGGAACTCCAATTGCACCGCAACCCAGTTACACTTTACGAGTTCGCGTTGGCATAAACGTACCCCCCCCCTTCGTTTCAACTGAATCCGGAGGAAAGTCAACGTCGTCTCCTTGTGGTCAGTGGGCAGGTACGGCTGCTAGAGCGGAAAGCCATCGAGAAGCTCTCGCCACTCACGCCGTCGTCGCGTCTGTGGGTTTTTGTGGCGCTTGTCCGTTGTGTAGATTTCTCCAAAGGACTGTAGGAAAACCCAGTTGCAAAGACCTTCAGACCATGCGCTCGTGGGTCCTTTTCTCGACGTTTATCGCCGCCCTCGCGTCTTCGACGTGGCTCTCTGCAGGTTGGAGACGTTGCTGCTGTTGTATTTGTATTGGGAGGTTGCTAACTGCTGCTTGTTTCTCTGCAGTTGAGGCGGCGGCGTGTGCTGAAATCTGCTACACGACCGACTTGACGGGCTTCGGACCGGGAGGAACTGCGGGCTGCAGCTGCACGGGCTCCGGAGCCACGCGGTCGGGACCAGGAAGCTGCAGCTGCGGCCAGTGCTATTCCCAGACCAATGGCGCCGTGATCGGATACGCCATCAACAGTGACGGCACCTGCACGTACGGGACGGACTGCGGAGACTGCACGTACTCGTCGGACGCGTCCGGAAGTTCGACGACGTCGAGTGGCAGTTCCACGACCTCCACGACGTCGTCCAAGTCGACCACGGGGTCGTCTTCTTCTACCACCACCACGACAGGTAGAGAGACGACGAGAGTGCTGGAGGATGTGGGGGTTTGAGTCTTGTGGCTGCGGTTCTGACTGGACTTTTGATGTGTTTGCTGCTTCTGCTTCTGTGGGTGTCTTGTCATCTCGTTTCGGGGTAATGTGTTTGTTCTTGTTGTGCACTGGTGATGGCTGTGGTGGTTGTGTATTAACGCTTGCAGATGCGCCCTCTACTACGTCTCCTGCTGCTACTTCAGGTGCGTCGTCGAACTCGACCTCGTCTTCCTCAACAGATACAACAAGCAGCGCATCAAAGACGTCAACTACGACTACTACTACCACAAGCAGCTCCAGCTCGACCGACAATGCAGGCAACGCTGGCAGCACTACCACTTCCGACACATGTGCGTGCATCGATCCGGAATTGATATGCTGACAAAAAGGCCGTGCTAATTAGGTTCTGCTGTTGCTTCTCTACGTGCAGCAAGCGACAACGGACTGAAGACATGGCAGATCGCTCTCATCATCTGCTGCGGCGTGCTGGTCTTCACCGTGGCTGTCGTGTCGGTGCTTTCATGCTACTGCAAGGCCCGCAACCGTCTGTATGAGAACGAGGATGAACAGGCCGATGCAAGTTACTATCAGCAGCAATACCCACGTCAACGCCAGGATGTTGTTGGATCCGGCGCCGTTCCTACGCCAACTCTGTTTTCGCAGGCGCCGACGAGCGCCCGAAGTCACGCGCGGTCCGGCAGCTCCGGGAGCTTCACGAACGAACTCAAGTCAATGTACGCGAACTCGGCAAACAGCGGCAGCACTGATAGACTAGGAGTGGGTCTCGGTCTCGCTCCCGTGCACATGCGCAACAGCTCTGGCGACTTGGCAGGGATGGCAGCAGGCAGCTACTCGAACGAGCGAATTATGTCCGGCAGCTACTCGAACGAGCGGATTTTGTCTGGCAGCTACCCAACGGACCGTCGACCGAGCTCAGGCAACAGGTCAGTAGGACGGCGACCCAGCGATCAGTACAACACAGCACGCGACCGCGACTCGTTGGCTGTGGAATTGTAGACGTACAATGCTCAGTTTCTAGACAGCGGCAACCAGCCGGGCCACCAACGAACCCGAAAAAAACAGGAGCAGCTACAGGAACACAGGACGGAATGGCAGCAGCAGCGACGAACTAAAGGATCAGGCGTCGACGGAAGCGTTGAACAGGTTCCAAGTCGAGTGGCTGGCGTCGGTACGTCCCATTGCAGCTCCTCCTCCAGTAGATTTATTCGGCCCAACGCATCGGACGGTGAAGCGAGAGCATCGATTTCTTAAGGAACTTCCCGCCATAACCCGTTGTCTAGGCAGCAGAGCGGCAGGAGTTGAATTATTACGTAAATGTCGTTTCCATTGCCGTCTTAAGTAGCAGGGATCAGTGGCATTATTAGAAGAGTTTTTCTCACGAACTCAGCAATGGGAATCAACCGCAGCAGGTGACGCCAACACACACTCAAAGGGGGGTCTCCTCCACTACGGGACTACCTCCACCGCCAGCCCATTCAAAAGTATCTGACTCATCTTATCCTCATCACCTCCTCACCACTAAAAACTAAAAATTCCCTACTTTTACCTTAAGTATCACTGAAGTACACCTTAAGTAGCAATAGTTTCCCCATTATAATTTTTTGGCGCCAAATTGCCAAATAATCATGACGAGCAACGGGAAGCGCCGCGTGCGGGACGACAGCGACGACGAGGAGCTCCAGACGCAGCGCGCAGTGGTCGTGGATGATGCGGACGACGACGACGAAGTGTCTCCGCCGCGGAAAGCCAAGGCGCGCGCCGCTCCGGGCCGCAACCGCAAGGGATTCCTGGAGAACTCGCAATTAACCGAGAAGGACCGACGCCACGTGCGCTACAAGGAGCGCGAGCTGCTGCAGAGCATCAAGGAGAACGCCAACGACCTGGCCAAGCTCACGAGCGACACGTTCGACACGCACACGCAGGAGCTGGACCAGATGTACGAGAATGTTTGCTACCCTCGAGAAGCCAATCTGGACGCCAGCAATCTGGACGAGCTGAACGTGGCGGTGGCCAAGCAGAGCCAAGCGCTGGGCTCCAGTGACCTCACCAAGGTGCAGATAATAATACAAAAAATTTGTAGGAGTAGGGACTAATTTTTTTCTTTTTTTGTGTTTTATTGACAGTATGATACGAGGGAGTTGATTCAAAAGACACAAGATGCGTGCGCGATGGAGTCGCAGGCTGGAGAGTTTGATTGGAACACATTGGGATCGGCGGCCGGCGCGTGTTTCCGATCCGTGCCCGAGATCAGTTTCTTGTGAGTCGGAGAGGAGGTGGGTTGTCGTTGTTTCGTGCTGATTGTTGTTGTTTTTTAGGTTCGGGCTGATGGATACAGAGGTGGTGCGCAAGGAGAGGAAGAAGGCGAGGCGAGTGCAGGAAGATGTGAACGCGCAGGAGGCCCAGCCGACCCAGTACACGAACAAGGTCGGACGAGATGGTTGGTTGGTTAATTGTGCAAAATTTGAAGCTGATGGTGCTGGATGGCTTTGATATTTTGCAGAAAGACCGCAAGGACGCACAAGCTCGGCGGCTGGAGGTGCTACAGACGACGTTGAACGGGGGAGAGCGTCGTCAGCCACTGTTTGAGGTCGTAGTTAACGCGAAGAGCTTCACCCAGGTGCGTGCTTGTTGACGGGCCTTTGCAGTGCGTTATGTGTAAGCTGACTTGGGGGATGTGTGCAGACCGTAGAAAACCTGTTCGACACGTCCTTCCTCGTCCGTAATAGCTCTGTCGGAATCGGTGTTGATGAGGCTACAGGACTACCATATCTGGGTATGAACACGGACCAATTTGTGCGGCTACAAGTTCTTTAGTCGCTAATCTTTTTGCTATGACAGAAAATCACGAGGGAGTGGAAGATGCCAACATGCCGGCGTCGACGCAAAGTATCATCAGCATCACGCCGGCGCAGTGGGAGGAGCTTGCTAGAGTCACAGCACTAGATGAACCATTACTTGGCCATCGCTCGTAGGCCTTATGCTGCGAAGAGTGCAAACCAAGGATTTCGCTCGGATCGAGCCAGATGCTATTGATATTTCTTAACTGCGAGTTTCCTTTTTCCCCAATGTATGTTACAGAGTTCATGGACGCTCAGCTCTTGAAGCTTTGCTTTGGCGACACTTCAAAACAGCGGTGTGTTATTCGCGTTCTAACTATGCAGATCACGCCATATTGTGCACTATGTAGGGTCCGAGTAGCTCGCTGGCTGGTGGGATTGCGGCACACCGCTTACTTGCAGCTATTGTGGACGGAAGTCTTCGTTGTCGTCGTTGTCGCAGCAGCCGACTCTTGTTCGCTGATGGATGGTGCTTCGGTGACAGTCTCCTGGACAGGCGAGCTCGAGGAATCGGTCGTCTGGATGGTGTCAAGCACATCTGCAAGATCTTGGCCGTCCGTGGTTGGAGGAGGGGTGTAGTACCCAGAGTCAATTGGGGCTGCGGTCGATTCTTCACTTGATGTGGTGCTTGGTGTCGTGGTGCTGGGGGTGAGAATCAAGGCGTCCTTACCGCTTGGGAGATCAGCTGTGGTTTCTTCTTCAGTTGAGCCCGCGACACTTCTGCTACTGTACGTTTCAGTGGCATCAGTGGTTCCAGCGGAACCAGAGGAAGAGCTTGAAGTGACAGTACCAGCACCTTCCTGCGATGAGCTACGAGCATCGTAAGAAGAGCCCCCGCTTGATGTTGTTGCCGAACCTGACAATGGAACGGACGCATCTTCGTTGGTTCCGCTTCCAGTGTACGCCGAAGAAGTGGAAGCTTCATTTCCAACGCTACCGGAGGAAGTCGACCCGTTGGCTGAAGCACTAGCTGAAGTACTAGCCGTGACACTGGTTGAAGAGCTGGTCGAAGCACTAGTCGAAGTACTGGCCGAAGTACTTGCAGAAGCACTGGTCGAAGCACTGGCCGAAGTACTTGCAGAAGCACTGGCAGAAGCACTAGCCGAAGCACTGGCAGAAGCACTGGTTGAAGCGCTATCGGAGGTGCTGGCTGAAGCAGCTTCTGAGGCACTGCACGACACCGACAGTTCAAGCAGTTCCTGCACGTCGGCGTAGCTCAAACCCGTGCTTGTGACAGTAGATGCATCAGGCTTCGCTGTGGGGAACCACAGGAAGTCAGGGTGGTCTGTCTTGGAGCCTTCCACCCACTCGCCACCGATAACCGCGTAGTTGGCATCCAGCTCCAGAAGATACTCGTAGTCATCCGAGACCGTGTACGAGTCCACCTGACCGGTTGAAACAAGCGGGCCATCGGCGTAGGCCTCAACGACCCAGCTCACTGTGGTCTTGACGTACGCAAGATACACCATTTCGTCATTGAACGGGTACGGGGACGTGCCGAAGTACTGTTGAGAAGCCTGATCAGCGTCTACAAGCTCCATGGTTTGCACGTTGTATGAGCGCACCGGTTGGTTCCACACCTGGGATCCCGCGGTGACGTCGAGGACGAAGGATTGCTGGTGCTTGCCCAGGATATTGCTGATTGCAACGTGGAAGAATCCGGCGCCCATGTCGCGACGAGAATCGCTCTGATAGCGTCTGTACGCGTCCTGATTGACCGGTGTGTCGGGGCCATTGAAGCGCGCGCCGGTGAAGACCGTGGAGATGGAAGAGCCGTCGTAAATGTCCGTGAGCAGCGCCTTGATGTCGAGAACGTGGAAGGTCTGGTTGTTCTTCACCACGTCGCACTTCGGTTCCTCCTCAAGGAGAGCCGATGGCGACCAGGCATGACATAACCCATACCAAGTTGGAATGCAGTAGCCGCTGTCTGCGTTTTTCCGCTTCGCGCAGACGCTGCCATCGTTGCGTGACTTGCAGTCCTGGTCGGAGGTGCACTTTGTGCTGCTTGAGCGCGAGTCAATGCCGTTGTTCGCGGAGATTTTGTTCTTGAAGTCGGTCGGGTCGTGACCGAAAGCGAGCGCGTACTTCTCTGAGGCACTCGCTTCGCCCGACTTCCAGATAACGTTGATGCTGTCCTGGTACGTGGGCCAGTAGCTGCTAGGCCACGGGGTGCGTGGTGCGGAAGCCGACGCGTACTGCTCCTTCAGTGTCGTGAAGTCCATCTCCAAGCTCTCGCCGAAGAATGTCTCCAGGTCTTGGACGTCCGAGTTGGACGCGTCTTCCAGACGGCGCAGACCCCGAGGCATGGTAATTCCCGGTTGACACACATCAGCGTCATTGTGCGTAACGGGTGGCAAACATTTTGCGTTTACAGCTGAGCCGGTGATCGGGTTGCACTCTTTTGGCAAGGCGCCATTCACTGGAGTTTTGGTGCACGGGTTGCATTTCATCGACGCTGCAGAAACCAGTCCTGTCGAGACCGCAGTGAGCACGGCGCAGAGTCCGAGGGAGCGTACAACCTTTAACCATGACTTCGTCTCGGATCGGTGATCTGGTGAACAGCTACGATGTTGGTACCGGTGGGGTGGGGTAACTTTCCTACGAGTTGGAAAATTGGTGAATGGGTTTCGAGGCGAGCAGGAAGCTTCGCACGAATGTTTCGCCTGCAGTTATCGAGGCAACGCTTGGCACCTTGGACATGAGGCACGTTCAGCATTGCGCCTTCACGGCAACCGTATGGTGCGACTGAAACTCCACATTTCTGACTACAGGGTACGTGAGGCGTGGCCATCGTTTGATGCAGCTATCTGAGACCACTTCAAGTCGTGGCAGTCCGGTTGTGGCGAGTGGTTTTCTGGTACAAGTAATGCATGGCATGCAAATGACGAGGCTGCACGTTCACGCAGACCTCGCATTCATCCACTCGAACATTGCGCTCGGTCTCTCTGCGCATCAACGCTACGTGAGGTTTTGCTGGCATGTCGCGTCGGTTGCAGACTTTCAACGAGAGCATGGCAATCTCACTGTTAGCCGTTATTAGCGTCTTGACTGACGCTTCATTGCATCCGATACTGACCACTGCTGGCGATAACGGGTATCTGTCCGAAGCCGTGTTTGGTGCCGTGCGGTATTGCACCAAGAGTGAGAGTAGCGTCTGAAGTTGCAGCGGGTTCTCGTGGTGAAAAGATCCCCGACTGGGGCGCCGAAAACCAGCTGGAGTGCGGTGTGGTATTGGAAATCGCGGCTCCCCCGCTCACCAAGAAGTGGTGCGGCTGTTGTTATGAAGGAGCATCCGTCTTTGAAGATATAATTCTCGCGAGCACCCCACATATACCAGCGTAGCCAAAGACCTTGCGAGTAGCTTATTGTTTGCAACACGCGGAATCTTCACGCTTTTATTCCGAATTACTGGCTAACAACTCGTACAAATGGGTGTTTCCTGACCACCATTTGCATATCCATGCGAGGTGTTCACCTTGGTAGCTTGCGTGCTAGTAACTAAAGCTTTTCGACGTAAAACAAACCATTCTCCTCGTGGAGGACTCCGTGGAGAACGCACACAAAAGGTCTGTAGCTCATAGCTGGAAGGCGGTTCGTGCCATCATTGGTGTCTTTCGGTGACGGACAACCAAACAAAAATCCAAGCTTAGGTTTCGCACGTCACGGCAGCTAAACCTTGCACGAATATTCTAGGCACCGATCAATGGGACAAAGCAGTCCCAGTGATCTCTTTGCCCTGTTATCAGGATAAGCTTGAGCTCTTCAAAGCTTCACCAACCCCAACTAATCACCTCACGCATGACCGATCGACCAAGCTTGTATTGTTCATGCCAGAGAAGGCTAATCGTATAGATTGGTCTGATGGGGATCAGAATCGACTGTGGCGCAGCCAAAATGATCACCCGTAGGCTACGGACCGTAGCTGTAGCCACCACTCTTCTCCGAAGCATTTACTGTAACCACTCATCGGCGCCGCGGTTGTCGTTACTCGACTCAGTCGCTCCTTCTCGTTTTGCCTGTGCTAACACTAATTTGTAACCCTTGCTCTCGAGGTATTTCACAGCTCGCTGGTGCGTTAGTCCTCTATCGGATAGTGTTTGCAACAAACAAAAGGTTTGGACTTGATGCCCAAGTGAGTGAGCCATCTTTTCCCATTTAGTATAAGCTTAGGTAACTTTAAAAAATGTTCGTGTATTACTGCATCGCCCTAAAGTAAGAAAAGCTAGTCGACGTGGCGAGCAACTGAAGTAGTCGCCACTGACGGTGGACATCAACACGCATCGGATGCAGTCGTAGGTAGCCTCGTTCTAGGCTGGAGATCGCTCACTCTCTTGATCACCACCATAGCGTGAAATCGCCAAGTCGCCGATACCATTTCTTGTTGTTCTGGATTGGTGACTGGTTGGATTGGCTGGCTGGGTTGGTCTTCTTCGGGGTTGATGAAGGCGTTGGGGTCGGCGTGTACGTTGGTGTCTTCGTAGGTGTCGCTGTTGGCGCGTAGGTCGGGGCGTAGGTCGGGGCGTAGGTTGGGGCGTAGGTCGGTGTAACCACAGGCGTCTCCGTTGGCGCGTAAGTGGGGGCGTAAGTAGGAGCGATTGTCTCTGTCGGCGCCGACGTCGGATAGTACGTCGGTGCATCCGTTGTCGCCACTGGCGTCTCCGTAGGGTAGTTTGGCGATGAAGTTGTCGGCGACGGGGTATCCTCGTAGCAAATCAAACTCGGGTGAGGCGTGTAAGTAGCAGGAGCAGTAGTTTCGGGCGCGTACGTCTCGGGCGTGTAAGTCTCAGGCGGGTACGTCGGTGGAGCGGTCGTCTCGGGCGTGTAGGTCACCGGCGGGTACGTTGGCGGAGCCGTGGTCTCGGGCGCGTACGTCTCGGGCGTGTAAGTCTCAGGCGGGTACGTCGATGGAGCGGTCGTCTCGGGCGTGTAGGTCACCGGCGGGTACGTTGGCGGAGCCGTGGTCTCGGGCGCGTACGTCTCGGGCGTGTAAGTCTCAGGCGGGTACGTCGGTGGAGCGGTCGTCTCGGGCGTGTAGGTCACCGGCGGGTACGTCTCGGGCGTGTAAGTCTCAGGCGGGTACGTCGATGGAGCGGTCGTCTCGGGCGTGTAGGTCACCGGCGGGTACGTTGGCGGAGCCGTGGTCTCGGGCGCGTACGTCTCGGGCGTGTAAGTCTCAGGCGGGTACGTCGGTGGAGCGGTCGTCTCGGGCGTGTAGGTCACCGGCGGGTACGTCTCGGGCGTGTAAGTCTCAGGCGGGTACGTCGATGGAGCGGTCGTCTCGGGCGTGTAGGTCACCGGCGGGTACGTTGGCGGAGCCGTGGTCTCGGGCGCGTACGTCTCGGGCGTGTAAGTCTCAGGCGGGTACGTCGGTGGAGCGGTCGTCTCGGGCGTGTAGGTCACCGGCGGGTACGTTGGCGGAGCCGTGGTCTCGGGCGCGTACGTCTCGGGCGTGTAAGTCTCAGGCGGGTACGTCGGTGGAGCGGTCGTCTCGGGCGTGTAGGTCACCGGCGGGTACGTCTCGGGCGTGTAAGTCTCAGGCGGGTACGTCGATGGAGCGGTCGTCTCGGGCGTGTAGGTCACCGGCGGGTACGTTGGCGGAGCCGTGGTCTCGGGCGCGTACGTCTCGGGCGTGTAAGTCTCAGGCGGGTACGTCGATGGAGCGGTCGTCTCGGGCGTGTAGGTCACCGGCGGGTACGTTGGCGGAGCCGTGGTCTCGGGCGCGTACGTCTCGGGCGTGTAAGTCTCAGGCGGGTACGTCGGTGGAGCGGTCGTCTCGGGCGTGTAGGTCACCGGCGGGTACGTTGGCGGAGCCGTGGTCTCGGGCGCGTACGTCTCGGGCGTGTAAGTCTCAGGCGGGTACGTCGATGGAGCGGTCGTCTCGGGCGTGTAGGTCACCGGCGGGTACGTTGGCGGAGCCGTGGTCTCGGGCGCGTACGTCTCGGGCGTGTAAGTCTCAGGCGGGTACGTCGGTGGAGCGGTCGTCTCGGGCGTGTAGGTCACCGGCGGGTACGTTGGCGGAGCCGTGGTCTCGGGCGCGTACGTCTCGGGCGTGTAAGTCTCAGGCGGGTACGTCGATGGAGCGGTCGTCTCGGGCGTGTAGGTCACCGGCGGGTACGTTGGCGGAGCCGTGGTCTCGGGCGCGTACGTCTCGGGCGTGTAAGTCTCAGGCGGGTACGTCGATGGAGCGGTCGTCTCGGGCGTGTAGGTCACCGGCGGGTACGTTGGCGGAGCCGTGGTCTCGGGCGCGTACGTCTCGGGCGTGTAAGTCTCAGGCGGGTACGTCGATGGAGCGGTCGTCTCGGGCGTGTAGGTCACCGGCGGGTACGTCTCGGGCGTGTAAGTCTCAGGCGGGTACGTCGATGGAGCGGTCGTCTCGGGCGTGTAGGTCACCGGCGGGTACGTTGGCGGAGCCGTGGTCTCGGGCGCGTACGTCTCGGGCGTGTAAGTCTCAGGCGGGTACGTCGGTGGAGCGGTCGTCTCGGGCGTGTAGGTCACCGGCGGGTACGTCTCGGGCGTGTAAGTCTCAGGCGGGTACGTCGGTGGAGCGGTCGTCTCGGGCGTGTAGGTCACCGGCGGGTACGTTGGCGGAGCCGTGGTCTCGGGCGCGTACGTCTCGGGCGTGTAAGTCTCAGGCGGGTACGTCGGTGGAGCGGTCGTCTCGGGCGTGTAGGTCACCGGCGGGTACGTCTCGGGCGTGTAAGTCTCAGGCGGGTACGTCGATGGAGCGGTCGTCTCGGGCGTGTAGGTCACCGGCGGGTACGTTGGCGGAGCCGTGGTCTCGGGCGCGTACGTCTCGGGCGTGTAAGTCTCAGGCGGGTACGTCGATGGAGCGGTCGTCTCGGGCGTGTAGGTCACCGGCGGGTACGTTGGCGGAGCCGTGGTCTCGGGCGCGTACGTCTCGGGCGTGTAAGTCTCAGGCGGGTACGTCGGTGGAGCGGTCGTCTCGGGCGTGTAGGTCACCGGCGGGTACGTTGGCGTCTTGGTGGCCGGCGTTTTGGTTGCTGGTGTCTTGGTAGCTGGCGTTTTAGTAGCTGGAGTTTTGGTAGACGGTGTTTTAGTGTAGGACGGCGTCTTGGTGTAACTTGATCCTGGCGTCTTGGTTGATGGTGTGTCCGCTACGTCAGGGCTCACAGTCACGTCGACACACTGGAGGGACTGGTCAATGAGTTCGAGCAAATTCTCGTATGAAATCCCCGTATCCGTGACCGTGTCGGCGCTGGGCTTTGCCGCTGGGAACCACAGGAAGTCCGGGTGGTCCTTACGAGACCCTCCGAGCCACTCGCCGCCGACAATCGTGTAGTTCTCATCCAGTTCGAGGCAGTACTCGTAGTCCTCGTATACAGTGTACGCTTCGATTCTGCCCGTCGTCGTGAGCGCGCCGTCTTCAATGGACTCGGCAGTCCACGTGAGGCGAGTCGTGCACTTGGCCAAATAGGTCAGCGCGTCGTTGAACGGGTACGTCTCTGAGTCAAAGTACTCGAGGGACAGCGTCTTCGGATCTACGATCTCCGTCTCCAGGAACTCGTACTTCTGCACTGGCTGGTTCCACACCTGCGAATCAGAGCTCACGTCCACGATGAAAGACTGGCGGTGCTTGCCAAGGATGTTGGCCACCGCGATGTGGAAGAAGGCTGGGTTGATGTCTTTCCGCGCGGCGTCGTCGTAGCGTCCGTACTGGTCCAGTTCCTCCGGGCTGTCAGGGCCGTTGAAGCGCGCGCCAGTGAAAACCACGTCGATGGCGGCGCCGTCGTACAGCTGACTGATGAGCGCCTTCACGTCCACGGAGTGGAACGTCACGTTGTTCTTGGTGACGTCGCACTTGGGCTCCGCTTCGAACATCGCGGAAGCGGCCCACGCGTGGCAAATGCCGTGCCAAGTCGGAATGCAGTAGCCATCGGTCTCCCCTTCTCGGATGGCGCACAAGCTCCCGTCTCCGAGAGAGTCGCAGTCCGAGTCAGTGGTGCACGCCGTGTACGACTCGGACAGCACGCCGGTGCTCAGTGAGATGCTGTCCTTGAACGACTTGACGTTGAGACCGAACGCCGTGGCGTACTTCTCGGCGGGTGACGGCTCTCCGCTCTTCCAGACGGCGTTGATTCCGTCCTTGTACGTGGGCCAGTAGTCCCCGGACCACGGCAGCACGTCACAGACGGCGGTCGAGTACGAGTCCTGGAGCGCGTTGTAGTTGACCTCCACCGTCGAGCCGAAGTACGCCTCGAGGCGAGTGATGTCCGACAGCTCCGCTTCGAGATGACGCGTCGCAGCCGCCTTGCCGTTCTGCTCCGTGAGCACGACGGGCTTGACGATCTTGCCGCGCATGCGACCACCGAACGCCGGGTGGCTGTGCGTCAGCTCCGCCGTGTCTCCGAGTGGCGTGACAGCCGCGTCGGTGATAGCTTCGCCCCGGACGGCGGACGGCAGCAGCGCGAGCGCGAGCAGGGAGTACCCCATCCAGGGTGGAGTCGTGCGGGACGACGGCATCGTGGGCTGAGTGAAGCTTGAGTCGCTGGAGATCCGAAGTGGGTCGTAGACGGCGAATTCCAGAGTGAGCGAGACCGTCGAGCGGAGTGCCGAGTGCTCCGGTCGCTTCAACGTCATCTTGGCGCAGTGTTGACTGGCGGTGGCGTGCGTTCGAAATGGTGGGCTACTCCAGTCGTACGGACACCAAAAATGTGACGGTGTCAATGGTGGTAAGGCTGAGGCTGTACATGTAGAGGATCTTGACGAAGCAGCGACTGGCGAAAATGGAACCGTGGCGTCATCGTCGACAGTACACTGAGGTTCACTGTGAAGGGCAACAAAGTGTCGGCTGAGACAGGCTCAACTGTTGATGACTGCGAGTCTGAGTCTGGTGTCCGGTGGTCGGCACGACGGCAACTGCGGTACGAAGCGTATACAAGTTCATGTACCCATGTACTCGACCACACACACGCTTTCATACTGGATCTCGACCAGCGGACGAATCAAATGCCGAAACCCATGCTGCAACCGCGGATTATCGGCTGCAGCGGGAACGCCGACGCCGTGCGCGTCTTCCGGGCCACCGCGTCCTTGCTTAAGTATGTGTGCGAGAATGGCCGCCACGCGTCATACTCCTCCTCTGCGTGTTTCCGGTCCTTCGTATGCATGTTCCAAAATGATTAGAAACGGTGGATCGTTTAGAAATGGCGAACGAAAGCCAGTGTGTAGCCATTTCTATTTGTATTGTACAGTTTTATTTGACATTTCTATCTCATTCAATATTCAAATATTCAGGGATATCATAATATAGGGGTACGTACCATTGCAATTGGTATTCAGACGGAATCGTTTTGAAAGGGTATTGTTTGTTAGATAACGTGGCATGGCGATCTTATTCCAGCGCTCTGACTCTGAACCTCGGACCGTTACAAAAGTGCAAGTCTCAACGTGTGCATTTTTTCAACTTGCTACTTGCCCTACCTAAACTAAACAATGGCCGAGTCTCCCGTCGTGACAATCATCCGCGTCTGTGCGTCTGTAGCTGCGTGCGGCCTCTTTGCAAGCCTCCTGCCCGCCATCCGAGTCGTCCACCAGCAGAAAAGCACGTCCAGTATGCCCAGCGTCCTGCCGGTGCTGTCCATGGTGGCTAATTGCGTGGCCTGGGGACTCTACGGCCTCCTCATTGGCGACTACTTTCCCCTCGTAGCTACGAACATTGTGGGACTGCTGTTCTCCCTGTTCTACCTGGTCGTGTACTACCGAAACGAGCCCAACAAGTCCAGTCTGAGACTGGAGATTCTGGTGACGACGCTGCTGCTTGCAGGGCTCGTGCTCTATCCGTTCGTGGCGGCGTCCGACGGAGTGGACGAGGAGATGGTGCAGAACATTGTGGGCTTCGTGACGGTGGCCATCTCGGCCGTCATGTTCGGCTCGCCGCTCGTTCTAGTCAAGAGGGTGATTCAGGAACGCAACACGGAGCTGCTGCCGCTGACGATGATCGTCGCGGGTGCCGTCAACTGCGTGCTCTGGCTCGCGTACGGACTTCTAATACAAGACGCGTTTGTGATTGTCCCGAACGGTGCAAACTTGCTGCTGGGCGTTGTGCAGCTCGGACTCTTTTGCATCTTCCCGAGGGGCAAAGCGTACGACACCGTTGAATCGAAGACCCCAGAGTCGAAAAGTAAGAATGGAGCAAAGGGCGACGGGATGAGTACAACGGACGTGGAGACTGAAGATGAACTAGAGAAAAGCTCTACAGTACTCGACGACGACGACCGAAACAGTGTGGCTGAAGACCTGGAATCGGGAACCAAAGACAGCGGAACACAGAAGCATACCAGGGCGGAGACTGCAATTGCAGTGGATTGAAAGCACTGGTGATTTGGTGAAGCGAGTGTGGTTGTTGCAGTTCCATACACCTAGCAGAGTCCTTTGAAAAAAAAGTGTTTCAGATGTCTCGAGCACATATCAGGGACGAACACCGTGCGATAGTGTCTTCAGTGGAAGACAAAGCTGGCTTTTCCTGCTACATATCGAAGCGTCCACCTCAGAGTATTGGGGGTCAAGAGACTCCGGAAAAAGTCCTTTATTGTAGATCACACTGCTGAATCTTGATTTCGGCTGCTTAAGTGTGATCTGCAACAATGGACAGCTATCTCGAAAACACATGGATGTTTATCATTGTCTCTGTTGAGATCTTCCGGTTAACATTTGGTTGAACGGCCAACCTGTTCGTGGTGAAACATGCAGTGTGTGAGCGATATCAGACATTTTGGTGGGCTTTCAAGACAAACAGCCAGCTCAATCTAAACTTTCAAGTACATGAAATATCAAACGAAGCCAAGATGTACCACACCGGACCTCGCACGCGTGCTTCATGCTGTTCGTGGCAGCTTGTTGGCAATATTATTCAGCATTTCCGTCTGCTGACAATCGACTGTCGAATTACTCTCACCCCTGTGGTTGCCCCTTTAGAACGGACAGTGAAGGTGGCAAGTGGCAATTTCAACAAGTTCGAGTCTGCTCGATCCTGCAAGTCATTCGCAAACTTTCCAAGTCTTTGGGAAGTTCCTTGCAAGACCCCAACGAGTAGAACTGAAGTTGTACAAGACAATTTTCCACGATGGTTCAAGTCCTCTCGATCCATTGCGCTGAGCGCTGCTGCTGCCGCGGCCTCAACGGTGCTGATTCAAGCTGGGCCGATACAGTTCAACCCGTATACGCCAATTGATGTTACCGTACCCCTCACGGCCTCACACCCGGCCTACGGTGGAAAAGTCAACGAGGACTGTGCCGAGCCGGTCATCCCTGAGGATCCGAACCAGGCGAAGGCTGAGTCGATGACAATCACGAGCTCAATCTACCGCAAGCTGCGCAAAATGGAGGACGCGTCCAACACGGACGTCGGCGACCTAGAAGCGTACTTCGGATCGAGCATGGAGCTGAATTTCAACACGTTGAAAAAGCAGTACGGGTCTGCTGCTGCGCCTTCTGCACCGTGGGCAAGCAGCTACTGGCCGACCTACCTGGACGGTATCAACAACGCGTGGTCACCTGGGGAGCCCAGCGCGTCAGAAAAATATGCCAATGCTTTCGGATTGAACCCCACGGCTTTCAAGGATCAGGTGTCTGCAAGCAACGGCATTGACGCCCACAAGAACCGAGACGAGTGCTCTACCGACGCCGAGTGTACGCGCACCACGACGGAGGCAAGTGCGGCGTTCGCGATGGCTCGGCAACAGGCTACTGCATTCCAACTTGGTAGGGCTTATGCCACGTGTGGGCCCCCACAGCAATCCTCGAGCAGGAGCCTGAGTGTGACGTGGAGAAGAACGGCGTGACGTTCCACGTGTTTGACATCAAGGCACTTTTGACCGAAGTGTACGCGGGAGGTAAACTCAAGACCGTCTTCACTGGAGCTCGGTACGATGGCTCGGACTCTCCTGACGACACTGACCAGTATGGCCGATACACGAACGCTGCTCGTCGTGACTTGGGTTCAGGATACTTCCACATCGCTATCTCCAACATCATGGGCAAGCAGCAACAGTCATTCGTGGTGGACGTCACGGCCGGTGCAGAGGTGTGGAACCAGCCCATGCGGTCTTACGAGGTGCAGACCATGGAACTCGTAGATGTCTCGACGGCTTCGCAGCAGTACTTCGGAACCTCCACCTACCCGTTCAACGACGAGATGGTCTACTTGGCGTACGTAAAGACTACGCTCAGTTGGATTTCAGAGGCGTATGAGGACGGTCCTCTAGTGTCTACAGGTGAATTGGACAGGTTCACCTCGCCCAACGACTACGAGTACCTTCTGGAGCTAGATGCGAACTACAATGTGATCGGCGGTGAGTGGGTTGGCACCTCGAAACAAGACCACTCTGACTTCTTGTGGTTCCCGACTGGCAAGCCTGACACATCGGTGATCACTGACGCGGGGTTGAGCTACGCGAACGTGCTGGAGTTGTTGGAGTTGTCACGGTCGTGCAATTCGTCGTCCAGTTTGTCAACTGAGGCCCCAACTCTCACCCCAACGGAGGTCCCTACGTCGACACCTACCGAGACTCCATCAACGCTGACCCCTTCTTCGAATAGCGCTGGAAATGAGATCACTCACATTGAAACTGAGGAGCCAACTTCGGTGCCTAGTGGCAGCGGGAGCAAGGAAATTTACATTCTAATCGCTACCGACGACAAGGAAGTCGGTTCTGGTAAAACGGAAGATCACTCGCCTGAAAAGCCCTCACCTCCGAGCTCCACACCTGTGCCAACGTGGCCTCCGAACGATGAGTCTACACCTATGCCGGATACCCCTGCTCCCACACCCACCGAAGTGACACCAGCACCCGAATACCCGTTCACACCGTCGACTCCTGACCAGCCCAACGGAAAACCTACTCCGGTACCCACCTCACCTGTGGTCACAACTGAGCCACCGGTTCATTTTGTGTGCTAAGTCAGACAGCTACGAGCACTTCATGGGTACAGGGGTGCAGTGTCAAAGCTGTAGTTTGCATCAATTCATTTGTCAATGTCAAATCGAGTTTGGCTACTTCCTAATACATGTAGAAGTCTACTGGTAAGAACCAAACAACTCGAAAGATTTTCTTTTCATGCTAAGATACATCTATGTTGCAGATCGATGACTTTATCGGTAGTTGTTCTCTTCTTTTGTGGTAGCTTTTTTCCAATTGGAATTGGCAGTACAGAAAGTTAACTCACAAGCATCCACAAAACTAAAACACCTTCAGCAAGGTTGCTCATACATCGAGACGAAAGGAAGACTTCGAATGTAGAGAGCACTAGAAAGCCGTTCTTTAATTTTTCAATTTATACGTGTTTCAGGCACGTGAGTATTTCATGCGGTGCGAAGGCTCCAGCTGGAAATGTTCAAGTGTTTTAGCTACACGCAGTGGAAGCGGCTGGTAAGCAAGTCAACGCATATCGTGTAGGACGCAGCCGATGTCCACATGGTAAATGGCGCAAGAGTGGTGTCGATTCTGCAGGTTTGACCAGCGAAACTCAATTCATTCTGCAATTTGCACTCCACTTCCCAACCTTCTCCCAACAACTCCCCAGCAACAATGAAGGTTTTCCAGGTTCTCATCATCGCTGCCCTTGCCATCGCCGGCACCTCGGCCCAAAATGCTGCCACCACCTCCGCCCAAAATGCTGCCACCACCTCCGGAACGACTACTACGGCAGCAGCATCCACCGCGGGGTCGAGCACCGGTGCCACAGCGACAACTACTGGCACTTCGACGGCTGGTGCCTCCACTGCTGCATCGGGAATTGGTTCGACGGGTGCTGCAGCCACCACCGGAGCTTCCGCCGCTGGCTCAGCCACGGCCGGAGATACTTCATCTACTGCTTCTAGCACCGCCGGATCCAGTGCCACCACCAGCTCGTCCACCACTTCCACGACCGGGTCGTCCACAACGGCGTCTTCTTCCACGGTGGATTCGTCCTCCTCGGGTACGTCGACCACCACTTCGAATTCGTCGGAATCCTCCGCTTCGGCGTCCGCTTCTGCTCCAGTGGTGCGGCTCAAATTTCGCTGGGTGCTGCAACGGCTGCAATTGCTGCGGTCGGCGCGTACTTCCTGTAGATTGTCGACATGTGAACGAGTTGCTTGCTCGGCACGTTTGACCAACACGTAAATCTACCGTTTTGTACTCTTCCTCCGTGGTTCTTAGTGCTTCTGTTCACTCGCTAATTTTGGTCTTCGTCAGCTCACAACAAGACTTTTGCAACCAATGCAGCGTCCTAGACTGCGCGCCGATAACCCCATCGTGTTCTTTGACGTGTCAATTGGCGAGAAGACCGTGGGTAGAATGCTTATTGAGGTAAGTTCAAGCACCGCAAACTCCCTCGAATACGCTTCAGATATTGAAATTCTGTCCTAGTTGCGTGCTGATGTGGTGCCTCGAACCGCTGAAAACTTCCGGCGACTTTGCACCGGCGAGACAAAAGAGGACCGAACAGGTCGACGTCGCCACTACGCACGATGGTAAGTTTGAAAAAATAATACCAAAATTTTGAGCGAGTTGGGAGGTAACCTCAGCACTTCTTGCTTCGACTCCAGTCCATTTCACCGGATTGTCAAGGATAAATTCTGCCAGTCGGGAGACTACGCTGTACGTCAACGTGTACTGGTAAAATTGCTGCAACAATGAGCTGACGTGTTGTTTCAATGGCAAGAATCATGATGGGTCCGGCGGTGAGTGCACGTTCGGCCACAGCGCTCGTCACATCAGTCTGGCAGACGAAAACCCCACCTCGTCACGTGATGGCAAGCCAGTCGAAGTGCCTGCTCCACCATCGACGTTTGAGGATGAAAATTTCATTTTACGCCACACTGGGGCTGGTGTGCTCTCCATGGCCAACGCTGGCCCAGATTCCAACACTTGCCAGTTCTACTTGCATTTCGTTCCTGTAAGTGGAAATTCTTGGTCATATTACCATCACACGTCCACTCACTGTATTTTCTCAAACGCAGCAACCGGATTTTGATGGCAAACATGTTGTCTTTGGGTGCATCATGGATACCGAGAGCTACGTTGTACTGGATCAAATCAACGCAGTGGCAACCGCAAGAGGGGATCCCAAACAACCTGTCAAGATAACTCGAGCTGGTCAACTTTTCCCTGCGTAGATCGTTGAATTTTGCTCCTAAAGACGTGACCTCGTCCCACATAAAAGCTTTGTTAGTCTTGTCTTTCATTTTCTAATTCGCCTCAACGTGCAAAATGTCAATGGATTCAGAGCATCAGCGCGAACTTGAGCGGCTAGTGCACGATTTACAGTGGAAGAAAAAATTGTGCTGTGTTGAGGACTACGACCAAGTCACCGTTAAAGAGTTGAACAAGTATATTCGTGAGCACGGTCCACTCCAGAATCCGTTTTTTGGGGAACTGAGCGCGTTTTGGATCGATGATGGCTATTTCACTCCGGCGCCGGTGCCGATTGAGTTTTCTTACGAAGTAAGAGAGAAGATTGTGTGGTTGCTGCGCAGTTGGGATGCCAGGATGAGAAAGAAAGGAGGTATTTTATTCTCGCAAGGAGCTTACATCTTCGACGAACGCACGGGAACGCCAACCACCGTGAGAACGCCCGATATCTCGTACATTCCTCGCCACTATGGTCGAGATTTGTCCAACCGACAATTATGGTATTACGCCGAGGAACCGTACAATCCGTCGTTCGTAGTTGAGATCACAAACTCAGTGGCGAAGGTTCCCAGCTTCAAGCACTCGATCTCAAAATGCGCAACCAATTCTTCCGACATGGTGTTCAATTGGCCTGGCTGATTGATCCTCGTCCGGGATGCCGCAAAATGTACGAGTACAAACGCGATGAAAACGGGAAGGTGTATCGCGTGGACAACGACGAGTGGAGAGACCTCGACGGTGGAGCAGTTCTTCCTGGATTTCGCGTATTGAAGGTGGACTTGGAAATGGCAATGGACCCAGATATCGATGAAAGAACGTACGACGACGTGGAGGAGGGACTGAAGTGCCCATACCAAAACTGTGGCGAAGAGCTACACGCCTTCAGTGCACTGTTCAAACACGTTAACGACCATAAGCCACAGCCCACCAAAGAGAAGCAGACACCAGAGTGAACGATAAATGACTCCTATTTCATTCTCGCTCTTAGAAAGTTCTCCTCTCAATGCCAGTAAGACAAAAAGCCCGAAGCAGGACTTGCCAGCGCGCGACCCCTTTCAGAGTCGAGCCCGGTCAAATCCAACTCTTTTCAACAACTGCAAGACGCTTAGTTGTTGGCATTCTTCTCCTTGAGCTCACGCTCCTCCAGGATGTTCAGCTTGACGCCCTTGCCCTTGGGCAGGGACACCCACGGGCGAGCCTCCTGGCCGACAGCGAACACGTTGCCGAGGCGGGTGGCGAAGTCGTGGCCAGCCGAGTCCTTCACGTGGGCAATGTTGAACGAACCCTGGTGTCTGCAGCACACAATCAACAATACAGATAAGAGCGTTAGTCACTGCTTCAGAACGCCACATCAACAATCGCTAGGTGGACAACTGTTGTCATCCTCCTATAAATAGATCCATCAGGGGATTGTAACCAATGGCTACCACCACACCCAGCTCGCAATGAGTCCAGAAGGTGTGTTCCTACCTCTCGACGTGGTGCAGAATGCCGACGCGGCCAGCGTTACGTCCGCGCGTGATGGCCACCAGGTTGCCGACCTCGAACTTGATGTGGTCCACGACCTTGCCCGTCTCCAGGTCAATCTTGACCGTGTCGCCGACCTTGATGAGCGGGTCCGGGTAACGGATCGTGCGGCCGTCGCTGGTGGCGATGTACGGGATGGCCTTCTTGGTGTACTCCTGACGGATGACCTTGGCGAGCTTGAACTTCTTCTCCTCGTCCGAGATGCGGTGCAGCACGAAGCGGCCCTTCGTGTCGAAGAGCAGACGGAACTGGTCGCCCGTCTTGGGCAGCTCCACCACGTCCATGAAACCGGCCGGGAAGTCCGGGTCCACGCGGATCTTGCCGTCCACCTTGACGCTCTTCTGCATGCAGATCATCGTCACCTCCTGCTTGGTGAGCGCGTATTTAAGGCGGTTACGCAGGATGATGATGAGCGGCAGGCACTCGCGCAGCTTGTGCGGGCCCGACGACGGGCGCGGCGCCCAGATGCCGTCCAGCTTGCCCAGCATCCAGTGCTTGGGCGCGCTCATGCGCTTCAGGTGCTTACGGGGTCCACGAGGCATCTTGACTGTCGACTACTTGATAGAGACGAAAAGGAGAACTACTGGGCGTCCGGACCTTGGCGGCGATGCACCTCCAGTGGTTGGCTGGGGATTATGACCCACGAGGTAAAGTGCAGCTAATCTCCGCATATGGAGATTTGTATGCTCCAGATTTTTGTATGGAGGATAGTATTAATGCTAAGTACGCCTTAAGTTCGCACGACGCCGTTGTTGCCTTTGTGTAGCCATCACGTAGAAATGGTACTGTAGTTGTTGTACGTTAGTCTTTCAGTGGATAGAGATTGCCGCTAGTAGACATGACCCTGCGCGGAAGGAGTCATGGGTATACCGTCACAACTTTCTCGGTCTGGTATTTGATCCGTCCCGCATACTGCAGAAGTGTGAGTTGACAAAGGAGCTGGGACTCCACGCGGCCGGATCCGCGTCATTCGATCGTACTCGTCGTCCACGTCGAGTTCCGTGGAAAAGACTCCTGCTCTCTTGGCTTTACCATCTTCTGTGTCTTGGTCGTTCGTGTTTCCTTCGACAGTAGCGGGTGTTGGAGGAACGATACTTGAGTTATGGCCCAGGTGAATGATCTCTCGCAACTTGCGGTGGAAACGATCTCGGTACGGCTTCGGAGGCATCGCAGAGATCCCGTCCGGGTCCTTGCGGAAAATGACCGTCTTCATGAAGCGTTCGATCCGCTTCGATAGGTTCCACGTCTGGAGCATATCGATGACTCCGATGTAGTAGAAGCCGGGACCTATCACCACCTCAGCAGCACGTAGACACTGCTGTGACTGCT
Source organism: Phytophthora sansomeana (assembly GCA_032158285.1). NCBI lineage: Eukaryota > Oomycota > Peronosporomycetes > Peronosporales > Peronosporaceae > Phytophthora > Phytophthora sansomeana. Next base: position 1,189,988 of record JAPDHH010000200.1, read on the forward strand.
TCACCCTCCCATTGACCTGTATTGCTCCCAGTTCATTTTGATCATGATCGTTGTCGTCCTTACCACTCCGTCGTCGAGGAGTACTGGGTTTTCCGGAAATGGAGTCGGGTGGCAGGAAGACGCTGCCATCTCTCGTGAGAATATTTTGCCTGTTCACCAAGTAGCTTACTTCGATCACTCCTAGCAGCAATGAGTAGTCCATAACCCCACGAGTACACAGGAAGTCGCTGTCCCGCATAAGCTGCGCCAGCAGTTTTCGTCCAGCGTTCTTGCCAAAGCGCAATTTCATGGTGAGGTCCATGTCCTTCAGCACCACATTAGGCTCATGAGGTGCCCCTGCTCGATTCGGACACACATTTCGGCCCGACTTGTCTCCAGCAACGGAGTTTGAACGAGAACTACTGCTGCCACAACGAAAGCTGAGATTGCAGTGACGGCAAGTAGCCTCAGCTCCACGACGAGGCTTCTGCGCGTTGCGATCTACCCAGGAACCTTTGATATCGTACCGCTGGTGGATCGAGATGCCTTGCTGGACGTCAAAAACGTTTTCCATGACCACAAAGTGCGTTGGTCGTCCGTACAGCTCGAGACTGTAGCTGCCGAGAAAGCGCGTAAGAAAACTCTCGCCGTTTTGGTCTTCAATATACTCCGTGTACTCGTTCAGTATCCCGTGAAGAAAAGCACTCTCCGATCGTGTCAAGGACTTGACAACGTAGCTGCGGTCTGACGAATAATACACGAACGAACCACTTGCGCCTTCGCTGACTTTAGGCGTTGTGCATTCCTTCAGGGATGAAAGGTAGGCGTCTTCATCGATACCAAAGAATCTGCGGATACGCTGGAATTCTAGCGGGCGGAAAGCTGTAAATCGACACGCATTCCAAGCAACGTCCTCGGGTGAAGGCTGGACCATGAATGAATATTGGGCAGGTCCACGCCCAGTTTGCTCCGGCTGCTCAGTTGGTGGTGTCGAACAGGAAGATGCTGAAGGTGAGGGGTACTGTCCAAGTGTGCTGGTTATCCGCACAGATTTTGCGATGCCGTGTGTTGTGTAAAACACAAGTTCATCCAGCAGTGCTAGGTTCATCTGTGGACGAACGGCATCTTCATCTGCATCGTCGTCGTCGTCAATCTGTGGTTTCCCGCTGTGTACTGATCCATCCACCACAAGTCCAGGCTTTGATTTCCTCTTCTTGTGCTGCGGGCGTTTGTACAGGCACCACAGGATAAAAGGCACACTACCCCGATACGAGAGTAAGAATGCAAATAGTCGAGACAGTCTCCGTGCCTGAACTGCTGAAGGGGTCAACCAGTAAGCGCCATATACTCCCCACAACAGAGCGGAGTACGCAATGAGCGTCACTGTCGTTAAAAATCCCTCACGTAGCAAGACTTTCCGGTTGCGCAGCGTAGCGGACACGCCACGTCGAAAGCGACCATAGGACACCAGCGTCACGTACAAGTTGGCAATCATCGAAATGGTTGCTGGCGTTACGATGAAGACCCAGATACCTGTTGTCGATCCGCTTGGCCTTTTGAAGCTGATATTGTCACTGCGAGCTTGAGTATCAGCGCCAACCCAACAAAAACCACCCACAGCTACAGGAGACCCGAAGCTGTTGGACACGCACATGATAACAGCACTCACAAATGCTGCCAAGTGTGCGATTCCCTGATACTTGTGGCGATTGAGCCGCGGTGACGTGAACGGATTGGTCATCTATTCGTTGACAATCAGCATACAGGTGAGCATATCAAGGTCTGCTTTACTCAAATCGCGTCAAAACGTACCAAGTAGTACAAGTCAAGCGCCGTGCAGGTCGTCCAAGCACTCGAGCACATGATCAAGTATTCGCGAGCTGTGGAAAGCTGGGAATTAAGTACCACATCATATTAACACTTTCAGCTTGCGTCTCAATTCGAATTCTATACGCACCCATCGACAAGAGAGATCGCTTCCAACGCCGGCACCTACGCGATTCCACGCCGGCTCAAGTAGAAATGAAACAGCAAGACAGAACTCACACAGCGCCAAATTCAGTAGCAGAATGTGCATGTGCCGTCGATACCACTTGGATCTCAGATACGCTCCAATAATCACAGTGCACATGGAGACGGAGCCTGCCGAACCGAGCAAAAGTCCGCTTTGGATCCCCGTCGCGTTAAAGATCTCGTCGTGGAAGCACAACGCGCTCGCACCCAGCGACACTGACACCACGAGCACGCCAATCGACATAACCAGTTGGCTCTTTTGAGCTTCTGCAGTGGGTGCTCTCAGCAACGCCGCAACAACGCGGACGCCAGGCTCTGCGGTCGGAGTCGCCTGCAGCGTCGCCGTCGGTGGAGGTGGAGGAACCATCGGCAGCACATCGTAATTCTCCACCACTTTCCCAGCGACCGCAGCGCTCACTACTGACTCGTTCTCTGTTGCATTGAGTGTTTCCTGATTGGACGCTTGTTGGCGGCCAGCGATGAGTGAGGGCGGCCGCAGCTCGTCATCACTCGCGTCCACAGCTGCCGGGGTCATCAACACGTACGGCGAAAGCGTGCGTCGAAACAGCGTGACGGGTTTCAATTGATTGGCGATGGATGGAATCAACGACCACGAGACGAACGAGAAGACGGAGCTGCCCACAGCTCCAGCAGCCAAAAAGGCAACAAGAACTCGACCGTTACACTCGTCCGTGCCCTTTCGTGCGCAATCTGTGACGTGGCGCACACACTCCACTAAGTACGAAATTGAGAAATATCAACAAACTGTGTGGCTCACTTTGTATCACAAGCTCCGGACCGCCATGACGTCTCTGCTGCTGCGTTCCTCGCGGCTCCTGTTGCCTTCCCAGCGCTCGCTGCGCGCCCCCATGCTGCTCAAGGTTTGGGTCTAATCCGTCACTGCGTTTTTCCGCGTTCAATCGCGCCGGAACTCGCGGAATTAGCCTAACAACCAGTCTCTCACTGTCATTTCTTAATTATTACACTGTTTATTGCATTTTACGCTGCAGACAGGAGCATTCAGCTCTTCTACTGGGAATACTGGAGCTACCTCGGGCCTCACGTCGCTGCAGAAGGCGTCGCTGGGTCTGGCCGCCATGTTTGGCGGGGGATACGCCATCGGCTACTTCTTCGGCCCGTTCCCGTCGCTGGAAGAGCTCACGGGCAAGAAAGTGGTCGGTGGAGCGCCGGCATACAAGGGAGAGGTGAGTTGAAGGGCGACAATGGGCTGGGGAGAGCCTAGAGGAGGTGCTGATGTTTTTTTTTGCTTTTATTCGTAGTTGATCGTGACGGACAAAGTGTTTTTCGACATTGGCATCAATGACGACTACGTGGGCAAGATCGTGATGGGGCTGTACGGAGAAGTGCAGCCCCGCACGGTGGAGAACTTCCGGGCTTTGTGCACGGGCGAGAAGGGCGCGTCTCGCGCGGGCCCGCCGCTGTGGTACAAGGGCTCAGGCTTCCACCGTATCATCCCCGGCTTCATGTACGCTGTTGAGCTTATGATGTTACTATTTTGTTGCTGATGCGTGCGTTTGGTGAGCAGGATCCAGGGTGGAGACTTCACGCAGCACAATGGACGTGGCGGAGAGTCGATCTATGGTCGTCGCTTTGATGACGAGGATCTCTCGGTCCCGCACGGAGGTCCCGGAACGCTGAGCATGGCGAATGCTGGCGCCAACACGAACGGCAGTCAGTTCTTCATCTGCACGGGCGACACGCCGTGGCTCGATGGCAAGCACGTGGTCTTTGGTCGTGTTCTGGAGGGTATGGACGTCGTGGACATCATCTCAAGCTGCGGTCAGCGCTCTGGCAAGCCCAAGGCCAACGTCAAGATCATTAACTGCGGTCTTCTTGACGCGGATACGGGCTCGGAGCAAGGTGGCGCCGCAGAGAAGCCGAAGCGTTTGACGCGTGAGGAGATGCAGGATCGCTTGGAATCGCTGCGCGAAGTGGAGGGGAACTTCCAAGCGAAGGATCAAATCGACCCAACCATGTATGAGCAGCTGATGGCCGAAATCGAGCACGAGAAGCTTCGTATTAAGAAGGAGCTGAAGAAGCCGCAACCGCAAGAATAAATGGCCTAGGGCATGTAGCCTGCGATCACATTTTTGATGAGGGCGGCAAATCGAGTCGAGTGATTGTGCGTTTACAGCGTGAGCATTACCAATGGAAGATTTGGTTCTTTCGAGCAAGCCGGCTCTCGCAGGAGCAGGAAGTGCGATGTGCTGTGTCGGACCATACATAAGCGTACAGTACCGGTAATCCGTGTTCGCCTTGAGCTTAGCAAACTCCACGTCCGTTATTACAGTAACACGTGCACTCTACTAGGTTGATGGAGGAAGCCCACTACAGTACCAAATTCTTGCAGTCTTTCCTGCACGCATCTGTTTGACCACAGCAAAGCTGCCTTAAGATAATTTCTCAGTGTCGTAAGTGACTATCAGACAAGACTGCAGCGGGATGATCTTGCAGTTGCGTTTACGAACTGAACGATGATCGTCGGAAACGCCTGCAGCTCTCAACATTTGATCTTGCCTCTGACTCTCTGGGATAACAATCATCCCCACCGATACACGACACCGACCGAATCAACCAACTAACTTTCGATGAGTTAAGTTCTACCATTTCTCTTTGTGCTTTCGACAGCCACATCCGATTCCCAGCGTCACCGATGGTTTCTTCACTCTTTTCGACACTTGCCGTTGTTTCGGCCCTGTCGAGTGCGGCTTTGCTAGCTCCGACTGCCGAAGCTCACCAGGTAGTGCTGCTGCCGGAACCTCAATGGACGATCGATGACAAGGACACCAAGTACAACCCGCTCGCCTTCCTCGAAAACCAAGGATTCAAGACCCAGGAGGACTTCACTGCCTGGCAAAAGGAGAACGGGTTCAAGTCGCTGCGTGACTTCATGGACAATGCCAACTACACGGTGACTACCGGTGCCGACTTCTCTTGCGGCTTTACCAACCCGAAAGGAACGCCGCAGCCCATTCCGGCAGGCAACAAAATGCGCTCCACGGGTTACACGCACGACGGCCCGTGTGAAGTGTGGCTCGATGACACGATGGTGCTGCAGGGGGACAACTGCCACGAGAAGTTCCCTGGCAAGGACTACACTGTTGACTACTCCTCGTGCAAGGGCTCGTGCACGCTTCACTGGTACTGGATGGGTGTGCGTTTCTTGAAGAATGCCTACTCGTGGCAGGTGTACAAGGCGTGCATCCCGCTGACGTCGGGATCTGCGCAACTAAAGTGATCGGAGCACAAACGATTTTCGTTCCGTTAGATGATGAACTACCTAGCAAGAAGGCAACTTTGATCGCGCTAAGAAGCTAAAACGTTTTTCAATTACTCGCTTTCGTAAAGTTACGTATCACGGCGCGTAGAGAACACACACAAACGTGATGAAAGAACTGATTTTGCTGCATAGGACAACTTGCACTCACACGGTGAAGAAAGTAGAAATGCGTCACCAGCAAAATGCTGTTCTACTGAGATTCTCAAACGAGAAAATATGTTTAGTACAACCAGGAAAGCGGAGCACCTCCGTTCAATCATCAACAAAAGCGAGATAGTTTTTCGAAAGAAAACAAATATCGTGTTGTTTGTTTAGCTCGCGTGGATTGCGAACATTACAATTAGCCAGGGACTGGAAGATGCAAGATGTCTAAATGCGAGAACTTGTAGGTAGGTTTCAACACCCCACGGTCCTGAGGGCAAGATTTTTACTTGACCGAGAAGGCCAACCTTGCAAAATTTCCAGTTTTACCAGCCCCAGCCGAAACCACCACCCCACCCACCAAGGCCACCCCAGCCACCAAGACCTCCCCAGCCCCACGGACCAACACCGAAAAAATGTTCATTGTTCTTATGAGCAGGAGCCGATGCACCATTAGCCACAACCGGAGCTGCTTCAGCAGGAGCCGCCAATGCACGAAGAGAAGGTTGTTGGTCGGCAGCAGCGACACTGGCGACAGCAACAGCGGCGATGGTGGTGAGCGTGGAAAACTTCATATTCTTGTCGAGCCTTGTAAGACCAGGTGTTCGTCGCGGTAAATTGCGCTGTGGTTGTTGAGCTCGGTTGGTGGGTTGGAGAGAGACTTGTACGCTGTAGGAAATTGTAAGATTTCGGAGAATCATGTCCGATTTATTGATGTCAGACGTGCCGATGCAAAATAGTTTTTCGATTGTCAAAGTCTTTGAAAATACTGTGCTACCACAACCAGAAAAATCTGAAGGAGAGTTTTCGACCCCCGCATCAATTTATCCAGGAGACGGATTGAAAATATCAAGAACTCCCGTCACACCACCAACATGAGCTTCAGCCTACAACCACAACGCAATTTACTGCAACGACCAAACCAAGGGCCCGGCCGTACAAGTCTCAACAAAACATGAAGCTTTCAGCTCTCACCACCATCACCGTCGTCGCTGTCGCAATTGCTAGTGTCGCTACTGCCGATCAACAACCTTCTCTTCGTGTATTGGCAGCACCTGCTGAAGCAGCTCCGGTTGTGGCTAATGGTGCTTCGGCTCCTGCTAACAAGAACAAGGAACACTTCTTCGGTGGTGGTCCGTGGGGTTGGGGACGAGGCTGGGGCTGGGGCTGGGGCGGTCTCGGTGGCTGGGGCGGCCTCGGTGGCTGGGGTGGTGGTCTCGGCTGGGGCTGGTAAGACTGTGGAACTTTCGCAACTTCGGCGAAGAGGATTAGTAAAGTTCACGTACTCAAGATCGCGGGACCCAACCCGCCATTTTCACATTTGAAGTTCTCGCATTTGCAACCCACGGTTCATGTTCACTTTGCGAGCTAGACGAGCTAAACGAAATGATCACGGCTATTGTCTTTTAATTGTATTTGTCGTCGTCTTCCACTAAACACAAGATAACTGCCTCTTGCAGCAACAGTCTTGCTTCCTACGTTAAATTGTGCTGCTTTTCTGCCTTCACTAGAATTTTGTGATACAGTATTCGTGATACAGTATAACGGTAGCCACTTGTGTTTCACTTGGGAAAGTGTAATACCGGGATTCCGCATGCTTTGAGAGTCTGGGTATCAGCTACCACAAGTGCGTATCCAGATAGCAACTCGACGATAAAGCACACGAAGCTCAAGAGTCTTGAGTCAAGACACGCTAACACACAGGCAGTTCGTACAGTCCACAGGGAAATCGACCTCCTCGGAATTGGACTGCTTTCACAAGAGATCGTTGTTGGAGAGCGATACAGTTCCGTTAAAGGCCACCAATCTCGAGGCCGATGGGCAAGTGGTCACTTCCGACAACACTGCTGCGGATGTACGAGGACCGCTGCAACGGCACCAACGAAACAACCAACACACGTCAGTAACCCGTCAAAAAGACCTCACACAACATCCTCCACCGAACGTACCACATTGGGCATGAGCGCCTCGGAAACCACAAAGTAGTCGAGCCGCCACCCCTTATTCTGTGCGCGCATGTTGTGCCGGTAGCCAAAGTACGAGTACTCGACCTTGTCCGGGTGCAAATGGCGGAATGTATCAACAAAGCCGCTGTCCAAGATGTTGCCGAAACTCTCTCGCTCTTCGTCCGTGAAGCCCGCACTCTTGCGGTTGCCCTTGGGGTTGTGAATGTCGATCTCTTGATGCGCGACATTCAGGTCCCCGCACCAGACCACGGGCTTGGTCTTCTCCATCTCCTTCATCTCACGCAGCATGGCCTTGTCCCACTGGTTGGTTCGGAAGTCCAGGCGCTCCAACTTACCTCCAGCATTGGGGACGTACGTGTGGACGAGCCAGAACTTGGGGAACTCGAGCGCCAGAAAGCGTCCTTCTTGGTCCTTGCCCTCGTTCTCCGCCTTGGAAACGCCATTCGAGTCGTGGTCACCCACCACAATCTCGTCCTTGACGCTCAGCGGCTTGGTCTTGCTGAAAATGGCCGTGCTGGCGTACCCTTTTTTGACGGCGCAGGACCAGAACTGGTGCTCGTACTGGGGCAAAAAGTCCTCGAGTTTCTGCAGCTCGTCACGGCAGATCTTGGTCTCGCTGAGACACAAAATGTCGGGGTCCTCCTGGGCCACGTACGCGCGCAGGTGGACACTTTCGTCCCGCTTGAGGACCGCGCGGAGCCCATTGACGTTCCACGCGACTATTTTTATTTCAGCGTCCGCCGACCGTTTCGAAACGTCCGCAAACGGCGGACACGCGTCGATTCGCGCTTGAAGTTCGGGGGAGATGGGCGCGGCCGGAATGGGTCGCACACGCTCGGTTTGGGTCTTTTTGCCCTTTTGGGCCGCGAAAAGGGCCCCCCACGCGCTCTTGGCGTCTGTATCTGCGGCCTTGGGCGACGTCTCGGAGACTTGTTTGGCGACGGAGACTGCGACGGTCTTGCGCTTCTTGGCGGGGGAGGGCGACGTCATGACCGCGACGGCCTTGGACGCGGCCGTCTGCAGACGCTTGCTCTGACGAACCATTTTTGGGTCCGTTTCTAACGTGGTTTTGGGTGCGTTTCTAAAATAAGATACTTAGTCAGATTAGTACCTTGTGGACCACAAATTGTTGTAGGTGAATTGTTGTTCATCTGGGAACGAAAACTATCACAATTCTACTGACAGCACGAAAGTGGAAACAGCACAACGCCAAGAAGTTTCAGAAGGCAATTGTCGTGATTAGTTCGCTTTGTTTGGCATTAAAACTGGCCGTTGGCTAAAAAGCAAGAGGTAGATCTCATCACCCCATGATCCTGAGTGCGAGACGTTTACTCGATCTCGACGGCCGACATTGTGAAATTTCTAGTCTTACCAGCCCCAGCCGAGACCCCCACCCCAGCCACCGAGACCACCCCAGCCACCAAGACCTCCCCAGCCCCAGCCTCGTCCCCAACCCCACGGACCACCACCGAAGAAGTGTTCCTTGTTCTTGTTAGCAGGAGCCGATACAGCATTAGCCACAACCGGAGCTGCTTCAGCAGGTGCTGCCAATACACGAAGAGAAGGTTGTTGATCGGCAGTAGCGACACTAGCAATTGCGACAGCGACGACGGTGATGGTGGTGAAAGCAGAAAGCTTCATGTTTTGTTGAGACTTGTACGGCCGGGCCCTTGGTTTGGTCGTTGCAGTAAATTGCGTTGTGGTTGTAGGCTGAAGCTCATGCTGGTGGTGTGACGGGAGTTCTTGATATTTTCAATCCGTTTCCTGGATAAATTGATGCGGGGGTCGAAAACTCTCCTTCAGATTTTTCTGGTTGTGGTAGCACAGTATTTTCAAAGACTTTGACAATCGAAAAACTATTTTGCATCGGCACGTCTGACATCAATAAATCGGACATGATTCTCCGAAATCTTACAATTTCCTACAGCGTACAAGTCTCTCTCCAACCCACCAACCGAGCTCAACAACCACAACGGAATTTACCGCGACGAACACACCAAGCTCCTGGTCTTACAAGTCTCGACAAGATTATGAAGTTTTCTACTCTCACCACCATCGCCGCTGTTGCTGTCGCCAGTGTCGCTGCTGCCGACCAACAACCTTCTCTTCGTGCATTGGCGGCTCCTGCTGAAGCAGCTCCGGTTGTGGCTAATGCTGCATCGGCTCCTGCTCATAAGAACAAGGAACAATTCTTCGGTGGTGGTCCGTGGGGTTGGGGACGAGGCTGGGGCTGGGGAGGTCTCGGTGGGTGGGGTGGCCTTGGTGGGTGGGGTGGTGGTCTTGGCTGGGGCTGGTAAAAGACTGGAAATCTCACAAGGCCATCGGCTGAAGATCTCGCACTCAAGGCGATGTCGCAGTGGCCGACGAGCGAGTTCTTGAATTTCCGTTCTTGAATCCACGGATAGTGCTTATGCTTGCGCTCTAGCTAGAGGAAAGACATAATTGAACGGGACGATCATTTTGTTCTCGATTTTGATTGCTGAAGAAGACAATAGTTGTGTTTTGTTTTTCGTCTACAGATGCAAAATATGAATTCGAGAAAAAATCGTATGCCTCGTTCGATAACCGATTACTTCAAGGAACATCCAAACATAAATATTTACGATGGAGAAGAGCTGTAGGAAGAATCCTCTCTTCGAACGGATTGGCAACGAACTACACAACAACCGAGATTGGGATCTCGTACATTTCGCTGGCGACCAACTCACAAACTTGGTCCTACCAGCTTTTGTGTCGAATGCATCAACGTCGTATCTGCAACAGCTAAAGCTCGTGCTCTAAGCAGACCACGGCCCGTTCTGACGCCCTTGGGGTTCGTGTTCGTGTTGACGCCCTTGTGGCGCGGATTGATTCCCTTGGAATGACGACTTTGGTCCAGAACTAGGAGCTCCGGACGTCAGCGGAATGCACTCTTTGTATACCTGCCATGAGTACTTTTGCTTGAGGAAGCGCACACCAAGCCAGTACCACCGAAGCAGACACGAGCCCTTGCACGATGAGTAGTCGACGGTGTAGTCCTTGCCGGGGAACTTCTGGTGGCAGTTGTCACCCTGTAACACCATCGTATCATCGAGCCACACTTCACACGGACCGTCGTGCGTGTAACCCGTGGATCGCATTTTGTTGCCTGCCGGAATGGGTTGCGGCGTTCCTTTCGGGTTGGTAAAGCCGCAAGAGAAGTCGGCGCCGGAGGTAACGCTGTACTTGGCGTTGTCCATGAAGTCACGCAGGGACTTGTATCCGTTCTCCTTTTGCCAGGCATTGAAATCTGCCTGGGTCTTGAATCCTTGGTTTTCGAGGAAGGCGAGAGGGTTGTGCTGAGTGTCTCTGTCGTTGGTGGTCCATTGAGGTTGAGGCAGCAAAACCACTTGGTGAGCGTTGGCTGTCGGTGCCAGGAAGGCCACACTCGACAGGGTCGAAACAATTGCGAGAGTTGACGCGAGCGAGGAAACCATGGGAAATGATTTTGTTGTTGGTTGCGAGGCAAAATGAAAAGTCAGAGCTTTCGTCTCGGGTGTAGGCAATCAATCGTTGCACATTTGGAGGTGGTCCAGACTACTGCAGTTGACATATCGGTGCGGACGGTAACGCCGCGATTCTCCATAGATCGAGGACGAGGTCGGCCCCACACACATCTCATGCAGTTTGTTTAGTAGTGCAGACGTAACGTTACCAAACATTTTGTGATCCCAACTACCCAAAAGTATTCGGGTAAACGCCATCCGATGATCTGTAGTTGTTGTTTGCAGAGAAAGTTGGTACAGTACTTGGGAGTACTAGCGATAGGCAACTATTGTCTGTGTCGTCATGGGACCTGTAGGTAATCCCTCCAGCGACGCTTTCTTGGCTGGCGTGACAAATCACACGAGTAGCGCTAAATGTTGCGCCAGACCACCAACTTGCAACAACCAGACAACTTCTTTGTTTTGCTGCAGAAAATATTGATCAGAGAGTTTTTGGCCAGCATGTGTTGATGTATTCACGATATTATAAGTTCCTATTTGGCAGACAAAACTTGAATAGCCGAGCGCAAAAACGAGTTTAGTTGACGATGTTCGCTGGAAAATAAATAACTTTGTGGTTGCTTCTATCTCGGCCCAAGCAACTGTCGTGGTTGGCGGTCGTGATACTCGATTTCAATAGCCTTGGTGACGATTCACCAGCTCATCACTCAAACTTGCATTTGTTCTCCAAAGCTACCATCAACAATAAATATGAAAAAGGTGTTGATCACTATCAGTGCACTGTGGTTAGGCTCGGCAACTTGTAAATCAAGCGCTTGCTTGTGGCAGCTTATCAAGCACTTTGGTCGTATACTAAGTATCGTATTTCTTGGATTGCCAGCTAAGAGTTGGGTCGAGTCGCTGCACCAACGGATGATATTGCTCCTCTTCCATGGAATCTACCATTTCAGTGGCCGAGAAAGCCCAGAGAACTCTTGCAGCAATCCGTGACCTTGCTAAGGTCACGAAAACGCCTTGCTAAGGTGTTTTCTCGAGTTCCTAACTTGTCTGCAAACATCGTCATTGTTCTCAAAACAGGAACGCGGGAGCAAGCGTTTTGATCAGTGAAGCACAAAGCCAAGAAAACTCATTAGAAGATGCTTGTCGAGTTTATTCGTTTAGTTGGCAATTTTCGCGAACATTAGAATTGACCGTGGACTGAAATTGCAAGCACTCACAAATGCGTGGGTCGGTGACTCCGCGCCATGGCCTTGAGCATTGAGTGCAAGACGTTTACTCGATCTCGATCGCTGGCCTTGTGGAATTTCTAGTCTTACCAGCCCCAGCCGAGATCACCGCCCCAGCCACCGAGGCCACCCCACCCACCGAGACCTCCCCAGCCCCAGCCTCGTTCCTAACCCCACGGACCTCCACCGAAGAATTGTTCCTTGTTCTTGTTAGCGTTTTTGCGCTCGGCTATTCAAGTTTTGTCTGCCAAATAGGAACTTATAATATCGTGAATACATCAACACATGCTGGCCAAAAACTCTCTGATCAATATTTTCTGCAGCAAAACAAAGAAGTTGTCTGGTTGTTGCAAGTTGGTGGTCTGGCGCAACATTTAGCGCTACTCGTGTGATTTGTCACGCCAGCCAAGAAAGCGTCGCTGGAGGGATTACCTACAGGTCCCATGACGACACAGACAATAGATGCCTATCGCTAGTACTCCCAAGTACTGTACCAACTTTCTCTGCAAACAACAACTACAGATCATTGGATGGCGTTTACCCGAATACTTTTGGGTAGTTGGGATCACAAAATGTTTGGTAACGTTACGTCTGCACTACTAAACAAACTGCATGAGATGTGTGTGGGGCCGACCTCGTCCTCGATCTATGGAGAATCGCGGCGTTACCGTCCGCACCGATATGTCAACTGCAGTAGTCTGGACCACCTCCAAATGTGCAACGATTGATTGCCTACACCCGAGACGAAAGCTCTGACTTTTCATTTTGCCTCGCAACCAACAACAAAATCATTTAATGAAGCTGGTTCGAACAATTTCGTGCGTGAGCTGGTCGATCGTCATCGAAATGTTGAAGATCCCAAGCCAAATTGTTGTGTAGTTCGTTGCTAATCCGTACGGAGAGAGCTTGTCCTTACAGCTCTTCTCCATCGTAAAATACATTTAATGTTCCATGTTATTCATCTTCCCGCTTCGAAGCCACTTAGACGACGTAAAATCTCTCCGAGTGCTGATCCGAAATACTGAAGTCTGACTGCGAGGCTGAACTGGATGCTGACTGCAGCATCGCAACAGAGTCTGAAGTAATTCTCTCTTCAGGAATCGGCGCTACCTCCCCAGAGAACTCGAAGCTACTACTCGGTGAACCGATAGTGACGCGATTACTGCAACTTCCTGGGGTTGTTCGTCCGCCGCCTCCTTAGCCAGTAAACCGCCCGGCTCCGCGGCTGCGTCGCTCTCTGCGTTCTTGTCGGTCGCCTCGCTGCTCTCCGGCGCCGCCACGGTTGCTGTCGCTGCCAACCGTCTCTTCTTGGCGTCCGGCAGTGTTCTCGTCCCGCTCGCCATCTGCCGTCTCCACCGACACGCTAGTCGTCGTGCCCTGTGACGGCATTCGTGCCGCTTCCCCCTTTCTCCTGCTCTTCCCCTTGGTCCTTGCACCGCGTGCAGTCGCACTAGCGCTCTTCCCCTGGGTCTGAGCATCTCCTCCGCCTGCTGGCGTCCGGCAAGCTGCTGCATCTTCTCCTGTTCGTGCAACACCAGCTTCTTCACCCGTGGGGCATGTGCTGTCGCCCGACAGTAGAGCCTCCGCCTCTACTGCCGCCTCAGGTTTCCCTGGACCGCTGTGGTGCTGGGCACTGCTGCTGCTGCCGTACCACTTCCGCCTGCGCCCCCTGAACCTGCCGCGCGGTTACTAAATGGCGGCATGGAGTCGGGAGCCTCTGCCTCACGCCGACGACACTCCTTCCACCAGTGGCCGTACTTATCGCAAAACTTGCACTTGCTCTCCGCCTTGCGTTGCTCGATGGGCTTGTATCCGCCAGGCCCATATCGCTCGAGACCGCCGCCGCGTCCTCCGCCGGAGCCGCGTCCTTGGCCATAGCCTCTACCACCACCTTCGTTTCTCGGCTGCAACCCCGTGCCGGGTTGCTGGTCCTGCCGCTGCCGGTACTGGTCGCAGTCGGCCTCCTGGTTGCTCTCTGCCTTGACCTCCAAGGCTCGGGCGGCTGACTTGGATCTTCCGGACGGTTTCTGTCACAGTGCATCATCCCGCCCTAGTCCGGAGCCAAGTACCAGAGCTTGAAGTGCTGCCAACGAAACCAGATCTTTCCTGGCGGTCTGGTCCAGCTCAATGACCGTCTTTCCCTCGACGTCGTACTTGGGCCGCTCCTCTCTGCCAAAGGCCAGTCCGAGTTTTCTCCAGTCCAGGGGCTCGGACATCTCCGCTGCGTTCCTCTTCCTGGTGGGCGGCTCGTCCATCTCGCCGTCGGGGTCGCAGTAGCGCCGCTGGGCCACATTCCAATCCGTCACTTTGTGCCCCATTCCGAACGGGCCGCACTGATCTTCGGCGAACTGCAGCGCCTCGTCCAGCGTAGCAGGTTTGTGTGCGCGTACTTGTTCCGCTGTGGCTTCTCGATTGACACCGTTGATGAATGCTTCTATCAAGGACTCTGCCGGCACACGTTTCCCGAAGGCGATCTTGTTCAGCGACCGCACGTAGTCCGCCAGCTTCTCCGCCGGTTGCTGGACCCTCTTGGCTAATTTCTGCTGCACGGTGAACAGGTTGTCTCTGTTCCCGTACTTCTTCTTCATCTTGTCGACCAAGAACCCCAAGGTCCTGTCATCCGTGGTCATGCTCTCGCCGAGCGTGAACAGCCAGTCGCTGGCGGCGTCCTTCAAGTGTGCCGTCACGCCGTAGTACAGCTCCTCTGGCGTCCAATGATCACCTCCAAGACCTCACTGCCGCTCTACTTCTCGCGGGATCGTCGCTAGCCATGCCTCCACCGACTCATCGGTCTTCCCGTGAAAGTCGTCGATGTGGAGCTTCTTCAGCTTGTTGCGTCGCTGGTTGTCGTTGTTCGTGGCTGGCGCTTGAATCACTATCGGTGCAGGTGTTGCTGCCCGTACTGGCTGCTGGACGATGAACCGTTTTGCCGTGGCTCTTCGTTGGGCTGGGGTCAGCGCCTCCCACCAGTCCATCGACTCCAAGTCCTCTTCTTCTTCCTGGTTCGTGTCCGTCTCGGCTGCTGATCGTCGGGGCTCTGGTGCTGCTGGTGGTGCCTCATTGTTGCCATGGCCGCCATTGCCACCTCGACCACTGCCGCCACCTCGACCTCTTCCACGGCCACCATGTCCGGACCTCCCGCGTTGATTGTTGCTCTCGTGGTTCTCTTCATCTTCGCTCTCATCGTCTTCGGAGTCGTGGGAGTCCTGCGCGAAGGTGAGTTGGCTGCTTACCGCCACCGTCTCGTCACCTGGACTACCATCCTCCGTGTTCAAGCGGAGCTGTGTTCTTCTCCGTCGTTGCGTTGGCTTTCTTCGTCGGGTCGGCGTACGCGGTGTAGGCACCCGACTTCGACTCGTAGGGGTAGCTGATCGTCTCGCTGATCTTGTCTCTACCGTCATGGCTACTGGTGCTTGCTCAATACACCTCCTGTCGCTCTCGTCTCTCTGTTCTCTTTCTCTGCTTCTGGGTGGCTCGGGTTCGTGCCACTGGACCAAGCTTCAAATAGAAGGCCCCTGTATGACCACCAAGTAATAATCTCCTCCTGTCCTCGCTGTACTTTCGGTTTGTTGCTCTTGCTGCAGTTAACACAAAACTGTCTGGTGCCGCGACTGCACGTCACACTCCAGTCCTGTTCCTAGCAAGGGAACGGTGTCCAGTGGCAATAGCTTTCTTCCGCCTACTACACGCACGCTACTACCGAATATACACGCGGTTGGAGCTGCTTTCCCTGTGTGCTGCGGGTCGTTCGTTCTCACGCGGATCTGCGTCCTGGATCCTGGAGTGGGGTGTCGTGGGCTGGTTACCGGGGTCCCGCGTTGTACCCTCTGTTGGTCACTCGAGCCACTCCGTCGCCAGGCTATCTACCGCTAGGATCCTGCGGGGCTGATTACCCGCACTCACACCACGCTGAACTTAGGCACCGTCTGGCTGCTGCTACTGCTCCCGCTTTTGAAGGGATGTTCGTATTCTCTGTTAGCTCGCTGCTCGTACAGACCGTACGGCTTGCTCTGGCTGCTGCGTGTCGAGCTGGCCTTGCTCTCTACGCGGCACTTTCGATTCTGCTGGTCCTAAACATGCATCGGGCGCTATCCGCCTCTTGGTCTTCCTCGCCGAAGCAGCAACTTCAACGAGATCTTGTTAGAAGATCGCCGGCCAGCACCCTCTGTGGCTGACCGGGTCCTCCGCCTGGTTGCTGGCTTGGGATGTACGCATCCTCGCGTCCATTCGCGTGTTTGGTCGGTTTGTCTTGTGTCTTCACTTGCTCTCGTCTCCGTTGTCGGGGTTTTGGGGTTCGTGGCCGGCTGGCTGCGGGGCAAGGGGGCAAGATAATCAACATTCTTACTAGACCACGGCATTATCAAGATATTTTTCCGACTCCTAGTTTGCATCTGAGACGAGCAATTTCACTGTACTACTGAAAGTCCTTGCGAAGTCTTCACGGCAATATGCTGGCAAGGTTGATGCGGCATGCGGAATTTTCCGGTGAACGCTTTTCCAAGTGAAACACTGTGCTGAGGCGAAGCTACTATTGTACAGTACTGTATCACGAATACTGTATCACAAAATTCTAGTGAAGGCAGAAAAGCAGCACAATTTAACGTAGGAAGCAAGACTGTTGCTGCAAGAGGCAGTTATCTTGTGTTTAGTGGAAGACGACGACAAATACAATCAAAAGACAATAGCCGTGATCATTTCGTTTAGCTCGTCTAGCTCGCAAAGTGAACATGAACCGTGGGTTGCAAATGCAAGAACTTCAAATGTGAAAACGCCGGGTTGGGTCCCGCGATCTTGAGTACGTGAACTTTACTAATCCTCTTCGCCGAAGTTGCGAAAGTTCCATAGTCTTACCAGCCCCAGCCGAGACCCCCACCCCAGCCACCGAGACCACCCCAGCCACCAAGACCTCCCCAGCCCCAACCTCGTCCCCAACCCCACGGACCACCACCGAAGAAGTGTTCCTTGTTCTTGTTAGCAGGAGCCGAAGCACCATTAGCCACAACCGGAGCTGCTTCAGCAGGTGCTGCCAATACACGAAGAGAAGGTTGTTGATCGGCAGTAGCGACACTAGCAATTGCGACAGCGACAACGGTGATGAGCGTGGTGCCGATAGTGTGGGCCGTACGGCTGTTTCGACCGCACTTGTACGGTCGGAAGTTCACGATCGTCACCGACCACGCAGCTTTGAAGTGGCTGATGCCGACGAAGGAGCCGGTAGGACGCTTGTACCGGTGGGCTTTAACGCTACAGGAATATGATTTCGACATTGTGTATCGGCCGGGCCGAGAGAATCACGTGGCAGACGCGCTGTCGCGCGGCCCCGTGGCCGACGATGCCGATGCCGGTGGCAGTGGTGATGACGACGCGGCTGGATTAGCTATTGGGCGCGCGCCAACAGCACGAGCAGCAGAGGGCGTGGACTAAGTGCCACGTCCACAGGAGACGCGTGTGACCCTGCGCGAGTTGCTAGGGAACGCAGTGGAGGACAAGCAGGCTGTTGAAGTGACGGAAGAAGGCATCAGCCGACTGGCTGAGAAACTACGGCGTGTGGCAGCTGTACGTCGAGTAGACACATCAGACATAGGGGTTGTCCAGTTCACGGACACTGACATCATGCGCGAGCAGGAGCGCTCAACCATGGTGAAAAAGTTGAAGGAGCTTGGCGTTTATCGCGGACGGCGCGTGCGACTAGATGACGATGGCCTGGTACGGGTGGAAATAGCCCCTTGCCAGTGGCGCATCTTGCTGCCGTCCATCTACTGGGCTTTGGCCTTTAAAGAGGCTCATGACAGTATATGGGCAGGACACCTCCGAGGACCACAGACAAATGAACGGTTGCGTCGGCTCTACTGGTGGCCACACATGAGCACCACGGTGCGCCAGTGGGTGTCGGGCTGCCAAGACTGCGGCTCGCGGAAGGCGCGGCCAAAGGCGGTGGTGCCCCCATTGCGGAGTGTTCGCACTGGAGACGTGTGTGATCGGTGGGCCATTGACGTGGCCGGACCTTTGCCCGTCACGGCCAACGGCAACCGCTACGTGATTGCGGCCGTAGAGTACACTTCGCGGTACGCTGTGGCAGCAGCGGTGCCGGAGCACACGGCGAAGGCGATCGCTAGATTCCTAATGGGCCGAGTGGTCATGGTCTACGGGCCGATGAGAGAGGTGATGATGGACGGGGCGTCGGAGTTCACGAGCCAAGCAACGGCGGAATTGCTGGAATTGTTGCAGACAAACCAAGCCACTCCGGTTCCGTAACGACCGAATCTGTTAGGACTTGTGGAGCGATTCCACCGAACGTGGAAAGACATGGTGTCCTTGTATGTAGACGAGGGGCAAGACGACTGGGATGACTTTTTGCCGAGCGCGTTGTACGCATACAACTCAGCAAAGCACAACACACATGGCTACCAGCCGAACGAACTGATGATGGGCAGGAAGCTCAAGAGCCCGACAGAGTTGCTGCGCAGAGACCGTTTGGTCCACCCCCACAACACACTCAACGAATACCACGCAGTCTGATTGATGATTTGGAGAAAGCGCGCGAGTTGGCCGCGTTGGCCCTGGAAAAGGAGCAGGCGAGGCAGGCGATTTACTACAATCAACGCAAAGTGAGAGCAGGCAGGAAATTCCGACGAGGGCAGTTGGTGTGGGTCTACCGACCCGCTAAGGGCCCAGGAATTACAAAGTTCGGACACCGCTGGCGTGGACCTGCCAAGATTTTGGAGGCGGCGGGATACGACAACTACTTGCTGCGCATGCTCGAGTCAGACGAAGAGCTCGTTGTGCATTGCTCGTTTTTACTATCGTTCTACTACCCGACGCACTTGCTGGAGCAGGTCGCAGAGGATATTTCGGGCGAGATGCGCGCAGAGGCGATCGCAGCCGCCGACATCGATCCCGAGGAGGAAGAAGGAGAAACGCCGGAAATAGCGGTGCAGCGGCGTGACACGAATAGCGCAGCGGGGAGCAGTACAGAAATGCCGGGCGCAGGTACCCCGAGAGCGCCGACGACGGCAGCGGACACAACGCGATCAGCGCCAGAAGCAGCACCAGCAGCACAACAGCGGCCGATAGCCCCTGGAGCACCTGGGAAGCGGCGAGCAGCGCAACAAGAACCAGAGGATGCAGATGACACCAACGATGAGCAGCCGGACGAGCGACAGGAACGACGCAAGAGGGTGCGGTTTGTTGACCCCGTCGGAGATGGTGTCGCCAACCGGACACGAGCGCGAGCGCGAGAAGCTCCGTACCCCACCGAACAGCAGCCAGCCAGAGGAAGCAATGGGCAACGGCCCCCAGACACGAGCAGGAAACGCCAACCCCGTGGTGGACGCGGGCAGCAGCAAGCTGGCCGAGATGAGCAGCGGCATGTCAGTGTGCCCCCACAGCAAGAGGGAGTGCAGCCCGGCGGCGAAGTGCCAACGCGAACCGGAGTTGAGGAGCAGCGACCAGCAGGGGACAGCGAACCAGTGCGAGGTGGCCGTGGCACAGAACCACGAGACGGTGATGAGATCGGCAGCGGTAGCCCCGTTCATGAGCGTGAGCCACGAGAAGTACGAGCAAGTGATGAGGCTGTTGCACGACGCGACGCAGCCGTACGCCGACACGAAGATAACACGGTGCCGTCCGCAGGCACCCACAGCAGCGTGAATGACAGTACCGGAGAAGCAGCAGCAGGAGGCGCCGAACGCGCAGAAGACACGCAGAGCACAGCAGACGACGGAGAGCTTGTTCGAGAGCCGGACGGGCGTGAACGTCCGCAAGACGAGCGAGACGAAGTGCGCATCTACACTTTTGCTGGACGAGGGCGACGAGGCACGGACAGCTTGGCCTCGCCGACGTCGCACCTCAACCGGCTACTCCCTGGCGAAGTCGTCACCGAGCGGCGGCGGCGACGGTATAGGACCCGTACTGGCAGGTATGTTCTGGAGTTCGAGGTTGAACGTCTGGGTGGTGGACTTGACGGGAGACGAACCCCAAGCCGCATCTGGATCTGCCAAAGCGACTATGAGCGGCTCTGGAAAGAGAGACGTATACGAACGGGCAAAGACGAACCGGAAGAAGACGAAGGCGGCGACGCACGGGCCGGAGACGCAGGAGTTCCACAGCGACCTGTCGTCTTCGTTCGAGGGCAGCGCTTCGGATTCAACAGTGAAGCGAACCGTGCAGCGGATGCGTGGAAGCGACAGCGGCAAGGACGACTGAGCGGATAAGAGCGGTGAGGACAGCAGCGAGGACAGCGGCAGGACGGACATGCGGGTTATGGCCCAGGCGGCACGGGTCGAGGATGACCCGTGGGCAGGGGAAGAGAGTAAGAATGTTGATTATCTTGCCCCCTTGCCCCACAGCCAACCGGCCACGAACCCCAAAACCCCGACAACGGAGACGAGAGCAAGTGAAGACACAAGACAAACCGACCAAACACGCGAATGGACGCGAGGATGCGTACATCCCAAGCCAGCAACCAGGCGGAGGACCCGGTCAGCCACAGAGGGTGCTGGCCGGCGATCTTCTAACAAGATCTCGTTGAAGTTGCTGCTTCGGCGAGGAAGACCAAGAGGCGGATAGCGCCCGATGCATGTTTAGGACCAGCAGAATCGAAAGTGCCGCGTAGAGAGCAAGGCCAGCTCGACACGCAGCAGCCAGAGCAAGCCGTACGGTCTGTACGAGCAGCGAGCTAACAGAGAATACGAACATCCCTTCAAAAGCGGGAGCAGTAGCAGCAGCCAGACGGTGCCTAAGTTCAGCGTGGTGTGAGTGCGGGTAATCAGCCCCGCAGGATCCTAGCGGTAGATAGCCTGGCGACGGAGTGGCTCGAGTGACCAACAGAGGGTACAACGCGGGACCCCGGTAACCAGCCCACGACACCCCACTCCAGGATCCAGGACGCAGATCCGCGTGAGAACGAACGACCCGCAGCACACAGGGAAAGCAGCTCCAACCGCGTGTATATTCGGTAGTAGCGTGCGTGTAGTAGGCGGAAGAAAGCTATTGCCACTGGGCACCGTTCCCTTGCTAGAACAGGACTGGAGTGTGACGTGCAGTCGCGGCACCAGACAGTTTTGTGCTAACTGCAGCAAGAGCAACAAACCGAAAGTACAGCGAGGACAGGAGGAGATTATTACTGTCTGTTCACAAGCGTGCTCACAAAATCGCTTGTCGTTGCAATCAGACGCACCTTTTGTGTTTTGCTGTCCCGATCCCTTCAGAAGACGTACGTTGAACTACTACTTCTACTGAAGTACAACAAGAAACTTGCTTCTTTTCACCCTTAGTTGTTTTTGGTTCTTCGCGATCATCACGCTGTTCGGCCAGCTTTGGATTTTAAAATTACATTCAGGTCATGGCCGCATTATTGCGGGTCATCCTGCTGGAGATATCCACGACAGGTGCTTAGGTCGACATGCCACGAAATAACGCCACGACTCGTGGCACACGAGGCTCTCACGCTATTTCTTGTACATGCAGACGAAGAAATGGTCTTGTTGAGATGCGTCGTTGAAAGTTGACGGTCTTGCCCGATGTCCAGCGCTACTTTTGTGATTTGTCACGCCAACCACGAGAGATGTTTGCAGCTAACTCATTCCAATACAGTTTGGCCAGCTAATACTTTACCTACGTGTGTACTGGTACTTCGTTGTATCATCCTTACGGTTGAGTCGTGCAAAAGCTTTGCCTCAGTTCATCTTTCCCTTTGGGCCATACAAACTCAGTGCTAGAAAATGTTTAGTAACGCTACTAAAGCACTACTAAACAAACTATGTACGCGAGAGCTTGTTGTTCGTGTCGGTAGCGGGTTTGTCCAATTTACAAAATGGATAATCGTAATCCGCAACTCATCCATGCTGAACGATCGCGTACACCCGAAATCATATCAACACAAAAGCGATTTTGTTTCTTTACGAAATGCTAGTATCATGGTGGTATGCACTAGGAGTGGAATGATACTACGTTTATCCTAAAAGACATGAAAACACCGTAAATAAATCCAAGACAAATGTGTTTGTTTGTTTAGTTCGCGAACATTACGATTGGCCGAAGCCAGGGAAGAGCTAGAACTCGTGGGTAAATCTCATTACCCATGATCATGGATCGTGAGTGCGAGATTTCACTTGTTCTTGATCGCAGACCTGCAAAATGTCCAGTCTCACCAGCCCCAGCCGAGACCCCCACCCCAGCCACCGAGACCACCCCAGCCACCAACACCTCCCCAGCCCCAGCCTCGTCCCCAACCCCACGGACCACCACCGAAGAAGTGTTCCTTGTTCTTGTTAGCAGGAGCCGATACAGCATTAGCCACAACCGGAGCTGCTTCAGCAGGTGCTGCCAATACACGAAGAGAAGGTTGTTGATCGGCAGTAGCGACACTAGCAATTGCGACAGCGACGACGGTGATGGTGGTGAGAGCAGAAAGCTTCATGTTTTGTTGAGACTTGTACGGCCGGGCCCTTGGTTTGGTCGTTGCAGTAAATTGCGTTGTGGTTGTAGGCTGAAGCTCATGTTGGTGGTGTGACGGGAGTTCTTGATATTTTCAATCCGTCTCCTGGATAAATTGATGTCGGGGGTCGATGCAAACTCTCCTTCAGATTTTTTTCTGGTTGTGGTAGCACAGTATTTTCAAAGACTGTGCTACCACAACCAGAAAAATCTGAAGGAGAGTTTTCGGCACGTCTGACATCAATAAATCCAGGACATGATTCTCCGAAATCTTACAATTTCCTACAGCGTACAAGTCTCTCTCCAACCCACCAACATGAGCTTCAGCCTACAACCACAACGCAATTTACTGCAACGACCAAACCAAGGGCCCGGCCGTACAAGTCTCAACAAACATGAAGCTTTCTGCTCTCACCACCATCACCGTCGTCGCTGTCGCAATTGCTAGTGTCGCTACTGCCGATCAACAACCTTCTCTTCGTGTATTGGCAGCACCTGCTGAAGCAGCTCCGGTTGTGGCTAATGCTGTATCGGCTCCTGCTAACAAGAACAAGGAACACTTCTTCGGTGGTGGTCCGTGGGGTTGGGGACGAGGCTGGGGCTGGGGAGGTCTTGGTGGCTGGGGTGGTCTCGGTGGCTGGGGTGGGGGTCTCGGCTGGGGCTGGTAAGACTGTGGAACTTTCGCAACTTCGGCGAAGAGGATTAGTAAAGTTCACGCACTCAAGATCGCGGGACCCAACCCGCGTTTGAATTTTTGCATTTGCAATCCACGGTTGATGTTCATTTTCGCGAGCTAGACGAGCTAAACGAAATGAACGCGGCTATTGTCTTTTGATTGTATTTGTCGTCGTCTTTAGACGATAACTGCGTCTTGCAGCAACAGTCTTGCTTCCTGCGTTGAAATGAGTTATGTCGTGCTGCTTTTCTGCCTTCACTAGAATTTTGTGATGCAGTATTTGTGATACAGTATAATGGTAGCCACATGTGTTCCACTTGAGAAAGTGTAATACCCGGATTCCGCATGCTTTGAGAGTCTGGGTGATCAGCTCCCACAAGTGAGCATCCAGATAGTAATTCAAAGATAAAGCACACGAAGCTCAAGAGTCAAGACACGCTAACACCGTACAATCCACAGGGAAACCAACCTCCTCGGAATTGGATTGCGTTGGGAGGTCACT
This sequence comes from Phytophthora sansomeana, assembly GCA_032158285.1. Classification (NCBI taxonomy): domain Eukaryota; phylum Oomycota; class Peronosporomycetes; order Peronosporales; family Peronosporaceae; genus Phytophthora; species Phytophthora sansomeana. The sequence continues at coordinate 1,213,694 of JAPDHH010000200.1, forward strand.
AGCTCCGGTGCCGGCCGTATTGGTCCTCCAGAATCTGTCGCTTTGAGAGTCTGGGGGATCAGCTCCCACAAGTGCGTATCCAGATAGCAACTCGACGATTAAGCACACGAAGCTCAAGAGTCTTGAGTCAAGACACGCTAACACACAGACAATTCGTACAGTCCACAGGGAAATCGACCTCCTCGGAATTGGACTGCTTTCACAAGAGATCGTTGTTGGAGAGCGATACAGTTCCGTTAAAGGCCACCAATCTCGAGGCCGATGGGCAAGTGGTCACTTCCGACAACACTGCTGCGGATGTACGAGGACCGCTGCAACGGCACCAACGAAAAACCAACCAACGTCAGTAACCCGTCAAAAAGACCTCACACAACATCCTCCACCGAACGTACCACATTGGGCATGAGCGCCTTGGAAACCACAAAGTAGTCGAGCCGCCACCCCTTATTCTGTGCGCGCATGTTGTGCCGGTAGCCAAAGTACGAGTACTCGACCTTGTCCGGGTGCAAATGGCGGAATGTATCAACAAAGCCGCTGTCCAAGATGTTGCCGAAACTCTCTCGCTCTTCGTCCGTGAAGCCCGCACTCTTGCGGTTGCCCTTGGGGTTGTGAATGTCGATCTCTTGATGCGCGACATTCAGGTCCCCGCACCAGACCACGGGCTTGGTCTTCTCCATCTCCTTCATCTCACGCAGCATGGCCTTGTCCCACTGGTTGGTTCGGAAGTCCAGGCGCTCCAACTTACCTCCAGCATTGGGGACGTACGTGTGGACGAGCCAGAACTTGGGGAACTCGAGCGCCAGAAAGCGTCCTTCTTGGTCCTTGCCCTCGTTCTCCGCCTTGGAAACGCCTTTCGAGTCGTGGTCACCCACCACAATCTCGTCCTTGACGCTCAGCGGCTTGGTCTTGCTGAAAATGGCCGTGCTGGCGTACCCTTTTTTGACGGCGCAGGACCAGAACTGGTGCTCGTACTGGGGCAAAAAGTCCTCGAGTTTCTGCAGCTCGTCACGGCAGATCTTGGTCTCGCTGAGACACAAAATGTCGGGGTCCTCCTGGGCCACGTACGCGCGCAGGTGGACACTTTCGTCCCGCTTGAGGACCGCGCGGAGCCCATTGACGTTCCACGCGACTATTTTTATTTCAGCGTCCGCCGACCGTTTCGAAAAGTCCGCAAACGGCGGACACGCGTCGATTCGCGCTTGAAGTTCGGGGGAGATGGGCGCGGCCGGAATGGGTCGCACATGCTCGGTTTGGGTCTTTTTGCCCTTTTGGGCCGCGAAAAGGGCCCCCCACGCGCTCTTGGCGTCTGTATCTGCGGCCTTGGGCGACGTCTCGGAGACTTGTTTGGCGACGGAGACTGCGACGGTCTTGCGCTTCTTGGCGGGGGAGGGCGACGTCATGACCGCGACGGCCTTGGACGCGGCCGTCTGCAGTCGCTTGCTCTGACGAACCATTTTTGGGTCCGTTTCTAACGTGGTTTTGGGTGCGTTTCTAAAATAAGATACTTAGTCAGATTAGTACCTTGTGGACCACAAATTGTTGTAGGTGAATTGTTGTTCATCTGGGAACGAAAACTATCACAATTCTACTGACAGCACGAAAGTGGAAACAGCACAACGCCAAGAAGTTTCAGAAGGCAATTGTCGTGATTAGTTCGCTTTGTTTGGCATTAAAACTGGCCGTTGGCTAAAAAGCAAGAGGTAGATCTCATCACCCCATGATCCTGAGTGCGAGACGTTTACTCGATCTCGACGGCCGACATTGTGAAATTTCTAGTCTTACCAGCCCCAGCCGAGACCCCCACCCCAGCCACCGAGACCACCCCAGCCACCGAGACCTCCCCAGCCCCAGCCTCGTCCCCAACCCCACGGACCACCACCGAAGAAGTGTTCCTTGTTCTTGTTAGCAGGAGCGGATGCACCATTAGCCACTGCCGGAGCTGCTTCAGCAGGAGCCGCCAATGCACGAAGCGAAGGTTGTTGATCGGCGGCAGCGACACTAGCAACAGCGACGACGGCGATAGAAATGAGAGCAGAGGACTTCATATTCTTGTCGAGACTTGTAAGACCAGGAGCTTGGTGTGTTCGTCGCGGTAAATTGCGCTGTGGTTGTTGAGCTCGGTTGGTGGGTTGGAGAGAGACTTGTACGCTGTAGGAAATTGTAACATTTCGGAGAATCATGTCCGATTTATTGATGTCAGACGTGCCGATGCAAAATAGTTTTTCGATTGTCAAAGTCTTTGAAAATACTGTGCTACCACAACCAGAAAAATCTGAAGGAGAGTTTTCGACCCCCGCATCAATTTATCCAGGAGACGGATTGAAAATATCAAGAACTCCCGTCACACCACCAACATGAGCTTCAGCCTACAACCACAACGCAATTTACTGCAACGACCAAACCAAGGGCCCGGCCGTACAAGTCTCAACAAACATGAAGCTTTCTGCTCTCACCACCATCACCGTCGTCGCTGTCGCAATTGCTAGTGTCGCTACTGCCGATCAACAACCTTCTCTTCGTGTATTGGCAGCACCTGCTGAAGCAGCTCCGGTTGTGGCTAATGCTGTATCGGCTCCTGCTAACAAGAACAAGGAACACTTCTTCGGTGGTGGTCCGTGGGGTTGGGGACGAGGCTGGGGCTGGGGAGGTCTTGGTGGCTGGGGTGGTCTCGGTGGCTGGGGTGGGGGTCTCGGCTGGGGCTGGTAAGACTGTGGAACTTTCGCAACTTCGGCGAAGAGGATTAGTAAAGTTCACGCACTCAAGATCGCGGGACCCAACCCGCGTTTGAATTTTTGCATTTGCAATCCACGGTTGATGTTCATTTTCGCGAGCTAGACGAGCTAAACGAAATGAACGCGGCTATTGTCTTTTGATTGTATTTGTCGTCGTCTTTAGACGATAACTGCGTCTTGCAGCAACAGTCTTGCTTCCTGCGTTGAAATGAGTTATGTCGTGCTGCTTTTCTGCCTTCACTAGAATTTTGTGATGCAGTATTTGTGATACAGTATAATGGTAGCCACATGTGTTCCACTTGAGAAAGTGTAATACCCGGATTCCGCATGCTTTGAGAGTCTGGGTGATCAGCTCCCACAAGTGAGCATCCAGATAGTAATTCAAAGATAAAGCACACGAAGCTCAAGAGTCAAGACACGCTAACACCGTACAATCCACAGGGAAACCAACCTCCTCGGAATTGGATTGCGTTGGGAGGTCACTAGCTCCGGTGCCGGCCGTATTGGTCCTCCAGAATCTGTCGCTTTGAGAGTCTGGGGGATCAGCTCCCACAAGTGCGTATCCAGATAGCAACTCGACGATTAAGCACACGAAGCTCAAGAGTCTTGAGTCAAGACACGCTAACACACAGACAATTCGTACAGTCCACAGGGAAATCGACCTCCTCGGAATTGGACTGCTTTCACAAGAGATCGTTGTTGGAGAGCGATACAGTTCCGTTAAAGGCCACCAATCTCGAGGCCGATGGGCAAGTGGTCACTTCCGACAACACTGCTGCGGATGTACGAGGACCGCTGCAACGGCACCAACGAAAAACCAACCAACGTCAGTAACCCGTCAAAAAGACCTCACACAACATCCTCCACCGAACGTACCACATTGGGCATGAGCGCCTTGGAAACCACAAAGTAGTCGAGCCGCCACCCCTTATTCTGTGCGCGCATGTTGTGCCGGTAGCCAAAGTACGAGTACTCGACCTTGTCCGGGTGCAAATGGCGGAATGTATCAACAAAGCCGCTGTCCAAGATGTTGCCGAAACTCTCTCGCTCTTCGTCCGTGAAGCCCGCACTCTTGCGGTTGCCCTTGGGGTTGTGAATGTCGATCTCTTGATGCGCGACATTCAGGTCCCCGCACCAGACCACGGGCTTGGTCTTCTCCATCTCCTTCATCTCACGCAGCATGGCCTTGTCCCACTGGTTGGTTCGGAAGTCCAGGCGCTCCAACTTACCTCCAGCATTGGGGACGTACGTGTGGACGAGCCAGAACTTGGGGAACTCGAGCGCCAGAAAGCGTCCTTCTTGGTCCTTGCCCTCGTTCTCCGCCTTGGAAACGCCTTTCGAGTCGTGGTCACCCCACCACAATCTCGTCCTTGACGCTCAGCGGCTTGGTCTTGCTGAAAATGGCCGTGCTGGCGTACCCTTTTTTGACGGCGCAGGACCAGAACTGGTGCTCGTACTGGGGCAAAAAGTCCTCGAGTTTCTGCAGCTCGTCACGGCAGATCTTGGTCTCGCTGAGACACAAAATGTCGGGGTCCTCCTGGGCCACGTACGCGCGCAGGTGGACACTTTCGTCCCGCTTGAGGACCGCGCGGAGCCCATTGACGTTCCACGCGACTATTTTTATTTCAGCGTCCGCCGACCGTTTCGAAACGTCCGCAAACGGCGGACACGCGTCGATTCGCGCTTGAAGTTCGGGGGAGATGGGCGCGGCCGGAATGGGTCGCACATGCTCGGTTTGGGTCTTTTTGCCCTTTTGGGCCGCGAAAAGGGCCCCCCACGCGCTCTTGGCGTCTGTATCTGCGGCCTTGGGCGACGTCTCGGAGACTTGTTTGGCGACGGAGACTGCGACGGTCTTGCGCTTCTTGGCGGGGGAGGGCGACGTCATGACCGCGACGGCCTTGGACGCGGCCGTCTGCAGTCGCTTGCTCTGACGAACCATTTTTGGGTCCGTTTCTAACGTGGTTTTGGGTGCGTTTCTAAAATAAGATACTTAGTCAGATTAGTACCTTGTGGACCACAAATTGTTGTAGGTGAATTGTTGTTCATCTGGGAACGAAAACTATCACAATTCTACTGACAGCACGAAAGTGGAAACAGCACAACGCCAAGAAGTTTCAGAAGGCAATTGTCGTGATTAGTTCGCTTTGTTTGGCATTAAAACTGGCCGTTGGCTAAAAAGCAAGAGGTAGATCTCATCACCCCATGATCCTGAGTGCGAGACGTTTACTCGATCTCGACGGCCGACATTGTGAAATTTCTAGTCTTACCAGCCCCAGCCGAGACCACCACCCCAGCCACCGAGACCACCCCAGTCACCGAGACCACCCCAGCCACCAAGACCTCCCCAGCCCCAGCCTCGTCCCCAACCCCACGGACCACCACCGAAGAAGTGTTCCTTGTTCTTGTTAGCAGGAGCCGAAGCACCATTAGCCACAACCGGAGCTGCTTCAGCAGGAGCCGCTAATACACGAAGAGAAGGTTGTTGATCGGCGGCAGCGACACTAGCAATTGCGACAGCGACGACGGCGATAGAAATGAGCAGAGGAAAACTTCATATTCTTGTCGAGCCTTGTAGGAGCTTGGTGTGTTCGTCGCGGTAAATTGCGCTGTGGTTGTTGAGCTCGGTTGGTGGGTTGGAGAGAGACTTGTACGCTGTAGGAAATTGTAAGATTTCGGAGAATCATGTCCGATTTATTGATGTCAGACGTGCCGATGCAAAATAGTTTTTCGATTGTCAAAGTCTTTGAAAATACTGTGCTACCACAACCAGAAAAATCTGAAGGAGAGTTTTCGACCCCCGCATCAATTTATCCAGGAGACGGATTGAAAATATCAAGAACTCCCGTCACACCACCAACATGAGCTTCAGCCTACAACCACAACGCAATTTACTGCAACGACCAAACCAAGGGCCCGGCCGTACAAGTCTCAACAAAACATGAAGCTTTCTGCTCTCACCACCATCACCGTCGTCGCTGTCGCAATTGCTAGTGTCGCTACTGCCGATCAACAACCTTCTCTTCGTGTATTGGCAGCACCTGCTGAAGCAGCTCCGGTTGTGGCTAATGCTGTATCGGCTCCTGCTAACAAGAACAAGGAACACTTCTTCGGTGGTGGTCCGTGGGGTTGGGGACGAGGCTGGGGCTGGGGAGGTCTTGGTGGCTGGGGTGGTCTCGGTGGCTGGGGTGGGGGTCTCGGCTGGGGCTGGTAAGACTGTGGAACTTTCGCAACTTCGGCGAAGAGGATTAGTAAAGTTCACGCACTCAAGATCGCGGGACCCAACCCGCGTTTGAATTTTTGCATTTGCAATCCACGGTTGATGTTCATTTTCGCGAGCTAGACGAGCTAAACGAAATGAACGCGGCTATTGTCTTTTGATTGTATTTGTCGTCGTCTTTAGACGATAACTGCGTCTTGCAGCAACAGTCTTGCTTCCTGCGTTGAAATGAGTTATGTCGTGCTGCTTTTCTGCCTTCACTAGAATTTTGTGATGCAGTATTTGTGATACAGTATAATGGTAGCCACATGTGTTCCACTTGAGAAAGTGTAATACCCGGATTCCGCATGCTTTGAGAGTCTGGGTGATCAGCTCCCACAAGTGAGCATCCAGATAGTAATTCAAAGATAAAGCACACGAAGCTCAAGAGTCAAGACACGCTAACACCGTACAATCCACAGGGAAACCAACCTCCTCGGAATTGGATTGCGTTGGGAGGTCACTAGCTCCGGTGCCGGCCGTATTGGTCCTCCAGAATCTGTCGCTTTGAGAGTCTGGGGGATCAGCTCCCACAAGTGCGTATCCAGATAGCAACTCGACGATTAAGCACACGAAGCTCAAGAGTCTTGAGTCAAGACACGCTAACACACAGACAATTCGTACAGTCCACAGGGAAATCGACCTCCTCGGAATTGGACTGCTTTCACAAGAGATCGTTGTTGGAGAGCGATACAGTTCCGTTAAAGGCCACCAATCTCGAGGCCGATGGGCAAGTGGTCACTTCCGACAACACTGCTGCGGATGTACGAGGACCGCTGCAACGGCACCAACGAAAAACCAACCAACGTCAGTAACCCGTCAAAAAGACCTCACACAACATCCTCCACCGAACGTACCACATTGGGCATGAGCGCCTTGGAAACCACAAAGTAGTCGAGCCGCCACCCCTTATTCTGTGCGCGCATGTTGTGCCGGTAGCCAAAGTACGAGTACTCGACCTTGTCCGGGTGCAAATGGCGGAATGTATCAACAAAGCCGCTGTCCAAGATGTTGCCGAAACTCTCTCGCTCTTCGTCCGTGAAGCCCGCACTCTTGCGGTTGCCCTTGGGGTTGTGAATGTCGATCTCTTGATGCGCGACATTCAGGTCCCCGCACCAGACCACGGGCTTGGTCTTCTCCATCTCCTTCATCTCACGCAGCATGGCCTTGTCCCACTGGTTGGTTCGGAAGTCCAGGCGCTCCAACTTACCTCCAGCATTGGGGACGTACGTGTGGACGAGCCAGAACTTGGGGAACTCGAGCGCCAGAAAGCGTCCTTCTTGGTCCTTGCCCTCGTTCTCCGCCTTGGAAACGCCTTTCGAGTCGTGGTCACCCACCACAATCTCGTCCTTGACGCTCAGCGGCTTGGTCTTGCTGAAAATGGCCGTGCTGGCGTACCCTTTTTTGACGGCGCAGGACCAGAACTGGTGCTCGTACTGGGGCAAAAAGTCCTCGAGTTTCTGCAGCTCGTCACGGCAGATCTTGGTCTCGCTGAGACACAAAATGTCGGGGTCCTCCTGGGCCACGTACGCGCGCAGGTGGACACTTTCGTCCCGCTTGAGGACCGCGCGGAGCCCATTGACGTTCCACGCGACTATTTTTATTTCAGCGTCCGCCGACCGTTTCGAAACGTCCGCAAACGGCGGACACGCGTCGATTCGCGCTTGAAGTTCGGGGGAGATGGGCGCGGCCGGAATGGGTCGCACATGCTCGGTTTGGGTCTTTTTGCCCTTTTGGGCCGCGAAAAGGGCCCCCCACGCGCTCTTGGCGTCTGTATCTGCGGCCTTGGGCGACGTCTCGGAGACTTGTTTGGCGACGGAGACTGCGACGGTCTTGCGCTTCTTGGCGGGGGAGGGCGACGTCATGACCGCGACGGCCTTGGACGCGGCCGTCTGCAGTCGCTTGCTCTGACGAACCATTTTTGGGTCCGTTTCTAACGTGGTTTTGGGTGCGTTTCTAAAATAAGATACTTAGTCAGATTAGTACCTTGTGGACCACAAATTGTTGTAGGTGAATTGTTGTTCATCTGGGAACGAAAACTATCACAATTCTACTGACAGCACGAAAGTGGAAACAGCACAACGCCAAGAAGTTTCAGAAGGCAATTGTCGTGATTAGTTCGCTTTGTTTGGCATTAAAACTGGCCGTTGGCTAAAAAGCAAGAGGTAGATCTCATCACCCCATGATCCTGAGTGCGAGACGTTTACTCGATCTCGACGGCCGACATTGTGAAATTTCTAGTCTTACCAGCCCCAGCCGAGACCCCCACCCCAGCCACCGAGACCACCCCAGTCACCGAGACCTCCCCAGCCCCAGCCTCGTCCCCAACCCCACGGACCACCACCGAAGAAGTGTTCCTTGTTCTTGTTAGCAGGAGCCGGATACAGCATTAGCCACCGCCGGAGCTGCTTCAGCAGGTGCTGCCAATACACGAAGAGAAGGTTGTTGATCGGCAGTAGCGACACTAGCAATTGCGACAGCGACGACGGTGATGGTGGTGAGAGCAGAAAGCTTCATGTTCTTGTTGAGACTTGTACGGCCGGGCCCTTGGTTTGGTCGTTGCAGTAAATTGCGTTGTGGTTGTAGGTTGCGACATTGGCGACAGCAATCACTGCAACAGCGGTCAGCGCAGAGAACTTCATGGTCTTCAACATTGGCGACAGCAATCACTGCAACAGCGGTCAGCGCAGAGAACTTCATGGTCTTCAACTTGGTAGCTTGGGAAATGCTCAGGTACTCTGTGCTCGGTGAATTGCGTTGTGGATGTTGTTCAGCAACGCTGTCATAGCTGCTGCTGACAGTAAGTTCTCTGAGAAATGTTGGGGAACTTGTTGATGGTGATGGAACTCGAGCAAAGTCTAGGAAAAGGCGATAGATGAAATTTTCTCCAATACGATGAAGTGTCTGTAATCTCTACGGGTGCCTAGAACTCAAGAACCAACAGCCAGTCATTATCGATGCCGCCGGTCGTCGGAGGCGTGAAGTCCACACGGGTATCGTTGCCAGCTCCAGGAACACTCACCGTCGAACTCGCGTAGTACTGACCATCACGAGGAGAGAACCACGTTGCGCTGCCCGAATGCGGAATTCTTGAGCTGTTGTCAAGCTGTAGACTGAACGAGTCGTTTCGTTTCTCAGTGAGGTACATTGGTGTCACATTGGTGTCACACCAATGTACCTCACTGAGAAACGAAACGACTCGTTTAGTCTACAGCTTGACAACAGCACTTAGTTCTTTCCCTAACGACTTCCTATGCCCGTCCCAGCGGATTGTCCCTACGCCATCCACTACCTTTTTAATCCCAGCACCGGTGCTTCCCTCCCACGGAGCTCGAAGACTCCTCCGTTGCGGGATTAGATCATCGAACGAGTTCTTCAGAGCGCTACCTCCAAAGACTGTCCGATGTCCACGTGGCGCAGTCCACGCTGACTGCAGTTTGCATCTTCCGCGGGCGTCAATCCGCGAGCAGAATGAAGGCTTCTCACAAAGCGATTACCTCCATGGCGACTGAACGCCTTCTTGACCATTATGAGCTTATGAGCTTGATCGCGGTTGTCACACGCGAGCTTGAACCATTACAGCGACCTTCTTCGGAAAGCCGCCCATATCGACCGTAGAGCTTGATCGTGATTGTCACATCACGAGCTTGAGTTGTAGTAGTGAGGAGAAGCGAGACTCCCGCCCCACCGACGACGGCAGCGGCCATTTGCACGCCACCGAGTTGCCTTCTAGAGGCTGACAATTGAACTTGATCACGGATGTCACTTCGCGACCTTGAGTAGTAGTAGTGAGAGGCGAGCCTCAATTGTCAGCCTCAAAAAGGCACCCGAGCGACCGGGTGCCTTTTTGAGGCTGACAATTGAGCTTGATCACGGGTGTCACTTCGTGAGCCGAGCGGCCACTTGGGCCTGGTGCCGACATCTTTCGTGCCGGCGTCCACGTCGTACTGTTGCAGGTTTCGTCGCCATGCTCCTTCCAGGGCACACAGAGGGGGCTCCCTACCCGGGAAGGCCATCGACCCAGAGATCTTTGGGAGGCGACCCTTGCTTGAGCGCGACGTGTCGTTGTGGGAACTTGGTGTTGGTCTTGGTCTCATGCAGGGGTCACCGCGCCCCGCATGGTGCAGCGTTATTGATGATTTTGTTGGCAAACGCCGAGCACGCCGCCGCCGCTTACGTACTCGGCGTACAGGAAACACCCCATCTCTCATTCTCGGCCCCACTTGAGGGGACTTCGCGTCCGAGAAGAGAGATCCTCGAGAGAGGCGCTGGAGATGTCCCTTGAACCACTTGTGCCAAACGGCGCGAATTGCGAAGTGGACTGAACGAGTCGCCATGACCAGTGTAGACGTAGTAGCGGTCACGAGTCTGCGAGGCCAAGACAGAGATGTAGCGCGTGCCTTCGTAGGTGTTGACCGACTTGCCAGTGTGGTTACTGGGTGAAGAGAGGAGTTCACGAGCAGGTTCGAGCTGCTCGAGGGTGGCAGTGGAGAGGCTGCTGAGAGGTTTGGTGACGTACTGGATCTGTGTGGCACCTTCGAAGTAGATATCCTTGCGCCACGACCCCGAGGTGTTCTGGTTGATCTGAGCTGGGTAGTAGTCGCTGTCGCGGAGCAGATCTTCACGAGATTCGTACATTTGCCAGATGCTGTTGGCGCCGTACGTTAGCGCCTCCGTAGACACCATGGTACAGACCCGTGCGGATGTGCGAAGCGTTCCAGATGAGGCGCGTCAGGTCGAAGCTGTCGTGGGCGCCTTCGTAGTGGTTCTCGAGGTCGAGAACGGGGCCCGTGAACTTGTCACGCATCTCGGCGATGTTCTCGTAGTTTTTCGTCGAGTCCCACCCGGCTGCAGGAGTGAATTTGGAGGTCGGGTCGGGGGTGGCGTGACCGGATTGAACAGCATCGACAGACACGCGGTCTTCCTCGTTGGGCAACATGATGTGACCGTAGGGCAGCGGCGTCACCTCGGGCTTGACGATCCAGCTATTCGTCGGGTGGAACAAAACCATCGACTCGTAACCCGCTTCACGCTCGGAGTCCTTGAGTCCATGACGCATACTCGCCCACACAGAGGAGGTGTCCTCGATGGGGGCCAACAGAGACGGCAAATCTTGGTCCGGGTCTTCAGCGTAAGCAGCCTGCACCTCCGACATGTTCCAGGACCACACGACATCGGAGTCACCGCCCAGAATCTTTGGCAGACCAGGGTACCGGCTACCGATGAATTGACCCCACTCGTACGCGTTGGACTCGTTGAAAATGCGTTCGGTGCTGTGCCAACCACCGTTCACGTACATTCCCCACGTCGGTACCAGAGCAATCAGGATGCCATAACTCGCAGCCAGATCGACCGTCCAGTCCACCAACTCGAAATACTCCTCGTTGGGCTTCGACGGGTCCGAGTTGTTGAACGGTAAGTGTCCGTAGAAGTTGGGGCTCGTGGTGCCGTTCAGCTCCGAGATCACAACCGTCTGCACGACGTTGTACCCCTGATCAGCGCGTATCTTCAGATAGAAGTCGATGGACGTCTTGTTAAGGCGGTGCATGAGCTCCCAGGCCGTATCGGCTTGCCAGAAGAAGGGTTCCTCGGAAGCCTTCGGTAGAGGTATCGCCCATAGTACGGCGCGGAGATGGCGAGGTCGTGCCAAGACGGGTTTGCGGCCGAGGTCGCGGAGAGGCCAGCCAAGGAGAGAATGCCGACTACAGCAGCTTGGATCTTCATCGATGTTGTGAAGTGAGAAATGAAGGAACTCTTCGACTTCTAATGCCATTGCATCGATCCTGTTGAGTCACACAATCACTGATTGCCCAAGCCAGAGCATTCGGGTCTTGATTTGCGACTGTCGAGTCTCGCTGCTGGTCATCCCCCTCTTCATACACTCAGCAAGGGCGACTGACGTGGTCACCAACCAGGGACAATGCGATTTCTTGAGGGCATCACCCAGCTGTTCCAAGTTGGAACTTCCAACGCAAAAGAAGAGGCTTGTGCGGCGCGTCTCCGCCGCTAAAGAATCAATCTCTGCTGCTTGGACTTCAACGTCGTGGTGGTTGAAAATGCTCGGTACATGTATGCAAAAGCCGCCCTTCTCAGGTCACGTCACTGCATACGCTACATGTAAACTTAGCTAAACACCTGCACACGTACACTCTCCGATGAGTCTGCTCGAAAGAGGAAACCCGTTCGTACAGTCATCCCATCAATGGTTGCAACGCGACTGCGTTCGGGTTCAAGCGAAGCCACACGCGCTTCAACCACGCGCTTTCAGGTCTGCTTGGGTAGAAATGGACACCGCAGTGCGCGGCTTTCTACCCAAGCAGACATGCTGACAGCATTGCCACTGACAAAACCACAGCAACTGGTTGAACAGGCTTCAATGACCGCGGGCTCTTCAAAGATCTGGATCCGCCACGCATCCGAGTTGACGTCACGCTTCTCGATTGCCCAGTACATCTAGCCATCGAGTGTTTTGGCTGCAAGTACAGCTGTAACTCGTATCGAGGTAAGAACTTGGCAAGCTTTTCGTCACACCTTCCACTGTATTCATTCAACTTGTCTTGACACTCGACAGCGTCTGGAACACTTCCAATCCCAATTTCATTCTCGGATTTGCTTTGGGCAGCACAGCACCCGTCGTTTCTACCAACTTGCCATTCTCCCTTTGACAACGCCGCGGTGATGAAGATCCAAGCCGCCCTCGCTGGCCTCCTTTCACTGGTCGGACTCGCTTCGGCGGACCTGTCATGGCACGACCTCGCCATCACCGCTCCCCGATACGGACGCTACCTCACTCGCACGTCTTCCAACGAACCCTTCTTCTGGCAAGCCGACACGGCTTGGGAACTGATCCACCGTCTCAACAAAACCTCCATCGATTTCTACCTCAAGACTTGAGCCGAGCAGGGTTACAACGTCGTTCAGACTGTTCTGGTGTCGGAGCTGGATGGCACAACGCGTGAGAACTTCTACGGGGACCTACCGTTCAACAACTCGGACCCGACCCAACCGAACGAAGCGTACTTTGAGCTAGTGGACTGGACGGTCGATTTGGCTGCGAGCTACGGTATTCTGATTGCTCTGGTGCCCACGTGGGGAATGTACGTGAACGGCGGGTGGCACAGCACGACCCCCATTTTCAACGAGTCGAACGCGAACGAGTGGGGCCAATACATCGGAAACCGGTACCCTGGTCTGCCGAAGATCCTGGGCGGTGACTCCAATGTCGTGTGGTCCTGGAACATATCGGAGGTGCAGGCTGCTTACGCCGAAGACCCGGACCAGGATCTACCATCGTTGATGGCACCTATCCAGGACACCTCGTCTGTATGGGCGAGCATGCGTGCTGGTCTGAAGGAGTCCGAGAGTGCTCAAGGCTACGAATCCGTCGTGTTGTACCACCCAGCCGCGGGTTGGATCGTAAAGCCCGAGGTGACCCCGTTGGCGTACGGCCACAACATGCTCTCGAATGACGAAGACCGCGTGTCGATCGATGCGGTGCAGTCAGGCCACGCCACCCCCAACCCGACCTCCAAATTCACTCCTGCATCTGGCTGGGACTCGACGAAAAACTACGAGAACATCGCCGAGATGCGTGACAAGTTCACAGGGCCCGTTCTCGACCTCGAAAACCACTACGAAGGTGCTCACGACAGCTTCAGCTTGACGCGTCCAATTTGGAATGCTTCACAAGTGCGAACGGGCCTGTACCATGGTGTCTATGGTGGTGCGGCTGGCTTCACGTATGGTGCTAACAGCGTCTGGCAAATGTACGAGCCTAGAGCTGACCTTGTCAGTGACGTCGTTTACTACGACCCGCAGATCAATCAGAATGCTACCGGTTCGTGGCGCAAGGATATTTACTTCGAGGGTGCTACCCAGATCCAGTACGTCACGAAACCACTGCAGAACCTCACCATTACCGAGCTTGAACAGCTTGAACCGGCACGTCAACTTCTTGCGAGCCCTAGTGGCCACACCGGAAAGTCGACCAACACCTACGAAGGCACGCGGTATATCTCGGTGCTTGCATCGAAGACTCGCGACCGCTACTACGTCTACACCGGCCATGGCGACTCGTTCAGTCTGCAGCTTGACAACGGCTCGAGAATTCCGCGTTCGGGCACCGCAACGTGGTTCTCTCCTGGTGACGGTCAGTACTACGCGAGTTCGATGGTGAGTGTTCCTGGAGCTGGCAACGATACCCTAGTGGACTTCACTCCCCCGACGACCGGCGGCATCGACAACGACTGGCTTTTGATGCTCGAGTTCTAGAGCCGGGTAGCTTTCGACGCTTCTAGCTTGAAAAACTAGTAACGAACGAATTTGATGTGTACATGAAATTGTCTGGCAAACAAGGATAACTTGATCTCCGTGTACAGCTCGTCATGTGCACTTACATGTATCAATTGCTTGGACCTCGGCTGTAGTCTCTACATGCCCGGCTTGTGCGTGTACTGCAAGCTCTATTGGCGTCATCGCATGACTGACTGGTGCCTGCTGCTTGGATATCGCGGGAACTTCTGTGCATCAAGTTGTCACGTCTTCGAGACGTATTTTCTTTTTCGTTCAGCTGCTGCCACTTCAACGCGCCGTGGATGAAGAACGGAACTGCAGATCGTGCTTGCCTTGGGCCTCGGCATCATACATGTACTGCACTATCCGTGTAAGCTTACCGAATGACCTCGCTGCGACTAGAAAAGCTTAGTCCGTTCCATTCTTCAATTTGCTTCGAGCTCCGATCACCAGCCACTTCGTTTTCCCATGAAAGTCCAAGCTGCCATTGCCAGTCTGGTGGCGTTAACAGGTCTTGCAACTTCGACCGATCCGTCATGGCACGACCTCGCCATCTCCGCTCCTCGTTACGGACGATACCTCTATCGTACGACAACCGAGGAACCCTTCTTCTGGCAAGCCGACACGGCTTGGGAGTTGACGCGCCGCCTCAACAAGACGTCCATTGATTTCTACCTCAAGACTCGTGCCGAGCAAGGGTACAACGTCGTGCAAACAGTTGTCATTTCGGAGTTGAACGGCACCACCCGAGCCAATTTCTATGGGGAACTACCGTACAACAACTCGGACACGACGCAGCCGAACGAAGCGTACTTCGAGTTAATCGACTGGACGGTGGATCTGGCTGCGAGCTACGGCATTTTGCTCGCTCTGGTGCCTGTGTGGGGCCGCTGAGTCAACGGTGGCTGGCACAACGACGGCGTGTCCATTTTCAACGAGTCCACTGCGTACGAGTGGGGAAGTTCCTCGGTGACCGCTACCCCGGTCTACCGAAAATCTTGGGCGGTGACTCGGACTGCCTTTGGGCACGCAACACGTCGAAGGCGATGGTGTCGTACGCCTCGGACCCCAATGTCGACCCTGCTACTTTGCTTGGTCCCATTGAAGACACGACGGACATTTGGGTGAGTATGCGTGCTGGAGTGAAAGACGCCGAGACCGCACACGGATATGAGCCCGTGATCCTGTTCCACCCCACTGCTGGATGGATCTCGAGGCCGCAGAACACGCCTCAGGCTTACGCTCATTTGATGCTGCCCAAGGAGAAGGACCGCGTCTCCATTAATGGCGCGCAGTCTGGCCACGCCACGCCACGCCGGATGCTCTGGGAGGCTTCACGCCGTACACAACTTGGGACTCGACCAAGAACTACGAGCTCATCGCCGCAATGCGTGACGGCTTCACCGGACCCGTTCTCGATCTTGAAAACCACTACGAAGGTGCACACGACAACTTTAAGGCTGCGTTCCCCATCTGGAACGCCTCGCAAGTTCGCACGGGTCTCTATCATGGCGTTTATGGGGTGCTGCCGGCTTCACTTACGGCGCCAACAGTGTGTGGCAGATGTATGAGCCGCAAGAGGATCTGCTGCGTGAAAGCGACTACTACTCGCCGTCGGCCGGTCAGAACTCGTCCGGTTCGTGGCGTAAGGACATCTTCTTCGACGGCGCAAAGCAAGCACAGTACGTCACTTTGCCCCTGCAGAGCCTCTCGACCGAGACTTTGGAGCAACTTGAGCCGGCTCGTCATCTCCTTGCAAGCCCCAATGGATACGGCGACATCTCTGTGAACGCGTACGAAGGCACTCGATACATCTCAGTGCTCGCTTCGGAGAGCCGCGATCGATTCTACATCTACACTGGTCATGGCGACTCGTTCAGTCTCAAACTCGGCAATGGGTTGGATCGTTCGGGAAGTGCTCGTTGGTTCTCCTCGCGACGGACAGTATTACGGTAATTCGACTGTGACTGTTCCTGCCAGTGGAAATGGCACCCGAGTGGACTTTACCCCTCCCTCGGGTGGTGGTGTAGATGACGATTGGCTTCTCGTACTCGAGTTTTAAGTGTTTTAACGGACAGCTTTTGGTCGAGACGAATTCGTGCATGCAGTGAGAGGTATCAAGAACCTAAGTTTCAATTCAAATAGGTAAGGTGGTCCTTCCGAGGAGACATATCATACAATTGACGCACTACTCGTGCTAACTCAATCTCTTCCTCGCTGTTGGGTGGTTGGTAGATCTCCCATCACACACTCTGAAGTGATAAGCGTATGTTGAAAGACAAGTGAAACGTCCTTGATGCTCCTTAGTAGCCGAAGTAGTGGAGAAATTAGGTCGATCTTGGGCTCTAGACGCACCACTCGGCCACTGGCAGCGTCGAAGAGAAAGCGGAGCGAACAACTGCACGCAAGACGTTGGCCCACAAGCTGTTGACCAAGCGACGACGCCTTGGACTTCCCTCGTTTGGGGTTGATAAGGTGCGGCAGGACGTTTTTCAACGTGAACTCCGTGACCGTAACGCTGAGAGTGGCGACGGCATTCACGACACCCGTCGTCACAGCTTCGACACGCAAAAGCTCGAGATGAGGCTCTTCAAAGTACAAGGAGTAACGTCTCCACTGGTCCATAAGCGCGTCGATACCCCGCAGCTCCCCCATTGCAACATCGTGCACAAACGACTTCTGTAGGAACTCAAGACTCTGTCGAGTCTCCGAGTGCTTCATCCTTTCCTCCAAGCTCGCCAACCGCCAAGGGGCTTGGAATCCGTCTTCAAGGAGACGAAATACTTCTCCGACGATGGTCCACGGACTCTGGTTTGTTTTCCGTTCAAACTTGATGCTTCGTTTCTTGAGTTTCAAACCTTGAATCTCCTCTTCAAGTCGCTGGTTTTCCTGTTGGAGTTGTCGCTTGCGGTTAAGCTGTTTGTTGCGGTATCGAGCTTGGTTCGCTCTGCATTGTTCGCGTCGAATCGCTTGTTTCTTGGTGAGACTCGGGGGTTTCTCCTTCCCAAGTCTTGGGCTTGATACACTCGAGTCTTCCGTCATTATCGACTCGGATCGATCTCTGGGCGTGAGACGTGTCGATTCGTCTGTCGACGACGTCGTGGTGCCGAGATCAGGTTCAATGGGGCAGGGCGAAACGAGGGCGCTGACTTTCATGGTACAGGTCCAATCGTGTGTGGTCTTGTTTCAAGTTTGACGTCGCAGCCAAATGGGCATGCTCCAGAGCTTTCGAGCGTTTTTTTACTAGAAGGAAAACTGGTAAGTGACTTCACCCACGCGAAAGAGCTTTGCGGAGACCGAGCTCGCTTCTGCAAATCGGCAAAGCCAACTGGAGCTTGAAGACCAAATGTTTGAACCGTACTGATGGTCAAACGACCTGGCGAATAAAACCTAACTTGGGAACCAAGTCATTTCGCTCGGTCGGCAGTGCCGATAGTGCCGAGTCGGCAGAAGCCCAGGAAGAGCACGATGCCGCCGATCCCATAATCAACTGCGTTATGGTACAGTTGATTGTCGTTTACTTTTGTTGATTGCGAGTGCCAAAAGTCTCACACACCCACGCGCAACGACAAGAAGGTCTAAAGAGGGTCTTTATGGACACGGAAGCGTCAATATACAATGTTCATGACTGCACAACCACGGATACATAGGTTTCTGTGCGGCTCACTCATCGATTCACGCTTCTTCCCGAATCGCGTCCTCGCTCTTCTTCAGAGATTCGACAGGCACTTTGCTGCGATGTCCAGACTCGCTATTTCACCAGATGCACACCGCCGTTGTCAACGCATGTTTTTTATCGGACAGGCCTCGCTGTTCAGAATACACTGCACAATGTACACATTGTATGGCACGTACGAATCTCCACAAACACACAAACCGCTCTCATCTACAGGCTCGAGGCACGCTGAAATGGGCGACAGAAAGGCCGATGGCGGTCAGTGTGCTTGGCAACAAGTGTAAGTGGACGAGCAATGGACGATCCAAGATGTACAAGAAGCATCGATACCATCACGTATTCCAACATGGCCCGAAGCATTACATGTACATGTGTCGAATTGGTGATAGCTAGACAAAGTATAGGTGACGGCGCCTAACGCCACAATTGCCGAAGTGGAGATTAGTAGGTGTACTAACAGCACCACTCATTTTACATGTTTGGTTAGTACAGTGTAGTGTCTGTGCAGCACTACTAAAGAATTCGTTTGCACGATCTCGAATACAAAAATTAATCGAGAAAAGTTTTTGCAACGTCAAAAAATAGTTACCTACCTTCCAGTAAGCATGTACATGCGGAATGCTCCGTGCCTACAGCGCCGTGGTTCTATTCATTTTGCACCCGAGCTTGCCCGTTACAAGCATTGTTTCGGGTAATCGCGTACAACCCACAACTTTTTTCAACGCGCGACGATGTGAAGAGCAGTCGCTGTAAGCAAATTCTGCTCGCCAGAATCACTATTCGCAATAAAACAACAATGCAGAGCACAGTCGGTCTCGACGAAATATATCACGAAGAGCTAAGACCTTGACTAGTAAAGAACAACGTCAAAATTTCAAGAAGATAATTGTCGAGCTCGTTTTCGTTAAGCTTGCTATCATTGCAGTTGACCGTAGACTGAAAAGCGAGAGATCAAACTACAAATACAACTTCGAGTGAGGAATTTTGACTTGGGTCTCGTTCGTCGGTCTTGCGAACTTTCACACTACCAACCCAGAAAGGAAATTGAGTTGGACAACTGAACTTCACCAGCCCCAGTCAAGACCACTGCCCCAGCCGCCGAGACCACCCCACCCACCGAGACCTCCCCAGCCCCAGCCTCGCCCCCAACCCCACGGACTTCCACCGAAAAATTGCTCCTTGTTCTTGTTAGCAGGAGTCGATGCAGCATTCGCCACTACCGGAGCTACTTCAGCAGGCGCCGCCAATGAACGAAGCGGAGGCTGTTGATCGGCGGCAGTGACACTTGCAACTGCGACGACGGCGATGGTAGTGAGAGCATAAAGCTTCATGTTGTTGATACGGTGGAGGTTGGCAGCTTGTTGTAGTTGTCACGGTAAATTGCGTTGTGATTGTAGGCTGAAGCTCATGCTGGTAGTGTGACGGGAGTTCTTAATATTTTCAATCCGTTCAACCCGTTCCCTGGATAAATTGATGCGGGGGTCAAAAACCTCCTTCAGATTTTTTCTGGTTGTGGTAGCACAGTATTTTCAATGATTTTCACAATCGAGAAACTAATTTGCATCGCACGTCTGACATCAATAAATCGGAATGATTCTCCGAAATCTTACATGTACAATTTCCTACAGCGTACAAGTCTCTCGTCAACCCACCTACCAGTCCCAACAACCACAACGCAATTTACTGCGACGAACACACCCAGTTCCCGGTCTTCGAAGTCTCGACAAAATTATGAAGTTTTCCACGCTCACCACCATCGCTGGCATTGCAGTTGCCAGTGTCGCTGCTGCCGATCAACAACACTCGCTTCGTGCGTTGGCAGCACCTGCTGAAGCAGCTCCGGTTGTGGCTAATGCTGCATCGACTCCTGCTAACAAGAAAAAGGAGCAATTTTTCGGTGGAGGTCCGTGGGGTTGGGGACGAGGCTGGGGCTGGGGAGGTCTCGGTGGCTGGGGTGGTCTCGGTGGCTGGGGCGGTGGTCTCGGCTGGGGCTGGTAAGACTAGGAATTTTGCAAGACCGGCGATCGAGAACAAGTGAAAATCTCGCACTCAAGATCCAAGATCATGGGTAATGAGACCTACCCATGAGTTCTTGCTCTTCCCTGTTTTCGGCCAATCGTAATGTTCGCGATCTACACGAACTAAACAAACAAACAAACAAACACGATATTTGTCTTTTTTCGAAATTTGGCTTTTGTTTGGAGGTGTTCCGCTTTCCTGGGTTTTAGCACGAATTCAATTTTGAATACGGTAGTACATGTATTCCGCCTGGCGAGCTCAGTTGCAAAATGAATAGAAACATCAAGCGGACTTCATTGTGTTTTTGGTTCATCGAAGCCTCTACTGTAGCCCCAAAAGAACCAAAACCTCTGCAAACATCAACACGTGGGCAGCATCAGGTGGTAACCTGAGAGAGTTTTCGTTTAGTTACGCAGAGCGCGCTGGGACCCCGTCGTCAGTGGGATGCACTCCTTGTACACCTGCCACGAGTAGTCATTCTTCAGGAAGCGGACACCCATCCAGTACCACCGAAGCAGACACGAGCCCTTGCACGACGAGTAGTCAACAGTGTAGTCCTTGCCAGGGAACTTCTCGTGGCAGTTGTCACCCTGCAGCACCATCGTGTCATCAAGCCACACCTCACACGGACCGTCGTGCGTGTAACCCGTGGAGCGCATGGCGTTGCCAGCCGGAATGGGTTGCGGCGTTCCTTTCGGGTCGGTAAAGCCGCAAGAGAAGTCGGCGCCGGAGGTAACGCTGTACTTGGCGTTGTCCATGAAGTCACGCAGGGACTTGTATCCGTTCTCCTTCTGCCAAGCAGTGAAGTCCTCCTGCGTCGCGAACCCTTCGTTTTCAAGGAAGGCGAGCGGGTTGTACTTGGTTTCCTTGTCGTTGGTCGTCCATTGAGGTTCCGGCAGCAACACAATCTGGTGAGCGTCGGCAGTTGGTGCCAAAAGTGCCATAGTCGACAGGGTCGAGGCGACGACGAGGGTAGACACGAACGAAGAGACCATCGGAACAAAAGGTTGCAATCGGTCGGCACTTGGTGGTCGGACAGTGAAAAAAAACTAGTGAACTGGCACAAAGAGAGCACGAAAACTTCCTCACAACAACATCCCAGTCCGCCTCTCGGTGGGAAATATCCATAGAGGCCTCGTTTCTCCATTGATACAAAACGGGATTGGCACCGTCTCCGATAGTCAACATCTGTCGGGTAGTTCAGCACTTGTTATCTACCAAAAGCTGCAAAAGGTGGTTTTGTACGCATGCGTGGAAAAGATGTTTTTCGGAGGGCTTCGACGAAGATTCAACCGAAGGGAGTGAGTGGTGGCCACGCGGCACCTTACAGCCACCTCACATTCTCGATTCTACCTTCAAGAGATCAAGTGCTCCCAAGTTTGACCCACCACACCTCACCTAGGTTCACGCCTCATGGCGTGCATCGGCGGGTTTCTCATTGCTAAGGCCAATAGCAACTTCACTGTTACCCCCCAATTGCTGTTTGTGTGCTTTGCTTGCTATGCTAGGAGCCTGGAATGAAAAGCATCAGAAACTCTGAATGTCAGAAGCGAGTAATTGCAACGAAGTTCTAATACTTTACCCTTGCTGAAAAGGTTGGTGGGTTCCAGGAACAACTGGTGTGGTGTGATGTTGCCTTGACGCCACATTGCATTAGAACAAGCACTGAGAGCAATTCACTTTGAAGTGTAATGCAGCACTTTTTGATGACTTGCCTGCAAAAGCACATCAACAGACGCTCTCTCGCTGTCCGCGATCTCGGCTGACTTCAAAGTTTCCTACGTGCCAAGAGCACACAGCGTCAAGACCACAAAGATTCTACATGGATAATGTTCCGGCCCCTCGGAACGAAACCTGGTTACCATTGAGTATCCTCAGCATCAGTGAGAACCTAGCGCCTTGGTCTAAGGCTAAGACTCTTAGCACTCCAAAAACTGAGGCGCCGACCTCATTTACTCCGCCACAAGAGATCCAAACGGATAGTCTCCTGTCGCCAACGTGAAGGTGGCACAGAGCGGATTTGCCGACGCCGTATCGTTGTACACATCGCAGTCGGTCTCTGGCTTGATCGCAATGACGAAGTCTGTGTCCTCCGCCACCAGCTTCTGGCCTTCACCGATCTGAGGGTAGTAAACGCTCCAGTCGGCCGATGTCAAGGTAAACTCCTCCGTTTGCGATGCACCCGCCTTCAGACTGATCTTCAGGATCTTCTTGAGCTGCTTCACCTCTGGAACCGAGATGGAGCGGTACGGCTGGGTCAAGAAGAGCATCACGGTTTCCTTGCCAGCCACACTGCCCGAATTCGTCACCGTCACCGACACGTCGAGTGACTGCGAGCTCGACGTCACGTTGGTCGAGCTGAGTGTTAGATCCGTATACGTGAACTCGGTGTAGCTGAGTCCTGTACCGAAGGACCATTGAGGCACGCAGTAGGCTCCTGTGGAGCACTGCGTCGTCACGCGGTGTCGATATGAAATCAATACATTCCCAGTGTCCTTCGGGTAGGTGATCGGAAGTCGGCCGCTCGGGTTCGCCTTCCCGTAGAGGATCTCGACAATGGCCTGGCCACCGAGTTCGCATGGCAAGAGGCCATCCACGACTGCAAACACATTCTGGAGTAAGTCACAAAGTAGACGTGGGTGTCCCTCGAAGAGGACGAGAATGAATTTGGTCCCCGTGGCTGCAAGTGCATTCACGTAGTCAATTTGTCCGATGGGAAGCGTGAGGTCATCGATATCTCCCGCCTTCTCTTCGTAGGTGTCTTCCCGAATGACAGCAACAGTGTATTCAGCCCCATACGCGTATTGTTTGGCAGTCTCCAGGCCCTCGTCGGTGTAGTGTCCGCTAATATCGAGGCCGTTGAAGAATGTGAATGAGTCATTGCCAACAATCGACTCGAAGCTCTGCCTCACTGAAGACCCGTACATGAACATATCGTTACCTGAGACTCCCTGGTCTTTCAAGGTCCAACGTCCGCACTGATAGCCGATATTGTCGGCACTTGGACCCGTGAGGAATACAGACGCATTCATTGATAGGGGCAAAGTGATGTCGTTGTTCTGTAGTAGCACAATTGACTCGCGGGCCAACTCGAGTGCAGCCACCACATCGTCGTCGTTGCCGACCAACGGCAGGTTTTCCTTGCCTGGTACGGGGTTGTCGTACAGACCCAACTTAAACGTTAGTTTGAGGATACGACGGACAGACTCTTTCAGGCGATCAAGGATGCACGGATTCTCCTCGATCAGTGCGTTGGTTCCGTTCGTAAACGTCAGGCCGAAGCCGGTCATGCTCATATCAATAGAAGATCGTTCCAGAGACAACTTGGTCGCTTCGTCCGTCGTGCGCGCCACGCGGTGGAAAATCTGGAGGTCGTTGATCTCATAAAAGCCCGTCACCATCATGCCCGTATAACCAAAGTCGTCACGCAGCAACTTGTTCATCAGTTTGGTGTTTTCGACCACTGGAACGCCGTTGACGGAGATGTAGTTTTCCATGCCGGTAAGAACACCGGCGTCGACAGCAGCCTTGAACGCTGGGACGAACGTGTTCAGCAGGTCGAAGTCCGAGATCGTGACACCGTCAGTGTCGTGCCCTGTACTCGTCCATGAATACGCGATCCAGTGCTTCATGCAGGCCGCCGACTGGTTGCTGCTCTGCAGGTCCCGGTCGATGGCATCGCCCATGACTGAGGCGGTGAGGGTCTTCACCGAACGTCTCGTACGTCCTTGGCCACAAGGGGTTGTACGAAATGTCGAGGATAGGACCGAAGACCCACGAAACACCTGCAGCCAAGGCATCGCGAGCAGTGATTCGTCCTTGTTCGTACACCAGGTCGGGGTTAAACGACGCACCCCCGTTGATCTGCTGGCCGAAAAAGACCGTGTCCGTCAAGAGCGCGTTGCCGTGGACGGCGTCCATGCCGTAGATAATGGGGTGGCCGCCGTTCTCCTCCATAGCGATCTCTTGAACGCGAGTGACGACCTCGCGCATCTCAGCAGTCCACCCCCAAGAACCATTGACTTGGTCGTAGGCGATCATGGGAGGACTCAAGTGCGAGCCCACGTGGAGGTTGGCGTACTCACGCACCGCGTCTTCGTCCAGTTGGTAAGTGGAGTTGACGAGCCAGTAGGAGGCCATTTGCGTCATTTGACCCACGATATCGAGGTTGGTGAAGTTTTACAATGATGGCATCCACTTGGTCATCCCATTCAACGGCAGCAGCGAGGGTGGCTCTGTTTAGAACAGCGAGGGCAGCGCAGCACGCAACGGGGAGCCACAACTTGAGCATGGAGTAGGGTGTTCTTGGTTGGAAGAGCTTCCGGGGTCGGTAGGGAATCAAGAAGTGAGCTCCGATCTGGCGCATAGGCAGCAGTCGCATTGCAGCGATGTTGGAGAGGGTGCACACTTTGCGAGCTCTTCAAGCTCAACGTGGTGCTTGACTACGGTGGCCAATGTATCAAGCGAGAGCTTCATGCAGCAGGCGGCCGTCGTTGATGCTGTAAGTAGCTGAGTATCGACACCGCGTGCAGGTTTATTAGTGATAAACTACCACTCTGGCTGCCGTTCAACAGCATGCACGACAAGGACTGCAGTTCAAGTGACTAGAGGTTTTGAGTTTTGTGTTGATGTCGCCAGGATCGATCAAGCGTCATGGATACAATTGTGAAAACACTGCACTCGAATGCACAGATCATCGACTGCGATGGAGGCGTCCGCATGCAGCAGAATCGCACAGGTCGGTGGTTAAAAGTTTGACTTCAAGATGGTCTGACAAGTCTCCGTTGAAGTGAAATACTAGTGGTAACTTTTGTATCGAAAAGAGGGTAAATGACGCTATTTTGACTGACATTTGTCCGTTTAAAAGGACTTATACAGTAATTAGAATACTCGAAAGTGCGGTAAAAATCACTACAAGATTACGCTAGTCGGCATGCCTTTGAAAAGGCTGGTGCTACAGTAAGCAGACTGAAAGTCTGTTGACCCCCTAAACCGTGAGGTACACCAAGCTGACGAAGATGACAAAGCAGCAGTTACCGAAGGTTGAAGTCCGAGCGACGCGGACTTTAACGGGCAACCGGCAGAGACCAAGACCGGACGGATGCGGGTTCTACTATCGGCAATCTTCTCGCAGAAGATTGCTGTTGCCGGATGAGAGCAGCGGCTGTTGAGGAACAGGCCGAGCGGATGCATGTGTAGGATAGACAGAAGCTAATTAGCGGAGTAACAAGTAAGTCGCCGTACGGTCTTGTACGGAGAGACTGAAAAGGACAACCTAGCGTGAGAAGCAGGAGTTGAGCGAGGCAGCAGAAGCAGTCAAAGCCCCTAGGAGATGTGGGAGGGTAGGTTCAAGTCCTACGAGCAGACGCGGTTCAAGTCCGTTGATCGAGCGGTGAGTAGCTACAGAGGGTTCAAGTCCCCGGTTCGAGTCCAGAGCGCCCCGCCTCGACTGCTCCGAAAGTCTGACCCTCCTGGAAGAGGACCTAAGCACTTACACTCCACATCGGACGGAGGTTACCAATTGTGTGTATATTTCGTGTTAGCTGCATAGTAGGCAAGAAGTAACTGAGACCACCGGCACCGGTCCTTTGGCCAGGACACGAGCCGGCGTGAAGTGTGTAGGAGTGGCTGCAGAAGTTGACGAGTGATACGACCAGTGACGAACGAACGAACAAGCTCACAAGTACTGTGCCAGAGCTTACTCTACCGCCCATGTTTTTTAAACGGGTTAGGGCTCAAATTAATAGTACAATCAAGATAAGAAGAAACATATATGGCTTCAGTTGCAATCATTAAGTTACGTGGGACGGGTGTCATGGTTAGCAAATCTTCATCAAGTGGAAGTGCTGACATGAAACCTCGCCCGAGCCTCACCCCCTGAAAACCCTGAGAGCGGTGACACGACCCTAAGCCAAGCTAGACGTGACCATGCTAGGTCCTGGGTTTAAGCCCGCGTGCTGCGCACACGGATCTTAAACCGCAGGCATCGTTTCGGTTTGCAGAGCAGGTTGGCTTCAGAATTGATTTCACCCCCTCCTCAAAAAACATGGGCTGTAGATGTGCCGCTTTGAAAACCGTCATCCTTTCCCGTTATCCCATTGAGCTGTGGAAGGCAACGATGATCTTGCCTCCGCTTCCATCGACAGAAACACTAGCAAATTGTGTTCTAAAAAACAAAACATGTCCACTTTACCAAGTCCCTAAAACTAAAAAAACTACTGCTTCAAATTGACAAGAGGAAAAGAGAGCAGAGGCTTGGTTCGTACGCTTCAGCAAATTCGCCTCTTGCTGGTTTAAACAGTAATGTCGGAAGACTGGATCTTGCTGTCCGCTGTCGGTTGCTCCCGCGGGAGCTGTATCGCCTCCTCCATCGGGATCGAAGGGTTCCCAGCAATGATGCGTTTGATGATGTTCGTAGCCGCCAATAGGTCGTGCACTCGGCTCTTGGCGTTCGTGATACCAAAGCGAACCTTGCGTACTTGCAGCTTCTCCTGGGTGTCCGACATTACTTGGATCGTAGTGGCGTCCATGTCGTTCATGTTTCGGGCGTCCACCAAGACTCCACGCGGGTGGATACCCAACGATTTCAGGCGAACCATCTCGTGCTCCACGGCCAGAGCCACTCGCTCGCAGTTGGCGAAATACAACGAACTCTCAACACGAACGGCGATGATGTCGTTCAGGTCACTTGCCTCCCGGAAAAGCTCGCGATAATGTCACGAACGGCTGTGAACCTGCTGAACGCGCAAACACAACTCGCTTCCATCATCACGTGCCTCATCGTCATCCTCTTGCTGTACACACTGACGAGTGCGCTGTACTACCTGCCAGGTGCCACATTGGCGTCGATCATTATCGTTGCCGGCTACTCGTTGGTGGAGTTCAAGGAGGCCAAGTGGCTCTACCGCGTCAAGCGCGACGAGTTCTGCGTCTGGACGTTGTCTTTCATGCTGACGTTGGGGCTTGGAGTGCTGGACGGTTTGATCGCCTCCATCGTGTGCTCCGTTCTCGCTTTGATGTGGAAGACCAAGGTGCCCCCCGTGTCCTTCTTGGGCGAACTTGACAACGGCAGCTTCGTACATTCCTCCGGTCGGAGGCATGGCCTGGAAGAAACCAGCCACGATATATATATATATATATATATATATTAGCAACGCCCAGACCCGTGAGCTCCTGGTCCGTGTTGATGTCCTCACCACGCTGGATAGCCAGACGCTTCGCCATAGCGATACTCGACAGGAAAACCATCACCACCACAGTGAGTGCATGGTACAAGATACTTCCGAATTGGTCCCCAGGGATGAGGTGCGACGTGAATCCGTACCAAGGCATCTTCGAGTCTGGGAACCCGCCAGGGATCTCACTCGTTAGCTTTAGGTGAGACGACCCAGGAAGTATCCGACAATGCCACCGAAGATGCACACCACCAATGGACCCAGATCACACAGAGTGCGGGCGAGGAAGATAGCGACCAGCATCGCCTTGGACTTCTGTTTGGGTTGGTCTAGCACCCGCTTGTCACCGATATCCGAGACTCGTCCTGCAGCTGAATGCCGGGCGTAGGCGTTCTCCATACTCACGTACTGCTCCTCGGAGAGCGAGAAGCCGTGTGGGGATCAGTCCTGAGGATGATCAGTTTTCGGTAGGCGGTAAAGATCTCGAAGCCCAGAGAGCTATTGTTAGGTAGGACGGAAGGTAGGGGCCATTAGACCACACTTTGGTTTTTGCATTGAGGTGCACTCCCGCCTCACCACGCCCTCGAACTTGCACGAGGCAATAACGAACATTTTGCCCCCCAAGCTGGTCATGATCTGTACGCGTGAGGAGAACTGTGGATCGTATGAGCTGGAGCTCCGTTAGTCTGCACAGGAGTGAGGATCCGCTCCGTCTCGTCCGAAGTTTTGTAGTCTTTCTTGGACGGCGACTCGAAGAGCTGCATGAGCACGGGCGACGAGAAATAGCGCTTCTTGATGATATTGACTACGAACAGGTAAACGATCGAGATGGCGGCGACTGCGAAGGCCGTCAAGTTGGTTTTCCCAATGTGCTTGAAGATCTGGTACACGGTCTGTGGTGGGTAGTCCTGCGAGACGAATTTGATGCCCAACGCATTGGCGAGACGAATTTGATGCCCAACGCATTGGATAACTGCGGGAGCATGATGAAAAGACCACCTGCCGAGATGAAGCCGCCCATGACTGGACGCGAGAAGAAGTCGGCCAATTGGCTCAGGTTGAGGAGACGGACAATGAGCAGGATGCAGCCACTGAGGAAGGCCATCATGATACCGGTAGCCACCCGTTCGTCCTGGTCCTCAATGTCCTCGAGGATGGTGCCCACTACCAACGAGACTTCGGAGCCACTAGCCACGGACAGGACCGTACTGGAGCCGAAGATGGCGTAGACCATTGGCGCCGTAGCAGCCGTGTACAGTCCGTGGTGGGCTGGCACGTTCATGATGGTGGAGAGCGACACTTCTTGGGGAATGAGCATCATGGCGACGGTGATCCCTGCCACGATGTCGAACTTGAGGTCTTTTTGCACGTTGTACTTGGGCAGCCAACGGAAGATGGGAGCGGTGTCTTGCACTTGTTGCTGCCACGTGCGTTTGGGAAGAGCGAAGCGGTCGTTGGGCCCAGGAGAACACCCCAGCGCCTTGTTGAGCCAGGACATGCTGCGACTGGCTAAAACGGACAGGTGGGTGTGCCGGGCGGTGCCAAATAAGAAGTGAACTCTTGCTTGGCAGGTAGCGCTTCAAGCTATCAAGAAGGCGTTTTGGCACCGCGTGGAGGGTAGCAACGTTCGCTTGGTGGCGACGCTCATTGGGACGGTCTCCGCTGAAAGCAAACCAATGAGATGCGGCGGCGCAACCGTGGCATGCCTGGCGGAATGGATACTGAAGGGTGGTGTAGTTTGCGTATTGTTGTGATTGGTCGTTATTGTGAGTTAGGATGGCAAGGTGCTACATACTCAATACGTTTTTTATGATGATAACCGGCAATAACACATACAACAGGTAGTGTTCTATTAAATGTAGTTTAGGAGGGTATTTCGACGATTGTCGCCGGTGGTGTCCATAGACCGACTAAGATTCCAAAATGAAGGGTTCGCAAAGTTAATGAATGCCAAATCATCTAATTATGAAGGTTATCGCGATGAGTAGCCTATTTCTTAAGCTTTAGTATCCAGATACATAACTGCCATAACTAAAATAATACCGTTGTATAGAGGGTCTGTGAAAGGCGCAGATTGAAGTGAGTTGTGCATACAATTGGCCCGCCTCAGCTTGAGACCATCACAGTCGTCCCAATGTCCACACGGCAGTAACTGGTTGGTTGCCGATTGCAGTATGGAGCGCGACTCCATCACCTTCACTGATGTGTTGCCAACCCAACGCAGCGTTGCGCTGGAGCGAGTACAAAACCTTCAGCTGGAGAGCACAAAAAGCAGCAAGTGATTTTTTTCACGGAAAATAGACCTCCCTCTGCCAGTGTGCTTTGGTCATTAGGAGATCGGATTAATCGCCATTGAAACGCACCATGCGCCTTCAAAACTATTTCACGCCGTAAGCTCGTTTTGGGGCTTGAGCAGTGGGCCAGAAAGCACGTCGTTGTATGCATTTCTATCGAGCGAAACTGAGCGACTAGGCGTCTTCGGGTATCGATCCTTTCGAGGACTCTTTCAGATTTCTGGACTAGATTGGCAGACGCCATTCTAACTGATACAGTAGGCAAATGCCGCTCCGCCATTTATGGCGTCATGTGTTGACGAAAGAGACGAGCGCCTCAAAGCTGTCGGATGATTTCGCCATCTAGCTGAGAGCTGAAGCTGACAAGCAAATGGCATCGTGGGCTGTATGAACTCAAGACTAAAAGGGATTTGCGTGTGTGTACCAGCCTAGAAAGTGCACTGTACAAGTCCAGCGTGAAGTTGAGCCGCAACCATAAAAATGTCGTTCGACCAGCTGTCGGCTTCAATGTCAATGTACAGATACACTTACAAACTAATTTACAAGATAGAGATGCCTATATTTTAATATTAAAAAAGTATTTCGTTTTGTTTGGTTCGTGCTAATACTACAGATACAGACTAGATTTGGCCTACAGACTTAATACTACAGATACAGACTAGATTTGGCCTACAAATACAACAGACTTGACATTAGTAGCCGTAGATATCGGTCGGGATGTCGACCCAGTCACGCCCTTCGTCACGATCTTCGTAAGCGCTGTCAAACATGCTCGGCACGTCCATTTCTGCCCAGTTGGCGATGTCTTCGTGCGTGAACTCGATGCAGAACTCCCACTCGGCCCAAAACTCGGTGATAACTTTGTCCACATTGGGGAACAAGCGACAGTAGATCAGATTCTCCCATTTGAACTCCATGCCTTGCTCCGAATTGTTCGCAGAGCCTAGTGTGAAAATCAGTTTGTCCACCACAGTCACCTCCTAATGCTGACTGTGAGATTTCACACGGTTGTATGCCACAAGGACGCCAGCCTCGAGCAGCTTCTTAATACACTCCTTGGCACACTTCAAAAGCGCGAGAGTTTGGTCAATAGTCACCACGGTGATGACCCCTGCTTGTGCTTTCTCCGTCAGGATGGCGATGATGCCAGGGTGCGTTAGCGAGTACATCCCCATGAGAATGCTCGAGGTGGGGGTCTTCAGGGTGTTTGTGTACTTGAGGTAGAACGCATCGTGGTCGACTCGAGAGAAGTCGACGTCCACAGTCTCCAGCTCTTGAATCTGCTCCTCGACCCGCCCGAGCTGCCGGCAGCTAAGGCTGGAGGCATCGACGTTCTTCTGGATGAAGGGGTAGACCCCCGGGAAGTCGTGAAATTGGCGGGCGACCCGGAGCGGGTGGTTCTTCGGGTCCGGCGGCCGACCGGGCTGCATCCACGGCGTGCCGGAGTTCCAGCGGTCCAGCACCCGCTCGATGGTGCTCTTGTCTCGGGCGAAGACGTCGGTCATGAACTCGAAGTTGATCGGCTCGTGGCTTTTCAAGTAGCTCAGGAGCTCGGCAGTGATGGCGCTGCGCTCCACTTCGGTTGTACAAATACCGCTCTACCTCTTGAACAGCACCGGTTATGAAAGTTCATAGAGGTTATAAACTATATTCAAGAAATGCTTTATAACAGTTCAGCGCAACTGGTTACAGACTAGTTAGGACTTCGCTCAGACTGACGTGTGCTCGTCGAGCTGGAGGTGTTGGCTGGTGCTCAGCGAACACGACACCGGACTTCAGGAAGCAGTTGGCTATGGTCTCCTTCGTCATGTGCGCCCACACCTCTTGAACCCACTTCATAGCCTGCAGCTGATCTACGTAGTAAACGGTCTTACCTTCAGGCCTCTTCTCAGGCCTTCCTGGAAGGGCTCGATACATTGCGAGCCTATTCAGTTTGGTACGGTAGCCGCTCTTCAAAGCCGCGATAATGCCCGCGTCCATGGGCTGGATGTGGGAGGTCGTGTTGGGGGGGGGCTTTTGCACCGTGATGTCTGTGAGATCTCCACCATCATCTAGCCCATGCGACGACGCGTTGTCCAGCAGCAGGAGAGCCTGCCTGCCCGCCTTCCTCATGCCTTCATCGAACGCACGAATCCACTCGCTGTACAGGCTCATGGTCATCCAAGCCTTTTTGTTATTTCTGTAGTAGTAGCCAAGTTGCCACCCCTCTTTGCCTTTGAAGCACAGCGGCTTCTTCGCTCTGCCAACGAAAAAACATCCCGTTTCTCGGACCCATCCGCATTCGCTGTCAGGGCCGGCGTTATGCGAGTCTTGTCCTTCTTTAGGCCAGACGTTTTTGACTTGCAAATACCGCGTGTGGCCGCCGCACGGTACAAAAGGCCAGTTTCGTCCATATTCCAAATATCACGTAGGGCAAAAATCTTGTCACGTCTTGCATTGCCATGCGCCCCTCCTCAATGTCCGCAGGGCTCACCGAGGCAGCTTCGCCAGGCAGCTGTCGAAAACGTAGGTCGTGACGCTTCATGAAGGTCGTCAGCCAGCCGTCGGAAAGCTTTAGTGCAGGTGGGTTAGGCAGACTCGAAAGTATTTCCTTCGCTTGCTCAGTGATGAGTCCGCGAGACAGCCGAACTTGGTTCTGCTCCATTACCACGAGGAAATACACTAGCTTTGCCTCGAGCCCAGGGCACTTCAGATTGAGCGTGTGGCCCTTGGGGGTCTTCGACGTGTGCAGCTTTTGCTTTATCTCCTTGGCCTGGCGTAGGATATTCTGCATGGTTGTTCTGGTGGGAGTCGACTGTAGAGAGAAGGTTTTCTGAGCCCAGCGCACCAGCACCGAGAGCGAGGGGGCTGGGCTGGAGCGGCGGTGCTCAAGTATGACTGCCCACTTCTGCTCAATTGTCAGCCACTTGCTCTTGGTCCGCTTGGTTCCTCCCCTCGGCATGCTCGCCGTAGATCCGATTGAGTTTTGGGCGGGAGTTTTGAAAATCTAAGGCGTACAAGAGATATGCGATGTACCTTAAATGAATGATTTGATAAATGTAGCATCTACCGGAGGGTATTCGTTGATCGTGTGTTCAAAAGGTAGAGCGGTATCTGTATACCGCGTTTGATGGGACAACGAATCCGCCCGCACCAGCTCGGCATTGATTGGTCAGAATGCTCGAGCATTCTGATTAATCAATGAAGACTACTAGAAGCCACTAAAATCAACCAATCGCGTTATTTTGCCGGGTCTGAACTAATTGACTTGGTTGTTGAATCGGAATTTTCAATTCCTGTAAAACAACGCGATTGGTTGATTTTAGTGCCACTATTTTACTATAGTAAAATAGTACTATTACTATAGTAGGTTTGATAGTAACAGGTTTCTTAGCAATTGGTGCCAATTGATTGGTCAAAATAGTGCGCGCCAAGGCAACAATGGATTGGTTAAAATGCAATATAGCTACAGAGTAGTTGATTGGATAACATATTACCCAATCGCAGCGTGCGAAGTACGTCGGCCGACGACCATGCGCAGTTCCCAGCCGTCGCTACCAGTTCGCGAGAGTGCCATCTCTCCGTCGTCTTCGTCTCGTTTCTCCATCTCCAACACTTCGTCCATGTCGACAAATCCCAATCGCCATTCGGTCGGAGGTCCGTGGGCAGATTTTGTGTCTCGCTCGGACGCCTCCATGGCCAAACTGCTGCAGGATTCGCTGCCCAAGACCAAAGCCACTCGCGCCACGTGGTTGGCCAATCATCAGGAACTGGACGAGACCGACCGAGTCGACAGCGTCGAGTTCGTGGACTTGTACACTGGTTTCGTGCTGTTCCTTGTGTTACCAATTGCTACAGTTGTCTACTTTATCGTGGGGGTCTCAGCTGTGCCGGGGTTATCGATACTCAAGACCTACATGGCTACAGCTCTAGAGAGACCTACCAAGAGTATCGAACGAGGACTTGGGTTCCAGATATTGTCCGTGGTACTGGGGATAGTGACGTTACCCTGTCACCTTATTGTGCTGCTCTACTGGTTTGTGATCTTCTCCATCCTTTTCATCTTCAGTTTGGTGTATGCAGTTGCATCGCTCAAGATTCTGCTGTTGAGAGACAATTTGGCCTTGATGCACAGTTGCAGTCAGTGGCCCAAATGGAGCTGGAGAGATATTGTATGTGCAGTGCTGGGGGCGATGGACAGACAAGGGTTTGCCAAGTTTGCATTGAAATTCCCTTCCGCGGTGGTGATCTCGCCGGTATTGAAGTATTTGTTTGGATGCAACCCGTTGCTGTATCGATTGGCGATTCGACAGCGCTGCCTCTGGACGTCGCCGTTAGATTTTGACGGTAAGATTTACTGTGATTTTGCTGAGTCAAATGTACCGCTGAAGGTTTTGCTTGTGGTTCTGGGTTTTGTGAAATAATAGATCAAAAGGCAGTCGCAGCGGTGGTACAAGCAGCGTCGTGGACGCTTGTCAATTTGACTGATCTACTGCCCCAGCAAGTGAGCAAACCACCGCGAAAAGATGACCGAATTGTCAGTGGACACATTCCCTTCCCCGCCCCTGACCGAGTTAGCGGAACGGTGGTCGGCGTGCTCACGACCAATTCGCTCGTAACCCTCGTCAATGCAGACCACAACGTGAACGGCAGCATTTTCCACAGTATGACAGCCAAGCGCAGCATCTACAACTTGCTGCTTTTTGTATGGAACCCATGTCATTATTTGACCGGCTACGTCGAGATCAATTTGCAACATGACGGGGGCATCGAACAAGCAAGTACGTTTGCTTGTCTTGTTATCATTTTGGCTGCTTATTTGCTCACTTGGTAGTTGAGTGATGCAGTGTGGTGCCTTGTAGGCGACAACTACTTGGGGAATTTATTATTTGAGCGTACGGACGCACTCTTCTGGCACTACGATCCCATCAAGCGAGGTCAAATGGGGCCCTGCAGCGTTCGATTTATTCGCGGCTCAGTGGCGTCTACAGCGTCCGCGACAGATTCCGTGGTGGCGTTGGACGGGAGCAACAATGCTCAAGAACGACGTACTATTGACGATGTTGAAGCTGGTCTGGAGAATTTCCTCACTGGAGAAAGTCTTGAAAGCTATGAAACTGAGCTGAGTCTCGGAAGCTGCCAGTCAGAAGAGAACGACGACATCGATTGCAGTAATCGCGTCACTATCGGTTCACCGAGTAGTAGCTTCGAGTTCTCTGGGGAGGTAGCGCCGATTCCTGAAGAGAGAATTACTTCATGAAATATAATGAAGCTGGTTCGAACAATTTCGTGCGTGAGCTGGTCGATCGTCATCGAAATGTTGAAGATCCCAAGCCAAATTGATGAATAACATGGAACATTAAATGTATTTTACGATGGAGAAGAGCTGTAAGGACAAGCTCTCTCCGTACGGATTAGCAACGAACTACACAACAATTTGGCTTGGGATCTTCAACATTTCGATGACGATCGACCAGCTCACGCACGAAATTGTTCGAACCAGCTTCATTATAGTAATTCTCTCTTCAGGAATCGGCGCTACCTCCCCAGAGAACTCGAAGCTACTACTCGGTGAACCGATAGTGACGCGATTACTGCAATTTCATAGCATTCTAGTGAAGGCAGAAAAGCAGCACGACATAACTCATTTCAACGCAGGAAGCAAGACTGTTGCTGCAAGACGCAGTTATCGTCTAAAGACGACGACAAATACAATCAAAAGACAATAGCCGCGTTCATTTCGTTTAGCTCGTCTAGCTCGCGAAAATGAACATCAACCGTGGATTGCAAATGCAAAAATTCAAACGCGGGTTGGGTCCCGCAATCTTGAGTGCGTGAACTTTACTAATCCTCTTCGCCAGAAGTTGCGAAAGTTCCACAGTCTTACCAGCCCCAGCCGAGACCCCCACCCCAGCCACCGAGACCACCCCAGCCACCAACACCTCCCCAGCCCCAGCCTCGTCCCCAACCCCACGGACCACCACCGAAGAAGTGTTCCTTGTTCTTGTTAGCAGGAGCCGATACAGCATTAGCCACAACCGGAGCTGCTTCAGCAGGTGCTGCCAATACACGAAGAGAAGGTTGTTGATCGGCAGTAGCGACACTAGCAATTGCGACAGCGACGACGGTGATGGTGGTGAGAGCAGAAAGCTTCATGTTTTGTTGAGACTTGTACGGCCGGGCCCTTGGTTTGGTCGTTGCAGTAAATTGCGTTGTGGTTGTAGGCTGAAGCTCATGTTGGTGGTGTGACGGGAGTTCTTGATATTTTCAATCCGTCTCCTGGATAAATTGATGCGGGGGTCGAAAACTCTCCTTCAGATTTTTTTCTGGTTGTGGTAGCACAGTATTTTCAAAGACTTTGACAATCGAAAAACTATTTTGCATCGGCACGTCTGACATCAATAAATCGGACATGATTCTCCGAAATCTTACAATTTCCTACAGCGTACAAGTCTCTCTCCAACCCACCAACCGAGCTCAACAACCACAGCGCAATTTACCGCGACGAACACACCAAGCTCCTACAAGGCTCGACAAGAATAATGTAGTTGGTCACCGTCGGGTTGTTTACCTTCGAGGCGTAGGCAACCGGCTGGTCGCCCTTGCCCTGGTCCTGCGATAAGACTGCACCCAACCCGGCGCGCGATGCGTCGGTCGTCAACTTGAAGGGTAATCTGTAGTCCGGGTAAACTAGTACAGGTCTTCTACTCAGCCAAGCCTTGGCCCATACGAATGCCTCCTCTTGCGCTGCGCCCCACTGCCACTCTGCTCCTTTGCGCAACAGATTTGTTATCGGCGCCATCTTGGCACCGAAATCTGGTACGAAACGTCGGTAGTAACCCGCGAGCGCAACAAATCTCCTCACCTGTGCGTCATCTTTAGGCGTAGGAAATTCGGTGATCGACTTCACCAGTCGCATGGTTGGCTGGATACCAGCCGGCGTTAAGTCATGGCCCAAGTACTCCATCCTCTCAGTCGCGAACGCACACTTCGAAGCCTTCAGGCTCAGCCCGCCGCTGCCAGTCTCTCCAACACCACCGCGAGCTCCACGACGTGCTGAGCTACTGAGCCGCGTGTGAAGATAATCACGTCATCCAAGTACACCAAGCAGCACACCCACGTCAGCCCTCGCAGGACGCAGTCCATGAGGCGCTGGAACGTGCTCGGGGCATTGCAAAGCCCAAACGGCATCCTTTTGAACTGAAATAGGCCTCTCCTGGTTGTGAAGGCGGTCTTCGCCGCCCTTTGCCTCCTCCTTTGCCACTCCGAGCTGCCAGTAGCCACTGTGCAGGTCGAGACTGGTAAACAGTTGCGATCCATGCAGCGCTTCGAGAGTCTAGTCTATCCGCGGCAACGGGTAGACGTCTTTGCTCGTCACCGCATTTAGGGCGCGATAATCAATACAGAACCTAACACTGCCGTCCTTCTTGCGCACGATCACCACCGGGAATCCCCACGCGCCTTCACCGGGTTCGATGACATCCTGCTGCAGCATACCGTCAACCTCCGCGTCAATCAACCCGTTCTCCGCCACCGCATGTCTCCTACGCGGCATCATGATCGGTGCTGAGCTTCCTGTGTTGATGTGGTGCTCCACCGACACTGTCGCCAACGGCGGGCATCCTTCCTTCTTGTTCACTATCTCCGGGTACTGGCGCAGCAACGCCACCACCAAGTCCTTGTCCTTCGGATCCATGTCGCCGATGTCGAGTTTCTCTTCGTCGCTTCAGCGGCTCTGCGTTCTCCTTCCGCAGCGTGGACACCCACCGTGCCACACGACTGCGTTCCAGCTCGCCGTTCAGGGACAAGATCTGCATGTCTTCGCTCGTGGGAATCCACGTACCCAATGCAGCACGCGCAGGCAGCTTCTCTCTTTTGCCTTCAATGTTCAGCACCGCAACGCGTACCATGCCGTTCTCCACGGTGTCTACCGTGGGCGCGACCAGCAAATGTCTTCTACTGGTGGGTTTCGGCAAGAAAATCCCCGTGGTGCCATCCTCGGCGTCGACGCGCACGCGCACCACGTTCTGGGTGTTGTTGGCCAACTTGCGCGTTGTAGCCAACCGCACTGTCGCTTTCCGCATCTGTTCCGCTGTCTGGTCGCCTCCAAACGTGCCGCACGTGAACGGCAGGATCACCTTCTGGCCCGTGTCGTCCTTGTACTTCAATTCGCGGGATGCAAAGTCCATCTTGACCTGGTGTCGCACCATCCAGTCTTCCCCAATGAGGAGCTCATTCCCTTGCCCCTTCACCAACAGGGCATCGACTTCAACTCGCTGCTGGTGCCGGGTCATGCCGAGGAACCTCCATACGCCAAGCACCCTGCTCGTACCACCGCCAAATCCCTCAAATATGTCCACCGGTGCGTCTCTGGTCAAACACCGGCCGTGCTTTCGCAGTCCTTCGCCTGCCACGCTGTACTCTGCGCAGGTGTCCAGCCGTGCCTCTTGCGTGTGTTTCTTGGAGAACGCCAGCAATGTCGTCGGTAGCCTGCTCGTGTTGCCGGTTGTCTCGCTCCGTCTGGGAACAACGGTACGGCCTTCTTGACAGCCGTCGCCGTCGCCCGCAGCAATTTCACACCTGTGCCTCGGCGTGTGCCGTCCTCGGCCTCAGGCATGGCTGCTAACACCTGGCGCATCATTAGCCTCAACACCTTCGCTCGGGATACACTGCGCTCGCGCACTTCCTCGGCCAGGATACCATGGGCCGCCGCCACGTCTGCTTCTGCCCGCCGTCGTCGCCGACGTCCCCCAGAGTCTGGGTGATCAGCTCCCACAAGTGAGCATCCAGATAGTAATTCAAAGATAAAGCGCACGAAGCTCAAGAGTCAAGACACGCTAACACCGTACAATCCACAGGGAAACCAACCTCCTCGGAATTGGATTGCGTTGGGAGGTCACTAGCTCCGGTGCCGGCCGTATTGGTCCTCCAGAATCTGTCGCTTTGAGAGTCTGGGGGATCAGCTCCCACAAGTGCGTATCCAGATAGCAACTCGACGATTAAGCACACGAAGCTCAAGAGTCTTGAGTCAAGACACGCTAACACACAGACAGTTCGTACAGTCCACAGGGAAATCGACCTCCTCGGAATTGGACTGCTTTCACAAGAGATCGTTGTTGGAGAGCGATACAGTTCCGTTAAAGGCCACCAATCTCGAGGCCGATGGGCAAGTGGTCACTTCCGACAACACTGCTGCGGATGTACGAGGACCGCTGCAACGGCACCAACGAAACAACCAACACACGTCAGTAACCCGTCAAAAAGACCTCACACAACATCCTCCACCGAACGTACCACATTGGGCATGAGCGCCTCGGAAACCACAAAGTAGTCGAGCCGCCACCCCTTATTCTGTGCGCGCATGTTGTGCCGGTAGCCAAAGTACGAGTACTCGACCTTGTCCGGGTGCAAATGGCGGAATGTATCAACAAAGCCGCTGTCCAAGATGTTGCCGAAACTCTCTCGCTCTTCGTCCGTGAAGCCCGCACTCTTGCGGTTGCCCTTGGGGTTGTGAATGTCGATCTCTTGATGCGCGACATTCAGGTCCCCGCACCAGACCACGGGCTTGGTCTTCTCCATCTCCTTCATCTCACGCAGCATGGCCTTGTCCCACTGGTTGGTTCGGAAGTCCAGGCGCTCCAACTTACCTCCAGCATTGGGGACGTACGTGTGGACGAGCCAGAACTTGGGGAACTCGAGCGCCAGAAAGCGTCCTTCTTGGTCCTTGCCCTCGTTCTCCGCCTTGGAAACGCCTTTCGAGTCGTGGTCACCCACCACAATCTCGTCCTTGACGCTCAGCGGCTTGGTCTTGCTGAAAATGGCCGTGCTGGCGTACCCTTTTTTGACGGCGCAGGACCAGAACTGGTGCTCGTACTGGGGCAAAAAGTCCTCGAGTTTCTGCAGCTCGTCACGGCAGATCTTGGTCTCGCTGAGACACAAAATGTCGGGGTCCTCCTGGGCCACGTACGCGCGCAGGTGGACACTTTCGTCCCGCTTGAGGACCGCGCGGAGCCCATTGA
Organism: Phytophthora sansomeana; assembly: GCA_032158285.1. Taxonomy (NCBI): domain Eukaryota; phylum Oomycota; class Peronosporomycetes; order Peronosporales; family Peronosporaceae; genus Phytophthora; species Phytophthora sansomeana. Next base: position 1,253,136 of record JAPDHH010000200.1, read on the forward strand.
CGTTCCACGCGACTATTTTTATTTCAGCGTCCGCCGACCGTTTCGAAACGTCCGCAAACGGCGGACACGCGTCGATTCGCGCTTGAAGTTCGGGGGAGATGGGCGCGGCCGGAATGGGTCGCACACGCTCGGTTTGGGTCTTTTTGCCCTTTTGGGCCGCGAAAAGGGCCCCCCACGCGCTCTTGGCGTCTGTATCTGCGGCCTTGGGCGACGTCTCGGAGACTTGTTTGGCGACGGAGACTGCGACGGTCTTGCGCTTCTTGGCGGGGGAGGGCGACGTCATGACCGCGACGGCCTTGGACGCGGCCGTCTGCAGACGCTTGCTCTGACGAACCATTTTTGGGTCCGTTTCTAACGTGGTTTTGGGTGCGTTTCTAAAATAAGATACTTAGTCAGATTAGTACCTTGTGGACCACAAATTGTTGTAGGTGAATTGTTGTTCATCTGGGAACGAAAACTATCACAATTCTACTGACAGCACGAAAGTGGAAACAGCACAACGCCAAGAAGTTTCAGAAGGCAATTGTCGTGATTAGTTCGCTTTGTTTGGCATTAAAACTGGCCGTTGGCTAAAAAGCAAGAGGTAGATCTCATCACCCCATGATCCTGAGTGCGAGACGTTTACTCGATCTCGACGGCCGACATTGTGAAATTTCTAGTCTTACCAGCCCCAGCCGAGACCCCCACCCCAGCCACCGAGACCACCCCAGCCACCAACACCTCCCCAGCCCCAGCCTCGTCCCCAACCCCACGGACCACCACCGAAGAAGTGTTCCTTGTTCTTGTTAGCAGGAGCCGAAGCACCATTAGCCACAACCGGAGCTGCTTCAGCAGGAGCCGCTAATACACGAAGAGAAGGTTGTTGATCGGCAGTAGCGACACTAGCAATTGCGACAGCGACGACGGCGATAGAAATGAGAGCAGAGGACTTCATATTCTTGTCGAGACTTGTAAGACCAGGAGCTTGGTGTGTTCGTCGCGGTAAATTGCGCTGTGGTTGTTGAGCTCGGTTGGTGGGTTGGTGAGAGACTTGTACGCTGTAGGAAATTGTAAGATTTCGGAGAATCATGTCCGATTTATTGATGTCAGACGTGCCGATGCAAAATAGTTTTTCGATTGTCAAAGTCTTTGAAAATACTGTGCTACCACAACCAGAAAAATCTGAAGGAGAGTTTTCGACCCCCGCATCAATTTATCCAGGAGACGGATTGAAAATATCAAGAACTCCCGTCACACCACCAACATGAGCTTCAGCCTACAACCACAACGCAATTTACTGCAACGACCAAACCAAGGGCCCGGCCGTACAAGTCTCAACAAAACATGAAGCTTTCTGCTCTCACCACCATCACCGTCGTCGCTGTCGCAATTGCTAGTGTCGCTACTGCCGATCAACAACCTTCTCTTCGTGTATTGGCAGCACCTGCTGAAGCAGCTCCGGTTGTGGCTAATGCTGTATCGGCTCCTGCTAACAAGAACAAGGAACACTTCTTCGGTGGTGGTCCGTGGGGTTGGGGACGAGGCTGGGGCTGGGGGAGGTGTTGGTGGGTGGGGTGGCCTCGGTGGCTGGGGTGGGGGTCTCGGCTGGGGCTGGTAAGACTGGAACTCGAGAAACTCCAGCGAATAAACTCTCGTATCAAGCAAGACCACGGCGTGAGGTGACAGATGAACGAGCTTTCGAATTTGACTTTTTTGCATTTTCAGTCCATGGTCATTCCATGCTTGCGAACTAGGCGAACTAAACGAATACGACAATTTTGATTCTCCGCACCAAAACCTTCATGTGCTCGAACGAATAATATTCGTTTTGTGGGCGAGTGAAATTGTCGCTATTGTTGTTTTCGAATTCTGCGTTTGCATTTGAGACGGAACTGAAAGGAGCTAGTCCCGAAGCACAGCATCAAACACACCAATCGAACGTAGGATGCGACACAAAGATTTGTTTCGAGCGATTTCTCAGAGCTAGTAGCGCTACTCAAGCCTTCTAAACAAACTACTTACTTAAGTAAGTACACTTGAGTGTTGGTACATGTAGCGGTGTTACCAATCTCGTTTTTCAATCAATGAAGTCCGCACCGATAGTGTCTACATGTAGTGGACCATCTGCAAGGAGGAGAAAAAATGATCAACTAGAATTTATGAACAACGTTTTTTGCTAGCTACGTGAAACTGGACCATACGCAAGTGTGCTCACTTTTCACCTCGCCTTCAAGTCCAATCGATGGTGCCGATGTTTTCACGTTTGCAGCCTTGTCCGATGACTCACAGATGCAATGAAGTACCTTCGACGTTCGCGTTGGAGTTTTATTTTGACGGTAATCGGCGAACAACTCAACGTTGAAGGTACATGTACTCCGATATGCTTAAATAAGCAGCTAACATGGAAGTGGAACAGCAAACAAAAGAGTAGTTTGCAATCCAAAGCATCTTCGATCTTAGCGTTTCGCCTCCGTGCTTCGCAGGGTACGTAGACGCCCCACGCTGCTTTCAGCTTTCAGTTGCGCTACAGGAAAAATATTTGGTGTAAACGGAACATGGAGCTGAGGTGGTGCGACACCTCGTTTGACAGCCTTCAGTTCTTGTCGAAGTGTCTTCACCTTCGCCTCCAGCGTTTCTTGTTGGCGTTTCAACTTTTCCTGAGCCGCACAAATCTTCTGCTGGCTTTTCAACTCGCCTAGTTGAGCTTCACGAAGCTGTTGCTGAAGCTGTGAGTTATCTGCCTGGAGTTGATTTCGCTGCTTGGTACACGCAGACAAAACTTTTTCGTGCTTCTGTTGCTGTTGGCGGGCGCTGCGGTTCCCTTCCTCTTCTTTTGCGTCGAACTTGGTCGTCTGCTCGATTTGCGCTTTTACGAGTGTCGTGTTGCTCAAAGCTAGCCCCTCGATGCACGTTATCTTGCAAGCATTTTCCTGCTGCAAGAGACAGTTGGTGGCTTTCAGCTGGTTGGAAGCTTGCTTCTCTTCCTGCAACCGATGTTGGGTTGCCTCTAGCTCCTTCGCCAAACTTTGGAGTCGTTCATTAAGCAATTGTTGCTCAATGATCACGAAGGCTTCCGTTTCCTGGACCTCCTGCTCAATCCAAACAGCGCATTGACGGCAGTTGCTCTCGTGGGAAATCGACCAGTATAAAGCTTCTTTTGTGTCTTCAAAATGATCTTGTATCACCGACAGCTCCACAAGGTTCATCAAATCTCGTACGACGGCATGCACCACAGTGTCCTCGTAGGAGTGAACGTCAGACTCGAGTCTTACTTTTTGGTATTCGAGGTCTTGCTCCAAGCATGAACACGCGTGTTCACGTGCTATGACAGCTTCCTCTCGCGCTTGAATTTTGCGTTGTGATCGGCGTTCACAACTCAGCTCTTTCTGACGCTGATGATGCAGTCGCTTCATGTCAGACTCAAGCGCATTGCCAATCTGGCGGCTTCGTGCCAAATCCCGGCGCAACGCTCGCTTCTCAATCTTCAAGCGTTTGATCCTTTTCCGCTGCAAAGCTTCACGCTCACTACGACATCGATCCGACTGTAAAACTGTGCTGTCTTCCGGGAAGTTTATTCCACCATCATCCATAAAATCACAGAGATATGCAACGTCATCGGGGATCACTAAGCCTCCTCTAACAAGCGAAGGCACCAACTTGGGCTTCAAACGTTGACGCTTTTCCTGAGAATTGTAGGCGCGACTGTGGTGGCCTCTTGGATGCTCCTGCTCCACACTGAAGACCATTCCTGGCGAAAACGGGCGCTTCGTCATCTTCTTTCTCTCTTGTCTTGTGGGCTGAAAGACTTTGACTCAGGCGCCAAGCCTCGTATCGTCTGGTCCCATAGCCGTTGATCGAGTTTGCAAGCGGGCAGCAATTCTGAATAAGAGCAGACGCACCATGCCGAAGTTTCCCTTCAAGTCAAACCCTCCAATGTAGCCATGACATCCAGCAGCGTGGCGCGGACAGATTCATCGCAAGTGTCGACTTGCGTACACATGCGTAATACTCTGCATGACTCTTTAGTTTGCTCTTGGATTGTCGTCTTCTGTGATTCCAACTCGCCAACCTTCTCGATCAATTTACTGCACTTTTCTTCGGCCGCAAAATAATAACGCTGAACAAAAAATTTCAGAGCTTCTTTCTCTGAAACTTGGATCACCAGCGCATCATCAGAGTCCAATGAGCTTCGTTTGTCCCCTTCGTTGGACGGCTGGCCGACACTTTGGTGCTCCCTCTTGAACTGTTGCTCCGTCAAAACCTCATTTTGCGCCTCCAGTTCCGTGATTTTGGACTGCATCTTGTTTGCAAACTCCATCTGCAGAGACTCGAGTTCTTTTAGCTCTGTATACTGTTTCTGCACTTTGATCAGTTCCTCTTTCATAACATCCTTCTCTCGATTGTGTGCTGCTGACAGATCCGAGCTTTCTTGTTGTAAATGAGTGACCTGCTTCTCAAGTTCCGCGTTCTGTTTCTCCACAGCTTGCAAATTACTCTTCGTGTCTTTCAGTTCTTGCTCGAGCTCCTCCAGCCTCATTGCCTTCTCGGACGCAGAATCCATGGTCCTACTGAATCTAGCGTACAGGATCTTGAGCTCCTCTTTCCTCTGTTTCCCCTTTTCAATCTCCTTCTTGGCGCCATTAAGTGCTGTAGCCATCTTCTCTTCCCTCACCTTGGCCTCCTGCAGTTGTGTCCGCAGCTTCTTAATCTCCTCGTCCTGCGTCATATTCCTCTCCGTGGCTTCAAACTCGTGAGCGTTTTGCTTTTCAGCCTCCTCCATCAGTTTCTGATTCTGCTGCTTCCAGTCGTCCCGCTGCTGCTTCACTCCTTCAACTTCCTCCAGCAGGTGCTTGGTCGTTTCCTTCAACTGCTTCAGCTCCACATCCATCGCTTGCTTCTCCGCCGTTAACGTCTCGAACTCGTCGTTCGGCACCACATGACTCGAGTGCATCATCTCCTCCTGATCAGCTCGCAGCGACGACAGCTCCATCTCCTTCTCGCGTTCCACGGCTCTCTTTTGCGCCAACTGGGTCTCCAGCTCCACCACGCGGTCGTTCATCAGCTGCTTCTCGACGGCTTCAAACACCTCCGTCTCCTCTCTCGACGTGGCTGCGTCCTTCAAACAGTCCGTAGCAGTAACTTGAAACCACTTCGCCCACTGGAGTTCACTCTGATTCCTCTGCAATTGGTCCTGTACAGTGTCCACCTCGATCTTGGTCACCAGGTCCTGTACGACACCCGTCACCTCCTGTGTCTCCATCTCGATCAATTTGTCCTCCAACTGTCCACTTAACTGCCTCAACCTGCTCTGCCAAAGCTCGCAACGCTGCAAAAACCTGTCCATCTCGTCCTGCACCGTATTGTTGATATCCTTAGACTCGTTGATATCCTTAGACTCTCCACCTTCCCCCGCGTCCTTCTGCTTCAGTTTAAGGCCGTAGATACGGGCCACGTCCTGCTCCAAGTCCCGTAGACTGCGTTGGGCCTGTGCGAGCTGCTCCTCTTGCGTTTTTTTCTCGATTTTTAGACTTTCTCGGGCCTCCAGGAGCTCGCGGTTCTCGTCCCGTAGCGTCTCCAGCGCAACACGCAGCGCGTCTTCGTGCGTGGCGTCGGTAGGAGGAGACACGCGCCGCTTCTTGCCAGGCGACGGGGGCGGCGAGGGCGATCGCGGGCGCTTGGGAGAAGACGACGCAGGCCGCGTTGACGCCATCAGGATTTTTTTAATTTGGTTTTTGTTTTGGCGCCGGAATTGGAAATGACTCGAAATTTGTATGCAACAGGAAATTTTGAAATTTTAAAGTGACGAAATGCGTATGAAATGACGCATTGCGGAGGAAGGTTTACTCATTTTTTCCTAGACTTTGCATCACTTCCTGCTTGTCCATCGCCATCGAGAATTTATTCAACGTTTCTTGGAAATCTCTTACTTATATGTTGCTATGGTTGTAGTCTTCGAGTCTTGGACAATATTTCACAACGCAATTCACCAAGCACAGAGTACCTGAGCATTTCCCAAGCTACCAAGTTGAAGACCATGAAGTTCTCTGCGCTGACCGCTGTTACAGTGATTGCTGTCGCCAATGTCGCTGCTGCCGACCAACAACCTTCTTTGCGTGCACTGACTGAGGTAGCTCCGGTAGCGGCCAAGGGCGCGTCACCTCCTGCTGGTAAGAACAAGGAGCAGTTTTTCGGCTGGGGTGGTCCGTGGGGCGGCATGGGCTGGGGTGGTCTTGGAGGTTGGGGCGGTCTCGGCGGATGGGGAGGCCTTGGTGGCTGGGGCGGTGGTCTTGGCTGGGGCTGGTGATTTTGGCGATCTCACATACCTATAGGAGTGAGCAAGTGAAATTTGACACGCAAGGCCTCGTGACGGAAGAGTTCTTGAAACGTCAGATGCTAGAATCTGACGTTTCAAGAACTCTTCAGCGTTCACAAACTAAACACGACGATTATTTTGCATGCATCAATACTGAGTCTTGATGAGTTGTGGGATATTTGGGAGTCGTGGGTGTGTAAAATAACAGTGCTGCTCAAAAAGACATGAGGGGTTGATATGGTTGGGAGCAGAGATTAATTTGTTGAATAAGGATGGCCTATCCAGTGAGTGTACAAGTGCCTGATAGCTACGTAAAGGCTGAGTTCTTGCAGCATTTAATTTCAATATGCGTGTAGCCCCCGTCCAAATACCTTGACGCCAGAAATGGCATGAGAGGAGTCTTTGATGTGCTTCGGCACAATTTGCATAGACCACCCTTATGACCAGTTGATCATGCGAACTGAAGTCCGGTTCCTTTACGGATTCCACAAGCGGCGCGCTCTTTACCTGTGAATTATTAGTCGAGAATCGCGATAGAAAGTTAATTGATGCCAGTCTTTATTCCAATTCTCTTTTTTCGACAGCTTGTAGTCCTTGCCAAAATCTCAATACATGTAACTTTGTGTGCGTGAATTGCCTCCAGTCAAGACCCTTACCTCGAGTGACCTCTTTTCGTAAACTTTAATGTTCTTACGTGCGTTCTAGTGAAATCGCGCTAGAGTGCTGCTATCGTTGGTTCAAGAAATTAACCCCTCCAGACCGGGAGCCGAAAGGAACACATAAACTGCATATACAGCGTAATTAGACTTAATCTTTGTATGTACGAAAATCCACACGTAATGACAGGATAACCAAGATCGCTTAGTTTAAAAGTTGCGTCAGCATGAAACAGCGTAAACCGACTCGGCGAGGCAAACTCAATGGATGCTGTGACCAGCGCTAGACTTGTAACTCCGATTACAAAAGAGTCTTCGTCGGTTCCGCGCCCGACATACGCGCGTACTTCCTCGTCGTCCCGGTAGCCACATAATTTGTTAGGGTAGATAGGATTCACGATGTGTAGTTTCAGAGTCGTGCTTATCCGGCATACAAGCTGCATATCAGCCGGGAGTAGTCAACCTCACGCTGCATCATGCTACGTATGGCGGAAAGTGACAGGACACCCGCCGAACAGAACCAGGTGCCACGACAGTCTCTGTTTTCACAAATCTAGAGATCAGAACTTCCCATACTAAAATTCATACAAAAGGTTGGTGTGTCACCCCCATTGAATTGTTCGAAGTGGCGTAATCAAAGAACACGCTCAGGCTTCATGTGAAAAAAGGACGGTATGCACCTGAAACGCTAGATTCTTGCGCAAGAGCGGGCCGCTCAGGATGCAGACCAGGATGCAACCTGGGTGGAAACGGGCGCTCCATTGTGGCGTTCAAGGTGATACGCAAAGCTGTTGTGAACTAAAAGCAAGCAAGCAGACGTATCTTGCATATATGCAACCTAAGGCGCGTTAATATGCTACTTAGGCCTACGGGCTGGTACGACGTCGTTTGCAGGAAGCTGGAGTGCCAGGTGTTGATGGCGATCCAAGACCAGTCGCCCCCACTGTCCATCGCACCCGGATAGTCTTTGCATTCTCCACAGGAATCAGTTTCCCATTCACCCACTCCTTGTGCCAGATATCCCAGCAAGTCATGGCCACCCCTCGAACGTTGCGCCGGGCCTGCATGCACAGAAAAATAGGTCCCGCCGCATTGCACTCGCCGCAGAAATAAGCCGTTGTGGAGGCGTGCTTGGTCTCGCTTCGCAGAACGGAGCATACCTTGCAAGCGCGCTGGCGACGCTTCGTCTGGGTTCCTTCATTGCGCCACTCGTCACTCTGTCGCGCCATGTGCTCGGTTTGGCGGCCTCCACCCACAGGAAGAGGTTCATAGGATGGGGTGGCGGGCGGTGCCTGTGTCCCGAAGGTGTTGCCTTCATACATGTCAGCGGCATTGAGCTGTGCGAGATGGAGATGAAGCTTGATCATGTACTTGACGTGTGTTAGCGGTTGTGAAGTCTTGTTCTTGTGGTACGCATTGTGAATTATATACCCATTGACGATCGCCAAGTCTATCAAGCCCAGCACCAACGACTTGTAGTATTTTTTGAAGCGCAGAGCGCGCTGCAGCGAGTAACGCTGCAAGCGCAACTGGTCGTGGACGTCTACTCCCCCCATGAAGGCGTGGTAGTCCTTCACAACTCGAGGACATGGAACCTCCACTTGCTGGGCCCCGTCCTGACGCACAACCCGGTCAATTTCGATGCTTCCGCCGGTATACAAGAAATGGACTGGGCGGGAGTCCCACCAGCTAATTGCTTTCATGCTAGGCACAAGCTTTGAGTACGCGATCTTGTATGAACCTCGAGGGATCGTCGGCTTCCGAGTCTGCTTCTTCTCAATAACTTCCTTGCAGTACCCCAAGCGATTCGTCATGATAGTACCCACACAGTAGAAACCCATCAGGAGCAGCTGAATAGCTAAGGCCACCGACGTATAGAAGCGGTCGATAACGACCAACCTCATTCCTTGCTTCCGCGCATCACGTCCGAACACTTCTAGCACACTGCTGCAGGTCCAGACTTCATGTCAGGCTTGTGCGCATCACTGGCATGTTGTTTCTTGCCACAATAGACCTCAAAACTGAATAAATGCAGCATTAACAATACCAAGTTAGCTTTACAAAACTGCATAATTCACCATACGAGATCTTACCAACCAAAAAAAATCGTACCGGATGCAGTATGCGGTGACTGCACTGCAGAGCATGAAGAGCTTAGTGTCCCATTTGTGAGGCTTATCCTTCATGTAGACGCGCATCTTGTTGAAGGACGAGCGACTCGGCAGAACAGCTTCATCAAACGCAAGATGTGATGGCGCAACGTATCCTCTAGCAAACGTGCGCTGGAGCACTTCCACCACCTTTCTGATCTTCCACGCGCGGTCCGTTTTCGCGCGGGGGTCGTTGTTCAGGTTGAAGTGGAGGTTGTGTGATATCTCCGTGAATCGATCACGAGCGAGCACCGAACCAAAGCATCCACGCGCGATCGCACCAACGTCGTTCGTTTTCCAGTGGTTGGACAGCTTCTCTCGGTTTGGAGCGATGGTCCTTGCCACCAACAATCCTATGAACCGACACAACTGATGGGGCATGATTGGCTTCATCGCTTCCATCTCGTGCTGGATATCACGCCTCGTCTTGCGTGGTAGCTTCGGATTTCGTTGACACTTCTTGCGGTAGCGCTGGTGCGCACTATCGATACGTAGCGGTAACATTTCTCGATGATACTCGTTCGAGCACGCGGCAATGTGCTGCCAGAGGACCACGGGCATAAAGTAGAAGCAGAGCGCAATAGGTGAATCACCATGCCGCAAAGCCTCCGATGAAGGACCCGAGTAGCCTTGTCGTAATCCAGGATAGCTGCCGGCATCGTTCACAGGCTCGTACGGTGCCATCAGGTGCTGGTAAATATCAGGCTCTTCAACATCTTCCCAGCCTGTAGCGGACATGCCACGCAGTACGGCATCTTTCAAATTTCCAGCGAGCACTTCGTCTTCTCCACCAAAACTGTCCAAAACGTCCTCCGAGAAGAGAACTTCCGCAGCAACTTCCGCCTCAGTTTCCTCGGGATCGTCAAAGTCGTCCTCTGGTGCACAGCAGCCCTCCCCGTCATCATCCGAAGCATACTCGCCAGTTTCGACATCGTCTTTCTCGGCTTCATCACCTGAGTCAATTGCTCCATACTGAAGATCACTTTCGCTGAATTCGACTGCATTCAAGTTGTCGCTGTTATCAGCTAACAGCTCGGTTCCTCTTGCACTCAGTTGGGCTTCTTCATCATCAACATCTACAACAAGAAATGCAGTGAACATTAGCATTGATTTCATTCCTCATATGCAGCTTATAGCACAGTATAATATGCAACATACCGCTTTGGAGTTCGACAGACACAACGGAAGTATCGTCAGCAGTCATCGGTGAGTTGGAAGCTTCGCCATCTTCACTTGCTGTAGCGTTTCCGATATGAGGCGACGTTGCAATCAGTGGAGAGGTTGATTCTGAGCGAACGGGGGTACGTGGCGGGGAAACTGCCATCGGACTCGCAGTGTCTGCTAGCGCTCGACGGGTTCGTGACTGACGCCGCGGTGGCGTGGACGGCGATTCCGTAATCGCTGGATAATCTATAGCAATACATCAACACATTGTTCAGTATAATATTCAGCACAACATGCAACATAACATGCAGTTTTAACTGCCTGAATTCCGAAGGCGCCCGCAACTGCGACGTCAGTAGCAACGGCACGTGCCGTAGCATCTCGTAGGTCTTTGCGGTAGTTCTTTCGGATTGCTTTGTGTTCTTTAGGCCCAGAATCCCGAGAAGGCCTCGCTCCGTCAGGTTGGGTAGCTGCTGGAGTTCAACCAGAACCAGACGATGATGCAGGATTAGATTCACACTCAAATGCAGCATATAATGCATCTTACCTTCATCATCCTCCGCAACGGCGTCATTAGCATCCACGTATGCAGCGTCCCGCCGTGCTTGAGCGTCTTCAATGTCGCGAAGATAGTCAGCACGAACAATTGCCTGCGCAGCTGCGAGCTCAACATTGCCAGGCGTGCCCGCGGCCGTGTCGCCATTTGCAACAGAACTTGGAGGTAATGCGGACCCTCGCGCACGGATTCGGAGCACTGCATTCAATAGGTATCGTATGAGTTGTCATTAGATAGAGCAGCGACCAGAAACAGACGTACTGTTCGCGTAGTACTCAAGCACTTGCTCCTCGCCAAGAAAGAAATCGATTCCAACGGTTCCGTCCGGATGCCCGTGGGGCCGGATGTACTTGTAGCGGTCGTCCAAGCTGCTTCTCGGCGGCGCCTTTTCGGGTCCACCCCTCTGCCTTGAGCTCACGCCACACCGACCGAAACGAGAGGTCCCGTCCGGTAACCTCGCTGTCTCGGAGAACCTTACCGCGTGGTTTTACCATGATCGCTGTTCGCTTGTGCTCTATCGCCGCCAATTCCCGAATGAGAGAGTTTTGGGAAAAGCGGAAGAGGGCCGGCGGTCTCTGAGCCACTCATTGGGGGGAACGTGCCAAATACCTCAGATACCTTATGCAAATCAGGTGCAGTTGCCACGATACCTGTGAGGACTAATATTTATGAATTCTAGAAAGTACTCGTCTTTGCGTCGAATGCGTAGAAAGGCGGTAACAGAAACGATCCAAATAATAATTTTGATGTTTGTATACCAGAGTGTCGGGGGAAAGGACATCAATACAAATTTCAAGTTTAAAATCGCTTAAACTGAATATATTCAGTTTAAGACTTCAAATCTATGTAGCATTATGCTACATCCGGTCTGGACTCCAGATTAGCAGATTAACCCCTCCAGAGTCTGGAGGGGTTAATCTGCTAATCGTGATTTCGGATCTCCGCACGTAGAATCGAGGCTAGTTAGTCGCTGTACCAGTCGAATACAGGGTATCCTAAGCTTTGGATGAATAACTACCCGCCCTCGAATCCACTGCAGCCACTTGTTTTCAGTTTTCGTTTTGCCGTTCGACCGACAGCTGCAAGAGTTCCCCAATGGTTCACTTGGTTGTGCCAACCCTCGCAATTGCTTCAACTTTGTCGAGTTTGGCCCTGTTGGTGCCCACTGCTGACGCTCACCAGATTGATTGTTTTGCTGCCGGAGCCGCAATGGACGACGGATGACAAGGACACCAAGTACAACCCGCTTGCTTTTCTCGAAAACGAGGGTTTCTCCACGCAGGAGGACTTCAGTGCCTGGCGTACCGAAAACGGGTACAAGTCGCTGCGTGACTTCATGGACAATGCCAAGTACAGCGTCACTAGCGGTGCCGACTTCTCTTGTGGTTTTACCGACCCGAACGGAACCCCACAGCCTGTTCCAGCAGGAAACGCGATGCGTTCGACTGGTTACACGCACGATGGTCCGTGTGAAGTGTGGCTTGACGATACGATGGTGCTCGATGGCGAGAACTGCCACGAGAAGTTCCCCGGCAAGGACTACACTGTTGACTACTCCTCGTGCCAGGGCACGTGCACGCTTCGTTGGTACTGGATGGGTGTGCGTTTCCTGAAAAATGCCTACTCATGGCAAGTGTACCAGGAATGCATCCCGCTGACGGGGGGATCAGAAACCACCTCGGGGTCAGAGAGAACCTCGAGTTCCGAGACGACAACGACAACGACGGAAACAGCGCCGACGACTGAAGCACCGACGATGGAGTCGTCGCAGGCGTGGGGGACGCCGGCCACGAATTCGCCGGCGACGTGGGGAACACCATCAACGTCTACGTGGGAGCAACGCAATCTGCGTAAATCGACCGCGATGGGATAGTGGCAAGTTGATCGACCCCATCGACTGAGAAGTCAACAGTTGTGCACAAGGCTAGACCACGATATATGTTTTGAGGGCCAATGCAGACGTTGTTAGCAGACTAATTTGTTGAGAAATCACGTGTTCAATTCAAGGAAAAAAAACGTCATACGAGTCACGCACTCTCAAGCAGCTTCCGAAAACTGATAGCTATTCATCGTCCGACAGCATGGCGTACATCTTCTCAGTGATGGTTTTCATTGAAGCACGATTGGAATTCATCACCGAGTTTCTCTCAAACCCTTCCTCCACAGTTCTTGAAAAATACCACTCCACGAAGTTCGTGACAACGATGTAAACTTCCGTCAGACCTTCCGACATCCGCGAGTATTTCCGTTCCGACGTACGCTTGAGCAAGACTCTGCTGGACATCGTCATTCTTCGCCTCCATGACACACACCCGCTTATCGCCTCGCTCGATTATAAAATCGAAAGCCACACACCCATGGACGCGCTCCCCAACTACCACGCACATATCCCGAATTCGAGCGTCTCCGTCGAAAAGAGAACACACACACGCGAGCACCGGCAGAATAAAGTGCTTCCTTTCGTTTACAGGTATAACTCCCCCGCAAGCGTTGTCCAAAATGGCGAGATATCCATGTAGCAGCTCGAGCTTTTCATTCGGAATGGGCTTCGACGCTTGTTGGTATGTTCCCGCTTGTATGATTGCATCCGCATCTTCGGATGACAAGTGGAAGAGCCCCATTGCTTCATCGGCCTCGTGTTTTGCTTTCTTTCTAGCAAACAGAACATTTAACAGCTTCCATCTTCTTTTGCGATTCAAACTCACCTTCTTCATTTCCCAATTTTCCACTGGAACACCCACAAGCACGTGGACAACTCCGTCTTCAGCATCCCCGTCGTCTTCTTCTGGGAATCCGAACGCCGAGTTATTAAGACGATAGGCCACGTCCATTTTATTCTGCTCGATCGTTTTGATCTCGTTGATTTTCTTCTGAAGTTCATCCTTCTTCTCCTTCACATCGCTCGACTTGAGCCACTCGCCAGAGTTTTTCTCCTTGGCGACCCAGAGCGTCACATCTGCAGCTTCACACGAAATAATCGACGGATGCTTTTCCTCGAGCAAGTTGACGAGGTCGCCAACTTTATAAAACCCCTCGATCCGCACCGTCACAAGTCTCCCGTCCCCAATCACCAAACACGCCAACGACTTCATCTCTCTGCACAAAGGAAAATGGTTGAAACCAGAGCTACACCTTCTGACAATTGATGGTTTTCTTCTCCATCAACTGATTACGGCACGATCCAACTCCTCCGTTTCTGGGAATAAATATCCGTCGTTATTTATTAGGCCACCAAAAAAGAGCAATTCTAGACCTTTTAAATTCTTCAGGGCGACGACTGCCTTTGGTCGTCCGCTTTGTCTTCTCGTGGGTGGCACCTGGCGTACGGATGGCAGCGACGTCTCGGCTTGGCGTAGAGGTCGGGCGACGGCGGCGGAGACGACGAGAAGCCGCTCCAGAAGCCCGTGAAGGCGGCGCACGTGGCCTGCTGTCGCTCCAGTCGCGGGTGCGTCCGCGGCCTCGAGAACGGGCACAAAGGCGCCGACGGAGGAGGAGAAGACGACGCGTCACTGGAGCACGTCGAGCTGGAGCTGGAGCTGGACGGCGAGTGGCAGCCGCGTCGACGGTGCAGTTTGTGATGCGGTGGCGGGGCGTCGTCCATGGCCTCGATGCGCCGCTTCCAGCTCTGCAGCAGGCACGGGAGGCCCACGGGTTCGTCCCTTTGATGGGCCTCGATGCAGCGGCTGCGCATGCGCTGGCGGAACTGCTGGATGCGGTCGCAGAGCGAGTCGGGCGAGTCCGGCATGGTCTGAATTGTACTATTGGGGTCCGGGTCTGGGTCTGGGGGTGCGATGCGGAATGCGGAAGATGCGCTCGATTCACTGCTGCTCGGCGAGGAAGGAAGGCGAATGCGTCCTTTTCGGCGCGTTCCTTTTGTTTGGAGGCAGGAATGATGGTAAGGCTGGCCGGGCTTTGTGCTCTATAGTCGGTTCAAGTCACTTGGCGCAAGATGACGACGCCGATTGTGGTCCAGCAGAGCTCGATACCGCAAGCGATTGCCTTTGGACACGGCTAGCAGGTGCAGACTGGGCTTGATCACGGGAACGCGCGTTTTGAGCCGAGGCCGCAGCGAAAACCGCGAGTTTACGAGGCGATTTGGACGATGTGGACGGAAGGCATGCATTCGACTCGGCGAATGTTGGCCCCGGGTTGAGTTGAGGGACTTGCTGTAGCGGTATTGCATAGACCGTTGCTGTACTAAGTACTGCTCAGCTCCGAGCGTCGTGAGATCAGCACGCTACACTATCAAGGTCAAAATAGAAATCAGCTTGGCCCGAATCGCAGGTGAGCTGCAGTGGCGACGCTCGCCTACATTCCTGGTTAGTGCTCGCAGCTAGCCACAATAACATTCGCTGTAGTTTACCAACAGCGTTTACCAAGGAGAAGCGCATGCAGGTGACTTCAACGCTCGCGTGCCTTTGCCGTCGCGGACGCAAAAAGAAGTTCCTTCGTCAAATCTTCAGGGCACGCTAACACGCATGGCCACCTCGGTGATGGCGGGCGTCAGAATACGAGACCGCAGGCGTCCGTAGCGCTGCCATTTCACAACTTGCGTCGCGCACAGCAACCGAGCGATACATGAAGTCGATCCGCACCATCCGAGCGATTCCCGCGGTCTCAGATCGCGATCTCCGAAGGACGGTCGTCAAAAGGGAAGGACAACTGGTGTCACAGCGGTGGTAATGCGTGCAAATGATCGAGGCGATGGACCAACAGAACCGAGAATGGGAACGCAACGACAGCAAGAGCACCGAGCAAGAGCGACGATTGCACGGCCGCCGAGGCAACCCATGATTACTCTTTTTCCAGCGTAATAAGGCATTTACATTGGCGGCAGACGTCCACCGCCATTCGATCCTGCGGATCGGCTTCTGCATTGAGGACTGCGCGCCACCCATGCAGATCGCTGCCTTCTAGGCAACATGCTAGCCGTTTCTCGGCGGTGGCAAGTACTGTCGACCAACTTGACCCAATTGACGTTGAAGCCACGGCTGTCCCCTTCCCTGTCGTCGATTCATTCTCCGCGACTATCATATCCCACAGTACATTACACAGTCAACTCTGCACCACATACCATCGATTCCTTCAGGTTATCATGTCTCGCAGCCTCCCGCGTGATTGGTCACGTCGGCCCTTCCCTTTTCTCAACACATAATCACGCCCATACAAACATCAAGTCAAAAATACCGCCGACTTAATCGTTTGTCACTTTGCAACTTACCCCAAGTAGCGCACTGGACATGTCGACGTCCGAGACCGCCGCCGCCGCCCCAGGCGCTTCCAGCGACCCTCCGCTCGCAGAGACCAAGTCGTTCATGTCCTCCACCACCCTGGAAACCGCCGCGTCTCTATCCTCTCTCCTGGCCGAGTTACAGCTGGAACAAGTGCACAAGTCCCTCTGGCGCGGCAACAGCCACGAAGCGGTGCACTTCCGGCTCTCCACGACGCATTTCGTGGCGGATTCCAAGCAGCAGCCGCTCAAGTTGCCGTGGAGCGACGTGCTGGGCGCCCACGTGCTCACCGCCGACGGGGAACACGTGCAAACGCCTCTAGCAATTGATACATTGAAAGACAGCGGCCAGTTCCTATTGGGGCTCTTTGCCTGCGTGTGCAAGAGCCACAAGCCCAATAGTTTAAAGAAGAGGAGGCTGAGTGAGTTCTTCTTCCGGTTCAGTGGCAAACAGGTGCAGCAGGTGCTGAAACTGCAGAAACTGATCAACTTTGTGGCGGACCCGAGAAACCAGGACATCGTGCAGAGTGCAGAGACGTTGGAGACGGTGGACGTGGTGGAGCGACCGCCACGCAAGTTCCTAGTGCTCGTGAACCCCGTTAGTGGGTCAGGTTGGGGACAGAGTTGAAGAGATTGGAGGAGAAAGTGTTGCTGATTGATTTGTATTTTTGCAGGACGTGCGGTGCAGATTTACGAGAACAAGGTGGCACCCGTGTTCAAGTTTGCCAATGTGGACACGGAGCTCAAGATCATGGAACATGCCAACCACGCAATGGAGGTGGTGATGGAGATGCCGTTGGGCGTTTATGACTGTGTAGTTGCGGTCGGTGGAGACGGAAGTCTTTATGAGAGTACGTTGACAAGTGCAAATTGTTGTTTAAGGTGGAGGCTGATGGACGTTGGTTGTGTCTGCAGTCGTGCAGGGGTTGATGAAGCGATCGGACTGGAATGAGGCGATCCGACAGCCCATTGGCATCATTCCTGGTGGATCGGGCAATGGGTTAGCGCACTCGATTGCGCACCAGAGCGAGGAGAAGGGCAAGCCCGTGAACGCGGCGTTCATCCTGGCCAAGGGCATGCCTCACGACTTGGATATCACATCGGTCCGCAACGGAAAGGAGACGACGTACTCATTCCTTTCGTTGGAGTGGGCCTCTATTGCTGACGTGGACATTGGCTCGGAGAAGCTGCGGATGCTGGGCGGACTTCGTTTCACGGTCGCGTTCGTGAACCAGCTCGTCTTCCAGCGACCTGAGTACCCAGGCAAGATCTGGTATCTGGACGAAGGTGACAATGAGGAGCCCCCACACTACTTCGAGACACACGACCCGAAGTCGACGGACCGACCGATGATGGACCTGTTCGACGGTGAAGGCCAAGGCCCGCCTGCGGCTTCGGAGCCTGAAGACGCAAAAGAAACGTCAGAGAATGCAGAGAAGACAGTTGCAAAGGGCGGCAAGTGGAAGGAACTCGGCAGTGGTCATTTCCGAATCGTGTGGGTGATGAATGTTTCTCACGCGGCTTCTGATGCTCACATCGCCCCTGGCGCCGAGTTCGACGACGGCTACAACTACATCACGTTCATGGATGGCGCACACCCGCGCAAGGACCTACTTGCAATGATGCTGGCCATTGAGACGGGCGATCACATGGACAAAAAGGGTGTGCAGCAGGTGCGCACACGAGCGTTCAAGCTGGTGCCTGAGAGAGTCACGGACCTCATGTGCGTGGACGGAGAGGTGGTGGATGGCCCGTACCTGGAAGCACAGGTCCACCGCGGCATGGCTCGCATCATGGCTGTTCCTCGCTGGCAGAGCAAGTGCGAAAACTAATTCGTGCTGATGAACGAAAGTATCAAATCAGGGAGCTGCTACAAGATTGAGTATGCGGCACAAGAAGGAGGAAGGTGACAAGCTGCGATGGATTGAGGTGGATTTATCCAGTGTCGTGGTGCGTTTTCCAACAGCTATGGTCCCTTGAAAACAATAGTAACGGCTCCACATTGTTAGCCATTTTTTCATCTACTCGATCCCCACGTTGTTGTGAATCATGGGTGGAATGCTCAGCAACCAGGTGCCTGTGCCCGATGAGCGTATGCAGCACATGATCACTAAACTCAAATGTAAGTGGCGTCAATTGCTTGGCTTTCCGTCAAATCGTTGGCTAACTTAAATCTACGTTCCGTACACTTCCAGTGACGGCCAACGACCTCCGAGTGCTCTACAGCCGATTCTCGAGATACGATAAAGAGGTAAGCATTTATCTGGCTTGGCATGCGTTTGCCTCTTGCTGCTGTATTGACCGTGGTTTTGCTCAACTCGCAGTTAGGACACCGAATGAGCTGTGGTGATTTTGTAGATCACTTTAGTTGCATTTGTTCAAGGCTGACTGTGTTCCTGTGGATTCGAAATGCAGCAAGAGCGGCACAATCGATCGTGGAGAGTTCTACTCCTCCATTGACGAGAAACACTCCGAGTTTGGCGACGCAATTTTTGCTCTCATCGGTACGTCATTCTTT
Source organism: Phytophthora sansomeana (assembly GCA_032158285.1). NCBI lineage: Eukaryota > Oomycota > Peronosporomycetes > Peronosporales > Peronosporaceae > Phytophthora > Phytophthora sansomeana. The sequence goes on from JAPDHH010000200.1 coordinate 1,271,702, forward strand.
CTTTGCTGGTCCTTTCGGTAGTGATTCTCATTCCAACGCTTTCGCAACAGACGAAGACAATAGTGGCGTCTTGGACTTTAGTGAATACGTGGAAGCCCTCGGCAAGTTCTGTCTCCTGAACAAGGAAGATATGCTCAAATGTACGTTAGCTCCAGTTCCGTATCAACCTACAGAAGCTCACCAATCCTTGTTCTCTAGTCTGTTTCAACGTCTTCGATGACGACAAGAACGGCACCATCGAAGGCGAGGAGTTGACCCACTTACTGGAAATCCTGCACGAAGACGAACAGACCAGCAACATGAAGCAGGCGCTCAAGACGTTCGATTTCAACGGGGACGGCAAGATCGACTTTGCCGAGTTCAAGCAGCTCAACACGCAGTTCCCGAGTCTGCTGTACCCTGCCTTCCGTATCCAGCAGAACATGAAAATCTTCACATTAGGCGAGAAGTGGTGGGAGCGCAAGATCGAGGAGTTGGTCACCGAGCACCACGAGAAACTCGCGAACCAGGCGGCAGCTGAAAACGTCGAGGACATGACCGACGAAGCGTTGGCTGCGAAGAAGGCCGAGATGGAACGCGTGGCGAAGCTCAAGCGGCAGGAGCAGGCGGTTCGAATCCGAATGGGGTGCATGTACTACACGTGTTGTCCGTGTCGACGGAAGCTCTACTTTATCGACGACGAGCAGTCCAGCGACAGTGACAGCGACTCGGACGAGGAGCGAGGAAGACGCAAAAAGAAGGCAGCAACATCCACCAAAGGGAAAAAGGACGGCAAGAAGAAGAACATTGTGCCCGTGGGTCCTCGAAAGCCTCTGAGCCAAGAAGAGCGACTTGAACGAGCACGGAAGCGCAGGCTTCGAGATATGCAGGATCGACCCACACGCAAGGACTGAGCGGGTCTCGCCAGTTCTACCTCACTGTCCTCCGTTCTTCAGGAATAAGCTTCACTTCTAGCCGCAATGTACAGATAACGTTTAGTGCAGCGTCGCTGACGTCCATTCAATGGCGCGACCACTGAAGTTGACATCTGAGCCTCAAAAGCAGCGCCATCCGTCAGTGCAACGTGTTCATTTGCGCTCGTCGCATCGTGCACGCTTTGCATTAATCAGCCGCTTGAAGCGATTAAACCCTCGTGACGCCGGCACAAGCATCAACGGGACGACAAGATTCCGTGACGCCAACCAGGAGGTTCGCAAGGCCACGGCAGGAAGCGAGAGAGAGAGTCAGAAACCCAAGCAGACTCTGGAGATGGACACTTGCAGTGTCCATCTTCCTCATTCAGCAGCAAAGACGCCGGGCTCGATCCAGTACCATCAAAATCCACACCACCACGAGCCTTCACAAGAGCTACGAACTGTAGACGAACGCTTCGAAGAACCGTCACACACATGGAAGTGGTGGCGTTCGTTGTGCAGATGTCCCTAAGGCTTTTAAACGTGCTCGTGTAAGTGAGACTTGGTGGTGGTAACCCGTCTGACGTCGTGACGACGCTTCAAGATGGGCGGCACCTGCGTTTCTGAGCAGAAGGAGGAGATTCTGCCGACTCTGCGGGCAGGTAACGGGTCATTTCTGAATCAGCCAGCGAGCGGTTCAGTCGTTCGGTTCCAAGTCAAGTGCATGGCGTCGCTGCTGCTCGTGGTCGCACTGCTGCCCCAATTGGTCTCGGCCAGCGACGATGACGCGACGGTGCCGTTCAACTCGTGGAGCAACACGGTGGACACGCTGCAGTACGCCTTGGCCTTCATCGTGGTGCTCGTGGCAGCACATCCGCTCGGCCTCTTGTTCCCCAAGCTCTTCAAGTTGCCATTGATCACGGGCTACCTCGTGATCGGCATCCTCGCCGGCCCGTTCGTGGCCAATCTGCTGCCCAAAGCGCTCGTCGACATGTTGTCCTCCTACGTGAGTGCATTGGCGCTCTCCTTCATCTCGTTCCAAGCGGGCCAAGAGATCTATCTTCCAGAGCTGAGACCGCAGTTGAAACAGATCTTCATTCTCTTAGGGGTCCTCTACGTCACGGCCATGGTCATCCTCACGTGCGTGCACTTGCTGGCCAACAACGCCTTCTTCTACGACGACTTCATCACCAATTGCCAACTGGGCATCGCCCTCATGTTCGGCTCCATCTCGGTCCTTGGCTCTCCAGCGACCGTCATGGCCATCAAGATCGAGCTCAACAGTGTCGGGCCCTTCACCAACTTGATGCTGGGCGCCACCATGACGGCCGAGTTCGTCGTGCTCGTGTCCTTCTCCATCTCGCGGATCGTGTGCTCCATCTACTGCGCAGACCTGGAGGTCTCGGTCGGGAACTTGGTCTTCACGCTCTCCATTGTCGTGTCCAACCTGCTGCTTGGAGCGTTGATCGGACTCGTCATCATCCTCATCTTCAAGATCCCGGGCAGCGCCGCCGAGCGAGCACATGGATCTGCACGACCCGCAGTCCGTGACAGGCTCCAACTACAGCCAGAAACAACTCGACTTGGAGTCGTCCATGGACCCGGACCGGATGCCGCACCCGCACAATGCGTACGTGGAATCCACGGACGAGCACAAGACCAAGAGACCGTCGTTCTGGACCACGCGGATGTCGCTGTACGTCAAGGGCTTCCTGTGGTTGACGCTGGGCTACGTCTTCTACATCTCGACCACGACGATCAGTGAAGCGACCGTCGCGTCCTACGGGCTCTCGTGGGAAGTCAAGTTCGAGCCTTTGCTGGTGCTCATGGTCGCGTCGTGTCTTGCAGGTCACTACTCGTTGATCCGTCACGACATGCACGTGATCCTCGATACTGTGGCGCCGTACATGTTCCTGCCATTCTTCGTCATGACGGGCGCTGCATTGAAGCTGGACAAGGTGGTGGACGCCATTCCGCTCATGAGTCTGTACGTGTGTCTGCGCTTCGTGTCCATCTTCATCGCCTGCTACTTGGGCGGACGGTTCCTCCTCAAGCTGACGCCGAGGCAGTACAACAATCTCTGGCTCACGATGACGCCTCAAGCTGGTGTTGCGCTGGGCTTGGCCAACGAAGTCAAGGCGCTAAGTACCGATGCCTGGGCAGGTGAATTCGCAGCAACGATCGTGGCCGCAGTGGTGGTGAACCAGATTATCGGTCCTGTCCTCTGTGCCATCGGCCTGAGTCGCGCCGGCGAGAGCATGTATGATCGAGTTGCTGAACCGCTACCAGGTGACGAGGGCGCTGATGTGTCGGACAGTGAATGCAGTGTCAACGGTGGTAGAGGTTTCCGCCGTACGCGCAGTCGTCTCTCAAGCAGCAACATCACACAAGGCAATGGCGACCCGCGTGTCTTACTGCCATTCTACAAGGTTCAAAGTGCTGTGGTCATTGGAGAAGATGAAGTCGCCTTCGAGATTGCGCTCGAGCTCTCGCTGTACGGTGCTCGAGTTAATGTGCCGCTACTTGATCAAGAACAAGCGGACAAGTGGCACACGATCAACGAGACGATTCTGAAGCGATCAGCCAAGGGCGAACTCATCCAGTTCAAGAACAGAGTCAGGGAACGTGAGAATGAAGAGCATGTGCAGGGAATGTCGACTGCCGACGTGTTGATTTTCACGGGTGACGGCCAGCGCACGTTGGAGCATGTTCGAACCATGAAGGCTCTACTCGGTGAAGAACACCCTCGCATGATCGCAGTCATCCCTGACTGCACGTTGAGCACGGACCTGAAGGAGCTGGGTGTGTTAATTATCCAGCCGGCCATTGCGCTGGCGAATATCGCGACGCGTATGGCTCTTTTGGACCAGAAGCTCGCCGAGTCGCTTTCGCAGGAGATCAGCACGACGAGCGATTTTGCCACGGCCTCGTACTTCATGAGCCGCGACTCGGTGCACTCGCTGTCGGAAATGCGTCTCGAAGGTCGTCGCTTGGCACTTGGCAGGAGCGTCGTCAACCACCACTCCGTCAACTACGACAGACTCGCCGAAGCTCTTGCAGCCGAAAACCTCCCGATGCCGCCTCCGCCGTCGCGTGTGTCCATGTTCGGTACTTCAGCAGCCGGATTCGACCCGTTTGCACGGCGTGGTGATGGAATGTCGGCCTATGAGCATTTCGTGGTGCAGGACGAGCCCAACGCGAACGACGAGACAGTCTTCAACGCCCAATTCGTCCAGCGCTCGCCTCGGTTGGGCGTTTTCCCGTCGCCACACTCGAACAACCCGTACTCTTTCGTACGCTCACGCTCGTCTCGGAATTCGGGTGGCAATCGTCCTCGATTGAACTCGACTGGTAGCGTCCAACGTGGTCTCACGCGGACGTACTCGGATATCGTGTAGTGCGCTGAAATTCCTGCTCTGCACACCCAGATAAATAATAAGTTCTAGCCAAGCTGCGGCGATAGAAAGCCTGTTAGCTCCAGTGCCAACTCAGCACTACTAAGCCTAAGTTATGAGAACTAAATGCAATGAAGCAATTTGCATCCCTATCAACGGAACTTGAACAAAAGCTTCAAGTAAACCTTTCTGCCTACCCGATCGCAATTGATACTTACTACTTGTAGTAGTAGTATCAAGGCGCTATCATGAAAAAATGCTGGTGACGAGTACATTTGATGCACCCGTACGATTTCGAGTGATTCTTCAAGAAGCCTCCAATTTACCCTCCTCTAGCCAAATGAGCTAACATGTTCAAGAAAAAAGTGTACAACACCAGAAAATAGTTTAAGACACGTAGCATTTTGAGGATTGGCATGAGCAGGGGTGCGTATTGAATGGAAAATACAAAGAATAAAGGCTTCCTTCGTGCGGCGTGCTATACCCCCGTGCTCTGGTTGCGGGTTGTTCAATACGGTCACCGTGCGCTTGCAAGTCAAAGCCGCGAGCAAAATCTGAAGGAGCTTCGCGATCAGCCCCACTTCGCTCGAGCGGCTACAATCGACTTTAATGTGCGTGAGGTGTGACACCCACTGATGCCAGCACCTCCTCATAGGACTTGTCGCCCTCCAGCTCCTTCTCCAGCTCAATAAGCTTACCAACACCGTCGATCATTGTCTGAACGAGTTCCACCTCCGACTTGCCGATTCGGGCCTTGTTAGAGATATCCCACATGCCACCCACAGCAGCCGAGTGTTCACCAGCAGATCCTCGAGGCTGGAGGCCGAACGGTGCGCAGATAGCTTCAAGTGCGTGAGGGTCAGCGCCCAACTTCTCCAACTTGACGAACATACTCGCACGAAGCCCCGTGCCGAGGTTGGATGGGCAGGTACCAATGAATCCGTGGTGGTCGTTGTGCATGAAGCCGTAGCCGTTGGCCTTGATACTCTCCTCCACGGCCGTCACGGCCTTGACCCACCTGGCAAACACCTCGACGATGTTGCCGTCGCTCTGCATCGAGATCACTCGCATGTGGTCTTCCTCGTTGCACCACACCAAGAAAGTCTTCTGGTCGTTGTGGAAAATGCCACGACCACTAGGCCAGTCGCGAGCCGCACCAGCGCCGGTCAGAAGAGTTCCGCCTCCTGGTTTCTGGAACAGGAAGTGGTCCTTCTGGAGCTGATCTTCCTCCTCCTTTGTCATGTTGCTCAGCGGGTAGTACTTGCCCTTGAGCTCGTCACTCAGTGCTGACAGCGCCGTCGCCACCAGGTTCTCCACCTCCAGTCGCTCTGCGCGGGTGATGCCGGGCGGTAAACTCAGTCCACGGATGTTGCGTCCTGCACGCACCCGAGTCGACTGCACGTAGGCGTTATCGATCTTGTCGGCGTTCACGAGTTTGGACACGTCCATGTCGGTGTGGTGCTTGTCCTCAGGTTTGAATCCGTGCCAGCCCTCAATCACCGGGTCGTACAACTCCTTGAACACTTCGTAGCATACCTCATCGCCGGCAACGACACCCACGCCCAAGTGAGCATTGTCGATACCTGTCTGGATCGCCTGGTCCAACGTGTACCCCTTGCTGGAGTGTTTGTCCTTCAACTTGTCATACAGCTCCTTGGTCAGATGTTTCGCCATGAGACTGCGGTGCTTGGGCGTGAACATGGGGTAGTTGTCTTCCTGGGATGGCAACACGGCGATGCTCGTCTGAGACGCGACGAGCGGCGGCCCGGCGTCAATCACCACTGGAGCTGCCGGTTCCGTCGGGATGAGCGCGTCAATGGACTCGCCCGCCACCAGCTTCTGCTCCATGGCAATCAACAACGTGATACCGTTGATCATGGTCTGCACCAATTCTGCCTCGGAGTGGCCAATCCGCTGCTTGTTGCTCACGTCATAGACGTCGCCAACGGACGCCGAGTGCTCTCCAGCTGTTCCTCGGGGCTGCAAGTGCAGGAGCGCGCAGATCTTCTCGAAGCGCGCCACGTCCTCCGTCAATTTGGGCAGCTTGACCATGACGCTCGCACGCAGCCCCGTGCCCAAATTGGACGGACACGTGCCGATGAAGCCCAAATGTTCGTTGTACATGAACTCCTTGCCCTTGGCCTTGATGCTGTCCTCGACGCTCTTGATGGCGCGGCAGAAGCGCTCGAACACGGCCTCGACGTCCCCGCCGTCCTGCATGCTGATGACGCGCATGTGGTCCTCCTCGTTGCACCAGACCAGGAACGTCTTGTCGTTGTTGTGGAAGATGCCGCGCGCCGACGGCCAGTCGCGCGCGGCGCCCGCGGCCTCGAGCAGCGTGCCGCCGCCTGGCTTCTGGAACAGGAAGTGGTCTGCGATGAGCTGCTGCTCGTCCTCCGGGGACATCTCCGAGAGCTTGTAGAACTTGCCCGACAGGTCGCCGCTCATGTCGCCGAGCGCCGCCTGCAGCAAGTTCATGACGTCTTTGCGGTGCGCACGCGACGTGGCCGGCGGTAAGGGCATCCCGCGGATGTTCCGCCCCGCGCGGATCCGCGTGGAGATGACGAACTCGTTGGGCAACTTGCCGTTCGTCACGTGGGATGGGTCCATGTCGCATTTGTGCAGGTCGGCCGGTTTGTAGCCATGCCAGCCTTCGATCACCGGATCGAACAGGGGCTTGAACACTTCGTAACACTCCTCGTCGCCGGCGGTTACACCCACGCCCAGGTGCGGGTTGTCCACGCCCGTCTGGATGGCGCGCTCCAGAGTGTACCCCGTGGAGGTCGTGGTCTCCTTTAATTGCGAGTAGATCTCGCGCGTCAGGTGCTTGGCCATGAGCGAGCGGTGCGCCGGCGTGAACTGCGGGAAGCCCGTGATCTTGGCGTCCGTGAGCTGCGCCGACGAGAGCTTTTGCGCCAACTTGTTGGGCGACACGGCGGGCGCGGCGGCGGCTTCGGCTTCGGCCATGATGCAACGGAGTGGAGAGGCGAGGAGTTCGTGTGCGGCTTGGAGCTCCGACTGCAGAATGAACGGGCCGGGGGTTTGCGGTCAGGAAGATCGCGCACGAGGAGACGCACGTGGCGCTTCACCACATGGCTACATCCGGACATGTGGTTTCGTGGGGCTCTAAAGCAAGGGGTCCTTCAAGGACCATAATAAGTAGCGCCTACCAGTAAACGCAAGCAAGGACTCCTTGCTTGCGTTTACTGGTAGGCGCAAGGACTCCTTGCTTGCGTTTACTGGTAGGCGCTACTTATTATAGCTGCCCCAGCTGCGATTGTGCAGTTGCGAACTTGGGATGCTGTTCATTTTGGTGAAAGCCCTTCTTCTACGTCTTACCTGCGACTCACTCGTTTGTACCGATGGTCGCAGCTTATCTATAGATTTGAGGCTGTTTTAGGACGTTTGTTTTGCGGGAGCTAACCACCACTTCCCAAGTCAGCTAAACCACGGACTTGACGAGCCTTTGCTGTCTGGCAATTCTCTGTTGAACACGTCTCGCACAATGTCCATCAGAGCTTGTATTCACGTAACATGACCGATACTTTCTCAAAACTTACTCCCTCCTAGAACTCAAGCACCAGAAGCCAGTCGTTGTGGACACTGCCGCCCGACGGAGGAGTGAAGTCCATGCGAGTCACGTTGGCTGGAACATTCACTGTCAAGGTTGAGTAGTATTCACCGTCACGAGGAGAGAACCAGCGAGCAGTTCCTGGACGTTCCGATCCATTGCCGATTGTGAGACTGAACGAGTCTCCATGACCGGTGTAGAGGTAGAATCGATCTCGGTTCACTGAAGCAAGCACCGAGATGAATCTCGTCTTGTCGAACGAGTTGACGGCGATGTCGGTGTATCCGCTGGGGCTGGACAAGAGTTGACGTGCAGGTTCGAGTTGTTCGAGCTCGGCAATGGTGAGGTTTTGCAGCGGCTTGGTGACGTATTGGATCTGCGTTGCTGCCTCGAAGAAGAGGTCGCGACGCCACGATCCTGATGCGTTTTGGTTCACGGAAGGAGAGTAGTAGTCGCTGTCGCGAAGGAGGTCAGATCGAGGCTCGTACATTTGCCAGACGCTGTTGGCACCGTAGGTGAACCCTGCAGCTCCGCTGTAAACGCCGTTGTAGAGTCCCGTCCTCACTTCCGAAGCGTTCCAGATGGGGTAGTCCGGGTCGAAGTTGTAGTGGGCACCTTCGTAGTGGTTTTCCAGATCGAGAACGGGGCCGGTAAAGCCGTCGCGCATGGCAGCAATGAGCTCGTAGTTCTTCCTGGAGTCCCACGTTTGGTACGGAGTGAAGGACCCGAGAGATTCAGGCGTAGCGTGGCCTGACTGCACCGCGTCGATCGACACACGGTCTTCCTCCTTGGGAAGCATCAAATGTCCGTATGCCATTGCGGTGCTCACAGGACGAGCGATTCTACCCGCAGTAGGGTGAAAGATGATCACGGGCTCGTACCCCTGAGAGGTTTCGCCGTCCTTCACACCAGAACGCATGCTCACCCAAAGGTGAGTAGTGTCCTCAATGGTTCCCACGAGAGTCGCGGGGTCCACATCCGGGTTGGCCGAGTACGAAATGATCGCTGCCATGAGGTTACGCGCCCACAAGCAGTTGGTGTCGCCGCCAAGAATCTTCGGTAAACCCGGATAGCGTTCACCGACGTATTTGCCCCATTCGTAGGCGGTGGAGTCGCTGAAAAGGGGCTCCTCCGTGCCATGCCAACCACCACTGATCCAATTGCCCCACGCAGGGACGAGAACCATCAAGATGCCGTAGCTGGCAGCACGGTCCACGGTCCAGTCGATCAGATCGAAGTACGCGTCGTTGGGCTGTGTTGGATCCGAGTTGTTGAACGGCAGGTCGCCGTAGAAGTTCGCGCGCGTCGTCCCGTTATTTTCCGAGATGACTACGGTCTGCACCGCGTTGTAGCCTTGCTCCGCTCGAGTGCGCAGGAAAAAGTCGATGGACGTTTTGTTGAGCTTGTGCACGAGCTCCCAAGCAGTATCCGCCTGCCAGAAGAAGGGCTCCTCGGACGCGGTGCGATAGAGGTAGCGACCATATTCCGGTGCAGAAATGGCGAGGTCATGCCAGGATGGGGTGGCCACCGCTGTGCTCGCCATCCCAACCAGGGACACAAGACCTGCGACGATAGCTTGAACCTTCATCAGCGTTGCTCAGAGTGATGCAAGGAGGTGAGCGTGGAGGTTGACGACTTCAACGTGAATTGGGGAATGAGCTTGACGAAGCGTAGTCGTTTTTCAGAGCTTTGTCAACGTGAAGCAGGTCTTGGTTGAAGTGCTCAAGCTTAAAAAATGCGTCACAAGCAGTGGAACGAGGACGATGTCTCGGGAGTTCGATTATGTTGGTATCGCTGTCAGTGGTGAAAACGTCCTCTGCTGGTGTTGGCGAGGTCACCTCGAATCGCGGCTCGCGATACAAACGAGATTCAACATACAAATGCATGGAATACGAACTCGTGCTGCTCTAAATCGACTACTTATACTACGAACTGCTGCAACAATCTGAAGGCGATGCATCACACGATCGCTGCAGGAATGAATTCGGGAGTTGCTGATACTCGCCACAGGAAACTGCTAGCAGCAATGATTGGTATCTGTGCGACGAGACTCAACTTGCGCGAGCCCAGGAGGTCTTCAACCACAATTTTTTTCAGCGTCAACAATCGGGACTGCATCGAGGAGGAGGGTGCAACTAGCGAGATACTTTTCTACTCAGCATGGGGCGACATCCTATTTTGCGTTATCCCCTTTTTCGAGAAGCACACGCCGAGATCTGCTGCGCTCAAAACTAACCTATGTGGACTGGGTTACTTGGTGAAATCTACCACGTGGCCAACTGCAACCGAAAGGTGCAGAAGCGATGGTCTAAAGGAAGACGATGCAGAAATTGCTGCAGTTGCAACGGGATCACGCGACGTCGAATGATCCAATGTGGCGTCAACTGCTTCGCACTTCAACTCGAGCCGCGATTTCTCCTTTGCACAAGGGTTTGCTTGATCCAATTCATTCTTTAACTTGCATTGAAGGAATTGCCTCGCAACAACGATGAGGATCCAAGCTGCACTCGTCAGTCTGCTTTCGCTGTCTGGTTTGGCCACAACGCTGGCCGATCCGTCCTGGCATGACTTGGCCATCACTGCCCCACAGTACGGCCGCTACCTCTATCGCACCAACTCGAAGGAACCGTTCTTCTGGAAGGCCGACACTGCTTGGGAGCTCACGCACCGCCTGAACAAAACCTCGATCGACTATTACCTGCGTACCCGCGCCGAACAGGGCTACAACGTCGTGCTGTCGGTCGTCATCTCCGCGTACAATGGCACCACCCGCCCAAACTTTTATGGAGACTTGCCGTTCAACAACTCGGACACAACGCAGCCGAATGAAGCGTACTTCGAGCTGATCGACTGGACCGTTGACTTGGCTGCGAGCTACGGCATCCTCCTGGCTCTGGTGCCTGCTTGGGGCAACTGGATCAGCGGAGCGTGGCATGGTACGAAAGAGTCGCTGTTCAACGACTCCACCGCATACCAATGGGGAAACTATCTCGGTCAACGCTACCCGGGCCTACCGAAGATTCTCGGCGGTGACACCAACTGCATCTGGGTGCGTAACACCACCGCTGCGATGATCTCGTACGCCGCTAACCCGAACGTCGATCCGGCCACGCTCTTGGGCCCCGTTGAGGACACGACTCACCTTTGGGTGAGCATGCGTTCCGGAGTGAGGGATGCTGAGACGGCAAAGGGATACGAGCCTGTCATCATCTTTCACCCTACTGCGGGTAGAATTGCTCGTCCTGTGAGCACTCCGATGGCGTATGGCCACCTCATGTTCCCCAAGGAGGAGGACCGTGTGTCCATTGACGGAGTGCAGTCGGGTCATGCCACGCCGGACGCACTCGGCAGATTCAGTCCGTACGAGACTTGGAACTCGACCAAGAACTATGAACTCATTGCTGCGATGCGTGACGGCTTTACTGGTCCGGTATTTGATCTTGAAAACCACTACGAAGGTGCTCATGACAACCTTGATGCGGACCAACCGATGGTCTGGAACGCATCTCAAGTGCGAACCGGGCTCTACAACGGCGTCTACGGAGGTGCTGCAGGGTTCACCTACGGCGCCAACAGCGTGTGGCAAATGTACGAGCCGAAGGAAGACCTTCTCCGTGAAAGCGACTACTACTCCCCATCGTCGGGTGAAAACGCCACGAGCTCGTGGCGCAAACATCTCTTCTTTGAAGCAGGGCAACAGGCTCAATACACCACTAAGCCGCTGCAAAACCTCACCATTACCGAGCTCGAACAACTCGAACCTGTTCGTCAGCTCTTGACCAGTCCCAGCGGATACACCGACGTCGCCGTCAACGCATTCGACAGCACGAGATTCATCTCGGTGCTTGCGTCTGAGACTCGTGATCGATTCTTCGTTTATACCGGTCACGGAGACTCGTTCAGCCTCAAAATCGGCAATGGATCAGAGCGTTCAGGAACTGCTCGCTGGTTCTCTCCTCGTGACGGTGAATACTACTCAACCTTGGCCGTGAATATTCCAGCCAACGTGACTCGCGTGGACTTCACTCCTCCGTCGGGTGGCAGTGTCGACAACGATTGGCTTCTGGAGCTTGAGTTGTAGATACCCGAGGTGTCGTAGCTTTCATCACAATACCGTCTTGTGTAATGAACACTTTGTTGACTGTGCACTTCACCGAAGATGCTGAATAAATTCTAAGGTGCAAGTCTCTATCTCTATCTACTGCTTGTGCAGTTCACGCGGCATACGAGACTCCCCTCTGTCGTTGGCGGGGCAACGTCACTATCCGTGCCAAACCACGATGAACCTGAGCAACTAGAGACGGCCCAGACATCGGGTGTCCGTCAACGCACAACCGATCAGAAGCACGCGCGGGCTGCAGCTTCAGCGCTCGTGTTCCGATCTGTTGTACTGCTGGTCGCTTGAGATGCCGTCCAGTCTCCAGCGAGAACAACATCCGCCGCACTTCACTACGAGGGTGAGTGCCGTCGATGACGGTGATGTATGTGTAACCATCGTCGAGCTGTGCACCAGGCGCAACGAACGCAGACGGAGTTGCGTGGCTCGTGTTCGTAACCCACGCGCTTCGGAACGGACCTTGCAGCTCCATCCACTTTCCACGACTGAGATCAGTGGAGAAGAGATCTTGAGCAGGAGCTTCCTCGTTCTCACCAATGTGCTCTTGAAAGTAGCGAGCAGGCTGTGAGGCATCGGCATCTTGACGCAAGTACCAGATTCTACCCGAAAACGCCGGCGTCCGAGCAATTTGCCGCCTCCTTGACATGGAGTGTCGTAGATCTCCAAGAATTCCAGTCGTGTGGGTTGGCACAGCGGACTCGTCTTCTTTCGACAGAGCCCATTCGAGCTTCAGGAAGGAATAGCGCGTCTCAATCCCGTTGCTTACTGAAGTGATGTCGAGGTCCTGCGGTCGGCCCTTGACAAGCACGAAAGCGGCATTCACCACGTCTAAGTTCTCATGACTGTGGTGAGACACAGAGGTTGCTAGTCCATTTGAAGATCCGCCATCGATAGGCAATATGCCAATAGGCTGTCGAATTGCCTGCTTCCAGTCTGGTCTCGCCATCAGTCCTTGGATGTCTGTGCAATAAAGAGAGCAGCGTTAGATAATTGCAAGAGTTGTGAGGTGTAAAAAGCTAGAAGACTTACACTCATGCATGAAGCTATCGCCTCCTGCGAGGGCGACACACTCGAAGTGGTTTAGTGGGAGCTGCCTGGCGATCTCACGAACTCGCTCCGCGTCGGCTGTGATTTCGACGGTCGATTCGATGTTGGCAGCACGGAACATGGGCGCCACAAACTGCTCGTACTTGTGCAGACCCCAACTAGCGCTTTCGCTTGGATCAATAAGCACGCGAAACTTTCGAAGAGAGCCTGAGATCGCTTCATCGGGCTTTAGCAGTGCTTGCGTGTGGATATCTTCCAGCGTATCACGACGCGGGTCGGCATACCGGTTCAGGGCGTGGTGCAACTGCGTAACTCGCTCGATCTCGTCCCCGTAGAACCTAAACGTCCACTCCCGCAGACTGCGTTTCGTTGGCGAGTTGTCCTTGTGATGAAGGTGGTGGGTTCGTTGCTGACTTTCGTCAATCAAAAGACCCTCGGGAGGGCACGCGTAGAGCGCAAGCAAGTACACTCTGCGGGGCACAATCGACCGACGACAAAGCGGCTGGCCGCACGCTGTCTGCAAGTGCGCGCCGAGTACTTCTGCCCACTTGAGCTTCATGAAGATGGCGTCTTTGGGCTTTTCACCTTCTTCGGAGCTGCTGCCGCTCGTGCCGCTGCTGCCGGTCGTAGCAGGTTTTTCATGCGTGATGGACTTGCGTCGGCGATCTGCTCTCCTGCGAACCCTCTTGGGAATGATGCGTAGCGTGCAGTGCGTCTTGGAGAAGTCAAACTGCACGAGCGGATGCTGCGTGTGCTGCGAGTGGCGATGCAGCCAAGCGAATCGTTCGTCCGGGGCTTGGCTGCTCTCCAGGTGCAAGTGCTCGAGCAAATCGGCGAGCGACGTCTGCGTTGGCGACATGGCACACGAGGCGGTTCTGCAGGACGAAGCAACTTGGGGAATGCTCTGCCACTGGAGACCGAAAACTGAAGCGACGCGTCTCTTTGCCGCTTTTCTGCTTCGGGAGAGTGGTATGTAGCCATTTCACATGACCTGCGAGAATGAATGGTTCTGAAATAGATCCCAGCAGCGTCCGGAGAACTGCCCCACTTTATTTCCAGCGACAGATGGAGTATGGGCTATTTAATTCGGGACGCAAGGACGATAAAACCTGCTATACGAAATAAAAGTGAAACCACCGGAAAAATCGATGGAAAGGGTTGCCACATGAGCATTCGATACAAAAGCCGCAAAAGGCCCGCAATTACGCTTCCAGTAACGTTGCGGAAGGACTGTTCCTATTGTTGCCGACTCGAATCGGTTTCCTAGCGATCACACACTCGGTTCCTATCCTCATCTGCAAGTTGTGCAACGCCGAACGAGGCTGGAGTTCCCTCGAAAATAAGTTTTGCTTGTCAAACCCACAGATAGAGGAGTTGATGCCTCTAAAAACGGCAGCAGAAACGACCACACCTCACAAGAAATTAGCAGATAACGCCAACGTATAAGAGGAAGGCTTAGATCAAAGAGTTAGTTAGACTACGGAGGCTGAGAAGCAAGTGATTGAAATGGGGCGGTCACGGTGGAAGACGATCGCATACACCGTGGCGATTGCAACGAGGCAGCCACACACGATACCCAAGATACCCCCAATACCTAAACCAGAGTCGCCGTCTCCTGACGAGGAGGTATTGGTACTATCCGTCGTGGAGGTGCTTGGGTTGGCAGTGGAATCGTACGTGTCTGTAGTATCCGTAGCGGTTGTGCTGTCAGAAGTTGTTTCGGTATTCGTCGAGCCGCTATTACTGCTGCTGGCCGTTGTGGCACCTATGAGAGGTGCCGCCGTGTTGCCTTGATTCGTGAACCACTGGGACGAGCTGGCATCGCACGCACCACCATCCAGATCATCCTTAGATGCGCGGTCAGTGGACATGAATAAATCGTCAGGCGAGCACGAGTCGGACGTGAAGTGCTGCAAAGTCACAGATCCGTTGGCTTCAATCTTGGCAGTGTACCAAGCGCTTGTGGATCCGACGTGGCACTCGCCATCCGCTAGATACGCGCGAGCGTACGCGAAATTCGTGCACTCGCTGTCCATGTTGATGACTTGGAGGATGTACACAGCGCTGCCGAATCTCGTCCACACTTCATTCTTGTAGTCTCTCGTGCAGGTGGTCGCTGCCACGCCGTCGTACAAGCCATTGGCGGAAGCAGCACAGCCGGACTCGCTGCATTCGTTCACGGTCTCGTCCACGTCGATTCTGTATGGAGTGCTGCCACAGGAGGTGTCCTTATCCGCGTAGTGTGTCGTCACCGAGTACATGACTCCAGTCACATGTGAGCTGCCACATGCCAGGATAGTAAACGTGGCGAGAAGGAGGTTCACCACTTTGCGCATTGTTCGAGGTCTTGACGAGATCTTACTGATCCTTAAGTGGGTTTAGCACCGCACGCGTTAAGCGAAAGTGGGGTCTTTGGAAATGAGGCCCATAGAGCTCAAGCGGATGCTAGAACGTATCCATTGCACTAGGACGAGTTTTTGCGGCGCCCCAGACGGCACGTACCATTTAAACTAGTTGACTTTGCCTTCTTCTTTGCGCGTGTCTGGGTCAAACACCAGCAGATCTGAACGCTGGAAGCCAGTATTTGCTCAACTCGGTTTCCACAGAGTCGCTGCAGTCGTTAAAGCTGATGGCCAGTACCAATTAGCGTTGCAGTTTTTCTGCGGCCAACTGGCTACGAACAGCACAATTCGACTCAAATGACGTGAGCTTCTTCGCCAGGCGTGTTCTGACCGTAGGAGGCGATCTCGACGGGTCGGCCTTCTGCTGGCCGCGAGCAGGTCACAAGCTTCACGTTGACGCCGGACTGGGGGCCCCGCAAACCCGGATATTTCAACGTCCCACATAACTTCTTCGCTGGCATTGCCCCTCCGTGAGCAAGATGACGAACGTCGGCTTGAGGTAGCACGCCACTCCAGAACCGGAACTCGTCTAGAATGCCGTGGAACCCGTACCAACCGACGAAGTCTGGATGTGGGAAGTCTCCATCTGCTGCTGCCACGTACCCAGTCCCGACTTGCTCGTGAAGAAGGTGGTGCCACTCATGATGGAGAGGCCCAACCGTGGACCATACGTTCTTGCCGTTGACGTAGATGACTTGTTTTTGGTGGTCTTGGTCGTAGGAAAGTACGAGATGGTACCATCGGTGATGCTGAAGATCCTTAGTTACCGGTGTCTTGGCGTCCAGCACCGAGCAGTACAAGTTGCGCTTGGCGTCCACCACTATGAACTGTTGGTGGTACTTTGGTTTGTTGATGTTATCTCTTTCCTCCGATTGTAGACCAAAGATAACGCCACCATTGTACACCGTACCCTTCTTCGTAGGTAGGAGGCAAAACCACACGTCGAAGCTGAAGCTCTCTCGGTGTAGCGTCCGTAGGGCGAAATGTCTCCATCGGAATCTTCCCCACTCGGTTGGTGGAGGGTACTCCACACACGCGTACGAAGCTTGTGCCAGTTCGTCGTTGTCGTCCGTGCCCAACCCGTGGAACAGAATGGACGTGGCCAGCATGTAGCGCCGCTTCCAACTCTGCTGCTGGTTTGATGGGATCGGACTGTGCACCACACGCTCATGCCACGCCACATTATCGGAGAGCAAACGTAGCCACCACGCGTTCGTGTGGGACAATTGGAAGACGTCGAAGCCCGTCAGGAAGCTGCAAAGAGCCTCGACGATCTCCGCCGGCAGCAATTCGAGCGTCATCGAGGCGTATGCGCAGCTAAAAGCAATTTGAAGAATGGCGCGTGGCTCGCTCGACCTTGCGGACCAGTACTACCAGTGCTTTCTGTTACACGCACGCTATTGAAGCGCGTCTTCCTTCCTGCAGCCATTGCCTCGGAGGCTAGTCAATATATCGCCCATCCGGATCGAGTTTTAGTGAAGACCACGTTGAAGTTGCCTCCTCTTTTATTGCGGCGCGTAATCCACCGCATAAACTCTTTGCATTCATCGTACGGAGTAAGAGCTTTCTTGGGGTAAGTTGTGCTTGTTATTGCTGGTACAGGTCGTGAATTTCGGATGACTCACTTTGTGAACCCACTTCCGAGCGCGGTGCCGTCGTGATGGGCATGGCGGCACACGACGGTTAATGTCGGCACACGTATTGGGTGGAGTCATCCGGCGCATAATCCAGTTAAATCTAAGCCAATCATTGGACAACTTCAACATGTGCCGTTAGCCTATAGCAACGCTTTCGTCCGCTATCGGATCCGCTATCGTCCGCCCCAAGTATAGACGCTGCTCCATTCACTTTCCAATTCGCTCTCTTCGCAATGGACTCAGCCACGATGGAAGACGCCAAGACGAAGCTCCTGCAGCCGGAAGCCGAGAAACCCGACGGCGACGTGCCCGAGGTCTATCGCTCGCTCAACTTCCGCAGCCTGCAGGACCCGTACTCGCAGAACCGAGACACCATGGCCAGTCGCTACAGCACGTTGAGGGCGGACACGCTCGAGTCGATGCTCAACGGCGGCCTCGAGCGCTTCTACCACAAGTACGACCACCTCTCACGGAAGGTCAACATCCAATTGCCCACCCCCGAGGTGCGCTTCGAGAACTTGTCCTTCACAGTGCAAGTGCCTGCCTCTGTGGAGGACCACGGCACGGTGGGGTCCCATCTACGGGGCATCTTCACGCCTTGGAAGAGACCTGCCATGGTCACCAAGCACGCGCTGCACCCCATGAGCGGCATCATCAAGCCGGGCTCTCTCACGCTCATCCTAGCCAACCCGGGGGCGGGCAAGTCGACCTTCTTGAAAGCCCTGGCTGGGAAACTGCAAACGTCCTCCAAGACCAAAGTCGGGGGAGAAATCCTCTACTCCGGACTGCGGGGGGACGAGATCGACCTCATCAAGTTGGCAGGCATGGTGGACCAGACGGATAACCACATCGCCACGTTGACGGTGCGCGAGACGTTCAAGTTCGCCGACATGTGCGTGAACGGGCTGCCCGAAGACCAACCGGAGGAGATGCGCGACATTGCCGCGTTGCGGACCGAACTCTTCATCCAGATCTTGGGCATGGAGGAGTGCGCCGACACGGTGGTGGGCGACGCCCTGCTACGAGGAGTGAGTGGTGGAGAACGCAAGCGCGTCACCATTGGAGAAGTGCTCGTGGGTGGCCAGAGTCTCTTCCTGTGTGACGAGATCTCGACGGGTCTCGACAGTGCGGCGACGTTCGACATCATCAAGTCCCTGCGTACGTGGTGCAAGACCCTGGGAGGGTCTGCAGTCATCGCTCTGCTGCAACCGACGCCCGAGGTGGTGGAGATGTTCGACGACATTCTCATGATCAATGAAGGCCACATGGTGTACCATGGACCGAGGACCGAGATCCTCGACTACTTTGAGGAGCGCGGCTTCACGTGTCCCCCTCGTGTGGATCCGGCAGATTTCCTCATTGAAGTGACGTCCGGACGTGGCCATCGCTACGCGAACGGCAGCACCCCGAGCAAGGACCTCCCGGTGTCTTCGGAAGACTTCAACAACCTCTTTTGCCAGTCGAACATCTACAAGAAGACTCATGAGATCATCAGTAAAGGCTTCAACGAGCACCAGTTCGAGAGCCCCGAGGACTTCAAGAAGGCCAAGAGTGTGGCCAACTTGGCTCGTTCGAAGCAGACGTCGGAGTTTGGGTTGGCCTTCATTCCGAGCACTTTGCTCTTGCTCAACCGGCAGAAACTCGTGTGGCTTCGTGACCCCCGCTCTTGTGGGGCAAACTGACGGAAGCGTTGATCATCGGTCTGGTCATGGGCATGATCTACTTCGACGTGAGCTCGACCTACTACCTCCGTATGATCTTCTTCAGTATCGCCCTGTTCCAGCGTCAAGCGTGGCAGCAGATCACCATCTCGTTCCAGCTGCGGAAGGTGTTCTACAAGCAACGCCCGCGCAACTTCTTCCGGACGTCGTCGTACGCAATCGCTGAAAGTGTGGTGCAGATCCCTGTCAACATGGCTGTCTCGTTCGTCTTGGGCACGTTCTTCTACTTCATGAGTGGACTCACCCGGACGTTCGAGAAGTACATTGTGTTTTACCTGGTGCTGCTGTGCTTCCAACACGCTATCAGTGCGTACATGACGATGCTGAGTTCGCTGGCACCAAGCATCACGATCGGTCAAGCTCTGGCTGCCATCTCCGTGAGTTTCTTCTTGCTGTTCTCGGGCAACATCATCTTGGCCGACTTGATCCCGGACTACTGGATCTGGATGTACTGGTTCTCTCCGATCTCCTGGGCACTGCGAGCCAACATGTTGTCCGAGTTCTCAAGCGACCGCTACACTGCTGCACAGAGCAGAACCCTACTGGACAGCTTCTCCATCAAGCAAGGCACGGGTTACATTTGGTTTGGTGTTGCGGTGCTCGTCGTGTACTACTTCGCCTTCACGAGTTTCAACGCGCTGGCGCTGCACTACATCCGGTACGAGAAGTTCAAAGGTGTGAGTGCGAAGGCCATGGAGGAAGAAAGCTCGCACAACGTGTACATTGAGGTGAGCACGCCGTCTGCACAACAAGGTGTTGGGTCTTCGAAGGTGAAGGGTGGAGGTCTTCCGTTCACTCCTACGAACCTGTGCATCAAAGACTTGGACTACTTCGTGACGCTGCCGTCGGGTGAAGAGAGACAACTACTGCGCAAGATCACGGCTCACTTTGAACCTGGACGAATGGTAGCGCTCATGGGAGCTACTGGTGCTGGTAAGACGACGTTGATGGACGTGATTGCCGGACGCAAAACTGGTGGACGAATCGTGGGCGACATCTACGTGAACGGCGAACTGAAGGACCCCGCCATCTTCAGCCGCATCACGGCCTACTGCGAGCAAATGGACATCCATTCTGAGGCTGCTTCCATCTACGAGGCGATGGTCTTCTCTGCGAACCTGCGTCTGCCGCCCAACTTCACGGAGGAGGAACGGATGAACTTGGTGCATGAGACGCTGGAGCTGCTGGAGCTGACTTCGATCGCCGGTGAGATGGTCGGCAGTCTGTCGGTGGAGCAGAAGAAGCGCGTGACGATCGGTGTCGAGGTGGTGTCAAACCCCAGCGTTTTGTTCCTGGATGAGCCGACGAGTGGTCTTGATGCTCGTTCCGCTTTGATCGTCATGCGTGGTGTGCAGTCCATTGCTCGCACTGGTCGTACGGTGTTGTGTACGATCCACCAGCCGAGTATCTCCATCTTCGAGCTATTCGATGGTCTTCTGCTGCTGCAGAAGGGTGGCTACACGGCGTACTTTGGTGACCTGGGCGTGGACTCGGTGAAGATGCTCGAATACTTTGCTTCGATCCCTGGCACTGAGGAAATTCGACCGCAATACAACCCAGCCACGTACATGTTGGAAGTGATCGGTGCTGGTATTGGTCGTGACGTGAAGGACTACTCGGTGGAGTACAAGAACAGCGAGTTGTGTGCGAAGAACCGAGAACGCACTCTAGAGGTGTGCCAGGTTTCGGACGAATTCGTGCGCCACTCAACACTGAACTACCGACCGATCGCTACGGGATTCTGGAACCAACTCCGTGCCTTGACGACGAAGCAGCGACTCACGTACTGGCGCAACCCGCAGTACAACTTCATGCGCGTCTTCCTGTTCCCGATCTTCGCCATCATCTTCGGCACCACGTTCTACCAGTTGTCTGCTGCCAGCGTGAAGAAGATCAACTCGCACATTGGACTCATTTACAACAGTATGGACTTCATCGGAGTGACAAACCTCATGACGGTGATCGAAGTGACGTGCGCAGAACGCGCCGTGTTCTACCGAGAGCGCATGTCAAACTACTACAGTCCGTTGCCGTACAGTTTGTCGCTGTTCTTCGCTGAGATCCCGTACCTGATCGTGGTGATCATCCTGTTCGTGACGATCGAGTACTGGCTGGTGGGCTGGAACAATAACGCTGGAGATTTCTTGTTTTTCCTGCTCGTGTTTTACCTGTACACGTCTGCGTGTACGTACATCGGCCAGTGGATGTCTGCTTTGATGCCGAACGAGAAGGTGGCGAACGTGGCGGTGGGTGCGATTTCCTGCTTGTTGAACCTGTTTTCAGGTTACCTGCTACCACGTACAGCCATGAAAGCAGGTTACAAGTGGTTCACGTATCTGATACCATCGAGTTACGCACTTGCGGCGCTGGTGGGCGTCGAGTTCGGAGACAACCAGGAACTCATCACAGTCACGGCCAACAACGTGTCCAAGGAAATGACAGTCACGTCCTACATTGAAAGCATTTACGACTTCCGACCCGAACGCAAGTACAACTTCATGGTCGGCCTCATCGTGATCTGGGTCGTGGTGCAGGTGGCAATCTACCTCACGTTCAAGTTTGTGAGTCACCTCAAGAGATAAAAGCTGCAGAACGAACAACATCATCTCAAAATCATCGAGTTGCGTGTTGGGTAAGTGTAGTGTCTTGCGACCCTGAGAATCCTTGCGCTACTTGGAAAGTTTGAATTCTGAATTAAAGGCAACCACAGCGGCGAAGGCCGAAGTGGTTTCTGTTAGTTTCGCTAAACTATGCTTCCTAAAGTATGCAGTATAAAGCAAACGATTGTCTTCGACCTCGTTCCGTACTTCTCGGCACGTCCGTTATGGCTCCGTTATCGCGTGTGCTGCGTGCGATACTTCTGCTGCCGCTGGCGCATCTCATGGCGCCACTACACCGCCCTTCAAGCAGACATTCGCACGCGCAGATCTGGCATCGCTAGTTGGCTTTGCTGGTCGCAGCATTTTTCTTCTTGTTACGACCGTGGCCTCTTTGACCACCCTTCACTGCCGGCTTCAGGCGTGGGTTGGTTGGCTTCTGTAATTTCACCATGAACTGGTCCAGTTTAGTGTCACCAGCGTAGTTCACGTACTACTTCAACTTGGCGGGCACATCCTCGAACATGGTCTTAATGGGCTCCCAAGAATCCTCGATGTGTTCAAGGCCTTCCCAGCTGACTAACACCTCGTACGTGTGACGGGGATGCTCACGGTGCTCTTTGAATGCCTCTACAGTGAGGTAGACATCCTGATTTGCTACGTGCTCCAAGATCTCTTCGTTTACATTCAGACTCTTGTCAGCGTACAACTTCAACCTCGACGCATGGACGTTGCGTGTTGCGCCGGTCAGCAGGTGCTCAACCTCAAATGAGTTTGCGTTAGCATTGACTACACGGTACGGCCCAATCCATTTGACCGCCAGCTTGTTAACGTGTATCTTAGAATCAATGCGAGACCACAGCACGTAGTCTCCAACGTGGAAGTTGACTGGTTGTGCACCTCGCTGGTTGTTTTTGTTGCGTTTGGTTTGCTTGTCCTTGGCCTCAGTGATAGCGTGGTGCATGTTGTCAATGGATGCCCTCAGCTTCTCAACCTCTGCCTGGATGTCTGACGAAAATTCGTCGGTCTCCACCACGTTCTCTGCCACCGCCGTACTACCAGCAACCACTTTATTCAGCGGGGTTGCCGCCTGCACACCGAGGAACACTTCGGCAGGAGCGTGATTTGCCAATGAAGCCACTGGGCTATGGTTCAGGTTTGCCTGAATGAGAGGTAGCAGTGCTGCCCAATTTGCTTGCTCCACCTTGTACTCCAGCAACATGACCCGTAAGACTTGCAAAATGTCTCGGTTGAGTCGTTCTATACTGCCATTAATCCACGGGCAGTATGCGAGCGTAAAGCTCTGGGTCATTTGTGTCTTGTGGCACAGTTCGTCAAGCAATAGGTTCTTGAAATGTGTGGCTGTGTCGCTGATCAACAGAGTCGGCATGCCGTAGCGACTACTCCAGTCTAGAATAGCTTTGGCAGCTGTTGCAGCATCGGCACTAGTACTCTCGATTAACCCGCAAAAGTGCGAGAAGTCATCCTTCAGTACCAACAGATAGTCCTTGACGCCATCGTACTCGCCAATGAACAAGTATTCCATGTGCAAAGCCTCGTTACGCTCTTTAGCCCTGTAGGTTTCTCCCCATGGTCTAGGAATGATGTCACCTCCCTTGACATGGCAGCACAATAGGCAACGAGTGCAGAAGTCGCGAGCTTTTTG
The DNA here is from genome assembly GCA_032158285.1 of Phytophthora sansomeana. Lineage (NCBI taxonomy): Eukaryota > Oomycota > Peronosporomycetes > Peronosporales > Peronosporaceae > Phytophthora > Phytophthora sansomeana. Next base: position 1,294,748 of record JAPDHH010000200.1, read on the forward strand.
GTCTAACTTCTCGATGTTGAAGTGCTTTTTGATGTGGTTGCTCATTACCTTCATCCCCCGATGGCCCATGGTTCCGCAATGGGCGATCACCATCAGCCGCAACAACAAGACTTCATCGTCACCAGGAATCCACAGCCGTTTGTCCTTGTCTCGCCAGGCACCATCCGCATCTTGGACCAGGAGGGGTGGTCGTTCACACTGGGTTTTGCGTTGAGCCGTGCAAATGTCGTCTAACGTTGGCCACTTTGAGTCGTCACCAAGAGGTCGGAGCTGTAGCTGTTCACCATCATTCTCCGCTTCAACTCGCCAACGTTTGATAGTTGTAGCTGTAGCTGGCGTTGCTCAAACATCTAACGAGAAACCATGTCAGCCCAGGTGTTGTTCGCACCGCTGATGTGTTCAATGGTATACCTAAGCTCGGTCAACTTCAAGCTCCATCGTTGCAATTTGCCTCTCACATGCTTCTTGATGTCGTCTCCCGGTGCGAACATGAACACTAGATTGCGGTGGTCAGAGTACAATCTGAACCCCTTTGAACGAATCAACAGGTAGTCCAAATCAGTTGCAGCCTTTATTATCGGAAAGGCTTCTTTCTCCGATACACTCCAATGCAGTGAAGCACCCTTGAATGTGCCACTCAGACACTGCACTAGTTGGTGGTGCTGGTCCGTAATATCCTTGGACGGATCCCAGTTTGGTACAACTGTGAGGATAATGCTCCACCCACGATCACTTGCGTCGGTCATCACGATCACTTCATCACATTCATCCGGGGTCGTTAATGTAGCCGAATTGACAAGCAACTGCTTCACCTGTGAGAAGCTAGTCCGTTCCTCGTCAGAGAGACTGATAGAGATGCGAGCAGCTGCATGTTTGGTCCGCTTGGTACCAGCAAGCGCTGATTGCAAACGCTCTTGCAGCGGAGCAGCTACTCGAGCAAAATCTACTAGCGAATTTCGCATCCACCCAGCCGCACAGAGAAATTGCTGCAGCTCGGCAGCGGTTTGCGGTTCTGGTATACCAATCAGTGTCTGGATCTTTACTGGATCATAGGAGACACCTTCTGTCGAAATGATGCGGCCGCACCACTTGGCATTTTCAGAGTACAAGGTAATTTTGTCGAGCCCGATAAACAACCCGTACTTCGCCAGTGTACTGTATACCCGTTCAAGAACCACGAGAAATTCGTCAATAGTATCTGCATAAATCAACAAGTCATCGATCCATGGCAGTACATGGTCGTACAGTAAGTCAGCTTCACGCATGATCTTCTCCACAGATTGTTGGAAGTGGATCGAAGAGTCAACTTAGCCTTGCTGTAGCCGCGTCGGCGTGAAGACGCCGTCTTCAGTCATGTATGACTGCGATTCTTGGCTGATGAGAGCCAAAGCAATCTGCCAGAAGCTCTTGATAAAGTCAACAGTTTGCTTGTGGCGCTTTCCTGGCATGATGCAGGCGAGTGCTCATACTGGGCATCGAACCAGCCATAGGCAATACTTGGGCATTGTTTCGGCGAAAATCCACTGCTTGCCTCAGTCCTCCATTTTTTCCTGGCTTTTTCACTTGCCGAGCCGGGCTAGCCCACCGACTTGCTTCATTGCGGTACACCCAGCCAAGATCTACAAGCGATTCATTGAATGTTTTCATCCACTCGCGCTCTGCTGGTGCGTACGTACGAGGCCTGCATCGTATTGGTTGAGTACCTTCCTTAAAACGAATAACGAACGGTTCAATCGCGGACGGTGGATCGTTGCCAATAGCAAGACGCCAAATATCGTGCCGACACACTACTTGAAACAGCTCGTTCTTCCTTGCAGCAGGAAACCATTCACCACTGCCTCGTTGACCAACTCGCACAGCCGTGTAACAATTTTCTTCTTGTCTGGAGGATCAAAGCTCATCGGAGTAGCTGATTCAAAAGGATCAAAATCAACAACTTCCTTGTTGTCTAGTGCGGCAAGTTGCTCATCAACGTCTATCCCCAATTCCTTCAAAGTCCGTCGTCCCAAAAGAAACTCATCTTCGTCCGTCTCCGTAATGATGCATGTTACACCACGCACCCGAACTCTGCCTGCCTGTGTAAGCAGCTCCACGTCCAGTTGGATTGAGTCTTGGCACCGAATTACTGCTCCTCCAACGGCCTTGCCATCGATTGGCTTCGCAAGACGTTTCGTTCGCACGTCTGGATATGCCTCGCGAATTTCATCAACGATCCGGCGGGGAATGACGTTAAACTCCGTGCCATTATCCAAATTGTACGGCATGGTCACCACACCATTGAAAGCCACATGCTGGGGCGCCAGTTCTTCCTTGGCTTGCATCAAACTCTTCATTTTGGTTGCTGCAGCACCTTGACGCTGCTCCATAAACGTCTTACGTGCTTGCTTCTTCTGCTCGTCAGTAGCACTAGGGCAATCGCTCACCCAATGTGCACCTTTGCAGTGTAGACATCCTCGAGCTGGAGCATCATCACGTTTTCTAGCCGCAGGTCTATCATCGCGACGCTCGTCACGTACCGCGTACGAGCGATTGCTACTTTGCGATTTGCTGTTGTCGTGCGCAGGAGCCTTCGTAGTACTCCTAGAATTTGTCCTGTCCTTCGACGTCTGGAACAAATCGTACGACTGCTAGTTCTTCAGTGCCTCTGCCTTGATCACATCAAATAGGCGCGGCACACTTATCTTTACAGTTGCATCCAGGTCCTGGTACAGCAGAACCTGGTCCTTCAACGTTGCAGGTCATAAATTCTCTGTTAACAACTTGCATTTCAGCTTCTCGTTACCATCAATCGCGACACTTAATCCATACTCCTCAATCAGTTCATCAAATTGGTCAAAGTAATTCAATACGCGAGCCTTCACATCCTTCTGGCGTAAATCCATCTTCAGATGCTGACTCATGATGAGGTGAACGTTGGGGATCTGGTCGTTGATTGCACTGGCCAGGATCTGATTAATCGCGTTGACTAACTTCTCGTTCGTCATCTGATCCACAGGGACCTTCAATTCGAGCTCACTGAATGTTTTCAGCCGACGTCGGTTGATCGTGTGGATCGCCGGGGTCATCACAGTTGCTGGAGACTCGCCGGACTCTTGACAGCGTGAGTACACGGCGGCTTCATACAGCTCTCTCTCACGTCTCCACTTGACAAGAGCTTCATGAGAAAAGCAGACAATCTCCGGCGGCTCCATCGCCGTCCAGAGCTTGGTCGTCGGTTGTGTCGTCGCGTCACCATCCTCTCCGGCGGTGTTGGCGCGACTGCGCTTCTGCTGGGGCCTACTCATGGCACCGTCGCTTGGATCGATATCCACAGCTAAATTTAACTTTGTAGTGTCTTGCGACCCTGATAATCCTTGCGCTACTTGGAAAGTTGAATTCTGAATTAAAGGCAACCACAGCGGCGAAGGCCGAAGTGGTTTCTGTTAGTTTCGCTAAACTATGCTTCCTAAAGTATGCAGTATAAAGCAAACGATTGTCTTCGACCTCGTTCCGTACTTCTCAGCACGTCCGTTATCGCTCCGTTATCGCGTGTGCTGCGTGCGATACTTCTGCTGCCGCTGGCGCATCTCATGGCGCCACTACAGTAAGTTGCTGTAACCCCAAATGTACATTGTATTTTGCTTGGTTGGTGTTTAGCGGCGAGCTTTTTGAGCTTGAACGTCTTTTAGTCGTCTGGATGTGGACTCAAGAGACCTGGGGGCTGGGCGTTCTCTTCCAAGTCAATCAAGTTCACGATCCGAGACGGACGTCGCTCAACAGTTCGTTGGAAGAACGATATTCGTCGAGGTTCAAAGTGCTGTACCACATCATCATTAGCTTTCTCCTTTGGCACAACAGTCTGCGTCACTTCACTTACTGTGCTTTTGGCACCAGCGAGTTTCTCTCGGATACTTTTACTAGCACCCTGCCGAGATTTCAGGATCAGGTCTTTGGCCTGCAACGGGTGCAAGTTATGAAGACGTGCAATCATCTCCATCGAGGACCGGAAAATGTACGAACGTGGCAACTCGGCCTCGATTCGATTCGCTTCGTCCTCCGTTGAAACAGTTTGCACAGTGATAAAGTGGCTCAATGGCACAAACGCACTGGGTCCTTGTTTCTTCAAAGTCTTTTCCAGTACTGCACGGTCGAAAGAGGCTGTGGCGGTTGTGCTCCACGCCATTTTGTTGCGGACTCGGTACTCTGGGAAATCAACCAGCACGCGCTCGTACGGGGGTTCGTGGTCCAGACGAAAGAGCTCCTCCACCGTCATAGCCACACAAGTTTCCAGTCTTGAAACACCGTAAAGCAGCGCGAGTTCTCCGAAAAACTCTCCTCGTTCACGGGACATCTCGGCGTCTCCAAGCTTGACCATAATTCGACCCTGAGCAACAAAGTACATGCTTCTGTCGACGTCACCGACGACAACCACGTCTTCTCCTCGAGAACAAACCACATACTGTAAACAAACCAGCAACGCTCGTAAAAATGGTTCGTCCTGCGCTCGGAACACCTCGACACGAACGACAAAGTCTTGCAGCGTCGCAAGCACGACATCTTCTCGAATGGCTCGAGAAGCGCCTTCAATGACGGCAAAAAAACTCTCGGTCACCACGGGATCGGTGCCATACATGGGCGTAATACGCTTTGATTTGGCGCTTGAGGATTTTCGGCACCTCGTTCTGGACCAGATACAGCTGCAGTTCCGCGAGGTTTTGCTCGAACCGAGCTTCTTGGCGGGCGCTCGAGTCCAAAAGTTCACCTTGAGCTCCTAACGCCCCATAAATGTAGATAGTCCACAGTGTGACGACAATCTCCACCATGAGCTCCAACCGGTTCATGGACAAGATGTCCCCGTAGAAAAGAGTTGTGATACACTCCATTGAAAAGTGCAGAGATCGCAGATACTTCCGTCCATGAGGAATTCCTTCAAGCAAGTTTTCCGAGGTGCTGGAGGATGAAAGCGCTCGATGGCTTGAGATCTTCACAGGTGGAATGTACGTGAGCATTCCTGAAGTTGAAAGCCACGACGTCCCGTATCGATGGAGTCCGTAGTCACTGGTAGCAAACCATACACAAGCGAGAAAATGAGCCATCGTCTAGTACGACGCGAGCGCACGCAGAAAGGAGACCAACAGCTCACTAACATCCTAATCCAAGTCGTAGATGAGGTACTGCAGAATTCCTTCCGAAAGCGGTTCAATACGCCAGGCAAAGAGCATTCGGTTCATCCGCAGGATCCATCGAGTCGTCCACCAGTTCAAATCAATCTCCGTGGCTACTTCGTCTTCCAGTGAAACACGCAAATTCGAGGATAGCAGCAGTAGTTCCAGAGGTAAAACTGCGACGATATCCACCAGCATCCCTGGTTTAGTGGCAATAGCTTGTCGAAGTCGAAGGCGCATTGAACGGGACTTGGGTCCAGAGTTTTGACTAGCAGTCGCGAGTTCCTCGAGTTTGTACGCTACATCCAGCACACACAACACGTCGATCACGATTTCAAAGCCTGCCCACGTGTGTAAGGTGCTTTCGTCCAGTTCCGTGAGTTCGTGAGGGAAACACAACTTGAAAGGCGTGATGACGGCATGGTACGCTGCTACCAAGAGCATCACGGCGTCCCAAACCTTGCCAATTCGCTTGACCAGATGAATAAACTCTTTCGTCTTCCGGTCATTCACCTCGGTTCGGATGGCTTGAATAGCGACCTGTTAGTTGTTGTCATCACCCGTGGGGGAGTCAAACCTCCCACTTACACGCCGCAATGTATTCGCAACGTGAATGTTCAATCCGAGAGACGACTTTCTAGAGTGCACTTTGCTGATTTTGCTGGAGGATCTCCGTAGACTGGGGATTTCTGGCGAGTTCTCGACTCGGTCTAGCCCTTTCCAGAGACGATAGCGATGGTAAAGTCGAATTTGAGAATCGTATTGAGGACGCTGACAACGTTGGATGATCTCAAAGTCGAGGTCTGCGCCACCGGTGAAAACTTCTTCTGTCAGAAGACGATTCATCTCTTCACTGCGTACATTATCAAAAAACTTGCTGCCAAATGCTGGGAGCGAGTGACAGTGACGCATTCGATCGAGTGTCGCTTTCGTTTCTTCCTTTGGATCTGCCTTTGCGATCCAATGAATTGACCCAAGTCTTCCAGTTCGGCCATGGCGAATATGTGTAGTATGTCGTAGCTTGCCCGTAGTAGAGTTCTTCGCTGTCAACATGCTCATGTTTGTCGGAAGTGCAGATTTCTGGGCCTCGAGTAGCTTTTGAGTGTGTCCAAACGATTGTTTTGTCTGAAGTTCGTCTCCTTTCTTGCGACTTTCGAGGCTCTCTAGGTTTGCAGCCGAGTCCATCCGTGTGAGTTGTTTTGGTTTATTTCGTGGTGGAGTGGCTTTGATGGTTGATTGAGAGTTCTTAGCAGGAGTTTGAACTGTCTGAGCAGTGTACGATCTCGTGAGGTCATGCTCCGGCGGAACCAACGTGTCGAGCAGTTCTCGAACGCTGTGCTGCATGGCTGCCATCGTCTTAAATCGCCTCCAGCACTCAGTTTCTAGACGTCGTACACTGTCGTCGGACAGCGCTTTCTTGAGGTATTTGTTCACGGGGTTGAAGTCGACCATGAACTGGTTCAAGAGGATTTTGTGAGTCGAGTTGCTCGTAGTTTTTGCAGGCGCGTCACCTCTGGTACTGCGCCACGCATTGGTGTGTTGGTTCGCGTTTAATTTCCCTCGATTGAGACTCGCAGCTGTGCTCCTTCGCATTGTAGGCATCGGAATCAAACTTCTTCAAGAAATTCCGGTCATTGTCCCGGTCGCAGTTGATCGTCGAGCTTTCAAAGCTGCAAGTGCCGGACGGAGCTTCTTCGAACACTCCTCCGTCTTCGCTAAGAGATATTTCGTTTTCTTCTCGAGCGTCTGCACTTCGGGCGATACAAACGACTTGGAGGCGTTCAACTTCGGAGTCAAGAGAGGAGATCCAGCCACCAACATCAACACGTTCGAGCTGCTTCGACGCAAACTTCTAGACACACTCGGACGCTGTTTGGATTTCCCCACTGCAGCAGCCGCAGCCAACGCGTTTACAGCTTCGCGTTTGGTTTACTAGCGACACGGATGCATCGTTGCTGGTAGCGGTGCAGTCGGTTGCTCACCCAGTCGAGGATGGCGTACTTTTGCACTTTGGCATCCGATTGATCGCCCGTAGAGGCCCAAAGCTCTTCCCAGTGGTGTTTCGAGATGAAAAGCACTTCACACGTTGTGGTAGCACGCACCGTCACAAGACGACGTTGGTTCGGCACGAAAAAGGCTGCTTCTCCGAACAGCGCACCCTCCATCAACACTGCTACACTCGATACCGACTTGGTCCAGAATGCTCTAGCCAACCCCGTACGAAGCGTACACAATCGATTGCCGAGCGTTCCTTCCACCAGAATGTTGTCTCCAGGGATGGAAAGCTCCGATTGCAGTCTCATCGCCATGTTGTTGATCTGCGAGGAAGACAAAAAGTGGCTGATGGGAAGGCGAGCGAGCGAGTTGCCGTAGATTTCCAACATGAGCTGAAGTCGCAGATTCGCCGACAAATGATGAACCGTGTGGTCCAAGTCGTGGCCGTGAGTGCTTTCAAACTGAACTCGAAAGAAGAACCCCACGCGTTGGCGTAGTGTTTCAGGGAGTTCATGTTCCTTTGCAAATTCCTCAAAGTTGGCGATCCGGCCTTTGTATTTCTTGGTTTCCTTGTCCAGATCGAGGATGAGCTCTGAAATCTCCCCTACGATGTAGCCCATTGCAAACGAGCAGCCGAGACAAGTGATTGTCGTCCACATTGTGCCTGCGATACTGCGAGGAACGATTTCCCGAGAACCTACGAGCAACAAAGTGGTGATGGCCCAGTAGAAAATTTTGGCGTAGACTACGGGCACTGCGTGATGGTATTCGTGCAATAAATGGTCATGTTCCATCAAGCAGCTCTCAAACTCTTCGCACTCGTGCTCTGAAATCAATAGGAAGATGCATCCCACGAAATGGGCCACTAGAACTAGAACAATCAACAGTTTAACAGGTCCGAGGTAAGCAGAGACCTTCCTCGACGAGAAATGCTGCTGCACTTGTACGATAACTTCGTCCAGATAGTCCCAAAGATCAAGATAGCGAATCAAACGTGGAAGACGACACATACTAACCACAATCGAGTCACTTGCGGCTGGTACGTACAGCGGGAGTGAAGCCGTGACGTCCCATTTGAATTTGGCACTGCGTCTATAGGCTCGGTCCATCCTTTTACGCGTGAAAATGTTTTCGACTGCGACTTCGGTACAACCGAAGAAGTACAAGCGCAGATAAATGTCAACCGTGAGATACAGATCCCCCACAATGTCCAGGACCCACACAAGCAGGTTGATTTCATTTGATAAATGCAAGTGCGAGTGGAATCCGACCCGAAAAAGCACGAAAAACGCGTTGTACACGTTCCAGAACGTGATGCCTGCGTTCCAGACGTTCTTAAACGTTGTTCGAGTTGCGTACACGTCCCGAATCCCTTTGCCTCCTCCTTTTTTCGTGGTGGTTTGAGCCAGACTATCCGGTTGGTAGAACAACGTCGGCGTCTGGATCACGTGCGGCTTGAGTTTCAGTCTTTCGAGGTTCCTGGCAACTCGGCGAAGGCGAATTTGCTGCTCAGCCCAATGCGATTCGGCTTCCGTTTTCATCACTCGTAGATCGTCTTCGAACTCCCTTTGATTGACGTCAAATTGCGTTCGGGTCATGACGGAAGCGTGGACTGTCGACGCGGCTATCAACGTTGAAGCGTGAGCTCGTTTCAATAGAAATTCGTAGCAGTGACCGTCGTGAAGAGCTCGGACTGGTACTTTACGAGAACGGAAGAAGACGTTGACTTTACTTCCGCGTAGTAGTACGATAAACTCTCGACAGACGTCGCCCTCGAGGAAAATGGTTTCTCCGTTCTCGTACGTCCGATGACGGAGCTTGCCAGTCATTTGTTGGAGCTTGCAGACTCGAAAAGACTCACACTTCTCACAGCCTTAGCATGGACTAACGATGAGATTTGGTAGCACAAGTGATCCGGAAGGTGCGATAGGAGCTGCGATTCGTACGCAACTGTGCGTCCTGTGAAGAGATGATTGTAAAATCGCCGGATCTCGGCGCTCAGCTTCTCGGAAATGGACAACCGCCCCATGATACTGTTGAGTGTGTTGAGTAGCTCGAGGTGGCGATGGCGAGCGGACATGACGTTGGCGATAGTGCTCGCGAGCACTATCGCCAACGTCATGTCCGCTCGCCATCACCACCTCGAGCTACTCAACACACTCAACAGTATCATGGGGCGGTTGTCCATTTCCGAGAAGCTGAGTGCCGAGATCCGGCGATTTTACAATCACCTCTTCACAGGACGCACAGTTGCGTACGAATCGCAGCTCCTATCGCACCTTCCGGATCACTTGTGCTACCAAATCTCATCGTTACTCCATGCTAAGGCTGTGAGAAGTGTGAGTCTTTTCGAGTCTGCAAGCTCCAACAAGTGACTGGCAAGCTCTGTCATCGGACGTACGAGAACGGAGAAACCATTTTCCTCGAGGGCGACGTCTGTCGAGAGTTTATCGTACTACTACGCGGAAGTAAAGTCAACGTCTTCTTCCGTTCTCGTAAAGTACCAGTCCGAGCTCTTCACGACGGTCATTGCTACGGAGTCCATGAATTTCTATTGAAACGAGCTCACGCTTCAACGTTGATAGCCGCGTCGACAGTCCACGCTTCCGTCATGACCCGAACGCAGTTTGACGTCAATCAATGGGAGTTCGAAGACGATCTACGAGTGATGAAAATGGAAGCCGAATCGCATTGGGCTGAGCAGCAAATTCGCCTTCGCCGAGTTGCCAGGAACCTCGAAAGACTGAAACTCAAGCCCGCACGTGATCCAGACGCCGACATTGTTCTACCAACCGGATAGTCTGGCTCAAACCACCACGAAAAAAGGAGGAGGCAAAGGGATTCGGGACGTGTACGCAACTCGAACAACGTTTAAGAACGTCTGGAACGCAGGCATCACGTTCTGGAACGTGTACAACGCGTTTCTCGTGCTTTTTCGGGTCGGATTCCACTCGCACTTGCATTTATCAAATGAAATCAACCTGCTTGTGTGGGTCCTGGACATTGTGGGGGATCTGTATCTCACGGTTGACATTTATCTGCGCTTGTACTTCTTCGGTTGTACCGAAGTCGCAGTCGAAAACATTTTCACGCGTAAAAGGATGGACCGAGCCTATAAACGCAGTGCCAAATTCAAATGGGACGTCACGGCTTCACTCCCGCTGTACATACCAGCCGCAAGTGACTCGATTATGGTTAGTATGTGTCGTCTTCCACGTTTGATTCGCTGTCTTGATCTTTGGGACTATCTGGACGAAGTTATCGTACAAGTGCAGCAGCATTTCTCGTCGAGGAAGGTCTCTGCTTACCTCGGACCTGTTAAACTGTTGATTGTTCTAGTTCTAGTGGCCCATTTCGTGGGATGCATCTTCCTATTGATTTCAGAGCACGAGTGCGAAGAGTTTGAGAGCTGCTTGATGGAACATGACCATTTATTGCACGAATACCATCACGCAGTGCCCGTAGTCTACGCCAAAATTTTCTACTGGGCCATCACCACTTTGTTGCTCGTAGGTTCTCGGGAAATCGTTCCTCGCAGTATCGCAGGCACAATGTGGACGACAATCACTTGTCTCGGCTGCTCGTTTGCAATGGGCTACATCGTAGGGGAGATTTCAGAGCTCATCCTCGATCTGGACAAGGAAACCAAGAAATACAAAGGCCGGATCGCCAACTTTGAGGAATTTGCAAAGGAACATGAACTCCCTGAAACACTACGCCAACGCGTGGGGTTCTTCTTTCGAGTTCAGTTTGAAAGCACTCACGGCCACGACTTGGACCACACGGTTCATCATTTGTCGGCGAATCTGCGACTTCAGCTCATGTTGGAAATCTACGGCAACTCGCTCGCTCGCCTTCCCATCAGCCACTTTTTGTCTTCCTCGCAGATCAACAACATGGCGTTGAGACTGCAATCGGAGCTTTCCATCCCTGGAGACAACATTCTGGTGGAAGGAACGCTCGGCAATCGATTGTGTACGCTTCGTAAGGGGTTGGCTAGAGCATTCTGGACCAAGTCGGTATCGAGTGTAGCAGTGTTGATGGAGGGTGCGCTGTTCGGAGAAGCAGCCTTTTTCGTGCCGAACCAACGTCGTCTTGTGACGGTGCGTGCTACCACAACGTGTGAAGTGCTTTTCATCTCGAAACACCACTGGGAAGAGCTTTGGGCCCCTACGGGCGATCAATCGGATGCCAAAGTGCAAAAGTACGCCATCCTCGACTGGGTGAGCAACCGACTGCACCGCTACCAGCAACGATGCATCCGTGTCGCTAGTAAACCAAACGCGAAGCGGTAAACGCGTTGGCTACGGCTGCTGCAGTGGGGAAATCCAAACAGCGTCCGAGTGTGTCTAGAAGTTTGCGTCGAAGCAGCTCGAACGTGTTGATGTTGGTGGCTGGATCTCCTCTCTTGATTCCGAAGTTGAACGCCTCCAAGTCGTTTGTATCGCCCGAAGTGCAGACGCTCGAGAAGAAAACGAAATATCTCTTAGCGAAGAGGAGTGTTCGAAGAAGCTCCGTCCGGCACTTGCAGCTTTGAAAGCTCGACGATCAACTGCGACCGGGACAATGACCGGAATTTCTTGAAGAAGTTTGATTCCGATGCCTACAATGCGAAGGAGCAAAGCTGCGAGTCTCAATCGAGGGAAATTAAACGCGAACCAACACACCAATGCGTGGCGCAGTACCAGAGGTGACGCGCCTGCAAAAACTACGAGCAACTCGACTCACAAAATCCTCTTGAACCAGTTCATGGTCGACCTCAACCCCGTGAACAAATACCTCAAGAAAGCGCTGTCCGACGACAGTGTACGACGTCTAGAAACCGAGTGCTGGAGGCGATTTAAGACGATGGCAGCCATGCAGCACAGCGTTCGAGAACTGCTCGACACGTTGGTTCCGCCGGAGCATGACCTCACGAGATCGTACACTGCTCAGACAGTTCAAACTCCTGCTAAGAACTCTCAATCAACCATCAAAGCCACTCCACCACGAAATAAACCAAAACAACTCACACGGATGGACTCGGCTGCAAACCTAGAGAGCCTCGAAAGTCGCAAGAAAGGAGACGAACTTCAGACAAAACAATCGTTTGGACACACGCAAAAGCTACTCGAGGCCCAGAAATCTGCACTTCCGACAAACATGAGCATGTTGACAGCGAAGAACTCTACTACGGGCAAGCTACGACATACTACACATATTCGCCATGGCCGAACTGGAAGACTTGGGTCAATTCATTGGATCGCAAAGGCAGATCCAAAGGAAGAAACGAAAGCGACACTCGATCGAATGCGTCGCTGTCACTCGCTCCCAGCATTTGGCAGCAAGTTTTTTGATAATGTACGCAGTGAAGAGATGAATCGTCTTCTGACAGAAGAAGTTTTCACCGGTGGCGCAGACCTCGACTTTGAGATCATCCAACGTTGTCAGCGTCCTCAATACGATTCTCAAATTCGACTTTACCATCGCTATCGTCTCTGGAAAGGGCTAGACCGAGTCGAGAACTCGCCAGAAATCCCCAGTCTACGGAGATCCTCCAGCAAAATCAGCAAAGTGCACTCTAGAAAGTCGTCTCTCGGATTGAACATTCACGTTGCGAATACATTGCGGCGTGTAAGTGGGAGGTTTGACTCCCCCACGGGTGATGACAACAACCAACAGGTCGCTATTCAAGCCATCCGAACCGAGGTGAATGACCGGAAGACGAAAGAGTTTATTCATCTGGTCAAGCGAATTGGCAAGGTTTGGGACGCCGTGATGCTCTTGGTAGCAGCGTACCATGCCGTCATCACGCCTTTCAAGTTGTGTTTCCCTCACGAACTCACGGAACTGGACGAAAGCACCTTACACACGTGGGCAGGCTTTGAAATCTTGATCGACGTGTTGTGTGTGCTGGATGTAGCGTATAAACTCGAGGAACTCGCGACTGCTAGTCAAAACTCTGGACCCAAGTCCCGTTCAATGCGCCTTCGACTTCGACAAGCTATTGCCACTAAACCAGGGATGCTGGTGGATATCGTCGCAGTTTTACCTCTGGAACTACTGCTGCTATCCTCGAATTTGCGTGTTTCACTGGAAGACGAAGTAGCCACGGAGATTGATTTGAACTGGTGGACGACTCGATGGATCCTGCGGATGAACCGAATGCTCTTTGCCTGGCGTATTGAACCGCTTTCGGAAGGAATTCTGCAGTACCTCATCTACGACTTGGATTAGGATGTTAGTGAGCTGTTGGTCTCCTTTCTGCGTGCGCTCGCGTCTTACTAGACGATGGCTCATTTTCTCGCTTGTGTATGGTTTGCTACCAGTGACTACGGACTCCATCGATACGGGACGTCGTGGCTTTCAACTTCAGGAATGCTCACGTACATTCCACCTGTGAAGATCTCAAGCCATCGAGCGCTTTCATCCTCCAGCACCTCGGAAAACTTGCTTGAAGGAATTCCTCATGGACGGAAGTATCTGCGATCTCTGCACTTTTCAATGGAGTGTATCACAACTCTTTTCTACGGGGACATCTTGTCCATGAACCGATTGGAGCTCATGGTGGAGATTGTCATCACACTGTGGACTATCTACATTTATGGGGCGTTAGGAGCTCAAGGTGAACTTTTGGACTCGAGCGCCCGCCAAGAAGCTCGGTTCGAGCAAAACCTCGCGGAACTGCAGCTGTATCTGGTCCAGAACGAGGTGCCGAAGATCCTCAAGCGCCAAATCAAAGCGTATTACGCCCATGTATGGCACCGATCCCGTGGTGACCGAGAGTTTTTTTTTTGCCGTCATTGAAGGCGCTTCTCGAGCCATTCGAGAAGATGTCGTGCTTGCGACGCTGCAAGACTTTGCCGTTCGTGTCGAGGTGTTCCGAGCGCAGGACGAACCATTTTTACGAGCGTTGCTGGTTTGTTTACAGTATGTGGTTTGTTCTCAAGGAGAAGACGTGGTTGTCGCCGGTGACGTCGACAGAAGCATGTACTTTGTTGCTCAGGGTCGAATTATGGTCAAGCTTGGAGACGCCGAGATGTCCCGTGAACGAGGCGAGTTTTCGGAGAACTCGCGCTGCTTTACGGTGTTTCAAGACTGGAAACTTGTGTGGCTATGACGGTGGCGGAGCTCTTTCGTCTGGACCACGAACCCCCGTACGAGCGCGCGCTGGTTGATTTCCCAGAGTACCGAGTCCGCAACAAAATGGCGTGGAGCACAACCGCCACAGCCTCTTTCGACCGTGCAGTACTGGAAAAGACTTTGAAGAAACAAGGACCCAGTGCGTTTGTGCCATTGAGCCACTTTATCACTGTGCAAAGTGTTTCAACGGAGTACGAAGCGAATCGAATCGAGGCCGAGTTGCCACGTTCGTACATTTTCCGGTCCTCGATGGAGATGATTGCACGTCTTCATAACTTGCACCCGTTGCAGGCCAAAGACCTGATCCTGAAATCTCGGCAGGGTGCTAGTAAAAGTATCCGAGAGAAACTCGCTGGTGCCAAAAGCACAGCAAGTGAAGTGACGCAGACTGTTGTGCCAAAGGAGAAAGCTAATGATGATGTGGTACAGCACTTTGAACCTCGACGAATATCGTTCTTCCAACGAACTGTTGAGCGACGTCCGTCTCGGATCGTGAACTTGATTGACTTGGAAGAGAACGCCCAGCCCCCAGGTCTCTTGAGTCCACATCCAGACGACTAAAAGACGTTCAAGCTCAAAAAGCTCGCCGCTAAACACCAACCAAGCAAAATACAATGTACATTTGGGGTTACAGCAACTTACTGTAGTGGCGCCATGAGATGCGCCAGCGGCAGCAGAAGTATCGCACGCAGCACACGCGATAACGGAGCCATAACGGACGTGCTGAGAAGTACGGGACGAGGTCGAAGACACTCGTTTGCTTTATACTGCATACTTTAGGAATCATAGTTTAGCGAAACTAACAGAAACCACTTCGGCCTTCGCCGCTGTGGTTGCCTTTAATTCAGAATTCAAACCTTTCCAAGTAGCGCAAGGATTCTCAGGGTCGCAAGACACTACAAAGTTAACTTTAGCTGTGGATATCGATCCAAGCGACGGGTGCCATGAGTAGGCCCCAGCAGAAGCGCAGTCGCGCCAACACCGCCGGAGAGGATGGTGACGCGACGACACAACCGACGACCAAGCTCTGGACGGCGATGGAGCCGCCGGAGATTGTCTGCTTTTCTCATGAAGCTCTTGTCAAGTGGAGACGTGAGAGAGAGCTGTATGAAGCCGCCGTGTACTCACGCTGTCAAGAGTCCGGCGAGTCTCCAGCAACTGTGATGACCCCGGCGATCCACACGATCAACCGACGTCGGCTGAAAACATTCAGTGAGCTCGAATTGAAGGTCCCTGTGGATCAGATGACGAACGAGAAGTTAGTCAACGCGATTAATCAGATCCTGGCCAGTGCAATCAACGACCAGATCCCCAACGTTCACCTCATCATGAGTCAGCATCTGAAGATGGATTTACGCCAGAAGGATGTGAAGGCTCGCGTATTGAATTAATTTGACCAATTTGATGAACTGATTGAGGAGTATGGATTAAGTGTCGCGATTGATGGTAACGAGAAGCTGAAATGCAAGTTGTTAACAGAGAATTTATGACCTGCAACGTTGAAGGACCAGGTTCTGCTGTACCAGGACCTGGATGCAACTGTAAAGATAAGTGCGCCGCGCCTATTTGATGTGATCAAGGCAGAGGCACTGAAGAACTAGCAGTCGTACGATTTGTTCCAGACGTCGAAGGACAGGACAAATTCTAGGAGTACTACGAAGGCTCCTGCGCACGACAACAGCAAATCGCAAAGTAGCAATCGCTCGTACGCGGTACGTGACGAGCGTCGCGATGATAGACCTGCGGCTAGAAAACGTGATGATGCTCCAGCTCGAGGATGTCTACACTGCAAAGGTGCGCATTGGGTGAGCGATTGCCCTAGTGCTACTGACGAGCAGAAGAAGCAAGCACGTAAGACGTTTATGGAGCAGCGTCAAGGTGCTGCAGCAACCAAAATGAAGAGTTTGATGCAAGCCAAGGAAGAACTGGCGCCCCAGCATGTGGCTTTCAATGGTGTGGTGACCATGCCGTACAATTTGGATAATGGCACGGAGTTTAATGTCATTCCCCGCCGGATCGTTGATGAAATTCGCGAGGCATATCCAGACGTGCGAACGAAACGTCTTGCGAAGCCAATCGATGGCAAGGCCGTTGGAGGAGCAGTAATTCGGTGCCAAGACTCAATCCAACTGGACGTGGAGCTGCTTACACAGGCAGGCAGAGTTCGGGTGCGTGGTGTAACATGCATCATTACGGAGACGGACGAAGATGAGTTTCTTTTGGGACGACGGACTTTGAAGGAATTGGGGATAGACGTTGATGAGCAACTTGCCGCACTAGCCAACAAGGAAGTTGTTGATTTTGATCCTTTTGAATCAGCTACTCCGATGAGCTTTGATCCTCCAGACAAGAAGAAAATTGTTACACGGCTGTGCGAGTTGGTCAACGAGGCAGTGGTGAATGGGTTTCCTGCTGCAAGGAAGAACGAGCTGTTTCAAGTAGTGTGTCGGCACGATATTTGGCGTCTTGCTATTGGCAACGATCCACCGTCCGCGATTGAACCGCGTACTTACGATGCACCGTTCGAGTGGATGAAAACATTCAATGAATCGTGTAACGGGGTTCGGGGGTTTTACAGTGAAGACCACATGATAACTCAACTCGATAGATAACAAGAGTCAGTACGTGGCTTCAGAGCCACGTGCCTCGTAGGACATTCGCACCAGGGCGGCCCTGCCGTAAGACTAATACATTCAGTTTGGAAAAGCACCTTTCTTAAGGTTCCAGCTAACGGGTACGGATTACCCTTGGCTCGCACCTGTTCTTGGTATAAGAACGAAGGTCGTGGATCTTAACGCTTCCTCTAAGCAAAGAGCTACGGCAGCCCCGCTGCAAATCGCTTGTAGATCTTGGCTGGGTGTACCGCAATGAAGCAAGTCGGTGGGCTAGCCCGGACTCGGCCAGTGAAAAAGCCAGGAAAAAATGGAGGTCGACTGAGGCAAGCGGTGGATTTTCGCCGAAACAATGCCCAAGTATTGCCTGTGGCTGGTTCGATGCCCAGTCTGAGCACTCGCCTGCATCATGCCAAGGAAAGCGCCACAAGCAAACTGTTGACTTTATTCAAGAGCTTCTGGCAGTTGGCTTTGGCTCTCATCAGCCAAGAATCGCAGTCGTACATGACTGAAGACGGCGTCTTCACGCCGACGCGGCTACAGCAAGGCTCAGTTGACTCTTCGATCCACTTCCAACAATCTGTGGAGAAGATCATGCGTGAAGCTGACTTACTGTACGACCATGTACTGCCATGGATCGATGACTTGTTGATTTATGCAGATACTATTGACGAATTTCTCGTGGTTCTTGAACGGGTATATATTACACTGGTGAAATATGGGTTGTTTCTCGGGCTCGACAAGATTACCTTGTACACTGGAAATGCGGCCGCATCATTTCGGCAGAAGGTGTCTCCTATGATCCAGTAAAGATCCAGACACTGATTGACATACCGGAACCGCAAACCGCTGCCGAGCTGCAGCAATTTCTCTGTGCGGCTGGGTGGATGCGAAATTCGCTAGTTGATGTTGCTCGAGTAGCTGCCCCGCTACAAGATCGTTTGCAATCAGCGCTTGCTGGTACCAAGCGGACCAAACATGCAGCTGCACGCATCTCTATCAGTCTCTCTGACGAGGAACGGACTAGCTTCTCACAGGTGAAGCAGTTGCTTGCCAATTCGGCTACATTAACGACTCCGGATGAATGTGATGAATTGGTCGTGATGACCGACGCAAGTGATCGTGGGTGGAGCATTATCCTCACAATTGTACCAAACTGGGATCCGTCCGAGGATATTACGGACCAGCACCACCAACTAGTGCAGTGTCTGAGTGGCACATTCAAGGGTGCTTCCCTGCATTGGAGTGTATCGGAGAAAGAAGCCTTCCCGATAATAAAGGCTGCAACTGATTTGGACTCCTGTTGATTCGTTCAAAGGGGTTCAGATTGTACTCAGACCACCGCAATCTAGTGTTCATGTTCGCACCGGGAGACGACATCAAGAAGCATGTGAGAGGCAAATTGCAACGATGGAGCTTGAAGTTGACCGAGCTTAGGTACACCATTGAACACATCAGCGGTGAGAACACCTGGGCTGATATGGTTTCTCGTTGGGCTGGCGAAGCAACGCCAGCTACAGCTACAACTATCAAATGTTGGCGAGTTGCAACGGAGGATGATGGTGAACAGCTACAGCTCCGACCTCTTGACGACGACTCAAAGTGGCCAACGTTAGATGACATTTGTACGGCTCAACGCAAAGCCCAGTGTGAACGACCACCTCTCCTGGTCCAAGATGCGGATGGTGCCTGGCGAGACAAGGACAAACGGCTGTGGGTTCCGGGTGACGATGAAGTCTTGTTGTTGCGGTTGATGGTGATCGCCCATTGCGGAACCATGGGCCATCGGGGGATGAAGGTAATGAGCAACCACATAAAAAACCACTTCAACATCGAAAAGTTAGACCAAAAAGTTCGCGACTTCTGCACTCGTTGCCTATTGTGCTGTCATGTCAAGGGAGGTGATATCATTCCTAGACCATGGGGAGAAACCTACAGGGCTAAAGAGCGTAACGAGACTTTGCACATAGACTACTTGTTCATTGGCGAGTACGATGGCGTCAAGGACTATCGGCTGGTACTGAAGGATGACTTCTCGCACTTCTGCGAGTTAATCGAGAGTACTAGTGCCGATGCTGCAACAGCTGCCAAAGCTATTCTAGACTGGAGTAGTCGCTACGGCATGCCGAATCTGTTGATCAGCGACACAGCCACACCTTTCAAGAACCAATTGCTTGACGAACTGTGCCACAAGACACAAATGACCCAGAGCTTTACACTCGCATACTGCCCGTGGATTAATGGCAGTATAGAACGACTCAACCGAGACATTTAGCAAGTCTTACGGGTCATGTTGCTGGAGTACAAGGTGGAGCAAGCAAATTGGGCAGCACTGCTAGGCAAACCTGAACCATAGCCCAGTGGCTTCATTGGCAAATCACGCACCTGCCGAAGTGTTCCTTGGTGTGCAGGCGGCAACCCCGCTGAATAAAGTGGTTGTTGGTAGTACGGCGGTAGCAGAGAACGTGGTGGAGACCGACGAATTTACGTCAGACATCCAGGCAGAGGTTGAGAAGCTGAGGGCATCCATTGACAACATGCACCACGCTATCACTGAGGCCAAGGACAAGCAAACCAAACGCAACAAAAACAACCAGCGAGGTGCACAACCAGTCAACTTCCACGTTGGAGACTACGTGCTGTGGTCTCGCATTGATTCTAAGATACACGTTAACAAGCTGGCGGTCAAATGGATTGGGCAGTATCGTGTCGTCAATGCTAACGCAAACTCATTTGAGGTTGAGCACCTGCTGACCGGCGCAACACGCAACGTCCATGCGTCGAGGTTGAAGTTGTACACTGACAAGAGTCTGAATGAAAACGAAGAGATCTTGGAGCACGTAGCAAATCAGGATGTCTACCTCATTGTAGATGCATTCAAAGAGCACCGTGAGCACCCCCGTCACACATACGAGGTGTTGGTCAGCTGGGAAGGCCTTGAAGACATCGAGGATTCTTGGGAGCCCATTAAGACCATGTTCGAGGATGTGCCCGTCAAGTTGAAGGAGTATGTGAACAACTCTGGCGACACTAAACTGGACCAGTTCATGGTGAAATTACAGAAGCCAGCCAACCCACGCCGGAAGCCGGCAGTAAAGGGTGGTCAACGAGGCCACAGTCGTAACAAGAAGAAAAATGCTGCGACCAGCAAAGCCAACTAGCGATGCCTGATTTTACGCGTGCGAGTGTCTGCTTGAAGGGCGGTGTAGTGGTGCCATGAGATGCGCCAGTAGCAGCAGAAGTATCGCACGCAGCACGCGCGATAACGGAGCCTAACGGACGTGCTGAGAAGTACGGGCCGAGGTCGAAGACACTCGTTTGCTTTATACTGCATACTTTAGGAAGCATAGTTTAGCGAAACTAACAGAAACCACTTCGGCCTTCGCCGATGTGGTTGCCTTTAATTCAGGATTCAACTTTCCAAGTAGCGCAACGGTTCTCAGGGTCGCAAGACACTACATCCTTGCAGTTTTGATGGAGTTATTTTGCGCTATTCATTTGACGCTGGAGGTGGATTTGGAGGGAACGCCCTGGAGTCTTGACGCACAAGTCAGTTTGAAGCAAGTCTCCGTGGCATATTCCAAAGATGAAACCGGACTTTCGCATGCTGTAAGTGGCCTGTTCTCGCTTAATACCCTGCTGGTCATGAATCGTGTGAAAAGCTTGTGACGCAGCGAGTAGCGACGTGAACACATTCTTGGCTCTAAGAAGTTCTTGACAAAACTGCGCTTTCACAGCTGGGAATTCAAGATTTGGCATATGAACCGACTTCAAGTGATTGATCTCATCCGTAAAGGATCCTTCATATGTGCAATCCGGTGAAGTCGGGGTAAGGCCCCGAAAGGTTGTTTCCGTTGGAGGTCCTGGGCGGAGGTTAGGAAACTCCTCTGCAGGCCGACCCGAAAGGAGGTGAAACCAACGCGAAGAGCGCAAGGAGACTGGAGCTCACTCGGCATTTCGCCTCAAGCCTCGCAAGCCTCTCTCAAGCTCTGTCTGCTTTCACCTCTCTCCGCTCGGTTCCCCTCCTGGACATGTCGTCTCCCTCACCAACCGAGCCTATCTCCGCTGACCCAGCCCTGTGACGGGCGGCGACGCTGGCAACAGGTGCCACCTCGCAAGGTTCGGCGGAGACGCCAGAGGAATCTGAGATAAGCGCAAGCAGCAACCCGGCATCATCCTCTACGACACCACGCAGCAGCAAACGCGTCCAAAAGCGGAAGGCCGATGCGGCGTCTCGATCTGCCGAGCGCCGCAAGAAGCTTGGCCAGTCGACTGCCGCAAAGCCTAACTTCAGCCTCGAGGAGCTGCTGTCGCCCCCCTGTTCTCGGAGCAGTTACAACCCCAGCGGCCTCTAAGTCTGCTGCGAAGAAATATATCGGCAGCGCTGCTCGAGCTGCTGCTGCTGCGACCGAGCAAGGCGGCCCAGGGATGGCACCTTCAGCTGACCATTCGGATAGCACTCGCCAGAGTCGACCACCAAAGTCGTCGGGCAACAAGGCAACCGGCCTTTCCGTGCACACGGGTAGACCAACCCCGTCTACGACTGCCCATCGCCACTCGATTATCTACCTGGACAGTCCACCAGACACGGGAACAGAAACGGTGTCCCGATCACTAGCCGCGCCTTCGCCGCCTGAACAACTTGCAAGCTGCAGCGAGGAGTTCGACCTTGCGTCCTTCCTGTCGGTTCCTACACCGGCTCCGCCCGCGGCGACCCAACCGCTTACTACTCCAGCCCTACATCCTCCAAACGAGAGCCAATTAGCCGATGTAGTCGCCCAACTCTTGCACCAAGTGGGGTCACTATCAGTTCTGGTATCGGATATGAGTGCATGACTCGCCTCTTTAACCGGGACCACCGGCACCTCCACGACGCAGCCGCTGGAGTCTGGACCCAGCTCCAGCCAGCGTATCTTGATAGATGGCACGTCTCACTCAACGTGGACTGTGCCAGCGCTGAAGTATGGATTGCCCCCGGCCCCGCTCCCTGACCTTCGCTCGACGAGCTTCCCATCCACCTTGCACCGAGGCAAAATTGATTATTCCCCGCACATGACGCATGTTCTGGCCGCTTATCGAAGCCTCGCCAGCCTGGCCCGCCCTGACGGTACGTTTACCCTGCCTACCGATACGATCCTGTTGCTCCGGAGCTCGACATGCATCCCGTTTGACCTGACGATCCCTACGGCTACCAGACTCTATAGTACCCGCATCGGCTCACACGGCCTGTCTATCACGTGCTTCCGCACATTATCTCATGAAGAGCGACTCGCGCGAAGCTCAAACAACGCCAACTTCTCGCTGGATTTTAGCGCAGCGGCACAACAACCGCAAGCACCGGCGTCCTGTTCGACATACGACGAGATACTCCTTATCGCTGAGCGGCCTGGCCACCTTCGGTAGAGTGTTGTGGTACCCACACATGAACCGCCTGCTGGACCGGCTGCGTCGGTTCGTCACTGACAACCAAAGTGCGGACCCCACCAACACAAAGGCGCGCGTAACACGCACACTACAGTACGCGAATCTCTACCTGGGCAAAGCAGTTGGTCACCTAGCCGAGGATTCTCCCACATGGTGGCGAGACTTCTGCGACGCCACGGATGCTATCGAATATAAGTCATTGGACTGGCTGCTCGCCCTCCAGAGCCTACCGGCCCAGCGCAATGACAACCAGGCACATCGCCTCGGATCGGCCCCTTCTCTCCCCCGCCGCGCACAATCATCCCGCGCCCCCGATATGCCGGGTCATATACGACAACTGGTGCCTCGTCGATCCGACGGCACCGAGCCATGTCTCCGCTTCTTCGGTGGGGGCATGTTCTTTGGCGGCTCCAGGGACAAGTGCGCTTACTCCCATCGTACTCACACATGGGACGGTCCACTACCCCGGGATCTACAAGCGTACATCGATAAGACGTACGGCTCTAATCGCCGTAGCCACTACAGTTCCCGCCGGCCGTGATGGTGCCGAGGTGCTGCTGGCTCACCAGCACTTCGGTCCGTAATATATGTTGCGACTAATGCATCAACCTCTACCCCCACTCACCCCGTGCATTCGTTCGCTGAGCAAACCCTTCCTTACCCTCACATATTCGACAGATCTGCCGCGGAGGTTCCGCCCCCGTCCAGGCTATGCCATCACAACAGCCGCGTGGTGGCAATCACTTCTCCACCGAAGCACCACCCTACCCCGAGCACTGCCAGGTCCTTGACCGCACCACCGGAACGCAGTCAGACGCTCCAACACCCAGCACCTTCTCTGCGCCCCGGTCGACCAACAACACTAGCGGTTCCCTGCACCCACAGCGCACAACCCTCAGAACCCGACGACTATACCACCATAGTGGACCAATATACTCATTCCCCCGCAACAGCCGGAATCAAGGAGACAGCTTCACCTGCTGCCTACGCACCCGATGCCAACGCTGCCTTACCTACCCACCAAGCCCGGTGTCCACCATCTAACCGGCAGTTAGCCCAACTCGCACGCAACGGCATTTTCCGCGCCAACACTTGGCAGGCCGTCCGGAAAATGACACTACGCAAAGCGCTCGGGTCTGTCGGCCTGAGCTTACCTATCATACCATTCCCCACGCACACGGGGCCGGTATCACACCCCCAATCCTCGCTCGATACCGCACTTAAGAACGTACTGTCAAAGTACGTACGTCGCTCACCGTGCCCCCTTGCGGACCTCGTAGATCTTTGCCGAGGACAGACACCCTCCGACAATCGGCCAAACAAACTTATCGTGCTCAACCAAGTCGCACACGCTTGCCATGACTACAGCCACTTGTCGCAACTCCTGTCAATCGCGCGTGACGGCATTTCGGTACCACTGACGTCACCAATGCCACGCCAAACCACACCCCCTCCGAATCACCCGTCCGCTCGAGCTCGGATAAATATCCTCCGCCAAAACATCCGGAAAGAACAAGACCTTGGCCGATGCCTTGTCCTCGACCTCGACATAGCCTCATCTTGGCCGGAGCTGTTCCTCAGCCCATTTGGCATAGTCGACAAAGGGGACGGCGACCCAGAAACATTTGGTCGAGTGATACACGACCTTTCATTTCCAGTTGGCGCCTCGGTTAACGATCATACCGACCAGTCGTATGTACCGGAAACCACATACGAACACTGTGACGCTATCGCGCGCGAGATTTTAGCGCAATCCAAGCGATTCCCAAACCACCTTATCAAAATCTTACTGGGAGACGTCGCCTCGGCATTCAGAAACCTGGGAATTCATAGCCGTTCAACTCGCCTGTTTGCCGGCACGATCCCCGAAGATAACGCCCTTATCATCGACTTATCAGCCTGCTTCGGGTGGACGGGGTCCCCTGGATTCTATGGGGTGGTCGGAAACGCTATCGCCCACATTCACGTCCGGACAACCAACTCCATCTACCCGGAAGGGTTCTTCAACTACCACTGGGTTGATGACCACGTGTGCATTTCAGCGGATATTCTTTCGTGCTGCAATGAGATCGAACAATCTCTACGCTGTGCCATGACGACTGTATTGGGTCCAGAAGCAGTCAACGACAACAAGTTCACAAACTGGAACACACAGCAAAAGGTGCTTAGCCTCGTGTTCGACACGATAGCTGGCACCGTTTCCATGCCAGCTACAAATATACAAAAAGCAACACGTCTTGTAGATGCAGCACTCAACGCGTCCACACTTACACGGAAAGCGTACCGATCACTCCTCGGCAGTCTCCGTCACGTTGCTACTTGCATCCGCCCAGCCCGACCATTTTTACAACGGCTTCGCCGCCCTGAGGCCCAGCTAAATCGCTGGTCATCTGTCAAGGTTACGGACTTCATGCGCCAAGACCTGACCTGGTGGCGCCATATACTCCGGTGCTCAACGGAGTCCCCCTAGAATATTTCGGCTCACAGCCTTCAGCCGAAATTATCGTCGAAACGGATGCCTCGGACACGGGTTTGTGCGCGGCCGACCACGCAAACAAAGCGTATATTTCTTTACCCTTTCTCGCCAGCAGAACTCTCCCTAATCGCTGCTTCTAGCGTTTCCCACCGAAACGAATTTGATATCAACTACCGCGAACTCCTGACTTGCGCGTTCGCAATCCTGGGTTGGGCCCCGCTTTGGCTATCAGATCTTAGCAACCGAGGCAGCCTACCCACTCACGCCCACTTCCGCATTGACAACACCTCGGTGGTGTCGTGGCAAACCAAGATGGCATCCAAAAATACCCGTGCCCAAACTATAATCCGCATTCTGGCTGCCTGGGAAGTAGCGTATGGTATCCGGTTTTCCGCTTCCCACATTGCTGGGAAGGACAACATCTTGGCCGATGCAGGCTCTCGTATCTCTAACAGCTCTGCAGCCCGTGCTATCTTTTCTAACAATACTGTTGCGTGGACACAGTACCGACCCCAGGCAGACATCTCGGCACTCGAACAGACTTGGCTCGACATCTCCGCGAACACTCCGTGGCAGAATCCACCTACACCAACTACGATCGCGCATTCGCCACCTGGAAAGCATACACGTCAAGACGGAGCGTAAATACGTGGCTTACGCAGTCCCCACTTCAAGATCAAATCCAGCTCATTTCCGACTTTGTACTCGTCGGATTTGAGAACGGGTACGGCTCGCATCGACCCGTACAAAGCTCAACAATCATGAACACCCTCATCGGTATCCGACACTTCTTTCTCGCAGCCGGCAGGTCCTTCCCTTCGGACCATCCACAGATCCGCATGCTCCTCAAAGGTATATGCCGTCTCGATAACCCCCCAGCACGAAAAGCTCCAGTATCAATTCGGCTCCTAGAAACATGCTTCGCGTCACTCAACATGCACTCCTCTTCGGACCAAGCGTTGGGGGGGGGGGGGTACTGTGCCTGGCCTTCTTCTTCTTACTACGGCGATCGGAAATCACAGCAATCAGCAAAGGTCAATTCAGGTGGCTCGCCCTAAAGGCAATGGATGTGGTAGTGCTCGATCGAACAGAGCAAGCTACCATGAACACGCTACTGGCTGACTCGGTACACATCCGACTCAGAGGATCAAAGACTAACCAATCCGGCGAAGTCATACCTCGCATGCTGCGCCGCTCCGGCCACCAATTCTTGTGCCCAGTGCTCGGAGCAATCCTCCTTCTGCGTGCCCGCCGGTCTCTTTCAATGGACATGCCCGCTGCCAATTACGAGACATCTAACGGCGAGCTCAGTGCGATCTCAGCACTACAAGTTGCCGATCATATTAAAAAGGCCGCAAGGACAATCGGAGAGGATCCAAGATCATACAGCACGCACTCCCTGAGGTCTGGTGGAGCCACACACATGTACCGCTCGGGTATCAACGCACTCACAGTTCAGTTTCATGGCCGCTGGGCCTCAGACACGTTCAAAATCTATACCCGACTGTGCAAGGAGTCGGCATCCTCCCTGTCACGGAGAATGGTGAGCGGGTCGAAATCGGCAACAACGCTACAGTAATGGCACACACCGTCTCTTATGGGGGGCTCACCTTCCATCCTTCAGAACAGAGGTGCAGCCGGCGCCGAGCCATTATTAAGTACACGTTTGCAGATTTGCCCCATCTCACTTGGAAGCTGTGACGGGGTCACACAGCACCTTGCAGAGGAAGTGTGCTCAGGAGTATACAAACTCCAAGTGAACATGCAGTTCACAGTCCCTGGTCTAAGGGGACACTTGACCAAGATTAGGTAGGTTTTAGACTGAATATATTATAGGTGGGCTTTAGTTTGGCCTGCAATACAAACTACAAGACACCTATAGTTACTCCTATACAAAAATGCATGAGCCCCGATTGGTTGGCTCTGAGCACGTCGGCGACGTGCCAGCTGTGTGTGCCACATTACGTGTGTGCACCGCACTCGGTATGTAACGCACACCAGTTTGTGTGACCCGTTACATCCTCCCCCACTTAGATACGAAACACATTTCGTCCAATGGGAGCGAGTGAAAAATTGTGCGCTCACATTTCACTCGCACAGTCGAAATCCTTCGACTAGTGGCCGAGCTCGTTTGCTCCGTGCCGCTGCTTTCACAGAGCGCCAGGCACGTTGCCAGGCGCTCCACGGTCTCCCCATCTACCCTTGAGGTGGCCTGCAAAGGCACAGCCTCGGACGCGCAAGCGTCCCGCCAGATTAAGGCTGCAAAGCCAAAGTCAAGGCCGGCCAAGCCGTAAGGCAGGGCCTTAACCCAAAAGGGAGCCACCGACGTGGCTCCGGAGGCGACCCAGTCGCCCAAGGCTTCATTGGCACTTGCGAGATGGTGCTCACAACGCCGTCGGTCACCATGGGTACCGACAGACGACCGACCAAACCTCGGTTCGTCCATTGGAGTCCCCGCAACGAAGGGACTCCCGAGTACGACAGTACTCTCGTCATTTGACATCGACGAGAGCGACTCGGAGAAGTGTGCCGCTTCTAAGACCAGCCCGCTGGTCCATGAGGACGAGGGCGACGAGCCCAAGCCTCCAGCCGGCTCGATGAGCTTCGGCGTTCAAGCGGGAGGCCGTACCGATGCCTCCCAACGCGGGGCAATCGCCAACGCCCCGCAGGGGAAGGGCTTTACCCTCGCCGAAGGCCACGAGCGTGCCCGAGCTTCTCGAGTGTGCGGAAGCGTACTGCTTCCCGGTCATCTCATCGAGAGATGACTAAGAATAAGTTCGACTTCAGAACTTGTTCGCCTCGTCCGAGTTTGAGTCTGAGGGAGGGGTTCCTCATGACCCCGAGAGATCTCCACCGATCTCGATGAACAGCAAAGCGTCCGCTTGCTGCTCAGTCGCGCACGCACAACACTGCGCTGCCGACGGCTCGCACTCGCCGGGCTAGCGGGGACTCCGTCCACCCGCAGGGGTACTACCCACCCCGACGCCAGCACCGGCGCTCCTTCATTCTTGGAGCACCGTGTGGTGCTACCTGTGGTAACACCACCACGTGGACCCAAGCCGAAGACCTCTTCTGGCAATGGGTCTCACCTCAGGGCTTCTCAGCCCACAGCTCAATGAGCTTCGCGAGAAGCAGGACCTCCGTGTCCAGTTTGGCCACCTCGTGGGCAAACGCCAGCTTCACCAAGAGCTGGATAGACTGAAGCGTGGTGCTCAGTCCGGCGCTCGTAATGAGCGCGGGTACGGACCCTATTCGTTGGCTCCCTGTACCCCAGTCTACAGCTAAGAGGCTGCAGACTACTTACGAAGCTGCCGCCGCTTCTGTTCCCAGATAGCGACAGCCTTCGGACAGTCAACTTGGAGCCGCTCGATCGGCTCCCAGGTACCCTGTGACGTCGGGTACCCGCGCCACTTCACAAAGAGCTGGTGCTTCCCATTCGAGCGCCGCTCTCGGAGAACTCGCTCGACATGGTAGTGGAGTTCCCCATTACGGTCGAGTAGGGCGGGCGGAGCCCTCACCCGTTCAGTTGTCCGCAAGACCGGAGGCTCGACACCTCTCGACTGGGTCTCCGGACTAACTGGTTGCTGTGCAACAGGAGGAGATCCGTTTCCTCCACGACCGCGCGTACGCGATCGAGATTGCGTTCGGCCCTGGCAGACGGGCTGCTCAATGGAGCTACCCTCTCGCCCTCGTCGCTCTCCGTGAGGAGATAGGAGACCTACACCTCGAAGTACAGCGTCTCCATGGCCGCGTTGACCGTCGAGCCCTGGCATCTGACTATCAAGTCTTGTGACGGGAGGTGGACAACCTCCTTCCTGTTCCTCGGACAAATGTGTCCCGCCGGGAGTCGCAGACATACGCGTACTCCCTGCCGTACTACGGCTCACATCATGCGGGCTCTTCGTACTAGCCCCTGGTGTACGAGCCACCGGCGTATCACCAGCAGGACTACTTACCTGCGCACCGCGGGCAGGGCCGCGCGGCCCCGCTTCGCTTCGAGGAGGCTCGCTCTCTCCCCGCGGCTGTCAACCGCATCCAGCGGGACAGCCGGACCCAGTGGGTCATGGTATCGCTTCAGCCGACCCACATAAAACGTCGGGTGGGTCTTCATCGACTTCGGCAGATCGATGGTGTACGCAGCACCATGTCTAGCCAGGACCGTGAATGGTCCGATGAAGCGGTGCTTCAGCTTGTTGCTGCCCACTGAGCTGACAGCGTCAAGCGGTAGGTTCTTAGTGTAAGTAGGACTAACTCACCCACTTTAAACACGGTTAAGTTTCCTCTTCCATGTTTGTCCGAGTACTCCTTTTGTTTGTCTTGGGCCGCCGCCATAGCGTCACGGATCCTGCTGATAACATTCAGCCGTGTGTCCATGAAGGACTCCACCTGTTTCCGACAGGAAACCGGTTGCAACTCAGCAACCTGGGAGGAAAGGGCTTTCCGAGCCTCTCCCCCGCTTAAGGCTGAGCCATCGGTGCTCCCAACTAAAGTAAGGGGCACCCGGGGATGGCGAAAGCCGTTCAGGTAGAACGGCGTAAACCCGGTGGACGCGTGCACCGCGTTGTTGAGTGCGAACTCAACAACTGGGAGCTGCTCAGACCACGTGCGAGGAGCTCCCGCACAGACACTTCGCAGAGTGTCTTCGAGCACGCGATTGACGCGCTCAGTCTGACCGTCCGTCTGAGGATGATCAGCTGTGGACATGTGCAGCTTAGTTCCAAGCAATTGGAACAGCGTTTGCCAGAACGCAGCGGTAAACCGCGGGTCACGGTCCGAGACAAACGTCTCCGGCAGACCATGATAGCGAAAGACGCCATCTACGAACAGCCGTGCGGCATGTTCACCGGTGACCGTGTCCGGCACTGGAGCAAGGTGAACCATCTTGCTCAGCCGACACACGAACACCAAAATACCGGTGTTTCGACGGGAAGGCCGAAGATGAAGTCGAGACTCATCGACTTCCAGCAGTCTGCCGGAACAGGCAAGGTCTGCAATGGGGCGGAGGAGTGCCCCGCGGGTTTCACCCGCTGACATGTTTCGCATGTCTTGACGTAGCGTGCGACCCACTTGTACATGTGGGTCCACCAAAAGGCCTGCGAGACCGACAGAAAGGTCTTCTCGCGGCCGAGATGTCCGCTGGAGGGCGCATCGTGCGCCTCCTGGAGGATGTCAAACTTAATGTCCTCGTCGTCCGGGACGACAACTCGCGGTGGTTCATTGGGCTCCACCCGATAGTAGAGGAGGCCATCTTGCCACTCATATCGGTGGAGCCGGGAGCGCTGTCGCGGCGAGAGCCACGACGACTTAGCGCCCTTCCCCGCGGCCATGAATCGTACCAGAGGCGCGAGAGATTCGTCGCCACGATACGCCATGCGTATCCGATCGTAAAGATCTGTTGTCACCCGTGTGACGTGGGCCAACTCGTAGTCAGGCCTGCGTGATAACGCATCGGCAAGCACATTGAGCTTGCCCGGCTTGTACTCGACGCGGAAGTTGTATTCCGCGAAGAACGACAGCCACCTCGCCATCCGCTGCGATAAGTGGGGCGAGTTGGTCGCCGTTCGTAGGGATGCGTGGTCGGTGTAGATCACAAATGGCCTAGAGCCCAGAAGACGCACCCTGAACTTCACAAGGGCGTACTTCATGGCAAGGAGTTCCTTGTCGTGAACGGGGTAGTTCCGTTCGGCAGCCTTGAGCTGCCTGGACTGGAACGAGATGACTCGTTCGTGTCCGTCCGCGTCGTTCTGCAGCAATGCACAACCGATGGCATAGTCGGAGGCATCGCAGACGACGCTGAACGGCTTCGTCTCGTCCGGCAGTGCCAGGACCGGCGCCTGCTGAAGGCTAGCCTTGATGCTGTCGAAGGCATCTTGGTGCTGACGCTCCCAGTGCCAGTCAGAGTCCTTCTTCAGAAGGTCTGACAAGGGTCTAGCTAGACCCGCGTACCCCGCGCTGTACTTGTGGAGGTAGTTGGCCAAGCCCAAACACTTCCGGAGACCCTTTTGAGATCTAGGCGTGGGTCAAGCCGCAATGGCTTTGACCTTCTCTGGGTCGGCTCGAACGCCGTCGTTGCTGACGAAGCAACCGAGAACCTTGATCTCTGGTGACGCGAAGACGCACTTTTCGATGTTGGCGTAGAGCTTGTTGGCTCCCATGACCTCCAACACTCGACGGAGGTGCTCGATGTGCACCTCCATAGCCGTCTTGCCATCCTCGGCACGGCTATGGACGAATATATCGTCGAAGTACGTCTGTGCAAACGCACGTAGCGGTCTGAACAACTGCGTGACCAAGCGATTGAACGTCGCTGGGGCATTGGACAGACCCTGTGGCATGACGAGCCACTCCCAAAGCATACCGCTTGGAGTACTCACTGCGGTGAGCGGGATGTCGCTCTCACGCATCAGGATCTGGTAGTATCCGTCCACCAGATCCAGAGCGCTGTACAGCTCGCAGTCGGCCATGTTGTTCAACAACACATCCTTTCGTGGGATTGGTGTCTTGGCCGGCACCGTAGCGCTGTTCAGCTTGTTGTAAGCGTGAACCAGACGCCACTTCTTCCCGTTCGGCTTCCGAACGCAGAAGGTTGGCGTCGAGTGCGGCGACTTCGACTCCCGCACCATGCCTGCCTTCGCCTTCGCGGCGAAGAAGGCATCAATGACCTCGCACTGTTCGCGCGGTAGAGGCCATTGCCTCGTGACACAGTACTTTGTGCCAGGCACGAGATCAATCTCGTGTCGAACTCCTCGATCTGGTGGGAGTTGTGACGGTGGGTCCTTGGACACCACGTCCTCGTACTCCTTCACCAAGGGATACACCGGATCCTTGGGGTTCTTGAGAATCTCAGAACCCAAGCGCGCTTCGCGTCGCTTCCTCATCTCTTCGAGGACATCTTCGTCCAGGACAGAGGAGGAGTTCATCTCCTCGAGACCGGTCTCCGGCATAAGGAGAACCAGCTCAGCGATCTCGCCAGCCTTGAGATCGGCCAGAAAATCTTCTGCCGCCATCTCTTCGAGGTTCAGCAATTCTGACATCTCAGGCAGCGGCTCCAAGTGGATGCCTGTTGCCTTGACTGGCATACCGGCCACGCCGTCGAAGATGTGATAACACTCTTCGACCGGCTGAGGAGCCCGGGCCCTGGGCTCCGAGTCGCTAAGAGCGACTTCAGTCTGAAGAGCGTTCAGACTCGACTTGCGGCGGCGGCGGTGTCGTCGACGGCGCCCGTGACGTGGCACTTCGTTACCCACGTCATGTGATGTCTCACTAGGGACATCGGGAGCATTCACAACTCCGTGTGGAACTTTGTTACTACACAGGAAGCGCCTTCCGCGCCTTCCTCTTCAGTTAAGGTCTGGGCGACCGCGTGTGGAACTGTGTTACCCACACAGGAAGCGCCTTCCGCGTCTTCCTCTTCAGTTAAGGTCTGGGCGAACGTGTGTGGAACTATGTTACCCACTCGGTCGACGCTCGTCAGCGTCGACACCGCCGAAGCTTCGGCCCCCGGTCTTGGCTCCGGTGGCGACCGAGGGCTGTCTGCAATAGACTGCCGCGCTCGGTCCGGCGCAGCTCCTGCTGCAGCCATCTTCAAGGAGTCGTCCAAAACATCGACGACTCCCAAGTACTCCCCGGATGCTTCGGCATCCCAGCGCCCCTTTCGGGTGGCCCAGGCCCTGACAGAGGTGGGAACATGACTCACCAATGCTCTGTCGGACACTGCAGGCCGGGTAGCACCAATCGCTTTGCCGCGCCAGTCTATCCAAAACTCGTGTTTCTCGAGCCAGGGCATGCCCAGGATCAAGTCGTACGACTCCATCTCCAGAACAGTGAACTGTTCCGAGCTGTCGAAGTCCTCAAACTTCACAGCAAGATCCATGTGGATCTTAGGGATGGTTATCACCTTCCCGTCGGCCAGTCTGACTGACACTGTCCCGTTGCCTTTGCTCTCTCTCAGAGCATCGGCCAACTTGTTGCTGTTGTGAGCAACTGTCTGGCGGCGTGCAAAGTTATTTGACGCCCCAGAGTCGATCAGGACACGGAACGGAAATCCGTATCCTCGTACACCTGCGTGTACTACAAGCAGCCCTCCGCTGCCCTTCGCCGATTCGAGAGTACACAGACTCTCAGGGGCTAAGTCGCCATGGTGCGCGCCACCCGCGCACCTCTCATGGGGACTTAGATCTTCCCCAGTAGGGCGCCTCGCCCCTACTGGTTGCCTGCGTTCCCCTGGCCTCGGGGTCGCGGCTTCTGCCAGCAGCCCTTAGGAGCTAGAGGCCTGGAAGGAAACCGCTTAGGTTGTCCTCCAGCGGGACAGGCACGTTTCATGTGCCCCAGCCTGCCGCAGCCATAGCAGCGTATATCCTGCTGCTCCGCGGACCCGAGTTCCATTGGAACTGGTCCGCTAGGACTCGCCCGGTTCGTACCCGGTGCGGAGTTCCTTGGCCATACTGAGGCCTTCGAGCCTGGCGGTGGCTGTACTCCTCCTGGAGCGCGATCTGAATCGCCTCCTCAAGGGTGCTAGCTTGCACCCGGAACAGCTGCGTGCGGGCAGGCCCCACCCGGAGGCCGTCCATGAACACCGTCACCTTGATGTGTTCATGGAGTGGGTTTCCCACTAGAGATGCCGTGAGCTCACGCATCTCTTGGATGTACTCGTGCAGCTCACGCTTCCCTTGTTTACATGAGAGAAAGCGTGAGCGCTGGCGATACTCATACTTCGCCGGGAGAAACGCGGCTCGAAGCTGTTCACACAGCTGAGCCCAGGATGCAAAGCATCCCGGCGTAGTCGCTTCGCGCGTGTACGCCCAACTCTTAGCACGACCGCTAAGGTTGGAGAGTGCGAACGCTACTCGGAGCCGTTCGCTCGAGATTAGAGCTGCGTCCATGGCGAGCTCTACCTCTCGAACCCAGAAGTGAAGGTTCTCACCTTCCTTCCCGTCATACGGGTTCACCTTTAGCCGCAACGGCTTAGGTTGGGTCGGCTTGGACTCGACCGCGGGAGCCTGAAAGGTTCCCCGGACATGTTCAATGAGTCCTCGCTCATACATGTCAAACGCGTTCACGCGTTCGACCTGTTCGGCCGGCGTTGACGCCACCAAGCTCTGCAGAGCTTCCATACCGAAGATGCCTGCCATCTTCCGAACGGACTCGAACTGCGAGTCGTTCAAATGAGGAAACTCATTTCGGTCCATGTTGACGAGAGCGCTAGAGGTTCAGGTAGTCTACCCGCGTAGGCGTGGATTGACTACAAGTGCTACCAAGTGTGATGGGGTCACACAGCACCTGCACAGAGGAAGTGTGCTCAGGAGTATACAAACTCCAAGTGAACATGCAGTTCACAGTCCCTGGTCTAAGGGGACACTTGACCAAGATTAGGTAGGTTTTAGACTGAATATATTATAGGTGGGCTTTAGTTTGGCCTGCAATACAAACTACAAGACACCTATAGTTACTCCTATACAAAAATGCATGAGCCCCGATTGGTTGGCTCTGAGCACGTCGGCGACGTGCCAGCTGTGTGTGCCACATTACGTGTGTGCACCGCACTCGGTATGTAACGCACACCAGTTTGTGTGACCCGTTACATCCTCCCCCACTTAGATACGAAACACATTTCGTCCAATGGGAGCGAGTGAAAAATTGTGCGCTCACATTTCACTCGCACAGTCGAAATCCTTCGACTAGTGGCCGAGCTCGTTTGCTCCGTGCCGCTGCTTTCACAGAGCGCCAGGCACGTTGCCAGGCGCTCCACGGTCTCCCCATCGACCCTTTGTCGTTTAGTGGTTGTGCTGATAGGAGAAGAAGGGAACGAGAGGGAGGTGAAAAGGCCTCCTGGGTCTTGACTTGTGGTGCTTGTGAGGGAAGTGGCGGAACGGGAAGTGAAGCCGCGCTCTTCTCACAATACCAAAGCTGCATCGACCCAATCCATATATTTAGCATGCATCCTCAAGGTCTTATCTAACTACGCGAGCATAATAATAGAGAGTGAAAACTCCGACACTCCCCCTTGCTCGCGTCACCACTCGAGCACGAACATCGTGTCACTGGTGACCAACTTCAATTTGACGATTTGTCGTCCAGACGAACATCGCCTTTCGTTGTCCTCTCATGACCATCACGAGGCAAAACAAAGCATGTACGAACATCGCACCATCCACGACCTTCGTGGGTTCCAGGCTGGAACTTCCAGCTTACGTGGAAGTGAACATCACGACCATCCAGGCGGAGCTCACCTGGGGTTCATCGCTTGGTGCTACTGCTTGCCGGCGACACACACCTAGCATTTCTCGAAACTGAACAAACTTGACACGTGCAAGAGGCTTGCTAAAGATATCTGCAGTCATCTGATCTGTACGGCAGTGGCGGATTGTCGTTCCCCTAGATTGCGTACGTAGTGGTAGCGATTTTCAATATGCTTGGAGCCGTTGTGTTTCCCTGGCCGCTTTGACAAAACGATAGCCGCAGTGTTGTCGCACCACAGAGTTGGAACTGCGTATCGCCACTTCAGTTCATCACACAAGCCGCGCAACCACATTACATCACGGGCACCTTCGTTCATTGCTACATATTCAGACTCCATCGTACTTTGCGCGTTCAGACCTTGTTTTCGAGAACCATAGGAGACGGCACTACCATTAATCATCGTAACGTAGCCACTCACAGATTGGCGATCCTGCGGATCATTTGCATAATCAGCGACGGTATAAGCTTCTAGTCGCAATAACTCCACTTCTGCCGATCCGCTTACTTTCATTTTCAGGCCAAAATCACTGGTACCTAAAAAAAATTGAGATACCTCAGGACGCGTTTAGCTTGTGCGTAGTGACAGGATTCGTAACTCGACATGTACTGTCCTAGTCGGCGAACAACGTGCGCAATGTCTGGTCTCGAGCCTGAAACGAGATACTGCAAAGCCCCAACAATCTCGCGATATGGAAGCGAACTTGACTCGCTTGTGCCAACACGTTCACTATCTATGTTACTTGAGCACTCTTCCGGTGTTGCAACAGCGTGACAGTCTTTCATGTGAAATCGACGCAACAACTCCTCGATATATGCTGCCTGGCTGAAGAACACACTATTCATCGTCCTGTCAATTGAAACTTCAACTCCCAGCAAGTATTTCACAGGTCCAAGAGCCACTAGTTCGAAATTGGTGGATAGTTGAGTTGCAATATCTTCACACCGTTCATTTGAGCCCATCAAAAGGAGATCGTCCACATAAACGGTTAAAAGCATCACAATCTCCCCCTTCTCGTGAAGAGCATAGAGACCATGGTCACTTTCAAGTCGAACGAAGCCAAGTGCAACTAAGTGGCGATGCAGAGTTTTGTTCCACACATGTGGAGCTTGTTTTCGGCCGTACAACGACTTGACCAACCGGCAAATCTTGGTATTACCCGCCACACCACAACCTTGTGGGAGCTCCATAAAAATCACCTCGGTCAAAGCTCCGTGTAGAAATGCAGTTTTAACATCGTACTGCAAAATCTGCCACCCACGTTGAACCGCATAATACACTGCAGCTCGAATTGTGTCCAATTGAATCACTGGTGCAAATGTTTCGTTGTAATTGATTCCGAAGCGTTGTTTAAACCCGTGTACGACGAGTCTTGCCTTCAAGCGCTTCACAAAGCCCTGTTCATCCTTTTTCACTGCAAATACCCAGCGGTTAGTGATCACCACTGTCTTGTCAGCCGATTTCCTGTCAACTACAATCCATACACCATGTCGGCGTAACGATTCCAGCTCCTCCATTATTGCCGCTGTCCATTGGTCCGCGTAAGAGGATCGCATAGCCATTTTATACGTAGTTGGAATCTGAACGTCTCTAGAATGAAGTCGAGATGAACCTGCAGAATGCTGTACCTCACGTAGCCACTTACTGCTTTTGCTCGGGGTCAGATGATGTACTTCAAAATCATTGAACGCTGTGTTTCGTCTCCGTTTTCGTCCAAACCGAGAGATTTGATGGCGCGCAACAGTATCGTGCTCATCAATACTTTCATCAACAGCAGCAGGATGATCATTACGAGGCGGAATCTGCTGAGAGTGCCGTCGTTGTTCAAGTCCATCAGTCTCCGATAATCTGCTCGATTGTGCTTGAGTACTTGTCTCTATTCTTGACGCGCCAGGTTGTACAAGAATGCTCTCCTGCACTGAGTCTAAGGTCACCACATCCTCAATTTGCAGCAACATCGGAACAATTGGTGCTCTTGCAGATAGCTAGTGATCGCCATGACTGTAAGCATTTAACAGCAGCATTTCAACGTACTCACGGCCCACAGTATAATCTTCTGCCCAGACCATGTTGCCTCCACGATGAGTTGAAACTCCCCCTGACACCAAATCTAGGACCTTGTAGCCATTTGTCAACGGTGAGTAGCCAACTAGAATTGCTGTTCCCATTCGAGAAGACAGCTTTTCTTTTCTAGCCTGGGATCCATTTGCAATGTGATAATAGCAGAGACTTCCCCAGGTACGGAGCCAAGACACATCAGGACACTCACTCGACATCATTTCATGCGGAGTGCGACCCTGCAAAACACGTGAAGCTGTCACATTCAGTGTGTGAACTACATGCGGAGCTGCTTCTCCCCACAAACTCTCAGGAAGGTTCGTCATGTGAAGGAGGGATCTCACTTTGGGAAGCACGATGCCATTTGCTCGTTCTACAACGCCATTTTCTTGTGGAGTATATCCATTTGTCGTAGTCAGTGTGAATCCAAGGGAACCACTGACATCTTGGAGAATCGTGTTATCCAATTCACCGCCTTTGTCAGAGTGAATTACCTCCACCCGCCAATTCTTTTCACGATACTTCACGTGTAGACGGTTGATGAGAGCAACAATGTGAGCTTTTGCTTCGCTCTTCTGTTTCAAGAGATACAGCCATTTGTATCGAGAATAGTCGTTCACAACAAGCAGAAAGGCAGTACATCCGTCAGTTGTTGGCTCGTTAACTGTGCACACATCGACTTGAAGCTTTTCTAGCGGCTTCTTTGCACGATGTCGTCGCTCTCGATACGTCATTCGAACTCTCTTGCCCTTCATGCAAGGAAGACATGTGTGATCTCCACGTGTATTTCCGTCAGCTTGCACTCCTCGAACTCTTTGGCCCTTGACCATGTCTAAAATCGTGTCGGAGCTGGTGTGAACAAATCGCTTGTGCCACACTGCCAGCGATTGCTTCTTGTTGGGTCGCAAGATAGCATTGCACACGACTTCAGATGGTTCTTGCCGAGGCTTAGACGACCTAATTCGATAAATACCGTCAACCTTCTCAAACATGAGTGACACAGCGGGTTTATCCATAAAGCAAGCAGACTGATCATCGGCCAATGACATGAAGTAGCCAAGTGACTGCATGTAATCCAACGAGATGAGATTGGCGATAGAACCAGGAACATAATAGACATCCGAGAGAATTCGGTGCTCCCGTAGTCACGTACACTGGTTGATCACGAACAACTCCACTGACCCCACCTGGTTCACATTCACAGAGCTGCCATTGGCGCAGCGCATCACTCGACCATTGTCAACGGTGGAGATCTCGATAAAGCTGGAAAGCTCGCCACAAATGTTCACTTGAGCTCCGCTGTCTAAACACCACTCCATGCCAATCCTGTCTGATCGCTGTGAGGCGGAATTCATTGTAGCCATCAGCGCCATAGAACCGGGAGCTGATTGACCTTGACTACCTCATCTGTACCCATTATTCCGATGACTGTTTTGCTGCCCGCGCCGCCGAGCCTGTCCATTATTTCTCGGGCATTCACGGTACCAATGACCAAGCTGATTACAGATGGAACACGGACGCCTCTCCATCCCTCTACGTACAGAGCGACGGTGACCTTGGTGTCCAGAGAATCGCCTTCCCGGCGTTCTAGCCCCGCTTGTTGTTTGCTGGCGAGTTGGGGAGTGGTCATTAAGCAGCTGGAGCACTCGGCTCCCATCTTGTGGTGGTCCCATGCGGCCAGTTGACTGAAGGGTCGTATGAGACTGAAGGTTCGTTGGATTTTGCGACGCTTGGGTTCCTCGCATACTTTCTTCCTGTTCTCTTGCCAACCGTCGCCCACGCACCCGACCAACTTCGAGGACGGATCGTTTTAGTCGAGCAGCCACCAGTTCGTTGCTGAGATCTGGAAACACCTCCAGTGTATTTGTTAGTAGAAGACGAGCAAGTTCAGAGTCTTCTAAAGGAAAACCGAGGGCGACCAGATCTTCTTGTAGATTCATCACCGAGTCGATGTAGTTATCCACGCGTGCACCGCGAGTCAACTTGCGAGTAAACATTGCGCTCTTGATCAAGATGTCGTTCTTGGCCGCGCTGCTGGCGTTGTATTCTTTCTCTATTTCTTTGAACAGAGCAACAGGATCACAGTTTACCAGCAGGCGCTTGTAACGACCAGCAAGTCGAGGGCCTAGCGATCCGGCAATTATCTCTTGTGCTCTCAACCAGCGCGTCTCCCACCTACGCTTGCGCCGCGAGCTCCAGGATTCCTTCCTGACTTTCATTTCCGACACCAGCGACCATAGTTTCTGCACCTTGAGCTTCAGCTCGATCATTGTTCGCCACAACTCGTAGTCGTCGGCTCCTGTGAGCTTCGGAACTTTGAGATTAGAGTTGGATCGAAGAGAGGGTCTGACATGTTTGTGTTCGTTCTTGTTTTTCTTGCTCCGCGAGCGTTTCTTCTCTTGACCACTGTCAGAACTAGAAGAGTCATTAGCTGAGCTTGAGCTCTCGCTCTCCGATTCGTGCGAGTCGTCGTCTGAGCTGCTGTCGCTCGATGATGACCGCGTTTCTTCTACATCGCCACCCTCACTCTCATTGTCCGAGTTGCCCTCCAACGAGTTCGGCTTTCTCCCTGCCGTCTTTGTAGAGGCCGATCGAGCCGATGACTCACGCCGGCGAGGCGACACTCCGTTTGGGCTCATCACCTGTCGTTTAGTGGTTGTGCTGATAGGAGAAGAAGGGAACGAGAGGGAGGTGAAAAGGCCTCCTGGGTCTTGGCTTGTGGTGCTTGTGAGGGAAGTGGCGGAACGGGAAGTGAAGCCGCGCTCTTCTCACAAGTACCAAAGCTGCATCGACCCAATTCATATATTTAGCATGCATCCTCAAGGTCTTATCTAACTACGCGAGCATAATAATAGAGAGTGAAAACTCCGACACCCTTGAGGTGGCCTGCAAAGGCACAGCCTCGGACGCGCAAGCGTCCCGCCAGATTAAGGCTGCAAAGCCAAAGTCAAGGCCGGCCAAGCCGTAAGGCAGGGCCTTAACCCAAAAGGGAGCCACCGACGTGGCCCGGAGGCGACCCAGTCGCCCAAGGCTTCATTGGCACTTGCGAGATGGTGCTCACAACGCCGTCGGTCACCATGGGTACCGACAGACGACCGACCAAACCTCGGTTCGTCCATTGGAGTCCCCGCAACGAAGGGACTCCCGAGTACGACAGTACTCTCGTCATTTGACATCGACGAGAGCGACTCGGAGAAGTGTGCCGCTTCTAAGACCAGCCCGCTGGTCCATGAGGACGAGGGCGACGAGCCCAAGCCTCCAGCCGGCTCGATGAGCTTCGGCGTTAAAGAGGGAGGCCGTACTGATGCCTCCCAACGCGGGGCAATCGCCAACGCCCCGCAGGGGAAGGGCTTTACCCTCGCCGAAGGCCACGAGCGTGCCCGAGCTTCTCGAGTGTGCGGAAGCGTACTGCTTCCCGGTCATCTCATCGAGAGATGACTAAGAATAAGTTCGACTTCAGAACTTGTTCGCCTCGTCCGAGTTTGAGTCTGAGGGAGGGGTTCCTCATGACCCCGAGAGATCTCCACCGATCTCGATGAACAGCAAAGCGTCCGCTTGCTGCTCAGTCGCGCACGCACAACACTGTGCTGCCGACGGCTCGCACTCGCCGGGCTAGCGGGGACTCCGTCCACCCGCAGGGGTACTACCCACCCCGACGCCAGCACCGGCGCTCCTTCATTCTTGGAGCACCGTGTGGTGCTACCTGTGGTAACACCACCACGTGGACCCAAGCCGAAGACCTCTTCTGGCAATGGGTTTCACCTCAGGGCTTCTCAGCCCACAGCTCAATGAGCTTCGCGAGAAGCAGGACCTCCGTGTCCAGTTTGGCCACCTCGTGGGCAAACGCCAGCTTCACCAAGAGCTGGATAGACTGAAGCGTGGTGCTCTGTCCGGCGCTCGTAATAAGCGCGGGTACGGACCCTATTCGTTGGCTCCCTGTACCCCAGTCTGCAGCTAAGAGGCTGCAGACTACTTACGAAGCTGCCGCCGCTTCTGTTCCCAGATAGCGACAGCCTTCGGACAGTCAACTTGGAGCCGCTCGATCGGCTCCCAGGTACCCTGTGACGTCGGTCATCGCGCGCCATTTTTTCTTGCCAAAAGGTCCTATGGAGTCTACCGCAATTTCTATCCAGGGACGCTGGTGTTATCATCCATGACTGCAATTTCGACGAGTCGGGTCGAGGTGTCGATCATGGTCATCGCGCGCCATGAAAGTAAACTGGGACCAACAAAAACAAATACGAGAAATGAACAACGAGCCCCCAAGTTAGAAGAACGATATGCTGGACCCTTTCAAATTATTCGAGTCAGAAGTGAGGGGACAATGAGTGCTTCAGAAATCCCGCCTCACCACGATATAAACCTAGGGCGAATAAAGATCGAGATGTTTCCGCCACAGCGCAAGGAGGACGACAAGAGAGCAGTGCTGCATTTATCGTGGAGGCAAGGAAAAATAGCCAAGACACTGAAGAAAACCCGGTCAATGACGGTGGAGCAGTGTGATGCCAGGTTCCAGGAGTTGGTGCGGTTAGAACATTGGCTGTCGAGAGAAGACGGGGTGCCCTTGAGTGTAGTGCAGTGTTGCAAGTATTTCAGCATGGGCATGCCCCGTGCGTGGCAAATGCAAGTGATGCCACAGCAAGCCCGGTGGACAAATGTAGATGAGCTTCGCGAAAGGTATCTGCAGTGTGAACGAGTTGAACAGCGTCGAGCGGTCGAGTGACCGCCGAAAGTTTAAGCCAGGCACGGGAAAGGAGACAAGAGGGAAGCAGTCGAAGAATAGTGGCAGTGACAAGAAGGGAGAAGATAGTCGGAAGCGAAAAAGAGAAGCACCATGGAGGAAGATGTAATGCACAGGTAGATGGTGGACTCCATCAGGGCAGTCCCGCCTGGGAAAAGGACTTGCAGTACAAACGACAGTTAGGTCAGAAGGAGCTGAGAGCCCACTAACGAAAGCAGTGAATCGATCAGTTCCATTTGTACACACATAGCAAATTGAAATTTCAATTTCTGCGCAAAAGATGGAGAAGCAGGAGAAACCTTCACGGCGCCCTGTGCGGTTTAAGTCGCAAGGACGATATAAAGGCGTCAAGGAGGTGAAGCCCTTTGAGGGAGGAACATGGAAGGAATGGCTACAGTTCCAACAGGAGGTGGATCGGTTGTATGCGTTCCTGGGAATGGATACGTCGCAGGAGTCCGCGGAGGGCCTGCAAGAAGTGATTGGACAATTGCTGGTTGGGCGTGATGTGGATCAATTTCAAGACAGAGTGACACAAGAGAGACGCCATGGAAGTACGCTATCACGTGCGATTAGCATAGCGATGAATGCGCTGACCGATCGATATTGCCCGCTTGGAACTCGAGATGAGTTGCATGAAGAAATTAAGACCACGACGAAAATCTGCTGGTACTTGTTAAGACAAAATGAAGCCCCAAGGTAATACAATCGCCTTGAACGGCCTGCCTTCTTCCGCCAGCTCTTGACTATAGTATCCCATTACCAAATCTTAGGCACTTTCATATGCCGGCTTGGGCAACTCTCGTATCATATCTTGAATCCGTGGCAGGGGGTAATATCTCCTTTCCAAACAAAGATTAAGTCGTCGAAAGTCCGACAAGAACCGCACTGAGCCATCCTTCTTAGGAATTACAAATGCGGGCGCTGCCCACGGCGAATCCTTATCAGGTGTCAATATGCCGAGCTTCACTAGCCGCTCAACTTCTCTTAACGTAGCTTCCTTGAATATATACGGCATTGCTTCGTCTTCTGGTGCTCAGCCTGACGAGTTTCCGTACTACTCAATGTGGGATACTGACTTTGGCGAAGTCACCGAAAGATTCTCGGCCACGGCTTGAACGAGCCGGCGGCGAACCGCGGTTTGTTAATAGAAGCGCGAACCGCCAAAACCTCAAAATCGCGGTTTGCGAGGTTTTTTTGTTCACTACGGCCTTAACTTAAACGAATCGAATCGAACCAAACCGAGATATAAGTGGGAGACGCGCACCTAGAGATTTGAACTTCAACGCAGCCATTGGCTACGTGAAAAGGCGTGAAACTGCAACTTAAGTACGCGGCTCTTTTGGAAGGATGCAGGAGGTTGTCACGAGGATCTGGTATCATTTGAGGACCACGACGGCCTACCTGAGAAGTCACTAAGTTTTTCTCCGTCGC
The DNA here is from genome assembly GCA_032158285.1 of Phytophthora sansomeana. NCBI lineage: Eukaryota > Oomycota > Peronosporomycetes > Peronosporales > Peronosporaceae > Phytophthora > Phytophthora sansomeana. The sequence goes on from JAPDHH010000200.1 coordinate 1,337,988, forward strand.
TTCAGCACACTCTAGCAGACCCTCTCTACAAGCAGCATGAGCGAACTCGTGCCGTTCCCTGCTGAAGAGCCCAGCGAAGAGGTCATCGAAGAGGTTCTAACAGGGATGGTGCATTCGCAAAATGGTGGGCAGCAGATTCTTCGGCGAAATCGGCAAATCTCCCTTAGTGAGGACGTCATTCTCTTGAGCGAAAATCGAGACACGGACGTCCTCACGCGTGCTGTTCAAGAGACTCTACGTAGAAGTGAAGAACACGGGGTTGTTCTGCAGCAGCTACTTCAGTACACACACAATCACGTGGAAAATGCCCAAGCACATACTGAAGCTAGGCTCCACCACCTCATCACCACCAACGCTCACGATCAAGCCCAGTCACATTCACAAGCTCAAGCCGCGCACCACAAGCAGATTCAAGAAGCTGTTCGTGCGTCACATGATTCTCTCTGGGCCAAGCAAAATGCACATGAAGCCGTAGTGAACGCAGAGATGCAAGTGGTTGCCACACACACGGAGCAGCTGGCACGTGAGGCCGCTGAGCGAGTTGTCAACGAGCGCGAGTCGTTTATTCACGGTAAACTGCAGCAAGACATCCGACAACTCGAGCACAATTTTGGTGAATCGGCAAAAGGAGAGATAGAGGCTAGTGAAGCACGGATACGCACCGATATGGAGCACATAATATCATCGTCGCAGGCGGCTCACGAAGAACTTCTTCAACAAAGGCTTCAGGAAAAGTTTTGGGCAGTAAGACAACGAGAGCTTCAGGAACTGCACACCACCCTGGTGAAGGAGACAACGCAGCTACCGGGGGCATTGAATTTCGGCTACATGAGAAGCTGCAAGTCTCTACTCGGCGGATGAATGAGGACAGACAGAAATTTTGGTCACAATTGGCAGATATCAAGCATGCTATGACAGTGGATGCTCAGAACTACGTGACGAAGCAGGTAGAAGCTCACGGACAGCGACTTCAACGAAAGGTACAACAAGCTGTACAAGATCAGAGTGAAGTGCAAGCGTCAATGCTAGAAGATCGTCTGAGGGAACAGCTACTCGTTTGCCAAGACCAAGCCAAAATTGAACGTGAAGAGTGCGTACGCATTCAACTGGCGGATGCCATGCACAATGTGATTCCGCATGTTGAAGCTGTTGCCAGTGGTGTAGCTGCAAGCGAAGCATCACTTACGCAAAATAAATTTGCAAAACTAGTGAAAGATGAAGTACTAAGAGCGCTCTCCTCTCTTCCCAGCTCGGCAACTATCGACTATCCAACTTCAACGGATTCGAAGCCGGAATCTCGTTCGACCGATGGACTCATTGCAGCAACCTCAGCTTCGTGTGAAATGGAAAGTTTTGCCGACTATAACAGGATCGAAGCCGAATATGCCACGACCGCGAATGAAATCTGTGAGGTCGACGACATTGCAACCGAGGGTGCCGTTCCTCCTCCCCCAGCAGCATTTTTGCAGTACGCCGAACGCGCCGTAATTGCTTCGAAGAATCTTCGCGAACAAGCTGCAAAGCTTAATAAGACGTATCACCAAGCAAACGGGCAGCCCTTTACTGCCATCGAAAAGTCAAAATATGTTGCTAGAGCTTCATTAGCAGCGCGGAGGCTCAAGGCCATTGCAGCTACTCAAAACGCGGCTGAACGTGCTCAACGTGGGTCTCAAAACAACAACAAGATGTTGCGCCGCAAATCTCTAGCTGTGTCGACCCCTTCTAAACTCGATAGAGCTCGCGCTGAAGCTCTGCAACGTCTTCAACAGCGCGTCCACGCGAGAACGACAAATCTACTACAGCCAAACGACATGGAAATCGATCAAAACTGATCAAACTGGACTTGCATTTGAACCACTCTATTATACTTATACACAAACTGCTGGGCACATTCGCTATCACTACAATTGAATCGCCTCCAACTGTATCTGCATGTGGATAAATCGTTTTGTAGAATAATAAGACGCTCCACAACGGAAGTCTTGAAGTTCAAGATGATTGCAAGCAATACCAAGTGAAGATCAATGAATTATATAAGCTAGTTTACCAACCACAAGTGCTAAGCTGAAGTAAATGGTGAGAGAAAACTAACTATGCGTCGCTCAACCTGTTCACACTCCATCATCTTCGTTATCAGAGAGAGAGAGTGAAAAGCATTCTTGGGTTATTACCCCCCATTCGACTCGGCCGTCCTTTTCCGGGTCTAAGTTCATCGTCACGTTGGAAGGAGTGTGTTGACCAACTTCGTGTTTCTGAAGTTTAGGGCACTCGCATACATCAACGAAGCGGCGGTTCTGGCTGAGGAAAATGCACATGTCGATGTTTGATGCACTCGTAGAAGTTCGAAGCGAACTAACCGTTTGGCCACAATTGCCGAAGTCTCGCTCGATTTGAGCAGATGAAGATGGCACAGAAAACACTATTCGAGCAACGAGAGGTAAATAGCGATAATTGTTCAGCTTTTGCTGGCGTCTCCAGTAGTGAAGAACAGGTTCTGGTTTCCCATCATTCACGGCAAGTACACTCGGATCTTCGAACCAGTTATCAATTTCACCGTCAACCCTGGCTTGCAGAGCATTGCGAGTATCGACAGGTGGTGGTGCTTGGCGAATCGAAAATGCGTTCATGACGTCAGCATTAAACACATTATTCAGTGTTTGTGGCGATGAATTGCGATCATCAACGCGCTCTTCGGAACGCTCATCTGGATCAGCCAGGCCTTCCGCAACTAGTCGCATCAAACGCTTAATTCGATCGATAATGGCGGTGCGAACACGGACGACATGGCGTGGAATTTCACCAGGTGAGATTTGTTGTTGTTGTGCAACAGTGGCAATTATCGCATCCATTGGACCACCAGCGTGTTTGATAGCTGGGTGGAGTAACTGCTGCATCTCGAAGACGTACGAACCCTTGGTGATGTACTTTCGTTCTGTGTAGCGCATGAAAAACTTCTTGTAAAGCTCTTGTTGGAGAAGAACACGAGTTGCAATGGCGGTTGAAGTGAGTGCGTGGTCGATTCAATGATGACAACATTGTTTCGCTTACTGTCATACCGCTTTATCGGCTTGTCAAGAGCCAAAATTCCTGTTTGAAGCGTATAGAGCTGTACCAACACATCAACTTGATTGGGAGCCTCGCTCTGCGATATCTTGTTCACGACTTCGATTGGAGCCAAGAGCCATAAAATTTGTTCCAATGTTTTTTTGTCGTTGATGAGGGGAAATCCAGCTGGAATCTCTCTGTCATTATCACGAATTGCTTTAGCTGTACGTTCACTAAACCAGCACACCAGGACATCCCATTTCTCCAGTATGCGTCTAATGCTCAACGCCAACCCCATAAAACGGTGCGGCTTGTAGCCAACCATCTTCTTCACTTTGTCCTTCCTCAGGAGAGTCATCAGTGCTGGCATTAAATCTCCCATCTTCTCATTCTTGTAAGTCTGAAAGATAGTCTGCGAAATTCTGTTGATCAGCTCGGACATCTCATGATTCTTACTGTTTCGGTTCATGCCACATGCCGACTTTGTAGCTGCATTCACCAAATGGGGAATACACCACTCCCATTCGAGACCGATTCCGTCGTTCATCATCCATTTCACATCGGGCCCCCCATCCGTTGTAGCACCAAAAAGTCCGCAGTCGTGAGACCAAAGTCCCTGAGGATGCCGTCAATCCAGCGGCGGAAGGGTATGCGTATTCCTTGATCGCGCTCTCCATACGTCGGTCGAAAGTGTCGAACCCCAAGCAAAATTGACTTCAATTCGTACTGAGCGTCGACAAGATACACGCGGAGCCCCAAGTACTTTTCGCCCTGGTGCTTGGCTGTCCAAAAATCGGCAACCATCGTAAAGCACGGAAACTTCCCAGCACGATTGCCCTGTAAGAGTCCCAAAACCTCGCATCTCGCAGCTGCAAAGAGCTCCACAATAGCATGAGTCACTGTTCGTGAATTAAGTGTTGCTTGAAACTCCGACTTCGTGCAAATTTCGTTAATGATATGTGATTCGTGATACTCACCGAAACTGAACGGCAAATTGTTGTTCACGATTCGCTGGGTTTCCAACAGCAAGGCAAGTCGCTTAGCGTCCGATCTACATAGAGCTGATGCCAAGATCCGCGCCGCCTCTTCATCGCGAGAGCGCTTGCGGTTGACCTCTGTAGTCGTCTTCTCAGACGTAACATTGTGCACAGTACTTAAATGGTGTGTCGCCTTGGAAGTCGTACCCTTGCCCAACGGTATCACGCTGTAAGCCTCACGGCATGCCTGACTAGCTAAGCAAACCCAGCATATCATCGGGGTGCCATCCAGTTCGGTTTGCACGCGCACGCCATACTTAAAAATCAATGAGCGCTCCCGTGGCCCCTTCGGTAAAACTGTGCAACCTTCCAAAGGTTGATAAGAGAGTACAGCTTCTCGTACAGACGCCGGAATTGTTGCACTATCCTGATCATCATAAAGCGATGCCGTGGGAGCTTGATAATCTGGGGGTGGACTACATGTTATCACCGCGCAATCTTGGTCTAGCCTTGCAACTGCAGGAGCCACCCGAACAGTTCCAATTGAAGGGGGACCTGCCTGCACCAGGTTGCTGGGAAGTGTTGCTCCATCCTTCAATCACAGAACTGAAGTTCATTTCAACAATTCTTGCTGTTGTTCGCGGGGTTGCAGGCTGCATCAAAGCCCTCGGACTTGGCAAGATGTGCGGCAGGTTAACGGAACTCTGTCCAGCGAACGAGAGCGATTGTGATTCCTCCGATTCTGCTTCAAACCCGTGGACGACAGAGGGAGTAGGTGCCCGATTCTCGTGATATTCGTGGCTGGCAGCGTTGCTCATCGTTGTCGGAAGCGTTTGAGCGATGTACGCCCGAGATTGGTTGCTCTCGTGCGCGACGATGTCACACAGAAGTCGAGCGTTAAAACCCAAACAGGCCGGGGTTGCTTGTGCGGACGTGTTGTAGCTTGAAGATTGGATTGTGACGGCCAGACTCCCAGCTGCTTTTGCACGAAAACTAGCAGTTGCATCAACCACAACAGCCGCTCTTGCTTCCATGTCGTAGACATCCTGCCCTGCATACTTGTGCTTAAGCGGTTTTAGGCTTTCCCCGTAGTGCCTGTCTTGACCTTGCCAGCAAACTTCTGCGGCGCACGACTACCATGCGCATATGTAGCCTGTCCTAGCAAAGAACCCATCCATGCGGCTTTTGAAGATAGCGCCAAAGTTCGCACTAGTCCAAAATTTTGTCCAGTCATGGAGCTGGAAACCAAACCCAATTCCAAACTCCTCACTAACCAGTTCATTGTTTATTACAAAAATGTCCTCAATCCCGGTATTACGGTATACTGAGCTGACATAACCGGTCGACCTTCCAACCAAGCCGGCTAAACCGGTTTACCCCGGTTCACATGTCTCAGGCTCGTTCAAGCCGTGTTCTCGGCGCTCTGTGAGCAGGATGAAGACGTTTCCTCTCACTTCAAAGGAAAGAAGCTTGTCGAGTACGATCCAATACCTGATTAAGACTTTTGACAAAAATCCAGACTCTGCATGCGCTGGAATTCTCAACGGGATGCAGGATACCTCGCCTAATGAGCCTCCTTCATACAAATTTTGTACTGCGGCGCGCACTTGGGACGATGATTGTCAGACGGAGAAATGCGGAAGTTTATCCCGCCGGTCGTATATCGACTGAATCGCTGTACAAGTAAGGATATTAACGCTTTGCGTATCCTTGTTGGGTTACTAAGTGCTTCTACTGGCTCAAAGGTGGAGGATGACGCTCCACTACTCTTCAATCTTATCATCTTCTCTGAAATGTGGGAAATACCCACACCTTCGGTAGCTACGATCAAGAAGCGCTTCACGGACGTACTTATCTACGACACGGGTACAACGGAGCTTTACTGCGCCTTCTCCAAAGAGAAATCCGAGACGTGTAACAAGTTCAAGTACAGCAATTACGAAGCCAACCTCATCATCTACAAACGGGATGAATATTGAACATAAATGCTGGAAACATATGCTATTGATGCATACTTGATGGGCAGACGACGAGTCATTCTGTTGGATGCTATTGAGTAGCATACCAGGCTGCCGAGCTGTGGATGCTATTGAGTAGCATACTTGATGGGCAGACGACGCACAAGTATGCCGAGTATCTGTTGGATGCTCTTCAAGGCGACAACAAGGAGCTCATCACATTCGAGTACGCCACCCATGGCACGATCGCGACGACACAGCTCGTTGATGGAGACTCGGCCAGTCCCATATGTGGAATGGAGTTGCTCGTTTCGTACATCAAGAGCGGAGGTGATCTGAAGCTGCTGGATAAATCGTGTGTGGACAAGATGCCTGGATTCAGTCTGAACATTGAAACAGGCTTCGATCCATACAACGGTGATTATGATAGTTTGAACAACACCCAGTCGTCGTCGGACCAGCAATGAAACTCGTTCCAGCCGTGGACGAGCAACATCACTAGCAGTAGAGCAATATACACCGTTGACTCTACCAACATAACCCATTCGTCTACAAGTACCACTTCAATGTAGCCATCTATTTTCGCCTTCCCTCTTTATAGTGACATGTCACACTTGTTCACTAGTTTTTCAATTCAAAAAGCGGTGGTGAGCCCCATGCAGCTCCGACGACCGGAGCGCGCCGACGCGTCGGCCTCTACCTCGGCTCCCAGTGCGTCGATATGGACGCAACTTGGTGCATCTGCTCCCCAAGACGCTGCCGCATCTCCCCACAACGTTTCAGCTTCCCCGTCGGCGCGCTCCGGCCACGCCGATGACGTTTTTGCCGCCCACCAAGTCCGTCCTGCTGTTCGGCGGCGCCGACGGGAAAATCTTCTTCGAGGACGTTTTCCTGCTGGAACCCGCGGGACTCGCAGCTTCCTCCAATAGAAATCGATATGTGGCGACCCGTAGAAGTGACGAGGGAGCGGTACTACAAGCAGGAGACGAGATGCAGTGGAAGAGACTCGTGGTGTCCCGCGGGACGACGCGCAGCTCGCAGTCGCCGCGCTCTCCCATGTTCTCCAGTGCCCGCAGCAACGGCCCAAGCCCTAGAGCTATTGGCTCGGGGGTGGAGAGACGCGCGCCGACGTACGTGCACCCGGGAGGAGGCAGAGACTACCATACCATGCACTATGTGCAGACTTCAGACCAAGAGGAGCGAGCGAGAGGGATGAGAGTGTTGGTGCTGGGGAATGTGGTGGTGGCGAGTGACGACGCAGCTCAACGTGGAGCAGGGACGCAGTCGGAGGGAGGCGCGGCGAACGCCGCCACGGCCTTTGACGCACCGACGTTGAGTGTCGAGGACCTGAGAGTGAGACAACCGCTGCTGGAAGCGCAGTGGGAAGTAAGACGCGTGGATGACAGCAGCATGTGGAAACCACGGGCGAGACACGCTCATAGCAGTGTGGTCGTGGGCGGAGAGCAGGTGTTCGTGTTCGGCGGCAAGGACGCGGCTTCGTCGACGTTTTTCAACGATATTTTTTACTACGACGCAGCGCTGAACCAGTGGGTAAAGCCGACTGTGAATCCGACAGGTCAGCTGCCACAGCCTCGCGCGTTTGCAGGGCTGACGGCGTGTGACGATGGGAATACTTTGTTTCTTTTTGGCGGGACGGATGGAAAGCAGGAATTTGGATCGCTGTTCCTGTACGACGTGGCGAACGCACGCTGGGATTCACTTGCGGGGGCGACGCTAGGAGACCGACCATCTTGCCGAATTAACCACTCGCTCACTTTTGCGGCGCCTAACCACCTGATTCTTTTTGGTGGAAGGCGGCGTGCAGTGCGCCAAAATGAACTTTACATTTACAATGTGAGTACACGCGCTTGGCGTCTTGTACACGGAGGTCAAACTGAAGGACAAAGAAGCAGTCGACGCCGGAGTAGTCAGTCGGACCCTGACGATAAAGCTCCTGTGGGACGAACAGCCCATGCAACGGTATTGTATCATTCAGAACCTGCGGGACCTGACGCAGTACAGAAACTGCTTGTTTTCGGCGGCTACGCAGGCTCTCATCAGTGGCTTGATGATCTGTACTTACTATCGTTACCTCAAGCTGTGCTCATGCAGCCCCCTAGCAGAGCATCTTCTCGATCTACAGCATCTCGTACGCCATTGATTGCGTTTATTTCCTATACTAATTGGTGTATGTCTAACGCAGCTCATGCTTTCGTTTGTGTTGCAGAACGCACTCGACCAACACGATCATCTTTAAGAACCGTTGGGGCTGCAGCTCGCGTTGCACTTTCAGCTCCTCAGCAACCAGTTCAGCCATGTCAATCGTCACAATCGGTTCGCCTGCCCCCGCAGTCAGCAGCCTCGCAATCTGTGGGCCTTATCCAGCAAACGACGCCATTAGTACCAGATCCAGCAGAGTCTTCACAGCTAACTCAACCATTGGTACCGCAGCAAGACCAACCACCTCCTCAATCTATTGAGCCAGACAGAAGGCCTGTTCAGGTGAATTCAGAGCAGCCTCGTTCATTACCCGCAGCGCCAACAACACCCGCAAATTCGCCTTTGAGAGAAGCCCCGTCAAGGGAACCCCGGGTGGATACGATGCAACGAGCCACATCTACATCGGCTGCTGCCTCCGGAAGTGGAGTGTTAAATGATATAACGAACCAGCCAGCATCGAACTCGCAGATACAGCAACAGCAGCAGCCGATTGCACCTCACACGTCGACCACAACTGCTACAGGGACGGGTACGTCTTCTTCGGGTGCCGTAAAGAAGCACAAGCGCCGCCGATTAGTCGATGATAGCCAAGACAGCAACAATAGTAATAGCAACAGCAGCAACGGGAGCGGGGAGCTGACAACAGCACAAGTGGGGATCCAGACGACACTTCTGCAGCTGCTTCAGCAACAACCACGAGTGGAAGACACGCTTGCTCGGATTTTGTCATTGCTCACCAAGGAGCAGACTGCACGTCAGCAGCAGAGCATCAATCAAGAAACCTTAATGCGCGTTCACAGTGAGGATCAGAACAAGCGCCTGGAGGCTGCGGCTCGGCGCAACGAAGCGCTGGAGGGCCGTCTTGCTCGTGCAGAAGCCGAAAGAGCGGCACTGCACGAGAAGCTCATGGCGCGCGAGACTGAACTGTACATGCACAAGCACAGTCTGGAGGCATCGATCCCGCCGCTAAATGCTCGAGTCCAGGCAATTGAAGACTCGCACATGCAGCAACTGAACGTGTCTCGTGTGATTGAATCCAAAATCTCAGCTGTTCACGACTTCATGGACGAGCTGCGAAACGCTGGAGGCGAGGGTACGGAGGCTGACGATTCCCCGCAACGACGCCTTGGGTACGTTGTGTGTTGTATTTTGTGTTGTGTATGTTCGGGGTCTGCTCAAAAGGTAGAGCATGGTTTTCAGTATTATCCATGCTGTACCTAGAGCTAATGTTTGGATGGCCCCATATATTGAGTTAGAAGCCTGATTGGCTTTCATCACGATCTCCTGATGACTTTGGAGGGCTAGAATTCCCTTTAAGGACAGATACGGATCATAAATTCCGATGCTTTAGGTGCCTGTTTGGTGATGGATCAAACTAACTCGTTGCTCTTACCTGTTTGCAGACGTCTTGACGATAGCGTGGCAACACAGCCGACTCCATCTCCACCAAAACCGCTGCTGTACCCCCAACGTGTAGTTTTAGCGCTCGAGGAAAAACTTCGAGTGATGCAGTCGGAGAAGGAGACGCTCGAAGCACAGGTTGGTGGTTTGACGTGGTTTGGTTTGTGCTTCCCACTCATCCGTGGTGTGGTGCCTTCTTAGCTCAATGAAATGACGGAGAAGCTGAAGCGGATTGAAGGGCGAGAGGCTCAGGCGCGACAATTTCTTTTCTCGTGGTGTCAAGGAGACAACTCGCCAGCAGCTCCTGCTCCAGCCACAGTACAAGGTAATGCCGCGCGGCCAACCGAGTCTGAAGACTAGCGCGGATAATATGACTAACAGTGTAGACAGCTAAGAATTTGTGCTCTAACCTATTGATAATGCCCACACACACTAAATTATTAAGTGGACTTGGGGAAGTTCATCTCGTTCAGAATGGTGCTCACAGGTCCAGCGTGGCCATCTTGGGACGCAAACGATTCCAGCAAGTTCGACAGCAGGTTGTAGTCGAGATCCAGTGGCTTCGCAGAAGAAAAGGATGCGGAACCAAGCTCCTCTTCGGCGGAGGCATCTTGTCGAGGAGAGGCTGGGGACTTCATCTCGTCTTCTTCGACTTCCTCAAAACGAGAGAGACTTTTCGCAACCTTCGTTCCAGCCAACTCAGCCTCCATTTCAGCCATCGCCTCGTCGAGCGCGTGGTCTTCGTCCTCGCTTCCATCGTCTGCTGCCTCATCATCGCTGTCGCTTTGGCTAGGTTCGTCTTCATCCATAAAATGCTCTCCCCATGGTGCACCCAAATCACCAGTGCCCCCACTTCTAGCTCCCTGACCGTTCAAGATGTCCATGAAGGAGCTCATGTCGAACTGAATCGGCTCGGCGCCTTCCACACCTTCCACGCCGGAGACCCCGCCTACGAAGTTGCCAAACATGGCAGCCATGTTCTGCAGTTCATCGGCACCTTCAGGACTTGAGGAAGCTCCGGCCATAGCTGCACGCTGGAGCTGGCTTTCGAGCGTGTCTGGATGCATATACAACCACGAACCATCATCATCCGGCTCAACCGGCAGTGTCGACAGCTTAGCCCCATCTTGCTGCAGCGCTTCCGCAATCCTCTGCTTCCAGGGTCTCCCCCACTGATCTTCACCGTCACCTGCATACAACAGCTCCAATCCACAAGCAAGCTTCACACCAATATCCGCCGCTTGTGCGTCCGGATGCGCGTTCTCTCCACTCTTCGTATTCTCTAGTACACGATAGCGCGCATCTCTTTTCAAAAACGGCTTGGGCGGGTAGAACTCTTGCTGTTTGAGCTGAGCAAACATGGCACGTGAGAACGTGACCATATGCTCCACAATTTCACCTCCGAACGGCAAGAACGTCTCCATCTTGCCACATATCGAGCCGGCCTGCTTTGGTTCTCGGTAGTAAAAAGCTTCCACTGCAGGTCCCACGAGTTCTGTATCAACACTCAACACTTGAGCAACCTGTTCCGGCAGTAGACACCTCACCCGATGGCGGTTTTCACGCACATATGTCGGTACTTGGTCCAGTTTACGTTGAATCAGCCGCTGCACGGCCGCACTCGCCTCCGTCTCGACTCTGGGGTCCCGCACCATTTCCAGCGCGTCTTGGTCGTACCAGTCCTCATTTCTATTCCTATTTCTATTTGCAACATTTGCCGGAGGGGCAATATGCAGCTTCCCGTTGAGCACGAACACTCGTCGGTCGCTAACTTCGGGCGTGACCCACTCGGGCAGCGCCTCGGCGCTCTCAATGAGTAGAAACTCTCCGTCCGAGTCGGAAATGCGTCCTATGACGCCTGGGAACTGCCTCGTCAGGTCGAAAACCAATTTGGCTACCACCCACTCGTCCTGGATGGCGTCCCCCACGCTTGTACGGCCTGTGAGGAGGTCAGGACGAGTCACGTGGAGATAGAAATGCTGCTTGTGCCATAGAAATCCCTGCGTCTGCTGCGCTGCGAAGGTTAGAAACGTCTGGCGCTGCTGCTCCCCGGCGTGGAGAGGATCTTGGGGAGGCTGATGGGCGGCTGCAGCGGGCAGGAAGAACCCGTAGCGCGTCTCGGTCGCGTCCATGGATGGTGGCGGGAAGAGCTCCATTTTGGACTATATTCTGCTCAAAAATAGTAAAAAAATATCAAAGTATTATTTAAATATACTTTTATTGGTGATCAAATGGAGCATTTTGCCCTCTTTCACAGATGTACCCACTGGTGTCGGCAAAATGGGGCTAACGCGAATCCGTGTTGAAATTAAATCGCTTGAGAACCTTGGCTCGAATCTTTGTCTTCACAAGAGCATCTTCCAAGCTCGTAAATGGACGCTTCTTTGCAATTCGGGCACGGTAGGTTGGGCCAACACCCTCCACGAACTCCAGCTGGACCTCGGAGCTCGTGTTGATGCACGGTAACGGAACAGACTTGGTGAAGAAAGCACGAGCAGCAAATGGGCCATAGTACGCTTCCCAGCAGGTGGCATCGACAAACGCGGAATTTAGCAGCATACGTAGGTCTGCCGTCACTTGACTCGTGCAATACATGATGAACAGGTCGTCGGGACCTGCAGCCTTCGACCGCTCTTGCGCGAAAGTGTCCAGTGATATCTTCTCTTCAACGCATTTACACTGATGAACCTCGTGGAAGAAACCCTTCGTCGCATCTTCCAGACACAGAAATGCATCTCCAGACGGAGACCCAACTGCAGGCTGATACAGAAAGCACTTCCCACGATCATTACCACAAGAGCAACTTCCTTTGTTGAAGCCTTCTGTCTTGGTTGGCATCCGCTTTTCAGAAAGCGCATACGCCAATTGCCGCTCAATAACATGTCGATTGCATCCAGCGCCAAACTGTGCCCCATGATGTATATCCGTCCATAGCACAGGTTCCTCCTGGGCAAAAGCTTGCGATTTCAACGCTCGAAACTTGCAGTTGAACTGCTCCCAAAGTTGCCAAGGTTTCAAATCTTCCAATTTTTCTGCTGGTGCGAATGTAGCGTGTTTGTTCCACGGCATATCACGAGTTTGCAGCAGCATATAGAGAACGAACGGGCATTGGAGTTGGGTTCCATCCAGTCGAATCAACCCGCACGAGATGACTTGATCAAGCGTTAGATTTCCAAAACGCGAATTTCCATCGACCCTCCGACGAGAAATCACCGCAAGAAATGCTTGCTTCATACTCTGCATCTGGGCAACAATCGCAGGGTATGCTTGTCGAATGGCAGCCAGTACATTTTGCATCACCGGAAGGAATTCAAAAGCTTGTCCCTGGTATTGCAGCATCACGTTGAACAGTTCTTCCAATGCTCTGCCATGCCCACCCATGTCATCCACGAATAGCTGCGTCAAAGCTCGATTGCCATAGTCGAGTGTATCACATACGTCTCTTTCGTTGATCTTCGGGCGCTTCAATGATGTCGTCTGCAGCATCTCTCTCCATTGTGGCGAATCGGCCACAAATTCATCCACTGGCTGGTAAATAGTCGCCACGCAGATCACAATCACCCAGCACTTGGAGGCATTGACGAGGTCACAAAGCGACGCAAACGCCGTATAAAACTCTGAATGCTTATTTCCTGGATTATGATGAAGCTTTTGCAAGCTGTCGACGCATAGAATCACGCACATTTCACTTGAATCAGTTCCGGTGATTGCCGACAATTTTGACAGTACTTGTTCAGGATCCAGATGAAAGGCTCTGTTTCCAGCGAATGTCATCCACGGAAGTGAATCCTGTAGTTGGTATAGCATTCGAGTTCCAATCATCTCGCGCGGATGAATAAAACCTTCGTTGTCGGCTGTTCCACTTTCGAAAGTGACCTTGAAAGTGTAGGCCTTCCGCAAGAGCCGCTTCATCGCTGGATCTCCTTGCGCCTCATCGCAAAAGAGTTGCTGCTGCAGCACATTCGGAAATTCGTCAAGCACTCTCGACTTTCCAGTTCCCGGGCCATCTAAGCACACGAATAGCGGATGACTTCGCTTGTCCGTCTTCTCCATCTCTCCAAGCTTGATAATGACGACCTATGGCAGATGCTAGGTTGCCAAGCTCCAATGAATTCTGGAAATCCCATTTCGCACCACTAGTTCCGACCAAGGACTTCGGCTCCTTCCAAAAAAACGGCTGCTGCGATAACGTCGGCACTTGACCGTGCGTCGGAACGACTACAATGAGTGCATCCTTCTTCAAACCACCAAACAAACCAATCGACGAATCCTCTTCCAATGTTTTCTTTGCGTCGTACGCCGATCGGTTCGCGAAGACTGTAAGGTCGGATGCAGCAATCCCTACGAGGTGGCTGTCTTTGAAATTCTCCTTAACCGCATCTCGCAATGCAACAACATCCTCGATCTCCACCATCACAGCATCAGCCGAGGTCACGTTGTTGCCATCTTCGCCCACGAGCTGAAACCACCTCCGTGGGGGCGGAAATTTGAGAATGACTCTCGAAAAAACTCAACTGAGGTTGTCATAAATCAATCTAACATCAAAATCACAAATCAGGGTGTAGCCCTTAATAAGTGCTAAATAAATAAGGGCTGAATACATGTGTTTTTGGTCACTATTTTGTCTTTTGCCAAGCAAATTTGGCTTGTTATTGGTCCAGAATGCCCATTCAAGAGACGGTATTCCATTGGAATACTTACTTTTCAAGCTGTGGGACATTTTCTTGGTGAATGCAAAAGAACTACGGTATTCTATTTCTTTTGGATCGGTTAAGATTTGCAGTAGTACCGTCGTTTAGAGCAGGATCATTCCCCCCAAAAATGGCGGACTTTGAACCCATTTTCTGGCTTAGAGTCAGACACTACGTCCGACATTTTCTGGAAAACCGATTTTCTGTTCTCTGTGTAAACGTGTGGCGACGATCGCAATTCGCGATTCTCACAGAAAATGGCAGACAAGAATACGACTGCTACGGAGGGCTACGATTGGGCCTCCTTAAAGCAACAGGTCCGCCAGATTCCCGATAACACTGTCACCGCTCGCTCTCGGGCCACCTACCAGAACTCGTACGGCCGCTTTCTGGCCTGGGTCATCGAGAACAAAGCACACCTCGTCACGCCCCAGTTTTTGCCGAACGTATTGGTAACGTCACAGTGTACTCTACCCAACAACTACGACAGCGAGTTAAAGATGCAATCAACCTGGATCCTCGAATTCCACCCCTTGTCTTCGATGCCCTGAACGCCGAGGACTTCGTCATATGGCTCGTCACGTTGAAACGGAAAGACGGCGGGGCGCTGAGCTACTCCGCCCTCAACACGCACAGGGCAGGCCTGTTCAACCTGTTTCGTGACTTCGGCGAAACCATGAGCAAGGTGTTGGAATCAGAATTGACTACCTACTTCAAAGGTCTGAAACACAAGCTAGCCAAGGACGCGTCAAATGGAGCCAGCGAGATCAAGACCCTCTAATGTTTGATTTGTACAGTTTTTATGCAGTAAAATTCTCGCAGTTGACGGAAAGGAGATGACTTTTTCACACACGTACATAGTGATAGCGTGAAACCTGATGTGCCGTTCATCGAATGCTTTTGGAATCCGGCATTCACACATGGAATGGAGAGGTGACGCACTTCAGATTTATTTTACTCACATAAAAAACGACCAAGGCGGTGATCGTCCGCGAGATCCTCGGCATATTTATGCCAATCCACTGCAACCCTCCATCTGCCCCATTGTCGCACTGGGTTTATACTGGGCGTCTACAACATTTGATGATAGTGACCTTCTGTTCCCTGGCAACAACCAGTATGAGCGATTCCGAAAGTGTTGGCAGCGTTTATTAGCTGAAAATGATGTTCCTGCCGAGTTAAAACGACAAATTCTGGATCCTAGCGACTTGGGTACACATTCAATGCGGAAAGGCTCAGCCACATTTTGTTCTTCGGGGCCAACGGCATGTCCGTCGTCCACAGCTATTCATTTAAGAGCTGGCTGGTCACTTGGTGGTGTCCAGAGCACTTATTTACGCTACGAAGCAGCAGATGACATGCACGTCGGGCGGACAGTGGCCGGATTGCCGATGGAGAGCTACACCTTTTCGACATTGCCGCCCCACTTTAGTGAAAGTGACGACGTTGTTCAGCGAGGTGTCCGTTTGATGTTTCCGGGGTTGCCTGAAAGATTGAAGTTTATCGCGGAGTATTGCCTAGCCTCTTTAACCTTTCACCACTCTTACATGACGAGGGCTCTGTCACCCAAGCACCCAGTCTTTGAGACACCATTATTTCAGGACACAACACTTCTGTCATCTCTTGTCGAGCGAGTCCGATCAGGAGATGGAAGTAGTGATGCCCGTATCCGTCCAACTGGTTTGTATCGATTTTGTGTGAGATGAAGTGGCTAAAAGAAAATTTGGTTGGTGCTCTCTCCAAAATTGAGGCAACACGGGCGGAAACAGTGAAAGATATTGTCTTGGAGCTGGAAAAACGAGCAATTGGAGCAGGCACCATCACGTACGACGATCTAAATACAGCACTTGCGGCGTGTCTTAAAGATTGCGGTATGGGCGATCTTATACAGCAGCTAAATGCCCCGCCGGAGCAACTGAACTAGTCAGTAGACGAAGACTTTGAGCGCACACTTGCTCACTTTTGGGGAGGTAAATTTCGTCGTGTTGCCGAAGATTTTGACATTCCTGATATCTCAGTTCGTCACGCTTGGGTCTTGTGGATGTGTGGTAATAAATTGAAGCAGCTGCTTCCATTTCGCTTGCTCGAGGGGCGGGATATGCCGAGTCGTAAGCTTCAAAAGCGATTGAGCGAGCTTCGGTATCTAATGGCTTATATCGAGAAAGATGCTGCTTCGAAAAACGTACTGAGCAACAAACAGACAATAGAAGAAGCAACCCAAGTGTTCCTTGATTGCGCTGACAGCGTTGCAGTGGATCAAATGACGGAGCGTTCACGAAAACGACGTTGCGGTCAGTTGAACTGGGCTACAGTAGGCAAATTGCTGCCGAAGAAGCGCAAAACAACTGCGTTGACTTCTAACGAGCACTCTGCATAAATTCTTAATGACAATGTGGAATACATTTACTCAGTCTGCCCGCTGTGCGTTGTTTCAGCCAGCTCGCGATAGATAGCTACAATGACTTGAGTATGAAGTACAGTAACACCCCTCTGATTTGATCACGATTTGCTCTGTCTGCCAGATGTCCGACAAATTCCGGCTAAGAATCATTTTGCCTCAGTATATAAATTGAACATGCTAAAGTTGTATGCCATTCAAAAAAGGACAGTTTTCACCGAAAGGGTTAGGTTGCATCACTTTCAAAGTGGTGTATACACACGTGGCGTCAGTCTTTCCGGAATATTGTAGGTCGAGAGCCCCCAGCTCACTGGTTGTGTTGCCCATGGGTGTCTGTCATTGAAGACTGGTCATCATCAGACGACGACTGGGGAACTCCCCAGAAATCCGGGTCTCCATCGTCCTTACCGTCGTACGCCTCGGGTGTGAGGAGAGCCTTCTGCAGGGTCTTCTTCGGGATTGTCATGTTGAAGCCAGGCATCTTGTCCACGCACGATTTGGCCAGCTCCTCCAGGTCGCCTCCGTTCTTTACGTACGATGCGAACAACTTCAATCCACACGTAGTGCTATCAAAGTCACTGTCAACGAGCTGCGTCATCTGCACCATACCGTGTACCGCGTAGTTGAACGTGATGAGCTCCTTGTTGTCACCTTTCAGAGCGTCGAGCATGTACTCGGCGTACTTGTGTGGCGTCCTGCACATCGAGCTTGCTGCTAAGCAACAGTACGCTAGCCTGTTTCGGAATGACGGCACGCTTCCCCCAGTATTCATCTCGCTTATACACGATGGGGTCAGCGTCGTAGTTGCCAACCTTGAAGTTGTTGCACGCCTTGGATTTCTCTTTCGTGAAGGCGCAGTGGAGCTCAGTCGTGTTGTAGACGGTAGCGAAGGACATGAGTTCGTCCGTAAATCGCTTTTTTAACTCTTTCACTACCGGACCCATGTCTTATGGACATACAACATGTCCATATTTCTGCCAATAGCTAGCCAACATCATTCATTTTATACCCAATAAAATTTGGCTGAGTGATCAGAGTTTCCCTCAAATGTACTACTTCGTACGAATACGTGTTCATCTGCATCGGTTAGAGACACAAAACGTTGATCAGTTTCTTTGCGCCACAATCCATTGGGAGGTTCACGGTACTTCTCTTTGATGCCGATTCTCTCACTACCCACCAATCGTGCCCCCCACCCCCTCAGTATTGCCCGCGGCACTGCTCATGTTTTGCGAGCAATGCCACGAAGACCCATGCGATTGGGAGACGTACGGAAAGGAGCTATGCGAGAGCAGGCACCGGCTTCTCAACGTACACCAGGTCCCCCACCCACGACGAATCACAAAAGCATTATATCAGCTGTACGTTTACCTAAAGTTTGGTCACCTTGACCCAGATACAAGTGAACATCTGCCACAATGTATCAAACAACGACTATCGCGAGCAAGCTTGTAAGATTGAATCCTAGTTTGTATCACTATGAATAATCGCTAAACTGTTGTGCTTTGTTCAGCCGCCGTCAGCTACAATCTCGAAGTTGAGGTGGGCGATGTCACCTCGCGATTGAGGACAAGTTGCTGTTAGCGCTCACACCGGCATGGCTCAGTCAGCGTTACGGTTTTTAGGTTGCAGGTTTAGAGCTTAAGCTAGCGTCTTATAATGGTGGTCACTTTGTGGAAACAAACACGCCTTCCAGGCGCACCTTGTTGTGTATCTTTCCTATTGCTCAGCGAGTTGAATGACGGTGTCGCGACACAATGAAGCAGTAACTCTCGTTTGACTAAACTGAGCAATGGCTTTGCAGCTTGTTTGGCTTTTGAGTTGACTGCTGACTGCTGCAGGGGTAAATTGCCATGTGCTCTGAATTGCACGCTGCTGACGTGCCAGACGAAGCTATTGTTTTTATGAGCAGATATGTATTGGTGTTAGACTAGCTGGCCTTGTAGCTGACGCTCTAATGCATGGTTTTCTAGAGAGCCAAGTCCGCGTAGAACGTGAACGACAACATAAGTAGTAGTATCCAGAACATTACGCCGGCAGTTTTTTTACTTTCCGTAATTTACCACCAAGAACATTCCTGGAACCTTCTTTCGGGCCAGGTGCTATTTTGGCGACGCAAGCTCTCAACCACCTGAGAGCGAAAGCCACGTCTTTTGGATCTTAGGGTAGTCTTAGAACCGCTCGACCGAACTATATTGATAAAAGCAATAGAACATGACGCCGACAGATTTTTACCTCAACGAAGTGGCGTCTCATCATTGGTTGAAAATCTATGTCACACGCCTTCATGTCCGCTTAAGTACGCCAAAAATTCTCCCTCTTTCTTCCTTATTCCAGAATCTGCCGGCTCGAGGAAAGATGGTCAAGGTCTTCTGTGCGATTGTTGACGTGGTGGGCAGCGCGTTCGAGGTGAAAATCGACGATGCTGAGTCGGTTTCAGCGTTGAAGAAGGCGATCAAGGCGGAGAAGCCGAACGACTTGAAGGATGTCGACGCAGACAAACTGCAGCTCTCTCTGGCGAAGAAGGGCGCAGGATGGCTACCAAGTGCGGAACTTCGTGCGATACGAAAAGGAGATGATGTACCGGGTTTCGAAAGGGTATCACTGGTGGATACAGAGGATGAGGCGTACTCGACCTATTCGATTCGGGATGTGTTGGAGACGAATGGAATGCCACCGCCTCAAACGCGGCAAATTCACGTGCTGGTGGTGGTGCCAAAGCAAGGGACCTCGGTTTTAACAGTCTCCCAAGACGGTGTTTTCGACCACTGCAGTGATCCATTCTTCTCACAATTCTCCACTGTTGACCAAGTTGGTGATTGGCTCAATTTTTCGTCGTTGCTGCCGCTAACGAGACGTCAGAAGCTCTACGTTCGCTCTTCGTACAGAGTGATCGCCGACCAAGCACTGTTGAATCCAGATGGGAACATGGTCAAGTATGCTGTCGTCACGGGTACGCCTGGGGTTGGCAAGTCGGTGTTCGTCTACTATGTCATGTGGAGATTGATCAAGGACA
This sequence comes from Phytophthora sansomeana, assembly GCA_032158285.1. Lineage (NCBI taxonomy): Eukaryota > Oomycota > Peronosporomycetes > Peronosporales > Peronosporaceae > Phytophthora > Phytophthora sansomeana. Next base: position 1,357,694 of record JAPDHH010000200.1, read on the forward strand.
AGAAGCGAGTGCTGCTTTTCGACAGAGTGGGGAATTTCTACTTTGATGGGTCGACGATGTTCCAGTGCGATTCATTGCCAAAAATGTTTAACCAACAATTCTGGTCGCCTGAGTTGTGGTGCCTTGTTGATTCGCTAGACCCAACAAGTATTCCTGGACTTCCCTACCAGCGATGTTCAGTACTTCTCGCAAGCACACCGCGGCGGGATTGCATTGGTGAATTCAAAAAGCTTGCTCCTACTCCAGATGTTTTCTTCATGCCACTGTGGTCTAAAGAAGAAGTGGCGACAATTGCTCCCATGTATCCACATGCAGCAGTTGCGTGGCAGAATCGATTTGAGTGTCTCGGTGGTGTCCCTCGCCTGGTGTTGCAAGACATTGGAACAGACCCACAAACTTTGTTGATGTCCGCGTGCAGCAGTTGTTCTCTCGATGATTGCATTATGTTGGTGTCCATCTACTCTGAGATCAACTCGAAGACCAAGATCGCTCAGATTTTGATTCACATCCGTAGCCAAGAACCGTATCGAGAGTACGAAGTTGCCTATGCATCAGAATTGGCAATGCAAGTGATTGCTCGAACAAAGTGGCGATCGGATCGCGCGAAAATGCAAAACCTTCTCGGTTCGTGCGACGGAAACCCACTAGCACAATCGCTATGCGGATATGTCTTTGAGCCTCACTCCATGGATCTGTTAGAGCAGGGTGGGACTTTCGTGTGTCGAAAGCTGTTGTCTGGCGCTGACATGCGAAAGCGCGACACGATTAAACGCAAACGAGGCAACCCAGATAATGAAGATGAAGAAACAATCGACATCCCACCGTCATCGCAGCCTCGGCAAATAGCGGAGCGGGTGGAAGTCGGTCAACATGCAAATCAGCTGTACGTGCCTCGGACATCGAATTATACTGCTATTGATGCGTGGATGCCGCAGTTCGGTGGATTCCAGATGACTGTGGGAAAAACGCATGACATCAAGAGCGGGGCGGCAGATGATTTGGCGAAACTGGGTCAGAATGGCAATCGACTCTTCTTTTTGCTTCCACCACTCTACTACAAAACTTTCACCAAGAAGACACCTCAAACCATCGAGCAGTATGCAATCCTTGTTCCGTATCCCGAGCAGGTGTAATGAATAAGTGCTTCAACGCTTCAATGACATCAGCTTCTCTTTCATGGCCTACCAAGATATTACCAAGATATTACTTCGTGATCTATTCGTCATCGGAATAACGCACAATTAATTTTCATCCTAATAAATATAAAATTAGTAATATACAAAGATGGCGTACTCACCTGAACAATACCTCGCTAACAAAGAGCGCATTAAGGCTGCGCAGAAGCGCTACTATCAGCGCACACGTGAAACTCGACTGTCGTATCAAAAGAGCTACGACGATAAGAATAGAGAGCAGATCCGTGCTCGCAAGCGTAAGCCCAAAACCGAACTTAGCGAATTTGAAACCGAACTTAATTAATTAATTTTTTTTCTCAAATAAAAAGTCAATCCCAATATAGTTAATGACAATGGTTTAAAACCTCCAAAAAGGTATAAGCCAAATATTCGAATTAATTAATTTCAGAATATTTTGTAAATGGCTAAGATATAAAGTCAATCCTAATACAAGGTCAAATAATTATAAAGTCATATCTACGGAGAATAATATAGCCAAGCATATATAGGCAACATGTTTGCATACGAACTCGAAGGATTAAAGAGATTAAATATCCAACCTATTAAATGGGGTAGTAGCTACCGTGTTAAGGTGCGGGGTAGAACGGGCAAGATGGTTTATGTTAGCAACGTTTCGCGTCTAATCAACAAGAGATTAGTAGCTAAGCAGTACAATGTTTCGACTGAAACCCTTGAGAAACACTTGTCGCCTGACTACAAGGCTGATCCTAAGTACCGTTTTTACAATGGTAATCACATGGAATCACACCTATATGAGGGTGTTGAGTCTTCTGATTTCTACAACAAGCTCGAGAACATCCTTTCGACTCAAACGAGTGCGTTTAAGATAAATATTGCTCTCGGGCACGAACTTGTAAGCAAGACCGATCCTGACGACACTCGCTACTTCTACCCAAATCTCGCTAATACTCATGTATTCAATAGTCCTATTGCTATCAATAGCAAGGCTGATATTCAAAAGAAGGTGATTTCGGAAATCCGTTCTATGGAGTTGGCTGACAAACTGAACTATCCCAGCTCTGGGTATAAGCTAAAGGCGATCACTGCATTCAAGATTTTCATCTACCATCGCGACCATGCTCTCGGGGATAGCGAAGCTGTCATCCCTAAGATTATTCGCGAAAACAAGCATGTGATCAACTTCCCCAAGACCAACAACAAGTGCGTCTTCCACTGTATCGCCTGGCATACATTCCAGAGCCCTAAGAAGGATCCTCGAAGAATTCAGGCTCAGGTGAAGGAGGCATTCAAGCGCTACTGTGCTTTCAAGGGGGTTAAATATTCGTTGAGCCTGTTTAGGAGTTTCAAGCCCATTGACCTACTACAACTCGATGAGGTTGAAGACTGCTTTCAACTTGGTATTAACGTATATAAGATGGATGTAGTTTCTGGAAATGTAGAATGCATTCGTAGATCTGACAAGGGGTATGAAACTATGGATATTTTATCGTTCGAGAATCATGCTCTTTACATCAAGAACATCGATATGCTTCAGGCTAAGTATCAATGTCCTAAGTGTGAAATGGTTTTCGTCAGCGCTGAAAGGGTTAAAAACCATAAAAAGAATCAGTGCGAGCTCGTAAATATCGAAAGCTTCCCAGCTGAGCCAACTATCTACAAACCAGCTCAGAACGCGATACGATCATTGCTTACGAAGTATTTCATCAAGGATGCTGATCAGTACATCGACCACTTCATCGTTTATGACTTTGAGGCCATTCTTAAGCCTACTGCGACTCAACACGGGGAGAATACTGTGTTCACGAACGAGCACATTCCGGTGTCCGTATCAGTAGCTGATAGCTTAACCGAGGAGGTGCGTTGCTTTGTAAATGACGATCCAAAGGTGCTACTTACGGATATGTTCAAATACATCGGTGATGTATCCGTGAAGATCCAGCAGTACAATGTCAATAAATACAAGTCGCTTCTACAGAAAATCATCAATGCTCACGGTCTGACAGGTATGGAAATTTCAGGAGTCAATCTTGGCAAGACCTATAAGATGTCTGATGTGGAGAGTTGGATTGGAGAAGGAAAGTATGCCAGCTTCTTTGACTTTCACAGCAGTCTTGGCTTTGGTAAGCAAAGGACTGATTACGGGAAACTGAAACAGCAGCTTGATCAGGTACCAGTATTCGGTTTCAATTCTGGTCGATACGATATTAACTTGATTAAGAAGGATTTGTTTGCCGTTATCGGTACCGACAACATCAAATCTGTCATCAAGAATCCCAGCTACATGTGCATTGCTACATCGAACATAAAAATGCTCGATATTAGCAACTATGTACCAGCTGGTACCAGCTACGATAAGTATCTTACAACATATCTTGGTGGCTGCAAATGTGATGACAAAATTAGATGTGTCTGTGGTCTTGGTAAGGGTCTTTTCCCATACGAGTACATCACCGCGTTCAATGTGCTAAACCACACTACTATCCCGCCTAAATCAGCTTTTGACAGCAAGCTCCGTGGAACAAGTATCACCGATGATGACTACGAACGAGTGAAGTTCGTGTGGGAGTACTACGAGATGAAATCAATCAAGGACCTACTGATCTGGTACAACAATCTCGACGTAGTCCCATTCATCAAGGCTATCAAGGCTCAACGAGAGCTCTTTAAGCGTTTCGATCTGGATATGTTTGCGGATGGAGTGTCGCTACCTGGTCTTTCGGAGAAGGTGATGTATCAGACCTGCTTCAACAATCTCCAATATCCGGATAAGAAGCCAGCTAACGCATTCCAATTCCCATCTAAGCGAACGAGTGGATACAAGAGTCAGGATGCTAAGGCAAAGCGAAAATTTGGTATGACACTCGAGCACTTGAATACATTGCTGCAAAAGCAAAAGTATTGTGTGGTCTATGCTACTGCCAGCTAACTGCTGATACCGCTTCAGCTGATCGTATCAACAATAAGCTTGGCCACATCGACGGCAACATCTTGATCAGCTGTGTGAAGTGCAACTCCGCGCGTAAAGATATGTCCCTCGGGGGATTTCGATACAAGAATTTGCTTGAGTTCAACTCGGACAAACTGGTATATTCTATTGATCGAGAGGAAAAGGATATCTACGCTAAGATGAAGGCCAACATCGCCGGAGGTCCATCCATTATCTTTAATCGCTACGCTAAGCGTAATGAAACCAAGATTCGCGGTGGTAAGGTCTGTAAGAAAATTATCGGGTACGATGCTAACGCTCTGTACCTGTGGGCACTTGGTAATGAGATGCCATGTGGTCGATTGACTACCGTTGAAGCGTATGAAGGTATCATCGACGACATCAACGCCGATAAAATATTTGGCTTTCTTGAATGCGATATTCATACTCCAGACCATCTAAAAGACTACTTTCGTGAAATGACCCCAATTTTCAAGAATGTACTAATCGATTGTACCGACGAGAGTGTCATTGGTAAGCACATGTTCGATCACAATGAGGCGCGCAAGCAAAGCCGAGCAAAGCCAGCTCGCAAGTTGATTGGTAGCTACTTTGGTGAAAAGATCCTCATCTACACTCCTTTGCTCAAGTGGTACCTTTCTCATGGTATGGAGATCACCAAGACTTACTGCTTTATCAAGGCCAGCTCTCACAAGGCTTTTGCTCCATTTATGGAGGCTGTATCAAACGCCCGGCGAGAGGGTGATGTTGATAAGTCGAAGGCGATGATTGCTGAGATGATGAAACTTGTAGGCAACAGTGCTTTCGGTCGATCTGGAATGGACATGAGCAAGCACAAAGAGGTCAAGTGTGAGTCGAATGACAAAGCTATAAAGAACAAGATCGAACACTTTACGTTCCATGGGTTGGAAGAGCTTAATGATGCGTGTGAAATCACCATGAAGAAACGCCGTCTTAATAACAAGAACCCAATCCATTTATCGATTGCTATTTATCAGCTTGCTAAGCTACGTATGCTTCAGTTCTACTACGACTGCATAGATTTCTACTTCAACCGCTCTTGACTTCCAGTATCAGGAGATGGATACTGATTCAGATTATATCGCTTTCAGCTGTGAGAATCCGTTTCAAGACTGCTGTATCAAGCCTGAGCTACGTACCCACTTCAAGGAGCATAAATACGATTGGTTCCCACGCGACTACAACACTGAGGTAGCTAAGTTTGATCGCTGCACTCCTGGTTTGTTCAAAGATGAATGGTCAGGTGATGCTATGGTCTCACTATCGAGTAAGAACTATATTGCTATCTACCTGACGAGTCTTACAAGGTAAAAGTTTCAGCGAAGGGTATTCAGCAGGGAGGTGGTCGGAACAATGGTGTTCTTAATCCCGATGGGTTTGAGACTGTTGTACGGGATCGCATCACGCTACAAGGTACAAACAAGGGTTCAGACTATCGAAAGAAACCAAGTCTATCATCACCTATACTCAAAACAAAACAGCGCTCAACTACTACTATGACAAACGTCGAGTACTTGATGATGGTATCACGACTGAACCACTTGATATTTAAGCAGCTAACCACTGGGGGGATTTTTTTAATGTAAATATAGATCATGGACGCGCTATTAAAGAAACTCTACTATGATCCAAAAACCGGTTTTATCGGAGCTCAAGCTCTGTATCAGAAGGCAAAGGAGTTAAATCCTAAGATAACTTTCAAAATTGTAAAGGATTGGTATGCGAGTCAGACTGATATTCAACGATATCAAGAGCAAAAGAAGAGATTCAATGGCTTCAAAATAGCTTCGCATAACCCCAACTCTTGGCAAATTGATTCTGCGTTTTGGGAGAAGCGACCAATTTTGACTGCTATCAATATCAACTCGAGGTTGGGCTTTTATGCGAAGGTCTTATCAAACAAGACAGCAGCAACTAGCAGCGCTTAAAGCGTTTGTTCGACTCCATAAAGTGGATATCATTACAAGCGATAATGGTAGCGAGTTCATGAACTCGCAGGCTCAAGAGTTCTTCAAAACCAAGAAAATTGAGCACTACAACAACGAGCCCGGTGATCATGGTACTATGGGGAAAATTGAGCGATTTAACAGAACGCTGAAGCAGACTAACTAAAATGTCCCCCAAGAGGATTTCGCAAAAGCTTATCACTGACGTTATTGAAAACTACAATAGCACGTTTCATCGTTCGATTGGTATGACCCTGAGTGATGCCAAAGGTAAAGTAATGGATGCGGATTCGAGTCAAGTAATCAGGCAGAAGCTGATAGAATTGAGAAGGAGTTTGGAGGTCGGAAAGCAATACGTAACTGAACGAAGTACGTT